>OVBL01000920.1:80000-1518558 GCA_900406555.1 Pseudoturritis turrita | reverse complement strand
ATATTTCTTTAGATGGGATGCTTACTTCGGTGCTGCCAAGTTTTTTTTTTTTTTTGTTAGTTGAGAAGTTTGGACAAACCTAATTAAGAGCACATGTCGGACGGGTTCTAAGGAAAAGGATGAGACTCCCAACAAGCATATCATGATGTAATTTCTTTTCCATTTACAAATTGTATGGCACTGGTTTTTAAAAAGCTTGATCATTATGGAATTTCAAGGCACTCTCAAATTCCTATTTATGCATTGTCGGGAAATGTAACCGGCGAGTTGCTTGATCATGTTTCTTTCTTTTTAAAAAATTTAGTACAAGAGAGTGTGGTTCACTCACGCAACTTCCAAGTATTCTCTTATTGTTTGGCTTGCTATATATGATCGATTGGCTACGGGGGACAAGATGCGAAACTGGAATCAGGGATTTCATACAAATCGCAAACTCTGTGGATTGGCAGAGGATACGAGAGACCATCTCTTCTTCGATTGTCAAGTTTCTGGGACAATCTGGAGAAGGAATCCTCAGATCAGATTATACGACAAATTGGAATGAGGTGATTACTCATCTTACCTCAACTAGGCCCAAGTATAATCTTTTTTTCATCCGGTATGCATTCCAAACAACCATATACCATATGTGGAGGGAACACCGATGAAAAACATGGGAAACTGCTTTGACACAAACTACCCTCATCAAACTCATTGATAAAAACGTTCGAAACCGTATTAATTCAATCCGCAATTAGAGAGATCACGGCTACTCCGAAATAATGGCTTTGTGGCTTGCTATCCGCTGCTGAAGTAAAAGCAAAACTCGGTTAAAAACTCTATTTTTAAAACAATATTAGTTTAGCTTACTTTCCACACAAAAAAATATATTTATTGTACAAACATTTGATTTGAATACAATTTTACATTTAATTAAAAAAATAAAAAAATTGGCGCAAGAGTATTTAATTCGCCAAATAGTTGTTGACAAGAGTCGCATAATATTTTTTTGAACATTCAGTGCATCAAAATAGAAGAAACTTTTTTTCTGACATAAAAGAAACTAATTAGCTGGTAATAATTTCACATATTTATTAGCTGTTAACAGCTAATGACTTACATTAATTAAGCTGTTATTTGGTTTTATTTGACCTCTTGTATTGTATTTGCTTTGACGCGGTGTTATAATCCTATCCGATATATTATTATACTTCTAAAAGAATAAATAAGTGTCGGCCACGACGGCTTCAAATCAATACAGTTAGTCAACGCAAAGAAATAATCTCATTGGTTAGTACTTTCAATTTTCTACTGTAATTTCTTTTCAACAAAAAGTACCAAAGGTAAATGTAGTAGGGCACCACTGTTTTTTTTTTCTGTTAATGGGACACCACTAAGTTTAATCAAATATTTCCAAACAACTTTTTAATGTGATTAATATATACATATTTGAAGATCTCCAATCAAAACCAAATTAATCCATGAAAACCTGGATATTTTTGTGTCACAAATAGGCTGACTTAGACTCCAATTTAAATCCACGTAACGAATCGATCCTCAAGAGATGTAATTGTTTACAACGTCATTCACTAGTTGATCTTGTCTAAGTTACCAATAAAGTGGAACCAATATACGATTTCTACAGTTATTCTTAATTAAAAGTTTTTTTTGTATTTTAAAAAAAATAAAAAAATCCTAACCAGCAATTTCGATATAGTAAATCTATCTAAATTTACTTTTAAATCATTTTTTATTTTTGCTAAGTTACATCTCTTGAGGATGGGTCGACGATCTGTATCCCCCGAAAACTATCATATAGCGTCAGTTCCACATAAAATATCAACCTCTCTCTAACGTCACACACGTTTAAATTTCTCAATCTGTATCCACATGGTTTATATTTTTAAACCCAGAACCACACAAGATTTAAATTTCGCGATCTGGATTCAAATCACGATTAGATCCTAATCTAAACCGGTTTTAATCACTAATTCGACTTAAATCGAAATGACGAAGCCAAACAAAAACCCGACCCAATCTATAATCCGACCCGAAGACTTCAAGTTAAAATATTTACCCGATGCAGACTTTTATTCATCGACCCCAAATCATCGAAGAACCCTAAAAATCGAAATTGATTTGGATTGTTGTGTTGTTTATGCAGGAAGAAGGTGAAAATCAAAGCTTTTTACACTAAACCCATTATCTGTATAGATCACAACATCAGCTTTGTATTCATAGTTGAAGAGACGATCCCACATATCTCTTGTTGCTGTTGAAACGCAGTGATTCGCGAATCCTTGTGCAGCATCCAAACCGTATATTTTCTGGTGTCCATTAGATTTGATGGAACATGTGGAGGAAGTGGCACAGAAGAATGTGCAGATTTGCAGAATTGATGAAGATCAACACAACCCGTCACCATTTCTTTTGTTAGCTGATTGGTTTTTTTTTTTTCTTATCTTTCTCTTTCTTGCATCAATCGAATGAAATTCTTTTCGTTTGTCTATTTGATTGATTCGTTTCTACGAAAAAATGTGACAGCGATAACGGTTGTGTTTTGAACAATCCAATTGTCTGGTTTGTGTTGTTCTTCTTGCAATCAGAGGTTTCGTGAGTTCAGCTTCACCGTTGGTTTTTGTCGGAGAAGAAGAAGAAGAAGAACAGAGTTTGTGGAGAGCGAAGAAGATGAGGATAAGGAGGAAGAGAAGATCGACGGTGGAGGAGAGAAGTCGTTGTGGGCATGGAGATAGTAAAATGAATCTTAGCCATTGGATTGGAACCGAAAGAGAAGACAACAGTTCTATGATCGCCGACGAAGAACAAGAGAGATCGGAGACCCATGAAAAAAAAGAAAGAAAGCCACCGTATTTTTTCTCGGGTAATAAACTTTTCCCAAGAAGATTTGCTCAGAATCAGGAAACAAATTCCACATCATATCTTCTTCCAAAATGCTCAATAGTTTTTCAAATGAAGATTCATATCTCGTTTACAATTAGGAATCGAACAGAAGAGAAACAAATCTTCGGTAAATATTTTAATTTGAAATCTTTGGGTAGGGTTATAGATTGGATCGGATTTTTGTTTTGGTTTCGTCATTTCGGTTTAAGTTGAATTAGTGATTAAAACCGGTTTAGATTAGGATCTAATCGTGATAAACCCAGATCGCGAAATTTAAATCTTGTGTTGTTCTGAGTTTTAAAGTATAAATTATGTGGATACAAATTGAGAAACTTAAATTTGTGTAGTGTTAGAGAAAGACTGATATTTTGTGTGGAGCTATATGATAGTTCTCAAGAAGATACAAATCGTTGACCCCAATAATTACTTCATTAGTTTAAAAAGAGAATAGTAGAAATTTCTGCAAATTATTCTGATGATTATTTCATCTCACAACATAACGTAAACAATCGATATCGTACATACCTTTCTCACGGTTACTTGCAAAACTGGCCATTAATTTTGAACATTACATCAAAACCAAAATCTTTTTGAAAAGAACATAATGAAATAAAACCCATAATTGCCGTAACCATAATAAATTGAGTGCCGATATACCAAAACATAAAATTGACGTACGCCACTGTGTTCATCGATCATAAGCAGCGGAATCTGAATCGGTCACAGGAGGCGGTGGAGGCGGCGAGAAATAGCGGTAAGGAGAATAAGTTGTTGGAGGAGCTGGGGCTTTATATTTGTAATGAGGAAACTTATGATTTGATGATGAAACAGATGAATAACCATAAGCTACTGCAACCATGGTGACGACGACGGTGAGAACCATCAAGACGATGAGCCATGAACGTCTCATCTTCGAATCCCAAAAGAGAAATTGAAAATTTTGATTTTTGTTTTTTGTTTTTGAGAAGGTTGGTCTCGTGGGTTATATAGAGGAATAGTTATTTTAACAAGTCAAAGGATTTGGTGTTATCATATTTTAACAACACGGCAACTTTTTTTTTTTTTTTTCTCCTAGTGTTACTTGTTGTGGACGGTGTTCTAAAAAGCGGTTTAGACGATCGTCTAGGCCCCGACTAAGCGCTAGCCCTCAGACGACGCCTAGATAACCGTATAGACCGTGGAAATTACCTTATACGCGTTAAAATTATGTATTTTTGTTATTAAACGGATTTAAACGGTTTTAAGTGATTCTAAGTGTTTACGAGTAGTCCTACAAAATCGTTAATCAATTATTTTTTAATTTAATTTTTTTCTATTTCAGTGTCTTTTTCCAATTTTTAGCTACATAGATTTAAATTTATAAGTTTTAAGTCCATATACATGATTATAAACGTTCATATGTTGTTTGATATGAGTTAAATAAATGTTTTTGTTTAATTCTTATTTACGATTTAATATTTTTATTTTTCTACTGAATGTTTTTGTATAAATTTTATCTATAATATTTTATGTTGTAAACGCCTAAACCACCTAAAATCGTCTAGGTCCCGATTAAGTATTTTATGTGTTAGACGCTGGATCACCGTCTGCTTGGTGCCTAGCATTTTTTTGAAAATTGGTTGTGAGATAATTTTAGACTGAAATTCGTAGAGATATGTAAAAGGTGATTCATTAAATTGGATTTTTAATAAAGGGGGTAACATGATTCGAGAAAGCCTAGCGTTTTTTTGAATATTGGTTGTGAGATAATTTTGACTGAAATTCGTAGAAATATGTAAAAGCCTAAAAGGTGATTCATTAAATGGGATTTTTAATAAAGGGGCTAACGTGATTCGAGAAATTAATTTACTCTTTAACAAAAAAGAAATTGTACAGATCTAGTGTAGAAAGGAATGTGTAAAAAAGATACGGGAATATCTATTTTGCGATTTAGTTGTTACTTGTATCTTTGTACATATTTCTAATGTATATCCTACTAGATATAAGTTATAACCAAATCGGAATTATTCTATAGAATATATTATTTTTGGATGTTGTTTTCCTTTGATTCTTTTTTCTTAATTGCTTAGACTATAATTTTGCAATTAGTTTCTCTGTTACTACTTACTACTACTAACATTTTTTTTCCAGAAGACTATAATCTTGCAATTATTATTAGTATTATGTTTTTGTAACTGGAGTAGATTCGGATGCAAAACCGATACCAATCTCTGAGATTTGTAAAAAGCTAATATTTTTACCATTTAAGACATCTACATTGGCTAAAAGAAGATCTAAGATGATGTTCTTAAATGGTAGGAATAATTTGACTAAATATATTTGACTAAATATATTTGACTAAATAATTGATGCTGGTAAAAATTGGCGAAAAATTAAAGGAGGAATTTGGTAGAATAGCTAATTAGCTGAATTACTAAAATTCTAGTGGAATAGCTTAAAAAATTATGATGATATAACTAAAATTCTTGCGGAACAACTGATGATAATCAAGGATAATAATTAAAACTAACTACGAGGATAATACATTATTATAAAATTGATTTTATAAAATTAATAAATTTTTATACTAAAAACTAATAAATTATTAAATTTAATTATCTTATAAACAACATGGTAATTTAAAATAAAATATTAAAAACTTAAAAAAACATTACATGGACATTTCTAAAAAATACCACAAAATAAGTTTTTGTTCCAAATATATCATCACTTAGTTTTTTTTTCAAAAATACCACTAAAAGTTTTATTTTTCCAAAAATACCACAAAATTAAAACTCAACTTTAAACCCTAAAAACTAAACCCTAACCCCTAAAAATAAACTCTAAACCCAAAAAATTAAACCCAAATCCAAAAATTTAAATTATAAACCCTTAAAACTCATTTTTAGTGTTTGTGGTATTTTTGGAAAAACAAAACTTTTAGTGGTATTTTTTGAAAAAAAACTAAGTGATGGTATATTTGAAATAAAAACATATTTTAGTGGTATTTTAAGGAATTCTTCAATTTTGAAAACACTATTCCTAAATGAGAATTTTTAAGAAATGTCATTTTTGAAATGCAACTTTTCAAAAATGCCACACTTCTAAAATCTTTTCAAAAATGCCACTAAAATAATACTCATTCTGTTTGTTTATAATTGATATCTAAGGTTATTGCACACCAATTAAGAAATCAATTAATTTTTCTTGTTTTCTTAAATAAACTATTAATTTTTATCTACCCAACACAATTCAACCAATAAAAAATTAATCTGCAGAATTTAAACAGTCAAAACCAATAAAAAAATTATTAATTTTACATTGAAAAGTGAAAACATCACTTAATTTTAAACTAAAAAAATCTCTTAAAATATCACTTAATAACAAACAGAGGGAGTATCATTTACTCAAAATAGTATTTAGGTTTGGGTTAACTATTTTATGTTAGAGTTTAGTATTTAAGGTTTGTTAGGGGTCAAATCCCCTTTTTAAGGTTTAGAATTTTAGGGGTAAAACCCTTTATTAGTAATATTTTTGAAAATAGACAACTCATGATGACATTTTTAAAAAATGACACACCAAAAATGATATTTTTGCAGTTGTCTCTTCTTAAATATATATTATTAATCCATTAAGAACAACTGAATTAAAAAAATACATATTTCAGCTTATTCATGCACTCCATATTCATATTCAACTTAATTTTTTTACTTGAGATACATGTGAACAAAGTTCAGCCAATAAATTTGAAAATTTCTTTCGATTCTACCAATTCAGTCAATTCTACAAATTCTACTCAACTGATGCAACATCAATTATCCAGCCTATTCCAAAGGTTCTAAATGGTAATATATAATTTTTTTTTGCAAGATTCAGCTAGATTCAGCAATTCCGCTAACACCATTTGCTATCTAAAAAAATTCTGCCAGATTCAGCGAAAATTCAGCAATTCTGCAAAACAAATTCAGCATATTCAGCTATATTCAGCAATGCAGCAAAAGAAATATCGCTAGATTCAACAATTCTTCCATCACCAAGATATGTTTATTTTGAATAAAAAATCGAATAATAACGGATATGAGAGTTAGGTAACAATATTTAGGATATTGAAAATCACATGTGAAATCTTTAAAATGGATCGAATATGTGTAATATTATAAATTAATATGGGAGTTGGGTAACAATATTTAGGATATTGTATGCTACATATGTGTAATATTATAAATTAATTTTTTATTACATTTTTCAAAGTTTGCATGATAATTAAAAAAAAACGTTGTTACTCTAGATAAATTTGTAATATTTTTAAAAAACGAGTTTACTAAAAAATATTTTAATTTTAGTAGCAAAATATTATATCATAAATTATGTATATTAATTTATTTTATCAATTTATTAATTAACTAGTTATATGTATCTAAAATTCAATTAATTAATTCGGAAAAAACTTAATTAGATAATATTTTAGGAAATAAAAATCAATTTATAAGAAATAGAATGAGTATTTATTAAAAATGCCACTTAATATTTTCATAAGTTTATTTAATTAATTATTTTTTCAAAAATTCAGCAGATTCAGCAATTACCATTTAAGTTTGATGTTATTCTGTTAGATTCTGCAAGAAATCACTAAAAATTCAACCAGATTCTATAATTCAGCAAAATTCAGTCGGTACCATTTAGACCCAAAAATTTGACATATCTATTCAGCTAACTTTAATATCACCATATAAAATAGTTGGCGAATTTCCTACTATATATAAAAAAATGACATGCTTTGTCTTTCCAATTAGAGACATAAGACATTTTTTTTTTGACATAAGACATTGTTGATAAAAACAAAGCACAAAAACAGAGGATACTAAAACTTGTGAAACTTCATCATTAGAAAAAGATAGGACTTTCATAAAATAAAATAGTAAAGGTAAATGGAGAGTACATGTTTTGCTTGATTTACCCTAGTCATGTTTTGATAGAAAAAATAAGTACAAGTTTAAATTTCTATCATGTATTTCTCTTTTTTATAAAGATATAATCATTTCTTTTGAAGGCAAGACTAATGGTCAATTTGAGAAAAAAAATGAGTATACCTTGTTAGATCGTGTGTTGTCCCGTTTTCTGCATTTTTTTTTAAACACTTCCACATTCAATTTTAATTAGTATACTAGACTAACGCGCGAGTTCTTGTTTTATAATTTTATTAAATTTAGTAAAAATTTTTTTGATTTATTTAGTAACTTATTATTCTGGAAAATACCGTGAAATTTCTTCTCAATTTCTATTTTATCTTTACGTTGTTTTTCCTTTCAATTATTTATAAATTTATAATATATTTTTATATGTGCATATTTTTTTTATTAATGATGTGTCATCACCAGAAAATAGAAAAACTAACTTTATATATATATATATATATTATAGTCTTCTACGAAATTTAGTAAACATCAATGGTCACCTGCATACAGGCCCGGCCCGTAGGATAAGCCGGCTAAGCAATGGCTTAGGGCCACCACTTAAAAAAAAAATTCAAGGGCCACACTTAGGCCTGGGCATTCGGGTATCCAATCGGGTTCGGGTCAGGTAATTCGGGTTTTCGGGTTTTAGGGATATAAACCCCATTCGAGTATTTAAAATTTTCGGGTTGGGTTCGATTCGGGTATTATCGGGTTCGGGTCGGGTTCGGTTATATGTTTGGAACCCGAGAATACCCGAATTTTTTTAGGGTCGGGTTTTTCGGGTATTTAGTACCAGAACTACTAAAAACCCCGAAATACTTGAAAAAAACCTGAAACAAAAAGCAATGTAAAACAATTTTACACATTCAAGCAAGTATTTTAGACATACAAGTCCAAGAACTTTTCAATCTGATAACAATTACGAAAATCCAAAAGCCAGAACAACAAGAGAGACAACCTAATGTTGTAGACTGTTGTTTCTCCATTAGTCCATTTCAAGAGAGTGTAAATGTAGAAGCAGCAGAAGAGTGACAAAAGGAAAGCACCTACTGCAGCAATTCCAAACCGAGAAACACATTCCAAAAGGAAAACCAGACATTCTCCATCTCCCTGTTATAATAGAAACAAAGTAAGAAACTGAGAAAGTGAGAATGATTCTAAAATGAAAGTTACAAACCGATAATAATTCACCATCTCACAGGAACAGTAACTGAAAGTGATAGAGAATCAGAGATGTTACCTCATATCCGACACTGCTACTCATTGATTTGTGATTCAATCATCTTGAATATGAGAATCTTCAAACACTGAAAAAGACAAACAAAGATAGAATGTTAATATATAATCAAAGAATGATTAGTAAATAAAATGGAGGAGACATAATACATACTTTTCTGAAGATTATCAAGCATTTCGATATCAGCTAGCATTTGTTCATTTGTGATCACTGTTGTTTCACTTAAATGAATCTGAGCTTTCAGCCATTGCTCTGCACACATCAAGACTTCGATAGAAAAGTGAGTTAGGCAGCTCCTATATGGATCTAAGACCCTACCACTTGTGCTAAAAGCATTTTCTGATGCAACAGATGACACTTGCATTGCGAGTAGATCTTTTGCCATTTCTGCTAAAACAGGATACTTCCCCTTGTTTACCTTCCACCAAGAGAGTACATCATACTCAATTCCTATCATTACCTTAGGATTCTCAACAGGTTCCTTCAAATATATATCCAGTTCATCCCTTGGATCATCAACCCCTGTTTCATCTACCAACTCCTTATAAACAAAATCCATCCTCTCATAACCAAAATCTTCATAAGCCAACTCCATTCTGTCAACTACTTGTTCTTGGCCACTCACTGATGAAGTCTGACTAGACTGTGATGATGGTACAGAAGAAGTAGACCCTTTACTAAACCGACCATTATACTCTTTAAACATGGAACTAAGAAGATCAAACACAGACTCATACATCAGAGTAGCCTCAGCAGTTTCTTTCCCATACAACTTATCAAAACACAACTTAGCAAAATTCAGCTTCTTCCTAGGATCAAATACAGAAGCTATAATCAACATCTTATTGATGTTCTTTATACCATCCCAATACTTAAGAAACTTCTGCAACATCTCATTGGCTTTTAGATTCAACTCTGAATCATAACTATTAGCCATGGAGAACAAATTTCTCTCTATTGTCATAATCTCACCATAGCACTTATATGAATTAACCGTAGTAGAAGCAGAAACCACCAAGGTGCTATTATAAAAAATGACTAAGAACCTAACTAACTTTTCCACTGCATTCCAGTCACGAAAATTAGGAGGTCCTATTCTCTTATTCCCATTCTCAAGTTCTAAAAAGTAATCATTATAGAGCTTATCTTCTGCTTCCATCTTATCAAAAGCTACCCTAAACTGAATTGCTCTAGACAACATAAGAAATGTGGAGTTCCATCTAGTCTTTACATCCATAGGCAAACTACCACGGGCCAACCTTCCTGTATCCACTTTTAACTCAAAAGACTTCAACCTATTAGTAGATGCTCTAAGATACGTAATTGCATTACGTATAGCAGCCACATTATCACGTAAGTCAGACAAACCTTCCTTTGCAACCAAGTTAATTATATGAGCACAACATCTCATATGCAACAAATTTCCATCTAACACAAAGGCATCACTAGAAACTTTACCAAACTCCATATGAAACCTCTTTAAAGTTGAAGTATTAGCAGTTGCATTATCAACTGTAATGCAAAAAACTTTCTCTATTCCCCATTCAGCTAGTACTTCTAACAGAACTCTAGAAATGGTCTGACCTTTATGATCCGAGACATACTTGAAGCCAATGATGAGTTTCTTCAACCTCCAGTTTGCATCAATGAAATGGGCTGTTATAACCATATAACTAGCACCTGTTGACAATGTAAAGTAAAAGCATACATCAAATATCAGTGAAAATTAATAGAAAGAAGTAATGAATCAATATATTTACCTGTAGTTTCAGCTACCCAAATATCAGTTGTAAGAGAAACTCTTTGTTTGTTACTTGAGATCCAGTTCTTCAGTTCTTCTTTCTTTTTAGCATACATCTTTACTATGTCTCTAGTAGCAGTCCTTCTTGAATGAGGCTTATACAAGTTCACCTTCAAAAGAGAAAGAGTTAGATTAAAAGAGATAAAACAAATACAAAGAGACATAGACAAATAAAGACATTTATAGTAAAGTAACCTAACCTTATTGCAAAAGTGTTTCCAGGCAATGCTTTCAATGAAAGACAGTGGCAACTCTCCTAAAACAAGCATCTCATTGGAGGCTTCTCTGAAAACATGTTCAGGCAGTTTGGCTGCCGTCAATTGTCCATCTTGATTGATAACAGGCTGAGTATGATCTTGCTCATCTACCCATGCCTTGTACTCCTTGTAGGTTTGTAGATGCTTTGTAAGATGTGAAGTGCCTGATTTTTTGTTGGACATGATAGGACCCTTTGGCAGTAGTTACATGTGCATTTTTCCCTATCATTCTTTGTTCTATTGAAATTTGCCCATGCAGGAGATCTTGTGTTGAGTACCTTCTTTGCTTTAAGTGGCTGAGAAGTAGCTCCACTTGGTGTCTCTTTTCTTTTCCCTCTACTTTCAAGAGTCAACAACTCCTCTGGATCATCTTCTATATTCACTTCTGCATCTTCATCATTGACATTTTTCTATGGATTTCGAGATGCTGAAGAATCCATCTGAAAACAAGAAGCACATGTATCAAACTTCATCCGAGATAAGAAGACAGCACATGTATCAAACTTCATCCGAGATAAGAAGACAGCACATGTATCAAACTTCACATCTTTGAAACAAAATAATTATACTAGGGCTAATTAGAGCTAAACCAAATGAAGAAGACAGTACATCATAAGACAACAAACACAAACATATAAGAAGAAAACATACGGAGACAACAACTAACCAAGATCTATCGAAACTAAAGAGACAGAGAAGAAGACAACACACTCACACACACATACACTAAATCGAAACGAAAGAGACATAGAGTAAAACAAACTAAGGAACAATATCGATTCAAACTGAAAATTCTAATCAAAGTTATATCGACATATAACAAAATCGAATAACAACTAAGAAATTATATCGAATCACCCAGAAAACCTAATCGAAGCTAAATCGAATCATGAACTATATCGAATCAGCAACTACATCGATTCAAAAACAAAACTCAAAACCCTAATCGAATCGAAAGGAGTCACGTACCTGTGATTGATTTCTATACGCCTCTGATGGAGGAGACGTTGGCTTTTGGTGATTTGGATCTTCCAGTGTTTTAGAAGAAATGAAGAACAAAAACCTATTTTGGGATTTAAGGATTCGAAAATCTATTTGGAAAGTTCAACAGGCAAATCCAGGTTAACTAATATTCGGATATACACATGTGATTTCGGGTCTAATCGGGCACCCGGTTGTATTTTGGGTTTCCCCGAACCCGATCCCGAACCCGAAGTTCTCAACATTAGAAACCCATTAGGGTATTTAGACATAACCGAACCCGAACCGAACCCTGTTTTTCGGATCGGGTTTCGGGTTCGGAATATATGCTCATGCTTACTTTTTACAGTCTGCTGTGGATGGAAATGGTTGAATTTTTTTTTTTCATCAACTTAGAAATATTATTGAAGAAGTCCCAACGAGTAATAAGTACAATCCCACATCAGGGGAAATGTCAAACCCAATAAAGGGTAAAGACACAATCCATAAAGGGTTAAAGAGTACTCTCTAAAAGAGAAAAAGATCAACCCCACAATACGGGATCGTAAAACCTGACTACAGACTTTAAATACCCTTCGAAATCCCATTAACACGACATCCGGCCACTTCAGGATATGTCGGTGGGAGACGTCGGTTGAATTTTTTCTTTTAAATGTTAAATTTATTACTCAACACAATAAAAAAAAAATCGGTGAAACTAAAAAAACATAGAAATAGACTATGTAGTAGTGTGATCAAACCACCAATGTTAGAGGATGGCATGGAAACACGGGTCATCCCAGTAACGGATTCATCTAAATTGATTTAGATGGTCTTATCAATATCACAGACGAGCTATTGGGAAGGATAATAAGGATTGCTATGAAGACGATCATTTATTTCCTTCCAAATGTAGTAGATAGTGACTTGAAGAGCCAGAAGAGCGAGAATGTAGAGGATATGGTAGGAGGAGCAGTTAACGATGGCGGTCGCTATATATGCCCAATCAAGAGTTAGTCAAAGACCGAGGAGGCCACCACTAACTTCTAATCAAATTGTGTAAGTGTGATTGCATGCGAATAATAGATGACACGATTCATCTTATTTACAACATAAGATGCAAGCTTGATGAATACTCCAGAGTCGCATTCTGTTGCGGGTGGAAAGTTAATCTTCGTCCGCTAGGCTAAGCTATGAAGCAGCATCGTGAAATGGACTGCAAGAACCAAATTATACTGCTCCACACGACATGATTCTTGGAGAGTCTTGTTGTTTGCTTTTAATCACTTCGAAAGTCTTGGAGATAGACATGTATACCTATCATAGAATTAGATTCTGCATTCTTTAAATGGGATATCAAAGGTAATCTGTTATATGTGGTTGGTAGATATGAAAATAATATGATAGTTCTCATTGCATGGACAATAGTTGAGGTGAATAATGATCTAAATTGAGAGTGATTTGTTAGACATCTCGATGATAGTTTGAGATTATGAGATGGGGAAAACATAACAATCATATCAAATAAGCAAAAAAGTTAGTATCATAAGTGCTTAATATGTATTATGATATTATGATGGTTTCGTGTATACTTTCCTTGTCTGAAATAATACTTATATGATGCTTAGTTATGATGTTTCTTTTGCAGATTTTGGTGAATGTTGTTCACAAATATCTTCCACAAGTTGAGCATCATATATGTGCTAGACAAATATTGACAAATTGTAAATTAAACATCAATGATTTAGAACTAAAGTGTCTATTTTGGAACATAGCACGCATTTATACCACAAAATATTTTGCTGATAACTTGTAAATGTTGAGGAATTACAATATCGCAGTCCCATTTAGATGATGTTAGAGGCACTTCACCGCCACATATCACACATCTAAAGAGACGGAAACGTTACATTACATATCTTTCACTAATATAGTTAGACATTTCAAAACAAATCCGCCAGCCCGACATATCCTGTAAAATACCAATCCGATTAAATCGACACCATGCTATCTACTTAACTTGTTAATATAGCTCAAACTAGGGTTTACCATTATAGACAAAAAGTTTAAAATAATTTTCTTAACTCGATTTTTATTTTTGTTTCGACCACAAAAAAGATTTTTATTCTCGTTATAGGATCTATTATCTTAAAGTTTAATAATATTTATATTTAATCCATTAAATATTTGTATATCCATTTATAAAAATACTAAAATAACTCACTAAATTCTATCCAAACTTTTATCAATATCATATTGTTATTTGCTAATAATAACTTATGAATTAATCATTTCCTCAAATAATTTTTCCTCCATTAACTCTAAAAATAAACTAAACATAAAGTAAATTCCATAAAGAGAATTGAGACAGGGAGATCTATTGTCCCCTTTTTTATTCATCCTACGTACAGAGGCTTTTATTCATATCATGAAAAGATCAAAGATTGAAGAGAAAATAACGGGCATTCGGTTAACATCTTCCTGCCCCTCGGTCCAACAAATATTTTTCGCCAATGATAGTTTATTTATGGATCGAGCAACTATTAGTGATTGTAGAGAGATTCTGAAATGCCTCCAATTGTATGGTGATGCCTTAGGTCAAGTTATTAATATCCAGAAATCATCAGTGACCTTTGGAGCTTCGGTTGATCAATGTACGAAGAAAAAGATCAAGGCTATCCTTGGCATTACCCAAGAAGGTGGGGGCAGACAAATATTTAGGCCTACCGAAATATTTCAGTGGCTCAAAACAGGAGTTGCTTGCCTTTTTTGAAGACCGATTACAGAAAAGAATACAAGGGTGGTATGGAAAAACTTTGCCTCTTGGTGGGAAAGTACTTTTAAAGTCAATTGTCATGGCTTTTCATGTGTATGCAATGTCATGTCTTCGACTTTTCAAGAATCAATGTAAGAAAATCACGAGTGCTATGACCCAATTCTGATGGAATTTCATTGAAGGAAAGCAGAAGATACCATCACCATGGATTTCATGGAAGAATCTATGTAGATCAAAGAAAAACAAAGGTTTGGGATTTAAGGACATGGAAGAGTTCAATCAGGCTTTGCTCGCTAAACAAGCATGGAGGGTAACCAATAACCCTAATTTCTTTTTGTCACATATTTATAAAGGGAGATACTTTGCGAGGAAATGTTTCTTAGAGTGTGCTGAAGGCTCACGTCCATCATATGCATGGAGAAGTTTACTTCATCAGCGAGAATTGTTGAAGAAAGGTTTGATGCGAGCCATTGAGGATGGAAGAGAAACATATGTATGGCTGGAAAAATGGATAATGGATGAGCAACCACGAAGACCGATCAGTAAGGATGTCACAAGTAATCTCAACCTCAAATGTTTCTGATTTATTCACTACAAGAAAACAGAGCATGAGAGACTCCCTAAACGGTCCAAAAATGGTCACTAATCTGCAATAAGCGACTGATTTGAGATTAAAGAAAGTAGTCGCTAAATTTTGATCGCAAAATACAATAGTCGCGAAGTAGTCACTTATTTCGGACTATTTTGTGACTACTAAACTTAGTCGGACATAAGCGACTACTTTGTGACAACATTTAGTAGTCGTATATTAAAGACTAAATTGTGACAACGAAAATTTAGTTACAAAACCGTCACGTATTAGCAACTTCTTTGCAAACCATCTTAATTAATATATATAATTCAAATTTAAAAAGCTGAAATTAAAACGGTTTAACGCAAAAGAAACATGAAATATAAGATCCATAACAATGAATAAAGAGAGAATGATGTCTCACATATATTTTGCTACCAAAGGAATACATAGACTATGGTCCAAAAGAGGAAGAAGTAAAAACCTAGGATTCAACAGTCATAAAGGAAAGAAGATAAGCAGACCTCAAACACTCTTGCTGGCTTGAGTTCCCTTGGTGCAGATTCATACGTGGTCTTGGCAGCTTCCTTTGGCCCATCCTGAAATGTTACTTCATGTTCTCCGTTGTTGGTTTCGCCATATATTGGACAATAATGGGAGTTGGAATGATAGTGTGTTACAGGCCCTGTTTTCACCAAAGGAGGTGAATATGATCAAGTTTATATATCCGGCTGTTACCAAAAACAACTTCTGGATGTGGTCGTTTATGAAATCGGAGGCGTATTCAGTGAAGATTGGCTGATGTTTGATTGAAATGGAGAAAAAAATACTAATAGGGATAGTACTCTCAGTAGTTTAAAACAGAGAGTGTGGCGAATCCAACTTTTAAACTATGTGGGGGAGGTTGAGGAAACAATATGTTATATGCTGTTTGGATGTTCGGTGGCTCGACGATTACTAGAAATGGCTGGTGAACCTTGTCCATCAAATGGTTTTTCGTTGACATCGGTGGAGAGTAATGTCGATTTTCTACTGGATGTTATGTGTAATAACGAGTTTCCAAGATAGATTCGAGTATCGATACCGTGGACCATATGGGCTGTTTGGAAGAACTGTAATGCTATTATCCTTAGTGAAAGGAAAGATGATTTTGGTATGTTAGCTCGTAAGACGGCCGATGACTCACGACTCTGGTTTGAAGCGCATGCGGCCCCTAATAACGCGAATGATTTCACACTGAATTTTCCAATCAAATGGGAAAGTAGATGGCATAAACGCGATTGATTGTGTATCGACGGTGAAGACAAACCTAAATCCTCATGATTGACCAAGATTTTGGAATTTGTTAGATAAGATTCATCAACTAATCCTCAGGTTTGAGAGTTGTCACGTGTACTCTGTGGCAATCTCTGCGAAGAGTATTACCAGAGATGATCGTCTTCATTTGCATATGTCATTTGAAGGATCGACATGGCTTCACAATTAAGTGTTGAATTAAGTTCGATGTTGTAATAGTTTCGTCTTCCTTTTTACGTTTGTTTTTTTCTCCTCGTTTCCGAAGTTTGAGAGGTGATTGGTTAGGATGTAGCTGTAGGCTTTTATTTTAAACTGTAACTGTGAAAAATTTAACTTTTAAATAATAGTTGTGATTTAAAAAAAAGATTAAAACCATATTTTTGGGCTTTTGAAAAAAAATGTCAATGATGAAAAAAAAATGGTTGTGAGAAAATTTAAGAGGGTTTTAGAATTTTTAAAATTTGTTGTGACTTTTTTTTTTAAATATGGTTATAACTTAAAAAAAAAAAAGTCATCAGTTCTGAACTTAAAAAAAAAATCATGAACATAGAACAAATATGACTGAAATAATTTTGACTTTAAATTTTTTTAAATTAAGTTACACCGAAAATCATTCCCAATTACCCCCTCGAACTGTGTGTTACATCGAAGTTGAAAGAAACAAAAAACTAAAATAACTCTTTTTTGGTAAAAAGGTAATCTAAAATTATTCTCGACATGCGTGAAATGGATCCAACATTAAAATCCGTCGAGGAGGTTCTCGCTCTCTCTCTAAAACCAGTCTCTCTCGCTCTCGGTCGCCGGAGATATCCACAACTATGGCCACCGATACCCCAATCCGAATCGGAGTGATGGGTTGCGCCGACATCGCTCGGAAAGTATCCCGTGCGATTCACCTCGCTCCCAACGCCACTATCGCCGCCGTGGCAAGCCGTTCCCTCGAAAAAGCCAAATCTTTCGCCACCGCAAATGGCTACCCTCAATCGACCAAAATCCACGGCTCCTACGAATCGATTCTCGAGGATCCAGAGGTTGATGCACTCTACGTTCCTCTCCCTACCAGCCTCCACGTCGAGTGGGCTATACGCGCCGCCGAGAAAGGGAAACATATACTTCTGGAGAAACCCGTCGCCATGAACGTAGCTGAGTTCGATAAGATTGTCGCGGCTTGTGAAGTTAATGGTGTTCAGATTATGGATGGTACTATGTGGGTTCACAATCCTAGAACAGCTAAGCTCAAGGAGTTTCTCTCCGATCCAGACCGTTTCGGCCAGCTCAAAACCGTAAGTTTCTCTTTGATTTTCATGAAATTGGATGAATGAAGTTTCTGGGTTTCTTCAAATTCCATAGCTCTGGTTCTTAGATTAGTGATATAGAGTTGGAATCATATACAGCAGATGATGTTCTCAGTCTCTAGATTTGATCAAATTAAATTAAACCTCATATCAACAGCTTGCTACTCTCTTTGGATGATTGACATTTTGAAGTTTTTTGCGGCGAAGAACATATAATTTTTAAATCATGTAGAAGATGAGCTTCTCGTTTCAATAATCAATTTCTCCCTTGTCTAATTTTATCTCGATTTCCAGAGATTCACAGTAAACAACATAGCTAGTTTGGTTTCTAGTTTCTCGAAGATTAGATAGTCTCAGGAGTTGTCTCTTGAAAGTCTTATTTCTATTGCGATGTTGGAATCTACAGGTACAGAGTTGCTTCTCATTTGCTGGAGACGAAAATTTCCTAAAAAACGATATCCGTGTGAAACCGGGTCTTGATGGGCTTGGTGCTCTTGGAGACGCTGGATGGTACGCAATCCGAGCAACCCTTTTAGCCAACAACTTTGAGCTTCCCAAAACAGTCACGGCCTTTCCCGGCGCTGTCCTAAACGAGTCAGGAGTGATTCTCTCCTGTGGAGCATCTCTGAGCTGGGAAGACGGACGAACTGCAACCATATACTGCTCCTTCTTAGCAAACCTAACAATGGAGATAACCGCCATTGGAACAAAAGGCACACTCCGTGTTCACGACTTCATTATCCCGTTTAAGGAGACCGAGGCATCGTTCACCACAAGCACTAAAGCTTGGTTCAATGACCTTGTGACTGCGTGGGTTAATCCCCCAAGCGAACACACGGTTAAGACAGAGCTTCCGCAAGAGGCGTGTATGGTGAGAGAATTTGCTCGATTGGTTGGAGAAATCAAGAACAAAGGTGCAAAGCCTGATGGGTTTTGGCCGAGCATTAGCCGGAAGACACAGCTGGTGGTTGATGCTGTTAAAGAGTCGGTTGACAAAAACTATGAACAGATTAGTCTCTCTGGTCGGTGAAGAAAGTGGCTCAAATCAGCAATGTGGTCATGAGTTCTCCTCTCTCTCTCTCTCTCTCTCTCTCTCTCTCTCTCTCTCTCTAATCAAACTTTGATCATCCATTAAAAGTGTCGTTATCCGTATGTTCAGTCTTCTTCCGTGTCCGTCTGTATCCGTACGGTTGTTATATGTTGTCACTAGTAACATTTAAAAATCAATGTTCATAACTTGATAAAAATACTAGATGAGGATCTCCATAATACGCCTAAAAACATATAGAAAAAATATTGCTCAAAATGTATTTAGATTCTTAAGGACATAATTAAAGCTTATATTTTATTAATTATATATCTAATAATAAATTTTATATTGAATCCACTGATGAAAAATTCAGATGTATAAATGTTGAACATGAAAAAAACTAACTTCACATTTTCTTACTATTATTTGCGAAGTGCAATTATTGAAAACGCATAGTTATTTTAATTTCATTCGCTTACATACAAAAAAATTATGACATGGCAATCATAAATGATGACATGTCTTTGAGAAAAAAACGACATGGCATCAATCTCAACAATAAACAATTTTTGAAAACTTAAAAATAATAATATTTAAAAAAAAAAAAATTTACGTATCTATTACCAATTTCGGAAAATAATTTAAAACAAAAATTATTTACTCTAAGTTTCTAAATTTTTTTACTGCAATGACTTATGTTATATTAAATTTAATAGAAATTAATTTATTATATTATATTAATAACTTAAATTAAAAAAAATTTACGTATCTTAAATTGTATAATAACTATATTTTAATTTTAATTCAATCAAAAACAAAAAAAAATTTAGTTTTTTTTTTGAAAAATTTACTTTTATCTTTAATGTGTTGAACTAATATCAAATATATTAATTTGTTCTTTATTTTAATAAATTTAAAAATAACATACATTTTTTAAAAAAATTAAAATCGATACCTCCTACATTTGTGAAAAATATATCATAGCACAATAGTCCCAAATTTATGTTTAAGAGAATAATGGGTGATCCGAATACAATCTTTGTATACTCACGAATCCAAAAAAAATATTTGCAATTGTTGTATCCTCATTTCTAGGCAACCATATATATCTTCTTATGGAGAGAAATTTTGAAAAATACCCTTTTTGTGATAAATACCACTTTTTAACTTAGCATATAAACATTTATAATTTTTTTTTTTGAGAAATTCCCTAGAATACCACCAAATGATGTTTTCCTTCCCAATCTACCACCAAAATATCAATGTTCCACTAATACCATTAGTTTAGAGAACAAAAGACATTTATACCCTCATTTAATTAATAACCCTCATCATTTAAAAAGAAAAAGAAAATTAAACCCTCATAATTCTTTTTTTTTTTTAAGAATATTTTATTTGATAAAATAAAAAACAAAGAAGTTTCGGATCTCGGAGATCCAATCGACGATCTCGGATCGAATCTGACGGCAATCTCGAATCGATTCCGACGGCGATCTCGGATCGAGTGTGTAATCGGCGGTGGTCTCTGTAATCGATGGTAGTCTCTGTAAGCGGTGATTTTTTCAAATCTGGAAATCAAATCACGTTCTTCAGAAAACCATGACGACGACATCGAATCGAGATCGTGATTCGAATCCCCTATCTGAATCTCTAATAGATTCAGTATGTATTCTCTTTCTTTTTTTTTTTTTGGATCGATTTGGGAAAAACAAAACCATATTCGAGTTTTAATATTGATTTGGGGAAAAAACTCGACCCAACACTTTTACCTTTGGTTTGTCTCTGAATTTCTCCAAACGACCTATGATATTATATTGTTTAGCTCGTTTTTGCTCTGATGTTTTATTGCCTTGAGGTTTTCGTGGGAATTTGTAATTGTGAAAATAGCTAATTGTTAGTTCTCAGTTCACTTGATATGTGTTTCATATGTCTCTATCTTGTCTTCTTTTCTTTATATCAAAAAAGTATGGTGGAGATCTATGCTGCTTTCGGTGAGTGGAAGTTAAATGACAAGCTCCAATTGGAATTTCTTGTAGATAGTAACAAAGGAGGATCCCTTTGTGAGGTAGATGAGAACGTTACATACAATGAGTTAGTTGAGATGGTTGTCGAAGATTTTGGCATTGATTGCTCAGTTAAAGAAAGAGATATTTCACTCGGTTATGGACTTCCAATGAGAATGAAAGTGATGGTAGAGGATTCTACACCTATTTATGTGCGAAATGATCGCCAAGTAAGAACACTCATCAAGAAGATAAAAGAAGATGTTGAACTAATTCGTTTGTGTGTAACGGTAAGTCGCACATGTAACCGAGTTATTACTGTTACATAGCTTTCAATTTAAATGTGCATTCTTTGTTTATTAACTATATATGAAGGCTTTCCTAAACGTTTAGAAAAGCTTCCTAAATACAAATTTCGGGAAGGATTCCTAAACATTTAGGAGGCCTTCCTAAAACGTATGTCACATTTGTTTTAGCTTACTTACTACTCTTTCAATACTAAATTCTTTTTTCTTTTGGTTTAGGTGAGTGACAAATGCAACGACGTTGCTGTTGAGATTGTTGGTAGCAGCATTCAATCAAAGACCATACACACTCAACAAATTTGTGATGTGGAGAAAATACATATATTGCGAGTTGTAGATGGTGATCCATATGTAGTTGAATCTAATGTGCATGCAAAAAAATAGGTAATATTCTTCTTACATAAATTTTCATGATGTACATTCCTTGCTAAATCACTTGTAACTCTTTTTTTAGCTCAATTAAAATTCTTTTTATCTGGATTATAGGTGAATGATAAATTCAGCCATATTGCTCATGTTGGAAGCATCACTCAATCAAAGACCATACACAACAATGAAGATTTTGAAGTTCACAAAAATCAACGCACGCATGTACTGCATAATTTATATGGAGGTTCAAGCTTAAATATATCTTTTGTTTTCCCAATACATATATATGTAATAAATAAATAATTATGAATCTCAATTATACATACATGAAACATGTGTTTGAAACTTAATTATTTCCAGCAGCAAAATCGGTCACTGGTTTTCCGCATCGGCCAAGTGCATCGGAGACCTACAGTTACCGATGGCAAATTGAAGTTGAATATTTTGGAAAGCCTTTCTAAATATCAAGTCACAAATGCAATCGATTGACTAATGTTGCATATCTTGCATAATTTAAGTGTGTATTCTTGTTTATTAACTATTTAGAAAAACCTTCTTAATTCTTTAGAAAACCCTCCGAAATACAAATTTAGGAAGCATTTTTGATTTGTTAGGAATCATTCTTAAACATTTAGGAAAGCCTTCCGAATTAGGAAGGCCTTCCTAAATATGTAGTAATCTTTCATAAATATTTTAGAAAGGTGTCTTAACTTAACAAAAACAAAATTTGTGATGATATAAGCATTGCCACTTTTGATTCTGATGAACTTGAATTTTTTGTGACAAAACCATCATTTATAAATGATAAAATATCATACATACGTTCATAAACCTAAAAATACTCAAAGTGACAAGATTATCATATATACATTCATAAAATATCATACATACGTTCATACAACCAAAATATTCAAATTGACAAAATTATAAAAAAGATCACCCTACATAGGTTTTGCAGAGAAGCTAGAGGTAGCTAATTCTGCCAAGCCGTTGTATCTCCAAACTTTATCTCTTGACTCCAAATGTTATCTCTTGATTAATAATACTTAATATTTTTTATATGCATCACAGGGTCGAGTAATTACTTCCATTGCATCGCCTACGTCAATTGCTCCATTATCCTAATCAGAATTAATTATTCGATAACCTTTGTCTACCAATTTAATCATCTCATCTAACTCTGCATTTTCCATATTTTCTAATGATAAGAATCTTCCTCATCTTCATCAAGTGCTGGTAGGATGCATGTTATACTCACCTGTAAAATAAAATATACCAGAATAAAAACAACAAAATTTGAGAAAGCAAACTCTTTGTTTCTTGTATTTTTTAGGAAGACTTTCCTGAATACGTAGGCATCATTCCTGAATAATCATTAAGGCTTCCTAAATATTTATTTAGGAATGATTCTTACATATTTAGAAAGGTCTTCCTAAATTATCAAGAAACATGAAAATTATTAAGAAAAAGAGATGATAGAGGACCAAATGAATTTACGTTCTCTGATGCCTCCATGTTTACAACTTGAGTAACATTTAGCATCTGTATATGCACAAATCTCTCGCAAATAAGAAAAATGTTAGCTTTGGCCCATTGATAAGCAAACGTTACGAGTATAACTAGCATAAACATAACCTAGTAAACAATTGCTTTGTTGCTTATCAATTGATGAAGAAACAAACCAGCTGCAACACTAGCTAATTTTCCAGTTTATTCTTTGATTCACCTAGTAAACATCACCTAGTAAATGGAATTTGCCTTTGACTTTAACTCCACTAACAAATGACACAAAATCCAGAAAATAGAACATTGTAAGCTTCACAAACCCCTGCATTTCCACAAATCTTTCAAAAACCCTAGAGACTAATGTTTTAACGGATTCCAACAATCTAATACACAATTTCTAAGCAAACAATTGAAGCTAAATATCAGTCCAACACCAAGAGACAGTGAATAGCCAAGCTATCTCTTTTGTCACGCTCCTAAGAGAATACCTCGGCGTTGTTGTTGTCTCAACCATGGATACAGTCTTCTTAAGGCTCTCAAGCTTCTTGACAGAAGTAGGTCCTCTTCTCTTTGTCGTCATCAGTTCACGATTTACGCCGAGATTGTAAGGCGCTCCTTTTGCTAATCATCCCTCTCCAGCAGCAACAGTTTCTTTGCATTTCTTCCTCTTCAATCGCTTGTTCCTCTTCAATCGGAACCGATTTCGTAGCCAGATTTTCGAGATTTGAACCCTCGAGTCTCGATTTCTTCCTAGCTTCTTCTTCCAAAACTCATCCGTGACCATCTTTGCCAACGCGTGTACCTCGTAGCCAGATTTTTGAGATTTGAACCCTCGAGTCTCGATTTCTTCCTAGCTTCTTCTTCGAAAACTCATCCGTGACCATCTTTTGCCAACGCGTGTACCTCGCTTGAGACTGTGCAGTGATCGAACGGGATTTTCGGTTCCAGATCTGCATCGCTCAATCGTCGTCGTCTCGGCTTCGTCAGAGAAGCTAAGCCATCGAGATTCATTGAGAGAGAGAGAGGGAGAGAGAGAGAGAGAGAGAGAGAGAGTATACCGTTAACGATTCCGACGATGATTACGGCATCGATTCCGATTCCGACGAAGAGAGGAGATGACGATAATCTTTCTTTTTTTGATTTTTTTTTTAAAATTTTTTTATTTAAGTCTCATATAAAATAAGGGGCTTTTAGTCTTTTGGATAAGAAATTGTGGTATTTGTGGAACTTTGAGGATAAAGTGCTATTTTTGTTCCCAAAACTTGGTTTAGTGCTATTTATGAGAGTTGCCCTTTTTTTCATGTTAAAACATAACTTATTAATGTTTATAAATATTTTTGATTACCATAACTACCTTATTATGAATGTTTAAAAATTTGAATATATATAAAAGGGGTATTTTTGAAAATTGACAACAACAAGTGGTATTTTTGAAAAGTGGCATCATAAAAAAGGTATTTTTGAAATTTCTCCTTATTTTAATCATCATATATAAATCTAAGAAAATTATTATCTACTATATATTATTCGAGAAGTCGCTTAAGTGAAAATTACCGAGTTGTTTTAATTTGATTCACTCTTGAGAAAAAAAATTGATGGTTTAACGTAACTACCTCTTAGATCTATTAATCTCTATAAATACATGACATATTCCATTGAAATTTTCAAAAAAAGTAAAAAAACGCTCCAACATTCTGCAAACACGTTGCAAACAAATTAGACCATTTACATTTTATTTGGTTTTATCTTTACGTTAGATTATGTTTTAGTTTTGAATTCCTACATATATAGAAGAACCAAATCTGATGGTTGCAGCAGAGATGAGATTAACACACCAAAAGAGAATGAATGCACATCGAAAGCGAAAGACACATAGACAAACTGAGGGATAATGAATCAATAAGGAGATTAGAGGTTTCCATATTAAGTAGATTAACGTTTTAATATTAGCCACAAAATTTTATCAGTTTATTTACTTAATAATTTTCATGTTGCTCGATGTATTACATGACATAAATAGAGGTAACTCAATTGATTATGTCTTATATCGACTAGCTAGATTTTTGCGAATATTATATATATATATATATATATATATATATATATTTGTTGTTTGTGTTGGTAGATGTTATTCATCGTTTATATTGTACTAAATTAATGGCAGGGTCAGCATTCTATAACTAAAAGTGGAGAACCTCTTAAAGCATCTAATTCGGAATCAAATGACTCCATCTTCAAAACACAAGGATCAAAGTCAAGAACACAACCCATTAACTAATTAATAACTCTTCAACTAAAGTCAAGAAGGAGAAGGATCAATGATTAGTGATTCATTCATGTGAATCGATCGATCGAAGTAGCGATTTAGTTTTTAAGTGCATATATGGTTTTTGGTTTTCAAGTGCTATGTTTTTTGATTTTAAAGTTATATTATGTCTATTGATTTTATGTTTCAATTGTTTGGATTTTTATGTTGTTTTTCAAAGTTAGTTATTTTTGACCACCTAATAATAACTTATTTTTTGTTCAACTTATTAAAATAATAAAGGTTATGTCTATGTTTGAGAAAGTTAGTCGATCTAAATAAATGAATATTAAGGAACATAAAGATTTTGAATTGAATAATGCTTCATGAAATTTCTTTAACGAAGATATTTAATTCCCTTTCTAAATACTTTAGTGTGAAGATATTGATGAATATATTCTTAGTTTCCTTTTCAAATTATTATTTTTCTAAGATATTTATCCAACGAAAAATCATCAATACTAATTTTCTTTTGTAAGTATGTTTTTCCCTATATTTTGGTTAAAAAAATCGGAAATTTAAGGGCAAATAATCGGCCAATGCCCTAATACCCTTCAATCATGTATATATTTGAAGCGACCATGTCTCGGCAAAAACTTGAATTCATAGAAAACACATTACTTTATTTTACTATAGGTTGATTCCAAAGATTCAAATAAACCCTCGACATCTATTGAAACATTGGCTTTTACAGATGCTGAAGTTCCACAAATTAAAACTGAAATTCTCAAGTGAATTTTGATCAGTTCTTCATTGTTCCAGTCTATCCAAAAGACAAATATATATACTAATATTTTTTTTTCACAAATCCAAAGAGTCGGATAATGATAGTCTTACTCGGAAAAGACTTGAAGGTTTTTCTGTGAGAAAGTAGTAACCCGAAAAGAATATATAAATGTTCTTGGTTGCAGGATCTACAACTTTGTTATCGGAGACTACTAAGCCGGTTTGGTATCTACCAAGTGAAAAATTCAGACACGATTTTTGGAGGGTTTACAATCATATGTGTAGGATGATTGAAACATTGGGTGGAAACTATGTATGTGCTTGAACGAATAACAACTACACTTTCTAACACATTCAAAGTAAAAAACATCACTAAACACCTTTCAATTACAATAATAAAATTCCTAAATCCTTGTACCTATTTTTAAACTCTTATAAATATTAGAGCAATATTCCTCAGATGAAAACTATAACTCGAGCAAAGAAGAAGAATAAGCTGGAGAAGAAAAAGAAGAAGATGTAGAAGAAGAAGGCGACGAAAACGATGAAGAATTAAGAGAAGACGAGGAAGAAGAAAAACCGGAAGATGAAGAAGAGAAAAGAAGAAGATGTTGAAAAAGAAGCAGAATACGAAGATAAAAATAAAGAAAACCCAGAAGAAGAAAAAAAAGTCATATAAGACAAAGAAGATAAAGACGATGAAGAAGAAGAAGGAAAAGAAGATGAAGAAGAAAAATCGGAAGAAAAAAATAAAAATAAAAATGAATAAAAACCATAAGAGGAAGACGAAGAAAAATTGAAAGAAGTAGACGAAGAAAAACCGAAAAGAGAAGAAGAAGTCAGAGAAGTCGAAGACGGTGAAGATGAAAAAGAAGAGGAAAAATAAAAATTGAAAGAAGAAGGAAGAGAAGATAAAACCGAAAGAAGAAGACGAAGAAGAAGTTGGAGAAGAACGAAGAAATCAAAAAGAAAAAAAAAATATAGCGAGTTCGGCTGCAAGTAACAACCTTAGAAGAAGCAGAAGAATAAGAAGAAGAACAAGAAGAATAAGAATAAGGCGAAAAAAACTGAAGAGGAACACGAAGACGAGGAAGAGAACGAAGACAAAGACAAAATAAAGAAAAACCAGGAGAAGAAAAAAAAAAATCGGATAAGACAAAGAAGATAAAGGCGATCAATAAGAAGAAGGAACGAAAAGGAAGAAGAAGAAGTTGAAGAAAAACCGGAAGGAGAAGACGAATAAGGAAAAGAAGAGGAAGAATAAAAATTGGAAGACGAAGACAAAGACAAAACCAAAAAGAAAAAGAAAACGAAGAAGAAGTAGGAGAAGAACAAAGAAACAACAAAGAAAAAAAACTAGCGATTTCGGCCGCAAGTAACAATTCTAGAAGAATAAGCAGAAGAACAAAAAAGAAGAAGAACAAAGAAGAAACCGACGGGGAAGAAGACAAAAAAAAAAAGTTGGATAAAACAAGGAAAACGAAGACGATGAAAAGAAGAAAAAAAGAAGAGGAAGGAGAAACCCAGAAGAAGAAGAAAAAAACAAAGATCGAGAAGAAGAAACAAAATAAACATAAATCGTTACTATAACTAACATAGTTTATATAAATGTCAAAACAATAAAATAAAATATTAATGAATGATAACGAAAAGCAGATAATTACTATCATTAACGGAGTTTACAAATTCTTCATGCATGCGCATAACGCGAGTGAAGCACCTAGAAAGAAGAAGAAAGAATCATTTTGTTTGGTTTCATGTTTTTTGTGGAAGTATTGCGGTTGTGTGTTCTCTCTATTTCTCGCCATATCTAATTTTTTCAATATGTCAAAACATTTTTTCATTGATTACGAAATTTTACATATTGTTTGCGTTTTATTTCAACACAAATACAAAAGTTACAAAACGAAAAACCCCCTAATTTTCAAAGTAACACTCAAAATTTTAAATATATAATCTTAATTTTCTACATGCATATAAGTTTAAAGACTAATAATCATGCATATTTAATTTTTATAAATAATAAAATCTAATTATTAAATACTAAATTAACTTATTCTTTTAAAAATTCTCATACATGTACACGGTGCAGGCCAACCACCTAGTTAAAATATAAAATTTATGGCATACAATCACATAATAATACTATCAATTATTAAGAAAATAATTGATAGAATACATGCACATTATTACATTAGCTATCATAAAAAAAAATCAACATATCATGGTTTTACATAAAAAAGCAAAAAAACATGTATAATATATTGTTAATTTTCTGTTAATCTTGTATAGAATTTATAGTTTCCATTTAATCTATTACTTTATTTATTTTATTTAGAACTTTTTAACCGTAAACCTCATACTTAGTTTATCTTTAATTGTTTTCAAAAAATTTATATCTTTAATTTAAATACTTTAAGGAAAATGAAAAGATAACAAATCTAATTATAAAGCATGTAAATAGAAAAAAAAATAGTTTAGAAAACCAAATCTTTGTGTTTTTTATATTTATTTTGTCTTAGGATATAACTAATTAACAAAAAGAAAATTACATTAATTTATATTATTATATTGACAAGTTTCACAATCTAAATTAATAATAACACATGTCATGATCTGGTAAGTTATAATCTTGCATATGTGTCACGTTGAATGCACCCAATTTTATATAACAAAATACTAGGTGGTTGATCCGCACCGTGTGTAAGCATAAATAATTTTTGTAATTTTAAGTTCTTAATGTTGATTGTATTAAAAAAATCTGAATTACATCCAATAACATATGCGGATAAAAATGTATTAATAAATTGTAAAACTTAATATTTACGGTGAAATTGTTGTTATTTACAAATCTTGAAGATTTATAATGATCAAAATATTCGTATTAAATTTGAATTAAACTTATTACTTGACTTGATGGGTTTAAATGCCGTCGTTTAAACCGTGCGTCCACCATGATTAAAATTTCTTTGGCCATCTCAGCTTCTTCAATGCATCTTGTGTTGCAGCTTTTTTTATATTCACGCATATATAATTTCTTTAGTGTTTCATCTATGCAATCCCTTAAAGCTTCTATTATGAATCATAGAATAATAAAAAGAGAACGTTAGACATCTCTTCATTGTACAACGTTCTTTGATTATCTTTATGGATAATTATGTTGGGAGTTATAACACATAAGTAATCAATCCTTTGCTGGCTTTGTGAGATAAAAAAAAATTGGAAGATGGCGAAGTACATGATTCATCTTATCTTTCAAAACTTCATATCTTCATGATCGCCTTGAATCTTTCTCTTTATTTATTGCGTCTTGTGTTGTAGCTTTATATGTTCAACCTCTCTCACTAACTCATATTTAGTTTCTTCGGTGTTTCATCTCTGCAAGCTCTTAAAGCTTCCGTCTCAATTAATTCAGCACCACTATCTTTCATCTCAGCTTCAAATTGTAAAATCAAAGTATATGTAACATTTAAGTGTTCCCAGACGTCCTCTGCAGCTTTTGATTCTTCAGCTTCAAGAAGAGCAATCTTGGGATTTTCCTCTAGCAGCAAGAGTTCGGTCTTTGATCTTTAGTTTCCTTTCTAAGCTTCTCAATGGCTTCATCCCTCTCCTTTTGCTCATTTTCTTTAAGCTGTGAATGTTCTTTCCTCACGTTTTATATATATTTTATGGTTCTCAAATGAATCTTAATTTGGAAGGATTTCAAAAGTAAATATGTCAATGTATGAGATTTATATGAATAGAAGATCGAATCTCAAGTTGTATAAATCGATTTTGGTCGTAAAAGATATTAGAACGATCTGTTATGTTCTAGATTTTTCATCTACAAACATTTTTACTTAAAGTTAGATTGAAGATAGATTTTATTATTAACTATAAAATATCACATAAGCAATCGATAAAATTTTCAAATACGTTTGTTCCTTGCCTTTATTACGGTTAGTTACTACCTGCTATAAAAGCCCAATTTTACCTCATCATTGTTTTATAGGAACAATAGAGACAGCTGGACTAAAGAAAGGTTTGCTTTCTACAATATCTGCTTTGTGTTCAACGTCACAAGGTATATCAGGGACTTATATTCACTACAAGAAAACAAGACAAAATCCGACGAGTTTTCGACAAACCAAATACCGTAGAATATCCGTCGATTTTTCCGACGGATTACCGACCGCAAGAAATCCGTAGGAAATTCCGACGGATATCCGACGGCTTTTCGACGGTTCGTAAGATTTAAACATCCGTCGGAAATTCGTCGGTTTATTTCCGACGGATTTTCGACGGATCGTAATTTTAAAATAGCCTTTTAATAGATCCGTTTGAAATTTAAACATCCGTCGGAAATCCGTCGGTTTATTTCCGAAGGATTTCCGACGGATCGTAATTTCAAAATAGCCTTTTAATAGATCCGTTTGAAATTTAAATATCCGTCGGAAATCCGTCGGTTTTTTAGGTATATATCCTACATCAGACATCTTCTTCCATTCATTCATTCTTATGCAACAACATTTTATAAAAAAGAGATAGAGTAAAATATGTGTTCTTCTTCTTCAAATCCGTTTAATTATTTTCGATCGTGGATGGACAAGCCGATGCGAGATCAAGCGAGCGGATTGGTAACAGAGGAGTACGAGGCTGGGATTAAGGAATTTATGGAATTTGTTGGGCAAAATCCGCAAGCCATTCGAAATGATAAATTTCCTTGTCCTTGTACGGATTGTTTGAATCGTAGGAGAGGAACGTATAAAGGTGTATATGGGCATTTGTATAATCATGGATTTATGCCGGGTTACAAAATTTGGTATTCACATGGAGAAACGGAGGAAATGGTAGATTATGGTAGTTGTAGTGAACCTTATGCAACTGATATGATAGAAGAAACGGCAACGGAACCTCCTAGCATAGGTATGGTGCAGATGGTCAATGATGCATTTCAGGAAAATTTATCAGGATTCGGAGAGGATGTTGAAAGGGTATTCGGGGAGGATGTTGAAAGGGTACATGTGCCTAATTTAGATGATAGAAGATTTTTTGATATGTTGGATGCAGCGAAACAGCCGTTATACGAAGGTTGTAGAGAGGGTGATTCTCTTTTGTCAACTGCGACTAAGTTAATGACCATTAAGTCGAATTACAATCTGAGCGAGGAGGTTGTGGATGTGATTGCGGATTTCGTTAAAGGTCTTTTGCCGCATGATAACTTTGCACCAGCTTCGTACTATGAGATACAAAAATTGGTTGCTGGTCTTGGTTTGCCATTTCAGATGATAGACATTTGCAAGGAGAACTGCATGTTGTAATGGAAAGCGACCGAGGGCCTTCTGTCTTGCCAATTTTGCGGTCATCCTAGGTATAAGGATACAGGAGGAAGAGTTCCAGTCCCATTTAAGCGGATGTGGTACTTACCATTGACAACGAGGTTAAAGCGGTTATACCAATCTGAGCGAACTGCGACCGCAATGAGATGGCATGCTAAGCATAGAAGGGAAGGAAAAATAGGGCATCCATCAGATGCAGAAGCGTGGAAACATTTTAATTCAGTCTATCCCACGTTTGCGGCAGAACAAAGGAATGTATACCTCAGATTGAGCACTGATGGCTTCAACCCTTTTGGGAAGCATGGGAGGCAATATTCACTATGGCCTGTAATCGTGATACCTTACAATTTTCCGTCATCTCTTTGCATGAAGAGAGAGTTTTTTTTCCTGAGTATCCTAGTCCCCGGGCCATCCCATCCTAAGAAATCACTTGATAGCCATTGATCGAGGAGTTGCAGATGTTATGGCACCACGGCGTTGAAACGTGGGATGTCTCACTGAAGGAGAATTTTGATATGCATGCAGTTTTAATGTGGAGGATAAGCGACTTCCCGGCCTACGGGATGCTTTCCGGTTGGTCAACGCATGGGAAATTGGCGTGTCCGTCCTATGGAGAAAGCACTGATGCATTCCAGTTGAAGCACGGAAGGAAGACGTGTTGGTTTGATTGCCATCGGCGGTTTCTCCCCCATGACCATCCCTATCGGCAGAGCACCACTCTGATCAGGAAGGATGTAAAAGTTTTACATGGTCCACCGCCTGTGTTAGGTGGGCAGTTTATGTTGGATCAGTTACGAGATTTTGGAGCGGATCGGACTGTTGAATGTGGTGGTAATGGACATGTCCGTGTAGATGGTGCTGGAGAGTACCACAACTGGAAGAAACATAGTATCTTTTGGGATTTGCCTTATTGGAAGGATCATCTTCTGAGGCATAATCTGGATGTTATGCACATTGAGAAGAATGTTTTCGATAACATCATGAACACCATCCTCAATGTGCAAAAAAAGACGAAGGACAATTTGAAGTCGATGTTGGACCTTAAGGAGCACTGTTCTCGAACACAGCTTCACGTTAATTCCCGAGGGAAAGCTTCGATCCCTGCTTTCCGGTTGGACAGGCTTGCAAAACAAGAGTTCTTCGAGTGGATATTGAACAACGTAAAATTTCCGGATGGATACGTGTCAAATTTGCGGCATTGTGTTGATAAAAGAGAAGGCAAATTCACAGGGATGAAGAGTCATGATTGTCATGTTGTTATGCAACGCCTCCTGCCATTCGCTTTTCGAGGACTTTTACCCCGACAAGTACACATAGCTATCGCATGTATATTCTCTATTTCTTTTGTATGTTCTGTCTTATTATGTCCATGTTCTTTAATCTTTGCGATTCATTTGATAACATAGATTTTTTATATTGCAGGGATTGCTTCGTTCTTTCGGGATTTAAGTTCTAGAACACTTACAGAAGAAGGTATTCAGAATTTGGAAGAGAAGATACCCGAGATCCTTTGCAATTTAGAGAAAATATTTCCACCGTCCTTCTTTGATGTTATGGAGCATCTCCCGATTCATCTCCCTCGGGAAACAGCACTTGGTGGGCCTGTTCATTACCGATGGATGTATCCATTTGAGCGGTATATGTTCCATCTAAAGAAGAAGGTGAAGAATTTGAGCAGAGTCGAGGGTTCTATCGTTGCGCAAAACATCAATGAAGAAAGTGCTAACTTTGCCGGATTTTACTTCCCACCTGAAAGGCAAGCAAAGAGTCGCAAACCCACGAGAAATAATGATGGTGGCGTAGCCCCAACTTACTCTGCTAATGTCCCAAATGAATTCGCCCAAATTGGACGTCTTAGTGGAAGAAGCCGTAAGAGAAGGCTTACACAGGAGGAACGAGGTCATCTACACTTGTATATCCTTACAAACTGTGAAGAAGTCTTGGAGTACGAGAGGTATTTAACTTCAATCTTTGGATATATACATTTTTTTGTAGTATATAATTTTTTTACAATGTTTAATGACATCAGGATTTACAAAGCTATACAACGGTACAAATACCCTGCAATAACAGAGGACCAAATTGAAGAGCTTAAGGAAAATGAGTTCGCGGGATGGATTAGTTCTTATGTAAGTTAATGAATTCATTTTCATATCTTCCTTATTATGTATACAAGTTCTTCACTCATGCAATGACCACAGGTTCAGGACATGATGACTAGAGGACATACATTTCCCACATGGTTCGAAGAGTTGCTAAACCCCCCCCCCTCTCCTATATGTTGCACATTCGTACCCGGCATATTTTACACGTGGATATAAGTTTAAGGTGTTTCAAGAAGGAAGTACCAGATCAACAATTAATTCGGGTGTTTCATCGCAATCAAGTGACATGGTTTACTACGGCGTACTTCGTGAGATATTAGAAGTTCATTTCCCAGGCATATTAGACTTAAGGTTCATTGCATTTAATTGCGATTGTTATAACCCAGAAGACGGCTATGGAGTACGACATGACGAATTTGGTGTTACATGGGTCCATTCTGGAAGGAATCTCGAGAAGTATGATCCGTTTGTCCTAGCATCATAGGCAGATCAGGTTTGCTACATTCTCCCCCCTACAGTGTCAATGTCTGTTCCCGACCCATGGATCACAGTCACACAAATTCATCCCAGAGGAACGCTTGTTGGGGTACCTGAGCAAGATCCTTTGCAACAAGACGCAGAAGGTGGATTAGGTACTATTGATCTTTCTCTCAACGTGGAGCTGGTTGTCGATTTTATAATCGGACTAGAGGAGGAGGTGTTTCCCGAATCTGAGGAAGAGTTAGGAGAATTTGATGAAGATTCTGATTCTGCGGCTTCAGACTACTCATCAGATTCAGATTATAGTTTACCATAATCTCTCCGAATGTTTCGGTTTATTTAATTATAATATGTAATATTTTAGAAGTCTTTTCAAGCTTTTTTAATGTTATTATTAAAACTGTAATTTTTTTTATGTAAATAAGCAAGTTTTCGGATTTTTTTAAAATCGTCCAAGCTTTTATAATTCAGTAATTTTTATTGGGTGTTTATAAATCCATAGGAAATTCCAATGGATTTCCGACAGATTTCCGACGGATTAGGGTTTAGAAAAAAATATAAGTTATCGGATTTAGGGTTTAGGGTTTCATAAAAATATAGATTTTATTGATTCCGTTGGAAATCTGTCAGAATTTCAAGAAAAAAAAACCGACGGATTTCCGACGGATTTATTGGTTTTTTTTGTTTTTGTTGATTCCGTCGGAAATCCGTCGGTTTTTTCTTGAAATTCCGACGGATTTCCAACGGATTTATGGTTTTTTTATATTGATTCCGTCAGAAATCCGTCGGTTTTTTTCTTGAAATTCCGACGGATTTCCAACGGATTTATGGTTTTTTTATTGATTCCGTCGGAAAGCCGTCGGTTTTTTTTCTTGAAATTCCGACGGATTTCCAACGGATATATGTTTTTTTTTTTGTCACAAATTTGGTAGTTTACGGCCTACGTCTCCCAAATATAAACAAATTAGGTTGTTGACAAAGTTATTCAAACACTTTTTAAAGCATGTTTGTAATTTTCATAACATATGTACATATTTGAATATAAATCATAAAGTATACATGTATGTTTACTAGGATTAGAAAGTGTGATGAAATCAAATAATTAATTGTTATAAAATTGATTATAGGTTGAATCTATTACACAAAAGAAATGTTGTAAGTGGTTTAAACATGTTCGATGCGAGAATCGCAATCCGTAAACACCAAATTGAGTGGTGGCCGTCGGAAATCCGTCGGTTTTTTTCCTAAAAACCGACGGATTTCCGACGGTACTAGCTAATCCTTTATGTTGACCGACCAATCGCATTGCATGCATAGAATAATTAAATCCGTCGGTTTTCCGTCGATTTTCTGTCGGTTAACAATTTGCCGCCTTATTTTTCATTTCGGCGGTAAATTTATGGTCAATATTTTTGGAAACCGACGGAAAACCGACGGTTATGGCCGTCGGTTTTGTAAAAAAAATATAATCCACACAATCTTCTTCTTCCCCACAACCGAAACTTTCTCTCTCACTCTAACTCGATTTCCAAAAATGTTTATTATATATAATTTATATGTACGCAATTTTTGATATAAAATTTTATAATATAAAATTTTTCGTCACTGTTTTTAAAATAATATTAACTCGTGAAAATCTTTTATATAACGATTTTTTTAGAATCGTTTTAGATGCCTTTGCAAAAAAAATTTAATTACTTTGAGATTGATAAATAAAATGTTTTTCTTAATTTTATTTTAAGTTTTGTTAATTTTTATATTACTAATGTTAATATTTTTTTGTAGGTCTCATTCTAGTAGATCCATTAGAGGCGGTTCCAGATTCGAGGGGCCGGAGTCACAGACGTCCGGTACTCGACGTCCATTGTCACTCGAGGAAATTGTCCTACTACCCCGACGTGAGCATTGCTTTCCGCTGCATCCTACCCGGCTAGATGGAGGGCACATTTGGTAAGTATAACAAATTCATATTTTATTACTTTGTTTACCAAATATTGTAATTTGATATTTTTTTTATTTTTTATGTTTTCAGGTTTAGATGTGATCCGCATGGAAAAATCAGTAAGGCAATTCTTTCTATTTTCAAGACGCAGCTCTCCCACCCGTACGAGAAGGCCTCTAAGATCCCCGAGACCGGGATAGAAAAATGGTTGCGTACTTTCTCGGTAAGTTATATTATTTCAAGCATCTGTATTTATATGTGTTTTCATATTATTGAATATTAATAATTCTTTTTTTTCGTTTTACATATTTTCAGCAACAGTTCACGTGGGACCCAGTGTTGACCTCCCAGGTTCGAAAGGGTTTCGGAGAGCAGGTTCGAGAGTCATACAAGAACCATAAGTTTGAGTGGAAGCAGAAGTGGCTAAAGAACCCGGCAGACATGCCAACAGACTTGCCACTGCACGTTTGGGAGGGCCTCATACGTTACTGGATGAGGCCCGAGACAAAGGCGCTATCAGAGACAAACTCAAGGAACCGGAAGAGCAACCGAGGTGGAAAAGGGATCGCTACTCAGAACGGTGGCCCGAAAACAATCGAAAGCCGAGAGCGAGCTATGGTAAGATTTATGAATTTCATATAAGTGTTATTTCTAATATTTATCACTTAAATACTACTAACATATGTTTTATCTTTTGCAGACAATCGCTAATGATGGTGTGCCACCGCATTATGGGGTCTTGCTGAGAGACACGCACACTAATCGAAAGACCATGGTTGTTCAAGATCAGTTGGCTGCAGAGACCCTCGATGCGATTGAGGAAGAGCGCCAGACCCAGCTGACTCAGCTCTCTCAAGCTGGGTCAAATGCGGAAGATTTACCCCGCGACGAGATGAACCGTATCGTAATGAGCGTAAGTATTCAATTTATTTAGTTTTTTTTCTCCTAAATTTCTAAGTTTTGCAAAACTAATTCTTTTTTCTCTTTTATAGCATGTTCCAACAAAAAAAGGGCGTAAGTTTGGGGTTGGTCGACTTCCGGATCGAGACCAAGCGACGTCTTCTTCTAGCAGTTACGGCTCTATGCATCTTGTGGATGAAATCGAAAGGTTGATCGAGCGACTCAACGAGGAGCGGGCAGAGCGAGAAAGGAAGGATAAGGAAAATGAAGAAACCCGAGCATGTTTCGAGAGGATGAAGGCGTTTCTCGAGTCAACTTTCCCGGGACACAAGTTTTAGACATATGAGATTATTTTAAATTCGCTTTATGTTTTTATAATTTCAAAACTAAATTTCATTACTTTTTTAAGACAAATTTTAATTTTAATTTTAATGGTATTATTATAATTAAATTTCAATTACATTTATTTTGATTTCAAAATTATATTTAAATTATTATTTTTCAATTTAATTAATATATTTTTTTTCGAAACCATCGGTTTTTGATCCGTCGGATAACCGTCGGATTTATTTTCCGACCGATAAGGTCGTCGGATAACCGTCGGAAAATTCGACCAAAATTGTTGTCGGTTTTCCGTCGGAATTTCCGACCCAAATAGTTGTCGGTATTCCGTCGGATTTTCCGACAGATGTAAAGCCTCGGTTTTCCGACGGAAACCGACGGATTTTTTTTTCCGACCACACGGATCAGACGGATTTTCGCATTGATTTTCTGTCGAAATTGGTTCTTTCCAACGGATATCCGACGATTTTGTCCGTCAGATCGGTCTTATTTTCTTGTAGTGATTGTTTCATCCAATAAGTGATAACCATTTCAATGTCACAATATATGAACCTCACATTTTAGAGATATATCCTCGTCAAAGATAAGCATCTTTAGGTTATTAATATATTTATATTTTTATGGCTAAAACTTTTTTTTTTTTTTTTGAAAATAAAGGAGAAAGTAAAATATAAATTTTTATGGCTAAAACTTACTGTGACTTTTTACCTTAGAGTAGCTATTACATTTAAATATTACGAATCATTAAAAAATATCAAATCAATTATTATTCATGGTACACAACCAATTCATAATCCTCATTTTCTAAACTTCAAAAGCTATTATATTTAGATATTATGAATCCTGAAAAATACTAAATTAATATCGTGTACATTCACGATGAATGATACCTACCACCAATTTATATTTTGTTTTAACAGATATAAACTTAAAAATTTATGCACATTATACACATATACAATAGCTTCGTTTTTCTAGAGGTATTTATCAACCATAATGCCTTAATTCCTCAATTTCTAATATTTTATCCAACACATGTAACTAAAGTAGTCAATTTCTGTCTAATTCACATTTTATACAAAAAGTAGTCAATAAAGGAAAAAAGGAAAAAAAAAGTTAGATCACGAATCATATATAATCGAGAGTTTTCTCTCCATCTAGAATATTTACACTAACAAAAACTTTTCATTATATTTAAAATGATCATTCAGTTCAAAGCTATTTATATTTATTGTTATTTTTAATTAAGATACACTAAAAATAAAAAATTTAGATATTAAAAAAAAAACTAACATCTATAACAATTAAAAATCAAGGGCAATTTTCAAAAATAACACAAAATTAAGTTTTTGTTTCAAATATACCATCACTATTTTTTTTTTCAAAAAAACACTAAAAGTTTTTTTTCCAAATTAAAACTAAACTTTAAATCCTCAAAATTAAATCTTAAACCCTAAAAACTAAACCCTAAACCCTAAACCCAAAATACTAAACTCAAACCCAAAATTTTAAATTATAAATCCTTAAAAATTATTTTTAGTGTATGGTATTTTTGAAAAAAATAAAAATTTTAATTGTATTTTTGGAAAAAAATCTAATAATGATATGTTTGGAACAAATTCTCTTAAGACTTAAAAGAAAACTATAGTGTTAATTGGATAAAAACATAATAATTTATAATAGTACATACATTGCCGACCCTGAAAATCTGAAGGCCACAAGCAAAGTTTTAAAAAAAAATATATATATATATATATAAACAAAATGGAGGGCTTAACATTTGAACTCACCACCTGAACAACCCATTACCATCCCTTCTAAATACATATTTTATAATTTTGGGGCCAATATAAATATATAAAGGTATATATAAAAAATTTGGGCCGTAAGTCCAAACTTGCTTTGTTTGGACTCAGGACCAGACCTGAGTACATACGAAACTATGAAGTATTTTACTGGTAAAACTAATACAATTCAATTTCAACTTAATATTTTCATTAAATTTCACTTTATTTCATGTTTTAGAATAAGTACCTTATAAGGTTTAGAATATAAATAGTTTTAATTAATATTTTAAAAATAATTATGTAAGTGTACTTCTAAAACTTTAAGAGAATTTTTAATGAAAATATTACTTTTTCCATTATTTTTATGAAATGCAATATGTTATTGAAAATATGGAAATTTTTTTTTTTTTTTGTAAACTATTAAGTGTAAGTCTAAGTAAAAATAAATTATAGACAAAACAAAAATAATTAAATTACATTAAATTAAATTTAACATGTTACTTTAATCTACATATATTTATATCAACTTTTTATTAATAAAAATAAATATTCACAATTTCACGATAATGATAATACGTAAAATAAATATAAATTAAAATGGATGAAAGAATAAAGTAACCGAAAAATTATTTTAAAATTTTAGTTAAAAATTATAATGTTAATTAGGTAAAAATGATCATTTAAATAATAGAAAACACAATCATTATGATAGATTTTGTTGGTAATAAGATAATAATTCTTAATAAACATGAAAAAAGTATTATAACCACCTCCAAGATATTTTCTCTCTCGAAGAGCCGTCGTACTGTAGCAAATCTTGAAGTCTATCCGATCTAGGTCCGGTGACCGGCGGTTTCCACAACGTCGGTGCCGGATCCCTTGTTTTATATTCTTACTTTTCTTTCTATGGTTTGTGTTTATTGGATCTATAGGAGGTTTTGAAAAAATGGGACTAACTTCGGTTCTGGTGGTTTTTGGTGGTGTTGAGGTGGATTCTGATCTGTCAGAGATCTGGATGATGGTAGTGAGTCTTCTGGATGATGGTAGTGAGTCTTCTTCGGTTCTGATCGAAGATGTGAGGGGTTCGCTTGATCCAGCTTCGTCGGTTTTCATGACTGCTCCCCTTTGGCTTTCGTTTGGGGCTTCTTCCGTCGGAGACAGAAACTTCTCTTGCCTTGGTGTCTTGGCCTCTTCTGATCTTTGTTTGGTTGGTATCTTGTCTCTGTTTATTGTTTTAACCGGGAATTTTGTTTTGAGGTTTTGACATCTCTGGCCATTGAAAACTGGTTTTAGGAAAAAAATCTGTTTCGATTAATCGGGATTCTTTGGAAAGATTTTGATCGGATCTTGAGCCCTTGTCTCACCCTGATCACTGATTGATTGGGGCTCGAGCATTAGATCGGGACTATATCCGCTTTCAAACCTTCAAGACTAATAAGGTTTTGGAATTTGTCTTCTTATCTTCTTCCCTTTGATCAATTGTTCTTCGGTTATTGGTTTATTCAGTAGGCTTTGTTATTTAGCTTAACTTTAGCTTGTTTTTTTCTGTTTTTTTCGAATATGTCTGTAAGTATCTCTTTTTTGGGATGTGACTCTCCTTTTGTGGGATTGTGACTCCCCTTCTGCGGGATTGTGGCCCTCATTTTTGCGGGATTGTGGCTCCCTTTTGCGGGATGTTGGCCCACCATGTATTTCACCCATTTTAATCCAACAAATTTAGATAGAAAAAAGTATTTAAAATTGACCGATTTGTCTTTTGGAATGTATGTATATGTTTTTGAATGTAACCGAATTTTGTTTGACATGATGAATATCATTTGTATTTCTAATTTTTTTTTAATAATTTTTATTTTATTAACAACCACACATTAAATTAAGAGAAATTGGCACAAATAACACACAAAAAAATTATAATTTACTAATTACCCAAATCCCCTGTGTGTCCCTAATCCTAACCTCACAATTTAGAGGCTTTTGCTAGTTTGCTAATTTTCTTTTGTTTTGGTTATTAAGCAAATTTTCTTTAAATTAAATAGAAAACCTCAAACTTCTTGACTTGTTATTCAATATATAGAATAAAAATATTCACAAACATAAATTAAGATAATTTAATAAAAAATCTGCTTTTCAATTAAGAATTCGAGGAATCAATGAACCAGAGAATGGTCATGGACGCTCATTGATTTTAGGGTTAATTTGTGAAATAACAATATTGAAGATTAAAATTAAGAATATAGCACATGTATGCATTAAATATAGTAAATGACCATGGATCTACTATTCAATTAAAAAAATGGACGAAAGTAACCTTTTTTACTTCTTCTACCAATGTTTCTCTTTCCTAATTGGACAAAGAAAACACATATACTTCCTATCATCAATTTTTAGTTTAGATTCTTTGTAGAAATTGTTTTAATCTCACAAATCTATCGAAAAAGTTATAGATATTTTTCCGCATATTTCATCATTTAATTTTTTTTAAAAGGACAAAAATTACTTCTAAAATGAATATATCACTGTATGTATCATTTTATTCTAAGACAAATATATTGGTTGTTCTATTCTATATTGAACAAATAATATTTGTTCTATCTACCAATATGTAATCTTATAAGATAACAATTATAGTTTTAAATGCGACATCTTGATCCCTAATATCCAGAACATAAATCCAAAAAAACTAAATTTTAATTTTTAAATTAAAAACTCACCCAAAACATTAAATATATCACTATACTTATAATGCTATTGTTGTTCTATTTACTTATATACCTTGTTATTTTACATTTTCGAATTTATTATTTATTTTATGGGTTTTAAATTTTATTTTTAAGGTAATATAGCATAATGTTTAAGTTATGGTTTATGATTTCATGCGTATTTTAATTTTTGAAATATAGTATTCAAATTTTTAAAAGTAGGGGTTATTTTGTTAATTTTTTATAGATAATTTATTCATTTGTTTTATATGGAAAGAATGACATATTATTACTTACATTAATATATTTGATTCACGATTAATTTGTGTCTATTTTCATAAATTCAAAATAGGAAAAAATAGAATTTTTTTGGTAGTAAATTCACAAAATTAAATCAAGTTATTTAATATGTTAAAGTTAACACAGGAGAAAAGAAAGAGGAAGAAAGAAAGAACGGGCAATGAAGAAAGAGAACGGGCAAGGAGTTTTTGGGCAACAAAGTGGAAAAAATATGTAGGACATTTGTCATGGTTAGATCTTTAATTATAATATTTTTTTGGGTCATACACCCTAATTCCCCTTGATTTTATTTGATTAACTTGCTAAAAATTTGACAGGTGTCGAAGATGAGATGACATATGACAGTTGAAATAAATGGTCTCCTGTCCAATTTCTTCAACGATTCTCTCTTTTGGTAAGTGTCAAGATGAGACTGACATATGACAGTTGAAATAAGTGATCTTCTGTCCAATTTTTTCAACGATTCTATCTCTATAACCACTCTCTCTCTCTCTCTCTCTCCGGAGATATCCACAACTATGGCCACTGATACCCCAATCCGAATCGGAGTGATGGGTTGCGCCGACATCGCTCGGAAAGTCTCCCGTGCGATCCACCTCGCTCCCAACGCCACTATCGCCGCCGTGGCAAGCCGTTCCTTGGAGAAAGCGAAATCGTTCACTACCGCAAATGGCTACCCTCAGTCGACCAAAATCCACGGCTCCTACGAATCGATTCTCGAAGATCCAGAGGTTGATGCTCTCTACGTTCCTCTCCCTACCAGCCTCCACGTCGAGTGGGCTATACGCGCCGCCGAGAAAGGGAAACATATCCTTCTGGAGAAACCTGTCGCCATGAACGTAGCTGAGTTCGACAAGATTGTGGCGGCATGTGAAGCTAATGGTGTTCAGATTATGGATGGTACTATGTGGCTTCACAATCCTAGAACAGCTAAGCTCAAGGAGTTTCTCTCCGATCCGGAACGTTTCGGCCAGCTCAAAAGCGTAAGTACTCCATAGTTTTCTCTTTGATTTTCATGAAATTGGATGAATGAAGTTTCTGGGTTTCTTCAAATTCAATAGCTCTGGTTCTTAGATTAGTGATAATAGATGTTTTCAATCTCTAGATTTGATCAAATTCAATAAAACCTCATATCAACAAGTTGCAAATTGACATTTTTGAAGTTTTTTTTGGCATCTAAGAACATATAATGTTTGCTGCATGTAGAACATGAGCTTCCCATTTTGATAATCAGTTTCTTGCTTGTCTAATTTTATCTCGATTTCCAAAGGTTCATAGTAAACAACATACCTAGTTTGGTTTCTGTTTCTTGAAGATTAGATAGTGTCAAGAGCTGTCTCTTGAAAGTCTAATTTCTATTGCGATGTTGGAATCTGCAGGTACAGAGTTGCTTCTCATTACCTGGAGACGAAAATTTTCTAAAAAACAACATCCGTGTGAAACCGGGTCTTGACGGGCTTGGTGCGCTCGGAGATGCTGGATGGTACGCAATCCGAGCAACCCTTTTAACCAACAACTTTGAGCTTCCCAAAACCGTCACGGCCTTTCCCGGCGCTATCCTAAACGAGTCGGGTGTGATTCTCTCCTGTGGAGCATCACTGAGCTGGGAAGACGGACGAACTGCAACCATATACTGCTCCTTCTTGGCAGACCTAATAATGGAGATAACCGCCATTGGAACAAATGGCACACTTCGTGTTCACGATTTCGTTGTCCCGTTTAAGGAGACCGAGGCATCGTTCACCACAAGCACTAAAGCTTGGTTCAATGACCTTGTGACTGCGTGGGTTAATCCCCCAAGCGAACACACGGTTAAGACAGAGCTTCCACAAGAGGCATGTATGGTGAGAGAATTTGCTCGACTGGTTGGAGAAATCAAGAACAAAGGTGCAAAGCCTGATGGGTTTTGGCCGAGCATTAGCCGGAAGACACAGCTGGTGGTCGATGCTGTCAAAGAGTCTGTTGACAAAAACAATGAACAGATTAGTCTCTCTGGTCGGTGAAGAAATTAAGTGGCTCAAATCACCAATGTTGTCATGAGTTCTCTCCTCTCTCTCTAATAAAACTTTGATCATCCGTTAAGTGTCGTGATCCGTGTGTTCGGTCTTCTGCTGCGCCCACCTGTATCCAAACGGTTGTATATATCTTGTTACCAGTAACCTTTACAATTTAATGTTACAATATCTGTTACTCAGTGGTTTGAGTGACAGGCCGATATTTTGAGTGATCTTCACCGATATAACCTTTCTTGTTTTCAACGACAGAGAACAATCGAGTAGCTAAAACCACCATAAGAGCCAAAACTGAAGAGTTGCTATAGCTCTTTCTCGGTGATAATCATTGTGTCCTTTGCACTTGATCGTGAAATTTCCTCTGCTTTTTTCGTGAAGGGAACAGTTATTACAGGTCAAATCGGTGAAAAACAATACACCCATTTATAGAAACCATGTTCCTTGTAGAATCGATCATACGACCTAATTTTGCAAATGGGTACGAGCATGAGATCATAGTAGCTCGATTCCGAATACATCCTCCTTTTGCAGGTAGAACATCAAGAACTCTTCGATGAAACCAAAAAGAAGCAACAAACTCGTAACCGAGTACAGAAGAGCAACAAACACATCGATCGTTCTTAGCGAAAAAACAATTAGTTACTTTGCAAATAACGTCTTAAGAGATAATAAAAAATTTGCTATAAAGTAGGCATTTACCAAATAACCAAACCAACTAAAACAAATTTAAGACAATTTATAAGCGTTTGGAACACATAGATATTCTAAAAGTAGAGCTTAGATAAAGGAAGAGTATTTGGTGGCAGAAACGACTTTAAATTCGACCTCAACTTTCAAAGCGTCTTCCTTGTCCAAATAAGACTTTTGAAGTTCAGCTAAAGACACGTAGTGATACCTACCATAACCCACGCCTGGTTTGTCGACCCACGAGTCAACTGCAATGATAAATGTAAGCATTGGTAATTGAGAATCACAGTTGAAGCCAAATAAATCTCGTTATCCATAATATTAGAAAGCTAAGAAATAATAATGTAAAATAGTGTTTTATAACGTACACGTGTAAGTCAAGTGATTGGATCCAAGTGGGTCTTCAACTTTCAGATCTCCATGCACGTAAATCTTCTCGTCTTCCTTTAAAGTTTCACCATCAGCTAAAGACAGAGAAATGGATAACCATTTATTATCTGCTGTAGAGTAGGCTGAGTAGCCCTTGGGATACAACTTTAGAACCCTAAAAAACGTTATTATGCACTTGTTAATACACGCTCGTAGATTTATATGTATATAATTTGAACATATTTGTTAGATAAAACATAAAGCATTTGTACTTTTACCATTTCATTCCTCCCATCGGAAAACAGTTCGATGTGTGAGGATTCTCATTTATCTCAGAGAAATTCTTAACCATCCAAGAGAACTTGGGATAAGGAAGTTTCACATCAAAGGAGATGATTTCCCATTTGGTTGGAGGTGGAGCAACAATGATATCAACACCAAACTCACAATGATCTCCATCAAAGAGATAACCGTTTTTATGGTCACTGAATGTATCAAGCGGAAGCACTTGAGGTAATCCCCACACTGTTCTTAAGCTATTGAACAGCCTCGATTCCACATCTGAATTTATATATATACACTTTATTGAACATATATATATATATAGAGAGAGAGGGAGAGAAAACAAAAACAAATATACATGTATATACCTTGAATAGTAAAGTACTTGTTTTCTTTTTTGTTAAAGACGAAAAACCGGATATCTGCGTACACCTCAGCTGGTTGTGTGGAAATGAGGCTTGTGCTATCTATTTCAGCATAGATTGAAATAAACCCACTCCCATTATCCTTGTCGTTCCCCTTTTGGGTATATGATCATTCTCCTGAAAGTTTTTTTTATCAAAAATATTGCACACGGTAAGAAGGGGTAAAAAGGGAAAATGGTCATTTAATTCCTCAAGTTTTGCAATGTGGCGTTTTTATTTTCCAACATTCGGGTTTCAATTTTATTCTTCAAATTTACGTTGAGTTCGACAATCAGGGCTTAAATGACCGTTTCCCCCGGTAAGAAGATACATCATTTCAAAATTATAGGACACAAAAGAAAAAATTATTCTAATGTGCAAATCTATGGAACTTGTGGCACTAAGTGAATATATGCAATACCTACCAGTTGTATCCACCAGAAGAGAAACGACGGGATTAATATTTGCCATCAGAGTAGAGAGCTGAGCTTTGGAGTTGGGAGAGGATCTTGACTTTGATGGAATAGGAAGTAGGAGGACGTTCTCTCCAACTTTGTAGGGTTGTAGAAGATATGTTCGAACTCATTATTGTACCCAACGACAACCTTTATTCGTCCGACACAGGAGATCCGAAAGATTGTCGATATAGAGAGAGAGAACAAGCTTTGTCAAAAAACTTTAGAAGTATTAAAGGGTTTCTTATTGTTTCAATGTTTAAGATTCCTTATATATAAGTTTGAGATAACTACGAAAAGGTAATATCACAATATACAAAAAGGAAAATTTATTTAACTAAAGATATGTACGTATCTCTTTAATTATCGCTAACTAAGATAGAATTAATTTTTTTTATAAATTAAACTAGGTTTGGATCCGCGCTACACACACGTTTTTTCTATGTATTTTGTGATAAAATCACATGCGATCAATAATATTTATGTTTAATTAAGATTTTCACTTCTATCACTTGTTATATACGATTTTTAATCAAATTAATATTTAAGAAATATTCAATAAAACATTATTGAGTGAAATATTATCAATGTTCTTTTTACAATCTTAAACTTCTTTAACAACAATCAATTATCTTCTAGCTCCAAAAATATTAGAATGAGGATGAAGTTTACAAAATTATTATACGAACATAACTAAAAACTAATTATGAAATACACTCATAATTTGTAGTATGTATTAGCATGATGAATGAATACATTATGATATGCAATTTTGATATTTTCATATTTAATCAGAAGTTAAAAATATAAGTAGAACTTACATATTCTCTTTTTAATGCATCTCTGTTTTTTTTTTTAAGTATCTCGTCTCTGAATATTGTGCAAAACAAAAGTTTACAACCTAGTTTCTTACAAAAATCTTTTCTACAGTACTTATTTTGGTTGGCACAAAGTGATTATTTTTTTTTTTCTATACAACACTGAACTCCTCTTTCTTTTGTTCGAGCAACCTCAAGGGTTTCTCAACTCTCCCAATCCAAAGAAAAAAAAATTAGCTACCTCTTAATCACAACCATCTACATACCCTCCTTTCGCATTATTAGAAAATTATTAGAAATCATCGTTACAACATTAGCATATTTGTTAAAGTCAACATATTTTTTCCACTTCTAAGAGAATAAATCTTCATTTTCTCTTTTGGATATGTATTTTTGTCAAAAACTTAGTTTAATTGTATGACAATGAAATCACATCAACAATATCCTAATTAAATATCCAAAATTTTTACACACACAGACTCCTCTCCCTCCTCTCTCTAAAAATTTTCCGCGCTTTTGGTCTCTAAACTTCCTTCCTATATTTTAACCAAAAATTCATTTTTGTATTCCGCTTATCCTCTTTCACTTTGATTCTTAAATGGTACTTACATAAATCTCATGCGCAGTGCCATACTCAATAATTTTCCATTTTTTTCAACCATGCCAAAGTGCATTAAGTTCTAGTAGCCAATGCCTGAAATAAAATTCTTTAGTCACCACAACATTTATAAATATTGATACCGGAACATAATTTGCTTATTCTTTCCGTGCACATACTTCATATAACCATCTTCAAGATATTCTACTAAGTAAGAATAAATATGGGGCCATACATTTTATATTTTTTAGTCTAAAACATAAACTTTTTATTTTCTTTGACAACGCATATGCAGTTTCACCATTGATTTTTACTTCATATTTGACTAATCAGTTCATATTTTAAATCTCAAGTTACCATGTGATTACTTGTTTTTAGCGACAATTCCTTTCAATAAAATGGAATATTAACAAATTAGTGAAATTGCTAATGATTCGATTATTTTATGTATTTTAACAATAAAAGTGTTCAATTCTCTTGCTATCATATTCCCTTAGCATTATTTGTGAAGTGATTCTCTAAAAAACGTTTATGTATTGATGTATTGCGTTTTTACGCGTTCTAACCCGTGTTTTCAACGGTTTTTCAAGTCATTTCTATGGTTTAGTGTCTTTTCAGGGCCGTTTGACGTTTGGAATGAACCCAAGGCATTAGGAGTGTTGAATGAAGCAAAAGGAGGACAAAAGAGGCTGGATCAATCGATCCAAAACACCGAATACTTTCTGGATCGATCATAAGAGACCAGATCGATCGATCTAGGCTGGATCGATCGATCCACAGCTAGATCGATCGATCCAAGATGCCGAATACTTTTTGGATCGACGTGAAAAGCTCAAATCGGTCGTGCTATAATCAGATCGATCGATCCAATCATGGATTGATCGATCCAAATTTTTTCGGCCAGAAAAAGGAAATTTTTAATTTTCTATTTTCACAGGGTTTTGCCGTTTGTTTTTCTCCATAACGTTTTTAATATATATTCGAGTTTAAGCCATTGTTGAGGAAAAAGATTTTTCATACTCTTTCACATACTTTCAGATTTTTTATTTTCTGCAATCCTGTAAGCCGTGTGAGACGAATCTATGACTCTTCAATCGTTGAGAAGATTTCTGAACCCTCTTTAATTGATTATGAGTTTTTCTTCATCTCTTGTTGTTTTGATTTTCTCTATGTTTGAGTAGATCCATAGTTGAGTTTAGGGTTTTCAAAAGAATTTATGAATCGTTGAATCAGACATAGATAGGGATTTATTATGTCTTCACCTATTGTTGTTCTTATTGCTTAGATTAAATTGATTACTTAATCTCTGATTTTAGGTTTAATCTATTCATCAAAAGTGTTATAGGTTGCTTGATAGAACATAGGTGAGCAAATTGTAAGCAAATTGTCCTTAGCCAACGAAAGCTGATGTTAAGGCAATTTGTAAAAATATCAAACATGCTCGTTAATGTTTGTTTAGAATTTTAAGATCAAACGACAGTTTAGATTCTTAGGTTGCTAAATGAAGTAACTAATACCACGAAAGTGGATTGGTTATATGTTTATGTTTGAGTTCGAGACTGTGTTTCATTGTTTCCTGAATAATTTTCTGATTCGTGATTTCTGAATTCCTGCGAAACGCCATAGACTTAACGCTTGCTTTTAATTGATTTCACAACGTTTAAATTGCTATTTTCATTTGTTATTACTATCAACATTATTACTGTCATCTTAGCTTAATTTCACTCATAAGAATTCGTAATATTTCACTTGATTCTCGTGGATTCGATCCCTAATTACTATTTCGCTTGCTGTGCACTTGCAGTGATATTTAGGGTTAAAACTCGTTGTATCATTTGTCGTCTCCAAAATCGTTTACAAGGTTTTATAAAAAAGTTATAAAACTTATTGATAAGTTATTCGCATGATAAATTATAACGCTTTTATTAGATTTTATAAATGAACTTATAAAACCTTTTAGAACGTTTTAAGAACTAATAACTTATAAATTATAAGGTTTTTATAAAGTTTTATAAACCAATACAAAAAATTATTGAAAGTTATATATAATTGCTTTTATAAGTTTTATAAACAAACTTATAAAACCTATTAATAAATAAGGCTTTTATAAGATTTTATAAACCAACTTATAAAATCTTTTAAAACTTTATAACGACCTATGATTGTCTTTATATAAATTTTTGTGTGAAATTAGAAACTAGTAAACCAATTCTAAAAAGAGAAGAGACACTGAAGAAATACAACAATTGAGAAACTAAAAACTAAGAGAGAGGTTTCTCCATTTTTTTAATCAGATTTCTTCAGACAGCCATGAGATCACCATAGTTACGCATGAGGAAGACTCCTCCTGCAAACACTCCAAGTGCTCTCAGAAGTTTCTGCATCAATAGAGACAAAACAAGAACAAAAGTATTCGTGATCAGACTATGTAAACAACAAAATCAAGCATCACAAAAAACAATAACCAAACAAATTTCAAGGCAATTTCTTATTTCTAATTTCTAATTTCTAATTTCTTAACCCCAATTCTCTAAAAGACGTTATATTCCCGAATTCGGATTCAAACAATTGCTAACAACATCGTCAGACCTAAAATTGAGAATTGCTGAAAACCCCCAAAATTCATAATTGGTACAAAAAAAAAAGTCCTGATTTGACTTCTTGAAACATACAAAGAAATCAAATTCTACTCTTAATTGAATCAATTCGGGAGAAAGTTAGAAAATCATATTCAATATATGTGTAATACCCAGAAAATTAAATAGAAAGCTAAGAGAAAGTGTTACAACATTGCCAAATATACGAGAGAATCAAATTCTACGATTAACCTGAATTAATTTAAGAATCAAACGAATCAGAAACTCCTTGTAAGAGAGAGTTTACCATATTAGTGGCCCATTTTGTTCGTCATGAACCTCAGAATGCCATAAAGCTTTAAGCTTTTCGATCGAGACAACACTGTTCACCATCATTGTGTATCTTCGAAGCTGACGAAGCTATACAGAGGTGTGGTTTCTACATCCAAATCTTCGCTTTACATTCACCTCGTACGTCGTCAAACAGTGAGATCTCAGAGGAGATTGCGACGGAAGATCGGAGACGGTGAAATCGGAGATGCGAAATCAGAATCGGCAAAATCGAAGACGGAAAGATCTGAGATGGAGAGATTTGAGATCGGAAATTGGGATTTGAGAGAAGATCTCGAGTTGGAAGGCAAGATCTGAAAAAATGAATACAAAAGGTTAGGGTAAAATGAGTCAAATAGTAATTTGGGAATATAAAAAAACGTTAATGGCACGCTTGTAAATATTTTTAAACATTGATATTTTTGAAAAGTGGCAGCTAAAGAGTGACATTTCTCAAAAAATTTGTTTTAAATATATGACCAATTGAATACAATGATCATCATAATATACAAAAATGATTATTATTTAAAAGATATATATAATATCCGGAATGAATGCAATTTTTAAAATAATATCTCGAGTAAAAGTTCATATTGTCGTGACCTCTCTCTATCCCATTTTCTCATATGTTTAATCTTCATTTTATGTCCACGCTTATAACCAGCGAGTCGGCTATTAAACCACTAAACGACGTTTTAAAATTTATTTGAGATTTGAAAAATTAAATACTACTAACTATGTATCACAATAAGTGATTATTAACGTTTTTGTACATAAATTAAAAAATCATTTTTTTTTTATCTAAAACATCATTTATTATCTACTTAAAATAATTTAAATCCATGATAAAACAAACTGTAAAATATAAATAGTTACAAACAATAAAAAATAATTTAATTTTGCATCCAAAATGTAAAACATCACTTAAAATGAAATTTTTTTTGTTGCTAAAACATCACTTATTATAACGGAGGGAGTAATATTTCATCCGCCATAGCGAGAGTCATCTAGTGATTTTAAAAAAATAAAAATGATTATTTGAAAGTTGTTTACATATCGGCTTTAGAATTGATTTCAGCGGAAAAAAAAATACCACGTGGCATCTCAAACTACAAATTAGATATCAAAAATACCATTAATTACATAGATTGACATTTTCGTTAATACTACTCTTTAAATTCAATTAAAATATTAAATAAGTAATCGCATAATCTCCAAATTTTCAAGAAATGTTTTTTTTTGCGGTTATGAACCAAAACAAGAGGATTAGAGATATAATCCCCAAATTTTCAAGAAATATTTTCTTTAGAATTGATTTCGGCGAAAAAAATACTACGTGGCATCTCAAACTACAAATTAGATATCAAAAATACCATTAATTACATAAATTGGCATTTTTGTTAATACTACTCTTTAAATTCAATTAAAATATTAAATAGTTAATCGAATAATCCCCAAATTTTCAAAAAATGTTTTCTTGTGGTTATGAGCCAAAACAATAGAGATTGGCTTTAATTATTGCGGTTTCTTACACATTGAAATTTGACTAAAAAATATAATACATAAAGCTATGAAGTTTCATGAGATTTGACCAACTAATCAGTGATTTTATCATATTTTAAACTATTTGTTTTATATTTTTGCATGACTCATCTCAAGTAACATTTTTATTGGTAAAAATCAGTATTTTGTTTCTAAATTCAAAGAAAGTATTAACTAATCAAATTGATCCAAAATCTATAACAAAACTTTCGAATTTCAAAAAAAAAATTCAGCATTACTATATATTTTCTTAACACATAATTCCAATCAGAAGTACCAAAAAAAAGAACAAAAGGAAGAAAAGTCAGATTACAAAGAAAAAGGAAAAAGATGGTGAAGAAGTAGAAAATGTAAGAGATGAAGAAAAAGAAGTTATGAATCTATACCAAATAATTTTTTTGGAACTCTATGACACAAAGTATGTTATTTTTTATTTTTAAAAATTGTTTGCGATATGTATGACGTGGATAAAGTATTTTAATATGAGACAGTAAATAAAAAAAAATGTAAGAGATGAAGAAAAAAAAGTTATGAATCTATAGCAAATAATTTTCTTCGAACTCTAAGATACAAAATATGTTATTTTTATTTTTAAAATTTGTTTACAATATGTATGACGCGGATAAAATATTTTATTATGAGATAGTAAACATGTATCTAAGAATATTTTCAACAGATATCAAAAAATGATTTATACCATCTTAAACAAAATATCAAATTTCTTTAAATTTGTTTTTAAATCATTATCCCAACGTATATCGCGGGAAGTCACCTAATAATGTTATAAGTAATAAACAGATTTACTTCATACATGTGAGCAAATTTATATATTGGACAATTGAGTGAGATTACTATTGATTGATTATTTTATGTATACCAATAAAAAAATTATTAAATTCTCTTGCTTTTATATATGTTTTTAATAAATATATTGTTATATAAATTAATAAAATCTAAAAATCATATATATAATTAGAGAGTTCTCTTTCCATCTAAGATGTCCACATCATAAATAAAAAAAATAACAAAATTAATGACTCAATTAATTAACATATTTTTATATTATTATCTTTTATTAAAACCAACAAATAATATACAAAAAACTAAAATGTAAACAACAAAAAATATAAAAAATATAACACAAAAATATAATGGATCCAAGTGTGTTATAAAAAATATAACAAATAACCGATCATATCATAGTGCAAGGATGCATGGTGAATATGATGGATAAGAATGGATCCAAGTAAATTTTTTCAAATCTCATTAACTGTCTGAAATGAATGAGTTTTTATAAAAATACATGATATAGATTAGTAGACCGGGTTACCAGGTTCAAAGTCGGGTTAAACCGTTTGGCCATGTAAGAGTGGTAAGTGAGCTGAGATATGGACATTCATGACCTGGTTGAAAATTCTCTTATGGCACGCTGTGCTTACTTCGATGGATAACGTCCTCACTGAACCCACTGTAGCGGCATGAATATTATGTTTGTACCTTTGCATTAGATGATGTTCATATTTGACACATCAACATTTAATGTGGGGTGGTGCTATGTTCGCATCATATTTAATGATAGTTTGATAAAATAAGTTTGCATTTTTATAATTTTTTTTGTAAATCTATCTTTTAAAATTCAAATGATCATATTTATATTCAACGATCTGTGTTATTAATTATTTAAAATTAAAATCTCGCGCAACGCACGAGTACAAATCTAGTATTAATTAATGAGATGACTTACTGTAATTGAATGTTTAAAAGTTGAGATGGACATGGTTGTAACTGAACCACTACTTTACAATTAAAAAACTTAACTGAAACCACTATCTTAGAATTAAGAAACTTTTTTAATTTAATATTAAATTAATTTTTTTTTGTTTTGTTACTAGGAAACTAAGACATAAATTTTTTTTATTGTTATTATTTTATTGCTCACGTGAACAATTTTTATTGGATGTTTTAAATCCTACGTGAACAATTTTAGTATCAAGTAGCATGAACTTTTATATAGTATATATTAGGTGCTATTGTTTTTAATTAGATGATATAAGTCACTTTTCGATTCTTTCAATTGACTCGTTCTTCGTACACTTTTTCGATACTTTAAATTGTTTTGCTTTCTGCGCCATGCGTGGATAGATAATCTATAAAATAATATAAAATGGTTACCAGCAAAATTTATAAATTTTTAAATTATATAGAATGCAGAATTTTTTTTTACTTTATGTTGTTCTCTGAAGAATTCATAGAGTTAAAAATTATTTCTTCATAAAAATTTAGGAGATTAGATTATTACTCTATTATCTTGTTCGATTTTTTCTTTACCCCCAGTTTCTTCTTCGTCTTCGTTTTTCTTCTTTGGTTTCTTCTTCTTCGTCTTTGTTATTCTTCTGTCTTCTTCTTCTTCAGTTTTGTCTTCATTCTTCTTCGTTTTCTTCAGTTTCTTCTTCCTCTTCTTCTTCCTCGTGCTCTTCTTCTTCGTGTTCTTCTTCGTAAATATAGACTTAAAAATACACGACCAAAAAAGCACTAAAAAAACCATGGCAACTATATGGTATAGAGAAATCATAAGATTATTAAAAAATAAATTCAAGAATCTATCTTGAGAAAAAAATACCATTAACGCCTCCATGATGCTAGAGAGACATGTTATCCACCATAATGATGATTCTCTTAGATTCATTCATGCAACTGCAATTAAACCAACTCAACTTCTTTAATACCTAATTTTTTTTAAATGATGATATATTGATTGAGATTAGACATACATTCTAAGGAATCATCAAACCTTGATTCTTGTTATTGTCAGGCAAATCATGTTGAGAAGACAATGATGTGTTTGACAAACCCCGATTAGGGTTATAAGAAGTAGAAAACAGAGTTACTTACAGAAGAGACTATAATTTTTATGCGTGTGAGTGTCTTTCTTGCTTATGCCATGAACATAAGCCTTACAAATTGTGTTCCATGTAATTAAACCAAAGTACATGTTGTTTGAATTCCATGACGTGATGATCCCTTCAAGTTTTATGATATTATCACATCTTCTTCAAAATATATGGGTTATGTTTAAACGATTTAGGTCTAGTATTTATATAGGAGATTAATTAGAAGATCAAGTGTATTAGGATTTCAGAAAAGTTTTGAGGTCAATTTTTTTTTTTTTTTTTTAAACTGACGATTTTTTTTTAAGATTCATCATTATCAAAATTTCTTTTTTCCACATAATCACTATACATCAAACAAAATGTATACACCTTCATTATGTTGTCCATCTTTCTCAACTAAATCATGTTATTTTTCTTGTCTTTTGGCTTGGTCTCTGAAAATAAAGTTAGGGTTATCAGAAGAAAAAATAGAGTTACTTGCAAGAGAGGCTCATGAGCTGGTAAGTTGTAGTAGCATCCACCAAGCTTATCAATATGAGTTAGCAGGAAATGATCTTTGGAAAATATCTTATTGAGATCGATAAAATCAATGCAAACTCTCAACTTCTTGTTCCTTTTGCGGACTACCATCATGGTAGGCTATTAGCTAACCAATTTGGATAACACACTTCGCAAATGATGAATCTTATTGGATTGTTGATAATTAAGCCATGTTTAAAAGAAAATTTCATTTGTTTTTGCTTCTTTAGCAGATGTTCTAGGTCTTGTAACTTATGCGTAATAGTCTCTTGGTCAATCCCGTGCATGTTAGCATGCGACCAAGCAAAGCGATCAATGTTATACTTTAGGAAGTCAACAAGTTAAATATATAGGATTATGGAATTTGATGATTATTATTGATAATGATACAAGAGTATATATACACCTCGTGAGGTTTACAATTAAGGAAGATATGCTAATATATACTTTATACACAAGTAAAGAATATATCTAATAAAATATGTGCTCTTTTACTAACGTCAAGCTGTTTGAGTGAACTTTAAGCGGTTCAGATTTAGACAGTTCTACGGATGGACAAGAGATAATATGCTTTATGAATGATTAACCTTCGAACAACATTGTTTTAAATTACAACTAATTGAGTTGTTTCACGATTTTTGGTGAATGATCTTCAGAGATTCAGACGTCGAATCTTTGATCTCTGGGAATATCCGGTCGCTATGTTTTCGAAACGGCAAGAGTTTGTTCTCTAGGGTTTTTTTGTGGTGGATTGCTCACGTCTGCTCTAAAACTTCTTAGTTTAAAAGTCTATCTGAAACCTTAATTTGTTAGAATTAGGACTGATGTGTCACTGTTTCAGTCCCCTTTAGAATTAGGACCTACCGTCGGTTGCTACGTATTTTCCTTTAGATTCATACTTCTCTCTGCTTCCAAATTATATTTCTCAACGATTCAGACCTGACATTCATGGCCTAGGTTAAATGGACTTTCTAGTGGACGAATTTTTCAATATTTTCATAGGAACATCACACGGTGAAAGCTTACAAAAAAACTAGGAAGCGGAAACGACCATTTTACTTGTATTTTGAACCGATTCTAGCAACAACCGAGTTGGTGAAATTATTTTACCCAACACACATGACCTCCCCGGTCATTCGGAAAACCATTGGACTCATAGCTCCACCAAGAAATCATAAAAAAAAAACACAGATCTTGCAAGGCTCGCAAATGATGGTTGACGTTTATGCTTATAGATCGAGTAAGAGACAAACAAAAAGCTTGTTTTTGTTTTGTTTTGTTTTCTTTCCCTGTTCATTGTGGTCTATATAGTGTAAGGAAGGACTTGCCAAGGAGAAGAAACTATAGATGCTGATTAATCCTAATCTACAAGTGCCATAAACTCAAGTCAAGCTTGCTCTGACTGGATCGTTGATTTCAATGGTCTTAGATAATCTTACCCTGAAAAACATTAGGAAGAAGCAAAGAGTTTCTCGACAGTTTCGACATTTCTTGCCTCGATACAAAGAAGATTAGTTTAGAACCTAACTGAAGATAACTCTGAATTATTATATCAGTATAGTGATTTGGGGGTGAAAAGAGAAGAAGAATTAAATTGCACAAGAAAAGTGATTCTCAAATTTTGTTTCTTTTACAAATTTATTCAAGCAGCTAATTGAATCTCGCCAAGTTCTAGCTGAGCAGCAATATCTTCAAGCTGCTTCTTCACGCTCATATCAATAAGCTTCGACCCAGATTCACCATACCTAATCGTAAACCCAGCCACAAGACTCGGATCAATCACTGTCTTAACCCTCACGTTCTTCGCTCCCGTCAGTTTCTGTACCTGTTTCGCGATCTGAGCTAGCTGCGGCGGTTCCAGTTTCACAACCGATCTTACCTCAGCCAATTGTGTATCCGTTATCTTATTGTACACAATCTCGAACTCCTTCACGATCTCCGTCACTATGTTGATCCGATTCGCATCCACCAAGACGTTGAGGAAATTCGATGTGTGAATCTGTAGCGACGATGATTTCACGATGTCGTCGATCACCTGACGCTTATTCTCCACACTTATGGTTGGGTTCGCGAAGAAATTGAGTACCTGTGGATCTGAGAACACTTTTTCGAGCTTTTCGACGTCTGCGCTCGTCAATTCGAGAGTGTCGTTGCGTTTCGCTACGTCTGCGAGAGCCATCGCGTAGCTTCCGGCAGCCGTGGCTGACATTCTCGCTCCCGCTGCGTTTCCGCCGCCGATGCGGAGTGGTAAGAACGTCTTACGCATAGGGAGAGATCTCGCGATTTGGAAAGACGAAGGTGGGAGTTTGGATTGCAGAGAGAATAGAGTTTGCTGGAGAGACGCCATTGCAGAGCAGAGTTTAGAGAGAGAGAGAGAGAGAGAGAGGGATTTGCGGTTTCTCGGAGACGAGAGAGAGGAGAAGAAGAAGGTAAGGTTTTGGGAAGGAATGAGGGGACGGTGGAGATTTTAGGAAGAGGTAAGATCGACGGTGGAGATTACAAGGTTTATCTTGTGTTGAGGTTTCAGAAAGATTAGGCTGTGGTACAGAAGGAGTGAGGAGCCGACACGTGGACTTTATATGATACGAGAAGATATGTGTTCCATGAATAAAAGGATGATTCCAATTATCCAATTTTTTTTATGCCACATACATATTGATGATAATTCGTATTAGTTACAATTACAAAAATTGATTAGAGACAACTAGCAAAAAAACACCATAAACATACTATGAACATTTGTATTATAGGGAATAGAGAGAAAATTCTCTCTCTTCTCTACACAAATTCAGTCGTCTAGCTTTTCGACTCTTTTTTTTTTTCTTGCCTCTTCGGCGTCCGACGATTTGTCGGCATTGTGAAAGGCCTCACCTCCATCTTTTTGCAGCCTAAGACACTTCATCCGTGGGAAAATTCCCTTTTTAGAAGAGTTTTTGGCGGCCTAGCTTGATTCTTGCGGTGGCTTAATGGTGACTTCGATGTTCTCCTGCGGTGGCTTCGTGGTGATGCCCTGGTGAGCTTTCTTGTCCGGATCTTAAAGGACGAGATCTGGTAAGTTAGATCTCTTAGGTTCTCTCGCGATGGCTTCTTTTCGTGGTTCTCTCGCGATGGCTTCTGTTCGTGGTTCTCTCGGAGTGGCTTGGTCCGATGAAGCGAAATGGTGGTGGAGCTGAAGTAGCGCCTATGGTGCGCCGACTAGTGGACCCTCGGTTGTCGACCTGCCGCATGTCGCTCCTCAGCGGCAGATCTGCTAGGGAACGGCGGACCTAACCGCTGAAGTGAGTTTCCCCGGCCATATCTATTTCCAGTGGTCCTTCTCTCCCTCTTCCGGCGTTTTTGCTCTCATAGTCTAGATCAAGCAACTGTCTCGTTCCATGGTTCTGCGCTTTCTTTGTCTCTCTGCCGAGTACTTGGTTACGGTTGCTGTGTTGGATCTCGGTTTCTGCTTTGGGTTCTGTGGAGGTTAACTGTTCTACCTCGCTCGTCTCGTTGTCTTGCTGCGCTAGGTGGAGATTGGGGTTGGATCCTTCCTATGATTGAAGGATGTGGGTTTCTTGGATTGTTGGCCCGCTTCTTAGACCGGTATCAATCTCAGCATAGTTGATATCGAATCTACTTGGTGAGTATGGTCCCAGAAGCTCATCTCATATGCCGTCAATCTTGTGTGGATCAACTACAACTCTCGGGCACCTTCTTAGCCGATGGCTTCTGTGGCTTTCGGAGTTTCAGTGCGACAGCGGCAGCTTCCTATTTTTCGGCGGTTTCTACTACTGTAAATTAGGGTTTCGAGGGCTTCTGTGATGTAGCGGGTCTGGCCCATTAGCTTTTTTTGTTTAGGGGGCCTAACCAGACCATTATGAAATTGTTGGTTAGGTCCAGTACTATTTAGTACAAAAAATAAAAAACCCAAAAAAATTAGTTTAATGAAAAGTAAAAAAAAAAAAACATTTGTATTATATATTCAATGAAATCAACAAAGATAGACATCATGCAGAGTTGAAAGATCTTAGGAGTATTACATAACAGGTCAATTAGTGAAATAGCCAAAAAAAAAAATTAAAGTGGCAAAAAACCCTAAAAATGTGTAGGTGAGATTATAATACATGGAGTAGGTTTTGTTAGATTTTATGTTTGAGTTTTTTTTATGTGTTATTTGACCAATTATCCTTACATAATTCAAACGGCATTTTTAGATATGAAAATATCATAGGGGCAAGTGAATATAGTTACTTTTTAGTATAATATCAGTATTTAGAAAACATTCGGTTACCCATAAAAAGAATCATTTTATGAACTTTTTATACCTAATTAACGAGAGTTGATGATTAGAGTGATTATTGACCAAAATGACTTGATTTCATTGCTTATTAATTTTATAATTGCAAACTAAAATTTATGATAACTAAGTAAAAATTAAGTGATTAAAAAAGAATAAGTGCCACAAAAATAGATTAATCTAAATTATGTGATATATTGTCTAGGATAATATTTAATTCAATCCTTTCTATCATTGTTTAAATATTAATGCATGTTTATGTGTTGGTTCCATTATCCAATGCATTTCTCTCGTTTTCTTTATTGCATTCTTATTAGTTCTTAAAACAAAAAAAAAACTCAAAAACCAATTGTTTTAGATTGTTTTGATTTTCTTTATTTTTAATGTGCAAACTTTAGTTTTTGTAGATAAAGTACTATACTGGTGCATCCTTTGATTTATTTGAGACTTTATAATTAAAGTTTGGGAAAATTACATCAATATGTACTTTTTCCAAAGATCTTACAACATAGGTACTTTAAATGATATAGGTAATTTTTACACTTCAAAACACAATCTTTGACCATTATACTCTAAACTAGATTGCACATTTACGAAACTTACATAGTTACCGAATCCTAAAGTGAAAATATTTTTTTATCCATCAACTTTTAATCCCAAAGTAAAATGGAACCTAGTTCATCGTCGACATCTCTCCCGCGGCGAATCTCAGATCTCTTACCTTACGCCACTGTCGATGACATATCACTGTCTTAAGCCGCCGTCGATCTCTCCAATGGGAGGTAAGAGAGAGTCACCTTACATATTCGTGATTTTAGGGTTTTCGACACTTATTCTCATATCTTTGTTGTCAGGAGGGTTTTGTTAGAGGGGATTATACCAGATTCGTAAGACCTTGTCGCAGATTTAGGGTTTTCAATCTAATTTATTTGTCTTTGATTTTGTCCCTTTCTGATAATGATTTGTTCAGTCTCTTATCGCTGGTACTGATGAAACCATGGATTTCGACAACCGTTTGTTAGTAGATTTCCTATTTCGTGTAAACTTCTTCACGCGTTGTGGATGGTATTTGGTGGACAGCCTCAAAAACTCAGTGGAGTTAACTCGGTGACCGTAATGTAACCAGAGAAGTGAGAGAATAAGACACCGTAATGGTGTCCATTACATGTCTATAATTAGTTTGTCCACAATCAATTGTTCACAATACCATGTTCGCCTCTAAATGGACACCAAAAGGCCAAAACTGAAATCGATGTGTTATCATGGTGGATTGTCATTGTAAGGTGGATGCAATATCGTGGACATGTTATTGATTTCAATTTACGAATTATTATGGACAATAATTTTATTTGTATGGGTTGGTTGTCATTTTGATGGTGGATAAATTATTATGGACATGTTATTAGTTTTGAGTTTCGAATCAATTTTCATGTACAATGGATTAAAATTAGTTTACAAATGTCACACACCATGAACACATGTTTAAAACATATTACATTGAAAAACATAAATGAGAAGAAACTCATGGGAGATAATTGTGATTACCAACAAATGTTCCCGTGGACATGATATCGTGGACATGTTAAGTGTTAATTTGTGTTACAAATACACATTGACAATGAAATATCACCATGTAGAAAGATTCGGCGAGATAATACAAATACCATCGATCCCACTCCATCCATACATGACATGTTTCTCACAAATCGTTCTTTTCTAACTCCATCCATTTATAAGATACTGTAAATTGCTAGTCTATATGGACAATACAAATGGTCAGAATTTTATGGTTAGACATAGACAACCTATCCACGATAATCCATCCACGCCTTCTTTCTTTTCAGTAAATTGTTAAGTTTGTTATTTTACAGTGTTTATGGCTGTCCATATGAAATCTATTGAGTGGACAAGCCTTCATGGACAATTTTGATACACCAAACATAATATTTTGTCCAGTTCTCTTGTCCAATTACTAGCTGATCCGACTGCATATCTATATATCTGAAATTCGTATCTCGAACGCCAAAATCAAACCCATAGTTTCACAATTCATACGTTCACATAATATTACCATCAATTCTTCATATTCAGCATCCATTACATCCACATATTACCATCCATACCACATCATCCATAAACAACTATCAATCATACACATCCATGAAACGTCAAACCTGAACAACATTTACAATCGACCTAATAACGAAAGCATCAGAGCTTCACCGTTTACCCAGAAACTTTATTGGAGAGACAACGAAACCAGTTGCATACGAGAGACCAACATACATATCTTGCAGAAAAATCGAAGATATACGAAACAAGCTTATTGGAATCAAACGGAGCCATGGTAACATCGTTTTGATGGCTATGATTATCGTAATCGATCCAAACTTCCATCCGTTTGCGACTAATCAAGCTCAGATTCTGAAACTCGTCTTTATTGTCCAAGTATCCACAGTCAATGTCGATGGGATCTCTGAAGTCACTTCTGGACAGATGCCTTTTGCGGGGAAGCGCTTGGCAATGGTATAATTATTTTTCTTACTTGTATAATATTTTTTTCATTAATTTACACTATTATAAACTGACTTCATTTTTTTCCTTTTCATTTGTAGGCGAACGGCGGGGATCTCCCTCCTCTTACTGAAGTTTTCAGGGAGACCCACAAGAGGAAGAATGGAGCGTTTGTGGACGCGAGGTCAGAGCAGATCTACAACGACGCGATGGCGAGAGTTGCCGAACGTTAGTCACAGCTCCAACTATCTCCGGGTGATAGCTCGATCCAGTCCGAGAGACTCACCACACCCGAGATCGACCATATATTTGAAGAGGTAAACTTATTAACTTCAATAAACATATATATATATATATATATATATATTTTTTTTTTTTTTTTTTATAATACGGTTTAATTTCATCATGTTTTCATTTTTCAGCTTGCTCCGAAGAAGAAGGGACGGATCTTAGGACTTGGGTCGATCCAAGACGTCTCGGCCGCTTCTTTGTCTGCTCCGCATTGCACTTTCGAGGATCTAACTAAGTTGCGTACGCAACTCAATGTCGCGCACGAGGAGATTGCTACATTTCGAGAGCAGCATGCCGCGAACAGGCAGCACATGCAGGAGTACGACCACCTATTCGAGATCGTAGCTGCGATCAACCCAGTTTTGGCCGAGGCGTTGCAACAGAAGCAACGGACGACACCGGCCCCGACGGGTGAGACGAGTCATCGGGGGGCTCCACAGCAGACTCCAGTTGAGGCCACGAACGCCGTTGATCTGTTCGATGATATGATCAATTTAGAGGATCATGATTTAGTTTAGATGATTATTTGTATGCGTTTTAGTTTTAACTTATTTACCATTTATGTTTTTATTTTATTTTGAATTTTATTTTTATTTTGTTTTTTATTTTAATTATAATATTTTAATATATTTTAAATATTTTCTTTTTAATTTTTTTTTTTAAAACATAAAAATCCGATGTTAATCTGTCCCAACATTACGACGAATTAACGACGACAACGATAACAGTTCGTCGTTAATTCGTCGTTAAAGTTGCGATCGATTTATAATGACGTGATCGTAAATTCCTTGGTAACACCCATTAAATGTTACGAAAAAATCGTCCTAAAATTCACAGGCGATTCACGTCGATTTTACGACTTCGTTCCTTCTCGTTGCAATTCGACGCAACATCGTCCCAATGTACCGCCGATTTACCGACGAATATACGTCGAATTACCGACGGTTTTGTTTCGTCGTAAAACTTACGACGATTTTACGTCGAATCGTTGTTTACGTCGAACGATTTACGACGAATTTGGTTTCGTTGGTAGTTCGTCGCAATGGTCAATTTACGACGGATTACCAACATATCCTTCCGTTGATAATCACCTATATTCTTGTAGCGTTTCCTTGAAGGCAAATTGGGCATTTTTTCCTTTGACCACGTGAAATTTACCTATCCCAAATAAAGTATCTATTTCGTACCACAAGTTTCAAAAACTACCTATAGGTGTAATCAACCCTTAAAGTTTAGACGTCTATTGGAGTTTCTCAAAGGTGAAAATAGAGAGTGCCATCTCACTTTTCCAAGAAGACTTGTAATCTCAGTTTTTGTTTATTGAAACAAAAACATGTCAATTACAATCGTGTTCCACCATATTCCTTGGGAATTGTGCAACCCTAATAGTTGTCTTCAATCTCTGTTTTCACATTTTTCTCCATCTAATCTTGTTTTTATTTTTAATGATACATTAATACTATAAATCTGCCATATAACACCATATCTTCAACCTAAATTATGAGAAATTGATTTATAAATATCTTTTCAAAAAATTTTGACCAAAAAAGGAAATCGCAGCGATTTCCAACTACCGAACATTTGACCACTACGGAAACAGACGCGTTTTAGAACCTTGAAAAATACCATTCAATACTAACAAAAAAAGTAATCTGACACTTAGTACAAAATTGAATCCTAGATATTTTTTTAAAACATACTTGATATAAGTATGAAGCATGCTTATTATTTTTCTAAAGTAATTACTTAGTAGAAATTGAAGGTAAATTTTATGAAGTATACATATTTAAAACATGTGGTTAGTTTCAGCAACCTAACCCAATCCAATCCAACCTAAAAAAATCTAAATTAGTTTGGATATAAATTTATACAAAAATCTATTTAGGTATAATAATATATATCAATTTGACGTTGACAAAAAAAAAATATATATCAATTTGACTTTGGATTTGAATTTTTTGGATTGGTTTTAGATAACTAAAAAACCAAACATTGATTTTTTGGAGAGTGTCATCTCGCTTTTCCAAAAAGACTTGTAATCTCAGTTTTTGTTTATTGAAACAAAAGCATGTCATTGCCTTATGTTGTTCTTTTGCTATATTTTCCTATGTTGTATATATTTTACCTGCTTTCAATAAAAAAAATTTTAGCAAAAAAAAAAAAAAAAAAAAAAATGTCAATTTCAATCGTGTTCCACCATATTCCTTGTGCATTGTGCAACCCTAATAGTTGTCTTCAATCTCTCTTTCCACATTTTTCTCCATCTAATCTTGTTTTTATTTTTGATGACACATTAATACTATAAATCTGCCATATAACACCATATTTTCAACCTAAATTATGAGAAATTGATTTATAAATATCTTTTCAAAGTTTTTGACCAAAAAAAGAAAATCGCAGCAGTTCCTAGCTATGCATGACCACGGTTACGGTTATTGCGGTTATGGTTTTTTAACCACCGGTTACGGTTATAATTTTTTTTAACCTTAACCATAACCATTTAATATACGGTTAAAACGGTTACGGTTATTTTATTAATTTAAAAATATTATCAGCGGTATGTCTTTCATCAAAAACTCGAAAAGCAATAATTCTTTTTTGGATAATCCAATCACTATCAATCCAATGGCATGTAATACCCATATAATGATGAATTTGCCAATGATCACTCCAAATATCACAACATATTGAAACTTTATTATGAAAATCAGAAAACAAATTTTGTAAATCATTTTTTTGTTTTTCGATAAAGTGATTTTAAAATACGAGTAAGAGTAGTTCGAGAAACTCTCTTAGCTTGAGGATTTAAAGCATTTTTGCAATAATTATTGAAACCCAATTTTTCGCCAAAACTAAATGAAAGATGGACAACCGCAACACATTTTGCTAATTCTTCTCGGTTTTTTTTTCAGAATAATGAAAAGACGAAATATTAGAAGAAGTAGCATTATGAGTTTGGTTGGTTTGTCCATCAAATTTTTCAGGATGAATCTTAAGTAAATGATACTTATATGTTCCATATCTTGAACCTGATTTCCAAAAGAAATCTTTATTGCAATAATTACAACATGCTTTCATCTCTCCATTTTTTTTTCTTTTCAAAAATGTACCTTAAACATATCGGAAGCATTCTGACGATGTTTTCCGGAATTTCTACTAGGTTATTCTAGAGTTGCACTTTTTTGAGTATTGATGGTTGGTATATGAATATCTTCTCTTTCGGTGCCGAGATTTGAAAAAAATGAGCCGGAAGCCATTATCAAACAAAAGTAAAAAAAAATGAAAATTATAATAAAGAAGGCAAGAAGCAAGATCGATGGAATAAAAATGAGTAATACTAAGCCTTATTTTGTTTTTAGATAAGTGTGCATGCATGCATGAAACACTATTTATAGAAGACTTGGTTACTAAAAATATGGTAACAGAACAATACAAATCTTTGAAAAAATTTAAAACAATTTTGAAAACAAACGGCTACTAATTTATCTTTACTAATAAAGTCAAAAATCTTATCTAATTACTTAAAGGTAAACGGCTATAATTTATTTAGAATTTAATTAAAATTTTTGAATTTAACTAAAATATAGTATAATTCAAAAAAATTCTCATAAAATTAGTTAGAGGCCATGATAATAGACATGTCATCCTTTTACTTTGAATCTTTGACTTGGTTAGTTGGTTGCATCCACGAACCACGATCCCTTTTTTCCTGCTAGTTTTTTTTGTTATTTTTTTGTCAACCTGCTAGTTCTTTTAATCTTATTTATGTTTGTTATAAATTTGCATGATTAATTTTAGCACATTCACTTTTAAATTTTAGTTAATATTGGTTTTATTTTTTAAAATATTTTAAAATTTGGACTCGATAAGTATCTAGTGTACATAATTTTTCTATGTCATATTAATCATACATAATTAATTATACATAAATTTAATTTTGATTTTAAAACAGTTACGGTTAAAATTTTAAGGTTTTAACCTTACGGTTAACTGGCGATTTTTATATGATTACGGTTAACTAACGGTTACGGTTAAGAAATTTTTTTAACCATAACTAATATATTTTTACGGTTAACGGTTACGGTTTTTAACCGTTTTATACGGTTACGATCTGGTTACGGTTTAAAACGGTATGGTTACAATCCGAAATATGGTTACGGTTTGATTTTGTCATGCCTATTCCTAGCTACAGAACTTTTGACCAGCGGACGCGTTTTAGAACCTTAGAAAATACCATTCAATACTAACAAAAAGTCATCTAACACTTAGTACAAAATTGAATCCTAGATATTTTCTTAAAACATACTTGATATAAGTATGAAGCATGCATGCTTATTATTTTTCTAAAGTAATCACTAGGTAGAAATTGAAGGTAAATTAGTATTATGAAGTATACATATTTAAAGCATGTGGTTAGTTTTGGCAAGCTAACCCAATCCAAACCAACCTAAAAAAATCTAAATTAATTTGGATATGGATTTATACAAAAATTTATTTATGTATAATAATATATATCAATTTGGCGTTGAGAAAAAAAAAATATCAATTTGGCTTTGGGTTTGGATTTTTTGGATTGGTTTTTATATAACTAAAACCCCAAATAAAATTCAAAAAATCTGATTATATCTATATGTTTAGTTTATTTTGTAGGTTTTGTTTGGAATTTTCAAGGATATTTTTCAACAATACAAGTTTTACTATTGGTTTTTTGTTCGATTTCAAGTCTTTCATTTTATTTTAAATTTAAGATATCAAAGATAATGTTTTTGTTTTATTTCAAAATTTTATTAATTATTTTAGTTACTCAAGTTGCGTTAAGAATTTGTTTTAGATGCTGTTGTCATTTTTTTTAATAAAAATTCAATAACAAAACCCAATTCAAAACCTAAAAACTCAAATAAAATAGATTTAGGTTATTTTGCTCAAATTATTTATGATCCAAATAATTAAAACCCGATCTAAAACCTAAAAAACTTGATCCAAATTGTTTGGATTGAATTTAATACAATACTATTTAATCCAAATAACTCAAACCCAATCTAAAACCTAAAAAACTCAACCGAAAATCTAATTTGGCCACCCTTACATATTTGAACTATTGTAAAAAATACATATTGGTTAGCTAAAAAGCAGAGTTATTTTTACTGCAGCGGAGTTATTTTACTGTAGCACACTTTTTAAAAATCGAAGCGGATTTATTTAACTAGTAACACAATTTGAAAACTAAAATAGAGTAAAATAAACTTATAACTATGAAAAATGATTCTTTTCAACACTTAACAAGGTAGCTCAACACTTAGATGGAATTTAAGATACCGGATTATTTGTAAAGCATACATGCTTTGAATATAAATCACATACGCAAATCGTTGTTTAAAAAGTTAGTTAAATTTTTTTATTTGTTGTCTGTGAAATTGTAGAGCAAATAATTATAAATTGAATAATGACAAGTACAAACACAACAGAATGAAATGTTTATAGTTTATTATAACATCAATACGAAAAATTATAGCTGAAATCATTACAAAATGATTTTAGTATAAATCACATATGCAATTTATTGTTTAAAAAGTTAGTTAGTTTTTGTTTATTGTTTGTAAAATTTAGAGCAAATCATTATAAACTGAATAATGACAAGTACAAACATAACAAAATGACATATTTATAGTTTATTATGACATTAATAAGAAAAACTATAACTTAAATCATTGCAAAATATATTTTTAACCAAGTTTGAAATTACAATAATCGTCAAATGTCTCTATTCTGATTTCGCATCCCCATGACAGTTAAATTTGTTCGTCTTGGAAGAACATTAGATGTGTTGGAATGGCCGGCGAGCACATGACAACAGCTTCTTCAATTGGGGAGCGGACTTGTTTTTTAAAGAGCCTCACTTCCTTCTCATTCTTCACTCACTCATTTTTTCTAAACAGAAAAACAAACCAGCAATCTCTCTCTCTCTCTCTAAGTAAGTGTTTCGAGAGTATATCGTAGTTCTTTAGTTCACAGATTCTATAATCAAGTATCGCGATTATAGTCTCAACAAATTTGTATCCTGGGATTCATAATTTTTTATTGCCGCCACACTGCGGAAGAATTTATTAATTAAGGAAAGAGATCATATCTCGCCTCTGTGTGTGTTTTCAAAATCGTCTTTATAAATCGTTTAATCTCTTCTATTAATTCGTTTTTTCTCATTCTGGTTTTTGCGGTTCCTACATATTCAAAGTCCAATCTACCGTTTGGTGAGAAGGAATGAGAACGAATCGACTCTCATAGTGGGACTGGAACTCTTCTAGAGGCGATGATAACCGAAGGAAGTCGAGTGCGATGAGGAGGACGTATCAATCGAACGGTCGAAGGATCACATTCCTCCTCTTGAATGAGACGATCAAAGTGTATACTTATGTGTATATCTGGATGGCCAAATCGGCCTCTCAAGGATAGACTAGTGTTTGATCAACCATCTTTTTTATAATTTATCTTCTTATATGATCATACTTTCTCATGTTTTCTATTCCAAAATGGCATGAGGAACATTTATAGGGTAGTTATTTGGTATGGTGTGAGTCGGGTGGACTCGATTGTAGTACCTAGGTGATCGACAATAGTGTGATTTCGACGATTATGAAATTATCGGACTGCACAATGCAGTCCGTTTATCTTTTGATTTGATGGCATGTTGGTTGGGCGAATGTGCTCTGTATGAATGTCTTCTTGTATGGACACATTAAATGCTTTGTCGGTTGGATGCGGTTTGGACAATGGCCCACTCGCTGGAAATGTCTGGAAAGTGACTCTGAGGTTCGGTTCCTAGGAGCGCTATTTTGCGGGTCCAACCTTGGGAGTTGACCGTGTACTAGCCATTCCGGGATCCCAAAATTTTTGTCGCCTTGCTTTAGAACGTTTCCGACGCGGCTTGTCTATATGTCGCTGCCAAATTTGTAGGCGGAAAATCATCCTCAACACTTTCAAAAGGTGCTTGTTAAGTAATATTATAATGCCATTCTAAGTAATTTCTTAAATTTATATCCCTGGAAAAACTTTAATATATTTCTAGGAAAGCAAAGATCGAGTCTTGAGTGTTTTCTTTGTTGTTGCGATGATCGAGTCTTGTCGAAAGCAAAATTATAAATGTAAATTTATTATTCATAGTCAATCAAGAATACTTCAATGCTTATCTCTTCTCTATTCTTTAATTCATACAAAACTCTATTTCTATCTATAATTCCTTCATTTAGAAAAACAAACCAAGTCGTCCTTGCCTTGTGTTCTTGTAGCTCTTCACCCAATTTCTCTGGAAATTACTTTTGCTTCCTTGGTATGTTATTCTTTCTTTTTTGGTATTATTAAATAAAGAATAGAGAAGAGATGAGCAATGAAACAGAGTTTTGGTGAGTTGTTTTTCTTAGTAACTTTTGGTTTTATGCCTTATCTTTGATCTTCTTCTTGTCTCTACGTTGCAAATTGAAATCGTGAAGGTTATTTATTTGTTGAAATCAAAATATGAATTAACAGATTTGTTGATTTCGTTTAACAACAATCCGTTGTGGACAAAGTTTCTTTCTCCATAAAAATGGTGGGCAATTGGTTTGCATCATTTTTTTTTTCTTTTTTTTTCTATGATTATGTACAAAAGACATTATGTTTTTGTTCGTGTGGCAGGTGTAAGAAAGAGGAAATCTGCTAATCATAGTAACATATATGGTCGATAAACATAGCGAAAGGTTGCAGGCTGAAAACCGAAAACCACCTTATCAAGAAATTGAAGATGAAAATGAGGCCCAATTTTGGGAACCACCAGAAAATAAACATGACTCTAGGTGGAATAAATCATGTTTCTTTGGGAAATCTGAAGATGCAAATATTAAAGGTTTAGCACAAAGAGCAGTGCAAGAGGATTTAAATTCAAAGTTCAAGGTCATTGTGAGTCAACTTCTTAAGTCGGCAGATATTTCCTCCTCATCCGCTCGAGAGGATGAGAATTTGATCGAGATAATTGCTAGATTATCGTGGGAGGCTGCTTCACTTTTGGTTCCAATTATTAATGGAAATCCGATGGATCCAAATGCATATATTAAAGTGAAATGCTTAGCAACCGGATCTTACAATGAAAGGTATATTACACATTATGATTTATGGTTATATATTCAAAAAAGTTTCATACTTTATGGTTTTGTGACATTATGTACTCTCCTTATAATGAGTTTAATATTTATTGTTTTGCAGTCAAGTTTTCAAAAGCTTGGTTTTCAAAAAACATGCGACCCATAAACATATGACAACTAAGTATGAAGATCCTAAAATATTGCTTGTCAAAGGAGCATTGGGACAGTCTTTAAGTAGATTATATTCTTTCCAAAGAATGTCACAGGTGCGGTACCAAGATTTCAGCAATTACTAATTACAAAACTTTCTTTGAATTGGCTTCTTATAATTTTTCCCAGGAAAATGAGTATACGATTCATGTTGATCTAATAGAAGCTTCCAATCCAAATGTTATATTGGTGGAAAAATCCGTTTCGCGTGATCTCCAAGAGTATATTCTAGCCAGAGGAGTCACATTGGTGTCCGACATGAAGTTGCATCGTTTACAAAGAATTTTATCTTGTATTGGTCCACCAGTCGATTCAGTGTCTACTCACAGCCTGAAGCAATGCCAATCCTTTCGCATTGAGACAATTGTTGAGGAGCATAACATTGCGAGTGAAAGCGAAAAGAAGACGAGTAAAACTTTGATGTTTCTTGAAGGATACCCAACTGACCTCGGGTGCACGGTAAGTGCATATGATTATTTTGTGTTGAGAATAACAAATGTTGAACGAAACATCATTACTCTTGTGATATATTCCATCTGTTTTATGAAGAGCGTTGTTCTACAGTCTTTTTATTATTATTTTTGATGTGAAAAATTACTAGACACATTCCCAATATGATTTTTCAAACCAAATATATAGTTTCCCAATATGATTTTTCAAACCAAATATATAGTTTACTTCTTACCCAAAGCTAATAAACTTTGAATGTAAATCATCATCATTTAATTAATGATGTATTGAATAAGAGCATGTTTGCATCCTTACAATATTAAATACCAGCATGTGAAATGTGTCAATATGACACTTTTTTCTTAAACGGGGGAGTATCTTGTATTTTGAGACATTGATCTCCCCTAGATTATGTACTTTATTTTGGACTTGATTTGGACTTGTATGATGTTGTGTTACAGATATTGTTGAGAGGAAACAAGACTGATGAATTGAAACGAGTCAAGAAAGTCATTAAATATTCAGTTATATTGGCATATCATCTAATCTTGGAGACTTCTTTCCCCCTTGACCAGCAAGCAATGTTCTCTTCAATGCTTTCTTCAGCTCCAGAAAAGTGTCATGTGGAAGCAGAATTTTCTGTGTCCCCTCCCTCTGAATCAGTTCAAGAATACTCTTTCGATGCAACTAATATTTCTATATCTAATATTTTCAGTGATCAATCCGAAACATGTGGATCGGGTGGAGATTCTGCATTCTCTTATGAGCAATATAATTGTGTTATTTCTGATGAGTTCTTATTTCCATCTCTATCTAGGCGTTTTGATCTTGTGGATCAAAACCCCGAAAGAATCTCGGTCTTAGCGGAAACAGAAGTAACTCGTGCTCTTGAATCTATGGGAGATTGTGTGGAAGACACTGCCAAAGAGAATGATAGAAAGCAGCAATTGTTATTTGACCCTAGAGTAGTGCAAGGACTCGTGAACACAGATGATAGAGAATTATTGAAAACAGATTACGATATTGAGACTGTTTTGGATTCTCCAAGTATAATGGTTTTAGTGTCGAAGAGGAATGCGCGAAGCGGGAAAATTTGTGACCCGAGCCACTTTTCGCTTATAGTGTTTTACATGGACTCTGATGTTTCCCTGGAAAAGTTTCTACGAGATTTGTTTATCCAGGTTTGATACTAGTCCTTTACTCTGTCTCTAAAGAATTTTCATTCTGCTTTATTTTCTCTAAAATTAAAATCCAGTAGCAAACTTTTATGGTAATCAAAACTATATCTACGTGATCATTGCAAATGGAGGGTTAAGACAAACTCGTAGCAAATTTGCAATCGATAGATCATTGACAACAATTTTTGCAGCAAGATTGTGACGGATTCCTACAACATTTCCTATAGCAATTTTTTGACAACATTAATTCTGCTTTTCCTAGATTAACTATATCTTCATCATAGTAAGAATCTGCAAGTTGATATACTCCTTAGTCTTCTTATTTGAGCTTAAATTTGATTGTTATATGGCTGCAGGAAAATGTATGCCATACATGCAGGGAATTGCCGCAATCACATTTCTATTATTATGCACATCAAAACAATCAGCTAAGAATCCAAATAAAGCGACTTCCTAAAGCAAAACATTTGATTTCTGAGTCGTTGTGGATGTGGAGTCGTTGTAAAACAAAGGATGTGTCCCAAAATTCCACAAAACGAGTGAAGGTATCCGCTGCTACGCGTAGCCTCTCATTTGGAAAGTTCTTGGATCTCAGCTTTTCTCAGCAAACTTTGCTGGATACATTTCCTAGCTCTGCCCACTCTTTCAAAAAGGATTCCCTTCACTTCTTTGGGTATGGTTTACTATATTTTGATCTTGCTTTATCTTCACAAATGCCTTAAATACAAGGTTAAATATGTTTTAAGCATTCGAAAAAGGCAGGGTTTTAAGTTTTTAACATCAACATATTCTAGAAGAGAGTGGTAATAGTCTAAGAATAAGTTAAGTTTGGACGGATCTTACTAGCTTGTGGATTAGCATATATGAAATTAAATTTTCAGTACTAATGTGTGGATAACATTGGCAACTTAGAAGAACTACTCAAAATCAACTTTGTAACATAATAATTGTCTTACATCAAATATTTAGTTACATTTGTTGATATGATTTAGAATTGGTATGCAATTGCAGATTGAGCCACATGGTTGCTATGTTCAAGTACTCCCAAGTCACAACTTACACAGCGGTTCTGCCACCATTGAAGCTGGAGGCTAGTATTTCACTAAGGGATAGTTGGCTCGAGAAAGAATTTCAGAGTGTAAGCCTCTTTCTTGATCACCTTGAATACAACCAGCAATTGCAATTGCTTTATGCCAACATATTATCTGTTTGGGCGAAGAAAAATTATGAACTGTTGAGTTTATGCTGTTTTTTTGTTCAAGATCATCACTAAAGGGATCTTCATGTTCGAGGAAGTTGCTAATTTTCTAGAGCAAGTAAGATCAGATATCAACAATTTAGGTTTGGTCAAAAACTTTTCTAACATCAAAGACATGCTCAAAGAAGAGCGTTTTGGATTTGAGGTTAGCTCTACACCAATTGCAACTGCTACAGAACTTTTTTTCTTTTGACAAGTTGCATATGCAAACAAGCTTGCTTACTAATGTATTTTTTTCATCCTTTTGCCATATTAATTCCTACCCGAAAACAGGAAAACATCAAGAAAGATTTTGACAATGCTAAAACCTTAGATGGTGTTTCTCACAAATTGCCTCGCTTAAACCGCACGCGGTGGGAATTTTTTCTTCAAACTCTCGTCTGGAGCTATCGGATGCAGTCACTGGTTTTACCTAAAACCATACTATCTACAAGCAAGCAAATACCACTCCATGGTGCATATGTTCAGGACAAGAATTCGACAGAAGTATTCAAAGATCAAGAAGTTGAAAGAGTTGCTCCATTTTATTAAAGATCCATTGGATTTTCAAAGTTCTGACTCTAATAGGTTGCACATGATAGGTGGGGAGATACAGAACCAATGGTTTTGGATTCCATTTGCAAAACTGCGCTCAAAAAGTATCAGCGATATTGAGAAAGAATACGTGTGGAAGGACGAGACTGTTAGTAACTTTGTCCAAGAAAATCTACCTATAGTTAATAAGGTAATCGTCGAGGAAGGCTCTCGCTTGCACATCTCTTTGGGGAATGATGATTGTGTCGTGTCAGACTATGAAGACGAGCTGTCGAGTCTGATTTCTTGCGCGCTTGCCCAAATGCTTAATGGTGAGAAGAGAATGCCTCTTACAAGAAGTATAAATGGACCACTTGAGAAGTTGTTAGATAAAGATCAAGTCTCTAAGCAAACTGTCAGTATTGAGGATCATCCAGATATTCTTGTTACTTTTGGATTAGCTGATGCGCATGGACAGCCCAAATATTCTGTTGTGTGTCTATACTCAGAAGACTTCTGTGATCTCAGGAAAAGATACTGCTACTCAGAGCTAGATTATATAGATTCATTAAGCCGTTGCGAACAATGGCATGCCAAAGATGAGAAGAACAAATCTGTATTTGCCAAGAGTATCGATGATAGGTTCATAATAAAAGAGATCAAGAGAATAGAGTACGAATCATTTGTAAAATTTGCTCCAGAATATTTCGAGTACCTGAAGAGCTCTTATGAATTAAGCAACCAAACCTGCTTAGCAAAAATTCTTGGAATCTATCAGGTATTCTATCAAAACCTCCTTTTTTATGAGCTAATCATAAGCAATCAACATAAAACCATACCTTTCAAAACTAATGTTTATGGTCTCAATTTTAATAATTATTTTTTTATGACATCTGCAGGTGACTATAAGGCAACCAAAGGGTGGGAAAAAGATAGGACACAACTTGATGGTTATGGAGAATCTCAACTTTGGCAGAGACATTTCTCGTGAGTACAATCTCAAAGGCCCTCTATTCACGCGGTTTACTACCATTGATGCCAATGGTGCTGATGAGGTTATGTTAGATCAAAAATTCTTTAAAGACATGAACAATTCTCCGGTTTACTTCAGCAAAGTCTCAAAACACAACCTCCATAGCGCTGTAAAGAATGACATTAGCTTCCTCAATGTGAGTCTTTCATTGCTCTCTATATCTCATTACTTTATTCTTCTAAATTTTTAAGATATATATACACTGTAATTCCATTATTCAATCAATGCACGGAGTAATCCTCAAACCAAAATTTCAGAGTATAAATGTGATGGACTACTCGTCGCTAGTGAAAGTGGACATAGAGAGGCAAGAGCTAGTGTGCGGGATCATCGATTACCTAAAGCAATTCACATGGAACATGAACTACCCATGTCATACTCAGTGAAGATTCATCATAATGCTTTTGGTCGATTAAGTGAAAATGTCTTGGTCCTAACACTCACGGCTGACTATTCGGACTAGAACTTGGGTGGTGATTTGGTTCTTCATTGGGATGTATATAAGATGATGGTCTTCATATGGGACCATATTAGTGAATCATAGTTGCTGCTGAGGATTGATCTTCAATTCCAACTTGTCAACTAAACATGTTCAATAAAATATGTGTTTCCTTCTCGTGTACTCAAAACATTTGATTGATGACAGAATTCATACATGAGTGATTGTTTTTTAGACGTTAGTGTTTGTATGTTCTGATTTTTCATGTCTTAGGAAAACATGCATTGAAAAGCAAAGGGTAAAAAAATTTTATAAAAAAAAAAAGGAGGGAAAATGGTACCTGTAAGAACAAAAGTGTGATCCAAACCAGACTTCGCTGTTCTTCAAAGAATCAAGCACTTGCCGTTGGTGATCCTCCTTTCCCAAAATCTTCCTGAAGGAAACTTTCATTTTCCAGCTCCATTCTAAAGCATCGTGAACAAAGGTGCAAAAGTCAGAACGATGAAGAAGAGAGAGAATATGAGAAGATACTGAGCAGAGAGATCTGTTTTTGGTCATTGCTGATTTTACCTTGGGAACCATTGTTGCTTATATCCCTGCTTTGCTTTATTGTTGTGTGTATTGTTTCTCTCTAAACTTGGAATCCTCTCGCTAATTGAATCAAGACATTCAAGGGAAACAAGAGCCCTTAAAGCCAGATTCGAAGTATTATCTAATTCGCATACTAAACTCCTTGAATGTCCTGGATATCTGACTTTTGATGGAAGCAGCACGAACTCCTTCCTGTTTTAACGTCAGAGACTCTGTCTGGAAACTCCTATCAGATCACGTTTCTTGATCAACATTTTTGAAATGATAGTTCAGCCTGTCTTAGGTCCCTGCAAAGAAGAAGCTCCTACTGCATTTCTTAACGCAATTTGTGAGGAAGAAGACAAAGAAGGGAGCTGAGGCTGATGCAGCCAATTATGAAACACTCTTCTCATAGCAGCCACTCGTGTTCAAGCAATGTCCTGTAACTGATCGTCGGCTAAAGCATTTGGAGCCACAGGCTTGCTCATCTCCACGATTCCTTCTAGCATCTGCACTACTTTCCCCATGGAGGGCCTTTGAGACGGGTGCTTTTGTATGCACCAGAAACTAGCCTGAACCATCCTTGTCACTTGTTCCATATCGACTGTTTCTTCTGTGTGAAGACATTTGTCTAATATTGCTTTACTGTTACCCTTCTCGAATTCCTCGTACGCCCAGTCTGAGAATTTCTTGTTGTTTGTTTCTTCCGAGACTTCAAAATTCCGTCTTCCACTCACAGTCTCTAACAGGACCATTCCATAGCTGTAGATATCAGACTTTGAGGTTATTGGAAGATTTGCAAGCCATTCTGGAGCTAGATACCCCCTGGTTCCTCTGATACAGCTCAGGTTCTGGTATCTAGTGTCGTTTGGCATGAGTTTGGCAAGTCCAAAATCTGATACTTTGGCATTGAAGTTTTCATCCAAGAGAATATTCTCAGGTTTAATATCACAGTGTACAATGCAATCAGGGCACTCCTCATGGAGGTAAAGAATTGCCTTAGCAGTTCCGATGGCAATGGAAAACCGGTACCCCCAGTTTAACAATCTCCCAGGTTTTGCTGCGAAAAGGAAGTTGTCGAGCGACCTATTTTTCATAAATTCATAGACGAGAAGCCTGTGGCGTCCTTGGGAGCAGAAACCTATCAACCTGACCAGATTCAAATGATGTGTGCTGCCTATGGTGGCAACCTCCATCCTAAACTGCTTCTCTCCTTGCTCTATCCCCTCCAGTCGTTTCACGGCAATCACGGTTCTGTTTGATAGCATGCCTTTGTACACAGCCCCAAAACCTCCAGCACCAAGCTTCTCCTTGAAACCTTTAGTGCAACGCTGCAGCTCCTTATACGAGAACCTCATGGGTGCAGTAGATGCATACTCAAGCAAAGTGTGGTGAGATGACAAAGGTCCAAATTGAAGGCTGTTTCTGCAGCAGCACCACCACAAAACTCCCTCTATCACAACCAAACCCGCGAGCGTAGCTAAAACAATAACCGCAATGATCCACCCACGGATTTTCCATCGTTTGTCACTTTTCTTCACTGTTGTTACAGAAGAATCTGGTAAAACTGGTTTACAAACCTTCAAAGAAGAGGTACTGGGAAGTGAAGGGTTCTTGTAGCCAGAAAAAAAACCAGATGGCTTAAGGAAACAAACACCAGATCCATCAGCCATTGGAACAGAAGCAACACAGGAACCCCCCACAAGACAATTGACGCGACACGCCTCTATCCCAAGAGTGAAACGCTGAGAAGTCACTTCAGGTGGGTATGTCAAGAACCTAGTGTGCACCAAATCAAGCATGGCTTCGTTCCCATGGCAGTCTTCAAGCTCCACTTTTCTCCTACAACCTCTTCTCATATGACCATTCACATCTATAGGAACAAAATTCTCCGACGGACACTCGCATTTCGGAACCAAATCATCATCATATCTACAAATCCCAAAGTTGCCACAGAAGCCAAACACCTGACACTGATCAACAACAGCTACCCATCTTGGCGTTTGAATATCACCACTGCCTTTAAAAACAGTGTAGATTCTCAAGTTTCCATCGTCGTCTAACCTCAAAAACCTGAACAGATCAGGACCTTCTCCAAAATCGCTGCTGTAAAAAGAAATCGCGACGCCGTTGGGTAATGTAGAATCGAAAATCGACGCAACTCCACTAGGTTGCAAAACAAAACTCGGAGAAGAGAGATTTGAATCAATTGAGGAATTAAGACCTTGGCTCCAGTAAACTACGCTATTGTTCCACTTGAGAGTTAGATCCCCTTTTTCCGAGAGCTGAAACGAGTAAAAACCAGATCGGAGAGACTTACCGACTGCGAAATTCTGCGTCGGGACGATAACGTCGCTGGGGTGAGCAAAGGAAGACCATACGGTCAAGTTTCTGCGAGTAATAAGGAAGAAGTTTCCTGAATCGTCGAGAGAGGCGGAAGTAACTCCTAGATTGTCGGTGCCGGAGTCCCAAACAGTAGCGCCGGAGCCGTTAAGGAGGCGAAGGGAGCCAGAACGGAGAAGGCGGAGATAACCTCCGGAGTCGACGGTTCCCGCTGACCAGATGGGAACAGCGTCGTAAAACACGACGGCGGAGAGGAAGGTACCGGGGAATGCGGCGGGAATGAAGGAGACGGAGAAGGCGGAGCCGGAGGAATACCATGAGTGGTTGAGATTTGAGGCGTAAAGAGTAGATCCGAGTGGTACGGAGAGAGAAGAAGAGAAATCGAGACGACGAAGAAGAAGAAATAGTTGGAGAAGAAACGTCAGTGACATGGCCATTGTCGTGGAGCAGTTGTTCTTCTTTCTCGCTCTCTCAAATTTGTATGCAGGAGTGGAAAATGAAACAAGGGAGCGTAGTACTGAGCTTTTCCACAAAAGTCTTTTTCTCCCCTCTTTTTCTTTTTAAATAATTAAAATATTGCTCTAATTGTTTTTTTTCCTTCTAATAGCTGTTTTCACATTTAAATTAAAAAATAATTTCATAATTGATCGTCAAATCTAGAGAGCCAAGTTTACAAAAACAGTATTTGCAAATCTAGTTCTAAACGAGTATGTCCTAAAATTCAAGTGAATGATAAATAAAAGAAAATAAAATCGTTGGAGATGACGAAATCCATCCAAAATGTTGGAGAATACGAGCCACTTATGGGGGGACTGTGATATCTAAATCATCTTGGAACATTCGCCTCAAACTCCATATTGTATATCCCAAGTTAATGCTTCCAATTCTAAGTAAACTGAAATATCTTGAAAAAGCTTGTATATTATTGATTCATAATAGCAAAGTATTTATTCAAGATTGTGATGTCTTCGTCAATTATTTTAGAGCGAATGAAGCTAAACCGAACTTCATCAAGGCCAAACAAAAACCTATGAACACGAACATCTTCTCTTTCTTTCTTAATATCAGGAGCTGTCTCACACGAACAAGAACGAGAAGCTTTAAGATTCTGAAGCTCTTCCCATAGCTTGGTGAGGCGACCATAAAACTCAAGTACAGGTTGACGTTTTGTTTGCAATTATTTTTTTCGTCTTCGAAAAGATGTTTACGCACACCGTTTTTGACAGAAAACCTTCTTTTGAGAGAGTCCCAAAGCTTGTGAGCATCGGGAACATGAGTCACAGTAGAACGAATCGTTGGATCAATCGAGGTACGGATCCATCCACCAATCATGGACTTTGTAGAAATCCAGCGGGCAAGTTATGGGTTAGCATCAGGTTTTGGAATCGTGCCATCGATGAACCCAATTTTCTGCTTTGCTTGAAGAGAATTGTATAATTCAACAGCCCATTCAGAATAGTTATCGCCACGAAGTATAACAGATGTAATCAAAGCACCTGAGATGGGTACAAAGTGTAAGGAGATTCTTGAGAAGAACCATCACTTACGGTAGAGGTAAGAGTAGAAGTATGTGTGGTCGACATGTTCCTAGCTCGTCAAACGCTATAGCAGTTTTGATTGACAAGAAGCACACGACGATTTTGAAGTAAGAAGAAAAAAATTAGGTCAGAATCGCCTCTCTGATACCATGAAATAACTTGGAAAAGCTTGTGTATTATTGATAGCAAAGTATTTATACAAGATTATGATGTCTAAACCGACTAGAAATATTGACATGTTAGAATATACTAATCCCTACAGAATATGAATGTATCCTTATCTCAATACCCCCCCCCCTCCCTCAAGTTGGCGGTGAAATGTCTTGAATCCCCAACTTGGAGAGAAGATAGACAAACGTAGGAGCTGGGAGAGCTTTAGTAAGTAGATCAGCAGGTTGTTCTTTAGTAGAAATATGCTCGGTAGTGATAAGTTTATCTTGAACAGCATCACGTACAAAGTGACAATCAGATTCAATGTGCTTTGTACGCTCATGAAACACAAGATTAGCAGCGATGTGAAGCGCCAATTTGCTGTCGCAGAACAACTTCATAGGTTCATCATGTCGAATTTCAAATGTTTTTAACAACTGATTCAACCACTTGAGTTCAAAAGAAAAGCCATGGACCTATATTCAGCTTCAGAGGAAGACATTGACATCGTTCATTGTTACTTAGTTTCCAAGAAACAGGAGAAGTACTAAGCAGAACAATGTATGCACTGAGAGACCGACGAGTTAACGGATAAACTGTCCAATCAGAGTCGCAATATGCAATAAGCCGTAAATCAGAATCAGCTCATAGAAGAATACCTTGCGCCAGACAGCCTTTAAGGTATCAGACAACACGCAAAGCTCTGTTCCAATGATCCTCAAGAGGAGTTTGCATAAACTGCAAGAGAACATGAACAATATAACACAGTTCAGGCCGAGTAAACGTGAGGAAAATCAAGCGGCCCATAAGTCAACGATATGCTTCTGGATTGGAGATAGGTGGACCAGTTGCAAGAGAGAGCTTGTGATTCAATTCCGTTGGAACCGGAGCAGGTTTAGCAGCTAACAAACCAGTCTCAGCAATGATATCTAATGCGTATTTCCTTTGGGATAAAAAGAAACCTTCTTTGTTCCGTGCAACTTCGATACCAAGAAAGTACTTCAATTTGCCCAAATCTTTCATGTGAAAATATTGGTGCAAGTAGTTCTTGCATTTCTGAAGAGTAGAGATATCGTTACTCGCAACAATAAAGTCATCAACGTAGATTAGAATGTGGAGTACGATATCACCACGAACGAATGAAAAATGAGAGTAGTCAACTTTGCTCTGGATAAAACCGTAGGTCTTTAGAGCAGTACTTAGCTTGGCAAACCAACAACGTGGAGCTTGTTTAAGACCATAGATAGATTTCTTCAACAAGCACACTTTAGTAGAATCAGAACCCTCAAAGCCTGGTGGAAGTTTCATGTAAACTTCTTCTTCGAGACATGTAGGAAAATATTATGGACATCCATCTGATGAACTTCCTAGTTTTTTACAGCAGCGATATCAAGGAGAATACGAACAGTAAACGATTTGGCAACGAGAGCGAAGGTATCGGTATAATCAATGCCCTCTTTATGTCGATTTCCAAGTGCGACTAACCGTGATTTATGACGTGCAATCTGTCAAGTAGAATGGTACTTGATTTTGTAGACCCACTTACAGCCGATAGCCTTCTTTCCCGGTGGTAAAATAGTGATTAAGTAGGCTTTTTTAATGTCAAGGCCAGTGACTTCATCTTTCATTGAGTCACGCCAAACCTTGTCACGAACAACCTCTTATAGTGGAAGCCCCATTAGTCCAATGGTTTGACCAAGTGTTTACTAATGCTTCTACACCATGAGGTATGGAGTTCGAGTCCCGAGAATGCAGATTAATGGAGTCAAAATTTACAAGAGATTTTCAGCGTGGTGAAAATAGAGTCGTTCGTCATGGTCCCGTATGTCAATGTTAAAATTGTCCATTGTAAAATCGTCCATATCATTGTTCTCATAATTTGTAATAGTTAATATCCCAACGTTTAAAAATAAATAAAACTTATAAACTCGTAATAATAAATAATATGGTGTCACAAAAACATAAATTTAATACAATTAAATAATATAAAGTTTGAACTTAGTTTACCTATTCATTTTTCTCTTTTGTGAAATTTATTCTCCAATTGGTCATATTTTCTTACATTTATATGCAAAATACTTTTCAAGATTCAATAATTTTTTTATTCATTAGTATATATTAACTATCAAGTTTATATTAGTTATAAATAAATTTTTTGATATTTTTATAGAGGTAGGAAACATGAATTCGGGATGGGATCTTGCGGAAACGGAAACGTGACGAAAATTAGAGAAGCAAAATAGTTGTTTCATTTATGTCATATTTAAAGTTCGACACAAAAATAGGATGGGACGAGACGAAACGAAAATTCTCAAAATATATTAAAATGTGATAATCATCAAATTCATATATATTAATTATTATTTTACATAATAAAAATATAAAAATTAATAACTTTGTTACATTTAATGAAAATAGCAAATAAAGATAAAGTTTATGTGTAATATGTTGTCTTTTCTATTATTATGAGATACATATTCAATTTTATTCGACCACCTCTTGGATGGATAAAATATAATTTCGACACACCTTTAAATTTTGCAACACATCAAGTCGTTGCTGGATGGATTGCCCGAATTATGACGGGATCTCAAAATATTGGAGATCAACGAATTTGGGCTCTACAATATCGTCTTTAGAGGCAGAAGGAAAAGCTATATTGATGGTTATACAAAGTGTATATTTCATGGTTTTCCATAAGTAATTATTGAAGAAGATTGGCAAGTTCTGATAAATATTATTCATGCCTCTTTTCGGGATATAAACATTGAAAGCATATGTCAAGATATCAATTTTTGGGCAGAGAAATTTAGAGCTTGGTAATTTTATCATGTAAAGAGATGTTAAAATGTCGTTGCACGTACACTTGCAAAATATAACGTTTTGAACGTTTCTTTCTACTTAAATTGTATTTACCCTCTGCATTGGCTAATTGGTATTCCGTTCCGTGACTATGTAATTTCCCAATTTACATAATGTAATGACTTGACGAAAAAAAATGAGATACATGTTTAATTATTTATATAATATTACTTACAAAATTTGTCCCAAATGGAATTTTGAGAATTTTTTTTTCCGTTCCATTTCTAAACAAGAATCAAATTTTTATTTATACGGGAATGCATTTATGTATGGAATGAAAATTTGAGACAAAAATAGACGGCAAACGATGAATCAAAACAAGACAAACATTTTGCTCAGCTCTAAATTTTTATTAAAAAAACTGCGAGTATTTGCGGGTATTGGCCTAATATTTATTAATTTTTGTATTCCAAGTTGAAAAAAAATTGCAAAATAGTTGGAGTGAGATTTTTTTGGGTAAATAATCACTTTTCAAAATGATTAGGAACTTAAATAGATCTTAATTTCATGAAGAACGATCAATTACAAAATATTTTAAATTTTGTATTCCAAGCTTAAGAAATTTGCCCAAGGATTTATGTTCTAACATTACTTAACAAGATATACATAATGTTAGAACATAAATCTTTTGACAAATTTCTTTAGCTTGGAATACAAAAATTAAATATATTTTTTTGTTAAAAAAATTAAATATTTATTACCAAATCAAATGCGATATTGAATGATTTAAAATAGATATATATAAACATGTATCAAAACTATATGATATTATCAATGTATCATCAAAAAATCATCCTCATCTCTTTGTATGTTCAGGTTTGATCATTGTTTTCTTCTTGTGGTTTATTTAGGTCTCTCTTTGGTATTGTATATCATACCTTTTTTTTTTGCGAAAATATGTAGGAACTCAATTACTACAATATAGGCAAACTGATATTTGTAAAGTGAAATACATAAATAAATCGATAATACAATAATACTGATACAAGAATGTGGAAGAAGAACGGATTTGCAGAGGTAAGATATGATCTTTATCCTTAATTTTGAAAACTTCTCGTAGTATGACAGTTGTGTAGCGTTCCGAATCCCAGGATACAACTGCAATCAATTCTATTTTTTACAACTCAAGAACAGAATCTAACGAACGCTTTTTCTGTATTGTATCTCACGGAGAAAAACCAAAAAAAAAAAGAGAAGAAGAAAGAGAGGAAGAGTAAGAGATTGTTGTTATCCCATGTCTTATGGTGAATGAGCAAGAGATATTTTTTAACTCTCAAAATTATGGTCTCCACAATGCTCAATTAAACCCATTCAATATAAGGCATTATGGTGATAGTGGAGGTTATGTAATTGATTGATTATAATCAATTATTCATTTGAAGAGGAGGGTTTAATTTTGACCAAATTTAATTCTATAAAAGAATTATTTATTTATTTTGATCAAGATTAATTCTCTTAGAGAATTATTTACTTTTTGACCAAGTCTAAGTTTATGTAGTGATCAATTACACAAATAAAAATTTGATGCAAAAAGATAGGTTATAGGACCAAGGTTCATATACCTGAATCCGCACCTAAATCCAAACCTAAGCACGAGTCCATTTTGGCTCAGCTTGGCGCGCGCGCATGATTTATTATGGGTTCACTTATCTCTACAATTGACCTAAGATCTTTAATCTTGTTAGGACTTCTCCACAATATCTGATATGTCCATTTTGTGCTTTTAAGCAACAATATTAGGAAAAATATTTCTCATTCAAAAACAAGTTCCAACAATCCCCCACATGAATAGAAATGTTTCTAAACAAATGAAGACTCGATAGAAGGACTTTTGAGAGTACAAGCGAAAAATCTACTGTATATATGAGTTGGTAGCTTTTTCAGCCTTGAACCAGTCATAGTTAATAGCTATCGGATTTACTCGGCCAGGAGGTGGACATGATGTCTTGAACTACCCGGACTTTGATGTAAACCGAGACAACAGCTACAACACAACTTCATTCTCTCACAGAACTAGGTTCTCTATTGTGTTCATTATGGCCTTGAACATGCATGGTTATCATGAGTAAATTTAGAGAATATAGCCTTTTATTCATTCTCCTAGAAACGGCCTCATTTCACATTCACCATGTGATATTTCAATAGATTTTGTTTTATGAAGTATCCTGTAATACTCCACGAACATATCAAAGCTATGGTGAATATCATTAAAAGCAACGCTTATCCTTTTTATACAGGAAGCACTGCATATCATCTTAGAAACTGAGTAGAGACTAGAGTCTCATAGTGCTTTTAGCAGAATCAGTTTGACTTAGTTTTCTCCTTGAACCTATTTCCTCGTAAGTCATAGGCTTTAAACCCAATCCTTTTGATGATTTTACAATTTGATCTCGTGACACATCTTTTAATAAATGGATCCTAGGTTGTCATTCAATTGGATATAATCTGTTGAGATTACTCCATTTGAGATCAATTGTCTAATGGTTGTATGTCATCTTCTTAAAAGATATGACTGACCATTATATACAAAACTCAATGCTGAGCTATAGTCGTAATGCTCACACTAGTGTTTCCACATCATGATATCTTTGACCAAGTGCTGAAACCACTAAGCTTCATTCGCTTTATCTCAAGCTATGAACTTAGGTTCCATGATTAGTCTGTTCCACAGAGTTAATTTGGAAGATTTTTATGATGTTGTTGCACCACAATGTGTAAAGACATATCCACTTGTGGACTATTAGTTTGTGGAATCTGATAACCAATTAATATAATTGTATCATTCCAAAACTATTGGTAGTTTACCATAGTGAAATCCATAACTTTTAGTATATTGCACGTAGCTCAGTACTCTAGTTGTTAATTTCGAGTGTGTTACAACATGGATTGTACACATGTAGCGACTTAGTACATGGACTAAGTCCGTCGATCGAAGAAGTACTTTATACTTCCGATCAAATTTGAGTAGACCTTGAATCTCTCAAGTATTTTTTTAGCATAATGAGCTTGATATGATTATTACTTTGGAATGTCATGTGATCATAGTCTCTAAAACCACATCCATTCGATCCAAGTTTTACATGTCTAACTTCACACTAAGAATAATCTTAGTTTGTTCGACCATGTCTTTATTGCTTCAAACACTGTGATTTACATACAAACTGAGCAAAATGTAACTGTGCGGAGTACTTTTGATGTATATAAATTTATCACATTCATTGATGCTAAAACTATTTGACAATGTCAAATATTTCTTGATACTATTTCAGAGCGTTTGTAAGCCCAGACAGAGACTTTACAAGTCTATAGACTTTGTATCTTTTCGACTAAGCCATCAGTTTTTAGTTTTGAAAATCCATTTACACCTTAGGACTTTAAGCACTTGTGACAAATCGATTATCTCCCATATATGGTTTTGCTTAATGGAATCGATCTCACTAATGACGTTTTCCTTCCACGAAGGATTGTCTAATTTAGACATGGATTTAGTGAAAAGTTACGGTGCATTCTCTCGGAGAAAGACCATTAAAAAGATTTACAGATACTTCTACATCATCTGACAATGTGCTAAAAGTACTTGCCTCAATTACAGAGGTGATAAAGTATTTTTTTTCTCACGAGTTCGTTTTGGATTTTGTTAATCCTTACACCAAAACACGTGTTCCAAGAAAGATGCATTTCTTGATTTTATGATTGTATTTACATGGATATCCGGTACGTCTGATTTATAAACCAGAAACCGATAAACAATTTTTATGTGTATATCCAATAAAATACAATATGCCATTTTGGTCTGAATGCGACCTTTTTAGGAGGTAGCACTGTGACTTTTGCGAGGCAACGCCACACTTTCAGGTATTTGTATGAATGTACTTTATATTTTCAAAAGTTCATATGTCATTTTGTCAATGGCTTTATGTGGTAAGCAACGCTTCCCCCACATTTCTTGAGATAACTTAAAATCATGGATCTTTGCATTCATCATCTCTTTAAGAGTTCAGAATTTTTGTTCCATAATTTTAATAGTTTCAAGTTAATAAGGAGCAGTTTTTTTCCGATGAATAATGCCATTTTTGTAAAGAATGCATTTAATGTTCATCAAAACTCGCCTCCTTTATCACATTTATCCATTTTTATGGATTTTTCAAGTTGGTTTCGAATTTCCATCTTGTATGCTTTGAATTTTTTCAAGTGCATGTTTTTACTTCTTAGCAAGTATATATCTATTAAAATAGATATTGATGGTGGTAGCAGCGTAATGCCACCATTCCATTCGATTGTTCATAACCTAGTTGACTTCTGAAACTACAATACATGTGCTTGTTTTAGTCAGATTGGTCTGGAATTTTTCCATTGTCTTTGCATGGTCAATTGTGCACTACAAGAAAATAGGCCAATTTGCGACTAAGATTGTGGTAGCAAATGCCTCGCAAATGGAAATTTGCGAGGCATTTGCGACCAAATAAGAATCGTCGCAAATGAAAAATCGTCGTAATCTAGTCGCAAAATATGCGAGGAAAGAAATTTGGTCGCAAATGCCTCGCAAACATTTGCGAGGCGTTTGCGAGGCAAAGTTTGCTAGGAGTTTGCGAGGATATTTTGCAAGGCATTTGCGAGTCAAATTTTGCGAGGTATTTGCGACCAAAGTTTGCTAGGAGTTTGCGATGTATTTTGCAAGGCATTTGCGAGGCAAATTTTGCTACTAGTTTGCGAGGATTAGTTTTGTGAGGCAAATTTTGCTACTAGTTTGCTACGACAATTTTGCTAGGCATTTGCGAGGCAAATTTTGTGAGGCATTTGCGAGGAAATATTGCGAGGAGTTTGTGGGGTTTGGACGGTCGCAAATCAGTTGCAAAAAAATAAATATATAAATTTTTTTTAAACAGAATTTTTAATGGTTTTCGGAAATAAAATAAAAATAAAATAAAATTTAATTAATATTACATAAAACGAGTATTTAGTACAACGAACAAAATAACTACAAATCATCGATATCCTGAAAATCCGAAGCTTCATGAAATTCCGAAGCAGAAGCTGAAGATGAACCAGCTTCTCCTTGTTTCTTCTTCCTCAGCATCTCCCGAATTGCCGGGTTCGAATCCCCAAGTAACTCGAACATCATATCATAGGCGTCGTGCTGCTTCAGCGATCTGATCTCTGCTTCCGCGATCTCTAGCTTCTTATCTCTAATCGGGTCCGGGACGTATGTCGAAACCGGGCAAAAGGGAATTCCCTCGGCATCCGTCGGAATAGATCCCATGAAAGCAATCTTCCCCTTTCTGGTACGGGGAGCTAGCTGTAAAATAAAATTTAATAAAGAAATAAATAAATACTTAAATAATTATATATGAATTAGTAATAAAAGTTTGTTTTCGTTACCTGAGTGGCTATGCGGTTTACGTCCACTGGGGTCATTTGGACGGGTTGACCATCGGGAGTGGACTGCGATGTGATTTCCTCGACCCGGGCAGTCACATCGCCGTGAAGCTGTTGAACTCGACTATCAACCCACGTACCGTTATGGCGTCTGTGGGTCTTCTCCCAAATCTCGGGCATCGTAGCCGGGGCACCTTTCGTCTGTGCCTGAAAAATGGTAAAGATATGTTAAATCGTGAGATACTTTAACTTAAAGAATTTTTAAAATTTGAACTATAGAAATTGAATTCAACTTACAATACGGCGCGCTTGTTCGAAGAAGGACAACTGCCCCGAGACATGCTTCAAAATGCCTTCTCCGTCAACCTTGGTGTAACGCGCAGCCCGACACTTGCTGCTTGTGTCTTCGGAAGTCGGCAACTGCTAGTAGGGAATGAGACCCGCCCAAACCGTCGGGTTGAACCACTCAGGCATCTCATGCTCTGGGTCCACCTTCCATTTCTTTTTCCAGCGGCCGACTTGATCAGTAAGGCGATGCATCGCCTTGTCATCGAAGGCATCCTGGACCAGTCCCGTGATCTCGACATCCCATCTATATTTTTGCTATAAAAAATAAAAATTCACATTAGTAGAAATTTAAAATACTACATTGTAAATTATAAATTAAATTATTAGTAGAAATAAAATTATAAACTAACGCCAAATTATTAGAATTACCGCGAAAGTGTGAAACCACATATCCCTTGTCTCCTGGGGCACCTCCAACTCGGGTGCGGGGCTTTGAAATCCCGCTCGATCAGTTTTCTAATAGTCTGTCCAACTTTATTATGGCCAAACCTGGAAAAAAAAAGGTAATGTTATAAACAATTTAAAAAAATTATTAATTTAATAATTGAAAAAAAATAATATAGTTACCATAAAGTTCCCGGGAAAAGATGCGGATCCAATCTCGTTAGAACATCCCGGCGGGACTAACGAGAAGCTGCTCCAGCGTCATATGCTCGAACTGTGGAGCCTCAGGTGGCAGATCATGTGGCTGCGTCTCTGGAACAAAATCCGAGATAGGCGGAGTCGATGAAGAAGGTCTGTCACATCGTGAATGGGACCCGCCGCATCGCGGTACAGGTGTACCGGAAGGGGATAAAAAACCGGTATACTCATTATGCCTATCACCCATCTGCAATAAAATATATAATATAAATTATATTCAATCTAAATATATTCCTAACCATTCTAAAACCAAAAATATAAATTTATTCCATACCTAAATCTATTCATAACCATTCTAAAGCAAAAATTATAAATTTTAAAAAAAATTCGGATTATACCTTTTAGAGAGAGAGAATTGCGAGTAGAGAGAGTGAGGATGTGAGAAAATGAGCAAAGAGCAAGGCAAATTCGGCTGCCTTATATAAAAATTTATAGAGTCGCAATTTGGTCACAATCTAGTCGCAAAAAACGCACCGTTTTTTCACCCAATCGGATTTGCCGCCCAAATTTGCGACTTATTTGCGACGCCACGTCGCAATCTCGTCGCAATATGGTCAATTTTTCAACATCCGCCAACATAAAAAGGTTAATTTTTTTAATTACCGCCATTTTTTGCGACTCATTTGCGACGCCACGTGGCAATCTAGTTGCAAATCTGGTCAAATATTCAACACGCGGTAAATTAAACCTCCACAATTTTTCGACGCGGTTGCCACGTGGCGTCGCAAATGAGTCGCAAAAATTTGCTACTCATTTGCGACTACCCGAATCAAAAAAGAAGAAAAAATGGTTTAGGGTTTAGGGTTTCAGTTTATCGCAAAGTTCATACATATATACATCCTATAATTATACATTAGGGTTATGTGTTTAGGGTTTCGGAAAATTATATAAGCAATTCGACAATCCTACTAAAATTGATCGAATCATCATGCATTAACTATATAGTGACATACTTAATCTCTGTAGATTCTTTAAATCAAAATGTTGTTCGAGAAAGTAATAGGGTTTATTCAACTAGCCTATATGCATTAGGGTTTAGGGCTTTGAGGGTTTATTTAGGTTTCTATGATTTTTAGGGTTTAAGTTTATAGGATATTTAGGGTTTATGGTAAATCAACCAAAATTTACGACTAATTTGCGGCGTGTAGTCGCAATTTAGTCGCAAATTTTGCTACTAAATTGCGACTACCAGTCGAAAATTAGTCGCAATTTGTAGTTGGTTTATTTTTTTTAAAAACACGATGCATAGTTTAGGGTTTAGGGCTTTGAGGGTTTATTTGGGTTTCTATGATTTTTAGGGTTTAAGGTTTATAGGATTTTTAGGGTTTTAGGATTTAAGGTTTATAGGATTTTTAGGGTTTAGGGTAAATCAACCAAAAATTGCGACTAATTTGCGGCGTGTAGTCGCAATTTAGTCGCAATTCGTAGTTGGTTTATTTAAAAAAAAAACACGATACATAGTTTAGGGTTTAGGGCTTTGAGGGTTTATTTAGGTTTCTATGATTTTTAGGGTTTAAGGTTTATAGGATTTTTAGGGTTTAGGGTAAATCAACCATAAATTGCGACTAATTTGCGGCGTGTAGTCGCAATTTAGTCGCAATTTGTAGTTGATTTATTTTAAAAAGAAACACGATACATAATTCTTACAAACGATGATTATAATTGTTACTGATCATGATCGGAAACGTAAGTTTGTCCATTTTCTTCTTCTTCGTCATCATCCTCAACTTCGTCCCCTTCATCAAACTCGTCTGACTCCGCTTGACTATCAGATTCCTCGCATATGACTTCAAGTCCCCTATAAAGCGGGTCAATTCTGGTCAAATCATTGCTTGAATCGACGGGGATGTAAACTGTTTCTGTCCTTTCAGGTTGCACGGGCGGTAGATCATCATCAGCTAAGCCCCCGATAATTCGACCCCGTGGGTTAACTTTAATAACATACAACCAATTCTGATCACGTCGGATCCGAGTTCGAGGGTAAGGGATGAAAACTACTTGCTCTGTTTGAGATGCTAACACGAATGGCTCGAACTTGCCAGTGTAACTCCGGTGTCCCTGTACATCCACGACTCCGAATTTGCTTGATCTTACGCCAACCCCAATAGTTGGATCAAACCAATCACATCGAAATAGGATGCATTTAAGATTCATCATCCCAGCATACTCTACTTCTACGATTTTTTCAGGATACCGTAAAAATTGGTATCACCTGGGACATGGATACCATAATTTGCAGTGGCCCTTCGTTGCACATGCTCAAATGTATGGAAAATAAATCCGCGAGTACAATACATCTTAGCGGTTCTTATATTAGCGATAGGCCCCATCACGAACTCGTGGACCCACAGAGGCCAAGTTCCCGGCCGAGACCTCCTCTTGGTCACCTACAAGGCCAAATGCAATTAGTTGATTACTAATTAATTAATATTAGATATATATATATATATATATATATATATATATATATATATATAAGATTATGGTTATAGTACCTTCTCTCTCATCCATCCTGCGAAATCACGTTCAACGTATGATCTCACTTCTTGGTCATCAAGTTCCGGAAATGCTTCCCGTATTTGCTGTTCGAGCATCCTCTGCATCACATAATAAAGGATGATGATTAATTATAATTAATTGTATATGTATATAAGTAAACTAGTACTATATATATACCTTTCATACGGTCGAAAGAAGTCACAGTTTAGCAAGATATAAGTATGAGCTGCGTGAGAATGTTTGTAACCACACCACTCGCTTGCCTTTACTTTGCCACCCAATCGGCCTAAATCCGAGAAGACATCGGGTACTCCCACATCAGGATATGTTCACCCAACCCCACCATCATCGTATCGTTTACGACCCATTTTCTTTGTTTTCACGGTTGGGCTAAAGTAGTAACTCGAGAAATTAGATGTCTCCTCGGTCAAACTTCCTGCCACGATAGATCCCTCAACCCTTGCGAGATTTTTTGCTTTCATCTTCAGATGTTTGAAGAACCTTTCGAATGGGTACATCCATCGAAATTGGACTGGTCCACCAAGATCCAACTGATGCGGTAAGTGGACTACCAGATGTTCCATCACGTCAAAAAATGAAGGAGGAAATATCTTCTCCAAGTTGCAAAGAATAACTGCGATGTCTGATTTCAACGTCAAGATTTCATCCGCATTTAATGTTCGAGCACATAAGTCTGAAAAATGCCCCGATACCTGAAATTATGTACAACGTACAAGTTAATTATAAACTACAAATATATATAATTAAAAATATATATAATACAAGAATAATACCTGCTAGTGCCTCGTGGACGTGATTTGGTAGAAGCTCATGCAATGCAAATGGTAGTAGTCGTTGCATGAATACATGACGATCATGGCTCTTCATTCCAGAAAATTTTTGCCCTTGCTCGACACACCTTGAGAACATTGACACATATCCATCTGGGAATTTGACATCATCCTTAACCCACTTAAACAAACTATTCTTTGAGTCCAATGACAGCCGAAAAATAGTAATCGGTGCCCTACCATCGCTTGTAATGTGCAACTCAGGCCTTGCGCATATACCAGGGAGATCCAAACGTGATTTCAAATTGTCTTTCATTTTACCCGGAACATTCAACAACGTGTGGATGATATTTTCGAAAAAGTTCTTCTCGACGTGCATTACATCCAAATTGTGCCTCAAGAGATGATCCTTCCAGTACGGCAGTTCCCAGAATATACTTTTCTTATGCCAGTTATGATACTGCCCATACCCACCCGGCATATTAGCGGGGACACTGTACCAGTTACCCCCAACTTCTGCAGTTTGTTGAGCATCGCAATAATCTATTTGCTCTTCCAACTGTTCCCCTGAAAGATAAACCGGGGGGGGGACTTTGACCGTTTTGTTTTTCTTGAACAACTTCTTGTTATTTCTATACGGATGACCCAATGGCAGAAATCGACGATGACAATCGAACCAGCACGTTTTGCGTCCATTCGTCAATTGAAACGCATCAGTCTGATCCAGACAGTAAGGACATGACAATTTCCCATGAGTTGTCCATCCAGATAACATCCCATAGGCGGGGAAGTCGCTTATGGTCCACATAAGCACAGCCTTCATGGTGAAGTTCTGGCGGTTTGATGAATCGAATGTTCGTACACCGACATGCCACAACTCCTGTAATTCGTGGATCAGAGGCTGCAAAAACACGTCAAGAGATCTTTTTGGATGCTTAGGGCCCGGAACAAGAATGCTCATGAACAAAAATTCTCGATGCATGCACATATCCGGAGGTAAATTATAAGGCGTTACTATGACTGGCCACAACGAGTATTGCCGACCAGACATACCAAACGGACTAAATCCATCAGTGCAAAGACCCAAATAAACATTTCTATGTTCTTCAGCAAAGTCTGAATGTACCGTGTTAAAGTGTTTCCACGCCTTCGCATCTGATGGATGAGAGATCACCCCTTCCTCACTAAAGTGTTCTGCGTGCCACCTCATTGCCCCAGCAGTCTGCTCTGATTGGTATACTCGCTTCAATCTATCTGTTATCGGAAGATACCACATACGCTGGAACGGCACCCTCGTGCGGCCACCTGTCTCTTTATATCTCGGTTTTCCGCAAAAACGACATTCCTGCAACTTAGCATCATCTTTCCAGAAAATGATACAGTTATCAATGCAGATGTCAATCATCTCAGACGGTAAACCAAGACTCGCGACCAGTCTCTGTATTTCATAGTAACTCTCTGCCGAGTTATTGCCCTCCGGCAAATACTCGTTAAACAATGCAGTCCATTTATCCATGCAATTTTCACTAATGTTATCTTCGCTTTTAATTGTCATCATCCTAGATGCTAATGACAATTTTGAAAGCCCTTCTCTACATCCTTCGTAGATGGGTTCATTAGCAGCGTCTAACATATCGTAAAACTTTTTAGCACTCAGGTTTGGTTCTTCAAAAGTATTATCATTAAACGAGGCAGTACTTTCATGAAATGCATCAGTAACCATGTCATGAAACCTATTCCCATCACTATTACCATATCCATATTCATTATAATCTTCCTGATGAGCATGCTGATCATAGTTATTATCAAAACTACTAGCGCCATCTTGATTGCCATGATAACTCGTACTTGAACTACCCGGAACATTAACTACAAAATCTTCTCCGTGCGCAAACCACACATAATAGTTAGGTAAAACCCCCCTCGTATATAAATGCTTCCAAACAGTGTTTGCATCATGATGATCAATGTTCTCGCACTTAACACAAGGACAGAAAATTTTGTTACCGTTTTCTACCGCGAATGACTGATGTGTCGTGTGGGTCAAAAATTGATCAAGACCATCTCTAAATTCTCTCGTCACTTCACCGGTATCTGGATCTCGCCGGTTGTACATCCATGCCCGAACCGTGTATATCTCATGATGCCAAGACATGATCCGATTATCGACCACTCCACAAAAAATATCGGATTTATAGTGTGTTTGCGAAATAAAATATTTTTGTGAGTAGATTTGGGATGTTTGTGATATGATTTTCGTCTCCCCCATAGCTTGCTATTTATAGAGGATCAGCCATTTTTGCTACTCATTTGCGACCAACCTTTGTTACTAATTTGCTAAGAAAATATATTTGCAAGGCATTTGCTAGTAATTTGCTACCCATTTGCGACCAAACAATTAGGCAAAAAGCAGTTGGAAATTATTAAAAACGTGGGTACCTACTTTCTAAATATTCTCGCAAATCAGTCGTAAATCTTAGAAAATATCTGTCCCCGCAAATGCCTCGCAAATTTGCAACGTGTTTGCTACGAACTATCTTTTCCTCGCAAATTAGTCGCAAATTTGAGGATATTTGCGACGAAATTGCGACGAAAATTATCCACACAAATTTGCGACTAATTTGCGACTCCAGACGCAAATTCCTAGCAAACGCCTCGCAAATTTGCGACCTCAATATTGGTCGCAAATTTGCGACCTCAAAATGGGCCTGTTTTCTTGTAGTGGTGATACGGCGTTCATTAGCATTGCTATGACATGCGTAAGCCTTTTGACCGTCCATAATGCCACAATTGCGACATTTTCTTTCCATTGAACTTCTTTTAAGCGTTATGCTTTCTGAAGGTAGTGGAGGCTTTCATAGAAACTTTATGTTTCTCTTTGTTCTTTTTTTCACATATGTGAATGCCATATGCTTTGCGGTTTGTAGACTCAATCTGCTGCCTGACAATCAAGTTTTCAAGGAACTCAATTACTACAATATGGGCAAACTGATATTTGTAAAATGAAATACATAAATAAATCGATAATACAATAATACCGATACAAGAATGTGGAAAAAGAACGGATTTGCGGAGGCAAGATATGATCATTATCCTTAATTCTGAAAACACCTCGTAGTGTGACGGTTGTGTGGCATTCCGAATCCCAGGATACAATTGCAATCAATTCTGTTTTGCACAACTCAAGAACAGTATCTAACGAACATTTTTCTGTATTGTATCTCATGGAGAAAAACCAAAAGAAGAGAAGAAGAAAGAGAGGAAGAGTAAGAGATTGTTGTTATCCCATGTTCTTATGGTGAACGAGCAAGATATGTTTTTTAACTCTCAAAATTATGGTCTCCATAATGCTCAATTAAACCAATTCAATATAAGGCATTATGGTGATAGTAGAGGTTATGTAATTGATTGATTAATCAATTATTCATTTGAAGAGGAGAGTTTAATTTTGACCAAATTTAATTATATAAAAGAATTATTTATTTATTTTGATCAAGATTAATTCTCTTAAAGAATTATTTACTTTTTGGCCAAATCTAAATTTATGTAGTGATCAATTACACAAATAAAAATTTGATGCAAAAAGATAGGTTATAGGACCAAAGGTCCATATACCCGAATCCGCACCTAAACCCGAACCTAAACACGAGTCCATTTTGGCTCAGCTTGGCGCGCACGCTTGGTTTAATATGGGTTCGCTCATCTCTACAATTGTCATAAGGTCTTTAACGTTGTTAGGATTTCTCCACAACATCTGCTATACCCATTTTGTGTTTTTTAAGCAACAAAATTAAGAGAAACATTTTTCATTCAAAAACAAATTCCAACAAAATATTGTATATCATACCTTGTATCTCTCTTTATATTCTTCTTTGATAATAAAATTCAAACGAAACAAAAAAAAAAAAAATTCCCGGGCATAGTACACTTAAAATTTAAATCAACATTGTAAAAGTTCTCTTCCAACAAAAACGATAAATAGACGAATACTTAGGTGAGTTTTAAAAAGACGAATACTTAGGTGCAGATATGTTTCATCTCATGTTTTGTAACCAGTAATATACTAATGATGATTGTTAACCAAAAAACATTATTAATGCTGATATAGCGACATTTTAATATCTTTGAAATATCAAACTTTTTAGTTATATGATCTGGGTTACATAAAATTTGAAGTAGATACGCAAAAACGAATAAACATGGAAGCAGTTTCTATGCTCATTAGTTTTTTTTGGTAGTTCTATTTTCCATTAATTTTAATTTTTTTTTTGATAAATACCATTTTTATGATACCGATTTTCAAAAATATCATTGTTTATTGTCCATTTTCGAAAATATCACTTTTATAAATTTTTATAAAAAAAAAAATTCTAAGAGGAAATTTGAACAAATATTTCAAAATTTTATGTATTTTGAAAATTAATTTATGTTTTGAAAGTTTGAAAAGTAAAATTTTACATGAAAAATTACCAAAATACTTTTAATAAATCAAACATATAATCTTTTAGTAACAAAATATATATATTTTAATATAATGGACGTTAACAATAAAAATAAAAAATAAAAATATCATCATTTTTAACATAATCGACGTTATTTTCTTCTTCCTTTTTATCATCTGGAATTTTCATTTAAATTTGAAGAAATAAAAAACCGACGAATCATATGATACAATCCCGGAGACAAAACCAGCACAATACAAGTAGTTCCCAGAGATATAACCCTTTAAGAAGCTAATGGCCGAACAAGTACAAAGGAAAATATAAAACAAACATAGCACGAATCCGCAAACAAAGCAGTCAAAAACCGATTTAAAACCGGTTTAGGCATAATACCAAACCTTAAAAGTGAAACCAACTTCCAGAGATCCTTGGGTAAAGACAAATCTTTACCTGAGAGCCTAAAAAGAATAAATCATTGATACAAACAATCTCTTATAACAAATATGATATACGTCTCAAATCAAATAAGTTGGACAACATACTTCGGCAAGACATCATCAAATTTCGTATAACTATGACCTTTCCAAAGACGGTATTGTCGAGAAACTATCGAAACGCCTCGAATAGTCGCCAATGAACCAATCAAATCTCAAACTGATATGCTTAGTAGAGACAAGGAACGAAGTAATATCTACACCGGTTAAAACCGAAAAAAAGAGATCAACATGACAACAGAATAAAACTGGATAGAAACCCAAACCAGAAGACACATGCATGGAAAAATAAAAGAACCCCAAAACATACTCAAATTAACCATTGGAAAAATAAAAGAACCCCAAAACATACTCAAATTAACCATTGCCGATGCGAGAAACGAACTCTACTGACGAAAAAATGCCAAAAATCCAAAATCTAAAATAGAACCAAATGAGGAAAACATTATGATAACCGCGAAGTCCGCCACCAAGGAAACAAATTTACACATGTATAACAATTATCAAATATTTAATATTTCCTCTGTTTCGGTTCATTAAATGTTTTAGCTAAATATGTGCGAATATTAATAAATATTAAAACCACACATATTTTTATTTTAAATTAAAACATTATTTATTATCTAACTATAAACACTTCAACCAACCAATGGTTAAAAAATACAACAAATTACGAGTAATCACAAAATATTAAATTAATTTAGTTTTTTCTGAAATTAATTTAGTTTTTGCGTAAAAACTTGAAAAGAAAAAATGAAAAAAAAAAATCTTTAAGAAATGGAATCGATGAAGTATAAATTATAATTACTATAAATGTCTACTTTTTGTTTTGCAGCAAATGTCTACATTGTTTTTGGGCAAGAATATTTACTTTATTATTATTTTGTGTCCCATCGAATTTCTTAATATTTAATTGATGAATTGAGTTAGGACAAAGATAAAGAAAAAAAACACTCGTGACATAAACAAACCTAGATTTAATAGGATTAGCAAATAATGAAAGAGTGACACGTGTGTAAATGTGTACAGCACAGTACACTATCAAATCTTCTCAAACTCGGACATCTAATGGAATGGATAACCATTTTCTTCCATCTCCCGCCATTTGCCTTCCCATGCAAAACCCAATCCTTCCTATTTATTATAACCTATAAACCCTCTCTCTCTCCACAATCCACATTTTCATTTCATCATCCTAGTGAGAGAGAGAGAGAGAGCCATGAAGAAGTCCGAAACCACGACGTTCTACCTCTCCCAAACGCAAACGCCGTCTTCTTCTTCTTCTTCACCGCTGAAACAAACGATCGCGGTTGCGTCCATCGCAGCGGGTATTCAGTTCGGGTGGGCCCTACAGCTTTCTCTGCTCACTCCTTACGTTCAGCTTCTAGGTATCCCTCATAAATGGGCTTCACTCATATGGCTATGTGGGCCCATTTCTGGAATGTTTGTCCAGCCCATTGTGGGTTACCATAGCGATCGCTGCGTTTCGCGTTTTGGTCGCCGTCGCCCTTTCATCGCCGCCGGTGCTGTACTCGTCGCTATCGCCGTCGTTCTCATTGGCTACGCCGCTGATATCGGTGAAATCCTCGGAGATCGTGTTGATTTGACGCCGAAATCGAAAGCAATCGTTGTTTTCGCCGTCGGATTTTGGATCCTCGATGTCGCTAACAACATGCTTCAAGGACCTTGTAGAGCTTTGCTCGCCGATCTCTCTGGGAAAAGCGGGAAGAAGACGAGAACGGCGAACGCTTTATTCTCCTTTTTCATGGCCGTCGGAAACGTTCTCGGATTCGCCGCCGGAGCTTTCACTCATCTCCACGACGCGTTTCCTTTCACGATGACGAAAGCATGCGACGTCTATTGCGCGAATCTCAAGAGCTGTTTCTTCTTCTCCATTCTACTTCTGATAACCCTAACGGTGCTTGCTCTCTGGTACGTCGACGAGAAACAATGGTCGCCGGAGACGGAAGTAAACGACGGAGTCGGAGAAGGTGATCAGAACGAGATAACGGAGGAAGTAACGGCGTCTAGAGTAGTTAGAGCTCCGTTATTTGGGGAATTATTGAGTGCGGTAAAGAATATGAAAAGACCAATGGTCATGCTTTTAGTAGTGACGTGTCTCAATTGGATTGCTTGGTTTCCTTTTCTTCTCTTCGATACTGATTGGATGGGGAGAGAAGTGTACGGTGGCGATTCAGGAGGAAACAACGACGGTACTCGGCGCGTGTATAATACCGGCGTACGCGCCGGCGCGTTGGGCTTGATGCTTAACTCCGTCGTACTCGGATTCACGTCGCTCGGATTAGAGTGGTTGGCGCGTGGAGTCGGTGGTGTGAAGCGGTTATGGGGAATCGTTAATATCATACTCGCTTTCTGTTTGGGAATGACGGTGGTAATTACGAAGTTGGCTGAATCTAGCCGCCGTGGCTCCGCGGTGTCTCCGCCGATTTCTCCGCCGGTTGGTGTCAAAATCGGTGCCTTGTCTCTCTTCGCTCTCCTCGGTGTACCTTTAGCTGTAAGTCTATACTTATGATTTGTTAAATTAACTCTTTCGTTTAAATACTAATAAGAAACAAAAACAAAAATCGTAATTTATGAAACATTTGACCCAGAAAATGTCAATTTAAATTATAATGGATGTACTTGATTAATAAATTTATAATTTATATTCTATAAAAGCTATAAAAGTTGATAGATTTTTTTTTCATTTTTTATTATTATTATTTTTTATAATTTTTTTTTTAATATATTTTTCAGATAACTTACAGCATTCCTTTCGCTTTGGCATCCATATTTTCTTCATCTTCTGGTGCTGGCCAAGGTAAGTTTGTATATTTCTATATATGATATACTTTTTTCATATGCATGTACATATATTGTGTTCTTTTTTTCCTAAACGTTATTTATTTATATATATAAATATATATATATATATATATATGCATGCATGGGTTAATTTATACGATTTTTTTTTTTTTTTGTTGCAGGACTCTCGTTGGGGGTTTTGAATCTTGCAATAGTTGTACCACAGGTTAGTTCGTATATCACAATTAGTGAATTCTTATCGTATGGTTTTGGATTAAACTAATTAATCAGTAAAGCAAATTAAAGACAAATATGGATGCATGTAATTAATGGTAAATGCAGATGGTTGTGTCGGTGGGAGCAGGACCGTTTGATGAGATGTTCGGAGGAGGAAACATTCCGGGCTTTGTGTTGGCGGCGGTGGCTGCGGCCGTGAGTGGAATTTTAGCACTCACCGTGCTTCCCTCTCCGCCGCCAGAAGCTGATGTTCTCAAAGTTTCCGCCGTGGGAGGACATTAGCTAGTCCTTACTTAGGGCTTTTCTTTCCCCTGTTTTTCTGTTTACAAAAGAACAAAAAAGTGGAAAGAAGAGAAGTTTGGGTTAAAACATATTAACTTCTCTTTCTTGACACATGTTAAAGGCACTCGGAACGAGTGTCATTTCCGCAGTAATGACAATTAAATGTACTTTTTAAAGATAAGACAAAGATGTTCTTAGTTTGGCATGCATCAACTGAATGTTGCATGAAAGTTGACATGGTAATTAATGGTACATATCTTTGGATTTAAACATAGACGATCTTGTGGATAACGTCTTCATTACAGTACATAGACGATCTTGTGGATAACGTCTTCATTACAGTCATTGACACGTTTACATTCTTCTGTAGCTTCTTCTCTTGAACCTCATCCAAGCGTTTTTTTTTTTCAACAGCCTAATCCAAGATCTTTATTTCATTTTTTTTTTTTTTTTAAACAACCATTTCAGCAAGCTTTCCAATTTTTTTTCTCTTTGACATTGTTTTGATACGGTTTTGGATTCATGAGGCATAAACTGTATCGAAAATCTAGGGGGTTTTCCTTTGTTTGAGAAAATCTATGGTACTCTTCCTTCTTGACAAAGATAACTCGGTATTTTTTAATTCCCAAACTAATGATTTACGTATTTGGCCTGCACTGAGACGGATACAAAACAGAAACGGGATGGAAAACGACAACATCAAAAAAGCGGATACGGAATAGGTACGCAATAAAAATATAAAAAAAACAAACCCATATAAAAAATAAGTATCATATAAGCCAAAACATAAGAAATAAATCTAGTTTAATATCTTAACAAACAAAAAATAAACTACTTAATTATGACTGAGAGACTCGTTTTCAAAATCTGGCTCATTTAGAGTCGTGAGTCTCGTCTCGTGACGGTGAAAGATGATTAGTCGTGAGACAAAAAGTAAATAATGAACAAATCTTAGATTTTTTTGCATATAAACATTTCGGAACCGTCTCCGAACTGTCCCGTCCCCAAAACCAAAAACATTTCGGAGACGGGAGAGGGCTGTCATATGGCATCCCGTGCTTCATAGTATTTGGCATCGTTGTAGTTTGTTTGTTTTTTCCCTTTTTTCTTCTTTACCTTTTTGTTACTATCCAGATATAATTAAGATTGCAAATGTCTTGTTTTCTTAGAACATGTTGAGAATTGATGGATAAATAACTACTTTCTTTTGCCCCTTTTTCAGTCAGTCTTCCACTTTAGCTTATATATTTGTGTTGTCTCAATATTTTTATAACAGATTTTAGCATTAAATTTTCAAATTACAATAGCTATGAATGCTATGTCGAAATTTCGCCCAATCAGCTCATTAGCATTAATTATCAGATAATCGAATTTGATATCAGAAATCTAATCGGTTTTTGTAGCAAGGAGAGTGATATTGGACAATATACTGATAGCTTAGAAAACATTTAATGCACTACAGACTCATCCTAAACCTTAAAAGGGTTTCATAGCCATAAAAAGTGACATGAGTAAAATCTCTGATAGAAATATTGAATGGAACTTCATAGAATCCATGATGTGGAGATAAAAATTTATTATCATCAAGATATCATAGATCATGAGTTATGTACGATCAATATCATATAAAATCCAATGGTAAATCGAAATTTCATATCACTCTGCTGCATGGATTGGAATAGGGTGACCCAATGTCCCATCTTTTCTTTCTCATCTGGATTGAGGCCTTGTAATCTCTTAAATGAAGGATTACGAGATGAATGACAAGATTTTGGGCATAAAAAATCTCTCAACCATCTTTTCGATTTCACACATACTATTCATGGAAAATAGTTTTTATAATGCAAGCGGAATTAGTGAAATTAATGCTCTATTATCCTAGACGATCTTGTATATCTAACAAGAAGAATCATGACAATATATGTATTTCTAGAATTCATTTGTCCTCTTTCGACGTGATATTGATGCGTATTCTTGTTGGGGCATGGAAACATATCTAGAAATACTTAAACAATTAAAACGGTTAAAATGTCAAGTCTTTGATTTTTTACAACAATGCAATATGTATGGTCAGCTAAATTCATTTTCAAATGTGGAAAATAATTTTTGATGAAGTCGGTAGCTTTAACCTTTTCAGTATATGTGATGTCATGCTACCTTCTTTCTAAAGGCATCTGGAAAAAGGATGCTCATTTATGGTAAAGTGCAAAGAAAAATCACTTGCATGATGCACCTAGTTAGCTTGGAAAAACAATTTTTGTTAAGTTTCATGGGTTTTCAACTCAAAATCAATTAGCAATGAGTGGATTGACACATGTCCCTTATATATCATTCAAGGTCCTTTCCCACTTTCGATGTGGGATATTCTTCACACGTCCCTTCGAGATAATGGCCCGTCTAGCCATTAATCTCGACATATAATCCCAATATAGGATTAATTTCGGGTAAGATCAGTCAGGCCTCTTTCGATGGGCCTGTTCAATTTTGGTTCGGTGGGGCAGCGTGTGTTCGAGCTCTGATACCATGTTAAGTTTCATGGGCTTCCAACTCAAAACCAATTGGCAATGAGTGGATTGGCACATGTCCCTTATATATCATTCAAGGTCCCTTCCCACTTTCGATGTGGGACATTCTTCACAATTTTTTTCCAAAGTCTTCTAGAGGTATGACGTAACATCCCACACATGACCTAAGTCGGGATCAGTTAATCGACTTTCAATTAGGGTATCGTTTTAGCCTTCAATATCTATTTAGTTCTGAATGCCAATTAAAAAAAAAAGGAAACACCATGAAAAAGTGTGTTAAAAATAGCTATTTAGAAGAATGATATCTTCAATATTTAATTAAGATTATGGTACACCGAATGAATATTATACCCTCTTCGTTCTCTCTCCTATTTTTCTAACGTGTTAGTTTGTGTTATAAGATATCCAGTTAAAATGGAGAGAGAATGACAGTTACAATTTTTTTTGTTTTATACTATTCACTTGCACATGGTTTTTTTTCAAATTCGGCATACCATATTCAAAGTTTACATATATAATTATATTTTCAGACAGAATATAACATGCAATAACTTAAAATAACATACCATTATATGTTATTAGAGATGTCATTGACCAAATTTTATTATTTTTGATTGGATTATCTTTGTAAAATTTATATTATCATCTAAAACAATAATTTAATAATATGGACATTTACTATTATATTTGTAAGTAGTTATCATACATTATATATAATATATAATATGATATAGCATACATATAGCATAAAATATACACATATCATGTTATTTTACCATATAACATGATATTCTATACCAATATATAACATGTGTTATAAACAATTTTCAAAATATATGGTAATGTTTATAGGTAGTAGAATAACATTACATTGTATAAAATTACATAACATGTTGTACCATAACAACACATAGCATGCTATGTGGTATATAACATGTTATATGATATATAACATGTAATACCATATAAACGTATAACATATTGTGGTATCTAATTGGTTATAAACAATTTTTAATGTCTTTAGGTAATTAACATAATATAACATGATATATAATATATAACATGTTGAACCATACTAATATATAACATGTTATGACATGATATACCATACAACATATGAGATGATACGTCATTGTAACATTCAATAAATTGTTTGAGTAATATATGTCGGTTTTCAAAAATTTAATTGTAACATAAACGGAAAAATATAGTTTTTTATATATAGAGGAAGTGATTATTCAATGTTTACAAAAAAAATTATATCAAACAAAGATTATATGGAAAAAATGATGAAGAAAGATAAATATGGATAATGTTTTTGTCATGTCATATCAGTGGCAGAAAAATACATTCACTTTCTGGCATATCATAAGAGTATTTTCGTCCAAAATACTTTTCTCTGTGTTATAAGACCTAATTAAAACAATAACATACCATTTGATTAATTTTTTTATTAAGTAGTGTATATTAGACAATTCTTCCTTAAAAAAATGCATATTATAATTAAAAAATCTTGGTTTCTGAACAAAAAGCAATGCCTAAATTCGTGGCTTGTAAGGGAATGGAACCCAAAACAAATTTTAAAACCTTATACAAAACTTCAAAAGGTTCTTTCATGGCAATCCCCAAAACTCGACTACTAACTTAACTCAATTTCCGGGTTCAATTCTCTTTTGGGACGAAGAGTTATTCTTTAAATTGGAATATCTAAAGGGTGACTCCGGATACCGGGGGAGATTATGAGTCGAAGACCCGGAATACCCACTGTTTATCAAAAAAAAAAAAAATTTAACTGAACTTCATCATGTATCATAATGTATTTAACATTTAGCTGAGTTGCTTTTCGAGTCACTTGCAAAAGACAATGAAACAAGAATTTCGAAACTCAGTGAAATAATCAAAAGAAAGCACACAAGCATGCGTCAACTCGTCACTAACTATCACATAGTCTCTTCATATCTCCTTTAACCCATGTCGTTAACCATGTGTTTCACGCGGTACCTATGAATTTGTTAACTTTGCACCGTACCTATGACTTTATAACTAGATTTCATCGCTACTTATGAGCCATAGCTATGATTTTATCACTCAAATCCATCGTTGCCATGAGAAAACGGCCCATGGCACCTAGCCTGTCAAGTGCACACATCACATCTTTCACGCATACGCATGAACCATTACTAATCTCATTCATCATACACAAGGCACAATCCAATCATCATGTGACCTCTATCATACACAAGATATTATTTAGTCCTCGTCCACTCTCGTCCACGATTCACCACATCAACATGAACATCAATCAACAACATTAGATCACGCAGCAAGCCAAAATTTATGTTAATTACGACTACCTAATAAGCATTACACAACCAAAACACATCCCACACGTGCACATGCATAACCCCATAGACCAAACTATTAATATAAGCTCAAAATAACAATGTCAACATAGACCGTATGAGAAGGCGGACTCATAGAATGGTTATTCTCGATCCATTTTAAGGAAGGTCATGAACTGTAAGTTGGGACCAAACAAGGGAATGACATATTCTCGAACGAACGGTATGAACTACATAGCTCGGGATCCGTGTAAGGAACGTTCGGTTAAATCGAGAATCATGAATCCATTGATAAAAGGTTCGATAAACCGTGGATGCGGATTTTGAGTAAAGAAATTCGTGACTATAAAATTCCGTTAAGGTAAGTCAGAACTACAAGTTTTGTTTAAAAAAAAGTCTTGCATAGGAAGAGCTGAATCGCGGTGGATGAGATTTACGAGATTCGATTGAGTCAAATAAGGAAATAAGCAATGAATGATGAATTGACTAAGTTCATCAACTCTGATAAATATAACATCATAATTCTCATTCATCCACAATTTAAAATCGAGTTTCATAGAAAATTGGAGAGAAATCAAGTTCTAGAGAATTCGCATGAAGAAGGAGCAAGGTGGTTAGTTGCCAAAATCATCAGCGAGAAATAACAGAAAATGTTCAGATTCGTCGGATTCTAAAACCATCTAAGGTGAGAGCGGGACTTATGGCTTCGTGATGTCACCAAATTTCTTTGTTTGATCTTTATTTTGGATAGTTGGTTGCGTGTTATCGTGTTTTTATGGAAAAAAAAATTCAGGTATTAGAAGATGTTTCTTTTGGTATTCGAAAGATGTTTTTCGTGTTCTTAGTTTATGCATGTTTTGATTTGTGATTGAATATGGCATGTTAGCTTAAGAGGTTTATGAGTAAAATGTGGCTTGAATCATGTACAGCTTATGGCATGTTAAGAAAATGATGAAATCGTTTAATGGCTAAATTAGTAAGGAAAAAAGGTTGAAATGTTAAGATTGGTCTCTTGGATTGGTATGGGTCTTCAGACAGTTGTATAACTTTCGTAGTTGAGATGTGATCTTTAAGATGTTGATCTCCAAATTGTTGATCTTTGGAATTGTTATGGCCTTCGAAGCTGATAGGTAATCTTTGAAATCGTTTGATCTTGGGGATGTTTGGCCTTCGAAGTTGTTAATCTTCGAGGTCGTTAGATGGTCTCGAAGTCAACAATGGTAAATGGAAAAATGAACAATAGATTGAATGAAAACGGTTTATTTGGTTGCATGAAAACAAATGAATATGTTGTTAATATTTGACGTATTGTATTGATTGATTGGATTATTCGTTAATATTGGACGAGAAATAACCGTCTTCACTGAGTAATTTATCACTCACGCCTTTTTGGGATGCATGTGAAGAGTAGTTGTTCCGAGTAGTACGAGACATAAAAATGATCGGGGATTCATGTATTTTAAACTTAGGAGATTTTTGGTAATTTTAATAGAAGGAAATTATAGTCTTCATGTATAAAAATATTTGGTCTCATAATTCAATAACAAAGTCTCGGTACTTTATTCAAAATGATCTAAATTCGAATGATTTGTAAAGAAAAATCTCCCGCCTAGTGAAATTGATTTATCATCAGTTGGATGTCCTTGCAATCCTTGCCAAAAGTCGGCGAATCAGTTGTTAATGCGAGAGGCACTGCATGGCCATGACAAAGTTCCAAGCTCCCTATGTAAAAACAAGAGACTATGAATCTTCTTCTTATAATTAAGCGAGCGATATCTCCACTCTCATACATCTATGCCTATTCATACTCTGAGCAGCTGTATAAGTAAGTTGATGGGGTTTGGACTGAGGCTGAATCTGTGGCAAAAAAGGTATGGTCTTGTACACCATATTTGTGTTTTTGCTGCCCGATTATTCCTTAGAGGATTTTTGAAAGGCAATACTCACCATTCCCCTCTCCAGCAAGATTCCTATTAGCCTGTCCAGCAGGTCTTCTTGCAGCACGAGCAGCATTTCTCTCCCCTTCATCTTCTCTCTCTTCTTGTCCTCCCAACTCTCTCAAATGCCTAAAGTAATCCCTCAATGAAGTCGAATGAAGACAATACTAACCGATAGTAAGAACCCATGCAAACAATCGGTACTGTAGTGGAGATGTGGCTTAAGAACAACCTCTGAGCTTCACCAAAACTCGGCACAAAAGCCAATCGCCATATCCAAAACGTAATGAAAGGAATGGTGAGAAGCCAGACAGAAAGCAGAAAACTCAACCGCAGAAAGAAGTGCAAAGCATGGCAGGCTTTCAACGCAATGCCAACTACAAACTCCTGGAAAGGGAGTCTTGTTGGAGCATTGTCAGCATGCACTGGGGAGAATGAAAAAGGATGCTTGCAAACCTGCCAAGATCAAATTAACATAAAGCTTCAGTCTTTCCATTGAAACTAACCTGTAAAATTTAGGCTATTCACTACTGAAGGAAAGATACATAAAATGACCAAATCTATCATCAAATAGTGACAAGAAGCAAAGCCTCTACAAATCATTAGTAAGGGACTATAATCTCTAGCCTGCAGCAGCAACCCCAGTATAGAAGAAACATCTCCCTAATAATAATTACATGGCAAGCTGAAAACAACATAACTCACACCAAACTACCATTCATTTGAGCACACAAATATCGTTGGAATGGCCAATTCATTTACCCAAACTCTCAAACAATCTAGAAGAATCAGAAAAAAACAATGTCCGTTCGACTCAAAGTTCCTAAATTTACATCCAAAATCAATAAGAATCGACTTCTTAATCTTCGTCATCATCAACGTACCTCCTCGACCCAGTCGCCGTCGAAACCGCGGGATCCATGGCGGAGAAAGCAGAGGGAGATGCCTGATTCAGCGAAGACGACGATGAAGAAGAAGAAGATACCGACGGTTCCGATACGACCTCAGAGGCGGCTGCAGCGCCAGAGATTGATAGCGATTCGGCCGAGGAAATCTCCATGGAGAAATCCGGCTTGCGAATACGACGGCGATCGGAGGTTGATTGAAAGGAGACGAGTCGAGTCGGTGAGTCTACAAAGACGAAATCACCGAATAAAATTGAATATATATAGCTTTCCTAAACCGGGATTTTGACCTTCCCACTTGTTGAATTTATTAACGATATTTGTCGGTTAACGCGTCTTTTTGTCTTTGGGCTTAGGAAAAGAGCTTTTGAAGCCCATTAAGGCCCAATGTGTGGGTTGAAGAAGCAGAGTCAAAGATAGAGAGATATAAGGAGCCATGGGTTCGCTATTGACTCCTCCTGCTAATCTTTCGTTTACGCCATATCAAAGCTAGCTTGTCTTGTTCTTCTTCTTCTTCAGGTAATTTCGTTTTCCTCTGTAAAAGTTTCTTCCTTTTTGTGGAAAATGATTGTGATTGTAGGATTAGAAAGTTTCTTCCTAGTCACCGTATCCGAATTTTCCAAATTTGCAGATATAGGATAACTAGTAGAACTGGTGTTACTGAGAAAAGTGGTATAACATGTACAACTGGTATTACCGGTGAAAGTAAATATGTGATAATGTAGTTATTTGATTTTTTTTTTCTTTTCAGGATATACAATGAACAAAACAGTCATATATTTTGAATATGGAGGGAAATACGTAGAGACAGGAGATGGGAGTCGATGGATTTCAAAAGAAGCTAAGTTGTACGGTTTATCGTTTAAGGAGGAGCTAACTTATTCAGTGTTAGTGGATAGAATATGCAAGAAGATTGGGATAGACGAAGCTACGAGAAATGTGAAATTGAGTTACATTCCATTGCTATTGAAACCTCCAAAAGTTTTGATTATTTTGGATGATGATGACGTTGATGGTTATCTATCGAGCATGGATAAAGAACAATGTAGAAGTGCCTTGCATGTGGAAATAAAAGAGTGCGAGGAGCAAGTTTTAAGAGGAAAGGGAGGGAGTTCATTTGGTGGGAATTATGGCGAGATGGATTCAAATGCTAGAGTAAACGATGGTGCGATTGTTCTTGTCGATGAACCAGAGCAACATGATGGGCCGATGGATAAAGAAGGTGTCGGAGATGGAGATGGTGAGAATGTAGCACGTGACGATGTGGATGACGGTTTTGATTACGGTTTTGATAACGGTTTTGGTAGGGATGAATGTCTTGAGCTTCCATGTGATGAAGAAGAAGAACAGTTTATAGAGGAATGGAAAGATGGTACGGGTATTGAATTAGGACAGGTATTTGTGAGCAAGGAACAAGTGCATAGCTTAGTGTTGAGAGCTTCACATAAGGAATGTTTTCAATTCGGAATATTATCGGATACTTGGAGATATGTGGTCAAATGTCGTGTAGAAGGGTGTAATTGGTATCTCCGAGTGTCGAGGCCTGAACATTCAAAGCAACAAAATTGGTCGGTTAAAGTATACATGAAGATGCATTTATGCTCTCGCGCAACTGCGAGTACAACGAAGAACAAAAGGAAAAGCAATCCAAAATTAGTTGCAGATGTTTTACAAGAAGATTATCCTGGTTCATTGGAAACGCCAGCTCCTAAAGCTCTCATGGACGTGGTTTAGGCAAAAGTTGGAGTGAAACCATCATACTCAACTGCTTTGAGAGGGAAATACCTAGCTGCAGCTGTTGTGCATGGTAGTCCTGAAGAGAGTTACCAGATGTTGCCTTCGTATTTGTACATGTTGGAGAAATTGAATGTTGGGACGAAAACAAGTTTGCTGTTAGATGAAGGAAAAAGGTTCAAGTATTTATTCGTTGCTTTGGGAGCTTGCATCGAAGGGTTTAGGGCGATGAGGAAAGTTGTAAGTGTGGATGCAACTTTTCTCAAGTATGGTGGTGTACTTGTAATTGCCACAGCTCAGGATCCGAACCACCACCATTATCCCATTGCATTTGGGGTATTGGATGGTTAGAAAGATGCTAGTTGGAAATGGTTTTTCACTATGTTGTTGACTATTGTACCGGATGATCCAGAAATGGTTTTCCTTAGTGACAGAAATGCAAGCCTCATCAAGGCAATTGCTGATGTGTACCCGAATTCTGAACATGGGTTTTGTGTTTATCATTTGTCGCAGAATGTGAGAGGAAAAGCTTCTAGCGACAAGAAAGATATAGTTGGAAGCAAATTCAGGGAGATAGCGGGGATTTATACACATGTTGAATTCGAAAAGGAGTATGGATATTTTAGGATACGGTACCCTAAAGTAGCCGAGTACTTGGATAACAGTGTGGACGTTTCTAAATGGGCAAAGTGTTATTTCAAAGGAGCAAGGTACAACATGGACACTACAAATAGTGCAGAATCTTTGAATAATATTTTCAAGAAAGCAAGGATGTACACTTTAGTACCTATGATTGATGCGATAGTTGGAAAAATCACAGAGTGGTTCAACAAACATAGGAAGGAAGCTGCTAGTGGACCGAAGACCCACAAAATGGGGCCCTTGGTGGAGAATGAATTGCACTATAGATGTAAGGTAGGGAGAAAATTAAAGGTGCATGTGTTGAACTACTTTGAGCTTGAGTTTAGTGTCATTGGCCGCGATGGGAAGAACTACTTGGTGGATTTGACGGAAAAAAATTGTACTTACAAATGTTTTGATGTAGACATGTATCCATGTGTTCATGCAGTTGCCGCTGTCCTTGACTATGGAAAGATGGAAGATAGACCAATTGACATCCATGTATATGATTTGTGCTCGAGATATTATCTGTTGGAGCAGTGGGCATTGGCGTATGTCAGGACGATTTATCCAGTACCACATACGTCTCAGTGGATGATTCCGGATGATATACAAACAATGTATGCCTTACCTCCAAATTATCCGAAAAGGAATGACATATATCAAGAAAACAGGTATCCGTCAGCTGGAGAAGGTCGTAAGAAGAGGAAAAAGACGAGTAACAGGTCGGTGGCAGGGCAAAACTTGGGCAAATGGTTTGGGATCCCTGGGCGAGGTAAAAATTGATTTTCTCTTTACCTCGAACAACTAGGTCCAACTGGTTCGACTAAGATGTAATTTTTAACTACGTCTTTCGGGTAAACTATGAACGTTTGTGGTTTGATTTTTAAGGCTCCAAGTTGTATTTTCACAAAAATCTCCACGTTGATACGTATCAATCTCAATTAATAAACATAAAAGACATGCTATATACAACTTAAATTTTTTTAATTGGTGTCAACTACTATGTGATACATTTCACATATAACACCTTATACTTTTATGATGACATTGAATGTACTAACCACCTTATGATGCGAAAGATGTGTACAATGTGTTTCTACACATATTACTGCATGAAAACTTTGGAAATGGAGAAGAATTACCAAATGATCTTTGTACAACCAAAAAAAAAAAATTTGACAATGGTATAACTACTAGAAAGTTAAAAACCCGAAAAGTACAACTCTATGATTTTATGTACAACCAGACTAGGGACAACTATTTGATAAATTCTGATTAAAAACATGTTTTCCACGTTTTTTCAAAATTTGAATTGTTTTTTTAATTTTTTAAAATTTCCGCCTAAAAACGAAATTTTTAGATTCCCACTAAAACAATTATTTCTCATTTTCGGATTAACTCCATTTCTCTTGTTTTTCTTCATTTCTAGGAGTTTTAGAGAAGAGAGAGGTGAAACTTTCTGAATCAATTCGACAAAGGTAAGCTTTCGGTTTTAGGGGTTTTCGATTGCGAGTTTAGGGGTTTCGATTTCGGTTGTAGGGGTTTCGATTTCGATTTTAGGGATTCTCGATTTCAGTTTTAGGGGTTCTCGATTTAGGGTTCTCGATTTAGGGTTCTACGAATTTTCGATTTTGGTTTTAGGGGTTTGCGATTTATCGTCTAACTTGGTTGAATGCATTGCAATAGCAACATGCCCCGTCACAGAAGTTCCGAGTTTGATTACGGCGCGAACAACAACAACACCACATCTTCGGGATCTAGCATTCAGCCATTCACAGAAGATGAATCTGGCATTTCGAGCCAATGTTATTGTGGTGCTAAACCTGTGATTAAGACCACAACATGTGGTCTCAATTTTGGGAGAAGATACTACAGTTGTGATTATAGTGATGTAAAGATTTCACAGCAAAGTTTATATATTTCTGGTAAAAGTTTGATTCGAATTGGCCCGATTGATTATTGATTAGGATGGAGACTGCCACATTTGGAAATTGTGGGACGACACAATTATGGAGGAGTTACGTGATATCAAGGCCAAAATGCATATTGGTTCAGAGTTGGTTCAGAGATGTGAGGAAGAGAAGGAGAAGGTTAAGGTGATGGTCTCGACTCTTGAAAGATCTGACAATGAGATTAAGGATATGGTTGTCAAACTTCAGACCATGGTGTTTGGAGAGAAAGAGATGAAGCTTAAGATTGGCGTGCTGGTTGGTGTTATTTCGGTTATCCTCTTCTACTATTTTTTCCAGCTTATTTAAGTATTTGTAATTCCGATACTACTAGGTATAACTAGTAAAACTATTGCCATGTTTGCTAAAAACTTTAACTCTTTTATGTTATGTTTTTATCCCTTAGTAAAACCAAAACGACACATCCATTTATGTTTGGATTTATAGTACCAATAAAAAAAAGATAAAAGCAACATAAACAGAGGGATGTCCTACACAGAGGAAACAATAGTGTTCAAGAGGCATTGCGGGCACGCGTGTGGCTTCGAATAATGCCATGTGACAAGTTTTGAATAACTCTTCTTCTTACTCTTTTTCTCCGCATCCTTCTTCTCCGCATCCTTCTTCTCCGCTTCCTTCTCACCACCAACTACTTTCTCAGCTGTAGCCACTTCCTCACCCGTATCCCCTTCCTTCTCACCACCAACTACATCCTCAGCCGTGGCCACTTCCTCACCCGTATCCCCTTCCTTTTCACCACCAACTACATCCTCAGCCGTAGCCACTTCCTCACCCGTATCCACTTCCTCCAAACCACCAGACACTTCCCTCGGTGGAACATACTTTTCCACATGTCTGATTCTTGTTTCGAAGTCATCAAGCTTCTTGTTCGAGGAAGCTTCGGCATAGTGAATGTTATTCGACTAGGGAGATTAGAAAGTTGTTGGTTTTCTAATTCCATTGTTCATGGACAAGTAGGAGCTTTTTGCATTCTGCTCATATCCTGCTATTATATGGTCATTGTAGCCTGAAGCAGAACCTTGATCTCTATGTTGAGAAAGTTCAGGATCCCAATCCGGAGTTGCAGAGGGCTTCTCTTGAAAGCATGAGGTAATTCTCGAATCTCTTAAATCGAATCAGCTGGGGGTTCTCAGATTATTGCCATTGAAGCTTGTATAACTTACGACCTTTTTTCCCCCCTGCTCTTAGTGTTAGTCTACATGCTTGTGTTTCTTTATTACTTTTTGTCTTAATCTAACCTCCATGGATTTTTTTTTTTTGTTCCGTTGGCAGGAAATCCGAGCTTCAACAAGCTCCATGACTTCAGTTCCCAAACCACTAAAGTTTCTCCGTCCCCAGTATGGAACTCTTTTAGCATTTCATGAAACAGTGGCGGATTCTGAACTCAAGGTATGTCATCATACATTTCAAGTCACACCTCGTTAATACCTTCTTTGTTCCTGTTACTGGGTATGGCTTATTAAAGATCACACTTCCTGTGTTTGCAGTAGTACTTGTCTGATATCCTATCTGTCTTGGCCCTTACTATGTCTGCGGAGGGTGAAAGGGTATGCTTCTAGCTACTGATTTCTTTCTGTTCTGCTTTAGTACAGCTGTTGTGGGGTTCTTGGTTGAATTCTACAGTTTGCAGAGTGGTATTTATGAGGCATATTTGACAACTATTATTCACTTTTCTTTTACAATATTATTTCAGGAAAGCTTAGGTTATAGGTTGATTGGAACAGAGGGTGACATTGAATCGTGGGGTCAGGTTAGAAATTAACTATCCATTTTGTCTTTGGCAATTCAGTTTCTCGTCCTAAGACTTTTCCACATATTCTAAGGTTATTGGAAGTTGTATTTGGCTTCATCCTTCTGATGATTGGTGTTTTAAAGGTTACTGAGATATGGTTATCCACCTGTTCGTTTTGTTATCTCAGAGTGAGGAGTCCCCTATTGACGATTTAATGGAGCTTGTGCAGCAAATTGTTGCTTTTCACATGAAGGTAAATTCCTAACGGTGGTTATTTTTCCTGTTTCTTTGTCCCTTGTCGTGCATAAGTAGGAATTTTATAATTTATAGGCTTAAGACTAGCACCTTTGGGGGGGGTTTTGTCTAAAGGATTTCATTCTTTTCCTTGCAGCATAATGCAGAAACCGAAGCTGTTGTCCTTTTAATGGATGTCGAGGATCTTGATCTCTTACTTGAGCATGTAGACAAAGCAAATTTCAAGAGGACGTGCAACTATCTCGCAAGTGCAGCAAAGTACTTTTAACATAGTCAATCCTATACATTCACTCTTATTTGTGTGTTTAGACCAGTCATATTGTTATTGTACTGATCTTGTTTTAGATCAGTCATGTTGAAACAAGTGGTGAGCTTCGCTTGATTATATTGCTCACGAAAGTCTCCTTGACGACTTATATATTTGAATATTCAGGTACCTTCCTAGACCAGATGACATGTTGGTTTTAGATATTTCCTACATGATTTACATGAAGTTTGAAGAATATCCAAACGCTCTGCAGATTGCGTTATTTCTTGATAATACGCAGGTTCCTTTCTAATCTTCCTAAAGAGCGTAGTATCATTTATTCTTTTTGCACTTTGAAGTAGATGGAAAAGCAATCCTCTATGTTAAGTACATTGATTATCGGTGTGGACCTTTTCAGTGTTTAATGTGCTCTATGACAGATATATATTTTTTTTTTTGTATTGCAGTATGTTAAACAAGTATTTACCTCATGTGCTGATCTGCTAAGAAAGAAACAGTTCTGCTACATGATTGCTCGTCATGTAAGTCCTTAACTATTCTCTACTTTACTATATTTAACGTTTCCATCGCGTTCCCTTTTTTTTTTTTGTAAGTATGTATTGGTTTTGGATCTGTACTCCTATATGCTTTAAGAGGTAGTTGTGCTTTTATTCAATTATATATTTTTCCGGCTGTTACATAGCAGTAATAGATAAAAAAATGAGGAGTGGACTTACAGTTATCTCTGCTTTCAGGTTGTTGTGTCTATCAAAAGCCCCAAATCGGACAAGCAATATGTTTGGGAATGGGTAGCCGATAGTAGCTCATATGTGATCAGAGAAGAAACAGATCCTGAAAACATTTGACGCCGTGGAACGCAAATAACCTTATATTTAAGGGTACTTCTCTCTATTTAATCATTCTTTCATTTGATGCGTCGAATATGGAGTGGTTTTTTTTATTTTTTAAACTGCTTATTCCTGGCTGCAGGAGGATGATAAATATGAATTTACGGAGTCTACAAGAATCAAGAACCTTGTGAAGAATTACTCTCAGTTCGTTGGGTTTCCCATCTATACATGGCAGGAGAAATCAAGGACTATGGAGGTGAGGATGACAGTTTTGTTTTTTTTTGTAATCGTATTAGTGTATACACATTGCTAATGTGGTTTGAAAATTTGTCCAACACGAAATACTGTTCTAGACTTTTGTTTGCTGAGCTGAATTTGTGTTACTTGTTTGTTTTTCAGGGAGAGCCAAAGAAAAAGAAGACCACTAAAACTGAGAAGTACTGGGATTGGGAACTAGCCAATGAGCAGAATGAGACAAAACCCGCTATGGGTAAGCTTGGGAGCTTTAACATGTGCTTTGTCTTTGTTCAACATATTTACTGATTATTTCGCGTCTTTGAATAGATGCGCAATTCGAAGGAAGTGGTAAAAGAAGAGAACATTTGAGTCTTACAAAAAGGCTTTCAATGAGTTCTTGGAACCACTTGCTCACACACACACTTCACAACCGAGGTGCTTATATGCTTATACACATCATATATATATATTCTTCAACTGACGCATGCAACTCTTTATATTTTGTATTTTCTTGTTTCTTAAAGGAGCATTCTGTATATCCCTGGGATACAGTTCCAAGAATGAAGAGGAATTGACGAGCTTGGATGAATATATCGACAACCAAAAGGCGATTCCTTTCTTGGAGTTTAAAAATAAAATAACATTTTTTTTATCCGGACTAACAATTCATTAAACATATATATCATAAATATTTAACTTCTCCATCCCGTATAGTTTACCCGTCTTGATCTATTACGTCATGATTTTTTCGTACTACCAGTTTAACTAATTTTGTAATGAAATAAAATTTCACACAAAACAATCATTTATTTGTTAAATTATCTCTCATATACAATTTAGTATTTTAATAAAAACAGTTTTATTTTTATTTTTTAGTTTCAAAATTTTGTCATATAATTAATTAGTTCATACTTTCAATATTATTGAAATTAAATATTATAACCTACTTAATTCTCAGATCGGGGTTCTTGTTTATTTAGTGCTTTGAATTCTTCATGTTGTGCAAATGGTAACACAAACTTTTTTTCCACAACATTTTCTCTAAATTCCCCAACTTTTAAGTTACCAGTTAGGACCAGAGACTTGTGTTTGTAGAAAAATCTCATTATTAATATGAAAGGTAAATATTATTTTTTCAGTATTTCTGAATAATGAGAAAAGGGGTATGTTTGTACAAAATCTAAAAAAATTAAACCATTCCACTTTTTGACTTAGAATAATTTGTTAGAAACTAAAGTCTTGTTAATCAACTTTGTATCACGATTTGATTGATCGTGATCAATACGTAATTTAAGAAAAAAGAACTTTCTATTTTATTCAGTAGAAAAGGAAAACCGAACAAGTTATGTTTCAGCAATACAACTTGTGGTTAAATAGACTTCAACGGGTTTGAAAGTCAAGAGATGCAACTCTTCTTTCTTGTAACCCTTAAGACATAACTAACTTTTTTTTTGTAACCCTTAAGACATAACTAACTTTACTTAACAGACACGACACACACTTTTTGACTTAACATACATAATTACTTATATAATTATTAAAAGCCTAAACTCAATTATCGATCAACATAATTTACATAATGGTCAATGCTGATTGGTTTTACTGACACATTTAATTTGCTAGTTATGAGACGAATGAGGTGAATAATTTCTTATTTTCTAACCAAAGAGTTTTAACCCTCTTAGGAAGAACAAACCTCGTTAACCTTAAAAAGACATTGAGGAACTAATCAAATATTTGTCAAAACTTATCCCCCGGAAACATGGGAAACCCATTTCTTCCAGAGAGAAGAAAACGATGAAAAAAAAATATTAAAAGGAGGGCAAAAGAGTGAACAAGATTTGAGTAAATAATGGTATATTGCAGAGTGAGACAGAGAGGCTTAGCTTAAGGTTAAAAGATAGAAAGATTTAAATGAGAGCTTGAACACCAATTCTCTGCATCTCTCTGAGCCTCCAAATGGGATAAATAGCTTCTTCCCCTAACTCTGCTGCCTCCACTTGTTGCATTGCCCAATCGTAGTACACCGTGTGTATTGTGTCCTAAATCCAACATACAATACACAACAACAAAATTCTTAAGAGGACTTTTATAAGTTGTTTTCGGGTTTGATTTATGATTTCGATTCACAGTTTCTTTTTACCTCGCCTCCTTCTTTGATTTTGCCATTCTTGTCGCGAACGCAGTAGATTTGTTGCGTTTGGAACTGACATCAAAGATAGATAAATCCATCAGATCGAATATCTTCTTAAGCTAAAGGATGACCTCGGAAGAAAATAGAAGATCCTTACCCTGACAATGATTATTGGGGAAGTTCCCATCATCTTTGTCTCTTGAACTTCAACTTCCGATATATGCAGAAGCTGAGCATCACGGCCACAACGATTTACTCAACACAAAATTTACATGATTTCATGAGACGCGGGATGATCCCGTGGGCAAACCAAGAACAAAAACCTTACCTTGTTATCAAAAAAATAACCATGACTTTGGAAAGCTGCGCGCTCTGCCGTGCACCGTTCAATCACTTCCTTGCTGCAGTACTTCTTCAAGGTCTCAACATCTCCCTGCACAGAGATGGAAATTAATTAGAGGCAACGTAAACAAAGATGGGTAGAGATGATCCATTTCATAACCCGAGATTCACCTTACTAAATGCATTCAAGACTGGTCTGATGGCTTCCTGAACTTCTGCAGCAAAGTCCGGCAAGGAGAACGATCTGACCATGAAAGAGATAAAAGTATGATTACCGGGGGCTGTGCACATCTTCAAAACAACCAACCAGCCTCTATAACTTACGGATCTCGGCGGCGTATCTCTTTGTAAGTTGATGCAGAATCTGTTTCCTGAAACATCGTCTCATTCATGCTGCAAAAACAAAAGGGTGCACATATATATCAGTTTGAATAAGTAAGTTGCTTTTTTAAGGAAGATAATAAGGGAGCGATTAGAGCATACTCCTGAATCTTGTGAACAATCGGATTATCACTGGTTTCCCATCTTTCCATCACATCTTCTGCAATCTACACGGTCCAATTTTGCATTGCCAATTTACAAGTACAAATCAGTATCAGCAAAGAGATTATTGCAAGATAAGATATTTGAGCGCAATGAGTAAAGAGAAGTTGTTAATTACCTCTTGGCTCTTGTTGACAACAGGCTCACTCATCCCACTTAGACGTTTAAATACAGGATAACCTTGCATCTAAACCAAAGTTAAAGAAAACACTCAACAAGAGCCTTAAAAATATGGAATAAGTGGACAAGACAAAAAGGGTCACTTACCTTTTCTCTTAATGATTCCCATTTTTTTTGCCACTTAGACTGTTTTGTTGGCGTAATCATCACCTCTGTTCTTGTACTTCTCTCACCTGTAAATGGTGGGGGAGGCGTGTATTCCAGGTGCTTCTTTTTAGATGAGCTTCCTCGCAATTCATCCTTCACAATGTCAAGTCCCTTCCTCGCTAAGTCCAGGGGCTTGGCTTCCTTCAGCTTGTGAAACACCTCGGATACCTTTGGCGAAGAAATGCTTGACTTGAATTTTCCAAATAATGTATGTTGCTCCTCAGCAGTGCCTGATTGCTGCTGCTGCTGTTTTTCACCTTCAGAGGTTCCTGTGCCTGATGAACTCGCCGACTCTGCATTCTCCTCCTTACCGAGCTTGAATGACTCCTTGACCTGACCACACAAATGCATAACCAAATTTTTTAAAAAAATGCCACAATTGACCACTGCAAGGACTAAAAACAAAGGCTCCAGGAAAACCTCTTCTGTGGCTGCTGAGAACTTGTCTTTCACACTAGAAGAGACCTGCACCACCAAAGCTGTGTGGTAAGGAACGATTCTATAAGCCTTTTACAATGTACAAAGTCGGATCCTCATACATATAAAAAGTGACATTTCACTACAATAATCTCCATCAATATAGTATTCAGTTACCAAACTACAAGCCATACTTCATACATACATGTACATCAAATGATTTCAGTAAGAGAACAGGAAAAAGCACATTCTAACCAAAGATGCAAATCTCGCAAGGAAGACACAGCCCAGCTTAGGAAATCACAATTGCCTCGAAGGAATAATCGGGCAGCAAAAACAAAAGAAGAAAAAAACACAGATATGGTGCCAATTCCAGGCTTTGGTACAAGACCATACCTTTTTTGCCACAGATTCAGCCTCAGTCCAGACCCCATCAACTTGCTTGTACAGCCGCTCGGTCTTTTCTTTTGTTCTACATTTTCCATTTCATTCATAAGCTTCCTTTGAAATACAATGTATGATGTCTAAGTAATTGCAATTACAAATGCAAAATTACCTAACTTTCAGGTCCTCTTTTACACCTTTCAACTCTTCTGCCTTTTCCTTGAGCTCCTTCACTGTTCGTTGAAACTCAGGATTGCTGCAACAACAACGAATAATGTTCAACTAAGAAACATACATCACAATTTGCATCAAAAGAAAATACCTTTCCGCTTCTCCTCTAATTTTCTTCGAGAACTCGCTGAAAACGCTAAACCGGCGATGAATCGCATACCCATTAGCCGGTAAAAACCCTAACCTTGCGCCCACTCTCTAAACCAAAAGACACAAAATCACCAAATCAATCAACCCATTTCGCAGCTCGTAATCACAAACACTACTCACAACAAATCAACACAACGATCATTCGCACGAACCCGTTGGTGCGTCAATTGCCGAAAAAGAGGCTGCTTTGTAATCAGTAAATCTCGAATCAGCTTTCTACTCGCCATTACAACAAAACCCTTTCGAAGAAACAGACCATATAAGAATATGACTGAATTAGGGTTTTTCTCGATGACAAAAAATACTCCTAATAAAAAATCAATTTACTTTTCATTTTTTTTTAAGAAATAAAAAACTGGTGTATTACTTTCTTACCCTTAAAACATCTAAAATTTTACAATCCAACCGAGCTAAATCTGGGTCGCCTCCCAAACCAAAGTTAATTTGGGTCTACAGACAAAATCCTAACTTTAATCGATTAAAAATTTCCCTATTTCTTATTTCTCTCTCTCTTTTGCGACTCTCTTCTTCTTCTTCTTCGTTTTACTCATACAACTCCCTAATCTTCATCGCCGATTTCAGATACATAGTGACATTTTTTTTTAAGTGTGCTATCAATTCTCAAGTAGAGTTGTGTATTCTTCAGGAGATTGGATAGTTCAAGTTTTTTGTTTTTGGTTTTGTTGCATGTCATGTATGGTAGAATTAGATGTACAACTAAGACATTTTCTGTATAACTAGTACTACTCAAGACCATTTCGATATAACTGGGTAACATCAAACAAAATTCATGTGTTTAATTATTAGAAACTAACTAATTTTTTAAAATTAATTAAAAAGTAACTCATAAGAAAAGGTGATAAAAAACTAATTTTTGAAAAATAATTAAATATTAAATATTTTTTTAAAATAAATTAACTCATTTAAAAAAAAAAAAAATCACGTGTCCAATGAATAAAAATTATCTTATCTAACACATGTCTAGAAAAATTAATGATTTAAAAATTGACAAAATTTTCAACTAATTTTTTTGTTGTACTATGTTGTATTAGGATGTACATAGTTATGTTTTGATAATTTAAATTTATAACTAGTTAAATCGTATTCCATATAAATTTTTATGGTTGTATTTATGATTAGGACAATCTAAAAAATGCCATATTTAAAATTGATTTTTACAAGCGTGTCACTCCCATGTTGCCATTTTCATTTATGCCACATTTTAAAAACGAATTGTCTACTTTACCCCTATCAAAAAACCTGGATTTCTAAAATTCGCGATTTCTCGCAAATCTGGATTTCTCGCATATCTATCCAGATCTAGATCTAGATCGGATTTCGTCGATTTGTGTTACAGATGTAGATTTTTTTATTCTCGCAAATCTGGTTTTATTTGATTTGTGTTACAAATATAGGGTTTTGAAGTTGATTTCAATATGTCAATCTGGGTGTGATTTCAATCTGTCAATCTGGGTGTGATTTCAATCTGGGTTAATTTTGTTCTTGATATTTTTTTTTTATCAAATGATGTTTTTCTTTGTGATTCTTATTTTTGTCTTACAGTTAATTTCAAAACAATAATTAGAAGTTTTAAAAGATAATTTAAAATGTTTTATAACCTAATTTTGATGTTAGAATCTCTGTTAGACACACTTCCTCTAAAGTTGTGGACGATTGATCTATGTAACTGCATACACAAGATTTTTATCAGTTTTTTTTGTAACAGTTTATAATGTTTTTAAACAGTTTATAAGAGTTATGTATCTGTCTTTAACTGAACAGATGGATGAAGAGATGGAAACATCTTAGCTATTTAAGCTACCCAAACAAATCTACAAACCTGGATTTGAACCAGACAAAAATATCATAGTATAGCAACACTCCAACCTTGGTTGCGTTTTTTCGAAACATACTAGGAAAAGACTTGTTCAATAGGATTGCGAAAAGTTTTCTCAATCATATTGTAACTCTTGCATGCCGTGAGATAAATTTCTTACAACCCGTGCAACACATGAAAATTTCTCAATCCTATTGTAACTCTTGCAAGCCGTGCAACACATGCATAGGCCTTAACTATACGTCTCCAACCAACGATATATATACATGGAAATGTTCAAGATTGACAATAACCAGCAACATCATCAAATATTTTCATCACAACACCAAACATGTTATTCAACCTACACAAGTATTAACTCTGATTATAATTTATCAATTACGTTTTAAAAAGTTTTATAAGCAACTTATAAAACCTTACAGTAAGTGTTTGAAACTTAAAATAAATTGTAAGACTTTTATAACCTTATAAAACGTAATTGATAAATTATAAAAAAATTATAAGATTTTATAAACTAATTTATAAATGTGTTTTTTACCTTTCAAAATCTTTATAAAATCTTATAAATCAACTTATAAAATGTTTTAAAATGTAATCATAACTGATAACGTATAAATTATAAGATTTTATAAATCATCTTATAAAACATCTTATAAAACATTTTTAACTTTATAATAAGTAATAAAATCATCTTATACAACGTTTTTAAAAGTTTTATAAGGTATTTAAAAAGGTTTTATAAACTGATCTATAAAACTGTATTTATAAGGCTTTGTAAGTTTTATAATGTGTTTAAAAGGTTTTATAAGCAACTTATAAAACATTACAATAAGTGTTTAAAAGGTTTATAAAACTGTATTTATAAGATTTTGTGAGTTTTATAAGGTATTTGAAAGGTTTTATAATTGAACCACCCATAAATTGGTAACTTTGTGCTGATTTTTTCTCTGGTGCTGAAAATCAAAGCACAAGCTTATCATTGTCTTAAATCTTATTAACAGGAGATTAAGATTTTAATTGATATTTCTTAAATCTTCAAGGACCCTACAGGTGAAGATGAAATGGAAGACGATAACCCTGGGCCGGAAGTGAATCCCCATCATCTTACGCACTCAAACAAAAGCAAACACTTGAACCAAATCCAAACCAAAATTTATCAATTCAAATCAATCTAAACCGAATTTTATAATAAATTGAAAAATTGGCTCATAATTTAAGAGCAACCATAGCTAAAAAGCTTGTTTCTCTCCGATTTATCCGACCACCACTTCACAATTCTCGCTATTTCCTTACACTTTCTCTTCCTTAAACTCTCGATCTCCGACCTAAACCACCGCAAAACCCAATCTTTTTCTGCCATGTTACTTATAAGGTTTTATAAGATACTTAAAAGGTTTTATAAACAGATTTATAAAATAGTATTTATAAGATTTTAAAGAAATTGTAGTTTCACTAATATTTGGCGTCAAAATTCAATTATGGAGTTTTAATATCAAATTGCAATTTAACACTAAAATTATGGTTAGCAATTTTACAGTTTCAAAATAAACTCATAATTTCACAATTTTGGCACCAAATAGTAATTCTGAGATTGTGATGTTTTAAAAAGTTTTTAGACACAAAATCATGATTTATCATTTTTGACCAAAACAATATGATAAATTAACCATTAGCAGCATCCAAATTCACCATTAGCAGCATAAAATATGAAATTTTGATTTCTTAAAGATTTTGGATGAAATTTCTATTTTCTCCATCTAAATTCACCATTAGCAGCATCCAAAATTTGTAAAAAAAGTTTATGAAAATGAGTTTGTATCCAAATACCAAATTTAACATCTGAACTTTCTTAATTTAACATGCACAAACAAATAGCATATATGAAAAAAATCATGATTAAAAAATTAAGACACAAAATCATGATTTATAATTTTTGACCAAAAAATATGGCAAATTAACCTTTAGCAGCATCCAAATTCACCATTAGCAACATAAAATATGAAATTTCTTAAAGATTTTGGATGAAATTTCTATTTTCTCCATCTAAATTAACCATTAGCAGCATCCAAAATTTGTAAAAAAGTTTATGAAAATGAGTTTGTATCCAAATACCAAATTTAACATCTGAATTTTCTTAATTTAACATGCACAAACAAATAGCATATATATGAAGAAAATCATGATTAAAAAGTTTAGACACAAAATCATGATATATAATTTTTGACCGAAAAATATGACAAATTAACCATTAGCAGCATCCAAATTAACCATTAGCATCATAAAATATGAAATTTTGATTTCTTAAAGATTTTGGATGCAATTTTTATTTTCTCCATCCAAATTCACCATAAGCAGCATCCAAAATTTTTAATAAGTTTTATGAAAATGAGTTTGTATCCAAATACCAAATTTAACATCTGAATTTTGTTAATTTAACATGCACAAACGAATAGCATATAGAGAACAAGCCAAGGGTAGACCAAAGAAAAAAAATCTTTCATGGATGTTAAATTCTTAATTTACGTTTCTAATGTTGCTATTTGACAAATTAACCACAGTTTTTATTCATTGGTTTTAAAAAAAAAACTAATGTAGATAATCAAATGGCAAAATAGGGAATGAAATTATCATAAAAATATCCCTTTGGGCATATCGTACATCCTCTTAAGTGCATCCTTTGGGTATATCCACATCCTCTTCTGTGTTATCTGGGGGATGCAACATACATCTAATGTCTTATATTTCGACATTACACATCACTCAGTTTCAAAGCTTGAAGTGACTCAGTTTGTGTCTCTGTCTTCTTGGCATGACGTGTACAGAAACCCTTGAGTCTCTCAAGTGCATCCTCAAGCATATGAGCTTCAACTCCAATGGTTATCCTCATCCAGTTCTTCAATCCCAAAGCCTCTCCTGCAAAACATCCCCCACAAATGAACACATTTTAGCATCAAAACTCAAATCAAGATTCATGTTTCTTGATTTCATTTTCTTTACCTGGCAGAAACACGAGGTTTTCCTCTCTTGCCAGCTTCACGCAGAAATCAATGTCGTCCTTGATGTTCTCCAACAATGACAGCTCCAGTTTTGTCTGCAGTAAGTCAAAACAGAGTTTAAGTGTTTTGTTGGTTTATATCATAATCTCCACGGGTATTAGAATGTTTTTTCCTTTTCATCAGATTGAAAGACTAGCAACGGTCTGAAATTGATTCAAGAATCACCAGTTTAACGAATACCAATCTTTTAACTACATTTGGGGATGTGTCTGGTTTATAGAAGTTTTACCAATAAGTAAGTGCAAGACTCGGGTTTCTTGGGACAGACGACGCAAGGGATGTCCTTGAGCCTATCACACACCAAATCGACATTATGTTTGAGTATCTTGTTCTTCTTTTCAAAGAACTTTTTATCCGCTTTCTCCAGGATCTCGGGAAGTGCAACCTGTCAGAGGAACAGACTCTAGTGTCATGAATCCAAAGACTAGTTATGTAAACAACCAAAAACATTTTTCAAAACACACAAACCTGAATTATACTGGAAGGGTCAGGAGTTATGTCAAGATTCTGTTTGATGGATTGAGCCACCTATCAGAACACAGAGAGTAAATATACATTGAGATTACTTGTTACAAAACAACGAGAGAGGACGGATAAAGAAGTAGCAGTAAACAGACCTCGGTGGACTCGAAAACACCCTCGGGATCATTCAAGGCGATCCAGCCAATTTTCCATCCAGGAACAACCCATCCCTTAGATATTCCTCCTAGCGTCAACACAGGGACGACCGATGCAAACTTCCCCATTGGAACAAAGGGATTGTCTCCGAATATAGTTTGGTCGTACACTTCGTCTGTGATCACCATTATCCCTAGCTTCCGAGCCGTCTCTGCAACCTAAAATGTTCATCAATCACTCAAAAGTTTCAAGCTTTAGCAACTTACGAATCAGAAAGGGCTCAAAGTTTCAGGCTTTAGCTGAGTTATGGATCAGACCTTTTTGAGATGGTCGTGAGAGTAGACGTTTCCACAGGGGTTATTGGGGTTAATTATAACCATGGCGACAGTGTTCTCGTCTGCAATGGATTCGATGCCTTCGAGATCAATCTCCCATTCTCTGTCGGGAAGAAGATCGAACTTGCGGATCTCGAGACCACTGTAAACAGCACGAGCGTCGTAGTGAGGGAAACCGGGTCGTGGGAGCAAGATGTTTGCGTTTGGTCGAGCCAACGATTCGAACACGATCTCTATCCCTTGGTTGCATCCAGCGGTCAGGAATATGTCGTCCGGTGATAACTTGTTCGGAAGATCTCGGTTTAGGTAATCGGCGACGGCTCTGTTCACAACAAACACAGCAAAATCAACACAATGTGGACCGATCTACCCACCTAAATAAGTTATGGGGTCAAATTATGAGATTGCTAAACTGTGGGGGCTTAAAGATAATTCTAAGATTATGCTTCGACTGTGTTCTTTCGAGTGGGTGAAAAAGCTGAAATCGGGTCAAAATTGATTCGATGTTGACTCAAACGACTTCGATTACATTGAAATCCGAAAAACCCACATCGAAAATCGCTCGATTGACATGAAAGATCGAGATTTGGGTTATCTTACAGTCTCGCCGGGAGAATACCAGCTCCGGGACCGTAAGAGTTGCCTTTGCCGGAGCGGAGGACGTCGACGACGGCGTCTTCGGCCTCGATGCATGTGCGGAAGCAAGAGTAGACGGAAGGGTCACCGTGGCCGAGGGGTAAAATGGTCTTTTTGACGTCTTTGCTGCAGTTATCGAAGAGCATGTAGATGACGCCTCTAAGCGTTACGGTGGAGGCTTTCGCGGCCTTGTCGCTTCCACCGAAACGCCAAACGCTACCGTTACCATTCTGCGTTTGCGTTTTGGGCTCTTTCTCAGTTCGAAACGCGGGAACCGCAAGATTGGCGTGTGGTTGTTCTTCGCTCATCTTACTGATTTGTGTTTTTGCTCGTTGCTTCTGAATTTCTTCTATAAATTTCAAAAAGCTGCGATTAAATATATCAAAAGTTTGAATTGTGGAACGTGAAATGATAATCTTGGTGACACCTAACAGCTTAACACCCACGTGCCAAAATAATAATCCAAGCAGTAGGCTTTGCAAAAGACTTTTTTTTTGGGCCTGGCCTAATAGAATAATTGCCAAGTTAAAAACCGAACCGATGAGTTAAAAACATTCTCCCTTAAAAATTGCATATTATAATTAAAAAATCTCGGTTTCTGAAAAAAACAAAGCAATGCCTAAATTCGTGGCTCGTAAAGAAATAAAATCCAAAACAAATTTAAAACTTTATACAAAACTTCAAAAGTTTTTTCATAGCAATCCCCAAAACTTGACTCCTAATTTAACTCAACTTCCGGATTTAATTTTTTTTTGGGACGAAGGGTTATTCTTTAAATTGGAATATCTAAAGGCTGACTCCGGATACCGAGGGAGATAATGAACCGAAGACCCGGAACTCCCACTGTTTATCCAAAAAAAAACTTAACTGAACTTCATCCTCGTGTATCATAATGTACTTAACATTTAGCTGAGTTGCTTTTCGAGTCACTTGCAAAAGAAAATGAAACAAAAGTTTCACAACTCAGTAAAATAATCAAGAGAGAGCACACAAGCATGCATCAACTCGTCACAACTATCACATAGTCTCTTCACATCCCCTTTAATCCATGTCGTTAACAATGTGCTTCGCGCGGTACCTATGACTTTGTTAACTTTGTACCATACCTATGACTTTATAACTAGATTTCATCGCTACTTATGAGCTGTAGCTATGATTTTATCTCTCAACTCCATCGTTGCCATGAGAAAACGGCCCATGGCACCTAGCCTGTCAAGTGCACACATCACATCTTTTATGCATACGCATGAACCATTACTAATCTCACTCATCATACACAAGGCACAATCCAATCATCATGTGACGTCTATCATACACAAGACATTATTTAGTCCATGTCCACTCTCATCCACGATTCACCACATCAACATGAACATCAATCAACAACATTAGATCACACAGCAAGCCAAAATTTATGTTAATTACGACTACCTAATAAGCATTACACAACCCAAACACATCCCACACGTGCACATGCATAACCCCATAGACCAAACTCTTAATATAAGCTCAAAATAACAACGTCAACATAGACCGTATGAGAATGCGGACTCATATAATGGTTATTCTCGATCCATTTAAGGAAGGTCATGAACTGTAAGTTAGGACCAAACAAGGGAATGACATATTCTCGAACGAACGGTATAAACTACATAGCTCAGTCCCTTTAAGAAACGTTCGGTTAAATCGAGAATCATGAATCCATTGATAAAAGGTTCGATAAACTATCGATGCGGATTTAAGTAAAGAAATTCGTGACTGTAAAATTCAGTTAAGGTAAGTCAGAACTACAAGTTTTGTTTAAAAAAAACCTTGCATAAGAAGAGCTGAATCGCGGTGGATGAGATTTACGAGATTCGATTGAGTCAAATAAGGAAATAAGCGATGATTGATGAATTGACTAAGTTCATCAACTCTGATAAATATAACATCATAATTCTCATTCATCCACAATTTAAAATCGAGTTTCATAGAAAATTGGAGAGAAATCAAGTTCTAGAGAATTCGCATGAAGAAGGAGCAAGGTGGTTAGTTGCCAAAATCACCAGCGAGAAATAACAAAAAATGTTCAGATTCATCGGATTCTAAAACCATCTAAGGTGAGAGAGGGACTTATGGCTTCGTGATGTCACCAAATTTCTCTGTTTGATCTTTATTTTGGATAGTTGGTTGCGTGTTATCGTGTTTATGGAAAAAAAAATTCCAGGTATTAGAAGATGTTTTTTTTGGTATTCGAAGGATGTTTTTCGTGTTCTTAGTTTATGCATGTTTTGATTTTTGATTGAATGTGGCATGTTAGCGTAAGAGGTTTGAATCATGAACAGCTTATGGCATGTTAAGAAATGATGAAATCGTTTAATGGCTAAATTAGTAAGGAAAAAAGGTTGAAATGTTAAGATTGGTCTCTAGGGTTGTTATGGATTTTCAGACTGTTGTATAACTTTCGTAGTCGAGACGTGATTTTTAAGATGTTGATATCCAAATTGTTGATCATTGGAATTGTTATGGCCTTCGAAGCTGATAGGTAATCTTTGAAATCGTTCGATCTTCGTGATGTTTGGCCTTCGAAGTTGTTAATCTTCGAGGTAGTTAGATGGTCTCGAAGTCAACAATGGTAAATGGAAAAACGAACAATAGATTGCATGAAAATGGCTTATTTGGTTGCATGAAAACGAATGAATATGTTGTTAATATTTGACGTATTATATTGATTGATTGGATTATTCGTTAATATTGGACAAGAATAACCGTCTTCACTGAGTAATTTATCACTCACACTTTTTTGTGATGCATGTGAAGAGTAGTTGTTCCAAGTAGTGCGAGACATAAAGACTATCGGGGATTCATGTATTTTAAACTTGGAGATTTTTGGTAATTTTAATAGAAGGAAATTATAGGCTTTATGTATTAAAATATTTGGTCTCATATTTCAATAACAAAGTCTCGGTACTTTATTCAAAATGATGTAAATTCGAATGATTTGTAAGGGAAAATCACCCGCCTAGTGAAATTGATTTATCATCAGTTGGATGTCCTTGCAATCCTTGCCAAAAGTCGGCGAATCAGATGTTAATGCGAGAGGCACTGCATGGCCAGGGCCGGTTCTAGGGCATGGCGGGAGAGGCCTACGCCCAGGGTCCACACAAAAATTTTAAATTTTTTCAAAGAAAAAGGGTCCCAAAATAAATTAAAAAAAAATTATATTAAAAAGGGCCCATTTAAAAAAAAAAATTAAAAAAGCCCAAATTTTTTTTTTCCTGCCTTATAAAAAATTAAGACGGGCTGTGCATAACCATGACAAAGTTTCAAGCTCCTGCCTTATAAAGAATTAAGACGGGTCTCTGCATGGCCATGACAAAGTTTCAAGCTCCCTCTGTACAAACAAGAGACAAAGTTTCAAGCTCCCTCTGTAAAAACAAGAGACTATGAATCTTCTTCTCATAATTAAGCGAGCGATATCTCCACTCTCATACATCTATGCCTATTTAAGGCCACTGACAAAAAAAAGCATCCACTCCATGATCCATCTACCAACCATGCAAATACATAAAATAGATTGTTCTACTAATTAATGGGATAAATGGTAGAAGTGGAAATTGATAAGATATTATGCCTACTCGTTTGTTTTTTTTTTTTTTGACAGTTGGAAGTTTATTGTTTGAATTTTTAAAACGAAAAACTTAAGATCACTGGTTTCTTACTTTCTTATGTAACAAAACAAATATTTAAACTTTGTAACAAAACAATTATTTAAAGTGAAAGACAAATTAAAAGAGAAAGCTTCCAAAGGATTACCTTTCTCACCAATTCACTAGCAAACACACGCATCTACGTTTCTCCTTTTTCTATTGGATGCTTGCGTTGTTGGGCGTGTTTGATGCTTCATCACTTCACTTTCTTCCTTCTCTCTCTCTCTCTTCTTCTTCTCTGCCTTTTTGTGATCTGCAACATTTGCTCTCGAACCCTTATCCAAGCCATCGACTTCGGTTTCGCGAAATCCAAGATCTGAAAGCTTCTACCTTTTCACTGTCAATCGCGTTGTTCTGAGCAGAATCGAGATACCCAGTAGCCAAAGCTCGGGCTTTGAGCCTTCTGGGTTATTTTAGGGGTTTAGGGTTTTCTTCTGGGCTGCAGAAGAGGAAGTAGAAGCAATGGCGGATTCAAGTGGAAGCTGGAAAGATGCGTATAAAGGAATGTCGTCGGATAATATAAAGGGTTTAGTGTTGGCTATTTCTTCAAGCCTATTCATTGGTGCCAGCTTCATCGTGAAGAAGAAAGGACTGAAGAAAGCTGGTGCTTCTGGTCTCAGGGCAGGTTATTCTCACTGTTTTCTGCTTGTAGATGTTGTTGTAACATTTACTAATTTGGGATTTTCGGTTTTTTCTGAAATGGGTTTATGATGCATTTGTCAATAGCTTTGGGAGTTGCTAAGAATGTCGATTGATCAATCTGTGTCGGCTTCACTTGAAATGTGTGTTGAAATGGAGACCTTTTGGTATTGAGATTTAAGTGGCAAAAATTGAAGTTTTTTTTGTATGGCTTTAATCTGGAAGATGTCTGGAACTTCCAGATTCAAAATGTAGCATGCTTTGCAGAAATCCTGGTAGATTTGTTATGTCTTTTAATATTTCCTGAGAATTTTATAATCAATTGCCACTCAAAGATTGTATTGGTAAGGTATTGATGGCAAAATCGTGTTTTTTAACCAATTGGTAGCACCGTCTTTCCAGTGATCACAAGTCTCGTAAATATTGTACAATTTCGGTACTTTTTTCTTTTGGCTGATTTTGGTGATGACATATCTGTAGGGTCTGGAGGTTATTCGTACCTGCTTGAGCCTCTCTGGTGGATAGGCATGATAACAAGTGAGTTTTCTTGATTCATACAGGTATCATTTAAAAGACTTTTCTTATCGGAGTATCAGTTTAGCTGCGGAATTTGGTCACTATGGTGTTGGCATTATCGTTCTTGGAAGATTGATGTGACATTCATCGGCATTTATGGTAGACACAATCTCTGCTTGTTTTGTAGTGATTGTGGGGGAAATTGCAAACTTTGCCGCGTATGCGTTTGCACCTGCCATTCTAGTTACTCCTCTTGGTGCACTTAGCATTATTATCAGGTTTGAACAAACTCGTTAGTTTTGCATGCAAAGATGTTCTAGGCTAGGTAGTCTTTTGCTATAGCTTGGATTTTTGATATTGACAACTTCATAACCAAATGATTCAAGTCGTGTATTGAATCATAGAGCATTTTTGGTTGTGTTTTTGCAGCGCTTCTCTTGCGCATATCATATTACATGAAAAGCTACACACTTTCGGGATCCTTGGTTGTGCTTTATGTATAGTTGGTTCGATAACAATCGTATTACATGCTCCACAAGAACAAGAGATTGTTTCCGTTATAGAAGTATGGAATCTTGCAACAGAACCTGGTACAAAGCTCTCTCTCTTTCAAAACCCAATCTCGCTCAGTAAGATTTATATGATAGTTTCTTTGACACATTGTGTGTTCTTTAACAGCTTTTCTTTTCTACACTGCGGGTGTGGTAGGAGCTGCCATTTTACTTATAGTTCAATTTATACCACTTTACGGGCAGTCACACGTCATGGTCTATATAGGCGTTTGCTCACTCATAGGATCATTATCGGTACAGGATCACTCTATAATTTTACATGTTGATACATTTACCGAGTTGGAGTGACAATATTCGTGACCGTGTGCAAAACAGGTTATGAGCGTGAAGGCACTCGGAATAGCGTTGAAACTCACCTTTTCTGGAATGAATCAGTTAGTTTACCCGCAAACATGGGTCTTTACGCTGATAGTGCTTATGTGCGTGATAACACAAATGAACTATCTAAACAAGGTAAGCAAAAGTGGCAATTCAACACATTTTGTCTCAGTTAACGTAATGTAATCTAGTGTAATGCTGGTTTAGGAAAATTCATTTTGGGTTCTCGCTTTTTTTCATTGGCAGGCGCTTGACACGTTCAATACAGCAGTGGTTTCACCCATATACTATGTTATGTTCACGTCATTGACAATCTTGGCTAGTGTCATCATGTTTAAGGTATCATCTTGTTTCTTCTCTTCTCCTTGTATTATAAGCTGTGGTTTTTTCAAAAGCCATTTTCTGCGTTTGCATTTACATGTGTGAAAAAGTTTTAAAAGTAGATTTCACATTATCAAAAGAAGAAAACATTTGAGCTTTTCATAAAATATTTTTGCAAAAGTGTAAAACGCAAACGCCAAATTCAGACATAGTTTTCTCTTATGTTTGCGTTTGGCTTTTGTGTATACAATAAAATACTAAAGATTCTGGTTTCATTTAGTTAAAATGCCCCTTATAATAAGGTGTAAACGCAAACAAACAATCGAGCATAAGCTCTATTATTTTGGAAACAGGATTGGGATAGGCAGAACGGAACACAGATCGTGACAGAGTTGTGTGGGTTCGTCATAATCCTATCTGGAACCTTTCTTCTTCACAAAACAAAGGACATGATTGACGCCGAGTCTAAAGGAAGTAAGCATTTTAGTTGCAGGGATAATGATAAATTTCAAGCTTTAATTCAGAAATTGATATTGACGGCGCTCGAAATGCAGATTTATCATCGGATAATCATCATCTGCTTCTGCGACTTCCAAAGCACTCAGAAGACAGTAATGGGTTTGAGCAGGAAGGCATCACTCTCAGTCTAAGACGGCAAGAGTCAGCAAAGTCGCCACGGCCTGCTCGTCAAACCAAGCAAGTGGAAGAGGATGTCGAAGCTGTAGTACCGCTCCGGAGACAAGAAAGTTCACGTTCATAAGATTGTTTTGCCATATACGCGTATATATATATATATATATATATTTATACCTCAAGGTCTTCAATGCCTAAGAGCTGGGCGTTTACTGTTTCGGCCATTGTTTCTTTGCGTTTACGTTTGTGTTTCCGTGTTATATATTGTGGAAATATCGATGATTTAGTGAAATTTTGGCCGAGTTAAGTAAAACATATGAGAGTTGAAAATTAATTCCAAAGGTTCCATGAATCTTCAAACACGATCAATATTATATGTTGGTGGATTTTCTGCCGTTTCTTTTTTTATCCATAAATCTCTGTAGCGTGAAGAAATAAAAGAGATGGAAAAATAGTAGTACAATTTTGAAAGAGCAAGTAATGTTGTCGATAATGATCAAAGGTGCTGTCAGGACAAAGATTCAAACAAAAAATGTCGCAAACACAAAAAACTTACTAAACAAAATCCCTATGTTGACAAAATTATCGTGTGACAGTGTGATATGAAAGAATAGTGTTTTATTTAGGGAACATTTCGGATTGCGTTTGATTTGACCGACCTTGCAAGATCTAGCTAAAGTTCGGACCAATTAATATCAGCCTAACCAAAAGGGACATAACAAATGACCCACTGAAATCAAAGATAAAAAGAGCCTGCATTTTACACCATATCGTAACTCAATAAGAACCAAACCCAACTTATACCCAATCAAAACGGAACACGATAATAAATCAGAACTTTATGAGTTCTTTTTGCAATCATACCGATACAGACTAAAAGCCTCCGGAAGCAATGAATTGAATCAAACCGGACTGTTAATGAATTGAAGCGGCCTTTCTTTCTTCTTTTCAACCTCTCTTAAAGTCACCTCTCACATTTGTATACCTCTAAACTGGTTTCTCACCTGAAACCTGTGTGTTGATCTTCTCACAACAATGTTAGTCTCGGAGAAAAACAAAAACTGTGGTGTCTTACTCTACCCACAGTCCGTACAGCCGTGTAATATACAGCACTGGATAAAAGCTTGATACAGCATTCAACAAAACTGGCCCTGTTATTGTGTTGCCGCTTGTATAAGGTTTCGCTTCTCCTCTGATCTGTGACGGAACAATTTGGTGATTTTCCTCCTCTCGCAATCCTGACAATTTCACAAGGGGAAAATAATTAAATAAGAATTCTACTTCTTGATACGTGTTTCTGCGAACCTACTCAACAATATTAATAACCTATTTGCACTGTGATATATGATTTGATTCTAGTAGCAACAGATAATTCAACCAATCTAGCATTCGTATTATCACTTTCTACAAACCCATGAACTGAAACCATAGGTTGATCGAGCCATCAATTAATCAGTGTACAGGGTCAATGTGAGACCATTATGCGTTCCATGATGAGACGAGCCACTCCATTTGTCGATCCATCTCTAAATCTTACACTCCATACTATACCAAGTCACTTTCCACATATCCATAAGTAGACGAGCTTTATCTACTATTAAACCCAGCTTAAAAGTGGAATCAAGGCAAACCCATTGATTTTTATAAGCATCAGGCAGTTCAATGTTTAATCGTACAGTTTCATGGAGGATTTTTTTTTTGAAACGGGAATCCTTACCTTAAACATGTGAAGATTAATTGGACTGTCGGGATTCATCCTTATTAATTTTTGGTAGGTGTATGCAAAGCTCAGTTGATCTCGGGGAGTGAAGCGCTCCACTTCGTTGAACCAAAGACAGGAGAATAGGTTCGACATGGGAGTATGTTCCCGTACTATAAAAGACCCTTCTGGAACATCTGCAAAAAAGAACATATGCGAGGAGGATTACAGTCATAAAGTGAGAAAAGAAAAACATATGAATGTATCGAATACATCTATCGGTCGACCAGCTCAGTGGCAATTAAGCATAACCAAACAATGAAAACTTAAATTTAAGACTGGAATAACAGTTGCCTGCAATAAGAGATACCGGTGACCAATGATTGATAGGTGCATTTGGATGTGAGATTTCAAACGCAAATGAAAACCGTTAGCAAAATTTCACATAGTTTCACAATCTTTTATCATGCTTAATAAGATTCATCACTTTTTTAAGTAACCCTTGTCATTTTGTTTGTTATTGTCGAGCAATATCTTTCTAATCACTTATTGTGCATGTTGTGAGCAAGCACAAGTACTTAAGGCTACACTAACTTATGCAAATGCTCCCCAAGCGGGGTTCTAATCATGGCTTGTAGCAGTTATCCAAGAGAATCTTACTGCTAGGAAGAAGCTTGTTGGGATCTGAAGCATTGAATCTCGTCAGCCCGTCAGTCTTGTAAAACTCAAACTGCTGATCAATGACGGTGTGATTGTACTTGTTCAGCTTCTTGTTTTGTGCAACCTCTTCCCATAGGCAATGGCGGTCGTAATGATTGGAAATAGCATACTCGTGCCCTTCACGCCAGAGAAAGTATTCCAAAATGAGTAAGGGGTCCAACTGGAGACGTAACTTGCTGTCCAACCAGATTGAGTACCTAACAGAATAGACATCGGATGAGTTTCTGCATGTTTCAATACAGATCTGCTTTGAATTACAGAGCTTTAGGTGGGTAACCGAAACAACTTCCAACATCTAAACTTTGACGTATTCAGATTTAGACTCTTGCATTTGTAGCTTAGTAGAAGAGTTATAAATATGCTAGACAACTCATATTCTCTCCGGTAGATTCTCGTTCATACTCAACCGAGAAGGGCTGGTCTAGTCCTTCTAAGTTTGGCTCACTGTAACAGCAGGACAAAAATGTGCTAGATAGACATATTGAAACCTATCCCTACGACATGTGTCTCACCTTGCCGATGGGAAAAGTCTGTGTGGTAACAGTTTTGGTATTTTTCCTACCCTCCGCATATCGGCGTAAGGAAGATTCCTCACGACGACTAACTTCCACAAACCAACGAATCCAGCTCCGTCTGGGGCTTGACCTTCTGCAGAAAGTGTTTGCATGGTAATCTCGTCTACGAACACAACGAAGCAAACATCTTTTCTTGATAAACTACTTACCTAAATGAAGAGAGAAATCCCAGGTTAACACAAGTGATGAATATAAATTTGATGGTATCAGCGTGTAAACAAATAAAACCAGATACAAAAGAGGATATGCATCTACTGAGATTCTTAAGATATGTGAAGGCATTTATTATCTTTTATTGCACTATAATCACGCCAAAATGAACGAAGTAGGCGCTACAAACAGGTCAAGGGAACCCCTTCTAATGTCCTGATGGGCATAGAGCTTAAGAGAACACCCATCAAACGAACTTTTCAAATGCCTGGCATTCAAGTATTCATAACTCAGCATTTCTATGTGTGCCAATGGCGATTATAGATACATCTGGAGATGCTTTTATGCAGCCGATACATATTCTAATATTTTGCACTCAAATACAATTGTCAACTCCTCATCTTCATCTAGTCGCCAGAAACTAGGTTACAGCTCATTCAGTTCATGTTGTTCAACAGTTGGTCAAACTCAGCTTGCAAATCTCATCTAGTGAGTATCTATGTGCCACAAAATGTCTAAAGACTCCATGTATATAGGATGGACTATTTCCATGTACCTCACCTGATACTTCTAGATAATAGTGATTAGAATTTTTCAAATCCTAGATGTGGAAATAAGAAGAAAAATACATTAAGAGCTGACTGTAAAATACCATTTTACTAGCAGGATGCCTCAAGCGATCAGAGTTGCCAAAGATACAGGAGATCACAGCAATGTGACATCTACTGATATAGTTAGTATCATCTTCTGTCAGGTCAAACCCAGTGCTTGGCAATCCCTTGGGGGATTTGACAAAACCACAATGGATTTTCTTGTCTTGAACCAAGAAAGAGTCTTCTCGTTCCTCTAAACTCTGGTGACCTGCAAATTTAGGCTCCCACTGTTCTTCTCCATCGGGTTTATCCTCCATCTGTATGTATTGTAAGGAAGGTCTTGCAAATTTTTGAGTGTTCAAAGGCTCTAGTATTTGTTGACTGGAATTCAACAACTTCATCTCACAAGATACACCTATAAGATTTAAACAACAAGAGAATTCTGAGAAGCAAGAGCCCAGGCTATGTTCTCAACCCAGCTGATTATAAGACATTACCTGAAAATCTGCGACTTCGAGCTCTTCTTTTTATATCAGATTGCGATGTTTTCCCAGACTTACCAACCGTACCAATAAGAGAAGACTTCCCACGTGACCTTTTTGATGTAGCTCCATTAACCTTTACAGTTTTCTGATGCTTGGCTACGGAGTGAAGAAACACGGAAGCACTCTCTTTGTGAGATTCTTCAGCATCAACCTCATTGTGCCTATGATTATCTTTGTGTGATTCTTCATTTTCATCCTCATCATGCCCCATATCAACATATTCATCCCCTTGAGTATCATGAGAATCAATTGAATCATCTTCGTTATGGTCTGTTGTATCAAAAGGCTGATGATGCTCACCATTTTCTTTTAATGATTGACCACCTTTCTCAAGAGACGCCTGATACTCTACTTCATATTTCTTTAGCTCATCTCGTCCAGCTTCATTGTAAAAACCAAGACCCCTCGAATCTGAACCCTGCAGAGAATTGCGCAGCGATGCATCCTTTTTCACTTGAGACACTGACCTCTCCTCAGCAACCGATTTATCTTCAGAAATTACCTCTACGTCATCCTCGTTATAATCTTCATCCCGTCTTCTGTCATCCTTATCCCAATATCTCGAGTCTCGTCCATGTAACACTGAACCGTGGCCAAACTTAAGTATCTTTAAGGGGTCAGTTCTTGACACATTTGTAAGAAAATCACCATCATAGGTATCGATTCCTGCGAAAAAAGTAAGAGACATCATCAATAGCTTGTTCCTTATCCTAGTGGAAGATCAATTTCTCGAATCAAATTCCTCTGAATTCTACCAGCTAAACCTTTAAAGCAACTTATCTGAAATCGCATTTCATACTCAATCAACCGGCAAGCAAAATCAAACACAAAAAGATGATCTAGCTATGTGAATCGTCCATACTTCAAGGTATTGAAGCTCAGAAAAAAAAAAAACAACTGACCTTTATCAACTTTGCCAAAATTAGTATAACCGGAGATATAATAGTATGCTGAGACACTGACAACGAGTACAAGACAGAGAACAAACACCACAGAGCCGACGGCGAAACGGCGAGTCCTGTCAAGACGAGCGGATCGCCGCCAACGACCAGCCTTCCCGTGCTGCGTTCCTCCTCCGTTGCGGATCCCGATCGCTACGTGATCCGCAGAAGACGAGGCTCCGCCGTTGACAAAGGGATGGTAACCGCCGCGACCGCCAAACCTCTCCGTTCCCGATTGCCTATACTGAGCCATTCTAGCATTGTCGACGAACACGAACCTCCTCAATCGAAAATCCCCTTTGAGAGCGAGAAATGTGAGGAGGATTGAAGTATGAATGAAGCAAACTGGATGATACTTGACGAAGAAGATCCGATTAAACAAACCAATCTGATATTTGGGTGAAGGCGCGTGAACGGTCACGCGCTTTTGGTGACGGCGTCTGTTTTTGGATCAGCATCGGGTTTGTTTTGACTGGCATTAACGCAGTTTACGAGACTGTCCTTTGGATCCGACCCATCAACCCTATGGGTGTGGGTACCATTTTTTTTTCCAACGTTTACAATAATAGTTGGTTTGCACCGTTGCGGGGATGTATAAATAATGAGTAAAAAATTAATTTTAGTATTCTATGAATAATATAATTTATTTGATTGATTTCATTTTACTCGTTTAAATGTAGTGGATGCAGATACAAGAATTTGCGGAAACTAACAATTGAAGTTTTAAATTTTATTGATCGATTTATATGATTGGTAGATACAGACAAAACCGTTTTAAACAAAAATTTTAATATTTTAATTATATTTTGTATGATTTATTAATAATGATATTTAGCAAGAGTAATAATAAAAAAAAACTCATATGAAAGTAAAAAAAAGATTTTGGTAACATTAAAATAAATTAAATAATTCCATGTGGAAAAAAATACATTGATCATACTACAATTTAAAGTCTTTTACACATAGAAATACCAACTCTGTATATAGCTAATATCTTGAAGTTCTATACATTATTGGATATTTTTAAATTCTTAACTTTAATAGAAACTGATTTTGAAGTTGCAGTGGCCGTTTTATTTTTTATTTTGTTAAACCGCTTATATGTTTTAATATATGAAATATACATGCGAAAGTGATTTTCTTTGGTTAAAAGGTGTATGTAGACTATATAATATTTAGGGAAATAATTAATGTGTACTTATTGGATACAACATACGATTGAAACAATAACATAAACAATACCAAGAATCGCAAAATTCCCATTTATCTCATATTATTCTTATAGATTGGAAATGAAGTGTTTTTGCCAATGTCATTAATGAGACTCCAAATGTTTCATTTTCATCAGAATCTACAAAGTTTCTCCGTCTTTTTGAAAGTTTATTTTTACATATATCTAATCTTTTTTTTTTATCCATAAAAACATGTAGTATTTCTCACATGTGATTTTAACATCAATGGCCTGGAAATTAGGAAGTTGGAGTAACTAATGCACACTTATATTATAATTACGGGCGAAAAACTGTATGTCTATTTCGTTTGAATGAATTACGTTTCTTGACTAAACTTTTTTGGAAGGTTTAGCCACAATGAGTTCTACTTCATTCTTCTCAAAAAAATAAAATAGACCAACACTTAGAACACATTATAAATAATAAATCAGATATCTACAAAAGACAAATTCTAAGGTTGGCTTAGAGAGGTTTGCATCCGTATTGTCTTGGCCATGGGTTTGACCGATGTGGCTTAGGTCCCTTCTTTAAATTACTTGTTTACCAGTACACTTTTAATCTAAATATGTCTTTTTATGCGATTACGACACCTAAATACATATAGATGCAAAAATTTATTATATTATTAGAGAGGTAACTATGCACCAGAATAAAAATTGAGTTTTGGATAATCTTATTACAACTTTAATGAAAATACTCGATTTTTATTAGTTTAAAATAAAAGTTGAGTTTTGGATAATCTTATTACAACTTTAATGAAAATACTTGATTCTTATTGGTTTAAATAGTCGTTTTTTCTATTATTGTTTTACGATTATTATTTTTGTTGATATATGGCATCGAATATTATGTGCTTTGTTTTATAATTTTTTTTTAAGTATAGATATATATAAGAATCGAAAATTATCATAAATAACAAAATCACTTTCGCATGTACATTTAATATAGAAATACATATAAATGGTTTAACAAAAAAAAAAAGACCGAGGGTTTTTTTCTTATCATCACTCTCACAAAATATCATTATTAAATCAAACATAATGTAATTAAATATCAAAATCAAACATAATGTAATTAAAATATCGAAAATGTTATATTTGAGACGAGCATGTCATATAAATCAGTCAATAGTGCTTAAAATATTAATCGTTAGTTTAAAATATTAATTGTTAGTTTCCACAAACTAACGATTAATATTAATCAATAGTATTTATATAACCTGTTACGTTTAAATAAGTCAAATAAAATTTTATATTTAATTATAGATCATATTATATAATATTAAATTAACTTTTTTACTTATTATTAATGCCCGCACCGTTATAAATTATATTATATAATATTAGAATTAACTTTTTATTTATTATTAATGCCCGCACACAGTGCGGGCCAACCACCTAATAAGATAAAAAGGCAAAGCAAATTAGGACTAAAACGTTAAAAACATGACTTATCCAAAGAAAAATTAGGTATAATATCCATCAAATACATAAAATTACAAAAATAATCATTTAATTTAAAAAATTAGATAACCTGAATTGAGATAGGAGACTAGTCACTTTTACCTTTAACCTACGACATCTAAATACATAACCGGTTTTGACATGGATTAAAAGAAGAGAAATTGGGCAGAATAGCCATCAAATAAAATAAAATTAAAAAAATAACCATCTAATTCAAAAAATTAGATATACTGAACTGAGATAGGAGAATAGTCACTTTTATCCTTGCTCCTTTTCCAATTAACAAAAGTTCCAGCTTCTTCAACAGTCAAGTCATCGAAACTTCGTTGTCCACACACCACCGATAGAGTCTTTCAAACTTAATTCCTAAACGTTTTCTCTTTTCTAGCCGAAACTCTCTTCACTCGCCGTTTTTTCTCTTCATCTCGCCGGAACTTTTGTTTTCTCTCACCAGCTGATTATCTTTCATTCCTTCTCATCAGAACTGTCACTGAATCTTATTCTCTCGCCGGAGCTGTTGTCAGAATATCATCAAAAATGTCACCGTAAAAAATATGGCATAGGGTAAAATTTGTCCATATGATATGTATATTTGTCATCTATTTAATTTTTACATTTACATAGTGATATACTTAATTTAATTTTCAGTTTTGGTTAATTTCACCCTTAAAAAAACAGGTTTTCATCTCCGGATTACTCCGATAAAGTAGATCGGACTGGCGTCTGGGTCATAGTTCAACCGGTTAAACCAGCCGGTCCGATTTGGTATATTGACTGTTGGATACAACGTAATTAATGCTTCCTTGTCATCAAATATTTTGCCAACCTTAATGGATCCAGATTTCTTCATTGGTAATGGCTTCGTAGGCGTGTCATCGAATATATCGCAGAATAAAGACGGCATCTGCTGTTTCTTTGCAGATTGTCGGCAGTCTCTGCTGTTGTTCGGTGATGGCATCATATGCTCGTCTTTAACATTACCTACATCATCAAAATCCACACCACTATCCTCTTTGACATCACAAACTTCATCTTTACCCGCAACTTCTGCTTTAATTCAATCGTTTCTTTTCCATGACACGCAAAGCCTGATAACCTCTTTTTCCGCCATTGTGATAAAGTTTGCAAGTTGCCTATCGTTATTCAAGAAGATAGGAGGTGTGTCGCTAGGCATTTTCTCCATGATATGTGTAGGCAACTTATAAGAAATCTCGACTGCATTAATCTGCGTTTCCAAGTTGTGATCTTCACAAACAATTTGGAGAAATTCCTCATACTTGATTTGTTCTTCTACCGCAAACAACTTGCTTCCTTTACTTGAATCAACGTCGAAATCTCAACCCATTTTTACCTTCCATTGTCCAAAAACAGTCAACAAATGCAACATTATCTGCAAAAAAGAGAATGTTCAAAAGATCTGCAACACACTATCTTAGAAGATTTTTCGCAGAGCTCTACACTTTGGCAGGGTCTTTTAGAAATAGCTCTGCCAAATACGTACTAGAGCTCTAGACACAGTTTAGAAGATGGTGGTTTAGATAACTAATGTAATGTTTTGAAGTGTTACATGTGTTCGTTCTTCCCGAAAATATGCTCGCCTTCAACCCCTAGAATATCTTTGACCAGCATATATTGTTAGATGTAAACAAAGATCGTCTTTCCGAAGAATGTACGTACTTTCGTTCAAAATCGAAGTCTGTAAACAATCTTATACTCGGATTTCGCTTCCGTCTCTTTGAAAATATAAAATCTCTCTTTGAGGGTGAAATCGAAATAGTAGATCTAGGTTAAAGGTGGAGAGGTTGAAAATGTTTATAGCAAACTCAAAAAAGTAAGAAGTAATGGCATTCTTGTTATTATTGTGAAAAGAGAGGAGTACTTCAAAATCCGACCGTTTATACAATTTAGTTACGTTACAAATGTCAAGTCATGCCCTGCGAACAGTATGCTACAGTCTGTCGAGCAATATCTGCCTTATGTCTACAAAAAGCACACATAATATCTGCCTTAAGTCTACAAAAAAAGCACACACAATATCTGCCTTAAGGCTACCTCAATTGACACACTATATCTGCCTTAATGCTACACAGTTAGCAGAGGTTAAGCAGAGTCTGTCCAGCCTTAGCCTTAAGCCTACATAATCGACACACTATATCTGCCTTAAGGCTACAAAATTAGCAGAGTTTAAGCAGAGTCTGTCCAGCTTTAACCTTAAGGCTACACAATTCACACACTATATCTGTCTTAAGACTACATAATTAGCAGAGTTTAAGCAGAGTCTGTCCAGCCTTAGCCTTAAGGCTACTCAAATCATGCAGACCCTGCCAAACGTAAGGGTATTTTAGACATTTTCAAAAAAGTGTACTAATTCTATAATTTTCCTTACGAAGTTACCCCACTTAACATTAAAATTAGAAAATGCACTATATCAGCAACTCTCCCTATGCTTAATTTAAGTTTCAGTTTTGGTTATTAAACAAATTCATCCTTAAAAAAAAAAGTTTTCCTTCCGGATTATTCGGATAAACTAGACCGGACTGGCGTCTGGGTCATAGTTCGACCGGTTAAACCAGCCGGTCCGGTTTTGTATATTGACTGTTGGATACAACGTAAAGACGGGAGTTTCAGAAAGCGACTTCATTTTTTGCTTTCATCTCTCAACAATCAATGGTTGGTTCCTATTTCTCTTACCAATCTATCCTGATCACGGTTTCAGACTCGTCTACTCGCACACCTGACTCAGTGATTTGGGTTCGCCGGCGACACGAGTTGAGAGTATCTTCGGACTCCAGGTACATTTTGCAATAACTTTCCGAGCATGAAATCCTCTTCAGTTACTCGATCGTGAGGGTAGATTCTTGATTTCTATTAGTTTCGTGATTTAGGGTTACGCGAAATTGGGGATTTTCATTACAAATGGCTTCTGAATTAGATTCTCGAATTCGAACTTTAGGGTTACGCGAAATTTGGGATTTTCGTTACAAAGGGCTTTTCTGATTTTGATCCAGAAATTAGTTTAGCACACATGCCATTGTGTTTTATGGAGAAGAGTAGAGTTGGTCTTGTCTATAAATTATACGAATTTGAGAAGAATATACTTCCATAATGAGTATTGTGTTCATCAAATCTCTCTGTGGAACATATTAATATGAGATGAGCTACAAAAATCAGGCTAAGGCTTCTGTTCCTGTAAGCTCCTTAACAGATTCAGACTCAATTTTTGTCCTTTGATCCACTTAGATTCTATTGGTTGTTCAATGACCATTTGTGATTGAGAACTATCGCTTCTTCAGTTACCATTTTAGTTTTCACTGTTCTTGATGGAATTCAAAAAATCAGTCATGGATTTCATTGTTTTAGAGCTTGATGATCCGATTGTCTTCTTGTCTACCAATTGATACAAACATTGTTCGTTTGCTGCTGAAACAGGACATGTTGGGAAACTCCTTAGCTTCACCTTTGGCAACATTGGTTTCTGCCAAATGCTTTCGTGCAGTACGTAACAAATCTCCGTATTGGTTATTACTTATTATTTCTCGTGTTTTTTTTTCTGAAATCCCATGGGACGTAACATTGCTTTCGTATTGCAGGCTGATCTTGTAACATACACTAATGTTTTACCATTCAGATTGAACTCGTCGTATCATGGTGTGATTGGAGGAGTAAGGACATCTCGTGTTTCGCGAAACAAGTGGATAGTGGTTTGTTCAACAACACAAGTGGAAACCTCTAGTGAAGATCCAAAGACATGGGAAGAATGCAAAGAAGCCCTGTCTTGTTTTGATTTCAGTGTAGAGGAGAAAGACAAGATATTAGGAAAAGCCTTTGGTCATGTCCACTCGCCGTACTGGACCGAAGAACGAGTGAAAGAGACTCCAAAGGCGGAAACTTTGAATCAAATACTTGAGTTTCTTAGAGGTCTCGGTTTATCGGACGATGATCTGCACAAGGTGATGAAGAAATTCCCGGAAGTACTTGGTTGCAGCCTAGAAGAGGAGATGAAACCAAACATTGGGATCTTAGAAAATCAATGGGGGATTACGGGTAAATCACTGCGAAATCTGTTGCTTCGGAATCCAAAAGTGTTGGGATACAATGTGGATTGTAGTGGAGATTGTATAGCTCAATGCACTCGGTGTTGGGTTCGGTTTTAGAGTTCTTCACCGGTTCATTGGTTCTTCAAGCAGAGTGGTCGTTGATATTTTCCCTATTTGAGTATTAGCTTAGAATTTATAGCAAAGCTGATTTGTATCTATTCATCCATCTTTTTGGTGTCACCACAGCGACTTGAAATAATCATTGAAATCAAAGATCAATGACATATCTCTACCAATTTGTTCTACGTTATGTAATAAAATAACAAAGATGCACGTTTGGGTGTTTTTTTTGTGTAATAGATCCACGGTTCTTTTGAAAGTATAATTTTTTTTTCACCTACACAAACTTTGAGTTTATTAATGAATTACAAAAAGCAGAACTTTTTAACCAATGACCACACAAAATTTACACAAAACAAAAAATTTCAATCCAAAACCACACAATTTAAAATTTGATCCAAAATCACATCTAGTTAGAAATCAATCTAAAACCATCTGTATTTAAATTTTGATAGTTTTTTTTTCAATTTAATAAAAAAAATCACGATTCAAAAATTCTTGGGACAATTTTAAAAATGCCACATTTGAAAGTGATTTTTACAAGCGTGTCACTCACATGTGGCCATTTTCATTTGTGCCACTTTTTAGAAACAAAATGTCTACTTTATTCATGTGAAAAAAGTAATGAATCAAACTTTGTTTTCTCTCTCTCGTATATCAATCTAGGTTTTGTTACAGATCTGGTTTTTTATTCTCGCAAATCTGGTTTTATTTTATTTGTGTTACAGATCTGAGTTTTTGATTCGATTTAGATTACAGATCTAGGATTTTTTATTCGATTTGGTTGAATGTAGTAATAAATCTGGGTTGTATTTGGGGTAAATTTCAATTTGTCAATTTGGGTTGATTTCAATCTGGGTTAATTTTGTTGTTGAATGTTCTTCTTCTTCTATTTTTTTCTTTTAATTTTATCAAACGATGTTCTTTTTTTTATCCTTATTTTTGTCTTACAGTTTTGTAATTCAAATATTTTGTAAGTCTTAAAACATAATTAAAATATTTTATAACCTAGTGTTGATGTTAGAATCTCTGTTAGATAGAAATCTTCTAAAGCTGGAGACGATTGATCCTGTAACTGCGTACAAAAGTGCTTTATGATTTTTTTTAATAGTTTTATGTTTTTAAACAGTTTTATAAGGTATTTAAAGGTTGTATAAGGTACTTAAAAGGTATTTAAAAGACTCCTCCTACAAATATTCCAAGTGCTCTCAGAAGTTTATGCATCAACAGAAACAAAAGAATAACAAAAGTATTCGTGTAAGAATTCATCAGACTATGTAAACAACAAAGTCAAGCATCACAAAAAACAATAAGGTATTATAATATTTTTAAACAGTTTTATAATATTTTTAAATAGTTTTATAAGGTATTTAAAAGGTTTTATAAGGTATTCAAAATACTTCTCCTGCAAACACTCCAAGTGCTATACCTTCAAAACTAAACATATTTAAAAGGTTTTATAAGGTATTTAAAAGGTTTTATAAGCTATTCAAAAGCATTCTTCTTCTTCCGCGTTTGCGTTTTCTCTTCCTCCTTCTTTTTCTATCTTCCCTGAATTACTCGGAAGTTGACTTTTCACCGTTCTTGACCTAACACAGGTCAGATCTTTAACTAATCGGATCATTAATCGGGATAAACAACATTTCTTCTTCCCAAATCCACCAGATACAATCTAAGATCCATGTCTTTCGTCAAACGCACCACCAGATCAACAACAACTCTTTCTCGAATCTTCTCAGAAGAGATCGCGACGGAGTTCGGAGACGGCGAAATCGGAGACTGAGAGATCTGAGATCGGAGACGGAGAGATTTGAGATCGGAGACGGCGATTTTAGAGAAATTTTCGAATTGAAAGGCAAGATTTGGAAAAATCAATACAAAATGTTAGGTTAAAATGAGTCAAAATGTAATATGGAATATCGAAAAAATAGAGTGACATATTTGCAAAATAACAATTGAGAAATGACATATCTCAAAACTTCTCATATTAAATCGACTTTATCCAATAAAATCGAGTTAGTAAGAACCTTAAACATTTTTATTCAATGTTCTGTGATATTGGTTTCGTCGATTTAATTACATTAAATTGTATTTTTTTTTATTGAATTGAACCAAAAAAATAAAAAACTAATGGTGTGATTTATCTGTCTCGATGATGCAAATATGCATAAGTGATACGTGGAAAAAGGGAACGAGTGAATCGTATGATGATGATATGTGTTAAGAAACTGGAGAGTTTGTTCTTCATCTGCCACCAAATCTTCTCTTACTAAATTGGAATTGAATGGGCATTACCATTGCCATTGCCATTGGGTGCCATGTGGATTCTACTTTGTTTGCATGTTCGGATCCTTCCACGTCGTCATTCTGTACACATGGCAACACCCACCACACTCTTTACTATTTTGTTAATGTCCACCACACCACACTGACATCTCCAACACACATCATTCACACCATATTTTAATTCGATTTTACCATGTTGTAATTTAATTTTCAATCATTTTATATATGCAGATAAATCCATACTACTTCGGAATTGGAGTGTTTAGTTAAGCGTACATAGCAATTTTTTTTTTAACATAATAAATAGCTAAATATATATATATATATATATTTGGCAGAAAGATATATTGATTTCGGTCTAAATTTTTTGATAACTTTAAACCAAATAATAAAAAGTTAAATACACGTGGGTTTATACATATATCTAACATGAACAAAGTATTGAACGGTCGTATTTTTTTGTATAAAGAGTATTAAGCATTCTAATATTAAAAGATTTATGCGTTTACATCCATAAGTTCTTCGAAACAAAAAACAAAATAAATTAATTAGTCTTTTTTTTTTTGTGGTTGTAAAAACTTTCTATGGATCGTAAGGTGGTACACCGTACATCGATTGAGTAACCAAGATTAGATTAAAAATCATTTTTTAATAAAAACGTATGACTAAGGAACACAGCTCAGTAACAGCTTATTCCCAGTGAAGGAAGAAAGTTGTAACAGTGATTTTGTATAGTCGATAGCCATATATAACGTGCTCAATCTTTAATCTTTTATCTTATTATAGATAGCTCATGAAAAACGACGGTCATCCGTCTCGTTGGTCCATGATTAATAATCTCATTTTTCAGTGATATAAAAATAAAGAAGAATGAAACAATAAAATATTTAGATAGCCACTACTATAAATACACCAAAGAGGTCAAATTCATAGACATATATGCAAAATACCAAAAAGAGAATTATTGAGAAATAGTTTTATATATAAATCCCGCATAGCTCATAGAAGTTGCATGCCTTTTCGGACATGGCGATCTTCCGAACTAAACTAATTCTGTTGCTAATCCTCTTCTGTCTCCTCACATATGAGGTTCATAACTTTAAATCTTTATTTTCTCCAAAAGATCTCACTTAATTTAATATTGAATCATATTATAATATACGTGGACATGATGATGATGATGGATGATCATTTTCTTCAGCTTCACCTTCACGCTGCTGAAGGCGCAGAGGTCGGTGAAGGCACCGTCAAAATCGGTACATAACCATTATATATATATATATTTTTTTTTTTTGTCTTTTGAGTAGTATTACTAATTTTAACTGTAAATTATCTTGTAATATATAATCGCTACTATCTTGTGTCATAATATTTTTTAATTATATGAGTATACATATCTTTAATTCAATAATTTATGAATATATATATGTGTTTTGTGTAGACTGCGATGGGAGGTGCAAAGGGAGATGCAGCAAATCGTCGAGGACGAATCTGTGCTTGAGAGCGTGCAACAACTGTTGTTCCCGTTGCAACTGTGTGCCCCCCGGTACGGCCGGAAACCACCACCTCTGCCCTTGTTATGCCTCTATTACCACCCGCGGTGGCCGCCTCAAGTGCCCTTAGAAACATATATACACATGTTTGTGTGTTCTGTGCATGTATTCACGCAAGCTAGTACTGTGTGTTTTTAGTTTAGTAAAAAAAAGAATGTACTGTGTTTTGAGAGGGACAATAGTTAATGTTTAGCGGCTATGAGTAATTAGAAGATGATGGATTATGTTAAACTAGTATGAGTTGTATCAACCGTATGTCCAACAATCAAGTTCGGGTGCTAATAGTATGGTTACTGTAATTTTACATCCTCCCACATGGACATGGTATAGTCCTATTTTTGTGTTGCACGTTCAGACGCATACTATGCGTAAGAAAAAATGTAAATGTTTCACGATCGAGTAAGGGTTGATTTTTTTGGGATAAAAGGTCGGAGAGGCCAATTGCCGATGCTATCCTAGAAGCTCTTTTTATTAATTTACCTAGCTAGAACTACCTAGCTAGAAGTAGTTCGACGCAAATCAAACTAGAGGAATAATCTCTGCACTTTTATAAAATCAAAATTTTGCGTCTTTGAAAACGTCTACAAAACTATATATATATATATATATATATATATAAAAAGCTAAATCTAAAAATTTACTGAATTAAAAATTAAATCGAATATTTCTTGAAATTGTGATTTTCTTTAGAGTTTGATTTGAGAAACCAACTCTTATATTTTCATAAAAATACTTGCGTCATCTTGTCTTGAATTTTAGAAATTCCCAAGAAACAAAATAATTGTTTTGCATATTTTTATATAAAAAATAAGCCATTTTATAAATATAAACCAATTATCTTTTCAAAAGAACCGCAAATTCATGTTTAACCTATTTGGATCCAGAGCCGATCTTGGTCAACTACTTATCGAGAATGGAAAGTAATAATCGTTGTTTCGTGAAGATTAATTTTTCGCCACCCATGAGGTTTCAATTACGTTGAATTTGTAAACTTATGTGATTTTTTTCTTCTATTTATTCAAACCGAGAGTGGTTTTGTTCGTTTTTATTGTTGGATGCAACATCTGGATACAAACGCACCAGATCAGATGTTGTTCGGTTGGTTATTTCTAATATTGTATATGAATGCAGTGTTTGGATGCAAAATCAATAATATTTCAAATATTTAAAATTTTGAGATGTAAAAAAAGAGTGAATTTGGATGCAAATTTTTGCTACTCAAAATTCAAAAAACTAAACTAATTTTCAATATAACTAAAAGTTTAATACTCCATCTGTTTCTTTTTATTTGACGTTTCACGGTTTTGCACACATATTAAAAATTATTTTATTTTCTATTTTTTCAAAATATAACATGTTTTATCATCGATTCCAAAACAATTCAACCAATAAAAAATAATCTACAAAATTTAAACAGTAAAAAAAAACAAAAACACAATTAATTTTGCATAGAAATTTGAAAACATCAATTAAAATGAAACAAACAAATTTCTAAAACATCAAATAAAATGAAACGGATAGAGTATATTTTTATTAAACAAATTATATTGTTTATTAAGAAATTCCCTAAAACACCACTAAACCAAGTTTAGTGGACAAACATAACACAAGGGATTGAAGACTTTTTTTGTCCTCATATAATATCTCATCATAAAAAATAAAAATAAAATAAAAAATTAATAAAATAAAAAATAGAAATTAACAGCATTAAAGAAAAATAAAAATAACAAAATTAACCAAATTCGATCGTCTTCTTCACAAAATCGTCACGACAACATCTCGATATCACCACGATCTTCTTCTTCACAATCTTCGATCGTCTTCTTCACAATCTTCACATATCTTAACCATGATCTGGATCTGTATCATCATGATTGTGATTCGCTACTCTTTTGCCGATTGATAATTGCGATAGACAAAAGCTCAATCTCGATATGCGATAGCTCAATCGGTGTAGGCGATAGCTCAATCACGATCTGGATCTTTCATCTCTGTCTCTAATTGATTTGATATGTATTATTCTTCTTCTTCTTTTTTGGACTGATTTGGGATTTGGTGGAAAAAATCCATATTCTCGTTTTTGATATTGATTTGGGGGAAAAACTTGATTTATTACACTTTCAACTTTGGTTTGTCTCTACATTTCTCCAAACGATATTAGAATTTCCCCAAATACAAGATATATCATGAACCATAGAGCCTATAACAGTTTATTGCAATAACAAATCACGTATATGATGTGTTGTATGATGTTTTTTAGCTCTTTTGATTCATGGAAAGTAGTTAGTTTTGCTGCTATTTTCGTGGGTATTTTGCTCCGAAGATGATTTATTGGCTTGATTTTTCATGAGAATTGCTAATTGTGGAAATAGCTACTGAAAGTTGGATGCTTTAGCTTGTAATAGAGATTGAATCTGATATGATATTTTTTAGTTCCATGGTTACTTGTATTTTTGGAATTTCAATTGTATATTAAAGATGTCTGCATATATGAGGAATTTTCAATATTCTTAGTTCACTTGTTAATAATTTATATCTAAGTTGAAGTTTCATATTCTTAGTTCACATGTTAAGAATTTCCCCAAACGACATATGTCTCTGATATTATGCATGATGTAGTCTACTTATCCCAAAAATTACAACAGTTAAACCTTGCATTGTTCTTTATTTCAGGCGAGTACGGTGGAGTTCTACGCTGCTTGTGACGAGTGTAAATTAAATGAAAAGCTCCAATGGGAGTTTTTGTTGATATGGACAAAGGATGATCACTTTGTGAGGTAGATGAGAACGTCACATTCAAAGATTTAGTTCAGATGGTTGTAGAATACTTTGGAATTGATTGCTCAGAAAAGAAAGAGATATTTCACTCAGCTATGGACTCTCAATGAGAATAAAATTGATGGTAGAGGATTCTCCACTGATTTATCTCTGAAATGATCGCTAAGTAAGAACTTTCATCAAAAAGATACAAGGAGATCCTAAAATGATTCGTTTATATGTAACGGTAAGTCGCAAATGCAACCGATTGACTACTGTTACATAGCTTGCATAATTTCAGTGTGTATTCTTTGTTTATTAAGTATTTAGGAAACCCTTCCGAATTATTTAGAAAACCTTCCGAAATACAAATTTAGGAAGCATTCCTAAACATTTAGGAACGTCTTCCTAAAATTTATGTCACTTTTGTTTTACCCTCCACTTACTACTCTTTCAATACTAAATTCATTTTCTTTTGGTTTAGGTGAGTGAAAAATGCAATGACGTTGCTGTTGAGATTGTTGGTATCAAAGACCATACACACTCAACAGATTTGTGATGTGGAGAAAAGACATATGTTGCGAGTTTTAGATGGTGATTCATACGTAAATGAATCTAATGTGCATGTAGAAAATAGGTAATATTCTTCTTACACAAATTTTCATGATGTACATTCCTTGCTCTTTGATAATTTAGGAAGCATTCCTAAATCACTTGTAATTCTTGTTTTAGCTCAATTAATTTACTTTTTATCTGGCTTATAAGTGAATGATAATTCAACCATATTGCTCATGTTGGAAGCAACACTCAATCAAAGACCATACACAATAATGAAGTTTGTAAAGTTGATATAAATCAACGTGTCCTGCAAATTGTTAAGAACACACTTTATATTTTTATGATTGTATTCTAAATGAGAATCTTGTTATTCTTGGTAACTAAACTAATTCAATGATCTATAAGTTTTTAGGAAAGCATCCTGCAAATTTTGGAAAGCCTTCCGAATTAGGAAGGCCTTCCTAAATATGTAGTAATCCTTCATAAATATTTAGAAAGTTTTCTGAACTTAAGAGCAACAAAATTTGTAATGATATAAGCATTGCCACTTTTGATTCAGATGAACTTGAATCTTTTGTGACAATACTATCATTCATAAATGATAAAACATCATACAAACGTTCATAAACCTAAAAATACTAAAAGTGACAAGATTATCATACATACATTCATAATATCATACATACGTTCACAAACCCCAAAATATTCAAATTGAGACAATTATAAAAAGATCATCCTACATAGGTTTTGCAGAGAAGCTAGAGGTAGCTAATTCTGCCAAGCCGTTGTATCTCCAAACTTTATCTCTTGACTCCAAACTTTATCTCTTGATTAACAATACTTAATACTTTTTGTAAGCATCACAGGCTGGAGCAATTGCTTCCATTGCATCACCTACGTCAATTGTTCCATTATCCCAATCAGACTTAGTTATTCGATAACTTTTATCTATTAATTTAATCATCTCATCTAGCTCTGTATCTTCCACATCTTCAACTGATACTGAATCTTTCCCATCTTCGTCAAGTGTCGGTAGGATGCATGTTACACTCAGCTGCAAAATAAAATAGAATAGAATAAAAAACAACAAAATTTGAAAAAAAGCAAACTCTTTGTTTCTTGCCTATTTAGGAAGAATTTCTTGAATACGTATGAATCATTCCTAAAAAATCATGAAGGCTTCCTAAATATTTATTTAGGAAGGATTATTACATATTTAGGAGGGCCTTCATAAACTATCAAGAAACATGGAAATTATTAAGAAAAAAGAGATGACAGAGGACAAAATGAATTTACGTTCTCCGATGCCTCCAGGTTTACAACCTGAGTAACATTTAGCATCCGTGTCTGCACAAATCTCTCGCAAATAAGAAAAATGTTAGCTTTGGCCCATTGATAAGCAAACATTACAAGTATAAATCACATAAAAATCACCTAGTAAACAATTGCTTTGTTGCTTTATCAATTGATGAAGAAACAAATCAACTGCAATACTCACGTTCAAGCTCATAATTCATAAAAAAAATTGAAGATATTGCATTGTATGAATGTTCATAGACATCTTACTCCCCTTAAATATACAAACAAAATCAAATTTGGTTATTTTGCCATCAAAAGAGAAGAAGCTAATCACACAAATCTATAAATAACAAGAAAATATAAGTAAATCAAACAATCTTTTCACAGAAATTAAGAACATTTCGGCCTTTGGCTTTAACTCCACTAACAAATTACGTAACAAAATCCAAAAAATAGAACATTGTAAGTTTCACAAACCTCTGCATTTTCACAAATCTTCCAAAAACCCTAAAGACTAATTTTCTAGCGGATTCCAACAATCTAATACACAACCTCTAAGCAAATAATTGGAGTTACATATCAGTCCAACACCAAGAGACAATGAATAAGCCTAGCTTAAGTTTTAAACACAACTAAAAAACACAACACCTCTTCTTACGTGCTAGCTTTCTCATCACAGCTCATAAAACCAAATTATAAGAAGGGAGCAAGTATGTAACTGTTGAAAACTTTGAAAAATCTAGCTTATAAGACTCGTGTGTATAAAAGACTTGTGTGATCAGGTGCAATAACTAAGAGAGTGAGCCGTGTTGTAATCTAGCTTATAAGATTATGCATCAGACATGTAAGAAACTAGGGCTAAATTTTTGTATTATTGAAACCTTAGTTGCTTTTACAAAGATATTAATGTCTGGGTATCTCGTTCATCCAAAATTTCCAATGCAACCAGTGACACAGAATATAAACAAAGTCAACATTCAAAATCAGAAACTGAATTTGGCATTGAAACTTTCATATATTAAACAATTGGAGCTAAATATCAGTCCAACACCAAGAGACAGTGAAAAAGCATAGCTTAAGTATTAAACACAACTAAAAACCCCATCAATTCGTCCTTCTCAACCCAGATTTCACAAGTGAGTTCACTAAAAACTCAAGATTTTGCTCTCGCAAACTTCACGCTCAGAATCATACTCCAACAACAACTAGAAACCAAAACTTTTTACAGATTCAGAAACTAGCACAAACTCTTTGGAACATATTCGGAAAATCAAAACCCTAGAAATTGGAAAAGAAAGTAGACTGAGAGAGATTATACAATCCATAAGAACTCAATGAAATCTGTTTCAATCCAGGTTTTCAGAGCCAATCGAGCTAAAACAAAAACCCTATCGAAGTAAAACCTAGAAATGAGATTTCAGAGAATTTCGAAGCTTATTTGGAGCAAGATAAAACGGGAGGTAGAGGATACCTGGATTTCCGGCGATGATCTTTCTTTCTAGCGACGATCTTTCCTTCCGACGATGAGAAACCTCCTCCGGCGATGAGTAACCCCCGGCGACGAGAAGATGAACGAAGAGACGTCGCGATTTTGTTAAGCTTTTTTGTTTGAGTTTTTCTTTCTTTTTTATCTATTATCAAATTAAAAGAAGGTTATTTTAGTCATTTAGTTTTAAAATTGTGGTAAGAATGGAATATTTTAAAATGTGTGCTATATTTGGAAGCAAAACTTGATTTGGTGATATTTGTGAGAATTGCCCTTGTTTATTTTGATTAAAAACCTTTTATATTTAAATAAATATTTAAAATAGGGCAATTCTCAAAAATACCACAAAAATAAGTTTTTGTTCCAAATATACTATCACTAATTTTTTTTCTAAAATACTAATGAAAGTTTTTTTTCCCAAAAATACCACAAAATTAAAACTAAATTCTAAACCCTAAAAACTAAACCATAAACCCTAAAAACTAAACCCTAACCTCTAAAAACTAAACACTAAACCCAAAATACTAAATCCAAACCCAAAAATTTAAATTATAAACTCTTAAAAATCTTTTTTAGTATTTGTGGTATTTTTGAAAAACAAAACTTTTAGTGGTGTTTTTGGAAAAAAAAATCCAATGATGGTATGTTTGGAACAAAAACATATTTTAGTGGTATTTTAAGAATTACTCTTAAAAATATGAAATGACCAAACATTTATATGATTTCCTCGCCAAAACCATATAATTGAGTTTTTCTGCCAAAATTGCAAGATGACGTTTTCCGCAACAACCGCAAAATAATATTTTTCTCGCCAAAACGCAAAAAAATATTTATAATCCAAAACCCAAAAAATATTTTCCGCAAAAACCGGAAAATTATGTTTCCTGCCAAACCCGAAAAATTACGTTTTCTGCCATAACCGAAAATTACGTTTTCTCGCCAAAACCGCCAAATGGCGTTTTTAACCAAAACCACAAAATTAGGTTTTCAAGACAAAATAGAAAATTGTGTTTCTCGCCAAACCCAAACCCGCAATATTTGCATTTTCCTGTCAAAATCGGAAAATTGCATTTTTCGCAAAAACCCCAAAATTACGTTTTCACGCCAAAACCGCAAAATTGCATTTTCACACCAAAACCGAAAAATTGGGTTTTTCCGCCAAAATCGGAAAATATGTTTTTTCGCCAAAATTGCATTTTCCCGCCAAAATCGTAAAATCACGCTTTCCCGCCAAAATAGTAAAATTGCATTTCCTGCCAAAATCGAAAATTGCGTTTTCCCACCAAAATCGAAAATTACGTTTTTTTGCCAATCCGCAATATTGCGTTTTCCCATCAAAATTGCAAAATTGTATTTTCCCGCAAAAACACGCAAAATTACTTTTTCCGCCAAAACCGCAAAATTGCGTTTTCCCGCCAAAATCGGAAAATTATGTTTTCTCGCCAAAACCGCAATATTGCGTTTTCCCATCAAACCGCAAAATTGTCATTCCCGCCAAAACCGTAAAAAAAAATTTTCCGCCAAAACCGCAAAATTGTGTTTTTCCTTCAAAACCGTGAAATTGCGTTTTTCTGCCAAAACCGTAAAATTGCGTTTTTCTTACCAAAACCTGAAATTATGTTTTCCCGTCAAAACCGCAAAATTGCTTTTTTCCGCCAAAACCAGAAAATTGCGTTTTTCCGCTAAAATCGCAAAAAACATTTTCTAATATAAAACTGCGAAATTGCGTTTTTCCCGCCAAAATCGGAAAATAATATTTTCTGCTAAAACCGCAATTTTATAGTTAAATTTATAATAATAAACTAATTTTCATTATTATTGTTGTTGTCATCTAGATCGATTATATTAAGAAACGTTGGTGGTACACGAAATACCAAGTCATGACGACATACGAGACATGAACTAGGACTGGAAACAAGATAAACAACATAAATAACAGAATTAAACACTCTTCGCAAGGGCTAAGGACCGAAACCAAACCACGAATCTTCCTATGGCGAATCAATTCTACCTCTGCAAGAGAGAGTCCAAGCTTCATACTTCGGCAAGAAGGGAGAACTAACGAGAACCCCACAATACTTCCAAAGACGGTGGAGACAAATAACCAACTGTTTAGTCCACCTCAATAGAAACCATATTCCGAACAAATCTTTTGGATTGTAGATACAAGGAGCGAACCAAACACTATCCTGGCTGAAACCGAGCACGATGACAAACCGGCAACAGGAACGGAACTGGATAGAACCCAAGCGACCAAAAGCGAAGAGGAGAGCCCTGCAAAATAAGAGAGGTCCCCAAAACCAGAGCCAAATCCAGTCTCGAACCAACACAGCTTCAACAAACCGATGCCACTAAAACCAACACCACCAATTGAACCCAAATGGGTCTGGAAAGCCACTAGAACCAACAGTGAAAGCTACAAAACCAGTCAAGACAAGCTGAGAAATACACTTCAAAAACCAGGTTCCTACGAGCCCAGAAACACCGAAGACAACCTTAACCAATTTTCATTATTAAAATTATATATATTTAATATATTTAATTTAATTATAATTTATATAAAAAATATCATTGAATAGTAAAGATGATCTTTTTAGTCAATTTGTTATTAGATGCATCTAGATGTACCGAAGACAACCTTCACATCAATTTTCATTATTAAAATTATATATATTTAATTTAATTATAATTTATATAAAAAATATCATTGAATAGTAAAGATGTCATTTTTAGTCAATTTGTTATTAGATGCATCTAGATGTAAATATAACATCACAAATGAACAAAGTTACATCTAGATGCAATATCTAGATATAAAAACCGAAAACAAAAACGAACAACATCTAGATATTGTATTTAGATACTCTATTTGGATACAGCATTTAGACGCAATATCCAACTACAAAAACGGAGAGGGCCACTGAAACAGAGATGTTACCAGAGTGTTCAACGACAACGTGAAATTTTAGACACATGATAATATGATATGCATATTCCTAAGGATGATGAGTTTGCTATTTTATACCGGTTTGGTTGAATTATAATTGTCTTTGGTTCGGTGTAAACCTTTAAAGGTTTAGAACAATGAGAAACAGATTCTCTTGTTTCAACTTTTGAAGGATTTCAGAACCATCTCTCGCGTGGAAGGTATTTGTTTGAGCTTTGGTCCTTCGAAATCGTCTCTGTGTACTCGAATCGTGTTCTTATATACTTGGTCTGAGAGATACTAGTGATTTTGTTTGTTTGGTAGAGACTCTGATATGGGACTTTAGGTTTTTGTTTTCTTCTGCTCATCCTTTTCGTTACGCACCCAGATCTCTCTATTGGAACGTACTTGAGGTTTCTATCATGACATGATCCCTCAAGATTCGATTTTGATTTCTGGGTATTGATTGCTCCGCTCAATTCAAGTTTCCATGTCTTGATTGGAGATTTTATGGCTCAATTATCAAACTTTTGTTGTCTTCGAAGAGGGATTTCTAGGGTTTAACGATTGGTTTCGGAATCTGATTCAGGGATAAAACGTAATGGGCAAGCATAGGAAGAGAGATGCTGATTCTGATGATGAAACTCCATCTTCTGCATCGTCGTCGTCTTTTTCCTCACACAGCTCAGATGAGTCTGATTCGTCTTCTAGAAGGCGGCTGAAGAAGCGAAGGGAGCGCCGGAAAAGCGACGGAGGTTATGAGAGAGAGAAGCGGAGGAAGAGAGAGAAGGAGAAGAAGAGGAAGATGGAGAGGAGGGAGAGAAAGAGGCGGGATAGGAAGAAGAGGACATCGAAGAAGCGTGACTATGAGTCTGATTCTGAGTCCCAGTCTGGTTCTGATTCCATGTCTGATCAGGAGAGTTCACGGGATGAGCCTGAAACTGTTGTTAAGGAGATGCTCATAGAGTTCCCTAATGTTGGCAGTGATTTGAAACAGGTAATTTGATATTTCTTTCTGCCCTACTCAGAGATAGTTTTGGTTATGAGGAGTAGAATTTGTGGTGAGCTTGAAATCATTGCTAGTGGTATGTGTCCAATGACACTGTGTTTTGATATTTTGATCTTTATGCCCTTTTTTTGTAGCTTTTGAAAATGATAGATGCTGGCCAAGCGGTTGATATAAAGGGTATTTCGGAGAGTGTTTTGAAGAAGCGGTTGAAGAAGCTGTTTCTATCTCTGAAGTTGAAGGAACGTGGGGATAGAGTCTTTTTATTACCACCAGGTGCGTCTCCTTCTTTAGATGTGGTGGGACATCTTATTAAAGGCGGCGAAGAAGAAGTTGAGAAAAACGTTGATGATTCTGCCCCATTGAAGAACACTGAAGCAGCTGCTACTGGGAATGATGGGCCAAAAAAGGGTTTGGCAGATGAGAACAATCTGGGATCTAATTCAGCCGATGATGTTGCTGGTCCAAAGAAAAGGTGATCCACGTTTTCTCTTTTTCGTTCATTCTAGTGTCCTTGATACTAATTGGTTATTCCGAAGGTAAATGTTTAGATCTTAAAGTAGTCTACAGGATAAACATGATGGTATAATAATTTGATTGCAGGGTGATTGGACCGGCAATGCCATCGGCTCAGCTACTTGCTGCAGCAGCAAAGCTAACAGAAGCTCAAGCTGAACTCAGGTGCCTTTAAATTGATTACCAGTTCAAAGACTATCTTTGTTATTTACTTTATATGGAATAACTTGATTGATAAATATTCATTGAAAATTCTTCAGAGAAGCTGAGCTAGAAGAAGATTCAGAATATTTTATAGGACCTGCTCCACCAGCTGTTGTTGCAGAAGTTGCATCCTCGAATGAGGCAGAGCGATTCGAAGAGGTTCTTGTTTTCCTTCTGGCAAATACAATTCTTTGTTTTCAAAGTTTATGGATAGTGTATTAGCTAGAGTACCAACTCATACTCATTTCATAATCAGGTGACACGGATCATGGAAGCTGAAGCTGATAGTCCATACGACGTTTTAGGAGTGAATTACAATATGGCTGCTGATAACATGAAGAAGAGGTAGTCATCTTACTGTTACACTTTTGAAATCAAGAAAAAAAGATTGTTAGTCACTAAACTGCTTAAACAAAATCCTAAATAATCAGTTCCATGATTGGTATAGACATCTTGCTGTTGTTTCTATACAAATCCAGATAATAAGTGGTGTATGTTCGTTTATTCTATATGGTTTTTTAAAACCATTTGGATCTGGAATTATTGGTAACGTTGAAGTCTCTGCACATAACAAAAGCATCAACTATCTCTGATGTAGCTAGGGGATTGTGGATCTCTCTGTATGCTGTATCAATAAGTGGCAAGAACTAAGACAACTTTGGTCTGTAGGTACTGGAAGCTGTCTCTTTTAGTTCATCCAGACAAGTGCTCTCATCCGCAAGCCCAGCAGGCTTTCGTTTTGCTGAATAAAGCTTTCAAGGAATTACAAGATCCAGAAAAGGTGAGTTGCGGATCAACTGTCTGACTCTAACATATTTTCCCTCCATCATATGTCCGTAAGACCCATCTATTTAATTTTATTGTCTAAAACTTGAGCCCTTGTTATATCTCTAATAGATTAAGTTCTGCAGCGAAAAGCTATGGATGACAAGATTAAACTCAAGGAGGAACAAGAGGCTTTTAAGGTTGTTATTCTGCTGAATTGATCGATGTTCGGGATAAATCTGTATGTATCACTTAAGAACAACACGGTGTACTTGTTCTGCAGGCTGAATTACGCTCGATGCAAGAAGCAGCACAATGGAGAAGATCACAAGGTGATGATGAGTCACGCTCATGCAGGCTGCTTAACTCTTTGCCTTTATAAGATGAAAATAGCAATGGATTTTTTCTCGGTTTGCAGGCATATCAATGGAAGGCGATGAAGAGCTGCTAGCGGCAACCGAGGTTAAACCTGTACCTAAAAGAGACGAGTGGATGACCACCCTTCCTCCTGAAAGAAAGGTGAGAGACCCACATATGGATCAAAAAACGCTTTTTAATTAGTTTTCTAGGCTTCAAAGTTTAATCTCATTTGGGGTTCGTCTTTTGCAGGTTGGAGTACCTGTGCAGCAATCAACCACGGCATTTAGCAGAAATGCTAGAGAAGGACGCGGAGACACTGCTGTGTGGACTGATACTCCTATGGACAAAGCTCAAAGAGCAAAGATGAAGTAAGAACACATATTTCAACCTCTCGCTAGCACTTGTAAACCACATTTGACCCGTGAGGTTTTTTTTTTCGATGAGCCAAAGACACGTTGGGTCTATTTGAAAAAGTTCAGCTGCTCAAACTTTAGCTATAGGTCAACTATAACTAGCCTGGGACTGAATATAGCGGATTGTAGCTGTTGGGAGTAGGCTAGAGAGCAGTTAGTGAGGGCTGGATTTAGAAGGCCGACTGTTGAAGGCGAGGAATTTGGTTGAGAGTAGACATCCCTCTCATTAATCAAATCTCTCTGGTTCTGTGATTGGAGTTTCATACATCGCTTTGTTCTTATCACTGTTCCTTTCCGGTGTTGCAGGTACTTGGAGGCATACAACGAGGCGAATGCGCTTGCTTCAAACGAAGTAAACAATATGAAAAGAAGCCTAGATGCTGAGCTTGTGGACAAGTACAACAAAGAGAAACGATCAAAGTCTCTGGTAGAGAAGCACAGGGAAGAGTCTTCTTCTTCGTCTTCAAGCCGTCTGAAGAAGAAGAAGAAATTGTCTTTGTCATCCAAAGAGAAAGCCGAGAAGGACGAGTGGGTGGGGAAGCATCCGTGGAAGCCATGGGACCGTGAGAACGACCTCACTGCCGGGAGACAGAAGGTGAAACTCGATGCTGAGGGTATGGCTGAAGGTTTGGCTTCCAAGTTTTCTTCTGGGAATTTCCAAAGAAGCTTTCTTTGAAGCTTCTTCTATCTCTCTTATGAGAGATGTATTTGCAGGAAAACTTATTTACGATAAATATGTATCCAAACAAGTCTTTTTGATAGTTTTAATTCGAAAATTTACAACAACAAAAAAAAGTCAGCTTATGTTTTACCAAACAAAAAGTTACTTTCGTATAGTTTATTTATTTTTAATAACTCACGCATACGTGTGTATATACCATTTCTTTTAATTACTATTAAAAAGGTAGATTTTGTAGATTAATGACTTTTCATTTCTTTTATTTATATAGCAAAATCTTTTTTTTTTAAAAAGCTATCACTTTGATGAAAATTATAAATAGTAAAACGTAAAAACATGAATAATTGCTATACCATTCATGATTCATCCATATAAAAAAAAAACTTGCATAATGGCGGAATTATTTCGCAAATTCCAATCCAACCTCATTATATACTCCTCTCTTCTCTCTTCTCTCTTCTAATGGAATACAGTTGCCGACAAATTTGTTTTTCGCAAACTACTAAAGAGACATTAGCACCATGAGGTTTTGGAAGTTAGTGAACCTTCTGAATATAGTGGAAGGTTCTTAATTAGCAAACCACAATTCGACAAGTGAGAGAGAGAGAGAGGGAGAAATAAATAAGAGCGAGAAGAAGGCATTTACTCTCTCTGTTGCAATTAATTATAAATATTTAATTTTGCGTCTGAAATTACACACTTCCAACAAATATATATATATATGTAAGCAAAAAAGGAAGCATTTTTAGATTTGTTGTTCGTCAAAGACTCAAAATTCTCAATTTCTTCGGAATTGGGTTTTCTTCGTAGCTTTTCAGTAATGGCGGCACCTCGGAATTTGACAGGTGACGGCGGCGGAGGAAGGCTGCTCGTGAAAGACGAAGAGAGCGCCGCCGCGTCGTCGGCAGCCAAGGGTCTTCTCATCAACGATGACTCGCCGACGGGTAAACGCAACAAATCGGAGCGATTTCCTCTTTCACGGTGGGAGTTCGTCGTTTTTTTCACCGTCTTCCTCGTTTTCACCACCGGACTTTTGTCTATTTACCTCACCATGCCCGCCGCCGAATACGGCAAGCTCAAACTTCCCAGAACTATCTCCGATCTCCGATTGCTCAAGTCAGATTTGCCTCTTCCCTTTTTCTTCTCCCTCATTTTTTTAGTAGATTGATAAAAGGGTTTTAACTTTTTTTTCAGTAATGTCTCTGGAATCTGGATCCTAGTTTTGAGAACCCTAAATTGAAAGTTCTGATCTTTACCAAGATGCCAAAAAATTGGTTTTTGAAAATAGCATTTCCAATTGAAACTTGTTTTGTTGATGTATGTGAGGTTTTGCTTGGACTTGCTATATGATATTACATTGATCTTGACATGTGCAGAGAAAATCTTGGGTCTTATGCAAGCGAGTACCCAGCCAGATTCATTTTAGGTTACTGCTCGACTTATATCTTCATGCAAACCTTCATGATACCTGGAACAATCTTTATGTCATTACTTGCTGGTGCTCTTTTCGGCGTGGTTAGAGGTTTTGTCCTTGTTGTCCTCAATGCAACAGCTGGAGCGTGTTCTTGTTTCTTCTTATCGAAATTGGTCGGAAGGCCTCTGGTTTGCTGGTTGTGGCCTGAAAAGTTGAGGTTTTTCCAGGCAGAGGTAAGTTCTTTTGTGTTTGATTAGCATATGAATAAACGTCTCTTGCTCTTAAGGCTTATTAATGCCTTGAGGTCTTCAATGCTTTGGGTCAGATTGCAAAAAGAAGAGATAAGCTGCTAAACTACATGCTGTTCTTAAGGATAACGCCAACGCTTCCAAACCTCTTCATCAATTTGTCTTCTCCAATCGTTGACATACCCTTTCATGTCTTCTTTTCGGCGACTCTAGTCGGCCTTATGCCAGCTTCGTACATCACCGTTAGAGTGAGTCTCTAGTTTGATCTCTTCTTGCGGTTCTGTGACATTTAAACAGGCTAACGTCGTACATTCACTGCATTTATGCAGGCTGGTCTGGCTCTCGGAGATCTCAGATCCGTAAAAGATCTGTACGATTTCAAGACTTTGTCGGTGTTGTTCCTCATTGGATCCATCTCCATATTCCCTGCTCTCCTAAAGAGAAAGAGAGTATATGAATGAAGATTAAAGAGCATAAATATTTATATAGATATTGATGAGCAGCAGTATACTGTTGCGTGCCGGGATTCTCAAGGTGTTTATGAGCTCGAACTAAAGAAGAAGATTGCTTCCGATACATCATGAAGGAGCTTAAAACCACTGCTAACTTTGGCTTTGATTGGTTTTGTCACTTTGGTCGTGGATTCGAAAATCCTTTCTTTGCTGCAGTCTCTCATTCCCTTTGTTAGTAAGTACTTGTCTTGCTAGTTTATTGAATCTTGAATCCCCAATTGGCTTTGTATATTGAAATCTTTAATCAGAGACCTGACTCTGCCAGCCAATAAAAGGCTTATGTAGTGACACGATTATGTAAATGTTTGAAGATATTGCTCTGACTAATTCTGATCAAATAATGGTTCTCTGGGCAAAAGGGTGAAATGGAAACTAGAAACTAATATTCATTAACCTTTTGTGAAGATGCTATATTTCTCAACATTGGCAGCAGCTGGAACTCTTCGTACCCTGTGAATGATGCCTGTAATCCTAATCTTCGTATTCGGCTGCAATGTCGAGTCAGAAATTTTAAAAAAAGAGTGACAATGAGAACCATCAACTGATGTATTACTCTCTTAGTTAAGGTTTTCTTTCACCGAAATATCACAAACCACTAGGTCGTATGTATTGTTTAGGAATGTAGTTAATATCCAGGATTTGATCCATTATATGCTATGAAATCCGGATATTCGGAAGCAGATAATATCTCAGATCCGGATCCGAATATCCTAATTTTTAGGTTTGGATTCATTAAATATATTAAAAATATTAAAAACATTTTTTTTTTTTTGTCGAAATAAAGATTACAATTTTTCACCTTTATATAAACAATTTTGTGCTATTTCGATACTCTCACCAAGCAATTTAAAACTTCAATAATCTCTTCCAATTGTGTTTCGACTTTTTCATTAGGAAAACATCGATTACTATCTTATTCGATAGGTGTGATACAATATGAATAAGATTAATAATATATTTTATGTTTATGGGATTAATAAGATTTTTTCTAACTCAACTTTTTATTTTATTGTTTACAACATAGATATCATCACAAAAACAATGATAACTCAAACCCAAAAAAACAATATCAATTATGTGTCAAAAGAGTTTTATTTATTTTAAAAAAATTATTATCATTATATTTTTGAATTAGATTAAAAAAACAACTTAAAAACCTAATATAATCATATTTATGTGCGATATAATGCATATTATGAGTTTTGTAATTTATTTTAGCTTTACCATTATGTGAATGCGGTAAAATATGTAAAATTGATGTTTGAGAAAAAAAAATATATTGAAAATTTATCATATTGTGAAAATTATAGAAAACTAAAAATTAAAAATACTTATCATTTGTTTCTCATCAGAAGAACGATAATATGTTGATTCAAAAAAGAAAAGTCAAATATGTTTTTAGAAGATCACTAAAGTTAATTCAAATAGAAATATAAAATCTAATATGTCAAGATTTTGGAAAAAAAATAGATATATGAGTAGTTACATAATTTAAAAAACAAACCTAATTCAAATAGAAATATGAAAAACTAATTATTTGGAAATATGTGACAAATTTGTTTGAAAATATAATAAAAATAAGAGAGTTCAAATAAATAAATAACGGTTAGGCTTCTGTATAAGTAGTTTCATATCGACGTTCGGAAACTTATTTTATTTATTTTCAAAAATGATCTGATTTTGTTTTACATTTTTTGCGTTTAGTTTTTTTCACGGCTTATATAATATTACAATTTAAAAAAATTAAAATATAAATATGAGAATCAACTCAACAAAATTTTGAATTTTTTTTATAAGATGAGTAAATCTAATTCATATATAAATATGAGATCCAATTCGTCAAGATTTTTTTTTTAAATAGATGCATGAGTAAGTACATAATAAAAAATAAACTTAATTCAAATAGAATAGAAAAACTAATTATTTGGAAAGATGTGATAAAATTTAATTGAAAAACAAATAAAAAGTAAAAAATAAATGTTAGGCTTATCGATTAGTGTTTTCACGTGAGCGTTCTCAATTTTATTTTATTTACTTTCACGAGTAATATGATTTTGCTTTCTACTTTTTGGTGTTCATATTTTCCCGGGTAATAAAATATTTTATTATAAATCCGCATATATAGGGTCCTAAATCTAATATTTTATAACTGGTAAAAAATAAAATCAATCAATTAAAAGTAAAAAAAAAAAATAGATCACCCATGGAAGTAAAATAAAATAAATTTGAGAACGATAATGTAAAACTATTGATTGAGAAGCCTAACATTTCTTTTGATTTTTTTTATTATTTGGTTTTTAATTAATGTTTATCACATATTTCCAAATAATTAGTTTTTCATATTCCTATTTGAATTAGGATTACTTTTATTATTTAACTACTTATATATTTATTTTTTAAATCTTGACGAATTTATTTTCGTATTTTTATTTGAATTAAACTTACTCATGTTTTTAATCATATTTAACTTTTATTTTTCTCTTCTGGATCGACATATTATCTTTTTCAGATAAAAAATGAATTCTAAGTATTTCATCGCTTGATTTCTTATTTTTTATAATTTTCACAACATAAGAAACATTCAAAATAATTTTCTTCTCATACATCAATTTTGCAAACTTTTAAGGTGTCTACGTTATGGTAAGTCTAAAATAAAAATACCACAGTATAATGTATATTTTATTTATTTTTTGTAATCTAATTTCAAAATATAATGATATTAGATTTTTAAAAATGAATAATTTTTTTTTGACATGTGGTTAAAACTAATTGAAAACAATATTTCTGGAAGAGATTATTAAAATTTTAAATTGCTTGGTGAGAAGATCGAGAAAGCACAAAATTATTTCAACAAAGGTGAAAGATTATACTTCTTGAAGATTTGGGTGTGTAAATTTAATTCTATTCGAACTCAAAAAAATTTTACATGTGTATTTAATATTCTAATGAAAAAACATGTTTGATGTTTTGCCTTATCTATTTATATTCAAAATCAAAATATATGTAAACGTGTACATATCTAGCTTATTTAATAATATTTTATGAATTATCAATTAGAAGCTAACTCGAAACGTTGATATATGTTGTTTTTTATAATCTAATTGATAAATACAAATATATAAGATTTTTTAAAATAAGATTATTTTGACACATGGCAAAACTAATTGGAAAATTGTTTAACACGTGTCAAAATTTGATCAACTGATTGCCACATGTCACGATCGAGTTAATTATAAATTTATACGCATCAAGCTTTATATAATAAGATCTTATTCGGAATCTAAATTATTAACAAAAAAAATTATAAAAAATTAATTTATTTTTGTAATTTAATTCAAAAATATAATGGTATTACGTTTTTTCAAATAGAAAAATTATTTCAAAATGAAAAAAAAACTGAAAAAAAAATCAGATCACTCATAAAAGTAATAAATAAGATTCAGAATGCCGATGCGAAACCAACGACAGAATAATCTAAACATTTATTTATTTAGCTGGATTCTTTTTTCTATTGTTTGGCTTTAGTTAAATTTTATCATATTTTTTTAATATTTATATTTTTTCTATTCCTATTTGAATTATGTTTACTTTTTATTATTTAGTTACTCATATATATATATATATATATATATATCTTTATATAAAAATACATACGAAAATTAACTTTTTATTATATTAAATTTTATTTAAAAAGTATTATCTACAAATTTTTGTTGGGAATTTGCTAAAAATGACTCAAAATTTCATTTGAAATGCAAATATACACCCCTTATCTCATATTTGGCAAAAGTAATCCAAAGAGGTAGTGAAATTACAACTACACCCTTTATGATCAAACAAAAAAATGGAGCACACAATTACTGTTTTAACCCTCGAGAAGTCTGCTACGTAATAGAGAAATCTGCTATGTAAAATTTAGTTAGAAGTCGAACTTGTAGACTCCAAAAGAAATCTACTACATAATTACATATAATATTTAAATTTATAAATTAACAAAAATTAATTTGATTAAAAAATTATATTCATAACCAAACTATAAACGAAGTATAAAAATTAAAATTTCATAATACTGAATCAATTTAAACCAATAAAAAAAATTATATTATAAATGAAATACATACTAATAATGAAATAATACTAAAGAAGATATGAGATACCAAATTGTGTCATTTCAACAAGTTCACCATGTGTACAACCATCACTCAAAAAAACATTCTTCCTCCTCTCCGATTATCCACCACAAATTGCCACGATCTATCTTCCATAACCCATTCTCCATAAACAACAGGTAACTGAACTATCTGAAAAACATATAAAAACACATTAGCGATCGTAATTGCGAAGCAGACTTCATCTGAAATCTATACATATGAGCTAAAGGCTAATCAAACAAGAAAATTGATTTCTCCTATTAATATTTCACATAAACATGTCAAACTCATACAAAACCAAAAACAATAACTAATACACATGTCAGAACAAGAAAATCGAAAAATCTTTATTATAAATGGATTTTTAATAAAATTTAAAATACAGACTTCTCCGGAAGTCTCCCGAGAAGACTTCGGGTGAAGTCTACGAAGCAGACTTCTGGAGAAATCTGTATCTTTGGGTTACTTTTGCAATTAAGGCATATCACGGAGGAGACTTCACCCAAAGTCTATAGAGTTTGCAGACTTCGGGTGAAATCTCCTTGGTAAAAAGCAGGTTACTTTTGCATTTGACTTTATAAGAGCAGGCTTCACCCGAAGTCTGCAAAATAAAAGGTTAATTTTTTGCAATTGACCAGAGTTTGACTTTCTAGAGGAGATTTCACCTGAAATTTGCACAAATACGCGAAAACCCGTAAAAATGTAGCAGACTTCACCTGAATGCTCCCTAAAGGAGACTTCAGGTGAAGTCTGCGCTGAAAAATAGAGGTTAGATTTGCAATTGACCAAAGTTTGCTTTTTGGAGCAGACTTCACCCGAAGTCTACTCTGAAAATAGAGGTTAGTTTTGTGTTTGACCAAAATCTCGAATTAAATAAATAGTAGACTTCACCTGAAGTCTGCGAATTAATGTTTTTCCTGGTCAATTGTTTGAAATTTTGGTCAAATGCAAAACTAACCTCTCCGTACAGAGTAGACTTCAAACAAAGTATGCTATAAAAAGTAAAAGTTTCAGTCAAATGCAAAATTGACCTCAATTTTTTACAGAAGAGACTTCACGAGAAGTCTGCTCTGTAAAGTCAAAGTTTTGGTCAAATGCAAAACTAACCTCACTTTTACGTAGACTTCACATGAAGTCTGCACTAGTTTTTTTGGTTTCCAAAGGAGAACGTGCAGACTTCAGGTGAAGTCTCCTTAAGATATTTTCAAAAATGGTCAATTGCAAATCTAACCTCTCCGTTGACCAGCAGACTTCAGGTGAAGTCTGCTATCGCGAAACAGATCTGAAATTAGCGAAAATCAAGTGATTTTACCTTTTTCCGCCGTTCGAGCTCGTTTTTAGCTTCGTCGAACACCTGAAACTTCGAATCTCACCGGTAACAAAGAAGTCCAGCCGTTTTAGATGCAAAAACCATAAGAAAACATGAGGTTATGAGAGAAAAAAAATAGAACGAAAATTATAGAGGTTTTTGGATGAAAGTGGAAAGGAAATGGAAGATGAAGAGGTTATGAGCTCAAAGATTGAGCATTTAGAGCTCCAAAATCAGTTGGGAGATATTTAGAGCTTGATTTTGATAGTTCATGGTGGTTCGAAAAATTGATGAAGATGACATTTTCGTAAATAAGTTGATCTCTTATGGTTTTTGTGTCTTTTTGTTAGTTTTCGAATTTAAAAAAAAAAATTGAAAGATAATGACATTTTAGTGAATAAGTGTGAAGGTTAGGGATTTTTTTGTGAGAAAGTGGCAAAATATGAAGAGGAGAAAAAATTGGGTTATGTTTGGGGTTGACCACAAATTGTAGATTATTTGTGAAACAACTTTTTATTTAAAATTATTTTAGACTTTAAATATTTTATTTTATTTTTTTAATATTTTTTATGGATCAGGATCATGATCAAAATTTACGGGATCAAGTTGATCTGAAAGGCAAAAAAACCCGAAATTTAAAGAAATTTAAGAGATATAGGAGTGAGGCATGTGCTTAGTGAAAAAAATCAGAATGATCTAACAAAATAATCATACAAACTGCCAAAAAAAAAAAAAAAACGAATTGGGCCGTCTTCGGCTCTTTGCTTATGGGGCATGTGGGATAACATCTTCGCTTTATCCCTTTCAGCTCTTAGCCAGTTAGTCTAATGCAAGTTTTTCACAGCTCGTAAAATAGTCCAACCCCATACGATTTTTTCGTTTCTTTGGATTTTGTTTCTCACAGTATGCAAAACAGTATATAAATGAAATACTGTATGATAAACAATAATAAATTCTAACATAAACTCAAGGGGAAATTATAAAAATACGCGATATTATTTTTCAAAAGTACTATTATTTGCTATCTATTTTCAATAATACCATTTTTATAAACGTTCGTTTATAAAAAATCAAATTTATAAGAGAAATTCTGGGATATACCACTTCTCAACTGCTATTTTGTAAAAATATCACTGTTTAAAAATCTTTACAAGCGTGTTACTCCATTTTTTCCATATTTCCATATTATCTTTTGACTCATTTTAACCTAATTTTTTGTATTGATTTTTTCAGATCTTGCCTCCCAACTCGAGAATTCTTCTAAAATCGCCATCTCCGATCTCAAATCTCTATGTCTCCAATCTCAGATCTCTCTGTCTCCGATTTCGCCGTCTCCGAACTCCATCGCGATCTCCTCTGAGAAGATTCGAGAAAGAGTTGTTGTTGATCTGGTGGTGCGTTTGACGAAGAACATGGATCTGGTGGATTTGAAAAGAAAAAGGTTGTTTAGCCCGACTAATGACCCGATTTGTTGAAAATCCGACATGTGTTAGGTCAAGAACGGTGAAAAGTCAACTTCCAGGTAATATCCATAGAAAGTAGAAAAAGAAGAAAGAGGAAGAGAAAACGCAATCGCGGAAAAAGAAGAATCGAAAACGTTTTAGAATAACTTATAAAACCTTTTAAACACCTTATAAAACCTTTTAAATATGGTTTAGTTTTGAAGGTATAACACTTGGAGTGTTTGCAGGAGGAGTCTTTTAAATATCTTATAAAACCTTTTAAATACCTTATAAAACCTTTTAAATAGATTATAAAATCTTTTAAATACCTTATAAAAATGTTTAAAAACATTATAAACTGTTTTAAAACATTATAAAATAGTATAATACCTTATTGTTTTTTGTGATGTTTGATTTTGTTGTTTACATAGTCTGATCAATTCTTACACGAATACTTTTGTTCTTGTTTTGTCTCTGTTGATGCATAAACTTCTGAGAGCACTTGGAGTGTTTGTAGAAGGAGTCTTTTAAATACTTTTTAAGTACCTTATAAAATCTTTTAAATACTTTATAAAATATTTTAAATACCTTATAAAATTGTTTAAACTCATAAAACACTTTTAACGCAGTTACAGAGATCAACCGTCTCTACCTTTAGAAGATGTCTATTTAACAGAGATTCTAACATCAAAATTAGGCTATAAAACATTTTAATTATGTTTTAAAACTTACAAAATATTTTAATTACAAAACTGTAAGACAAAATAAGGATAAAAAAGAATAACATCGTTTGATAAAATTAAAATAAAAAAGTAGAAGAAGAAGAACATTCAACAACAAAATTAATCCCAAATTGACAAATTGAAATTTATCCTAAATACAACCCATATTTATTACTACATTCAACAAAATCGAATAAAAAATCTTAGATTTGTAACCCAAATCAAATAAAAACCCTAGATTTGTAACCTAGATCGAATCAAAAACTCAGATCTTTAACACAAATCAAATAAAACCAGATTTTCGAGAATAAAAAACCAGATCTGTAACAAAAAAATGACAAAATCTGATCTAGTTTAAAAACATTATAAAACTATTAAAAAAAAACCATAAAGCACTTTTAACGCAGTTACATAGATCAATCGTCTCTAACTTTAGAAGATGTCTATTTAACAGAGATTCTAACATCAAAATTAGGTTATAAAACATTTTAATTATGTTTTAAAACTTACAAAATATTTTAATTACAAAACTGTAAGACAAAAATAAGGATAAAAAAGAATAACATCGTTTGATAAAATTAAAAGAAAAAGTAGAAGAAGAAGAACATTCAACAACAAAATTAATCCCAAATTGACAAATTGAAATTTATCCCAAATACAACCCATATTTATTACTACATTCAACAAAATCGAATAAAAAATCCTAGATCTGTAACCCAAATCGAATAAAAACCCAAGATTTGTAACCCAGATCGAATCAAAAACTCAAATCTATAAAACAAATCAAATAAAATCAGATTTTCGAGAATAAAAAACCAGATCTGTAACAAAAAAATGACAAAATCTGATCTACGATGAGAGATCTCCAACCAGGAGAGATCGACAAGGAGAGATTTGAGCGTGAGAAATCTCCAACCCAGAGAGATCGACGAGAGTTGAGAGATAGAGAGAGAGAGAGAAAAAAAAAACAAAATTTGATTCATGGCTTTTTTGACAGGGATAAAATAGACAATTTGTTGTAAAAAATAGCACAAATAAAAATGGCCAGATGGGAATAACACGCTTGTAAAAATCACTTTCAAATGTGGTATTTTTGCAATTGTCCCAATTTATAAGGTTTGTAGACCTTATAAACATATTATAAACTATATAAAAAGTTAATAAAATTTGAAAAACATTTGATAATATTCTATAAAACATATTTTATAAACTCTTTTAAATTTGAGTTCTTATAAGATGTTTTTCTTTCTTTGTCCTTTCCTTACTTTTTATCCTCTTAATTCATCATTGACTCTGCAATTAATTTGTCTGATATGTCGTTAAACTTTCTTGATTCTCTCCTTCAATTCCTATGATTTTGGTTTCTCTTCTGTTACAAGTCTTCGTCTAAGAGACTTTTTTTTAAATCTTTCTTGGGCTTTGATTTGAATAATAATTTTTTTTTTTTATATTTGGACCAAAACATTTTTTTGTATTGGGCCGAAATTTATACACCAATATAAATCGAAGTATTCTACAAATTGAGGTATTTGTTGAGTCTCTTATTTTGCGATTTTGATTTATATGTTAATCCATCCCTTTTGATAGGGTTAAATACGTGTGAATAGTTATCCCTGCGTGGGTTTATCTTTACCCTTGCGTGGATCTATATTCGCCAAAATATGGGATGCTGTATTTTTTTATGGGTAATTTTTAGTCTGTTGGTTTAGACTTCAGACTATGCGGGATTTCGTTTCCTCTCCAAATGAGAGGATGTGTTTTACCTATTTGAAGTCTTTATCTCCCCATTTGTGGGATTGTCTTTACCCCTTTGAGGGTTTTTATCTTCTCTTTTGTGGGATTGTCTTTGTCTGTATGGGTTTGTCTATTCCAATGTGGATTTGTTGTCTTCCTATGTAAGATATATGTATTCTGTGAGGAATTACATTTTTATAATTAATACAATGAGTTGCGGATAAAAAAAAAGAAAGTTGAATTTGTTGAGTAACCATAATTAAGCGTATAACACATATATGCCATATATAGAGTTAGTAACCATATGTTAAATTGTCCAGACGGAAATACCCGTTTTTCAATCTCTCATTATCTTTCCTTTGCACCAAATTTTTTTTTATCCCACATATTTTTATTTGGTTAGATATTTTCAAAATAAAATAATTAAATTTAATAATTCTATAAAAAAAAATATTTTTTTCGTATATGACATAGTTTAAAATTTTTAAAACTAACAAAAATTACTCTAAAAATAAATTATATAGCTTTGAATGAAAACGTTTATTCTACGTAGAAGACATATGATAAAATAGTATAGAACAAAATATCATTTTATTTTATATTTTTTGAAAAACAACAAAGAAGTCTAAATTTAAACTCTAAATTTAAATTTTAAATTTTAACTCTAAAAATAAATTCTAAATTTTAAAAATTAAAATTTTAAACACGAATCATAAATTTTAATCCAAAAACACCTTTTAAACTAATTTGGAAAAAAAATCTATATCGGTTTTCTATATAGAGTAACATGCTATATGGTAAACAAAATAAAATATTATTTCATTACATGTTTTTAAGATAAAAGAGTGTGCTTGCACTTACAATCGCATATCTATTTTTCAAATAATTTATATTAGTTTTTTTTATAAAATTTAAACTATGAGGGATGCAAAAAAAACCTAAATTAATATATAGAAAAAGATAAAAACAAAACAAAACATGTGAGTGGAAGACATTTATCTCGTACATGATGAAGAGAAATAAAGGAGAGAAAGAGAAGAAACATCAAAAGTATTTTATGTCATTTTTGGTCTAATAATATGTAGGTATATGGTAATTCTCTTAAATAATTTTTTTTGATTATCCAACCAAATTTTTCAATAACTTATACGATGCTCCCACATTTACATATCTATTTTGCCAAAAAACGATATTTTAATTGAAAGAGTGGTCGATGTCAAAGAAATAAAATAAAATAATAATAATGGAAAGAGTGGTGTTCACGACGACGATGTCGTGCGTGCAGTGCAAAGCTGCCAAAGCATTGTGAAACCCAACCCACCATGATATATGGAGAAACTGGTTCCTGTCCTTTTGCTGCCACGTGTGCATGTCGGTGAATTGTCTATGGCTTTGATTGTTACATTTTAACAGAATAGTACAACTTATACCAGTTTTTGTATAATCAATCAGTAAAAAAATAATAGCATTATATTTATTGTATTATCATCTTTTATCACTATTTATATTTTTTTTAATTTACTATTATTTTGTACTGCTATTCTGTACCATAAAAAAAAATTATACTGTCGTATATTATCAATCGAATCTTATATTTTTTTTCGTTTTGGACCCTTTCTCTCTACATAACGTTTTCTGTTAAAGAAATAAAGAGAACAAAAAAATCATGATCTGCGTCAAGAGACATAATTTGTGAAAAGAAAAAAAAAAGTTAGAGACATAATATTTTGCTAAAAAATAATAAAGAGAAAACCTGTAACATCGTGAAATACACGTACGTTTAAATAAATTGGTGTCCGGTGAAGTTATATATTTAACTCTTTTTTTTTTGTTTGAAGATATACATTACATGTTCTGAATTCTGATTAGTCAAATAGTAAACACGTCATTCCTAGTATTCATAAATCTTTGTCCTTTTCTTCCTCATTTCTCGTTTGATCTAAAAATTTATTTGGATAATATTGTTGGGAAATATTTAATTATTGGAAGAAAAAAATTTACTAGGTCTAACTTAGACCTAGTAAAAGACCCATGATTCAAAATGGCATGGAAGAAAAAAAGCAAATACGAGTAAGACCCATGAATTCGAAGATGGAAATCTCTCAGTTCCTAACGGTGGGTCCACGTGAGAGTGATTTGGTATTTGAGACATTCGTTGGTGATTCGCAATCGTCATCGGAGCGAAAGTTTTGATGGAGGTGAAAACTGGCTCAGGCTCGATGCCGACGAAGGTATGTGAAAACTGGCTCAGGCTCGTCACCACACCATTCAAACCCAAATTTTACATATTAATAATACACACATCAATTTTAACCTAAGTATTACAGGATTTTGAAAATTTTCAAATGTAACATTGCGGCTTACATTAATGAGAAATTAGTTAGAATCAAAATGTCATTTTGATTTAAATTTATGAAAAGTGAATTAAAAAATAAATAAATAATAATCTCCAAAATTTAGAAATTTCAAATTGTTTTTATTTCCCATTTATCTCTCATGTTTTTCCTTCCTCTCATGTTTTTTTATCGTCGTTGACAAATCATGAAATCTTAATCGCATGAGCTATTGTTGTCGCTGGTCACCGTACTGCCGTGATGGTCGCCTCTCCAACTACCTCCAAACAGCTCGCTCTTTCTCTTACCGGCGTGAAGAGCAGTTGAATCGCGATTGTTCATATTAATGTCGTTGACCGCCGTTTATATATGATGTCGTGATGGTCGCCTCTCCAACCACTTCCAAAGTGCTCGCTCTTTCTCTTACTGCCATGAAGACTAGTCAAATTTCGATTGTTCACGTAACATTTCCGATCACATTTGACGACGTCACATGCACTTCACCGCCACATGAGATAGCAAGACGCTATATTACGACATTTTCACTAGATAAATCAGATATTTTAGAACAAATCTTTCAGTTCGATCCGTCTTGTAAAAAAATCTATTAAAGACAATATTTTAAACAACCATAAACCAACTTTCTTTTAAAACGACGATGTCAGAATACAACAAAAGACGAAGTACAAGTACACAACATAAACGTTGAGACGAATTTTTTTTTAAGTGGATAACAAGGAAAATTTTAAATCTATTGCATATCTTATGTTCATCTTCATCAACTACGCTTGCTTACTTGTGATTACATAAAGAGAAACGTGAGTATACAACTTGCTCAGTAAATCTAGATCATCCTAACAGTCAACATAATAAAAATGTAATAACTAACATATAATACTTATATACTAAGAATAATCATATTTCATCTCAAAACGCATTCATCACATTATCCTTAAACCACGTTAGCATGCATTCTTTGCATTATATAATAACTTGAAAGTGTTATCATTCAAAATTAACCTATAGGATTACGTAATCCTACAAACCTCCACGTCTATATCAATTCAATCACTTCATCGCAACCATTCCATTACTCCTGTGATTCGGCGTCCATAGTTAAACTATCACATGTGACCTAGTAGTCTTCGTAACCACATAGGTTAAACGGATTTCCAATCTTTTTAATTACCATCTCAGTAACTTTGACTACCCGTCGGTAGTACACATTCTTAACCTGCAATCATGATTCTTTGTGTCTTTGTACCCTACATTGATACGACAAATTAAAGATGGCCGAATAACAAAAACATTATAATTTTCTCAAACCATGGATATTATATACAAACGCCTCTCACACGTACACTTAAAGGTGAAAAACGGTCATTTAATTCCTCAAGTTTTGCAATGTCGCGGTTTTATTCCCCAACTATCCAGGTTTTATTTTTATCCCTCAAATTTATATTAACTTCGACAATCAGGGATTAAAAAAGTCAATCTTAAGGTCAACTTAATGGTTGACTTTTTAAGTCCGGATTGTCGAAATCAACGTAAACTTGAGAAATAAAATTGAAACCGGATAGTTGAGAAATAAAAATGCCACATTGCAAAACTTGAGGCATTAAATAACCGTTTTTCAGTCTTACTCATATATATATATATATATATATATATACACACATTAAAAGCATCAACACAATCCATAGCAAAAAAAAAAAAAATTAAGTATATATTACATGATATTACAATCTCATAAATAACTAACATTAACACAAAATTTTACAATACTAAAACTTAGACCCTAAGTAGATAACATATATCTTAAACAAAAAACTTAAATTTTACTGGAAATCGAACATATCAGGAATCGACTACCGAAAAAAATCAAAATATTCCAAATGTGCTAATAAAACTCAATTTAAATAATAAAGTGTATCATATAATTAAGATAGAAATACTCACAATGAATAACTTTAAGAAACTTCAATGGTAAAAGCTCTGTCGAAGATCTAACTTTGCGATAACCAGTGTTCAGATGAACACATTAAAAGCGGCGATTAAGAAAAAATAAAAATATATGTTTGGTGATGATGCGTCAATATTTTAAATGATTTGTGACATAAGTTTTACACATGAAAAATAGTCTTATCATCTATATTATTTATATCATCTATATATATATATGTGAAGAGTATAATCTTGATTCAATTAACCGTTTGTCAATTAACAAAACTAAAAAATAAAACAATTTTATGAGAATCTCGCGGTTAAAAAAAAAAATAGTATGGTTTTTTTGCAAATATGCATCTCAACTACAACCACTATTTATTGAATTCTATTTCAATTTTATGCCCTCTTTCCTTTAAGTTTTCTCTTAAACGTTCATGCGTTTTCTTTTCTTCAGGATGGTCTTTAATTTTTTTTAACCCATTTTTGTTTTGTCTCGATAAGAGTAATAAAAATTAACATTAAACATCTAAGAGTATTTTCTTAATGATACATAGATAACTCAAATAGATTGTAAACTCCGCATTTAATTAAGATTAAGTACACCATTGATGTCAAAGAATTTTTGAACATTTTTGACATACAATTGTATTTATTTCTAAATTTTAGATTTTTTTTAATAAATGAAAAAGAAAAAAAGAAGTAATAAAAAAGAAATAATGAAAACAGTCATTTAATTATTTAAGTTTTGCAATGTGGCGTTTTTATTACTCAACTATTCGGATTTCAATTTTATTCTTCAAATTTACGTTGATTTCGACAATCAGAGTTTTAAAAAGTCAACCGTTAAGTGGACATTAAGGTTGACTTTTTAAAACATTGATTGTCGAAATTAACGTAAACTTGAGGAATGATGAAACCCGGATAGTTGGAAAATAAAACCGCGACATTGCAAAACTTGAAGAATTAAATTACCGTTTTCCTTGCTTTGGGTCATGAATACTTTATCAAACTTCCCTCACATATTTATATTCATTTTCATTAATTACGCTCGCATTACTCTCCGACGGTGCTGAGGCGTGGAAAAATCGCGGCGGCTAGGCGGAGCGGTGCTGAAGTTGGTTGCAAGGAAACAGATCTCGATCTGGTCTGGATCCGGCTCTGCTTGAGGACGGCAGTGCGATCTAGAAGAAGACCGTCGTAGATCCACCGTTGTAGCTCCCTAGATATGCTCCGTGACGGAAATCATCTGATGGTTCGGTGGATGGGGTTGCGTGTCGAAAGGGATCGCGGTGGTCATTTTGCGCGATCTAAGTTACTCACGGTGGCTCGGCGATGACGAGGGTTGGGTTTGCCTCTCCCACATTCGAATGTCGGTCCGTATGAAAATCTCCCTTTTACCGGATCGAAGGTAAGGTTGATTACGGTGGTCAGGGTTTCTCGGCAAACTTAATTCTGCTACCGGTGCAGTAGAGTGAGGACTCTCTCTCGCCGAAGAAAATATGGGATTGCCATTTTTTGGTTCCGGTTTGAAATCGTAAACCATAGCCAAATTCCTTGCTCGAATTGATATTAAAAAACTATATTTTATTTTAAAAAAAACAAGGAAAACCAAATTTTATTCGAACCATAAATCGAATTGCAGACTCAAATTATACTTTATCCAAGCTCCCATCCCATCAATTCATTGTGATAAAAAAAAGGGGGAAAAATGTATATATAAATGCGAATGGTCACGAGATAATTAAAGAGCAATAATAAGAATATAATAATGGAGTAAGACGAGTCAAACATGGAGAAGAACGAAGGGTGCGTCTCGTCTTCCACTCATAAAAACAAAACAAACAAACAAAATCCGTCGTCTTCGTCAATCGGCGAAACAGAGATTAGAGAAAGAGAAAGAGAGAGTCTTTCGAAAATCCAGATTGAGAAAATGGAGAAACCAAACCCTAGACGACCCTCGAGCAGTGTTCTTCCTTACGAGACACCCAGATTGAGAGATCAATATCTGCTGGGTAAGAAGCTAGGCCAGGGCCAATTCGGCACAACCTATCTATGCACCGAAAAATCAACATCCGCTAATTACGCCTGCAAATCAATCCCTAAGCGCAAGCTCGTTTGCCGCGAAGACTACGAGGATGTGTGGCGTGAGATTCAGATCATGCATCACCTCTCCGAGCACCCAAACGTTGTTCGGATCAAGGGCACTTACGAAGACTCCGTCTTTGTTCACATTGTTATGGAGGTCTGCGAAGGTGGTGAGCTTTTCGATCGGATCGTTTCTAAGGGACATTTCAGCGAGCGTGAGGCTGCTAAGTTGATCAAGACCATTCTCGGTGTTGTTGAGGCTTGTCATTCTCTTGGTGTTATGCATAGAGATCTCAAACCTGAGAATTTCTTGTTCGATAGCCCTCATGACGATGCTAAGCTCAAGGCCACCGATTTCGGTTTGTCCGTCTTCTACAAGCCAGGTTTCTTTCATGGATCAATCTCCCCATTTTGATATTAATCTGGGAATCTGGTTATTTATCCAAATGGTTTTTTCTTGGTTGGTTCGTTGATTGATTGATTGATTCTTGATAGATATACACTGTCAAGAAATGTGTTGTTTGGTTTCTTGATCCAAATAAATGGTTCGACTCTGCTGAAAATTGGATTTCTTGATTTGCTGCCATCTGCAGGGTCTTTGTTGAATGGTTAATTCATATTTTCTGCTTGAGCTTTGTTAGGGAAACATTGGTTTTCTTTGGACAGATTTTTCTGAATCAGGCTTTGACATTTAGTTGAGAGATAAATGAATCCCTTCTAGCAAAAAGCTTTCATCTATTCGAATGTGTTGATTGCAAAAATGTGTCTAGCCAATTCACTGCCTAACAAAAACTGTCATTTGTGTTATTTTGCTCTTCAGGGCAGTATCTGTATGATGTAGTCGGAAGTCCGTATTACGTTGCACCTGAGGTTCTGAAAAAATGTTATGGACCAGAAATAGATGTGTGGAGCGCCGGTGTTATCCTTTACATCTTACTAAGTGGGGTTCCTCCTTTCTGGGCAGGTAAGTTTATAATAGCCAATACCTTTGTTACTACTAAATCACGCACAATGCTTATTTTTGATTTATGCATCCCTGTTCAATTTGCTTGCAGAGACCGAGTCTGGAATCTTTAGACAAATTTTGCAAGGGAAGATAGATTTTAAATCCGACCCGTGGCCTAGTATCTCAGAAGGTGCTAAAGATCTGATTTACAAAATGCTCGATAGGAGCCCCAAGAAACGGATTTCTGCACATGAAGCATTGTGTAAGTTATTTTCCCGGGGTTTATCGTAATGGTTGTTTTCCTCTCCTGTGTGTATTTCGTTGTTAATCCGTGTAAAAACTATAAGAAACTGAGTTTTCCTCTAATGATTATTAGGTCACCCGTGGATTATTGATGAACATGCCGCACCAGACAAGCCTCTTGATCCAGCAGTCTTGTCGCGACTAAAGCAATTCTCGCAAATGAATAAAATTAAAAAAATGGCCTTACGGGTAAGAATGTTGTAGATTTTTTTTCCCTTTCTTTCTTTATCTCCAACCCCATTGCTTATTTTCTAGAACTGATTTTCCCATCAGGTAATCGCTGAGAGACTCTCGGAGGAAGAAATTGGTGGTCTGAAGGAATTGTTCAAAATGATAGATACAGACAACAGTGGAACAATCACATTTGAGGAGCTTAAGGCTGGTCTGAAGAGAGTCGGATCTGAACTGATGGAATCAGAAATCAAGTCTCTTATGGATGCGGTATATTCCCAAAAACAGAAACTCTCTTTTAGAAGAATATTGATTTCTCCACAAAAGATGTTGTGGTAGATATTATGAATCACGACACTTAAAATGGTGTTTGGCAGGCGGATATAGACAACAGCGGAACAATAGACTATGGTGAATTTCTAGCAGCGACATTACACATGAACAAGATGGAGAGAGAGGAGAATTTGGTGGTTGCGTTTTCCTACTTTGATAAAGACGGGAGCGGTTATATCACCATTGATGAGCTTCAACAAGCCTGTACTGAGTTTGGTCTATGTGACACTCCTCTTGATGATATGATAAAGGAGATTGATCTTGACAATGTAAGAAACCTTCATGATCTATTTTCCTTTTGGCTTGTTTCTTAGTGAGTTTTCAAGTAGTAAAAAAACTGATGATGAAATGCGCGGAATGTTCAGGACGGGATGATTGATTTCTCAGAGTTTACCGCGATGATGAAGAAAGGAGATGGAGTTGGGAGAAGCAGAACGATGAGGAACAACTTGAACTTCAATATAGCTGAGGCTTTTGGAGTTGAGGACACTAGCAGCACTGCACAATCTGATGACTCACCAAACTAATTATAAATCTTCTCATATACATTTTGGAATTGAGAAATGAGAACCCACACAAGAAAAAACTGAAAAATAATATTCTCTTTTTGTTTTTGTTTTTTACTTTTGTAGATGAGCAACTTTCTAAATTTTATTATATTTATGGATAATTTTGCTTCAAATTTCCTGCCTGAATTTACTTTCTAATTTGTATGTATGGACCAACATTATTTAACACGTTAAATGATAATTTGAAGAATTTTTTAGAATACCACTAAAATATGTTTTTGTTTCAAACATATTATCACTTAGGTTTTTTTTCTAAAAATACCACTAAAAGTTTTGTTTTTTCAAAACTATTACAAATACTAAAAATAAGTTTTAAGAGTTTATAATTTAAAATTTTGGGTTTGGGTTTAGTATTTTGGGTTTAAGATTTAGTTTTTAGGGGTTAGGATTTATGGTTTAATTTTGAGGGTTTAAAGTTTAGTTTTAATTTTGTGGTATTTTTGGAAAAAGAAAATTTTTAGTGGTATTTTTGGGAAAAAAACTTAGTGATGATATATTTGGAATAAAAACTTATTTTTGTGATATTTTTGAGAGTTGCCAAAATAAAAATTAGTTAGCAAGCTTATATGGTGGAAATATAAATTTATTTAATAAATTGGATGTTTACATCTTATGGGGAAATATTCTATTAAAGAATTAGAGATTTCTTAAAATTCCAAACATTCCATCGCTAGTTTTTTTTCTTTCAAAAATACTACTAAAATAACACAAACACTAAAAATTATTTTTAAAAGATTATAATTTAAATTTTTTGGGTTTGAGTTTTTAGGATTTAGAGTTTAGTTTTGATGGTTTAAAGTTTAGTTTTAGTTTTGTGCTATTTTTGGAAAATAAAAACTTTTAGTGGTATTTAAAAAAAAAACTAGTGATGCTATTTTTGGAACAAAAACTTGAAATTGTGCTATTTTTGAGAATTGCTGTTAAAAAATTTAATTGAATCCGAAAGAATTGAACATTCTATCAAATTTTAGTGTTATTCAATTATGTATTTTATGAATATTTTATCAAATTTTACTCTTATTCAATTATGTATTTTATGATTTTTTTTTAAAATTCATGTGTTATTGGATTAACTATTTATAATCATTCTTTCAACTTATTTTAAATTTTAGTGTTATTTAATTTGTTAAATTCCTAATTCTATTAAATGTTAGGGTTAATTACTTTTCATAATATTGTCATTTCAAAAAAATTTAATAGAATTTAAAAAAAAAACGTAAAAAGCTAATTCCAAACTTTTTTGTTATTATTTTGATAGAATCAATTAAAATTCTATTAAAAAATCTACAATATTTAAAAATCAATCACTCTTCAATTCATTTCAAATCAAGGGTTTAATAACCTCCTGCTAGTATCTTACATATATAAATTACGCATCCATAGTGTCTACATCAAAGAGAAAAGAATATCAAAAACATAAATTAGATTTTATCATACAAATCCGAATCCATACTTTCAAATATCAAAAAAGTTTAGCCCTTTTGTGCAAAAACGAATATTTTGGGTCGTTTTCCGAAATATTTCCGAAATCAACTGTTATACGCAAAAAAAAATAAAATAAAATTCTGAACAATTCAGATATTCTCACAGAGTCTTGGTCTTGCCTCGCCTCTATGGAAGCTCAAAGATTTTCTTCTTCCACATTAAAACCCTAAATTACCTTTCAACCTTTTCTTGCGATTCGTTGTTTCTCTTCCTTCTTCTGTTGGGGTGGTTTGATTCGTTTTGAAGCTTTTAGGGAAACATGAGTCGGGCTTCGATTTTAATCTTATCTCTGTTGCTAATTTCGCACTTGGCTTCTGCCAAAATTTTGTTGATCGGGAAGAACACAACTCTCTCCTTCGACGACATCCAAGCCAATTTCAGTATGTTTTTCGACAATATCGCTTTTTCTTTTTCTTTTTTGGCTATGGATCACTGCGAAAAATTCCCAGTCTTTGGCGTTTCTACGTATATATATTAGAAGAAATTAGATGATTAGGGTTGGATCGGATATATATTAGAAGAAAAAGCGATATTGATAAAAGTGGGAATATTTGTTGCCTTTTCCAGTTATGGTTTGTTCGAATTGAGAAATAGGGTCTATAATCCTTGTAATGGGTCGGATCATATCGAGTGATTGTATTGAGATAGCTTCATGATGGCAATGGTGATTACTGTTATTTTCAGCTCCGATGATTAAGAAATCGGATCAATGCGGGGTGTTGTACGTAGCAGAGCCACTCGATGCTTGCTCGGATTTGGCTAACACGGTGATTGTGGAAGAAGGATCAACTGTTTCTCCTCCATATGTGTTGATCATCCGCGGTGGCTGTAGTTTTGAAATCAAAATTAGAAATGCTCAGAAGGCTGGATATAAAGCTGCCATTGTCTATGACAATGAAGATTACGGCTTCTTAGTTTCAAGTAAGAACCATCTCCCTCCGCTTTTTCGTCATAATCTCTTAAGTTTTTTTTTGTTGCTTGTTTTGATTGGTCGCATGGGATCTGCTGGGTACATAGATGTGTTATAATACATTAGTTGATAAAAAAATCTGGGAATGTGATAAAACTAGAGGAGAGAAGAAGCTTTTCAGATAGTCGATGGCTAGAGAAAGACCTATGCCTGAGACATAATTACAATACATTCTATAGCTACCATACACCCTTCCGCACAGGATTGTTGCTTAGTTTCCAGCTCAGCTATCTAACAACCGAGGTCGAGTTGGGAAAGGGTTTGGGAGGGTAATGCTCCATAGTTCATCCCTAGGGTTCTTTGATTTGGCGTGTTCATAGCATCGAGTTTGTTCTTCAATTCTGACTGAGAAATAAAACAGAAATCTGTTTCAAACTTATCATAATAGCGATGTCTAATTATCTTGTGAACCTATTGTAGTGGCAGGAAATCCCTCTGGTGTAACTATATATGGCACCTTTGTCTCCAAAGCAACTGGGAAAGTACTCAAAGAGTATGTGGGTCGTACCGATATGGAACTGTGGCTCATGCCAAGCTTCGAGACTTCAGCGTGGTCAATCATGGCTATCTCTTTCATATCTCTCCTCGCCATGTCTGCTGTGCTCGCCACTTGCTTCTTTGTCCGCAGGCATCGGGTAAGACGCCGGCGTATTCGGTCTCTTAGTGACAGAGACTTCCCTCGTATGACCATAAACTCTCTAAGACGCATGCCTACTACAGTATTTACCGGTGTTTGCGAAGAATCATCTACTTCTATTTCATGTGCTATATGCATTGAGGACTATAACATTGGAGACAGGCTAAGGATCCTACCATGCCGTCACAGTAAGTTCTTTTACTCACTTCAAAGTAAAAGGAATTTCTGTATGAGTATTCTTAATTGGTTGTTGCTGTTTTCTTGGCAGAGTTCCATGTCGAATGTGTCGACTTGTGGCTTGGCCAAAGGAGATCCTTTTGCCCAGTTTGCAAACGCGATGCAAGAACCATCAGCACTGATATGCCTGCATCAGAGCACACACCCTTGCTTTCTCCTAGCTTGACCCCAACGTCGTCTTTTCTCTTATCATCATCCTCCACAACCCCATTACAGTCATCTTATGATCTGCCAGTATATATCAGACAAGAGTCTCCTTCAACTTCCACCACAATGCAGCCACACACAATCCCTATGTATCTCTCCCACTCTCGCTCCCACACAAGCTTCCAAAATGGGTCATACCGCTCCCCGCCTATACCGGTTAGCCGGAGTTCAGTAGATCTGAGGAATGCCAATTCCCAACCGCGTCAGGGTTCGCTGCCTCGTTGCCTCCACTCGAGATATACGCACATACTTAGGCCGGGAAATGTATCAAGGAGCTGGGTTGTTGGGTCATTAAGCCAGCGCGAGCATTCACTTCACCAAAGTGACTCGCGCAGGTCTCTCTCTCACTTTGCGTCTGCAAGCTCCCTACCAGGCTGCTAAATCACTAAAAGCTAACACCGAACTAACCAAAAGGTTCAGTGTCTGGGCTCATTGCTTTGAAGACGCAATTAACTTCTCCTCGAGGATGGCCCGCGGCCAAGATGTCAAATCTAATTTGTGACCATTCCTGATTTTTGCAAACGATAGAGAGGTAAAAGAGTGTTCAGTGTGAGTGATATTCTTCAGCTCTACAGTTGTGTGGAGAATGGAGAATGTGAGATGAGTGAGTTTGAAGAGTAAAGCGTCTTTGGTGAATTATTGAGCTAACCATTGAGTTTGGGTATAACTAGCTTGTCACTTTGTTCCCTTGTGTATATATATATATATATACTTGCTGCTTTTCTTCCATTTATTAAAGAAAAAACGAAACTCCTTAAATTTAAGTATACACACGACTAGATTAACTAAAATGGAATATGATTTATTGTATCTGTCGATGTACCAAGATTGATTTGGCCCAAGGGATGATAAATATTGAAGAAACACAAGTAATAGAGCCAATCAAGTATTCAGGAAGTTGTGGACACAATGGATTAAAAAAGCTTCCAAAAAGTTAGCACTAATAAAGTTAGCTCAACTATAGTATAAGCGATTGTCAAAGAGTAAAGTTCGGAAATTATCTTCTATGTTCTTGCTTTTTTGTATTCTTCGATTAACCAAGAGACTCGAGTTGCTTCATCCTCCTCCTCATTGACCGTTTCTACGACAATCATCTATACAACTGTATTAATACATAGATTCCGGCATTGGTTAAAAGAGTGTCTTAAATCTCCTTTAACATTTCTGATGTTCTCAAACCGAAGATTAATTTACATGTATTCATTTATGTTCCACAAAACAATTTTAATATTCAACTTTATTGTCTGTACAAAACGATTCTGCAAACTCTTAAAACTGCACCACACCGATATAGCATATGAACAAAAAAGGCAGCCACAAAATTTGTCTAATATACTTAGGAGACAGAGATTTCAACCAAGGATTTCAATGAAACAGAGGCTGATTAATACAACAATGATGATCATTTATCAATGGAGAGTCCTAGGAGACCACAACGTGTTAGAGAAGCCAATGATCGAACTGATGACAACTTGGAGAGTATCAAATTGAAGATTCCTTCATTTCAAGGAAGAAACGATCTAGATGTCTATCTAGAGTGTGAGGAGAAAATTGAGTTGGTTTTTGATCACCAAAACTACTCAGAAATTAAAAATGTACAAGTTTGTGATTATGCTATTAGTGGGATCATTTAGTGACAAACAGAGTAAAAAATGACGAGCATCCCATTGAAGTATGGGCTAAGATAAAGGCAGTGATGATAATGGATTTTGTGCCCAACCATTATCATCGAGAATCACACCAAAAATTAAGGCAATCAAAGTGTGGAAGATTATTTTTAGGAGTTGGAGATCTTCATGCTAAGGGAAAATATCGGAAAAAATAGAAGCTATGACGAGATTTCTTAATGGCTTGAATAAAGATGTTCTAAATGCCACATTCAAGAAAAGGTGTACACCTTAATTATTAATAGAAGGAACTGTACAAACGTTGGTAGCACTACTCTAATGGATAGGTTGGGTTTATCAACCAAAAAGAATTTCAATCTTACATATTGTAATTGGTTAAATGTAGTGGTGATGAAGGTGACGAGACAAGTTCTAGTCTCGTTTCACATTGGATAATATGAAGACAAAGTACCGTGTGTAGGTCATATACTATTGAGAAGACCATGCAAATTTGATCACCATGTGAATCATGATGGTTACACCACAATAACTCATTTAGACACAACAGAAGAACTTTTACTCATTTTTGTTAACACCGCATGAGGTATATATGGATCAGTTACAACTGAAACATAAGGAGGAACAATAAGCAATGAGTGATCCAAACACTTTCCACGAAAAAAGAGTGAGAGTTTGAGAAAAACTTTAAAAAAATTTCGTGAGAACAAACCCATGAGGAAACTCACAAATTTTTTTGTGAGAGATTGTAAGATCAAGAGAACAATGTTTTCAAAGCAACAAATGATTGTACTTTTGTACAAAAAGGCTCTTATAATCTCTAATGATCATGTTTTGCCTAGATTTGTTTTTTCATTGCTGCAAGATTTTGTTGAAGTATATTCCAAGAAGATACGTCATGGTTTACCACTAATTCGAGGGATTGAGCATCATATTGAGTTTGTACCAGGATCCATTCATACGGCTAACCTATAGGATGAATCCAGAGAGACAAATGAGTTTCAAAGGAAAGTTAGTGAACTGGTGGAGAACGAGTACATTCGAGAAAAATGAGTGCATGTGTTGTTCCAGTTATGTTAGTACCTAAGAAGGTTGAGACTTGAAGAATATCTTTTTTACTGTCGATTGATCAACAAGACTACGGTAAAAATCAACATCCCATACTTAGATGATATGCTGGATGAATTGCATGGTTCTTGCGTGTTTTCAAAGATTGATATCAAAAGTAGTTATTACCATATTCACATGAAAGAAGGTGATGAGTGGAAAACTAATTTAAAGAAAATATGGTTAGGAAACCATATAATTCATTTTTGGTATTTTAGGTAACTCTTAATTAGCATCCAACTGTTCTATTGTCTATAGCAATGTATATAATCTTTGGTTAATTATACATACTTAGAGATATTAAAAAGGGTTTGTCTAGTTCTTTATGCACATATGAAAATGTAAATTGTATATATGAGATAAAAACTAAAAATAATAATGTGCAGTTTTTCTTGCAAATATTGGCACGCAATCTGATGCCACCAAGACTTTCCAATCGAAAGTCATATCTCTTGTTGAAGGTCCTTGTTGGATTTCAAGAATGTAGCTTTTAACACGACAAATACTCTGCACAATAGCATCTTAAAATGTTAGCGTCACTACTTATCATATTGGCTACGACAACAACTTACTAATTTGTATATATAACTCCAAATAAATAATGCAAATGCGTCTACCATATTTGTTCATCAATCATTGAAGCCCAATGCTTATTCATCCATGGAACTAGGTTTACAATATAGTTATATTAAAGAGCCTATTCGAATTTTCAAAGTTGATTATTAGAGTTTTGTTAAGATGTAAACTCTATCATTTTTACCTCTAAATTGTATTAGATACAAGTGTTTATATGCAGTTAAATATCAATAATTTGTAATTCTATTATAACATAATTCATTATGTTGTCAGCTTACAATCATATTTCACCTTTTCGCTTTGTTATTTATTTATTATTATTGACTAAATAAGTAATATTTGATATTAAAAAAATTCTAATTTAAGAAAAGTTTCACAACATGCTTAAAGTTTGGAGATTAAACGTGGGCTGGAAAAATTGAAAGTTTTACCTTATAAAGCAAATTTAGAGTCGACAATAACAAAACTACATTTTACACGCAAACGTTTTTGAGGTACAAAGACACACACACATAAAAGCTGTAATGAAACATCATGAGTCATATATGGTGCAAATTGATCATTTTAAGTTAATTTTTTTCTTATTTCTTGTTAAGGAGAAAAATCCTAAATATTAGGAAATCTCAGAGAAAACTATATCTTTAAATCTGATTCATATCAAACTCTACAATAAAACTGAATATTATTTCAAGTTATTGCTCGCTTTGAGAGGTGATATATTTATTTGATGTTTTAACAAAATAAGAAAATTGTGTATTTTATTGAACTTAAAAGATAAGAGCCACATAGAAATTTTTTGGGACTCAAGGCTAGCTAGGGAGGTAGGGGGCCACAACTCGTGTAACCGAGTTTTTTACTACCTTATCGCCACACATATTTTAAGCGTGTGTAAATTGACAAACATCTTTATACTTGGTTAACAAGTAACATCATAACCATTTACAAACTAATTTACAAACTAACGTTAACATGATTATAACAATAATGTAAGCCACATATAATACGTTTTAATTTGACGATCTTATCGAGTTTCGACTACTGAATAAGTTTTCATGACTGTCTATGAATAATTTGCAATTGACTTCAAGAAATTAATTTTTTGAACAAAATTTGATAAAACATATGGAGGACCTTTAATATCTACTTATTATGGGTTATGACTATGATACTCCATTTGATGAGTATGGTACGGATATATGTCTTTTGTTTCCTCTTCGACTTTTAGTTACCAAAGTGTGTGAATTACTGAAGATGTGTGATTTGTCGTCAGACTTCTTAGACAACCAAAATGAAAATAATTACAAGATCTACACAAAGCTATCAAGCTTTGTAAAGACGTGTTGATTGCTAAAGATACAACAATTTTTTCTTTGCGTTCATATTTCGAGATAACAAGTTACTTCATATATTTCCTATTTAATAATTTTCTAGTTCTTTATGCACATAGGAAAAGGTAAATTGTATATATGAACTAAAAACTAAAACAGTAATGTGCAATTTTTTTTGCAATATTGGCGCGCAGTCTGATGCTACCATGACTTTCCATCGAAAATCATATCTGCTGCTGAAGGTCCTTGTTGGATTGCAAGAATATAGCTTTTAACATGGCAAATGCTCTGCACAATAGGATCTTAAAATGTTAGCGTCACTACTTATCATATTGGCTTGACAACAACTGACTAATTTGTATATCTAACTCCAAATAAATAATGCAAATGCGTCTATCATATTTGTTCATCAATCATTGAAGCCCAATGCTGATTCATCCATGGAATTAGGTTTACAATGGAGTTACATTAAAGAGCCTATTGTAATTTTCAAAGTTGATTATTAGAGTTTTGTTAAGATGTAAACTCTATCATTTACCTCTAAATTGTATTAGATACAAGTGTTTATGTGCAGTTCAATATCTATAACTTGTAACTCTATTATAACATAATTCATTGTGTTGTCAGCTTACAATCATATTTCACCTTTTCGCTTTGTTATTTATTTATTTTCATGACTGAACAAGTAATGTTTGATATTTAAAAACTTCTAATTTAAGAAAAGTTTCACAACATACTTAAAGTTTGGAGATTAAACGTGGACTGGAAAATTTGAAAGTTTTACCTTATAAAGCAAATTTAGAGTCGGAATTAACAAAGCTACATTTTACACGCAAACATTTTTGAGGTACAAAGACACACACACATAAAAGCTGTAATGAAACACCATGAGTCATATATGGTGCAAATTGATCATTTCAAGTTAATTTGTTTCTTGGATGTTTACGTTAATCCATATTTACATTTTTTTATATTCTATCTTGTTAAAGAGAAGAAACCCTAAATATTAGGAAATCTCATAGAAAAACTATATCTTTAAAACTGATTTATATCAAACTCTTCAATATATCTGAATATTATTTCAAGTTATTCCTGGCTTTGAAAGATAATATATTTATTAGAGGTTTAACAAAAGAAGAAAAATTATGTATTTTATTGAAATTAAGAGATGTCAGCCACATAAAATTTTGTTGGGACTCAAGACTAGCTAGGGAGGTAGGGGGCTAGAGCTCGTGTAACCGAGTTTTTAACTACCTTTTGCTACACATATTTTAAGCGTGTGTAAATTGACAATCATCTTTATACTTGGTTAACAAGTAACATCATAACCATTTACAAACTAATTAACAAACTAACGTTAACATGATTATGACAATAATGTAAGCCACATATAATATGTTTTAATTTGATGATCATATCGAGTTTCGCCTCCCAAGTTAGTTTTCGTGAGTATCTGTGAATAATTTGCAATTGTATTCAAGAAAATAATTGTTGGAACAAAATTTGATAGAACATGTGGAAGACCTTCAATATCTACTTATTATGGGTTATGACTATGATGCTCCATTGGATGAGCATGGTACAAATATATATCTTTTGTTTCCTCTTCGACTTTTAGTTACCAAAGTGTGTGAATTACTGAAAATGTGTGATTCGTCGTCAGATTTCTTAGACAACCAAAATGGAGACAATTGAAAAATCTACACTCATAGCTTTGTAAAGACGTGCTGATTGCCAAATATACAACAATTTTTTCTTTGCGTTAATATTTCGAGGTAACAAGTTACTTCATGGATTTTCTCTTTAATTATTGTCTAGTTCTTTATGCACATTTAAAAAGGTAAATTGTATATATAAACTAAAAACTAAAACAGTAATGTGCAATTTTTCTTGCAAATATTGGCACGCAGTCTGATGCCACCATGACTTTCCATCGGTAGTCATATCTAGGCTTGGGATTTTAAACCGAATCGAGAGAACCGAACCGAACCGAATTTCGGTCAATTCGGTTATGATTCAGTTAGAAAGGAAGAACCGAACGGCGAGATTCTAAAAAGTGTTTGGTTATCGGTTCGGTTCGGTTAGCATGAACCGAACGGTTAACCGATTTTGGTTAAAAAATAAAACCATAGATTACACAATACACACCCACAAGCGACAGAAATCGTCATACGCCATTTCTTCCTTCTTCATCTTTTTGTTCATCTTTTTTTCTTCGATACTTATGATTTCGGTGACGATATCAATTAATCAACCACGAAACTTGTTTTTTTCCATTGGAATCACTAAGTTAAAACTTCATCTTCATCTGGTGAGTTCCAAGTTCTGATTTTCTTTCTCTATATGAAGTCGATTTCAATGGAGGTTCGTTTGTATCCATTGATCTTTCTGTTAAAATCTCAAACAGCTTGTTCAAAGATGATTATATATATACTTTTCATTTCGAATTGCTATAATGCTTTAGTGCTTTTGTTCGAAGAATTTTCTGTACTTGAGTGGAATTATTTCTTGTTTTAGGATACGTCGATTTATGCACTTAACATATTAATTATATGTATAAATGTTGGATACAAACTTTTATCAAATCTGTTCAACTACGTTTTACGATTTATCAAATCTCACAGATTCTTGTAACTTTTAACTTGTAAGCAAGTGGAGTTAGTATTAAATTATTTGTACAAAATACTCTACAACTATTCTGATTAATCTCATTTGATTATGTTTTGTAGATGTCTTTCCATTCTTCTCATGACAACAACGATGAAATGTTTGATGAAGAAGTACAAGGGGAAGAAGCTCAAGAACCTTCAGCTGCTGGAAAGAAAAGAACATCTACTCAAAAATCAAGTTCTGAAATTCCGCAGAAACAAAGAAAAGAGACAGCTCAAAGGTCAGAAGTATGGCAACATTTTATTCGAAAAGAAGATGATTCGAAATGCAATTGTCGGTATTGTGGTACAGAGATCAGTTGTGACTCGAAACAGTTGGAACAAGTCCTATGAGAAATCACATCAAAAGATGCAAGATGTTCAAAGCTTTTCAAGAGAGTGGATCTCCAAAAAATTTAACTGGTGATAGTAGCAGTGCAGTCACAGCCATTAAATATGATAAATGTATGTTTAGAAAATCAGTGAATGAGATGATTGTGCTTAATGAGCTGCCGTTCTCGTTTGTTGAGTCAGAAGGCTTTAGGGGATTTTGCAACAATGTAATTCCTATGTACCATGTTCATTGTAGGAGGACAACTATTAAGAATATCTTTGCAATGTTTTTGCAAGAGAAAGCTGCTTTGAAGCAGTTGTTTAGTTGTGATAAGAAGTGGGTCTTACTCACTACAGATATATGGGTAGCTCCTAAAACATCATATAGTTACATGGTTGTCACGGCACATTGGATTGATGCTAATTGGGAATTGCATAAAAGGATCATTAGTTTTAAACCTGTCACGGATCATAAGGGAGAAACAATTGCATCACACCTTGTTCAATGCTTAGAAGAATGGGGAATTGAGAAGATTTTCACAGTGACGATTGATAATGCTAAGGGTAATGATAAGGATTTACGGTTATTGGCAGATGCTTTGAGATTAAAGGGACCTAATGCATTAGTTAGAGATGGAGTGTATCTCCATATGCATTGCTGTGCACATATATTGAATTTGATTGTGAGATATGGTCTAACACATGTGAAAGAAAGTGTTGTTGCAATCCGGAATGAGGTGAAGTATGTGCGGTCTTCCTTTACAAGATTAAAGTCTTTTGAATTACGTGTAGAGACAGGAAATATTTCTCGAGGAAGCTTATCTTTGGATTGCAAAACTCGTTGGAATTCAACATATCTTATGTTGACAGCTGCACTTAAGTTAAGGGTAGCTTTTCAGAAGATGTTAGATGAGGACAAGCTTTACAATGAAACTTCCTTGAGAATGAAACAGAAGAGGATGGACAGAGATGAGCTGGACCGCCTCAGAAACGGGTTGGACCACCTTGTTCTTCTTGTTGGGAGAAAGCGCAAAGGTTGGTTAAGTTTTTGAAATCATTTTTAACTGCACCTTGGCATTTTCAGCATCTAAGATAGTGACTTCTTCACTTTGTTACAATGAGATTGTCACAATTGAGAGGAATTTGATCTCATTATGTAACAACAATGAAAAAGAAGTGAGGAAAGAAGCAAAAGTATGAAGGATAAATTTGAGAAGTATTGAGATGGAATTATAAATATGAATCCACTTGTGATTATTGCAAGTGTGTTTGATCCAAGGAACAAGATGCAGTTTGTTTCGCTTTGGTTTGATAAGCTCTATGGGAAAGATAGCGTGGAAAGTACTCATCTCAGAATATCGATTAAAGGTGTGATGAAGGACTTATATGAAGAGTACGTGTTGCTGCTCAAACCAAGTGAGAGTGCCGCTACTAAAAGTGGAAATGAAGAGTTTGAGCAATCAAATGTTGTCTTTGATTTATCAGATTATGATGACTATGAGAGGATGGATTCTTTGTACACGGAGCTGAGTTATGAAACTGCAAATGAAGAAGCTAGCAGTGAGCTTGACATGTACTTGCTGGAAAAAGTAGTGCCACGAAAAAAAACAGTTTGGGAATGGATTATGATGTTTTGTCTTGGTGGAAACGTAACAGTGTGAAATACCCTATATTATCAGAGCTGGTAGAGATATTCTAGTTGTTCAAGTGTCTTTTGTTGCTTCTGAATCAGCGTTTAGTACTAGCGGTCGAATCTTGGATCCTTTCAGAAGTTTTCTGACACCTTATATGATTGAAACTTTGATATGCACACAACATTGGTTGCGGAATTCCATCCAAGCTGAAGCAAAACTTGCCAACTTAGTTGAAATGTTTGAAGAACTTGATTTCCATGAGTCACTTGGTAATTCATTCAGTTTTATCTTTTCATCTATTTTTTCATATATGAATTTTTGTTAAAAAACTAACTTCTTTCTTTGTAGATACTCGGAATCAACCTGAATCATCTTGCCATTGAGTAGTCGTTGGAGTTTGAGGTATGATTCCTTAATGTTCGTTGTAGATACTCTCATTGCTTTTATCATTAATATGTGTTGGTCTTTGAGTTTATAGAGAGACAGATATACTCTGTTTTGCTGCCTTCTTTGATTGGTTTAATGTCACTTTGTAGTGTCTTTCATTTTCTTCTCTAAATTGATCAATTTCTTGTTCCTTGAAGTTTATGATTATTGCAAACGTTTCTATTTATTATTGCAAACTTTATTGTTGTGAATCTGAATTGGTTCCACATATTATAATCAGTTTCTTATGCCTTATTGCAAACGTTACTTATTAGACATTATTGCAGGTCTTGAAATTCAAAGCACACGCTCCATCACTCCATCTCTCTCGGGTTCTCGTTACCGATGGATTCACACCATCTCACTCTCTTCTCTTTCTTAAGCTTAAAAACATCATCAAACTCTCTCTTTTTAAGCTTGTTTTCTTTTCAATTTTAAAACCAAATCATACATTATGTTTTCTTTTCAATTTTAAAAACAACATCTATGAGTCGAATAACATTTGTGTTTAAACCGAAATTAACCGACATTCACCAAAATTAACCGAAATTAACCGACATAACCGAAATTAACCGAGTTCAACAGATTTATTTTGGAATATATCAACAATTTCGGTTCAAATTGGCACAAAAATTAACAACCGAATTTCTTACTAACCGAACCGAACCGACCCGTAATTATATTCGGTTAATTTTGGTAGATTTTTCGATAATCGAACTAACCGAGAAACCAAAATAACCGATCGGCTCGGTTCGGTTTATCCGAAATCCCATGGCTAGTCATATCTCTTGTTGAAGGTCTTGGCTGGATTGCAAGAATGTAGCTTTTAACACGACATATGCTCTACACAATAGCATCTTAAAATGTTAGCTCGTTACTACTTATCATATTGGCTATGGCAACAACTGACTAATTTGTATATCTAACTCCAAATAAATAATGCAACTACGTCTACCATATTTGTTAATCAATCATTGAAGTCCAATGCTGATTCATCTATGGAATTTGATTTACAATATAGTTACATTAAAGAGCCTATTCGAATTTCAAAGTTGATTATTAGAGTTTTGTTAAGATGAAAGCTCTATCATTTACCTCTAAATTGTGTTAGATACAAGTGTTTATATGTAGTTCAACATCTATAACTTGTAACTCTATTATAATATAATTCATTGTGTTGTTAGCTTACAATCACGTTTCACATTTTCGCTTTGTTATTTATTTATTGTCATTGACTAAATAAGTAATTTTTGATATTTAAAAAATTCTAATTTAAGAAAAGTTTCACTAACATATTTAAAGTTTGAAGATTAAACAGAGCTGAGAAAGTTGAAAGTTTTACCTTATAAAGAAAATTTAGTGTCGGAATTAACAAAAATACATTTTACACGCCAACGTTTTTGAGGTACAAAGACACGCACACACATAAAAGCTGTAATGAAACATCATGAGCCATATATGGTGCAAATTGTTCATTCAAGTTATTTTTGTTCTTGGATATTTACGTTAATTCATGTTCACATCTTCTTCTTTCTTGTTAAGGAGAAGAAACCCTAAATATTAGAAAATCTGAGAGAAAACTATATCTTTAAATCTGATTCATATCAAACTCTACAATAAAACTGAATATTATTTCAAGTTATTGCTCGCTTTGAAAGGTGATATATTTATTTGAGGTTTAACAAAATAAGAAAATTGTGTATTTTATTGAAATTAAAAGATAAGAGCCACATAGAAATTCGTTGGGACTCAAGGCTAGCTAGGGAGGTAGAGGGTTAGAGCTCGTGTAACCGAGTTTTTTACTACCTTATTGCCACACATATTTTAAGCGTGTGTAAATTGACAATCATCTTTATACTTGGTTAACAAGTAACATCATAACCATTTACAAACTAATTTACAAATTAACGTTAACATGATTATAACAATAACGTAAGCCACATATAATACGTTTTAATTTGACGATCATATCGAGTTTCGACTCCTGAGTAAGTTTTCATGAGTGCCTATGAATAATTTGCAATTGTCTTCAAGAAATTAATTGTTGGAACAATATTTGATTTAACATGTGGAGGACCTTTAATATCTACTTATTATGGGTTATGACTATGATGGTCCATTTGATGAGTATGCTACGAATATATGTCTTTTGTTTTCTCTTCGACTTTTAGTTATCAAAGTGTGTGAATTACCGAAGATGTGTGATTCGTCATCAGACTTCTTAGACAACTAAAATGGAGACACTTACAAGATCTCCAGAAAGCTATCAAGCTTTGTAAAGACATGTTGATTGCCAAAGATACAACAATTTATTCTTTGCGTTCATATTTCGAGGTAACAAGAATTTCATGTATTTCCTCTTTAATCATTGTGTAGTTCTTTATGCACATAGGAAAAAGTAAATTGTATATATGAACTAAAAACTAAAACAATGATGTGTAGTTTTTCTTGCAAATGTTGGCATACAGTCTGAGCCTCTGAGGCCACAATGACTTTCCATCGAAAGTTATATCTCTTGCATTCATGGTCTTTGTTGGATTGCAAGAATATATTTTTTAACACGACAAATTTTCTGCACGGTAGTATCTTAAATTGTTAGTTTGTTACTACTTATCATATTGGCTATGGCAATAACTGCCTAATCTGTATATCTAACTCTAAATAAATTATGCAATTGCGTTTACCATATTTGTTCATCATCACTGAAGCTCAATCCTAGTTCATCCAAGGAATTAGGTTTACAATGGAGTTACATTAAATAACCCATTGGAATTTCCAAAGTTGATTATTCGAGTTTTTTTTTTATAGATTAATTTATTCTCCGTAAATGGAGAAATTGTTCACAATACATGATAAAAGGGCCAACATGGTCAAAAGATTAGCTAAAACATTAGCTAAGCAAAGAGAAAACAAAGGATAGATGGAGGCTAACAAATCACTCAAGTTACTAAAGTTGTGGAGTCCTCTGAAATCGACATCGATAGCGCTGGAAGGTAAAACAAAGCCTTGGAAATTAGAAAACACATTTAGTGACCTAAAGTCTACAATTGAAACAGCAGCAAGTGCACAGTTAACAATTGCTAGATCGACAATAACAGCAGAGGCGATGAGACACCAAGTTGCTGAGCATTTGAATTGAGCAGAAAACGAAGTTTCTGAACTCTTTAACACATTACTCCCTACATCAAAACCACACAAAGCAAGTGGAAACAGGAGACAAACAATCTCCATAAAGGAGAAAAGTGGACAATGAGTGTCCAATAAAACCTGATTCACAGGAAAGATGGAGATATCATATACTAAACCTCCAAGCTGCCACAAATGGATAGAAATCAACTTCGATAATCCAGAGTCGGGACTGCATAAAGCAGTAAAGGATTGCACACAGGCGAAAGCAACAAGAGAGACTAGACACACTCTAGTATAGACCTCAATACGAGGTAAAATCGAAACATACCGGCTGTGATAAGAGAAAGCCGCAAGTAACAACACACACGACAGCCTAGGGGAATAAATAATCTCTGGTTTTGTCCCTACAACTGCAACTACAAGACTAAACTTGCCTTTATCAATAAACCATCCAATGAGTTTTATGAGACCGTAAGTCCGTACCCGTGAGCGTTCTAGGCCAAAAGATGATTGTGATTCCACCTCAAAACGACGAGAGATGCCAACTCGAAGGACACGGTTGATGGAACGAGGAGCCATAGTTTTGTGTAGATCCCGAGAAAGAGGTGGAGCGCCAGTTAGGAGGAGGAGGAGCAGGCGGCAGGGGAACGGAGTCGAGGAGCCATAGAGATCGGGTCAGACGGGAAAGCGGCCGCCTTTGTTAATGTGCCTGAGAGAACTTGAAGCTAGGGCGAACTAGAAGATTTTTATTATTAGAGTTTGTTAAGATGTAAATTCTATCATTTACCTCTAAATTATACAAGTGTTTATATGCAGTTCAACATCTATGACTTGTAACTATGTTATGACATAAAAAAGTTTCAAAGAACCATCTTCAACCTTTTCTCGGACAATACGACAATCTATTTTAATATGTTTCTTACGTTTGTGGTAAACACGTTGTTTGCAATGAGATTGCAAACATATTGTCACAAAAAAGAATTGTTGAAGAAGCCAATGTAATGTGTAGGTCCGAGAGAAGGTTACGCGACCATATGATCTTGCAAGCTAGATAAGCCATGTTTTAATATTCATCTTCAGTTAATGATTGAGAGATAGTTGTTTGTTTCTTGGACTTCCATGAAATAAGAGGAGAACCAAGGAACATATCGTAACATTATTGATCTTCATGATTTATATCCGCGAAAAATATTATAGACTTTGCCCCACAATTCCTTTGATGTAAAGTTTGATTGGCAGAGTTTTTAGAAAAGTATTAAGTTGTTTATTATCCAATCAACTTTGTTAATAGAATATATAGAAAAGCATTTAGAAATTGCAAATGTTCTAAAAATAATTTTATATTAGATTTTGATCCGCGTCAAACGCATAATTAGAATATTTGAAAAGAAAAAAACAGAAAGTCTTTTAAATATATCGAAGAAATTATAAATAGCAAGATTATGTGGTATATTTCCCATATAGATAAATATATTTTACCTTATAAAAATTAATTTGCATGACACTTGGCTTGGATGTAAGCATTTTTGGTATAAATCGAATATGTTTGAGATTATGGGTTATCTCAAACTTATTTGAGTTCAACAAAACAAAAAAAAATAACGTGTTAGTATGTACAAATCTTTTAAAATAAAAAATAAAAAAATAGTAAAAATACGAAGACTGATGATTTTCAAAATTCAAACAATTTTTTTTTCAATTTTTTTGTATGAAATGTTTGGATTTCGCCAATAATGACAACTTGTACATATGTTTGATAGTTTTATAAACTCCAACAGTTTGATTGATAACAAATATAGCAATAATTCGTGTATCTTCTTATAAAAGAAATTATCAAAACCTTTAGATACATACATACATATATATATATGTATATATATTTTTTTATCAATAAACCTATCGTGTTTTCTGTAAAAATTGTAAAATGTTATATTTGTAAAGTTGTACGTTTATAACAAAAACTCAATTTTAATTAAAGTAATATGGATACAATTAAGCGATATTAAAAAATAATTGTATGATCAATCATATTTCAAATATGGTACCCAAATGGACATTAATAAAAAATTTATAAAGTAAATTTAAATTGACATCGGTAAATGATTCATCGTTAAAACATTATATTATATAACATTTTAAAATATTAAAATATTACGTTTTAATTGGGTTTAAATTTGTAACACATGTATTTGTGGGTTTGAGTTAACAAATTAATGAGAATATGTAGAGATTTCCACCATGGCATATAAAATTAATTGGAATATTTTGATTGGTTAATTTAATTGATGTGTTCTTTAAATCTCTCTTTGATCGACACATAAGATTTTTTGCACTTATGTCTTCTCAATTAATATATATAGGATAGTTAATTTATTTGGTTAGATAGCATAAAAATTACATTTATATTTATATTAAATTTATATTTTTAATTAATATTTTTCGAATTAATATTTACCATTAGTTTATTTTTCTGTTAATTTAAATAATATTATAATAAAATAATAATTTAATAAATATAATTTAAATATGAAAAAATTAAAAATTATGTTATATATATAAATATAGATACTGTATAATGTCTTAGAATAAACATATTAGATATTTTTTAGAATTTTATATCTAATTATTCACAAATTTTAATGATCATTTAAATGTGTACATTAATCAAAGGGTACAGCTCCAACATCATACTGCTTTTGTTGATTATTACTACACTACTATCAGTTGTACCAATCAAACCAATAGTGAAGCAGGATTGAATGATGATTTGCAACCTAACATAGCATGTTTCATGTAGCAACTCAAGAACATACTTGCGTTGACAATCTACAAAACTAAAAGCAGATCTTGCAATCTCGAATCTAAGGAAATATCATAAAAAAATCAAAATCTGTGTGTTTAAAACATGATTTCAGTTGAGATTTGAGAGTGACAACAACATTGTTATAATTGACAGCAGCAATATCATCGACATAAACTATGATTTCCAAGAAAACAGAACTAGTAATCTTGGTGAAGATCGTATGATCAAAAGTTGAACTCTTTAATCCAAGATGATGTAAAGTCTCTTAAAATTTGAAGAACCATTGTTTAAAAGCCTACGTTAAAACACATCCACAGATTAACGACGAATCTACTAAATCTGTTGTTATTTCGTTACTAATTTCCCCCAAAAAAATTAATATAAAAACAAATTCAAATCCTTGTTATACAGTTTTCTAAGTTTACTGTTATTTTAAGAAAACTGTGACTTATTTGGCAGTCTGAATAAATTTGGATTTTTTTTTAAGTTTGAACTTTTATGGAATTTGAAGCTAACTTCGTGTAGCAACGAAAACGGCCAATTCGTGCCCTAATTATTGGTATGTGTAAAAATACATACCTGAACAAAGGAGCAGTACATGCACATACCTCAACTCCGATTTTTTTAAAATTTGCATACCCAAACTATAAAATTGTGGCTAATACCTACTTTAACCGTGACATGGATTAGTCAAACTGTGACATGGATGCCATGTCAGCACCACATCAGTTGAATTATCACAATTGTTCAGTCAGCTGCCACGTCGGATGCCATGTCACTAAATAATAAAAAAATTATTTTAAAAAAGAAAATCTAATGAACAACATTTTTTTTTCTATATTTATTCTTCTTATAAATTTGTACTATTCCACAAATCTCAACTATCTAAAATTAACTCTATTTTCTCCCAATTTTTTTTTTTGAATTTGCCTATAATCATACAAGTTTTGTTTTTAACAATTAACTTAGTTTATATGGAACTACCTTTAAAAATATATGTTCCATCTACTGATAGGTAAATAAATCGAACCAAATATAACCAGACAAATAAATAAAATGAACTAAATATAATCAAGTTGTTTATATGGATAGCATAAAGCAGGAAAGTCCAACATTTTTCTATAGGATATTCAACTGATGGAGGTATGAGGATGCTACTCCGGGATGACACACCAAATTTATTTGGCATATAAGGAAGATTCTTAAACTTCAATTTATTATGGATGTAGATAGGCATGGACATTCGGGTATCGGATTTTGAACAAAATATAGGTCAATTCACGCAAAATCTGAATTACTAAAAATCCGAATACCCGAATGTCCATGCCTATCTACATCCATTATAAAATGAAATAGGTAGTTGGACATGAATTATGGATGTGGATATACATGGACATCCGGGAATTAAGGTCTGATCGATTCCGCTAATTCAGATTTCAGTAGTTTGGATTTTGAAAAATAGGTTTCGGGTCAAGATAAATATTGGTTCGGATTTAGATTGACGAATTTCAGTTTGGTTATATTTAGTTCATTTTATTTATCTGTTTGGTTATATTTGATTCGGTTTATTTACCGATCTATAGATGTGGAACTTATATTTTTTAAAGGTAGTTCTATATAAACTAAGTTAATTGTAAAAAAATATGCGTGATTATAGGCAAATTCAAAACATATAAAATTTGAAAAAAAAGAATTAATTTTTGGATAATTGAGATTTGTAGAATAATACGAATTTAGAAGAAAAAATATAGAAAAAATGTTGTTCATTAGATATTTTTTTTTAACTGATTTTTTTAAAACTGATTTTTAATGACGTGGCAGGTGACTCAATAATTGTTGAAAATTCAAAGTAGATATTAGCCACAATTTTGTAATAAGGATATGCAAATTTTTAAAAAATCGGAGTTGAAGTATGTGTACGCGCTGCTCCTTTGTTCAGGCATATATTTGCACACATGCCAATAGTTGGGGCACGAATTGGACGTTTCCTCTTGTAGCATTATGAGATTACGGAGTTTGTTCCCATGCTTGATCTGTTTATAACTTTTTGTTTTCAAAGAACGCTTCAATCTCATACAAATAATAGAGTTATATAATTCATCCCCAAATTTCTTCTCATAATACAAAAAGTAGTAACATTCACATACCAAACACAAGAGTTGTAGAATCCCAAACTTGATTTGCTTTCCTCATCACCCATTGCATACACGTATACCTGCAACATGAATTTCGATGGGTCACCATTTTTTTTACATTCTTAAAAGAAAAACAAAGAGTATGTTTGATAAACCTCTCCGTGAAAATCTACAAGATAAGCGCATTACTAGGTGAAACTAAACACATTGACAAAGGAATCAACAGCATAATGCCAACTGACACTAAATATTAGCTGATTAACCGCCAATCATCCTTAAACCGAGAAAATTCTCAGTACAAACATACCTGATCAGTGTATAGAGGGTGTAGGAATTATGACGGCGTGGTTGTGGCAGACTCAGGAATAGACTCACGCCGAAGCTCCTTCACAACAGCAGCCAGAGCCTCTGGGTTAACACCAAGATCACAAAGAGCTATGAGAACTGACAAAGTGTGACGGTCCAGCCCCGTGTCTAAGATGTTTGACATGCGAAACACAAGCTCTAGCGAGTCTCTTGCAGTCCGAGATGCCTCCTCATCCATACTGACCAAGCCTGTTAAATCCACAATTTGAATTTCCTAAGGTAGGTAGTGATATTATGGAGCTTCTACCGACCAAAACCAAATTATAGACGAAAGAAAGTTTTATCTGATAAAAGACTTAAATACTTTAATCAGATTACACTTCAGCAGTTTGCTTGCATCAGCGAACCATGGCCTAACAAGATCCTACTCAAAGACTCTTATGTGATTTTGACATGAGAAGTTAGGAACATTGCTTCAAACTTTATAGAGAACCTGGCTCCTAATTTAACATAAGAAGTTGATGCATCTTAACTCGAAATCAGAATCCAAAGAGTGTTGATAAAAAGATATCAGATTCCAAAGATATAACATCTCCGAACTAACAAACCTTCAAGTGCATAAAAAGACCTAAAAAATCGACAAGTATTACAACCCAAGACCGATTGGAAGTAAAAATACACTAAAAGAACTTAGGAATATGCTACTCTTCAGTTTCACATAGATTGGATTTAAAGCTAAATTCTTGCCCGTAGAATTTTGGTCAATTGCAGAGGATTCATTTCATGTATTCACCACATTTATCCTTTCATACCATGAAAACATGGCTTTTTGAGCTTATCGCAGTTTACTTGGGTTTTTTTCACAAACATTTAAACAATAAGTAACCTCAAAACAACAAACTTAACTTTTTCACTAAGCACATAATATTTAGTATATTATACTGATAATAATGAAAGACTCAAGTTATACACTGAAGTTGTAAAGATACACGTTTTAACCAGAGAGGCTAAAGAAACTAGAGTCTTACACAGCAATATCAATATCAAGCTTACTTTGAAACAAGCGGATTCCTTCTTCCATGCATTTTAATTATTCTTGCCTTTAAAATTCAGTCAAACAATTTATCAGCAAAAAGAGATTCCAAACTAAGTAAATGTTATGCCATGAAATGGTATTGGCTTTTCTAACGATTCTTTGTTTTTCATACTAAATTATTGTTTTGCAGAAAAGATACAATACCCAAAAATATTTAGTACATCTCTCCTTTGTATTAATTTGAGGATCTCTATAGCAAAATTTCTCCGATACAAAACTAGAAAGACGACCAAAACGAAGGAAGCATTTAAAACTAGCTAATAGACACAAATGTCTAACCTTTTGCCTTGAATCAGGAAACCAGAGAGTTTGGATTCATGTTCATTTTCTGATTTCAAATTATACTTAAATTGAAACACAAACACTTAAGACTTTTGTCAAAAGAATCAAAGCGACAATGTTTCTAACACACAAAACTGATTCAAATTTGCTTCAGAACCCAATAAATTTTCTTAATAGAACCGCAAAAATGACTCTTGAAACTACCCAGAAACAATCAGAAAGCTGAAAATGAGGCTGTAATTAGGGTTTCATTACCTGAAACATCACAATAAATTTCAAATTTCGATTTTACAGACTAACAGATTAAGATTAGGTGTAATTATGATTAAGAGGATAGTTCGGGATCGACAAACTTCAGAAAATGGATTCAAAGAAAACTTACGTTTAGCCGTTTCGAGGAGTGCGAAATTATGAAAATCGAAGAAGCTAAGAGACGGAGAGAGGACGAACAACCAGTGTGTACAAACAACTCCAAAAGAAACTTGGAACTTCCTTTTACAAATTTATTTAATGGCTTAAGTGATGTTTAAGTTAAAAGCAGAAAATTAAAAAAAAAAAAAAAAAAAATATATATATATATATTTTGCTTTTTTTCCTTTTTTTTTTACATTTAAATATTATTTATTATCTAAATAAAACTAATTCAAACAATACTAAAATGAGAAAATTGTTTAAATAGATTTTTTTTTTAAGTATAATTTGTAGAATGGATACTTTTTTATAATCATTTGCTAAATTGCTACTTTGTGAAAGTGGATTGACTGCATTCATCAATGTACAAAGTTTTAAATAGCCAAAGACGTTACATAGTTGTTCCACAAAATTTGGGATACAAACAATATTAACAAAATATCTAAGTGGTTGTAATAGAATAGTTCTATATTCTATCACCCTTTCGCAGTTGAAGCGTTGGGTTTCCGGATGGTTAAACTGGATCAAAACTCGTTGAAAAGCGACGTGGGGAGACCTTAGTGAATATATCTGCATATTGAAGAGAAAAGGGAACGTGAAGAACTTTAACCCTCGCCAATAGCAACCTTTTCACGTACAAAGAGAATGTCGAGCTCAATGTGCTTTGTTCGCTGATGTTTAACTAGATTGGTAGCTAAGTAGACAGAGCTTATGTTGTCACAATAGACCACCGATACCTTTGTGATTCGGCAATGAAGTTCTAGCATGAGATTTCGCAGCAACCTTAACTCGGCTACTGCGTTTGCTATGCCTTTATATTCAGCCTCGGAGCTCGACCTTGAGACTGTTGGTTGTCGCTTCGCAGACCAGGAGACAAAGTTTTATAGGAGATATTCTCTATCATGTCTTAAGGAAACAGAATAACATAGATTTATCAAATAGTGTAATTAGGTGAGTAAATCTCTCTGTCAAATATCTCTTTGTAATTACTCTAGGATCTCTACCTCTGTGTATATAAACTGTACGAAGCTCATCAATAAGAATATCTTTCACACCTTACATGGTAGCAGAGCCTTTTATCTCTTCTTAATTTTTTGTTTTTCAAACACAACTTCTATCATGGCATCACATTCTCCAGCTACTCCCGGTGAAACCATCAACCCAAACACTCAATCTCTTTTCCACATCAACACATCGAATGTGTTCAAACTCAATTCCACAAACTACCTCATGTGGAAACTGCAAATCTACGCTCTTCTCGATGGTTATGGACTCGCCGGCTATGTTGATGGCTCCACCATCATCCCGCCTGCCACCACTACGACCAATGATGTTGTCGCTGTTAATCCTGTGTTTACCAACTGGAAGAGACAGGACAAACTCATCTTCAGCGCTTTACTAGGTGCAATCTCCGCTTCCATTCAGCCGTTGGTGTCTCGTGCCACCACTTCTGCTCAGATCTGGACCACACTAGAGTCTACCTACGCTAAACCGAGCCGTGGTCACATAAAACAATTGAAGACTCAGCTAAAACAGTGGACTAAAGGCGACAAGTCCATAGACAAATACTTACAGGGTCTAACAACCCGTCTGGATCAACTGGCCATCCTAGGTAAACCTTTTGATCATGAAGATCAAATCGATCTAGTCCTTGAAGGACTCCCTGATGAATACAAGACGATTGTCGACCAGATTGAGGGAAATGATACACCACCAACCATCACTGAAGTTCATGAAAGGCTATTGAATCATGAAGCCAAACTGATGACTCTCAATCCTGCTGTCTCTCCCTCTTTTCTGGTGACCGCCAATGCTGCTCAACACCGCAACTTCACCAACAACAACAATCGTTATCCGAATCAGCAACGATACAACAACAACAATCATCAATCTTCCAACTGGCAAACATCCAGGACCACCAACAAACCTGACAGCCGTGTCTCCAAGCCGTATTTGGGAAAATCTCGGCTCTGTCACACTCAAGGAGACAGTGCAAAGCGTTGTCCTCAGCTCCAATCACTCCAGTCCACGACAGCCTCATCACAAACCAGCCCCTTCACTCCTTGGCAACCTAGAGCCAACTTAGCTGTTGGTTCTCCATACATGGCCAACAATTGGCTTCTCGACAGCGGTGCAACCTACCACATCACATCTGACCTGAATAACCTCTCCTTTCACTCGCCGTACAATGGTGGCGATGATGTCATGATTGCTGATGGATCAGGTCTTCAAATCACTCATACTGGTTCCTCAATTCTTCCTTTTTCTACCCGTGCTCTTACTTTGAATAAAGTACTCTGTGTCCCGAACATACATAAGAATCTTATATCAGTCTATCGGTTATACAATGCTAACCAAGTCTCGGTGGAATTTTTCCCTGCTTCCTTTCAGGTGAAGGATCTCAGCACGGGGGTCCCGTTACTCCAAGGCAGAACTAGAAACGAGCTATACGAGTGGCCAGTGTCATCGTCTCAAGCTAATGCTCTGTTCTCGTCATCCACATCCAAGGCTATCCTATCTTCTTGGCACTCACGACTAGGACATCCGTCCTCACACATTTTAAGCACTATAGTCTCTAAATTTTCTCTTCCTGTTGCCAATTCTTTTTCAAAACCCTTGTCATGCTCAGATTGCTTGATTAATAAGAGCCATAAACTTCCATTTGGAACCTCATCTATTGTCTCCACTCGTCCGCTTGAATTCATCTTTACTGATGTATGGACATCACCAATAACCTCCGTCGATAACTACAAATACTACCTCATACTCATAGACCACTATTCCCGTTATACATGGCTGTATCCACTACAAAGAAAATCCCAAGTCAAAAACACCTTCATAGCCTTCAAAGCCTTGGTTGAGAACAGATTTCAGACAAAGATTCGAACTCTCTATTCTGATAATGGTGGAGAATTCATTGCCTTAAGAGAGTACCTTGTCGCCACTGGTATTTCTCATCTCACCACTCCACCTCATACCGCAAAACACAACGGCATCTCGGAACGCAAAAACAGACACATCGTGGAGACTGGCCTCACGTTGTTGTCCACTGCCTCTGTCCCAAAAGTCTACTGGCCCTACGCCTTCTCTACCGCTGTTTATCTCATAAACAGAATGCCGACCCCTGTTTTGGATCTTCAATCACCATTTCAGAGACTCTTCGGTACTCCACCAAACTATGAAAGGCTTAAGGTGTTCGATTGTCTGTATTTTCTGTGGCTCAGGCCCTACACGTGACACAAGCTTGAAGATAGATCCAAGCATTGTGTGTTCTTTGGATACTCCATGACGCAAAACGCCTACTTCTGTTTGGATGTCGCCACTGGTCGAATATATACATCCAGACATGTGCAATTTGATGAGAACAACTTCCCCTTTCAGACATCACCATTACCGCATAAATAGCAATTGGAGACTGTCTATGTTCAATCCACACCACTGGCCACCATATTACCGCTGTCATCGGCATCTTCAGCAGCTCCTCAACAACCCCCGTGCTCCATCCTTCACCCAGACCATCCACTACCTTTGCCAATCCCGCCGATAACCTCTGCAAACTCTCAGGTATCGTCTTCTGTCTCTGGTTCGACATCTTCTTCTTCTCCCTCGAATTATGAGCCCACTGCTCCAATTCAAAATGGGCCAGAAACAGTGGCCCAGACTAACCTAAATACAATAAACAGCCCACCTACAGAACAAGGCCCACAACCAAATACCTTCATTGGCCCAATACCAACTCCAAATCCCACTCCTTCTTCCTCCACCTCTCGACAACCAGCAACGACGAGAGTTCCCCCTCCACAATCACAAATTGAACCACCGCAAAACAATCATCAAATGCGAACTAGAGCCAAAAATAACATCACCAAACCCAATTCCAAATACACTCTTACTGCCGCTCTTCACCACATCCCAAAAGAAACCTCAACTGTGACTCAAGCTCTCAAAGATGAACATTGGAGGCGAGCCATGTCAGATGAATTCGATGCACAACAACGCAATCAAACCTTTGATATAGTCCCACCAGTACCTACACATAATGTAATCGGCTGCAGGTAGGTTTTCAAAACTAAACATCTACCTAGTGGTTTTCTCGACAGGTACAAAGCTAGGCTCGTCGCCAAAGGCTTCACTCAACAATATAGAGTAGACTATGCTGAAACATTCAGTCCGGTCATCAAGTCCACTACAATTCGCCTTGTCTTAGATGTCGCAGTTAAGAAGTCATGGCAAATCAAGCAATTGGATGTCAACAATGCATTTCTTCAGGGGACCCTCACTGAAGAAGTATACATGTCTCAGTCACCTGGGTTTATTGACAATGACAGGCCCGATAATGTCTGTCGTCTACAAAAAGCGATATACGGTCTTAAACAAGCACCTAGAGCGTGGTACATGAAACTCCGACAGCATCTTATCCACATTGGATTTAGCAACTCTCTTGCGGACACTTCCTTCTTCACCTATCATCGTGACAACGTCATTGTCTATCTCCTTGTTTACGTTGATGACATCATTGTCACGGGAAATAATATGTCTGCTGTTACAACATATCTAACATCCCTTGCATAGCGTTTCTCTATAAAAGATCCTACCGGTCTCAACTACTTTCTAGGCATTGAAGCTACACGAACATCACAAGGCCTTCACCTAATGCAGAGGAACTACACATTAGATCTACTCGCCAAGGCCAACATGACTGACGCCAAACCAGTCTACACACCGATGCAATCTTCCCCAAAATTGACACTACACAGTGGGACTCCCCTTCACAACGTGACCGAGTATCGATCTGTGGTAGGCAGTCTACAATACTTGGCACTAACAAGGCCTGATATTGCATATGCAGTGAATTGACTTTCACAGTTCATGCATAAGCCAACCTCGGATCATTGGGCTGCAGCAAAATGCGTGCTTCGTTATCTAGCGGATACACTCACTCACGGTATATTTCTCCAAGCAAAGTCACCTCTCACACTTCATGCTTTCTCCGACGCCGATTGGGCAGGTGGCACCGATGACTACATCTCAACGAATGTGTACATTGTCTACCTTGGACAAAACCCAATCTCCTGGATCTAAAAAGCAAAGTGGTGTGGCAAGATCTTCTACCGAAACTGAATATAGAGTCGTTGCAAATGCAGCTTCTGAGGTACGATGGTTATGCTCTTTACTCACTGAACTAGGCATTGAAATTCCAGCGGCACCTGTCATATACTGCGATAACATTGGGGCTACCTACCTTTGCACCAATCCGGTTTTCCACTCAAGGATGAAGCACATTGGACTCGATTATCACTTCGTTCGTGGTCAAATACAGTCTGGTATGCTTCGTGTCTCTCATATCTCTACTCACGATCAACTGGCTGATGCTCTCACCAAAGCTTTACCACGTGCTCGTCATCAAGCAGCCTGCTCCAAGATTGGAGTTCGACAACTCCCTCTATCTTGAGGGGGCGTATAGGAGATATTCTCTATCATGTCTTAAAGAAACAGAATAACATAGATTTATCAATTAGTGTAATTAGGTGAGTAAATCTCTCTGTCAAATATCTCTTTGTAATTATTCTAGGATCTCTACCTCTGTGTATATAAACTGTACGAAGCTCATCAATAAGAATATCTTTCACACCTTACAGGTTTGAACCCAAGAAGACGCAATAGCCTGGTGTCGAGCGTCGCGTATCCGGACAACCTGCCCAATCGGCATCCGAATATGCAGTGAGACAATCAATTGAACCTTTAACTAACTGCAGTCCATGAGTCATCGAACCTTTGATGTATCTGATTATTCTTTTAAGTGCGTGCAGATGTGGAAGATGAGGATCATGCATATACAAGCAGATTTGGTGGACTGCATACGAAATATCTGGACGCGTGAAGGTTAAATATTGCAGGGCACCTGCAAGACTTCTGTATGAGGTCGGATCAGCTATTGGTTCACCAACATCAACGGACAGCTTCAATTTCAGATCAACAGGTGTTGCACATGGTTTACAATCAGCCATACCCGCACGTTCCAGAATTTCTTGTGCATATAAAGACTGGCTTAAGAATAGCCCTTTATCGTTGAAATCTGCTTTAATTCCAAGGAAGTGATGGAGCTTTCCCATGTCCGTCATTGGGAATTCTCCTTTCAGCTAATCGATAATTTTCTGCAGAAGACTGGATGAAGAGGCTGTCAAGATAATGTCGTCGACATAAAGAAGGCCTAGGTGATGGTAATGAGTTTTTAGTGAGGGAAACTGGAAGAGAGTAAAGGTCCCCGTACCTATCACATCGGAGCAGAGTTTTTCGAGTGTGTAGGTCCTTTACAGAAAAGCCAAAAGGGTCAAAATCAACAGAGCACCAATTATCTGTCGTGGATTTACGAACATATATTAAGTTTTTGACAATTTGAGGAGTGACAAGAACTTTATTAAGAGAAAGGGGTCGAGTATGAGTACGAATGGAAGAGGAGCCAACACAAGTGACCGGAAGTTTGGAACCATTTCAAACAATGACTGAGTGTGAGATATTACGATTGAGATTAGAGTGGAGATTACCTGCCGAGGCTGAAAGATGAGCTGATGCACCTGAATCCATGTACCAGTCGGCACCGTTGATATCAGGCAGTGTCTCTGTCGTGTTTGCTCCAGGTTGAATCTCCATCAAATGGGCATGGTTAGGGCTGGACTTTCGGTTGAAACCGAAGTAAACCGAACCGACCGAACCGATAATCTCGGTTTTCGGTTTCTAATCGGTTATGAGCTATAAACCGATCGGCGAACTATACAAATTTAATCGGTTCTCGGTTCGGTTCGGTTCGGCAGACAAAACCGATCGGTTTTAACCTAAACCGAAAATTACCCTAATACTAAACAAACTTCATTCCCCTGAGGCCTGAGCCGTCGCCACTTATTTTCTTCTTCTTCTTATGTCGACGAGTTTGGTTCTTCTTTTTCTTGGTGATTAGTTCCCAAATTTTTTTCTTCTTCCTATGTCGAGTTTGGTTCTTCTTCTTCTTAACCGTCGTAGCTAAATCAATTTCCTAATTTTAGATCCATCAAGCTTCAAGCCTCTCAATCAATTTTATCGTAGGTAATTTCTTTCTCAATTCGAGTTTATTTTTGTGTCGATGATTAAATTACTTGAGTTTGAGTCTTGTGGTGTTGTTTGATTCCAGGTTCCATTTTCTCAGCTCTTTGATTTTGTGTGTTTTCGTTTATTTAGATCGAATCTGGATTCTTGAGTAATCGATCTTTGTTGGTTCGTTGAAGTCGGAGAAATATCGAGTGTTTAATAATGATTCTCGTACTGTATTGTTATGTTTCTTCTCAATAATCCCTAATATTAATAATGATTCTTGTCAATAATCCCTAATATTAATAATGATCTTATGCTCAACAAATGTTCTAGGTTGGTATTTGTGAGCTTCCATTTCACCCCATTAGCTCAGAGGAGATTGGAGGAGTTGGTGGAACGTAAGTTGTCTGGTTTCTTGTTAATGCATATTATATCATAATTGCTTTTTTTTTTGCCCTGAAGCAATGCGCGTGGTTGTGTGTATATTAGGTACCACACGACTCCATCATTGTAAGTTTATATATACAAGGATGGCTTATGTTTTGAGTTTCATATGAATTGGCTATTAGGTACTGTGTGTGACGATGATGGTTTGATTTTTCTTGGTTTGGATATAGCTTGGACTTTGTTGTTTATACTGATCTGACACTCTTTGAAATTGTCAATTATGTTTGATTCTTCCACATTTAATCTTGTGGTGTTGTTTGAGTCTAAGTAAGTCGATTGTGGAGTAAAATTAAGTCGATTCATGGTCTCTTTTCCACCAATCTTTTTTTTTGTTACCGCCTCTCGCATGTCTTTATACCAAGACTGAAATTGATGTTAATTTTTGTGTTTTTTAGATGACTACTCAGAACAACAACGAAATGGATTTTGAAGGACCAGATATTCATGAATCCGAACCCATTGTCACTGGAAACAAAAGGACAGAAACGCAGAGGTCAAGTGCTTCTGCTCGGCCACCAAATCCAAAGAAGAAATTTGCTAAAAGAGCAGAGGTATGGCAACATTTTATTCAACTTGAAGCTGATAATGGGAAAAGTAATTGTCGTTATTGTGGTATAGAGATTAGTTGTGACTCAAAAACAATAGGAACTAGTCCAATGAGAGGTCACATAGCTAGATGCAAGTCATACAAGAGTTTTCTTGAAAGTGGTAATCAAAAGGTGTTGAGTGGTGATAGTAGCGGGAATATGAAGGCCATTAAGTATGATCCGCTGGTTTTTAGGAGATTGGTGAATGAAATGGTTGTTATCAATGAGTTGCCATTTTCATTTGTTGAATCGGAGGGGTGGAAGCGTTTTTGTTTCAATGTATTACCGATGTACAAGACTTTTTCAAGAAAGACATGTACTAGAGACATTGCCGCGGTGTATTTGAAAGAGAAAGCTTCTTTGAAGATTTTGTTTAGTGTTGATAAGAAGAGAGTTTCTCTCACCACGGATATATGGGTATCGCCTACTACTTCCTACAATTACATGGTTGTTACAGCTCATTGGATTGATGAAAATTGGCAAATGCAGAAGAGGATCATAAGCTTTAAACCCATCACAGATCATAAAGGGGCAACCATTGCGGGACATCTTCTTGATTGCTTAGAAGAATGGGGAATTCAGAAAGTTTTCACGGTTACAGTTGATAATGCAAAGGGTAATGACAAGGCTCTAGAGTTATTTACAGAGGCTTTGAGATGTAGAGAAACAGATGCATTAGTTCAAGATGGTGCTTTGATACATATGCGTTGTTGTGCACATATTTTAAATCTGATTGTGAGGGACGGTCTTACAAAGATCAATGCTAGTATTGAGGCTATTCGGAATGCAGTTAAGTATGTGCGATCATCTTTTACAAGATTAAAGTCTTTTGAATTGCGGTGTGAGACGGGAAAGATAACCAGAGGCAGCTTGGCTTTAGATTGCAAGACCCGATGGAATTCTACATATCTGATGTTGATTTCTGCTTTGAAGCTACGAATGGCTTTTGAGAAGATGATGTGTGAGGATAAGCTGTATTGTGACTACTTCTTGGAACATGACGAGAAGGAAAAGAAAAAACGAGTTGGACCACCAACTACTTCAGATTGGGATGAAGTTGAAAGGTTAGTGAAATTTCTGAAGATTTTCTTTAATTGTACTTTGGCATTTTCTGCTTCTAAATCAGTAACTTCCACACTATGTTACAATGAAATTGTAACAATAGAAAGGAATCTGATCACGAAGTCTGGCAGTAGTGATAAGGAAATCAGAATGCAAGCAAATGCTATGAGGGATAAATTTGACAGATATTGGGATGGTTTGATGAATATGAATGAACTCGTGATTGTTGCTAGTGTCTTTGATCCACGCAACAAGATGCAGTTTGCTTCATTGTGCTTTGGAAAACTTTATGGTAAAGATACTATAGAAAGTAGAAAGCTATACAATTCTGTTACAAGTTGCATGAAGAAGTTATATGCAGAATATAGTCTCCGACTTAACACACCAGATCGGAGTGAAGCTTCTGGAAACAGAAGCGATCATGGAGATTCTGAGCAGACAAGTGCTATGTTTGACTTATCAGATGATGATGATGATGGTTATGAGAGGATGGATTCACTTTACTGTCAGTTGGTTAGTGAAAGAAGAAGTGAAGAGGGCTCTACAGAGTTAGAAATCTATTTGGCAGAAAAAACTGAGATAAGAGTGGAAAACGGTTTAGGGTTATCTTACGATGTGATGTCATGGTGGAAGCGGAATAATGCAAAATTCCCTGTCTTATCAGAACTTGCTAGAGATGTTCTTGCCATTCAAGTTTCTTCGGTTGCAAGTGAGTCTGCTTTTAGCACTAGTGGACGAATATTAGATCCTTATAGGAGTTGTTTGACTCCTTATATGATCGAGGCATTAATATGCACACAACAATGGCTCCGGTGTTCTATTCAATCTGAAGCACAAGTTGCAAGCTTGGCACAAATGTTGGAAGAAATTGATTTCTTTGAGTCTCTTGGTAAGTTCTATATAAATTTTTTGTTTTTTGTTTGTTAATGCTTATAACTACTGATTTTAATGGTTATAACTACTACTTATTTCCTTGTGTAGATGCTCGAAAATCACAGGTAGATGCATGTCCAAGTGAGTGAGTGTTAGTTTGAATGAGAGGTATCAATTTTTGACTAAATTTATATTTTTGTTTTTGATTCATGAGTTAAATATGTTTCTGATTTTTATTGGTTTAATGAGAAGGACAAGAAGAAGAAGAGCAAAGACAGTGACGATGATTCAGAATGAGGATGATGAGTAATGATCCCAGAACTGTTAGATACCGAATAATCTCGGATTCTTCTGGAACAGCAATGATCTTCTTTCCCACCTTTGGTTGTGAATCTCGGATTCTTCTGCACTTTTTCTTTTGATCACTAGCTTGCAGACTCGGACACTAAGGTCGTATGTTTTCAATTGGTATATTCTATCTGAAACTTGCCTATTTTTTTATTCTCAGCATTGGGATAGTTGTTTGAACGAGTCCTTGGAAAACATATTCTAAATCAAGAAAATGCTAGTTGCAGGTAGTTTAATTTCATTGACTTTCAAATGATGATGATGGCACTCTCAGCTTACTTGTCTTACTCTGCCTGGAAATTACTTTCAAATGTGTTGATGGTATCTACTCTTGGAAAAAAGTGAGACAAAAGGCATTTATATGCTTGTATTTCAACGGGTTTATTGCTTCTATACCGAATAAACCGAATAAACCAAAAATTATAAAATCCGAACAAATCGAAAATCGATCGAACAAACCGAACCGAAAAATCCGAAAAAAACCGAAAGTCCATCTTTATTAAAATAATTTATTTTTCACCAAATAAACCGAATAAACCGAGATACGTTATTGATTTCGGTTTTTTTCGGAACACAGTATAATAGCCAAAACCGAACCGAAAAACCCGATTTCCGAACCGAACCGAAACCGAATATTATTCGGTTCAATTCGGAGATATGTTCAAAAAACCGAACAAACTGAAAACCGAATAAACCGAACCGAAAAACCCGAAAAACCCGAAAGTCCAGCCCTAGGCATGGTGATGTGTTTGATTTTGAGATGGAGAGTCTGGTGGGTGATATGGGCCCTAATAGGAAGTTGTCCAATTGCCATATTGGGCTATAATGGAAATGGGCCAGGCCAGAATGGAGGAGAAGCCCAATTTGAGTAGTTAGGTCGAAATTGGATTATTTACATGTAGTTGGATCAACTATATCAGATCGATCATAACCAAGATTAAGAGTGGTATAATATGGGGAAAATGGTTTAATGAAGACAACAAATTTTGGTTGGAATAGTTCTGAGGATTCATGGGATGCCGACTTTGTTGATCAAATCTGCAACTGCTGAAGCTTCAAATCTCGGTGGAGTAAATTATTGCTCTATATGGTAAGGATACGTTAAAAACAACATGCTCAAAATGATTGATGACCAAAGCACTCGCAAGAAATTAGCTCAAATTACCGACAAGATAAAAAAAAGAAGGAATTATATTAGAAAAGAAAAATCGGAATATATATTTAGTTAAAAAGGAGGAAACAATTCAAAGATTTTTCCATTCGATTACAAAGCACAGAAGAGCGAAAAAATCGGATTATATGACTATCAGATCAATCGGGATATTTGGTAGAGAGAGTCGCGGTGAAATATTTTCAAGATTTATTTACGACATATCGAGGTAAATGATACGGAAAAGTTTTCTACCGATTATATCAGATAAGATGAACATAAAGGGTTGTATCAGTAGATGATATTAAAATTGCACTTTGTTTATGCACCAAAGAAACTTCAGGTTCGAACGGTATGACAACACTATTTTACTAACGTTCATAAAAGATTATAAAGAATGATTTAGTCGGCTTGGTAGACAGATTTTTGTATATTGATAAATTTGATAAACACTTAAATTCAATAAATATATATTAGGGAAATTTCTCAAACAATCTTACAAAAATATTTTTGGATCAAAGTGATGCCCATATTTCATAATTACTTAAACTACTTTCTCTATCCATTTTACCTTTATTTCCTTTGAAGACAAAAACATATTTACGAAAATGTCCTTAATGAGGCAGGACACGTAGACAAAGTTGAGGGAAAAGTTCCCAAATTTTTTTGAAAAGTCTACCGTTCTAGTGATGGTAGATTTATTTAATGATCGGTAGACTTAATTCAAGACTGTATACTTAGTCCATGAACGGTAGACATAATATTCAAATGATAGACTTATTCTATAGACTTATTTTTATTTGGTGGTAGAGATGTTTGTGAGTGGTAAACTTATATTATGAGTGGTAGAGTTAACGCCAACGGTGGTAGATTTGTTTTCGAGTGATAGACTTAATAGTTGAATGGTAGATTTATCTCGTAAATTTATTATTGAGTGGTAGATTTATTTTGTTTGACGGTAGACTAAATATTTGTGGTAGACTTAAACTCATGGGAGGTAGACTTACACGTGTTTTGGATCGTAAACTTATTTATAGTGGTGGAGATTTATAATATGTCGTAGAATTATTATTGACGCGGTAGAGTTATTCAATCTTTCGAGTTTACTAAAACAACCTTCAGTTGGTAGATTTATTAGTTACTATGCGGTAGATTTACAATGGTAGATTTGTATACTTACATACAATGATAGTAGACTTGTATGCTTACATACAATGATAGTAGACTTGTATGCTTACATACAATGATGGTAGATTTGTATACTGACATACAACGATGGTAGACTTGTATGTTAACTTGTATTTTAATACAAAGAATTTCTAACGCAAACGCCAGTCGCAAATGCCGTTCGATATACAAGTCTACCATCATTTAGAAAACAAGTCTACCATGATTTCAAACGCAAAAGCGTCAATCGCAAACACATATCACAAACGCCAGTCGCAAACGCTGATTAAAAAAGCCAGTCGCACACGCCAATCGCAAACGCCAGTCGCAAATGCCAATCGCAATCATCAATCGCAACACATATCACAAACCTCAGTTGCAAACGCTAATTACAAATGCTAGTCGCAAATGTTAATCGTCAATCGCAAACGCCAATCGCAATCATCAATGGCAAATGCATGTCACAAACACCATTTGTAAATGGCGATCGCAAACGCATTTTATCATTATTAATATTTTTTTAAAATTAAGTTTTTATAATTTTTTTTTGTTATTATTTTAATATTATTTTTTTGAAATGCCAATGGCATTTTCGTTATTAGAAAAAAAAAATAAATTTAAAAGTCTTTTACCAATTTTTGAACTTTTTTTTAGTAAACTTATTTTCTTTCAAAATTGTTTTAATAATTATGAGATTTCCTAAGATTATTTGAGTTATTAATCTTATATATTATCCCAAAATTGGATGGACCAAAGCAGATGAAATTTTGGCCAATAATCCTAGGTTACAAAATCATATCCATTATACTTTGACAAAGATTGAAAATTATTTTTCCATATCTAATTTCATAGATTTAATCAGCCTTTGTTGCAGTACAAAATCATATATTTTCTTTAAAATATGATACTAATGAAATGATGTACGTTTTAGTTTTTTTTCGCTGATCGGGTTTTAAAACTTTTCCAGTAAAATTTACATCTCTATCTTTTGATATAATTTCAACTATTAAACTAATACAATTTTATTGATGTCAGTTAAAAAGAAAAAAAAAGACTAACACAATCTTATTATACATGTCCATTCGATTTATAGTTAATTTATAGACACATAGTGAATACAATCACAAAGGAAATTTTTTAGGATCAAAGAATATTAGAATTAGATTAAGGATATTAACATATAGATTACAAAACGGGAAGCTTTTTATTAAGAACACTCAAAAAATTTTACAAAGACTTTTTAAACTAATTTTTCACACATTCGGATTGGTCATAAACTCATGATATTTATAGTACAAAACCTAAAAAATATTACATGACATATTCCTTAGATATTTATGCCAAACTTATTACAACCACACACATATTTTTTTTTTTTATAACCATACACGTATTCAACACACTTCAATATTTATTATAATTTATTTCCCCTGTCTTCAGAAGAGATGGATTCTATATTATCCAGCTTTATGACTCAGTGTCTTCTTTCTCATTGTCAGAAAGCACTTTCTTCACATAGATTCTATAGCCTGGGATATACCTTTTGATTTTGTACTTTATGCCTTCAACTCTATATATTAGATGGTCAGGATCAGACTTTGGCCACGCATACTGATCATGGAAGCCTAGTAGTATTTGTCATATCTCATCGACAAACTCTTGTGGATAAACATCAGTGTTATGCCAGTGCGCTATGTAGGGACAAAAAAGGCTGGGGTGAAGTTGGGATTCTTCTACGTGATTCAGTGTTGCCATTCCACGTGTCCTTGGGTGAAAGTGACCTCCATCAAACGCGTTGTCATTGTAGCTAGCCTGGACATGAGATTCGTATCTCTTCTGGATCATGACCTCGTTGTCTTTTTGGACTTGTTCTTTGATTGTCTTGAATGTGACGAAAACTGTTACCCCATCTTGTGTTCGTATGTTCTCTTGCCACCATGTCACGTCGTGGAACAAAGTGAGCCATTTATACAGCAACTTGTAGTGTGGCTTTCTCCTTGTCATGATGCACTTTGACAAGTATTGCAGCGGCCGATACTTGTCAAATAATACTCCAATGGTGTACAGATCTGTCAGATACCAGAACAGGAAATATGCTTCTTTTGAAAATTTACCATAGTGGGTTGGGTTCATGTCTATGGTAGTGAGGAAAGGATATGTTGGATGGTAGGGCAACCCAAGGAGTGGACCTTGATCTAGACCAAACATATGGATGTAAAGCTTTAAGAACCCATGAAGAGTTTCAACTCCTTTGTAGACCAAAACATTATCTAGTATTTTCTCCTGTAATCCTTGTGGCATTGCTGCAATCATGTTTCTTAAGGACTTTTCTGTCGGATTTTCTGGACTTACAGCGTAGATCATCGGGATGATCGTTGAGATTTGCTGCTGAGTCCTGGATAACGAATCTTGGAGGAAGTTGTCTTTTCCTTTGATGTGTTTCACATCAAACTTCCATTGAGATAACCAACTTGCACACCTGAGTAATTGTGTTTGAGGTAGGACTTTCTGCTTGAACTGGATCATCTTAGGGAAGGAGGACATATCCATTTCTATCAGAAAATGTTGACCAACAAGATGAAACTCGAACTTTTCTATTCCCCGTTTGACTGCAAGTATTTCCTTGTAGGTGGAGTGGTAGTCCTTCTCACTGTCCTTAAAAAGACAGCTTTTGTATCCACAAATGCTTCATTTTCCCTTTTCATTTTCTTCCAAGAGAACTTCTCCTCAATAGCAATCACTTACATCTATTTGTAGGATTCTTTTGCCTCTGGACGGAATTTTTAATGCTGGAAGGGTCTTCGAAATTCGCTTAAGTTCCTTCACTGCTTTTGTACATTTATGGTTCCATGGAGGAGCGTCTTTCTTGAGTTGTGCTGAGAGGACTGATCTGGGTTTTTTTTAGGTCATGGATGAAATCCTCCATATAATTGAAATCGTTGGATCTTCTTGAAAGAGAGGTTTTCATCTGGGAATTCGTCGAGCTGAGTTGCAATGTGAGGCTGGAGATGATATTGTCCCTTTGAAATGTGCATGCCAAGGAAATCGATTTCTGTTTCTCTAATAACCATCTTCTTTTCAGAAAGCATGACGCCATACTATTGCACGATACCATGGAAATTTGCCAACAGATGGGTGTGGGTATCGACGTCTGAAGAGAATAGTAGAATGTCGTCGATATACACCAACGCGTTTGGGAGGATCAGCTCGAATATCTTGATCATACCTTTTTGGAATAATGAATGAGCGACTTTTAACACAAATAGCATAACCTTCCATTGATAGTGGCGATCTGGTATGCAAAAATCCGCCATTGATAGTGGCGACTTTTTGGAATAATGAATGAGCGACTTTTTTTTAGGTCATGTTTGATTCCAAGCTGCCAAAATCCTGCTTTTAAGTCAAATTTGGAGAAGACTTGGGCTTGAGGGTGTCTTTGGAATAAGACTTCGCGCTTTGGTAAGAAAAACTTGTCATCAACGAGAAAGTGGTTAAGTGGTTGGTAGTTGATGACCAACTTCAATTTTCCACGAACTTGTTCTGCCCTTTTGTTGACATAGAAAGCTTCACATGCCCAAGGTGAAGTAGTCTTCTCAATAAGATCTTCTTTCTGGAGTTGTTTTACTTCTCCAAGCGCAAGATTGTAATGGTCTGGATTCATTCCTGGGTGGCTCATCTTGGTTAGGTTACATCTTTGTTTTTCTTGAAAAGCAAGGATATGAAAACGTTTGGGTTTTTCCATAGTGGTGAAGAGCATTTGGTGAGGAATTCTGAGTGGGAGGTGGCACAAGAGGTTCTGGCAATTTCATCTCTGATGGGGTTCAGGATTTCCATAGGGTAGAGATGGGAGATCGTTGTCCAAGGTAAAAGGTGGTTTTTGTGTTTAAGGCCTTTTGGATGCCAAAATACTCTTTTGAGGCTGTGGAGGATATCAAATCCGAGTATAAAGTCTTTTTCCGGGAGATTATACCCATATACTTTAGATTTAATCATATATCCTGGAAATAGTTGGATATAGATACGCTTACTGATGAGTAAAATGTGGAATATCTGGCCATTGGCTACTTTGAATGCCACCGAGCATGGTTCCCAATGAGAGGATGGGAGTATGTCTGGCTTGATGATGGAAGTTGCAGCTCCCGTGTCAAAGTAGGCGATGACTGATATGGGCTTATCATATTTGGTGGGAAAAATGTAGATCTTAGCATTTGGAGATGGTTGCGATGGATATGCTAAGTCTACCTCCTTAGGATGTTCTGTTTTGCAAACATCAAATGTATAGATGTCGAATAGCATGAATTGGTCATCTGCATCTTCTTCTGTGTCAGATTCTTCAGATCCTTTGGAAGAACCGTCTTCTTGTTCAATCCCCATTGCAAAGACCGTATCGTCAGTTGGTTTGTCATCGAGAGAGAAAATGGATTTGATATCCGAGTCATCAATGTCTTCAATCTGGGCTAGATGAGGTTGTCTCTCTTTTTCTTATTTGGGCACTATTTGGCGTAGTGTCCTTTTTCTTGCAGATGTATTTTTCCTGTCTGATAGTTGAGGATACCTCTTCCGCCATTTTTTAATAGATTTTTTCTCTTTTTTGTAGCTTGTGGAGCACCCACAATTCTTTTTCTTACATTTGATGGATAGTTCTGGATGAACACATGCTTTTCCAAGAAGTTTTCTTTGCTCTTATAACTGTTTGAAAAACTTCTGATGGTTGGACAATTTCTCCAGAGCTGCGAGTGACATCTGGTATATCTCTCCCAAAGATGCTTGGTTAAGGGTCATGTTCTTTAGTGATAATATCCTTGAATTCTTATTTCCAAGTGGTTCTAGAAGTGAGTTCAAGTATGCCTGCTTGAGGTTTACATCGTCTATTGTATTTAAAGCATAGAATCTCTTCGACATCCTTTCATAATGCCTTTCCAGATCCTTTCTTTTGAAGGAGCAGCATCTCATGCCTGGGGGACTGATGTATTTGCATCTGTTAGCATTTTACAAAGACTTTTTAAACCTATTTTTCACACACTCGGCTTGGTCATAAACTCTTAACCAAGCCATGATATTTATAGTACAAAACATAAGAAATATTATATGGCATATTTCTTAGATATTTATGTCAAACTTATTACAACTACACAGCATATTCTTTTTTTTTATAACCATACAATATTCAACACACTTTAATATTTATTATAATTTATTTTCATTTTTTGTTCGTCAGTTCAAATTAAACATAGTATTTGCAAAATTAAACATAGTATTTGCATGAAATTACAAGAAAACAACTAAATTTTAGAGAGAAAAAAAGTATTGATCAAGATAACATGTTTAGTATTTTTTTTTTTCCTTTTTTGACAACAACATGTCTAGTATTTCATAAGTTTTTGGATCGACCATCTATTTTTCCACGAGAATTATCATATAATTATATATGCATCCTAAACTAAGTCTTCTTTATATATATCTCCGAAAATAAAGTTCAAAACCTAAATCTCTCCAAATTAAAAGTTTAAAACTTATATACCCACATATGTCAATTTCAATCGATTTGAATGGTTTAAGATTTAAAACGACACAAAACCATCCAACTAAACCGAATAAAAAATGGTTTAATAAAATATAATAAAATAAAATTATCTTCTCCTTCCTCCTCTCATTTTCCTCTTCTCTCATATCTCACGGGTGAGAAACGCAGACGTTCACTGCTCCATGGGCTTTCAAAAGCATCATGAGACCCTACGTGTATATAAGAGTCTCCGCCTCGTAATTATATAAGTCTTTAACTATAATAACACACTAATTAGTCTCTCCTTCGTGATTCTTAAAGAGTCTCCAATTATATTAAGATAGAAAGTAAGGTGAAGAAGAAGAAGAAGCAAAGAGTAACAATGGTGATCACTAACGAGAAGAAGAAACTCTCAAGACAATCTTCTTCTTTCGGACTACGAAGTCCGTCTAAACGCAATCCGTCTCCGTCGAATTTGACTTATTCATGGATTTCACTCTGCCGTTTCGTCATTACCGGAATCATAACCCGTTGTTGGCCCGAATTTAAGACACATTTGTTCCTACAAACATTGAGAGAATCACATGTAACTCTGTTTTTTTTTTTTTATAGTGAAATCTGATTCTCAATTCACTACAAGAAAAAATTGGATTAGTGACTACTTTTTGTGACTGTTTTTTTTTTGTCGCAAAACTTTGTGACTACTTTGTTTGACCATTTTGCGACTACTTAACGACTACGGAAGATCTAGAAGCAAAATAGTCGCATATTTACGATGGAAAAGTATAGTCGTGTAGTAGTCGTAAATTAGCGGCTGAATTAAGACTACTATTCGACTGTGTAACGGTAGTCGTAAAAGAGTCGCAAACTGTGACGACTTAACGACTCTTTTATTAGTCAGGAAGCGTAGTCCCAAATTAGTCACAAAACCGGTTTTTAGATTTTCACCTATTTTTACAGATAGTCACAAAACCGTAACTAAATACCCACTAACAAGCGACTAATTTGCGACGATACTATTAAAGTGTGACTGATTTGCTTCTATTTACCAACTCATTCGTGTGATTTTGAAAAAACCAACAAAAGAAAATTGTGGACATATGTAGTTTTAAGTATCTACATAGATTTCACTAGTTGTTACACTAAATAGATAATATACTTTTTAAAAATTTATAACTTTGAATATGATGAAACATCTTTACATCTTACAAAACATCTTAACATAAATTACATGTGTTTTCTATGGTAAAGTTTGTTTAAGTTTATTTTTTTTCAAATTTTAGTTAATTAGTATTAGTTTAGGGTTTAATCTTCGCATATACTTCATGAAATAGGAAGAGACTGATTGGTTAATCATTTGGACTACTTATATGGTTCTAAATTGTTAGGGTTTAGGGTATAGTTTTGTGACTCAAAAATAATGTCACAAAAATGTCACTAATTTGTAAATACTTTGCTACTATCGTCCAAATTTATGACTACTTTGCTACTACGATCACCTATTCACAAAAAATTTGGGCTTTATTCGAAAAATTTGAATTTTTGGATGCGTAATTATCCCCTAAATTTTATTTACGACCAGTTTGAGACTCTTAGTTTATTTAACTAGGTAAGGAAATCGATTTCCAAATTACTTTTGCCAAACTCTAAACTTTGTCTTCTCTCTCGTTCATCTCTGAATCTTCGTCTTCCGTTTTTCTCTTGGCCTAATACTGGTAACCGAATCCTCTTCATCCTGGGCTGGATAGATCCGGCTGGCTGATCTTCCATTTCATTTCATTTCATTTTCTGGATGTCATCAATTTATCCCCAAATCGAACTCGAAGACTTTCCATGGAAGGCCACGAAGGCCAAAGCCTCTCCTCGATCTGCCACATGGTTCTCTCACTTGCAAAGAGGTATTACGGGCATAACATCTACGATTAGATTCAAAAAGGCGTAGACCGAGGGCTAAGTAATTCGACTCATTCACATCAAGATCATGAATGTTTGGAATCCATATTAGGTTTGGATCTCTTGTTTGCTCTTCCCAGCATTTTCCGAACCTTCACGGAATATTTTTAATTCTATTCTTTTTTAGATCAAACAAACAGTAACTAGAAAGATTGTTCGAGTTCTCTATAGAGTGAAAAGATCATAACTATACTTAACAAAAAAAACCCGTTCATTCTTACATTCTGAATTCTTTAATTTGGAACGAATCAAATCTCCCCACATACGTCGAAGGTTTTTTGTTGCTGTCGGAAAAAGTAGAAGTCCAACTCCTAGTAAATCGCGGCATCTCAATGTATAGATGATGAGAAGATTCCATTGATACAGAGCCAATTCCAATAGACTTATTGGTCACTTTAAATCATTGCCTCCGCGTCCTCCCAGACCGCCGTTGGCTCCACCTCCGGCGACTCTTTGGTTCGTCGCCTCGGCCTTTTCGATCTCATATTGTTGGGCGTCAGCACTTCCATCGGCGCCGGTGTCGTCGTCGTTACCGGAACCGTCGCTCGCGACGCTGGTTATGACATCTCGTAGAAGAACTCTCCTCAAAGTCATCATCCTCGGAGATAGCGGGTCAGTTTCATCTCTTTGTCTCTCTGTGTATATGTTGTATGTGTGTATGTATCTGCTTCTACGGGGTGATTTAGTGTTTCCGATGACAAAAAAGGTACTTTTTTTTGGGTCAGAATTTTTGGAGATTTCAAGTTGGGTTTTTGTGAAAAAGTACCTTTTTAATTGGAATTCGATCTGAAAGGGGTGTTAGATTTCTGTCGCTTCTGGATTTAATTGTTCTGTTAGTTTCATAAAATTGAGTTTTTTAAGTGGTTATTTAGCGTAGTTCTCGTGTGGAGTTTTTGAATCAAAGTATCAAGTAATTGGGAAGAGATTTTTGGTTATCTCGTAGGCTTTTTTAGTTAGAGGGGTTTTGTGTTCCTGTTTCACTTTAACACTGTGCCTTTAGATATGTTAACAAAAAGTTCATCAACCAGGACAAGGCGACCATTGGGGGTGATTTCTTGACTAAGGAAGTACATTTTGAAGACCGGTTTTTCACTTTACAGGTTAGTAGTACCTCTGTATCAGTAAACTTCTTTCGTTTTCTCTTGGAGTAGGTTGCACTTGCTTAGCACATTGGTATGAATATGACTTGTCGTTAAATTTGGGAAAAGATTAAAGCTTCAGGCTGATCTTTTAGTGTATCTCTGCTTAACTTTTGAAGGAAATTATGGGAGTCAAAACTCACACAACTAAATTTGGTAAGGGAAATTTAGGGATTCGACAAACTTCTAAGAAAAAAAATACAGGAACAGAGATCCAAAGATGGTGTCTTTATGCAAGCTGTTCAGAAAGCTGTCTGCAGAGAAAAGTAACAAGTGTTTTGCTAGGTCAAATTGCTCTCCCTTTTTTCAAAGGTCTTCGTGTCTATTTATACAAAAATAACTCGGCTAGACCTCTTCCTAAACGATAAAGGAAAACTTCCTTATTCTTCGAGATTTTCTTTCTTCCCGATTTCTTCTAAGGCGGTGGAAATTCATGGGGTTCTTTCTTTGCCTTGTCGCCTCGGCCCACCAATGTCTTGTGGCTCGTTGCCTCATCTGCATCAAGATGTTGGGCTTGTTGCTTTATGGGGTCATCGGTGGGCTGGCTCGTCGCCTGCCTCTCGTTGATGTCGAGCCAGGGAGTTGGCTCATCGCCCGTTTCTCCTTGATGCCGAGCTAGGGAGTTAGCTCATCAGTTCTTTGGCTCGTCACCGCATGCTGGTTCGCCAGCATGTTGGCTCGTCACCGTTTGTTGGTTTACAACCATGTTGGCTTGTCACTGTTTGCTTGTTCGCCAACATGTTGGCTCGTCACCGTTTGTTGGTCTGCCAACATGTTGGCTCGTCACCGTTTGTTAGTCTGCCAACATGTTGGCTCGTCACCGTTTGCTGGTTCGCCAACATGTTGGGCTCGTCACCGTTTGTTTGTTTGCCAACATGTTGGCTCGTCACCGTTTGTTGGTTCGCCAACATGTTGGCTCGTCACCAAGTGTTTGGTTCGTCACCATTTTCTCCCGATGTTGAGCTAGGGTTGCGGGTTGCCACTGTCTCTCTGTGATGTCGAGCCAAGTGTTGGCTCGTCGCTACTTCTTCCTGATGCCGAGCCAAGCGTTTGGCTCGTCGCTGCTTCTTCCTGATGCCGAGCTAACCGTTTGGCACGTCGCTACTTCTCTCTGTCGCCGAGCGGAGTGTTTGGCTCGTCGCTGCTTTTCTCTGTCGCCGAGCCAAGTTTTTGGCTCGTCGCTGCTTTTCTCTATCACCGAGCCAGGTGTTTGGCTCGTCGCTGCAGCTTCCTGCAATCGAGCCAAGCATTTTGGCTTGTTCCAACATCTATACTTGGCCTTTCTAGCAGTTGATCTTGGTGGGGTGAAAATCGACCCCAACAGTTAGCCCCCCAGCTCGGTAGTATTATTGATAATAGTGACGAGGTGAAGAATCAGAATCGAGATCAACATTCTTTGGGTTACCGAGCCAAACAGAGTATTACCGAAGCTGCATCTTCAAACCGGATGACATTTCACCGAGCCATCCTTGGTCAATCATGTTACCGAGGCATGCTTTCTTGGCTCGGCATTTCGGTTGATTATTTTTGTTATCGAGCCCCGCTAGCATATCATGTCGCAGAGCTATTTTGGCTCGCGATGTTACTTCAAGGGGTGATTTTTGCCGAGCCATCTTTCTTGACACGCTGCCGAGCCAAACTACTCCGTTGTCAGTCTTGTCGAGCCATTTTGGCTCGGAATTTTGTCGAGATGCTGGCTTCTTTATCTACCGAGGCGTTATGATGATGTAGTCGGGCAGTTTTGGCTCGTCGTATTTACTTTAGTCTGCCAGGTTGCCGAGCCATCTTTGGTTCGGCATGATTGTAGAATGGTCATGGCAGCCAAAGTTTCCATGCCGTCTGGGTTATCTGATTGCCGACCCATCTGTGCTGCCGAGCCACTGCGATATGCTGCCGAGCCATCTTGCTGTTTGATTTGTTTTTGACTTTGGAGGAAATGTTGGCTCGACGAAGTATTCTTCTTATCACGACTATAACTTTATTGGGAACTGCAACCATTTTCGCGTGTTTCTGAGGTCGAGTGGCGTCACGCGCTATGCTTTTTTATGCTTATAAGTTCAGATCCTCGTCTCACTCCTCATAACTCATTTCTTTTCATTTCCGAAAAAACAGGTAGTCCTCTTCTCTCTCTTCTTTTATTTCTTTTGTATTTAGGTTGTTGGCTAGGTCTTTATTGTTTCTTCCTTTCCGCCGCCGATCCCTTGAATTTTCCGATCTATCTTCAAACATGGCTCGGCGGTTCTTTAATTATCCGATCCATCTTCAACACCATCCGTCGACTTCTTGCATTTTCTGATCCATCATCATCTATCTTCGGTGTGCTTGAGTTTCTCCGATCTGTCATCACCCGGATTGCGTCGTTGCTCTGATCTTCTATGTCCCCGAGCCAAACTCTTTCCAGCTTTCTGCCAAGTATCAAGCGTATTCTCTGGCCAAAATTTCTGATGTCTCATACCGCCGAGCTAGAAGATTCTGTTGATTCGGCAAATTCTGCTTCGCTGCTCGGTCGTAAGATGGTTTTATCTCCTCAGGTTTCCGAGCCAGCTGAACCTAGTTTTCCGCTGGGTCAGTTGCAGATTGTCGTCCCATCTTTGGTTGATGAAGCTTTCGATGCCGAGGCAGTTTTGATACAGAGAGCTCTTGAAGAAATCAAAGCCGAGCCAACAGAATATGTTATTGACGAGGCAGAAAGGGTGCGTCTGGAGAGGATTTTTGTGAGCCACCAAGCTACCACATTGACGAGGCGAAAACCTACGAGTAAAGCTCCTAAGAAACGACCTGATCCACCTGGTTCATCTCTGTGCACTGCTGAGTCCTTGGAAGCATTAAGGCATCGATTCAACATTTCAGAGGATGTAGATCTGATTGCTCCTGCCTCAACAGACCGAGCTAAGTCTCTGCCACCTGGGCATTTCTCTCTTTATGAGAGCTTCTTTACCAAAGTCTGCTTTGGTTCCCAATCCCCGGATTGATCATCCGCTTTCTATCCAAGCATGGGTTAGCGCCGAGCCAAATTACTCCTCGGGGTATGCATCACTTGGTTGGGATTCTGGTTCGTAGCTACGAATGTGATGTGACCGTTCGCATCTCCCATCTTCGGCAGTTCCTTGAATTTCGAAAGATCAAAAATTCCAATGCATACTATATTTCTAATAAGAAACAGAGGAAGATCATCGAAGGCTTCCGAAGCAAAGACAGTGACTCGGGGAATTATTTTTCTTTGTTCCTATTAATGATGCTACGGTAGAAGCCGAAAGCATCCACTACTTCAAGTCAGAATGGGGAACTATTGGTGGGCGTAGACTTTTCAGGAGATTTGCTAAGGTTTTATTTTGTGCCGAGCTGACCAACACTTTTTCTTCTTTGTTTTTGCAGTTCGGCAGATTCTCCCACGTTTTCCAGAAGATACACTTACGATTCGGAACACGCTCGCTGCCGGAAAGTGCCACTAGGAAAATCATTTTTCCCCGAGGAGAGTTGAAAAAGCCTAAGCCATCTTTACCGGTGTTGAACAGCTCGGAATCTGAATCTCCGTGTCAACATCTTCCAGAAAAAAACTATGGGTAAAAGACTGACGATCCACGATAAGCAAGGTTTAAAGGAGTAGAAAGAAAAGGAAGCTGCCAGCCGAGCTGCTGATGGGGTTGAACGTCACCGAGCCAAATCCTGAGATGACCGGTGAGATTGATGCTGCGACAAAGCGTCAAATTATTCCCGAGCCTCCAACTCTTGATGCCGAGGCCAGGGAAGTGGTTTCAGCTCTTGTTCCAGTTGCTAGGCCTTATAGCTCGGCAATATCTCAGCACAAAGGAGGCAAGAAACTGACCTCTGGAAAATGCCCCGTCTCCGAGCCTGACAAGGAGAAGACCAAAGAAAATCAAGAAAAGAGGAAACGCCATAAGCCTGCCAACCCAACTTCTACCGAGCCGGCACTAACGTCATAGGTATGAAGGATCCGAACCGATCTGTAATGACGGGGCAGCCTCAGCATCTCTTTTCTTGCAGGTTCGCTGTTCAGGGGACAGACTGCCGTCTCTTGATGTTCTATGTCATGGCGACCTGTACACTGATATGCCTCTCCGAGGCACCAATGTATATTTTTAGATTGCATATTTTGCTGGGTAAAAATATTAAGTACTGATTATTTCTCCCTTTGATCAGTTCATCGCGTCTATCAACAAAATCGTTGCTGCTTTCGAAAAAGATGTGAGAAAGGACAGACGCCGGGTCGAAGATGCCCAAAAAGACGCATCTTTCTTCAAGGACAAGGTTGCCGAGCTGGAGAGTAAACATGCTGCCGAGTTAGCAACTGCTTCTGCCCAGATTGAAGCTCTTGAGAAGGAAAAAGCTTTTCTCAAGGTGGAGTGGAACAAGGCGGGTGATCTGGCTATGAGGTTGGAACTTTCTAAGTAGAAAAAGGCCGCCGAAATTGAATCCCTGAAGAGACAGCTCAACGCTGCCAATGCTTTGCACGAGGAAAATGTTAAAAAGGCCCAGAAGGCAGCGAGGTGAGAGATGTCGAGGATGTTTCAGGAACGGCTTGCCAAGATCGAGAAGAGCATTGACGAGCTGAAGGCGGTGAAGGAGAAGGAGCTTGATCTAGCCTAGGTCGACAGCAACCTTCAGTTGCTTGAGATTCTGCAGAAAGAGGACACGCCTGCTCTTGACTCGGAGGTGACGAAGCTGACAGGATAGAAAGCTGATTTGGCCGACGCGGCTGATGAGTTTGAGAGGATTAAGGTCGAGCTGAAGAAAGATCTGACGCTTTCACCTGTTTCCTCAGATTCTGTGGATACTCTCCTAGGTACCGAACCAACGGAGAATACGACGACAGCAACCGGGATCACAGACTTTGCAGGCTCGAATGTCGCCACACCCGGAGTTTCAGATCTTGCCAAGGAAATGACTGCCGAGCTGGATCCTCTCAACTGACTTTATTCTCTCTGTTTCTCTGATTCGAAAAATTTATGTGGTATTTTGGATATGTGTGCCTGGACGGCTTTATCCACTAAGTTTTTATGTATTACTTTTAAGTTTTTGTAATAGTTACCGTTCCTGGCGTAACATCTTTCATCCTTGTTGGATTTGCTTGTGTTCTCGTTTGCGTATTTGTTTTGCCGCATTTTAATGTCATATGTTGCGAACCATCTTGTTTAGAAAAAGTATCGTTGTCTCTGTATTGAGTGCTTTGTTGTCAGTTTAGGGCTTGCGGTGTTCCGACTTACGTTCCCGTGATTTTTTGACAATAAAACATATTTAGAATCTCATACTAACTGGTAGGTTTAGTATTATGCTTCAGAGATGTTCATGACCAGTGTACCAAGAGGTGTTTAATGGGTTTAAGAGTTTACTTCGAGTTTTAAGACTTGCGAGTTTTCGACTTATGGGTCTCTCTTGAAGGTAAACTTGTAAGAATATCGTTCAGGATATACCTTTCAGATATTAGACCAGGATATACCAAATCAGAACTTATATAGCGCACTACTATACCCATGAGAGAGTGTTTGAGAACCCTATCCCATATAGAGATAGTGGTTAAAATCCACAAAAGATGTGGTTGTCGATCTGTTGTGGTCAGCAACAAACGAGGTAATAGAATATCCGTGAAAGATGTAAAGTTTGTGACTTGCGTAGGTCGAGTGACACAAGTTTGTGTTTGAAAAAAATTGAAGTTGTTCTCTTTGAGGAGTGTTATGCAAAAGGTTGTGTTTTTCAAGACATGGGAGTATACATGTATATACGTACCCCCCTTTTTTTAAGGAGGGGGACAACTGAACCCGTCCAAAGATGAGCTGCCTACGTACCCTTTTTAGGGATCAAGTTGTCCCGTAGTTCATGTAAAATATCTTAGTGGTAATACCTCTTTAGATGCATTGCGTTCCAAGATCTTAGTATCGGAAAGTCAGACATGTTTGCGAGTTCGTACACTCCTGGTCAGACTGTTTTGGTGATTTTGTAAGGCCCTTCCTAGTTTGCTCCTAGTTTGCCAGCGTTTGTTTCGGCTATGTTCTGAATAACTTTGCGGAGAACCATATCACCTTCTTTGAACCTGCGACTTCTAACGTTGGTGTTGTAATACTTAGCCGTCGCCTGTTGGTAATTTTGAATCTGAACCAGCGCTTGGTCTCGTCGTTTGTTGACCAAGTCCAACTCATCGAGTAACATGAGGTGATTCAGTCCCTCCTACCCTGAAAGAAGTCTGCGGCGGACTCCAGGAAATTGGACTTCAGCTGGGATGACACATTGTGCACCGTAGACAAGGGCGAAAGGTGTTTCACCGGTTGCTCGTCGCGGAGTTGTCCTGTGTGACCATAACACTCCTTCAAGTTCATCTGTCCAGCGTCCCTTCTTGGCGTCCATGCGCTTTTTTAGACCATCAAGGATGGTCTTGTTTGCTGCTTCGGCTTGTTCGTTCCCTTGTGGATAACGTGGCGTAGACTTGCTAAGCCGTATCTTCCATTTTTCGCAGAAAGCTTCGAACCTTGTTGAGATAAACTGGGAGCCGTTATCGGTGATGATTTCGTTTGAAACTCCATGTCGGCATAAGATATTTTTCCAAACGAAATGCTCGACTTGGGCGTCCTTTATGTTGGCGTAAGAATCTACCTCGGCCCATTTGGAGAAGTAATCCGTCAAGACTAGTAGAAATCTCTTTTGCTTAGATTTATGCAGAGGTCCAACTATGTCCATTGACCAGCGCATGAAAGGGTAGGGTGCTGAGATTGACGACAGCAACTCCGTTGGTTGGTGAATCATCGGGGCATGTCGCTGGTATTTTTTGCATCTAGCGGAGAACTTCTCGCAGTCCTTCATCATAGTCGGCCAATAGTAACCGTGACGCTTGATCTTGATTGCCAAAACTCTTCCGCCGGAGTGGTTGCCACATGACCCACTGTGGACCTCTTCCATGATTTTTCTTGCTTTGGCGCCTTCGACACAGGCCATCAAGGGTCCTGAGAATCTCCACTTAAAAAAATTTCTGTATAATAGAATGGATCGAGCAGCTCGAGCTCTGAGTTTTCGAGCAGCCCACTTATCTGATGGTACCTCGCCGTCCATTATGTATACGCGGATTGCCCCCATCCATTATTTGTTGCATCCGTAATATGTTTCCGTGAGTTGTGGGTCTTCCATTTCGACTGCTTCACCTTCGGCCGGAGGTCTGTTTCGGGCTCTTCCTCTATCTCGATTGTCTCGTCTTCCGCCGAAGGTGACATTATTTGGTCTTCCTCTACGGTGGTGGCACCAGTGCCCCCAGATGTATCTTCGGCCTGGTTGGCTGTTTGGAAGCGGGTGATCGCGTTCACGGAGTCAGAAAGGTTGATGCTTGGATGTTTGATGAATTCCACCGGGATTATCTTTTTCAGGTCTGGATCAGAGGTAGATGCGAGTGCTGCTAGCGCGTCTGCCGAAGTGTTTTCTCCGCGTGGTATCCGTGTCAATGTGAACTCTTCGAACTGTGCAGCCAGTTCTTTGACGATCTTCAGAAAAGCTTTCATTCGGTCATCTCTGGCTGTGTACTCGCCGCTGACTTGGTTGACCACCAACTGCGAATCACAGTAGGCCTGGACATGCGAAACCTTGAGTCCAAGAGCGAGTCTCATTCCTGCGATCAAGGCTTCGTACTCTGCTTCGTTATTGGATGCGTGAAAGCTCAAGCAGAATGATTGTTCGAGGATTTCGCGTGTTGGGGAGGTTAACCGTATTCCTACTCCAAATCCTTGTTTTGATGATGATCCATCTGCGTGGAGCTTCCATATTAGACTCGGAGCTGTCTCTTCTATTCCTTCTTCTTGGAGTTATATCAGGAAGTCTGCGAGGACTTGAGATTTCGCGCAGGTTCGGCTTTGATACTCGATGTCGTATTCGCTCAGCTCTATTGCCCACTTTGCCAATCTCCCAGACTGGCTAGGATTATGTAGGATGGATCACAGGGGAAAGTAGTCAAAACCACAATTAAATGTGATTGGAAGTATGGTCTCAGCTTTCGGGCGGACATTATTACAGACAATGCCAGTTTCTCCATCTGGGTTTCAGCGTTGGTGAGAGTTTGGCTGACATAGAAAATAGGTTTCTGCTCGCTGCGCTCTTCCCGGAAGAGTACTCCAGTTACTACTGTTGCTAAAATGGCCGTGTAAAGGAATAATGGTTCGCCTTCCACTGGTTTCGTAAGTACTAGAGGACTGGCTAGGTACTCTTTCAGCTGTTCAAAAGCCTTTTCGCATTTCTCTGTCCATTCAAACTTCTTGTTCCCACGTAGTGTGTCGTAAAAAGGCAAACACTTATCAGTTGACCGAGAGATGAACCGATTCAGTGCGGCGAGCCGTCCTGTTAGGCTCTGGACTTTGCGCTTTGTTTTTGGTGATGCTATTTATATGAGCGCATCAATCTGCTTCGGGTTGGCTTCAATTCCACGGTGAGTGACCAGATATCCAAGGAACTCTCCGGACGTCACCGCAAATCTGCACTTGGTTGGGTTGAGTTTCATGTTATGCCGATTTAATTGCTCGAAACACTCTTCTAAATGAACTACGTGGTCCTTTTCTTCCAAATACTTCACCAGCATGTCATCTATGTAAACTTCCATCATCTTTACGAATTGGTCGGCGAACATTCGGTTGACCAGCCGCTGGTAAGTTGCTCCAGCATTTTTGAGCCCGAATGGTGTGGGAGTCGAAATCAACACAATTAGAATTTGTCGGAGGTTTGTTAAGGGGGATGAAATTTCTGCGGATGAACCACGAACAGAGAGATCCAAAGATGGTTTTTTATTAAGCTGTGTCGAAAAGCTTTCGTACCAGAGTTTGAGAGCAAAAAGTCTAGGGTGTTTTTGCTAAGTAAATTGCGGATCCCTTTTTCCAGGACTGTACATAGATATATATAGTTGTCTTCATTGGCCAGGTCAATCCCCAAAGGGATTAGGAAAACTTCCTAATCCTTCGGGATTTCCATTTTAGCAAGTCGGCTTGGCTTCGTGGGCCTTTGACCTATCGCGGGCCGAAGATGGGCTCGTTGTCCTTGCATAAAAATGATTTCGGCCGTGTCATCTTCTGTCTTCGTATAGAAATGACTTCGACCGTGTCGTCTTCTATCTTCGTATAGAAATGACTTCGGCCGCGTCGTCTTCTAGCTTCGTATAAAAATGACTTTGGCCGTGTCGTCTTCTGTCTTCGTATAGAAATGACTTAGGCCGTATCGTCTTCTGTCTTCGTATAGAAATGACTTCGGCCGTGTCGTCTTCTGTCTTCGTATAGAAATGACTTCGGCCGCGTCGTCTTCTAGCTTCGTATAAAAACCACTTCGGCCAGACAGTTTTGTATGGTTCTGACTTCGGCCGAACAGTTTCGTATAGTTTTGACTTCGGCCAGACAGTTTCGTATAGAAATGTCTTTCGGCCGAAGTGGCCCGCAGAAGTCTCCCTTGTGCCGAAGTGACTGTCGCCGAAGTTGGCCGAAGACCGTGGGTTATTTTGTCGAAGCCTGTGGGTCTTGGCCGAAGACCGCGGGTCGTTTTGCCGAAGATCGTGGGTCGTGGCCGAAGACCAAGGCTAGCCGAGGCCAAGGCTTGCCGATGCCAAGGCTTGCCGATGTGGGCTGTTGCCGAAGCCAGGGCTTGCTGAAGCCAAGGCTTGCCGATGCCAAGGCTTGCCGAAGTGAGCTATTGCCGAAGCCAAGGCTTGCCGAAGCCAAGGCTTGCCGAAGCCAAGGTTTGCCGAAGTGAGCTGTTGCCGAAGTCAAGGCTTGCCGAAGCCAAGACTCGCCGAAGCCAAGGCTTGCCGATGCCAAGGTTTGCCGATGTGGGCAGTTGCCGAAGCCAGGGCTTGCCGAAGCCAGGCCTTGCCGAAGCCAGGCCTTGCCGAAGTGGGCTATTGCCGAAGCCAAGGCTTGCCGATGTGGGCTGTTGCCGAAGCCAGAGCTTGCCAAAGCAAAAGCTTGCCGAAGCCAAGGCTTGCCGATGCCAAGGCTTGCCGAAGCCAGGCCTTGCCGAAGCCTGGCCTTGCCGAAGCCAAGGCTTGCCGATGTGGGCTGTTGCCGAAGCCAGGGCTTGCCGAAGCCAAAGCTTGCCGAAGCCAAGGCTTGCCGATGCCAAGGCTTGCCGAAGCCAGGCCTTGCCGAAGCCAGGCCTTGCCGAAGTGGGCTATTGCCGAAGCCAAGGCTTGCCGATGTGGACTGTTGCCGAAACCAAGGCTTGCCGAAGCCAAGGCTTGCCGAAGCCAAGGCTTGCTGAAGCCAGGCCTTGCCGAAGTGGCTTGCCGAAGCCAAGGCTTGCCAAAGCCAAGGCTTGCCGATGCCAAGGCTTGCCGATGCCAAGGCTTGCCGATGTGGGCTGTTGCCGAAGCCAGGGCTTGCCGAAGCCAAGGCTTGCCAAAGCCAAGGCTTGCCGATGCCAAGGCTTGCCGATGTGGGCTACTGCCGATGTGACCATGCCCCAATGCTTGCCTAAGCGAAGACAAGGCTTGCCTAAGCGGAGACAAGGCTTGCCTAAGTGGAGAAAGAGCTTACCTAAGTGAAGACTAAGCCTTGCCGAAAATGGAGCTACTTTGACCAGAATGGCCTCTCTTGTGCTTAAGTGGACTCGTACAAAAATGACTTAGGCACAATTTCGGCCTCGTCCGATTCTTCGTATTTTCATACTTAGCCATTTTCCATTGATCACAGCTGGGTGGGTTTTGACCCCAATAGTTAGCCCCCCAGCTCGGTAGTTTTCAGTGATGATAGTGCCGAGGTAGAGGAAGTCCAAGCTGGGATCAATGTGCCGTGTCGATTGGTACGAGCTGAGCTGACATGACGCTGAGACCGTTGTTTTAGATATCTACCAGGTTCTCTGTCTTTAGACTGATAAGTTTTTTTCCAGTAGACATTTCTTCATTCAACTGTGTTTTGGCCCGATTCCCAATGCATGATGACATCATCTTTTGCTTTATGAGCCTATATATGCTCCCCCTTCTCCTTATTTCCTCTTCACTTCTTCACTTCTCAAAAATCTCAAGGTAACTTCTCTCCTCCCTTCTCTCTCCTCCTCTTGAAGATTTTTTTTTTACGTTGTTTTGTTGTTTTTTTTTTGTTGTCTCTGAAATTGTTTTCGGCCGGAGTCTTCTCTACCGAAGTAATCTTTTGCCGAAGTGGTGCTCGGCCGAAATACTTTTTCGCCGAAGTGATTTCATTTGCTGGGCGAAATGGAGAGTCCTTTCAATGTAAAAATCGAGATGGAGAATTGGAGTTCCGATTGTGTTAGGATTAGGCAAGACGCGAGCCTTCGGGCGTGTTCTTCAAAACGGCGAGTTTCTAAGGGCGGGTACAAGCATGAGGCGCCTGATCCACCAGGATCTACTCTATCCACTGCTGAATCTTTGGAGACCCTCAGGCACCGTTTCAACATTTCCGAAGAAATTGACTTCATCCTTCCATCGCCATCGGATCGGGCCAGTGATCCCCCAAAAAGGTTTTTTACCTTGTATGAGAGTTGTTTCTACATGTGCTTCATGTGGTTCCCAATACCAGGGGTCATCCTTGGGTATCTGTGGAAGCATAGACTGGCACTGGCGCAAATAACTCCGCGGGGAATTCGACACCTGGTTGGGATCGTGGTCCGCAGCTTCGAGTGTGGCGAAGAAGTCACCGTGGATCACTTGTTGAACCTGCTATCCTTCCGGACATTTCGCTCCAAGGATTTGCTTCTTTACTCCCTTTCGAACAAAGCTCACCGCAAAATTATCGGAGGATTCCCAAGTAAAGACAGATATTGGGAGGATTACTTCTTCTTTGTGCCCATCTCCGAGGCTTCGGTTGGTGCAGATTGGGTTAACAAAATTAGGACCACATGGAGAAATATCGGTAGCCGATCCATAGCTTTACGAGCTTTTCTGTCTTGTTGAACATGTCATGACCTTCCGCCTTATTTGTTGGTTTTGCAGTTCCTAATCTGCTCCCGACGTGTCCTCCGGACATAATTACGCTTTGTGAGACTCTAGCTTCCGGTGAGTGCGACTGGCAAAGAGATTTTACTCTTCAAAGAGTAGAGAGAGCGTGGGCACGATACTTTGGGTATTATTCTCCGAGTTCAACTCCTTCGTGTTCTTCTAGCAGTACGAAGAGAACCATGGGGAAAAGACCATCTGTTCGCGAAAGGATGGAGGCCGAAAGCTGCGCCGCGATGGAGCAGGCAGAGGTCGGCCGAACTGAGATTTCTACGGAGCAGCTAAGTGCTGCCCTTGCTTTTCCCACGGGCGACTCATCTGTTGAACCGTCCGCGCTGGCTCCGTCGATCCCCATCGTGAGAGAGGTCGTGTTGGGTCTTGGGCGATTGGACTTGCCTCCGGTTCTCCGCAGAAAGGGCAAGGCTGCGGCTACAAGTGAGGATGCCGATCAGGTGAGGCCAGTCCGGAGACGTGTCCCGGCAAAGGCTGACAGAGGGAAAGATCCTCGAAAGGATGATGCTCCTGGACGAAAAAGGCGTAACGCATCGGTTAGTAGTGCCGCCGAGCACGAGCTGCCTTCGCAACCTGTATCTCAGCCATTTGCTTCTGAAATATTTTGTGACGATGCGTCGGCCTCGGCCACTCTCTTCTCCAAGATTCTCTCCAAGGGGGATTGCTTTCCTCCTCCCGATACTCTATCCCGGAGCAAGCCATATGCCGAAATGTCTCGCCGTGTTGCTAAGGTAGTTTGCGTCGACCTCCTTTTTTGTACTTTGTTGAAAATGCGATGCCTGATCTCTCTTTTTTTCTCCGTTCAGTTCGTGGCCTCTATTAACAAGATGACGTCCGGTTACGAGGTGGACGTCCGTAAGAATGCGAGGAGGGCCGAGCGTGCACGGAAAGTGGCCGAAGGGCTTCGATCAAAGCTTACCGAAGCCGAGCGTGAGCGCGATGCTGCGACGGAGGTAGCGTCGAAATGGAAGAAAGACTTGGAATCCTATCGGGTCCAGCAAGAGGCTCAAGTGGCCGAGCTCCAGCGGATGTTGAGCTCGAAGAGGGCCATGACCGACAAGAAGGTTGAACGGGATAAGAAGGGGGCGATGCGCGGACTGGCCGAGAAGTTTCAATCTAAAGTCGATCGAGCCAAGGAGAAGATCAAGATCTTGGGTGAATCGTCGAAGAACAGCGTCGTCGATCTTGCCCAAGTGGACGGGAACCTTGAACTCCTTGCGCTGCTCCGTGGTGACGAACCTCCTTCGCTGGATGCCGAAACTGAGAAACTCGAGGGATGGAAAGCGAGGTACGCTGGTGCCGATGACGAGTTTGATAAGTTGGTCGCCTCGTTGGGGAACGACCTAGTGGTCTCGCCGATCTCTGAAGACTCGGCCGATGTCGCGCTTGGTAATGAGTCTGTTGAGGCGTTAGCGGCGGATGTCGGCATTTCGCGTGTTCTCCGGATCCAATAGGGGTAAGCTTGGTTCGAACGAAGCCTCTGAATCTGAGACGACGGCCGAATCCTCCGACGATGATTAGGGTGCGTCTTCGAGGGGTAAGGTATGATGATGATGGGGAACTGTCCAAGTCATCATTTTAATTATGCTTTGACGTTATTTGGACATGGTGCCTGGATGGCTTTATCCATATTGACTTGTTATGTTTGCCTTGTGGCTTTGGCTTTGGTCGTGTCGTTCCTTTGTTGTTGAAACTTGTTGCTTGAATGCTTTTTTATCCAAGGAGGACTAATCCATTTTTTCGTTTTGAATGATTACGTTAGTGTAAGCATACTTGCTTCGATTATGAGCACATGCGTTTTGACCAACGATTTGTTTGTTGGGTTTTCGGATGAACATTTCGGTTTGTGGATATGCTACCGTAAGCGTATCCGCTCCGACAGTGGACACGTAGTACTGTTGCGACCAATGATTTGTTGTTGGGTTTAGGATGAATATTTCGGTTTACGGATACGCTATCGTAAGCATATCCGCTCCGTCAATGAACATGTAGTACTGTTAGGACCAATGATTTGTTGTTGGGTTTAGGATGAACATTTCGGTTTACGGATACGCTACCGTAAGCATATCTGCTCCGACAATGGACATGTTATTTATATAGCGCGCGCTTTTAATCCGCTAGGATGTAGTAGTTAGATCCGCAAAGGATGTAGTAGTTCATTGTTGTGGCCAGCAGCAACGAGGGTGAGGAGAGGTGCCTGTTTTAGTTAGGACTTTAAGTGATTCGTGAAAGGTGCGTATTTGATGCATGTTTCCGTTAAGGCTTTAGTAACCCGTGGAGGGTGTGATATGAAGAAAATTGCTTCGAGAAGCTTGCATTAAGTAGACGCGGAGTCTATTACAAAGGTGGGAGTATACGAGTATACGTACCCACTCCCCTCTATTTTTTTAGGAGGGGGGCAGCTGAACCCATCCGAAGACGAGCTCTCTACGTACCCTTTACAGGGATCAAGCCGCCCCGTAGTTCATGTGAAGTATCCTAAGTATAGTACTTCTTGAGGTGCATTGCGTTCCACGATCTTGGTATTGGGACGTCAGACATGTTGGCGAGTTCGTACAGGTCGGACTACTTTCGTGATTTTGTAAGGTCCTTCCAGTTTGCTCCGAGTTTGCTGGCGTTCCGCTCAGCAGTATTCTGGAAAATTTTCCGTAGGACCAGGTCTCAGAACGGTCGATTTCGTACGTGAGAGTTGTAGTATTTTGCCGCTGCGTTCTGGTAATTCTGAATTCGGATCAAGGCTTGATCCCGTCTTTCGTCGATCAAGTCCAACTCATCAAGCATCAACAAGTGATTGAGTCCTTCTTGTTCTGGGAGTAGTCTTCGGCGGACTCCAGGAAAATTTATCTTTGGTGGAATGACGCATTCTGTCCCATAGACGAGAGCGAATGGAGTTTCGTTGGTTGCTCATCGCAGTGTCGTTCTATGAGACCACAATACACCTTCCAGTTCGTCGGCCCATCGGCCTTTCTTCTAGTCGAGGCGTTTCTTGAGACCGTCGAGAATCGTTTTGTTTATTGCTTCAGCCTGGCCATTGCCTTGTGGATATCGTGGGGTGGATTTGCTTAGCCGGATCTTCCACTTCACTCAGAAAGCTTCGAACCTTGTGGAAATGAACTGTGATCCATTATCTTCGAACTTTGTGGAAATGAACTGTGATCCATTATCGGTGACGATCTCGTATGGGACTCCATGTCGACATATGATGTTCCTCCATACGAAACTTTCGAATTGTGCGTCCCTGATGCTGGCATACGAATCTGCCTCCACCCATTTTGAAAAATAGTCTGTCAGGACTAGTAAGAATCGTTTCTGCTTTGACGGATGTAAAGGTCCGACAATGTCCATGGACCATCGCATGAATGGATAGGGCGATGATATCGAAGAAAGCATCTCGGTCGGCTGATGAATCATTGGTGCGTGATGTTGACACTTCTCGCACCTAGACGAGTATTTCTCGCAATCTTGTATCATGGTCGGCCAGTAATAGCCGTGTCGTTTGATTTTTATTGCCAAGGCTCGTCCTCCCGAGTGGTTACCACAGGAGCCGTCGTGGACCTCCTCCATGATTGCCCTTGCCTCCTTTCCTTCGACGCAGGCGAGTAATGGCCCCGAGAATCGCCATTTCAAAACATTACCGTCGAGCAAGATGTAGCGCGCTGCTTGCACCCGAAGCTTTTGGGCGGCCCATTTGTCTGAAGGTAAGATACCATCGCAGATGTATCCGTGGATGTCGTCAAGCCACCCTTTGTCGCAGCCATACTGTATGCCCGTACACGCTCCATTCATCTCGACAACTCCAGTTTCGTGGCAGGGGTCGACGTTGGAAGGGAGGGTCGTAAAGTCCTCGTCCATAGACGTTGCTTCTTCTGCAGCATTCGCAGGATCTTCGTCCTCGACGACTGCATCTATTTCCATCCGAGAGGCCTGTCTTTCGTTTGCCACATATGTTTCGTCCTGGACCATAGAGCCGTTGATTACTTCTTCTCGTTGGTCGGCGTCATCTCCAGCATTGTCCGGTGCACAGGCTTTCTCCCTTGCAGTCCTGGCGGCTTGAGATCGCGTAACCATACTCACTATTTCTGGAAGAGTGATGCTCGGGCGTTCGATGAATTCCACCGGAATAACTCGTTTCAAGGCTGGATCAGAAGTGGATGCGAGGGCGGCCAGTGCATCAGCCGAAGTGTTTTCTCCTCGTGGAATGCGCGTGAGTGTGAACTCTTTGAACTGAGCAGTCAAGTCTTTGACGACTTTCAGATACGCCTCCATACGATCATCTTTAGCTGCGTATTCCCCGCTGAACTGGTTTGCGACTAACTGTGATTCGCAGAACGCGTGAATGCAATCAATCTTGAGTCCTTGCGCAAGCTTTAATCCGGCAATGAGGGCTTCGTATTCTGCTTCGTTGTTGGAGGCGTGAAAACCTAGGCGCAAGGATTGTTCAAGTATCTCGCCCATTGGTGACGTTAGACGTATCCCGACCCCTGAATCATTTTTGGATGATGAGCCGTCAACGTGAAGTTGCCAAGTCAAATTCGGGTTTCCTTCGGCGAGGCTCTCCTCCGGAAGCTCGATTAAAAAATCGGCAAGTACTTGCGATTTTACGCAGGTTCGTCAGCGATACTCCATGTCGTACTCGCTGAGCTCGATATCCTACTTGGCCAATTGCCCGGATTGGCTTGGGCTGTGCAAAATCGATCGTAGGGGTAAAGGACTAAGGACCACAATGGAGTGTGATTGGAAGTACGGCCTTAGTTTCCTGGCAGACATGACCACCGATAGAGCCAATTTCTCCATCTGCGGGTATCTTGTCTCTGCGTCGGTGAGGGTTTTACTGACGTAAAAAATTGGTTTCTGCTCGCCCTGTTCGTCGCGAATGTTTACTCCGCTTACTGCCGTGGTGGAGATTGCGGTGTATAGGAAGAGCGGCTCACCGTCGACTGGCTTTGCAAGCACCGGGGGACTGGCGAGATATTTCTTCAACTGCTGGAAAGCCTCTTCGCACTTCTCTGTCCATTCGAATTTATGTTTCCTCGTAAAGTGTCGTAGAACGGTAAGCACTTATCGGTGGACCGCGAAATAAATCTGTTGAGTGCAGCCACCCTTCCAGTCAGTATCTGTACTTCACGTTTTGATTTTGGGGAAGCCATCTGGATGAGGGCGTCGATCTGCTTTGGATTCGCTTTGATTCCGCGATGAGTAACTAAGTAACCAAGAAACTCGCCGGACATGACTGCGAATCTACACTTTGTCGGGTTGAGCTTCATGTTGTGCGAGTTGAGCTGTCGGAAACATTCCTCCAAATGTAACACGTGATCCATTGCCTCTAGCGATTTCACCAGCATGTCGTCTATGTACACCTCCATCGTTCTTCCGAGTTGATTAGCAAACATCTTGTTTACTAAGCGCTGATATGTGGCTCCGGCGTTCTTGAGGCCGAAAGGCATCACCTTGTAGCAATAGATTCCACGATCCGTAATGAAGGCTGTCTTCTCACGATCGTCGGGATTCATTAGAATCTGATTGTATCCAGAGAATGCGTCCATGAAAGATAAGAGCTTGTTGCCGGCCGTTGCTTCGACCAGTCGGTCAATGTGTGGTAGTGGAAAGCTGTCCTTCGGGCACGCCTTGTTTAAATCGGTGAAATCGACGCACACCCGCCATTTTCCGTTCTTCTTTTTGACCACAACAGGATTCACCAGCCAATCCGGGTACTTGACTTCCATTATCGACCGACTCGTAAGAGTCTTTCGACTTCGTCGTTCACTGCTTTCGCCCTGTCAGGACCCAACTTTCTCCGTTTTTGCTTGATTGGTTTGAAGGTTGGGTCGATGTTCAATTCGTGACTGGTTACGCCGATATCAATTCCGGGCATATCCTCTGCTGCCCACGCGAAAGTGTCGACGTTTTCTTTTAGGAATGAAACTAGCTCGTCCTTGATTTTTTCGTCAAGGCCGAATCCAATCTCTACGCATCGTTTCGGGTGTTCGTCGTCGATACAAACTAATATTACGGGGTCGCAGGGCTGTTCGACTGGTTCTTCTTCGCGATCCTCCGCAATCTGTAATTGCTATAAGAGCTTGGAGAGCTCTTTTACTGGCTCCCTGTCTGTCTTCATCTTCTTGTGTTCTGACTTGGCTATTGGATCGGTAACAGGATTCCTGAGCTTGTGTGCAGCGAGGAAGCATACGCGGGACTCCTTCTGATTTCCCAAAATTGTTTTGACTCCGCTCGGTGTTGGGAATTTGACGCAGAGATGGTAGGTCGAGGCTACGGCGCGCATTAAATTTAACCAAGGTGTGCCAACGATGACGTTATAGATTGCTGGGTGATCGCCTACCGAGAACTCGACAAGCTTGATGACACCCCCAGCTTCTATAGGCAGCTTGATCGTCCCGATTGTCATCGTCGTTTCTCCGGAAAATCCAGTCAATGGTTTAGGGGTAGCCACTATGTCGGACGGATTGATATCCATTCGTTTGAGAGTTTCTTTGAAGGTTATGTCCATTGTGCTGTCCGTATCCACCAGCACCCGAGCTACATCATAGCCACTGATAATCAACTCAATTACGAGAGGGTCATCGTGTGGTTTGTCGATTCCGGCTGTTTCTCTTTCTTCGAATGAGATTACATCGTCTGGGAACTTGGAGGGTACGGACCAGTTAACGCTGACATCGGCTCGTCGTTGAAAAGCTTTAATCGATGAGACGGTATCTGAACAATAGTGAGACACACCCATTATCATGTTGATCCGCCTTCTTGGGCCAGATTTTGGCGCTTCGTCGTCCTGCCTCCCTCGCTTAGTGAGATCTTCGTTTGCCTGCTCGGGGCGGTTTGCGTTGGTACCCATGTCAAAGTCCTGGAGGCTAATATCACCTTTGAGTTTGCCGGCCACCAGTTTTGCAGCCAGTTTCAAACCTAGGATGCGGCAATTTGCAGTTGAGTGTCCGAAGATATGGTGATGTTCGCAATAAGCCATTTCGTCGTAAGTTCCTTGGCCCCTGGTCCACATGCTACTCCATGTACCTCTTCCTCGGCCTTGACCTCGTCCTTGCCCATAGCTTGACGAATCAACTTGGTTGTTATGGGCTCCTTTGAATCCCCCTTCGTGTTGGATGTATCCAGGGCCTTGGTTGCCCTTTCTATTGTTCGGTAGGTTCGGAGCAGAGGGAGGGTGGTTTGTGGACTTCACCTTTCCGTGTTTCTGGGCTAGGATCTTCTTTTCTTCTTCGTTGGAGGCAAAGTCCGTCGCTCGGTGCAATGCATCCTGGATCGTGGTCGGTGTGTTCAGCGCAATCTCCTTTCGAAAATCAGAGTCAAACCACAGGGCTTTCTTCAACGCTTGCAGTGCGGCTTCGTCACTTATCCCTTCTACCTTTGACAGTACTAACTTGAACCGTCCGATGAAGGTTCGCAATGTCTCGTTTTGTCCTTGCCCCATGGTCCATAGATCCGCATCGGATGTCCGGTGTTCCATGAATATAGCATAATGTTTAAAGAACACCGACGACAGTTGATTGAAATTTTCGATCGAATTTCTTCCCAGCCTGGAGAACCATTGGAGAGCTGGGCCTTAAGGTGCTCAACGAACAAGAGACATTGTCCAGCGTCCTCTTCTCCTTCTCTGAAGTTTGCTCGTCCCATTGCTATTGCGAAGGCGGTCAAGTGCTCCTTTGGATCAGTTTAACCTTCGTAGACTGGTATCTTCATCTTCCCCGGATCAGAAACCCTTGCCTTAGTGATTCGAGTCATGAATGGGGTGTTCTGTGCTTCTTCAAGCACTCGGTCGAGTTCGGGAGCCTTGCTAGTAACCCTATGCATCTAAGATCGAACGAATTTCATCTCCGCGGCAGCTCGCTCCATGCCTGCCCAGATTTCGGCCATCTCCTCCTTTTGGGCTCGGATTATTGCTTTGCGCTCTTCCTCGATCTGGGCTCGTTGGGCCCAGAGGATGTTCTCCTCCTCTTCAGTAAGGTACTGATCATGGCCAGGGTTGGAGTTGCTTCGTTCGTTTCGAGTTTGGGTCGCACCCATGAGTTCAGCTTCGCGGCGGTGTTCCTAGTCGTGTTCACCCTCTGGGTTGTCCTCCAGGTTGATCACTGGATTCATTCCGTCCATAGTCTGCTTGTTTGCCTCCTGCGATGCCGCGTTCAGTTCAGCGGTCGTGGTTGGTTGGTTTGTAGGGAGCAATCCGCCTTGGGTTCTCGTCGTATGGTGGGGTGTTGAGAAATCGAGGGCCGTTGGGTTGAGACGTCGAAGAGGGCGCCTCATTAGGTCGATTCCTGAGCCTCTACCACGGGCTCGGCTCGCCGTTGTAAGGGCTTCGAGCTTATCGGTCATCGTTGTGTTTAGCTTGTCCTGCTCCTCCGCCTTCTTGAGCAGTGTTTCCAGCATCGTCTTGATCTGTGATAGGGCCTCTGGGCTCGTCTCCACGACTGCAGGCGTTGGTGTATCTGTTGCTCCAGATCCATCGATCCCCGTGTCCTGCGGGTCGTCGGTTCATCCGTTGCTAGTCATCTTCTTCGAATCATTCGTGCGGTGGTTCCTTGGAGTAAGAAAGTTTCAAATTCCCCCTCCTTCTAGCGCCAAATTGTGGGAGTCGAAATCAACACAATTAGAATTTGTCGGAGGTTTGTTAAGGGGGATGAAATTTCTGCGGATGAACCACGAACGGAGAGATCCAAAGATGGTTTTTTATTAAGTTGTGTCGTAAAGATTTCATACCAGAGTTTGAGAGCAAAAAGTCTAGGGTGTTTTTGCTAAGTAAATTGCGGATCCCTTTTTCCAGGGCTGTACATAGATATATATAGTTGTCTTCGTTGGCCAGGTCAATCCCCAAAGGGATTAGGAAAACTTCCTAATCCTTCGGGATTTCCGTTTTAGCAAGTCGGCTTGGCTTCGTGGGCCTTTGACCTATCGCGGGCCGAAGATGGGCTCGTTGTCCTTGTATAAAAATGATTTCGGCCGCGTCGTCTTCGTATAGAAATGACTTCGGCCGTGTCGTCTTCTGTCTTCGTATAGAAATGACTTCGGCCGTGTCATCTTCTATCTTCGTATAGAAATGACTTCGGCCGCGTCGTCTTCTAGCTTCGTATAAAAATGACTTCGGCCGTGTCGTCTTCTGTCTTCGTATAGAAATGACTTCGGCCGTGTCGTCTTCTGTCTTCGTATAGAAATGACTTCGGCCATGTCGTCTTCTGTCTTCGTATAGAAATGACTTCGGCCGCGTCGTCTTCTAGCTTCGTATAAAAACCACTTCGTCCAGACAGTTTTGTATTGTTCTGACTTCGGCCGAACAGTTTCGTATAGTTTTGACTTCGACCAGACAGTTTCGTATAGAAATGTCTTTCGGCCGAAGTGGCCTGCCGAAGTCTCCCTTGTGCCGAAGTGACTGTCGCCGAAGTTGGCCGAAGACCGTGGGTTATTTTGCCGAAGCCCATGGGTCGTGGCCGAAGACCGTGGGTCATTTTGCCGAAGACCGTGGGTCGTGGCCGAAGACCAAGGCTTCCCAAAGCCAAGGCTTGCCGAAGCCAAGGCTTGCCGATGCCAAGGCTTGCCGATGTGGGCTGTTGCCGAAGCCAGGGCTTGCCGAAGCCAAGGCTTACCGAAGCCAAGGCTTGCCGATGCCAAGGCTTGCCGAAGTGAGCTATTGCCGAAGCTAAGGCTTGCCGAAGCCAAGGCTTGCCGAAGTGAGCTGTTGCCAAAGCAAAGGCTTGCCGAAGCCAAGACTCGCCGAAGCCAAGGCTTACTGATGCCAAGGCTTGCCGATGTGGGCTGTTGCTGAAGCCAGGGCTTGCCGAAGCCAAGGCTTGCCGAAGCCAGGCCTTGCCGAAGCCAGGCCTTGCCGAAGTGGGCTATTGCCGAAGCCAAGGCTTGCCGATGCCAAGGCTTGCTGATGTGGGCCGTTGTCAAAGCCAGGGCTTGCCGAAGCCAAGGCTTGCCGAAGCCAAGGCTTGCCGAAGCCAAGGCTTGCCGAAGCCAAGGCTTGCCGAAGCCAAGGCTTGCCGATGCCAAGGCTTGCTGATGTGGGCCGTTGTCAAAGCCAGGGCTTGCCGAAGCCAAGGCTTGCTGAAGCCAAGGCTTGCCGATGCCAAGGCTTGCCGATGTGGGCTACTGCTGATGTGACCATGCCCCAAGGCTTGCCTAAGCGAAGACAAGGCTTGCCTAAGCGGAGACAAGGCTTGCCTAAGTGGAGACAGAGCTTGCCTAAGTGAAGACTAAGCCTTGCCGAAAATGGAGCTGCTTTGACCAGAATGGCCTCTCTTGTGCTTAAGTGGACTCGTACAGAAATGACTTAGGCACAATTTTGGCCTCGTCCGATTCTTCGTATTTTCATACTTAGCCATTTTCCATTGATCACAGCTGGGTGGGTTTTTACCCCAACAAATGGCATCACTTTGTAGCAATATATTCCGTGATCCGTAATGAATGCTGTCTTCTCTTGATCGTCCGGGTTCATTAGGATCTGGTTGTATCCGGAGAAAGCATCCATAAACGAAAGGAGTTGGTTGCCCGCTGTGGTTTCTACTAATCGATCGATGTGTGGAAGCGGGAAGCTGTCCTTTGGGCAGGCCTTGTTCATGTCGGTGAAATCCACGTATACACGCCACTTCCCATTCTTCTTCTTAACCACTACAGGGTTAGCGAGCCAGTCTGGATATTTTGCTTCGACTATTGATCCCATGCGTGCTAATCTTTCCACCTCGTCATTCACTGCTTGTGGTCTTTCTGGCCCAAGTTTTCGTCTTTTCTGTTTGACTGGTTTGAAGGCCGGATCCACGTTTAGGTCGTGGCATGTCACGTTGATGCTGATACCGGACATGTCTTCTGCTTCCCATGCGAAGGTGTTTACGTTCTTTTCAAGGAAATAAATCAGCTATTTCCTGATTAGGTCTTTCAGCTCGTCCCCTATCTCAATGCAGTGCTCTGGGTGATTACTGTCAATGTTTACAGAAGTGACGGGGTCGCAAGTAGGTTTGCCAACTGCTTCTCGGGTTCCCTATCAGGCTTCATCTTCTTTTGCTTGGTCGTGGTGTCTGTGATGGAGTTTCTGAGTTTGTGCTCGGCTAGAAAATAAATGTGCCATTCCTTTTGGTTTCCCCAAATTGTTTTGACTCCTCCGGGGGTTCGAAATTTGATGCAGAGATGATAGGTCGATGGTACGGCTCGCATGGAGTTTATCCAGGGGATGCCCATAATCACATTGTAAATCGCAGGATGATCTGCAACCGAAAACTCCACTATCTTGGTTACTTCTTCAGATCGGACGGGGAGTTTTATTGTTCCAAGGGTCATAGTTGTTTCTCCTGAGAATCCGGTTAAAGGTTTCGGCGCACCCGTAATTCTGGATAGGTCTATGTTCATCCTTCTGAGAGTTTCCCGAAAATCACATCTACGGAGCTTCCCGTGTCTATCAGAATTTGGGCAACGTCGCAATCCTCTATGATCAATTTTATCACGAGGGGGTCATTATGTGGTCGGTCAATACCGGTGGTTTTCCTTTCTTCGAACGAGATGACGTCGTTGGGGAGTTTGGAAGGTGCTGACCAGTTGACACTTGCATCGGCTCGCCGTTGGAATGCTTTGATTGATGACACCGTGTCTGAACAGTATTGTGATCCTTCCTTTATCATATTTATTCTTCTTCGAGAACCTGATTGCGTTGCCTCGTCATCTCGCCTTCCTCGCTTTGGAGGATCGCCGTTTTGATTGTCAGGTTCGGCTGATCCTTCTCATCTTCTCGCTCGAAGTCTTTCAGGCTGACAGCATTATCGAGTTCTCCGGCCACTAGCTTCGCCGCAAGCTTTATTCCCAGGGTCGGCAGTTTACAGTTGAGTGACCGTGCATATGATGATACTCGCAATAAGATTTTTTGCCGTACTAAATCTGATTTCTTGACCACGTATTCCATGGCGTTTTTCCTCGGCCTACTCCCACCTGGTAGTTGTGGGATCCTCCGAAATTGGGTTTCTCGTGGTGTACATATCCGTTTCCTTGAGTATTCTTCTTATGAGGCTGTTGGTTTGGAGTTTGGAAGGAACGGTTCATCGTTTTGGCTACTCCATACTTACGAGACAAAATCTTCATCTCTTCTTCATTGACTATGAAATCTGAGGCTCGGTGCAGCGCGTCTTGGATTGACAGTGGCGCGTTCAAAGCGATTTCTTTTCGGAATTTTGATTCGTACCACAGCGCCCTTTTTAATGCGAGTACGGCGGCCTTGTCGCTTACGCCCTCGACTTTTGACATCACTGCTTTGAATCTTCCCATGAAACTGCGCAGTGTCTCCGTAGGTCCTTGAGTTAATGTCCAGAGATCGGCATTAGAGGCTCCTCGATCCATAAACATGGAGTAATGTTTCAGGAAGGCGGCAGACAGCTGCTGGAAATCATTAATGGAGTTTCGCTCGAGTCTAGAAAACCATTGGAGGGCTGCGCCTTTTAGGTGCTCCACAAAAAAAGGCAGAACCCGGCATCTCTTTCCTTTTCCCTAAAGTTGGCTCGGCCCATTGTTATGATAAACGCCATTATGTGTTCCTTTGGGTCGGTTCTCCCTTCGTAAACTGGAACTTTGATCTTTCCTGGGTTGGAAATCCTTGCCTTCGTGATCCGGGCTGTAAACGGTGTATTGTGTGCCTATTCCAGTACGCGGTCAATCTCCGGGACTTTACTGGTTGTCTTGTGAACCTGAGATCTGACGGCTTTCATTACAGCAGTGGCACGGTCCAAGGAGGCTCGGATTTCGTCCAACTCTTCTCTCTGGGCTCGGCTCGTCGTTATTGGTTTGTCAGCGTATTGCGCATGTTGGACCCACAGGAGATCTTCTTCTTCCTCCACTGAGTTCCTGGCTCGGTTTAGGTTGATGTCACCTTCGCTGGTTCGGGCTTCCGTTATTGTTGGTGTGAATCCTTCGTTGGCGATATTCTCTGTGTCGTGGTCTCCTTCTTCGTCGAGAACAATTGTTGCAGCTGACCCACCGTCGGTGCGTAGGTCATATCCGCCGCTGGTTTCCCTTGCTTCTCGGATCAGTCAAAGTGGCTCGGTGATATTTGATCTTGTCGCCGTGGGTGTTTGCTCGTTGGTTGGATGTGGTGGTGGCAGTCCTTCCAAAGTCCTTGGTGCGTCACGTGGTGTTGAGAAATCCAGGGATGTTGGGTTTAAGCCAAGTCGTCTAGTAACTCCGCTTACGGGTGGATTCAGTGTCAAACATGTGCCTCCGAGTCGTGTATTTCTAGCTCGGCGCTCTGTTGCCAGCATCTCGATTCTTTCCGTCAGCGAGCTATTCAGCTTGTCTTGCTCCTCTGCCTTCTTCAGCAACGTGGTCATCATGTTCTTCAATTCTGTTAGCGTTTCTGAAGCGCCTTCCGTGTTTGGCGGTGGTGGATTGGTTCTCGTTCCAGGAAGATCGATTCCAGTATTGCTTGCATCATCGCCGCTTTGATCTCCATCGGTAGTCATGGTTTCAGATCTCGTATTCGCTGGTTCTTAGCTGTCAGAAAGTTAAAGAGTCCCCACAGACGGCGCCAATTGTGGGAGTCGAAACTCTCATAACTAAATTTGGTAAGCGAAATTTAGGGATTCGACAAACTTTTAAGAAAAGAAACACAAGAATAGAGATCCAAAGATGGTGTCTTTATGCAAGCTGTTTAGAAAGCTGTCTGCAGAGAAAAGTAACAAGTGTTTTGCTAGGTCAAATTTCTCTCCCTTTTTTCAAAGGTGTTCGTGTCTATTTATACAAAAATAAGTTGGCTAGGCTTCTTCCTAAACGATAGAGAAAAACTTCCTTATTCTTTGGGATTTCCTTTCTTCCCGGTTTCTTCTAAGGCGGTGGAAATTCGTGGGCTTCTTTCTTTGCCTCGTCACCTCAGTCCACCAATGTCTTGTGGCTCGTTGCCTCATCCCATCAAGATGTTGGGCTTGTTGCTTTATTGGGTCATCGGTGGGCTGGCTCGTCGTCTGCCTCTCCTTGATGTCGAGCCAAGCAGTTGGCTCGTCGCCCGTTTCTCCTTGATGCCGAGCTAGGGAGTTAGCTCATCAGTTCTTTGGCTCATCACCGCATGCTGGTTCGCCAGCATTTTGGCTCGTCGCTGTTTGTTGTTCTGGCAACATGTTGGCTCGTCACCGTTTGCTGGTTCGCCAACATGTTGGCTCATCACCGTTTGTTGGTTTGCCAACATGTTGGCTCGTCACCGTTTCTTGGTCTGCCAACATGTTGGCTAGTCACCGTTTGCTGGTTCGCCAACATGTTTGCTCGTCACCGTTTGTTGGTTTGCCAACATGTTGACTCGTCACCATTTATTGGTTCGCCAACATGTTGGCTCGTCACCAAGTGTTTGGTTCGTCACCAAATATTTGGTTTGTCACCAAGTGTTTGGTTCGTCACCATTTCCTCCCGACACCGAGCCAGGGGTTGCGGGTTACCACTGTCTCTCTGTGATGTCGAGCCAAGTATTGGCTCGTCGCTACTTCTCCCTGATGCCGAGCCAAGCATTTGGTTCGTCGCTGCTTCTTCCTGATGCCGAGCCAAGCGTTTGGCTCGTCGCTGCTTCTCTCTGTAATCGAGCCGAGTGTTTGGCTCGTCGCTGCTTTTTTCTGTCTCCGAGCCAAGTGTTTGGCTCGTCGCTGCTTTTCTCTGTCGCCGAGCCAGGTGTTTGGCTCGTCGCTCCTGCTTCCTGCAACCGAGCCAAGCATTTTGGCTTGTCCCAACATCTAGACTTGGCCTTTCTAGCCGTTGATCTCGGTGGGGTGAAAACCGACCCCAACAGAAATTAAGTCCTGTTGTTTTCTCTTCTACCATATTATTGTGCATTATTCCAATATTGATACGGTTCATAATGGCTTCTAAGGTAATTCTTAAGGAATTTTCTTCATCATGATCAGACACAGAAAAATACAAGATTCAGAATTTATCCCAGGTGCTATATGTCTCGGGATACATAAGCCCAATACGTTTCATATGTATTGCCCTCTTTGCTTAGACTATTATAAGCTAAGGTCTTGCTTTTTTTTTTACAGATCTGGGACACAGCTGGTCAGGAAAGGTTCCAGAGCCTTGGTGTAGCATATTATCGTGGTGCTGATTGCTGTGTTCTTGTATATGATGTCAACTCCGCGAAAATCATTTGAGAATCTCAACAACTAGTGTGGCATTGTTGCTGGCGTTTTAGCTGGCATATTTAATGTTCATAGACTTTCCCATATTTTATCCTTTGGTACATTGGTACGTCAAGTTCTTAAATTCTCTGTGTCCCTTTGGTTTTCTGATCGATGCTTATCCTTTCCAGTTTAACATTATTTCAGATTGGGTATTCAGTTTTTGCGGCTTGTGTTGTGGCTTTGAGATTGAATGATAAGAAAGAAAGAGAGTTGTCCAGTGGGTGGGCATTAGGTTGGCAGGAAGGCTAAAGAGTGGACAGTGATCCCAAGTTTGGAGATGCTAGTCTCTAACGACAATGATCCCGCGATTGTCACTACGTCCTAGAAAAACATTTCATCATCCTCTCCCTTATTTTAAATGTATTTTTGATGTGTTTAGAACATAATGTGAACTTATGTTATGGATCTTATATTTCATGTTTCTTTTGTGTTAATGTTTTTCAACATTCGGTTTTTCGTTTTAATTTCAGCTTTTAAAATTTGAAAAAAAAAAAAAAATATATATATATATATATATATATATATATACTAGTATTATATCCCTGCTACACAGGGGTAAGATAATTTAGTTTTATAATCTTAAAAACATTTATGCCTTGAATATTTGATAATTTGTACCGCAGAAAAACCATTAATAATTTTGGTTAAGATGTTTTAGTATAGAAAAAAAAATATTAACTATTTTTCACATAAGATCATGAAAATTGCCATGGTGAATGAAATGCTGCGGGTTTAATTTATTTATGAAAAGCTTTGGAACAATTGATCTGCGCACAAAGATAATTTTTTTGGTTTAACCCATACAAAACTTAAAATTGAGGAACAAAATTTTCCAAATGAATGATCGAACATACATTTGGCAAGAATTACTAACCAATTGCAGTGAGAAAGAGTTGGTGCTTGCCGATCGACTTCATCCATCTTTGTTTTCCCGTACGTAGTATATCTAGTAAAAAATAATCTTTAGTCAACAGTATCCAACTAAATGATATGTAAGCAAATATAATTTGATGAATCTTTAATTCTTGTGAGTTTTTAATTTGAAAATTTACCTTGTTGAAACTGTCATTTTAGATGAGATTAACAACCCAAGTTGTTGTAGCACAGAATAATCCACTTGAAAATTGAGTCTTGGGATAGTTCTGCAAATACAATAACGGGTAAATGAATTATATTTACAAAGACATGATAGTGAATTACTCTTTCATTAACACTGACATAAAGAATTTGGATATCTTTGATGCCATTAAAATGTAACTGAAGTTATCGGTGGCCCCAATGATCACATCGTCTCCGATATTCTTTCAACCGCAATAACATTGTTAGTTTGTGGAACAAATAACAAAACGAATTTACTGATAAAAGAGGATATTAACTCGTGGTTATGGTTGCCGATGGTGGTGCCTCAAAAGTTTATCCGTTAACATGATTTGAGAAATACATCAATCGCATATATAAAAAAAAAGAAAAATAATAAGGGATGCAGGCTTACTTTTATTTACCATAAAACTGAACTTATTTGTAAGAAGATAGGTGAATTTATGTTGAAAAAATTACCTTTCATGGGAGAAAATGGAATCTCTGAAAAGTGGTGGTTAAAAATGGTTAAATTAGAATGTAAGAGATTAAAGAGAAGGAAGGGCGAGATTGTAGGGATCGTAGGAATGTTGAGAATATCTATTTTTTTAATTCAAATTGTTTTTAATTCATTATAAATTTATAACACGTTATTTCTTTCTTGTTTTCATTCAAATTGAATAAAATGCCACATGTCACTTTTTAATTGCACAAGTGACTTGTGTTTTAGTATATAAATGATATATCAATTAAGATGGTTGCAAAAAAATTGCTAATACGTGACGGTTTTGTAACTAAATTCACGTTGTCACAATTTAGTCTTTAATATAAGATTACTAAATGTTGTCACAAAGTAGTCGCTTATGTACGACTAAGTTTAGTAGTTACAAAATAGTACAAAATAAGTGATTACTTTGTGACTATTATATTTTGCGACCAAAAATTTGCGACTACTTATTTTAGTCTCTAAGTAGTCGCAAATTGCGACTTTGCGACCATTTTTGACCTTTTTGGGAGTCACTCATCCCCTGTTTTCTTATAGTGATTTGGTCAATTCAAACTATATAAGAATCACATCATCATCATCATCATCATCATCATCATCATCATCATCATCATCATCATCATCATCATCATCATCATCATCATCATCATCATCATCATCATCATCATCATCATCATCATCATCATCATCATCATCATCATCATCATCATCATCATCATCATCATCATCATCATCATCCATCATCATCATCATCATCATCATCATCATCATCATCATCATCATCATCATCATCATCATCATCATCATCATCATCATCATCATCATCATCATCATCATCATCATCATCATCATCATCATCATCATCATCATCATCATCATCATCATCATCATCATCATCATCATCATCATCATCATCATCATCATCATCATCATCATCATCATCATCATCATCATCATCATCATCATCATCATCATCATCATCATCATCATCATCATCATCATCATCATCATCATCATCATCATCATCATCATCATCATCATCATCATCATCATCATCATCATCATCATCATCATCATCATCATCATCATCATCATCATCATCATCATCATCATCATCATCATCATCATCATCATCATCATCATCATCATCATCATCATCATCATCATCATCATCATCATCATCATCATCATCATCATCATCATCATCATCATCATCATTCATCATCATCATCATCATCATCATCATCATCATCATCATCATCATCATCATCATCATCATCAATCATCATCATCATCATCATCATCATCATCATCATCATCATCATCATCATCATCATCATCATCATCATCATCATCATCATTCATCATCATCATCATCATCATCATCATTCATCATCATCATCATCATCATCATCATCATCATCATCATCATCATCATCATCATCATCATCATCATCATCATATCATCATCATCATCATCATCATCATCATCATCATCATCATCATCATCATCATCATCATCATCATCATCATCATCATCATCATCATCATCATCAATCATCATCATCATCATCATCATCATCATCATCATCATCATCATCATCATCATCATCATCATCATCATCATCATCATCATCATCATCATCTCATCATCATCATCATCATCATCATCATCATCATATCATCATCATCATCATCATCATCATCATCATCATCATCATCATCATCATCATCATCATCATCATCATCATCATCATCATCAATCATCATCATCATCATCATCATCATCATCATCATCATCATCATCATCATCATCATCATCATCATCATCATCATCATCATCATCATCATCATCATCATCATCATCATCATGCTGACCCAATAAGATCTTGATGAGAGTCACCGTTGATGGAAAAGTGGACGACGTTTCGTGACGGAGCCGTCGAAATGATATAGCGGTGGAGGGTTTTGTTCTCGGGTTTTGGGCGTTTTTTTTTTCTTTTCTAAATTAACTAATAAAAATTGATTGAAATCAGATCTAATAAACCGGGTTCTAATATGGGTTTAATTCGGTTTAATAATGTTATTAGATGGTTAACATAGATTTGGCAAATAGTAAATTGACTAAAACCGACGTACATGGGTTCTGAGGTTTCGAACTATTATTTCGGGGAGATTAAGTTTCAAACTTTTAATTAGGAGAAATTTAGGTTTTGTACTTTATTTTCAGGGATATATATAAAGAATAGTTGGTTTGGCTTCATATATGATTATACGATAGTTCTCGTGGGGAAATAGATAGTTGGAGCTAATTTTGTTATGTTTTGTGTTTTGTTTCTTTTTGATGTATCTCTCTAAAATCAAGTACATTTGTACGTAATGATATATATATATATATATATATATATATATATATATATATATGTTAATGACCATCACATCAGCCTCAAATTTTTGTTCAAACATATGTTTTAGTAACTTTAATTCTCTCTAACTGCACGTACTTAATTCAGCCTAGCCATTGAAAAACTTTTTGCTGTGTCGTTAAAAGTTTAATTACTTTTGAGTTTCGACCCATGAAACAAACTCATATCAAGCAGAAGAAAAAAATTCAGATCGTATCAAAACTTGAATGGTATGTATAACCAGGGGTGATCCACCTAGCTTAAGAAGGGTTAGATGCCACCATAACTTTTTGTCAGATTAATGCAAATTATAACAATATTATATTAATGCCCCACTCATAATTATTTTTCTGCCCCCATAGCCAAATTATTTTTAGAAAAATGGACTTTCAAGTATAGAAATGATAGTGATAATAACGCATTTACTCTGTAGAGTTATGCTATGTTAAATGTCCTAAATTACAATTAATCTTTTTATTATATAAAGCTTCTTTAGTCGAATCATCAAATATTACATTACCAAAATTTGGCGTTTCAATTTTCTAAGTTTTAATTGATTTCTTGTTTCTTTTATATACTTTAATATATATATTTTACTATTTCACATTATATATTAATTATGTTTCCATGTTTATATAGCATTGTTTGGATTAATTTTTAGTAAGCTGTAAAATAATTTTAGTAACTCTGTAAAATTTTTGCCTCCACTAAAATTTATTTCTGGAATCGCCATCCGTACAAAAACGAAAAATAAAGATGTAGGAATAAAAAACATTTTGGACAATCTTTCCCCCTTTTTTCATCTCTCTCAACTCTAGTTCTCCTCCACCGCCGTGCTCTGTTCTCCCTCTTTGGTTGGCGGTGGTTCTTACCGATGCCGTGAGAGGATGCATTTCCTCCTCCTCTTTAATCCGGTGTCCACTTTGCTAGGGTTTTTCCCTCAGATTGATGAAGTTCTAGTATGCATCTCTCCAGTTTGGGTTTTGTCTGATGGGTTTTGCTGGTGGACGTTCTCCGGGTCATGCTGGTTGTCTTGTTGTGTCTTTGGTTTTCGGATCTCATGATGACGGGTTTCCTCGCTCAAGGACGGTTGAGATGCTCGTTGTCTGGATTTCAAACCTCTGTCTTCGTCGTCTTTCCAGCAAATCGTCGGCTCGATGCTCTGTTGTTGTGCTCTGTAGCAGATTGTTTTCAAGGTTTAAAGGCTTCGTTTTGGTTTCTCTCTTCGGGCATGAGGATTTTGAGGACGAATCCTTCATCCATTTGAGATCCCCTTTTCAAGCTACCCAACTCAGATCTGCGACGGCTCTTTGTGGATCTCTTCTCTCCTCCTTCTCCGGTTTGGTTTAAGGAAATAGAAATTTTCCTGCAGGTTTTTCTTGTATCCTTGCTCTCTTTGCTCCTTCTCTCCATCTACTGCTCCCTTAGAAGTGTGGGAGTGTAAATTCACGCCAATTGAATTTGTCACGTCTCTAGAGAGATCCGAAATTTCTGGGTAAAAACCACACAAAAACACGAACAGAGATCCAAATATGGTATTTTATTAAGCTGCTAAGAAAGCTTTTTGTATGAGAGCAAAAGTATAGAGTTTTGCTAGGTGAATTCCCCATCTATTTTTCTGAGGGTTTACATAAGTATATATACAAGTTTTAAGTCGGCTAAGCTAATGTCTAAAGAGATAAGGAAGATTTTCTAATTCCTCAGGATTTCTTTTTAGCAAAGCCTGCCACCGCCATTGACTTCGCTTCATGGACTTTAATCTTGTCATATTTCTTTTGTGGGCTTGAATCCGTGGGTTCGTTGTCTCGGCCCAATATCCTGTTGTCGAACCTTGGCTTGAGTGACACCATGGTTCACGGCTCAGGTGACACCATGGTTCACGGCTCGGGTGACACCATGGTTCACGGCTCGGGTGACACCATGGTTCACGGCTCGGGTGACACCATGGTTCACGGCTCGGGTGACACCATGGTTCACGGCTCGGGTGACTCCATGGTTCACGGCTCGGGTGACACCATGGTTCACGGCTCGGGTGACACCATGGTTCACGGCTCGGGTGACACCATGGTTCACGGCTCGGGTGAGACCATGGTTCACGGCTCGGGTGACACCATGGTTCACGGCTCGGGTGACACCATGGTTCACGGCTCGGGTGACACCATGGTTCACGGCTCGGGTGAGACCATGGTTCACGGCTCGGGTGAGACCATGGTTCACGGTTCGGGTGACACCATGGTTCACGGCTCGGGTGACACCATGGTTCACGGCTCGGGTGAGACCATTGTTCACGGCTCGGGTGAGACCATGGTTCACGGTTTGGGTGACACCATGGTTCACGGCTCGGGTGACACCATGGTTCATGGCTCGGGGTAACTTTGTATCACGGTTCGGGTGTCGATGGTTGTCTTCGTCTCTGACCCCGATCGGTCTTGTTTCCGACCCCTATCCGTCTTGTCTTCGATTGAGGTCACAGTACCCGAACCAATCGTCCATGGTTCGGGGGTTCTCGCGCAACCTTCCCCTGCCATGGTTAGGGGACACCCGATCCAACTCCTTCCTTCATGGTTCGGGGACACCCGATCCAACTCTTCTCTTCATGGTTAGGGGAAACCCGATCCAACTCTTCTCTTCACGGTTCGGGGACACCCGATCCAACTCTTCTCTTCATGGTTAGAGGAAACCCGATCCAACTCTTCTCTTCATGGTTAGGAGAAACCCGATCCAACTCCTTCCTTCACGGTTCGGGGAAACCCGATCCAACTCTTCTCTTCAGGGTTAAGGGAAACCCGATCCAACTCTTCTCTTCACGGTTTGGGGAAACCCGATCCAACTCCTTCCTTCACAGTTCGGGGACACCCGATCCAACTCTTCACGGCTAGGGGTACAGCTGCTAGCGTTTTTCTATACTTACCCTTTTTTTTTAACTGTTGATTCTCAAGAGGTGGAATCTGATCCCAACAGTTAGCCCCCCAACTTGGCAGTATCAGTAATGTTAGTGCCGAGCTGTGAGTAGTCGAGTGAGATCAACGACTCTCGTGGTCAACCAAACTGTCTTTTCGATGATGATCCCGAACCATGATCCGTGGATAACCCCGAACCATCTCTTTGTAGTGTTACCGTGTTTATAGCATTGCTGATTCAGTTTGAGTACGCCTTCCTTCATAAACTCAGTTCGGGGTTTTGTTGCCCTGGTACCTTTATCGGGGAGTGCAAGCATTTTTCCTGGTTCCCGAGGCGAGTGACATCACCATTTGCTTATATAATCTGTGATACTTCTCATTTCTTCAACACTTCACTTCTCCGAAAATTTCTTCATATCAGGTAACCTCTCTCTTCTTTCTCTCTCTGATTTTTGCTTAAGTTATTTTTAAATAGAACCTCCGTTGTTCTTCCTTTGCCGCCGATCAATTCAAATTTCCTGATCCACATTCAACTGGCTCCGCCGCTACCTTTGAGTTTCCCGGCGGTTTGTTTGAAGACTTGGATCTGACTCTCAATTTTTCTAAAGGATCCCAACTTGTTCTTCAGTTTCCTAAAGGCTTTGATATGTTTTGATAGGCTGCTGAGAACCCCGATCCATCCTCTGAATCTTAAAAACTTAGATTTTCTTTCGGGAGCTGTTAGGGATCCCTATCTGTTCTCTTCCAAAGACCCCGATCCATTTTTCAATTCAAAAAGGATGTCTCAGTCGTCTGCGTCCCCGGATCCGTATACTCGCCTATTTGGTATTTAAGTGGAGTCTTTGCTTCCCGAACCAACTCTCTCTTCCGATCTGTTTCTAGCCCAAAACTGTAGCCGGGAAGATTCTTCTGGTGCGCACATTTCGGAGGATCTGGACGACCCACGTGGTTCAGGGATAGGACCATCTCTCCCTGGCAGAAAAATGATGCTCTCTGAATCCTCGAGAGCTGGCAGCAATTCTGGGAATCCCTTGAGGTTTGAAGTAACTCAGCTACACGATTCTCCTTTCGACGAGGCCGTGAACCCTTTTACTGATGTAGTGGATCCCGATCCGCCAAAAGTCGAACTAGAAGACAGGTTTTTTGATCCTTCCGTGGCTAGGCAGGAATTGAAGCATTTGATGGGTCCTAACCGCCAAGCTCCAAGGAAAAAGAAAAATAAGAGGCGACCCAATCCACCTGGTTCAACCCTCTCAACCTTGGATTCATTAATGGCTCTTAGGCATAGATTCGGCATCTCGGAAGAAGTCGAGCTTGTTCTTCCCTCACCATCAGACCGAGCAAATCATCGTCCCGCCCATCATTTTACTCTCTACGAAGGCTTCTTCTACCGCTGCCTGTTGTGGTTCCCGATCCCTGAAGTTATCCTACAGTTTCTTTGGAAGTATAACTTGGCCATCTCTCAAATCAATGCTCGGGGAATCAGGCACATGGTTGGCATTCTAACTAGGAGTTATGAATGCGATGTGGAAGTCGACGTCGAACACCTGACGCACTTGCTCGAATTCAGGCGTCGTAACAAGAGAGAACTGAAGGATTACGTCTCGGGTAAAGCCAGGAGGAACATTATAAGGGGTTTCCCGTCCAAAGATGATAATTGGGAAGAGTATTTCTTTTTCGTTCCCGTCACTGAAGCATCGGAGGGTTCGACGTGTCTTCGATCTGTCAAGACTAGCTGGGGGGAAATTGGTAGCCGATCCGTTGCTCGACTTGGGCCACGGCTCGAGTTTTCATTATTTAGCGATTTTCCTTTTTTAGGGTTTTCTGACCTTTCATAAATATTTTTGTTTTGCAGTTCGTCATCTCCGCCTTTCATTGCCTCCCGATCTGTCAGAGGTTCACGAAGCGCTTTCAGCTCGCAAATGTTAACTGGTCAAGAGATTTCAATCTTCGACGAGTGGAGAGAACCCGAGCCCTTTTCGAAGGACAATCAGTTGAGCAGTCATCTTCCTCCCATTCCTCAATAGATACTATGGGAAGACCAACTTTCAGGGATCGGGCAGCAGCGAAAGCCAAAGCGGAGGCAGAGGCTAAAGAGAGAGCAAAATAGGCGAAAGCGTTGAATCAACCTCATCCCCCCAAGCTCCCAGCTTGCCACTGCCATCGTCCCTGGACCAACCCTTGCTAAAAATCTTCCCGAACCGACTCCTTCGGCTTCTGGAGGAGTCATCTTGGGACTTCGTCCAGCCGATTCCCAAATCTTGCCTCACAAGGATAAATGCAAAGGGAAAGCCAAGGAGAAGAAGGCCCCGAGCAGAAAAAGACAGTCATCTACTGATGACAAGGAAGAGGAGGCGTCAAAGCGACTACGACCCGTGGAAGCAAACCGAGCTATCCCTGAAGCAATTCTTCTCTCTACCATTCCCCTAAATGCCGAAGGGGCTTACAATGATGCCTCTGCGTCTACGGCTATCTTCTCCAAGATCACCTGTCCGGGTGATCGTTTTCTGATACCCTGCTTAGGGATAAGGCCTACAGCGAGATGTCTCTTCGGGGCGTCAAGGTATGCGTAATGTTATTTGTTTCGATCCGAACAATCTTAGCTTGTGTAATAACAGTATTCTGGTTGTTCTGTAGTTTATCTCCCATCTTAATAGGATGGTCATTGGATACGAATCCGACGCCCGTAAGGATCGGGAGAGAATTGAAGATGCTAGGCGGAAAACCATTGAGCTGGATGAGAAGCTCAAAAAAGCCGAGGCAAACCATGCCACTGAACGAGAGAGAGCTGCTAAGAAGATCAAGGATCTTGAGGCTATCGCAGAAGGGCATCAGAAGCACATTAAGGAAGCCGACGAGCGAATTATGCGGCTGGAATCTGGCAAGGTGCGACGTGATGCTCATATAGCCAACCTGACGAGGCAGTTAGAAGCAGCAAATGAGCTTCATGAGAGTAAGGTCGAACAAGCTATTATAGAGGCCAAGCGTGAGATGCTGCTGATGCTTGAAGGCAAAATTTCCCGAGCCAAAAAACTTCTTGGCCAGATTGACGGTGAGCCAAAGGAGAACATGCTTGACCTTGCCCAGATTGAAGGCAATCTTCAATTCATTGGGCTGCTCCAAAGCGATGAGCCGCCATGAGGCATTTACTCAGCTCGTGGCGGAAATGAGAGGAATTTTGCGACTGTCTCCAATCCGATCTGACATTTTCAAGGAGCTCAATGACGGTGAGCCCATGGAGACTACTGCTTCAAGCGTCGGGATCCAGGATTTTTCCGGTTCTAACAAGGGAGCGCCTGGTTTGGCTGATCTTAGTCCGGTGGAGATTGCTAAATAGACAGTCTCCGAACCAACTCCTGAAAAAGCCAACGAGGCCGCCATAGAGGAAACCGTCATAGAGTTTGCTGAGATGTTCGAGGAAGGCAAAGCGCCTGAAGCAGTGTAGCCGAGCAGCCGGCAGAACCAGAGCAAAGGGTGATCACGATCCCTAAGATAACAGAGGATTATGATGCTCTTTTCTTTGTCTAGTTTAAAACTCTCCTTTTTTTTTGTTTAATGCCTGGAAGGCTTTATCCGAGTTGTCTAAGAACTTGTTGTCTTCTTTTATCACCCGGTTTATAAGAGAATGCCATGTGTTTTGATAAACATGTTTGCGAGGAGATATCTGAATGCTTTGCTTGATAAGGTGTCGCCGTTTCAGATGAATGGTTCTAAGTATGAGTTTGCATAGTAGTTATGTTTGAGATGAACAATTCGGCTTACAGGTTTTGGACGGGACACTTCCCTGCTCCGAAATTGATCATAAGTTTGCATAGTTTAGTTCTTGAACATTTCGGTTTACGGATATATTAGCATAAATGTATTCGCTCCGACAATGAACATATGCTTGTGTAGTGTAGGATGAACATCTCGGTTTACGGATATGTTACTGTAAACATATTCGCTCCGATAATGAACAAAGTATTTGTATAGCGCGCTTTTTAATCCTGAGACGGATGTGATAGTTTAGATCCGAGACGGATGCGAGAGTTCACTATTGTGGCCAAAAATAGTGAAGGTGTGGCGAGATGCACGTAGTCTGTTTTGTTAAGACTTAGTGATCTTTGAAGGATGTTTAGGTAAAGATTGTCTGTGAAAGCAAAGCTTTGATAGATTATAGAATCTGTTTACAAAGATGGGAGTATACGAGTATGCGTATACGTACCCACTCCCCCCCTTTTGAAAAGAGGGGGGCAACTGAACCCATCCGAAGACGAGCTGCCTACGTACCCTTTGCAGGGATCAAGTCGCCCTGTAGTTCATGTAACGTAGCTCAGTGATAATACTTTTTGAGATGCATTACATTCCATGATCTCGATACTGGAACGTCTGTCATGTTAGCAAGTTTGTAAACTCCAGGTTTGACTACTTCGGTGATCTTGTAGGGTCCTTCCCAATTTGCTCCTAGTTTGCCGGCATTCATTTCCGCGGTGTTCTGAAAAACCTTCCGCAAAACTAAATCTCCTTCGTAGAATCTTCGTTCTCGAACGTTGGAATTGTAGTATTTTGCGGCCGCATTCTGATAGTTATGGATCCTGATAAAGGCTTGGTCCCTTCTTTCGTTGATCAAGTCCATTTCGTCAAGCATCAATAGGTGATTGAGCCCTTCTTGTTCTGGTAATAGTCTCCGGCGAATTCATGGGAAATGTATCTCCGGGGGGGGGGGGGGGATGACACACTCCGTTCCGTATACGAGGGCGAATGGGGTTTCCCCCGTTGCTTGTCGTGGGATGGTGCGGTGAGACCAAAGTACTCCCTCCAGCTCTTCAGCCCAACGTCCCTTTTTCTCATCGAGGCGCTTCTTCAGGGCGTCGAGGATTGTTTTGTTAATTGCTTCGGCCTGTTCGTTCCCTTGTGGATATCTTGGAGTAGACTTGCTGAGTCTGATTTTCCATTTCTCGCAGAAACCTTCGAAACGATTTGAGATGAACTGCGAGCCGTTATCTGTCACAATCTCGTATGGTACTCCATGTCGGCATATGATATTTTTCCAGACAAAAGCCTCCACTTGCGCATCTTTAATGTTAGCATAGGAGTCGACTTCGACCCATTTTGAGAAATAGTCTGTCAAAACCAGAAGGAAACGTTTCTGTTTCGATGGATGAAGTGGCCCGACGATGTCCATAGACCATCGCATGAATGGATACGGCGATGAGATTGATGAAAGTACTTCTGTTGGTTGGTTAATCATCGGCGCATGGCGTTGGCATTTTTCGCACTTGGCTGAAAATACCTTGCAATCTTTGATCATCGTTGGCCAATAGTAGCCGTGACGTTTGACTTTTATGGCTAGTGCTCTCCCTCCAGAGTGATTTCCACATGAACCGTTGTGAATTTCCTCCATAATCTTCTTGGCGTCCTTTTCTTCCACGCAGTTTAGCAACGGTCCTGAGAATCTCCACTTGAAGACATTTCCATCGAGTAACACGTAACATGCTGTCTGGGCTCGAGGCTTGCGAGCTGCCCATTTTTTGGTTGGTAGGATGCCGTCGTATATGTATCCTCTGATTGCGCCGAGCCATTCTTTGTCGCAGCCATATTCTGCATCGTTGTTGACCTCATTTGTGCATCTTCGTTGGGTTCGACGACAGGGTCGTTGCTGCTTTTCACGGTTGGTGACTCTTCAAGATTTTTTTCTTCCATTGGGGGGATATCTGGCTCTGCGGGTGATTGGTTGGCCAATTCCTGCATTTCATCCATCACCTCTTGCCTGGTTGTGATATTTGTTGCTTGTCTAGCCACTTGTAAACGAGTTATGGCGTTCACTGAATCGCCAAGATTAATACTCGGGTGTTGGATGAATTCTACCGGGATTAATCTCCTTAGATCTGGATCGAAAGTTGATGCAAGGGCTACAAGTGCGTCGGCTGGGGTGTTCTCTCCTCGTGAAATATGTGTTAGGATGAATTGTTTGAACTGTGCAGCCAATTCTTTGACGATCTTCAAGTAAGCTTCCATTCGATCATCCTTTGCTGCGTATTCACCGCTGAACTGATTTGCGACTAGTTGGGAATCGCAAAATGCATGGAGTTGCTCGATCTTTAGGCCATTAGCAAGTTTCATCCAGGCAATCAAGGCTTCGTACTCTGCTTCATTGTTGGATGCATGGAAGCCAAGGCGGAATGACTGTTCCAGTAGTTTGCCAATTGGAGAAGTTAGCCGTATCCCCACTCCCTAGCCGTTTTTGGAGGATGAGCCATCGACGTGGAGTTTCCAAAGCTGGCTCTGCATCTCGCCATCAATGCCCTCGTCAGGCAGTTCGATAAGAAAATCTGCCAGAACTTGTGATTTTGCGCATGTGCGTCCGTGATACTCGATGTCGTATTCGCTCAGTTCTATTGCCCAGTTTGCTAGCCTTCCTGATTGACTTGGGCTGTACAGAACGGACCTTATTGGGAAGGTGCTCAAGACGACGATCGAGTAAGATTGGAAGTATGGCCTTAGCTTTCTTGCCGACATAACTATGGATAGTGCCAATTTCTCCATTTGCGAGTACCTTGTCTCGGCGTCTGTAAGGGTTTTACTCACGTAAAATATCGGCTTCTGTTCTCCACGCTCATCTCAAATCAGCACGCCGCTTACTGCTGTGGCGGAAACCGCGGTGTACAGAAAAAGCGGCTCTCCTGCTTTCGGCTTTGTGAGGACTGGAGGTGTGGCAAGGTAAATCTTCAGTTGTTGAAAAGCTTCCTCGCATTTATCTGTCCATTCGAACTTCTTGTTTCCACGCAACGTATCGTAGAAGGGCAAGCATTTGTCGGTGGATCGTGAGATGAATCTGTTAAGTGCAGCTACCCTCCCGATAAGTCTTTGCACTTCCCTTTTCGTCTTTGGTGAATTCATATGGATGAGCGCATCGATTTGCTTTGGGTTAGCTTCAATGCCGCGATGAGTTACTAGGTAACCAAGAAATTCTCCTGAGGTCACTGCGAATCTGCACTTAGTCGGATTTAGCTTCATATTGTGATAGTTCAGCTGTGAGAAGCATTCCTTGAGATGAGTAACGTGATCCTGCTCTTTTAGTGATTTCACCAGCATATCGTCTATGTAAATCTCCATTGTCTTTTCGAGTTGATCAGCGAACATCTTATTCACCAGTTGCTGGTATGTTGCTCCGGTATTTTTCAGACCGAATGGCATCACCTTGTAGCAGTATATTCCACGATCCGTTATAAAGGCGGTCTTCTCATGATCGTCGGAGTTCATCAAGATTTGGTTGTAACCCGAGAAGGCATCCATGAAAGATAGGAGTGCGTTCCCCGCTGTTGCTGCGACTAGGCGATCGATATGTGGAAGAGGGAAGCTGTCATTTGGACAAGCTTTATTCAAATCGTGAAGTCCACGCATACACGCCATTTTCCATTCTTCTTTTTGACCACCACTGGATTAGCTAGCCAATCCGGGTACTTCACCTCAGTTATCGATCCGATGCGCAGGAGCCTCTCCACCTCGTCATTGACTGCTTTAGCTCTATTCGGCCCAAGCTTTCTTCTTTTCTGCTTCACCTGTTTGAAGGTTGGGTCAACGTTCAGTTCGTGGCTTGTTATGCTGATATCGATGTCGGGCATGTCTTCTGCTTCCCATGCGAACGTGTGGATATTTTTCCTCAAAAATGCAATGAGTTCGTCTCTGATCTTCTCATCTAATGTTGCTCCAATCTCCACGCATCGTTTAGGATGTTTACTATCGATGCAAACTGATATGACGGGATCGCAAGTTGGTTTGGATATTTCATCTTCGCGATCCTCTGAAATCTGTAATTGCTATAACAGTTTGGAAAGCTCTTTCACCGGTTCTCTGTCGGTCTTCATCTTCTTGCGCTTCAAATTTACCGTCGGATCGGTCACCGGGTTTCTGAGCTTGTGTGCGGCGAGGAAGCAGACACGAGATTCTTTTTTGTTTCCTCGAATCATTTTCACTCCGTTCGGTGTAGGGAACTTGAGGCAGAGATGGTAAGTTGAAATAGCGGCTCGCATGGAATTTAACCAAGGGGTCCCTATGATGACATTGTAGATCGCCGGGTGATCAGCTACGGAGAATTCGACGATTTTTGTCACATCGCCGGCTTGGACAGGTAGTTTGATCGTTCCAGTAGTCATGGTGGTTTCTCCAGAGACGGTATCTGAGCAGTAGTGAGATCCTCCCATAATCATGCTTATTCTCCTTCTTGTTCCAGAGTGTGGCGCCTCGGCATCCTTTCTATCGCGCTTGGTGTGATCTTCTTTCGTTAGATCGGGTCTGTGCGCGTTCACATCCATCTCAAAATCCTTAAGGCTGATGTTCCCTCCAAGTTCGCCAGCTGCTAATTTTTTGGCGAGTTTTAAGCCAAGGATGCGACAGTTTGCGGTTGAATGCCCATAGATGTGATGGTGTTTGCAGTAAGCCGTTTCATCATAGGAACTATCGCTTTTGGTCCATGAGGTTCTTCCACGGCCTCGGCCTCTTCCTCGACCGAATCCAGGAGCGTCAATTTGATAGTTATGAGCTCCTCGAAAACATCCCTCGTGCTGGATATAACCGGAGCCTTGGTTGTTCCTCCTAGCGTTGGAAGGGGTTGAAATTTTGGGGGAATGGTTTGTTGTCTTTGCCTTCCCGTACTTCTCGGTTAGGATTTTCATCTCTTCTTCTTCGGTGATGAAGTCTGCGGCTCGATGCATAGCATCCTGTATCATCGTGGGGGCATTCAACGCGATTTCTTTGCGAAAGTCGGAGTTGAACCAAAGCGCTCTCTTCAGGGCTAGTAAGGCTGCTTTGTCACTCAGGCCCTCCACCTTGGACATTACAGCTTTGAATCTTCCGATGAAACTCTGGAGTGTTTCGTTCTGCCCCTAATAGGGTCCACATATCGGCGTTAGATGTTCCAGGGTCCATGAATATGGAATAGTGTTTCAAGAACGCCGCGGACAGTTGGTTGTAGTTAATTCCGTTCGAGCCTGGAAAACCACTGGAGCACCGGTCCTTTGAGATGTTCGATGAAGAGAAGGCACTGTCCGACGTCTCTTTCGTTTTCTTTGAAATTAGATCGTCCCATGGCTATAGCAAAAGCCGTCAGATGCTCTTTTGGATCGGTTTTTCCTTCGTAGATCGGAACTTTCATCTTTCCAGGATCGGGAATTCTTGTATTGGTAATACGTGCTGTGAACGGGGTGTTCTGTGCTTCCTCCAGTACACGATCTATCTCTGGCACCTTGCTAGTTACTTTGTGCATCATAGATCGGACGGCTTTTATGTCGGCAGCAGCTCGATCCATATCTGCTCGCATAATAGCCATCTCTTCTTTCTGGGCTCGGACTCCTGCTCTGCGTTCTTCGTTGGTCCTTGCTTGCTCGGCCCAAAATATGTTCTCCTCCTCCTCGGTCAGCTCTTGATCTCCTTCGGAGATGGCCTCGCATCTTTCGGTTCGGGTCTGGCCAGTTGCTAGGAGTTAGGAATTGTCACGGCTCTCCATGTTTTGTTCCATTCGGTTCTCCTCCTCCAGATTGATGATTGGTGCAGGCTCCTCTTCGATTGGTGTGTCGCCTGCTCCTTGGACTTCTGAAGCTAGGTTTGCTGAGCTTTGATGGAGTGCTGGCAATCTTCCCCAGGTCCTCGGTGGGTTGAGCGGAGTTGTGAAGTCCAGGGCCGTTGGGTTGAGGTGCCTCCCGACTCGTCTTGTTGGATCCAAACCTGATCCTATCCCATGGGTTTGACTCGCCGTCGCCAAAGCCTTCAGCTCGCCCGTCATCGTGTTGCTGAGTTTGTCTTGCTCCTCCGCCTTCTTGAGCAGCGTCTCCAGCATGATCTTCATCTCCATGAGTGTTGCTGAAGTCTCCCCAGCATCCTTGGACTGGTTCATCTCGTCCTCCACGCCGGTGTTCCTGGTATCGGTAGCGTTATCGTCTCCGTCGTTGGTTATCGTCTTCGGATCGGTTTTGTGGTGGTTCTTTTGAGTAAAAAAATTTCGTCCCCCCTCCTTCTAGCGCCAAATTGTGGGAGTGTAAATCCACGCCAATTGAATTTGTCACGTGTCTAGAGAGATCCGAAACTTCTGAGTAAAAACCACACAAAAACACGAATAGAGATTAAAAGATGGTATTTTATTAAGCTGCTAAGAAAGCTTTTTGTATGACTTCGCTTCATGGACTTTAATCTTGTCATATTTCTTTTATGGGTTTGAATCCGTGGGTTCGTTGTCTCGGCCCAATATCCTGTTGTCGAACCTTGGCTTGAGTGACACCATGATTCACGGCTCGGGTGATAACATGGTTCACGGCTCGGGTGACACCATGGTTCACGGCTCGGGTGACACCATGGTTCACGGCTCGGGTGACACCATGGTTCACGGCTCGAGTAAGACCATGGTTCACGGCTCGGATGACACCATGGTTCACGGCTCGGGTAACACCATGGTTCACGGCTCGGGTGACACCATGGTTCACGGCTCGGGTGACACCATGGTTCACGGCTCGGGTGACACCATGGTGCACGGCTCGGGTGACACCATGGTTCACGGCTCGGGTGACACCATGGTTCACGGCTCGGGTGACACCATGGTTCACAGCTCGGGTGACACCATGGTTCACGGCTCGGGTGACACCATGGTTCACGGCTCGGGTGACACCATGGTTCACGGCTCGGGTGACACCATGGTTCACGGCTCGGGTGACACCATGGTTCACGGCTCGGGTGACACCGTGGTTCATGGCTTGGGGTAACTTAGTATCACGGTTCGGGTGTCGATGGTTGTCTTCGTCTCTGACCCCGATCCGTCTTGTTTCCGACCCCGATCCGTCTTTGTCTTCGATTAAGGTCACAGTACCCGAACCAATCGTCCATGGTTCGGGGGTTCTCGCGCAACCTTCCCCCGCCATGGTTAGGGAACACCCGATCCAACTCCTTCCTTCATGGTTAGGGGACACCCGATCCAACTCTTCTCTTCATGGTTAGGAGAAACCCGATCCAACTCTTCTCTTCACGGTTCGGGGACACCCGATCCAATTCTTCTCTTCATGGTTAGGGGAAATCCGATCCAACTCTTCTCTTCATGGTTAGAGAAAACCCGATCCAACTCCTTCCTTCACGGTTCGGGGACACCCGATCCAACTCTTCTCTTCATGGTTCGGGGAAATCCGATCCAACTCCTTTCTTCACGGTTCGGGGAAACCCGATCCAACTCTTCTCTTCATGGTTAGGGGAAACCCAATCCAACTCTTCTCTTCACGGTTCGGGGAAACCCGATCCAACTCCTTCCTTCACGGTTCGGGGACACCCGATCCAACTCTTCACGGTTAGGGGTACAGCTGCTAGCGTTTCTCCATACTTAGCCGTTTTTTTAATTGTTGATTCTCAAGAGGTGGAATCTAACCCCAACAAGAAGTATGGATTGCTTATTTCTTTGTGTCTGCGTGATGTATGCTCTCTGGACTCGGTTTTGTGTTCAGCTCGAGTTTGCTGCTCCGTCCTGTTTTGGTTCTATCTTCAATATGGTTCCGGTCTTGGCTGATTGTGTCCTCTCCTTGGGTCTCTTCTTCTTTGACCGGTTTTAGCTATAGTTAGTCACCGTCTATGGAAATGTTGGGTTCTGTTCTTTGCAGATCTTAAAAAGTTGCGGTTAGGATTGCTCTGGAGTGTTGGTTCAGGGATCTTCTTGCAAGTCTGAGGTCCTTCTTGGCATTGTTTGGCTCTGCCTCGGTGTTTAATTTGCTCGATGTCTTTGGCTGGTGTCACATTACCTAACTGCGTTCGATGGATTCTGGTTTGCCCTTCCATTGCCCCTCCGTTAAGTCTAAGCTCACCTCTCGGCATGTAGGTGCTCTAGTCTTATTGGCGAGTATTGTTTGGGTGGCTCTTCTCCTTTGCCGCGTCCGTTGTTTGGTTTTGGAAGCATCTTCTCTAGCTCAGTTTTGTGCTCGCTTGATGTCTTTGTGTGGTGTTACATTCCAATTCTGCGATTGAAGGTTTCTAGTTTGCCCTTCAATTGCCCCTCTTATCAGTTTAGACCTACCTCTTGGTATGTTGGTGATCTAGTCTTATTGGAGAGTATTGTTCGGGTGGCTATTCTCCTATGCCGCGTCCGTTGATTGGTTTGGAAGCATCTACTTTTGTTTGGGTTGTGCATTAGTTCGAGGTTCAAGCACGGAACTATATTTTTTTTGTATCTTTCAAGTAGCGATTTTGCTTTTTCTTAATCCGTATTGTTGTTCATATATCTTATTTTTCTATGCTGTAATTTTTCACCAGTATTTTCAATAGAAAGCTCTTTCTATAACAAAATGTAGGAATAAATGTATATAATCCAAAACAGTATGGTCGCTTCATATCAGATCTATACCGTCCAATGGACCCTCTTCATGCCTACTATATCTATCTCTCCACATATATCTTTATAAATGCGTGTTACTAAATTTAAATGTATTATAATTTCTCTCTTTTATTGTTATGGCACTTTATTTGTAGAAAAGAATTTATTAACTAGAAAGAGAAGTTGAATTTATTAACTTTGTATACTACATAGACTAGGTTTTGGATCCTCGATACATTCGGATTCTTTGTATAAACTTAGTTGAAAATTAACGACCAATATTATTTATTAAAATATTGATCTTTTTTATATTTTGATGATAATAATATACATCAAATATATGAAAAATATTCATAACGACTTTTATCCTTAAATTTTTCAAATATAAAATTTGGAAAACTCTAGCAGTGTAAATCTAGAAAATAAATTGATTATCAATGGTCAATAATATAATATATTTATGTGTTTTTAATGTTTTGTTAATTTATTGGATTTTTCATGTGCAAGTTTAATAATTTTTAGTTTATTTTCTTTGTAATATTTATAGTCAAATAATTATATATGAGTAAATACTTGAATTTGACATATATATATATATATATGTTACTTGATAATTATTGTAATTATCTTCTCAATTTGTTCAAAATCTATAAACAGCTCATAGTTTACATTTTGCAGTATCCTTAACTTAGTATTAATTGCATAAAAAATTTCAATTTTTTGCTTATATTTTTTCATTCATTAATAGTATATATCGTTTCGATTTATAAATAATTCTGATGGTCTGAATATACCTCAAATCAATTGAATTTTCACTTTTTTATTCAATATTAATATATCTTTGTGAATAACTTTATTAAGTTTCATCTCTATGTTATTTTTTTCTGCACATTGCATCTCAGGAGTAGTTGCACAGTTTTTGAAACTTGAACACATAAGCATCTTATTCCAAGTAAGACCCAATTGCATCCAATAATACATATACACATAATCATGTGTACAACAACAAAATCTTGTATATTTTCATGAATGACATAACATCTTAAGATCTATTGCATACATATAATATTTTTAAAATTCTACCACTACATTTTATCGGTTAAGATGACATAATATCCTTTGAAACTCATATACGCATAAAGTCTAGATATTGTTCTTCTGTCGAATAACCGAATGGACTATACAAGCTATAAAATATCCAAATTAGATGGATTTGGATTAGAAGCAAGAAGTTTCAAAAATTTTATAGTATAGATTACTAAATCCTTTTTCAAACTTGTCAAAAAACAAGCGGGGAAGTGGCTAGACGGAAGTGGAAGAAGCTGAAGCGACCATAATTTTAGTGAAACTTATGAGAGAGATGTAAGCGTTATGTTTTGAAAACACTTTAAGCACCACAAACTTGATGGATTTTTACGTTTTCTCTCTCAAAAGCCTATCTTTCATTCTAAATTATAGATGGTTATTTATAATTGAGACGACTACCTTCTTTAGGGGATGGATGTATGTGTATTAGTATATGGCATGTGTCCATGCAAAAATTAATAAAAAATTTAGAGTTGTTAGTGGAAATAGAACAATTGATTTGTTTTTTTTTTTTGTATTCTGATTTTATATTTTAATCAATTGGTTGTTAGTTTCTACTATTTTCAATTACTAAATGTCCCATATTAGTGTTTCTTTTTTCCTTTTTTACCTTCGTTTTAGAGATTATGTTATTTTTTATATCTTTACGAATCGTGGTTAACACTTTAATTTTTTTTTACATTTAGGTGCATGTCTTTTTTTTTTAAATGGTGTTCTGTTTCATCAAATATTTTAGATTTTAATTTTCTAAAATTGTATCTAATAATGTGTTTATTCTCCAATAGTTTTATTTATGTACAATAGTATATTATTTTTTAAGTATATTATTATTTAATTGTTAAGAAATTTTTTTAACGTCTGGAATATTAACTACTAGATTAGGACCCGCGTTGATACGCGGATAAACATGTGGGTAAACATATCAAAAATTATTGATATAAATATTTAAATTTTAATTAGTAACCCACTGAATTGTCAAAATATCCTATTACATCGATCTTTTAAAATTTTAAATTAAATTTACATATCTATTCTATTTTTTTTTTCGATTGATATATCCTATTTGTTTCCATTAACTTTGATTAGATATAGTCATGCTTCCATTTTTCAACTTCCTAATTAAACATATTCGTGCATGAGATGTTTCCATTTTACTGATAAAAATTTGTGCATGATTATGTTTTCATTTTTTCAATACGGACATTTATAATTTGAAATTGTAATAGAAATTTTTTTTGGAAAAAAAATGTTTAGAAAATTAAAAAAAAAATTATTTATTTATATGATATATTAAATTTTAATTTTTAAATTTTAACAATACGTGAACTGAAGCACAAGCAGATGCAGAAGCAGAAGATGAAGAAGAGGCTAACAATGGATATGCAACCTATTGATTAGTCATCTATATCTCTCATGTTAAACTTTCCAATATTATTTAGTATGGTTTGATTAGACTAAACTAACATTTTTTAGTATGATTTGATTTCTTTTTTTTTATCACATTTTTTGTATGTAATGTTTCTATGTACTTTCACGTTGTATGTAGTTTTCCGCTAATGACAAACGTATAATATTAATATTTTATTTATGAATTTTAATTGTGTTCTCGTTTCAACTTCCATGTTTAATCATATATATATATAGTATTACATTGTGGTTTTTCTGTCACTCGTTTGTAGTTTATTCGAAATAAATCAGCTACAATAATTTAGTGGGTTTCTAAAGCAATTGCTACTAATTTATTCAGTTGCAATTCGTAATTAACAAGTACAATTTAATTGTAGTGTATCGATTTATTTGTTGTCGATAGAAGCTAATCATTACGCTTTTTACGTAATCATTTGTAGCAAATTTGCTTCGAATCTTTTGTCCCCAATTGTGATAATTTTCCATTAATTTTCCATAGCATTTTGTGGGTTTTTCTTCAATTTTTCGTGACAATTTAAAACATAGATCTACAATTTATTTGTTGCTATTATTGTAGCTAATTTGTCTCAATTATATCCTAGCTAATTTGATTCAAATTTTGACAGCAAATTTTGTGGCAAAGTTATAGCAAAATTGCTACAAATTCATGTTTGCTTCGGACATAGCCGAGAAAATTATAGCAAATTTGTAACAAACTAATATTTGCTACAAATATCATCTCATAGCTACAAAAAAAAATGTGGCTATGTTTATCAATTTTTTGTAGTGAATCCTAGTATAAACAAAATAGATCTGCATATGGTAGCCCATTATTTACTATATTACTATTATAATTTGCGTAATTACCAAGAGAAAGTAAGAACAAATTACACTATGAAAATTTTACTGTAATTGAGCTTTGTGAATCGAATATGTTTTGCCTTGACCATGGAGGGATTCACATAATTTCATTCCACCTAGCTCCGGGTTGATAGAAAATTACACTATTTTTTACAGTTTTTTAATTAAAAAGTTCCCAATTCTCGGTCCTGAATAGTTTTTTTGGCGGATACATAAACTACTCGTGTCGAGCAAAAACTATAACTTTGAAACAAAAAATATGTTTCTAAAGAAGTCATTGCTAACTAAATGAGCTACCATCCCTGGTTATTAATCTTGATTAAAAACTTTAAATAAATAAGCAAAATGAATGTAAGCAAATATCCAACCTTGACTAATATTGCAAAACCACTAAAAATAACAATAACTTAGTTAAACCAGTCACTATTTTTTTGGCATATATGAAGAAATATAAAATCCTTATCGGATAGTAGAAATTAAGTGAATGGAGAAGTATGGAGAGAAGGATCATCTTCTATGAGCAGTTGCAGAAACCATGTGCTTTTCCCCAGTCACTATATCGTAGCTCAATCCATGACCCATTTTATATTAACCACACCTTCTCTCTCTCTCTCTCTCTCTCTCTCTCTCTCTCTCTCTCTCTCTCTCTCTCTCTCTCTCTCTCTCATGCATACGTAAGTCCTTAGGAATGGTTTGAAAAATTGAAGTCATCGACTCTCGCTAAGTCCATTATTCCTCACAGTCATCGCCAGGACCTACCTACTACCTAGCTAGCTACGATCATATACAAACGCATTACACATATTGACATATATAGATGTTATCTTCTTAAGTTCCTTATCCGTATAACAAATTAAAGAAGAACTTACCCATGTGTACTTGTATTTGTATGCATAACGCTCTATATATTTACCTTATCCTTTTGAACCACGAGTTGATTTATGTTTATAAAATCTTAACCTCAGAAGAACAATGGATTCCGCTCGAAATATAAAATAATAATCCAATAAACTATTAAACTCAAACGCAATTACATCAACGGATTTAACAAAAATATTGTTTGAATGTTATTTGACTGTGCAATTCTAATACTATGGTTGGAACATGCCACATTTAGTAGATCTGTCACAATTATTACCGAGCACTGATCTAGGCTTAAGAAATATAAGCCAACAACTCGTAACTTCCTAGCTTAAATATATAAACGATAACACTTACATAGTCTCTATGTCATTCCACAAAATGTTTGTTCGTTTGTTGTCGCCATTCCGTCGGAAGTCATATCCGGTATTCTAAACATTATATACTCTTCGAACTCTTGACTCTTGTGTACATATTTATTTTTTTGTGTACATATTTATGTATAGAGTTTAAATTAAATACAGATTATACCTATTTAAAATATTATCCAAACAAAAAACTTCATAGCTAAAAACCGTATGGTTAACACTACTTAGATCATGATCATTATATCATATATATATATATATATATGAGAATTGCGTGAATGTATTCTAGATGGCACGCATTCCCAAGCCCTGCAAATAAATAAAAATATGAGTATGTACAAGTGTATATAAGCACCTAAAGAGAAGTAGAAACACAAAGATCCCCACAAAATCCGTGAATGTCCTATGACTCTCACCCAACACAAACGGGTCATTATATAATTTATGAAAAAATATAACTATGCCTAACAAGGTCAGTGACATGCACTTCCACCACCAAGAAGAAGAAGAAGAAGAAGATACTGGAGAAGAGATCAGGAGATCATCCTCAAGAACACCTAGAGGGCATTTTGTGGTTTACGTTGGTACGAAGAAGTTGGAAAGATTCGTGGTCCCCACAAGGTTTCTGAAGAGCCCTTCTTTCCAGAAGCTTCTAGAAAAGTCGGCAGAGGAATTCGGTTACGCAGAGGCTCACCAGAACAAGATCGTCTTGCCCTGTGATGTCTCTACTTTCCGAAGTCTCATCGTGTTCCTAACTTCTCATGACAAGTGACACTAACCACATGCCATTACTACGTCGTCTGAATGATAAAATGGTTACTTATCTCATCTGTATGTGTTATAATTTAAATCTTATAATGTACTATATATCCTACCTATATTAATTGAAGAGATAATAAAAGTAAACTCAAGATAATGTGTGGTTTATAGAGCGAATTAAGGAATAAGTCATCTAATTTGAACAATAAAAACATTCTAAATAAGTATAAAGCCAACTAAGATAAATTAATGTATTTTCTCAATTTATATTTTCTCAGATCTGATTTAGTATATTTAAAAAAATATGCTTTCCATTTTAACCATATAGTCGTCAACATTCTATATATATATATATATATTAATAGAAGAAATATTAGTGAGAAAAATCAAATGTGTCATTCAATGAATAATTTAATGGACATATCATTTAATTTTAACCAATCAGAACATTTCAATTAAAAATATATACCATGGTGAAAATCTCTACATATTCTCATTAATTTATAACATAAACTAATTAAAACATGTTTTACAAATTTAAAACCAATTAAATATAATATTTTAGACTTGTCATATCTATTTTTAATTTTTTATGATATATTAACAAGTTTTTTATTACTATGAAGATCAATTTAGACGGAAACAAATAAAGATCAATTTTACATTTAAAAAATATTGAAGATAACATTTGCATATGTTATAGATATTAGAAATCATATGTTTTATTATACACGTTTAAATATTCGTCAATCTATTTAATCATTTAATCCCACGCTTAGCGTGAATCAAAATCTAGTGCCCCTTTAAAATCCAATTCAACTTCATTATATAATCTATTTACTTGCTGCCATTGTTTTTAAATCGGACCAGAAACCAAACTAATAGAAGGGGGATGAATCCTACATCTATTGTCAATGAAGAGTAAACATGAAAATGTTCTTGATAAAACTATAGCACCCTTCCTTTTGTTCTTCGGCTGTGGAATAAAATTAAATTGTTGGTATTACATTTTGCAATAGTATAAAATAGAGAAATGGTGTATCATCTTAACCATAAACCAACCAGTTTAATTAAAAGATCAGTTCCCTCTTTTAAACTAGTTTTTGGTAGTTTTTTTTAAAAGCCGGTTTTTAGAGGCTATCCAGACCGGATTATTGGCTTTAATCGGTTAGATTGATCGGTCTAGTTTAGGATTAAAAACATTATTTGCTTCCCAAATATGGATTATTTGGGTATGTAAACGATACATATACCAAATATTGGCAATTATTTTGGTATGTAAATAATATGTATACTGAATATTGACATGATTTTATATTCATGGAAACTAAACGCAATCACCAATTTCTTCAAGATTTACAAGTTCATTTAGGTTATGATTTCATTTTCACCATTGATCCTTGTGGTCTTAATGGCTGCTTAGCCCTTATGGATTTGTCCGAGTTTCAAGTTCAAGTTATTTTTTCTGATAAGAATGTCATTAATGTAATGGCCACCATTCATGGTAATAAAATTTTTTATTTCCTTTGTTTATGGAAAACCTGTTATTTCGAACAGATGTCTGGTTTGGGAATGCCTAATCCGAATTAGTACTATACGTTTTGGACCTTGGCTTATGACGGGAGATTTCAATAAAATAACAGGTCACCATGAAAAAACGGGGGGTCGAATCAGGACTGAAAAGTCTTTTCTCAACTTCCGACTTATACGACAAAGCTGCGGCATGGTCGACTTCCCATACACTGGTAACTGTCTCTCGTGGTTTGGACGGAGGGGAAAAATGTCATCAGATGTCGCCTAGATCGTTCTATGGGGAACGAAGATTGGCATGAATTGTTTCTCACACAAATGTTGAATATTTTTGCTTTATGGGATCGGATCACCGACCAATCCTTACGGAAATCACGACAAAGAAGATGTTTGGCACGAAAAAATTCCGGTTTAACAAATAGTGGTTATCTAAGCTGAACTTTGAAAAAATAGTCAGAGAAGGATGGTCAACAATTAGGAATGCAGCCGAACCCACTTTGGGGAAATGCATTGCTAATTTTTGGACTTTTATCTCAAGATGGAAGAGGCGAGATCAACTCAACTTCTCAGAGGTCATTGAGGGTTTAAAAACTCGTCTGGAAGAGGCGCAAAGTAGTGATTCTACTTCGGTGGAGGAAATCACTATCTTACCAGATCAATTGCGGGTTGCGATGGTGGAAGAGGAATCGTTTTGGCACCAGAAGAGCCGTGTTACCTGGCTTGAGGTAGGAGACAAAAATACAAAAAATTTCCATGCGACTACCAAGCAACGGCGGGCCCGCAATAAGATTATCGGTATCCTCAATGATGCAGGGGTGTGGACGGAGGAGGATGGAGAAATTGAACAAACTGCTACTAAATCTTTCCACTATATCTTTTCATCCTCTGCAGTCACAGACCTAGAAGTTTCGCTGCAACACGTCACTAGTTCAGTAACTGCGAAAATGAATGCATATCTATTACGAGAGGTTACAGTGGCCGAGGTAAAGGTGTTTGCCATTCATCCGGAGAAGGCACCTGGCCCTGACGGAATGACGGCATTGTTTTATCAGAAGTTCTGGCATATTATTGGACCACAAGTGGTGGAGATGGCGAGGAATTTCATGAATACGAGTATTTTGGATCCAAAATGCAATGAGGTAAACATATGCCTGATCTCCAAGGCGGAAAGGCCGCGCTCGATGAAAGAATTCCGGCCAATTAGCTTCTGTAACGTTAGCTATAAGATAATCTCCAAAGTGTTATGCCAGAGTGAAAAAATTCCTCCCATAATTGGTATCGGAAACCCAATCCGCATTTGTGGCTGTGAGGTAAATCTCGGATAACATACTCTTAGCGCAAGAAGTTTTTCATGCTCTTAATACAAATGCTACCGGCAAAAAAAAGTGTATGGCCTTCAAAATAGATATGAGCAAAGCATATGACAGAGTTGAATGGTTTTTTCTTGCATCTCTTATGCGTAAAATGGGTTTTGCTTAGGCATGGATTTCATGGATTATGGTTTGTGTCAATTCTGTCTCATATCGAGTCCTCCTAAATGGAGAGCCTAAGGGGGCGATTACCCCTTCACGAGGACTTCGACAAGGTGATCCCCTTTCACCGTATCTATTCATTTTATATACAAAAGTTTTAATCATAAATCTATGGGTGACGGAGGTTTCATGTGGTATAAGAGGTATAAAAGTGGCGCCAACTTCACCACCCCCTATCCCACCTCCTTTTTGGCGACGATAGCTTGTTCTTCTGCAAGGCAACGACGGATTAATGTGATAACATCCTCTAGATCCTCAATATCTATGGTAATGCATCGGGTCAACGAATAAATTTTGATAAATCAGCTATCACCTTTGGCAAGGATGTCGATGCGGATACTTGGATGGCGATGAAGCACAGATTAGGTATTCCTACGGAGGGGGTGCTGGTAAATATCTAGGGATCCCAGAACAGTTATATGGATCAAAGGCTCAGGTTTTCGCCTATGTTCAGGACTGTTTAAATGCACGTATCAATGGATGGTCTGCCAAATTCCTCTCAAAAGGAGGAAAGGAGGTTATGATTAAATCGATGGAGCAAGCAATCCCAACATACGTGATGTCAGGTTTTACCCTACCAAAGCGGCTATGTCAGACACTTGCGAGTGTCGTAGCTAATTTTTGGTGGCGAACCAAGAGTAACTCAAAAGGAATGCATTTGATCGCTGGAAGAATTTGTGTCTTCCTAATAGTGTGGGGGCTATTGGTTTCAAGTCTTTCGAATAGTTTAATCAGGCTTTATTGGCAAAACAACTATGCCGACTACACCAATATCCTAATTCATTGATCTCTCGAGTTTTGAAAGGCAAATATTTCAGATATTCACACCATTTCCATGCAAAGAAACCATACCGACCTTCGTACAGGTGGAGGAGCCTCTGGAGTGCAAAACCTTTGGTTGATAAAGGAATGCAGCGAACCATAGTTAGTGGGACCCAAACTTGGGTATGGAAGGATAACTGGATCCCAGATCAGGACCCACGGATCGCTAAATGTGTTTTGCCAGTCCATAATCCAAACCTGCGGGTATCAGATCTGATTGATAATCAGTCTAAGACATAGGACTTATCAAAGCTTCGGGAGAATGTTGCCCCGGGAGATCTTCCATTAATTCTTACTTTACGACCATCTCAGATTTTGAGCAAAGATGGATATTGCTGGCATTATGCAAAGTCAGGCTTATACACAGTTCATTCGGGTTATGATGTGGCTAGACGAGACCTGGATGTGGAGATTCAGTTTTTCCTTCAGTAACCCTCATTAAATTCACTCAAGGAACATGTATGGAAAGTTGCTACGACTAATAAAATCCGCCATTTCCTATGGCAATCCCTTTCAAGAGTGTTGGCTGTCAATGAACGTCTCGATCACAGACATTTACAACATGATCAGAGCTGTCCTAGATGTGGACATGCAGAGGAAACCATTAATCATATCCTTTTCACATGTCCGCCTACACTACAGTGTTGGGCTCTACCAAATATCCCTAGTACCCCGAGTAGATTTCCAACTGAGAATGTATAGGGGAACATGGATTTTCTACTCTCGCGTATTCCTAATCGAGCGGAAGTGGAGGAGTTCGCATGGGCGTTTTCTTGGATAATTTGGTACATATGGAAAGCCCGAAATGACAAAGTGTACAACAATATCGATAGAATCCCACTAGAGACCCTTGGGATCGCTAGGAAAAAAGCCACAGAATGGCACTTGGCTAATAGCTCGGTTGGAGAAAATCCAGTACAGGGGGTATAACCACCCAACACGAGTTGCCAACCGCAACTTTAACTTACTTTATGGATGGTTCCTGGATCGAAGGTGAACCCACGAGTGGGATAGGTTGGGTACTACAATTGCAAGACGGTACTACAGACCTGATAGGACTCAGAGGAATGCGAGGTGTTTTGTCCCCCTTGCATGCGGAGATGCATGGTCTTTTGTGGGCCATGGCTAGTCTACAGAAGAAAAGGTGACACTGTTCTTTATTCGTGACATACTCAAAGGAGTTGACATTTATGGTGTCAAATCCGGAGGAATGGCCACGATTACAACCAGAGTTGGGTGAATTTAATGAGCTCCGAAAATCATTTTCCGAGTTCATTCTAATTCATTGTCCCCGGGAAAAGAACGAGAAAATAGATTTACTTGCTAGGAATGTTCGCTTAAGAAAAACAGTTTTCTCTACTATTGGCACTTCGATTCCTTATTGGTTGACGGATACAAACAATGTATTTGGATAATCAATAAATAAAGTGCATTTGTGACAACAACAAAAAAAAACAAAAAAGCAAGAAATAAATCAACCAATATATTTTCAAATCTTCGTGTAGGTTAACAATTAATATAGGATCTTTAAAACATAATAAACTACTATATCAATAATATAAATGGGTTTCACATATTCGAGACGTTGATTATCATAAACTAAATTTAAATTCTAAATCGTAAATATTATTGGCCAGATTATTAGTATTGACGAATTGTTCAAACATTTCAAAACAAATGTCATGAAACCATAAAACTTTCAACTAAATTTTGTAATTCAGAGTGTTTAGACGATTTTTTGTCGATGGATCCAATCACTAAAAAGATGGTGTTTTAAGTGAAAGAATGACTGAAAAGTAGCCCGAAAGAGGATGAGACTAGGTATCGAGGTCAAGGAAAGGTTAAGTGCTTAGAGAGTTGAAAGAGAGAGAGACCAATACTTGAAATAACTTAGTAAAATATCTAAGGTTAGAAGTGTATGAAAAGCGAGGTTGATTTCTCTAAAGAGAGAGGGTTGTATTTATAGAGTTTATCTGGTCCGGACTAGCATATCGGGTAAAGCGTCCATTTTCGGGTCATATTTAGGTTTATTGGGTTGAATCAGTAAGAAGCACTCAATTACATTTTACTTTCTTTCTATGTCCTTCATGCCTAGCTGGCCGACTAGTTATTCATGAGACGCGAAAAGATGCAGAGTCCGTACGCGCTGTAGTAGATTCAATGTTTCAGAGCCTTCAGAGTCCTTATTATGCTTTTTGCCTTTCCTAGGTGCAAACGTTAGCAGTTTTATATTTATCACATACTAGGGGTAAATATTAGTTACCGGATTTAACTTGCAAACAAAGCTTTGAACTTTAATATTTGAATGTTGAGGGTCCTAGTCCCCTCAAAGGCGCTTAGTCATTTAGGAGTAAGGAAACATACATGACCTAGATCCTTGATACGAGGACTCTGTTGCGTGTTGGACTGACTGTGCTACTGACCACTCCCATACCGAATGACGTGGCCACATTACCTGATAATGGGAGTCCAAGAAAGAGTGACCTTACCCATAACTATTTTACTACATGTACATCAGACCATTAAGCTCTTAATCATGCTTACACCCGACAGCATGGCAACGTTGGCGAATAATAAGAGTTTAAGGGTTATATAACTTTATCCGTCAAGTTATTCAGACCATTCTAGTGCATGTCCAAATTCCTTTAGAGCCGCTCCATAAGATCAACTAAGCAATGGCACTAAATTTTTTGCCTAAATTAGTTAGACGTGGCGCTAAGAGATTTGTCTAAAATAAGAGACGGTATTTATCCCCAATAATTTGCCATCCCCATTGCACGAGTGCGCGTGACAGGCTCGTGGAGTGGAAATTTCTTTGTCATGGCCATTCTTCCGCCTCTTTAAACAATAAATTTAAATTGAGTTTGAATCACCAACATGATCTCTTGCACGCATATCTTGAAACATTGGAGGAGGTTCGATTATGGAAAGACTTGTAGAGATAGTTATAAACTTGGTGGGACACTAGTCGGTGAGGAGATGACGTAGTGGAATATGTAATAAGGTTAAATCGAATGGAAATGGAGATGACTGAATAAGCATGGAAAAGTTAAAGGTTAAAGGATATGCATAAGGTTAAAGGATATGCGTAAAAGGACAAGAAATGGAACTGAGGCGATTTAGGGGAATCTTCGACTTGTGTGTCTTTGTTTCTTTATCTCACTAAGTTACGAAACTCAACGTCATTGTGTGTATGTGCAAGCGAAGTGGATTCCGATCCATCTTAGTGTTGAATGCTATAAAATGCCCGAGGCGGGAGTTCAGTCGATGATAAGAGATGGTAGGACGTTTTCTTTAAGTATTGGGTTTAATTTTAATTTAAGGTTTGTATCGGAACTTGTAGTCGCAATTTAGAAGTTTTACGTCATTTAAGCCTAAATATGTTTTTAAGAACTTGGTGTTAATTCATGAATTTCAAAAATGGATTCCTTAATTAAAGTGTGGTTGGTTATGATGGTGCCTTAATCGAAAGAACTTAATGTCATTCGGCCTAGAGTTGGGTGGGGTGTTACAACTCTTCCCTTATCGGCATGCCTCTTTTGGGTCGGATTCGACCTATTTCTCTATAAATACAATTTTATGATTTTTAATTTTCTGATTTTACCTAAGAGTATCGGAGAGAACTTAAGACTCCTTTACTAATTTGTTGATGGAGACTTCATTTTTCCATCCATTTTAGTAAATATTTCTTATCTATCATTTTCTCTTTATCTTTTAATTATGTATTTGCTTTCATTTATTTTTGTTTTTGCTTTTGTTCGTAAGCACATATGAGTATATTACAAATTGGATTATGTATTTTGTAAATTAGGTTGATTAATGGTGGAATAATAATGCTTAGGACTAGATTCTTATATGATCATTTATTTAGAATGTGTATTAAGCTAGATTTGAATTGGCCTTTCAAAATCTACATCTTGATATTTTGTATTTGGAAATTGTTCAAGAAAATGTCTATACCAATTTTCGAATGAGTTTTTCATTTTTAGCCAATGAAAATTGATGATATGAGTGATTAGTTAATAAATAAACATGCAAATTTTTGCTTGTTGATTGACTAATTAGTAAATAAAAGTTTAGCTTAATTAATCAAGTGACTAATGAAATAATTAGTGATATGGAAGTGGATTGAGTTTGATGATTGTCTTAACAAGCATGATATAATTGTTAGTCTAATTGCTTTACTCATAATCCAATGCTTTTAATATTGTGTTATTATTCATTTCCTTGTTTATGCTTGTTTGATTTGACCTTTGTTTATTGGTTTATTTACCTTTATTGCTTTATTTGTTGGTTTAAGTTTGTTTGGCATCATTCGAACCCAATCTTCTATTTTCTTAAATTAAGTAGTTTCATCATAACCTAATATGTTATTTCTTTTTAATAGATTTGATTCCTAAGTACTATAACAACATCATTATAGATTTATGGTAATGTGTGTTTATGATTTAAAACATAGAAATAATATTTCTAATGTACTACACCATTTTTTATACCAAAATTGTGTAATTTCAAAATGGTGTTAGATTTCTCTCCAATGTATTACACCATTTTTTACACACAAAAAATATTCTAAGCATATTTTCTTTTTTAATCTCATTATTAATTGTTAATAATACAATTTATTTTTAAAATTTATGAATTGACCCCAACTGTTTTTATTTATTTTAAACTTCCATAAAATTATGATATTATTTAAATTTAACATTTATTATACAAAAAAATACATTACACCAAATAAAATAACAAAACATATTAGATTTTGGTTTAATCATCACCATTTGTATACCATAAATAATCAATTAACGCTTTTCGAAGTGAAAAATGATCGTCTTTATCTTCGATTTAGAAAAATCGAGCAAGAAATTCTTGGAACCGGATATTATCATCCTCAGCTATTTCAACCTCCGGAGGTGGAACTTCTCTTCCAACTTCAATTGATGCATCGAGAACGCGCTCATCTTTGATTGTCATGTTGTGTAAAATTACACATGTAATCATTATGTCATGTAACACATTCTTTTCTCAAAATGAATCGGTCTTTTCACAATAGCAAAACAAGATTAGACGACTCCGAATAGATTTTGAAATATTTATATAAAATTTTGAAATAATGAGAAATTAAAAAGGTGTAAATATTCACCTAATTTATCTCTTTCTATTTCTAAATAGATTTTATACATCTAAAATTTATCTATAAATTTATCTTGATTTTTATAATAATCAATTTTAAAATTGTTTAAAATTTGAAGGACATGTTTATAAATAAAAAAATTCAGCACCAAAATAGTGTAAAAATGAGATTACACCATATTTAGTATACAAAATGGGTTTAAACTATTTTAGTGTTGGAAATGATGTTGGATTGGAGTAAATTTTACACCCAAATGGGATTTGGTGTAGGATTTGGTGTTGAGTTGGAGATGCTCTTATGAAGCCTATATCTTGATGGGATTTCGTGGCAGGTTCCCAGAAGTTTTAGAAAAATATTGCCGGCGGGCAGACAACTATCAAAGTTAACTGAGTTCTTGGTCCTAAGAACTCTTCCAATGTAGCCCGGACTATGGTTCTCCTGCATGAATCGTTTAGTAAGGTGAGCCAACTATCGTGGTATCTCATTTTTTCCAGGTCAAGTTGATGGGATCTGTTGCATGTTGTTCGTCGTGAGGCCAACTATTCCATTGTTCTTCTTGTAGACGATTTTGACATAATGTTGTTCATGTGACACAATTGGATTAACGGCCAGAAAATCACCCAACAATAACATATTTTTATTGTTATTTAATGATAAAAACTAGTAAAACAAAATGGATTTTTAGATAAAACTTGAATTTAGAAACTAACATATATATGTTCATAGAATTGCATAAGCCCCTTGGTTGAGTGTTGATTAAGGGTTTGTTTTGGAAAAAAAAAACCCGCTAATTATGTAGATTTAATTGTGGCAAACTTATCAAATATCACCAATGTAGTTTAAGTAGAACTGTTCGTCGTAATCACTTATGTTAGAGTAAAATTTTCTATTGTGAATCTGGTGTTGGTAAAACCATCTATCGTATGTATGTATGGAGCAGATATAATTATCCTTTATAGAGTCATACATAGAGCTGCTCGTCGTGTTTCTAATTATTGCATAAAATAATTGTTGATCGTAAAAAATAAAATTATCATTAGTAATCTAATACAAAAATATTAAAAATAAACAATATATCATACGACAAAAAAAATCATTGAATTTGGTTTTTTTCTCCAACAATTAATTTGTGGTATGACATCCGTATTAATACGAACTATAGACTCTCTAGTAATTTTCAACCATATTTCTTTCTACGAAAGAGGTCGCCCTAGCCGCCGCTCATCCTCCAATATCGTCGTGACTGGCGCTTGGCAGCTTTCCTAGCATCGGCGTCGGTCCGGTCTGTTTAGCTTATGTTCCCTTAGTTTATATTGCTTATGTTTTTGTTGGGCTTGGCTTGAATTGGAGAGGCTGAAAGGGTGAATTGTTGGTTCTAGATCTGCTCATCGTTGTCTCCCAGCAGTTCATCTCTGCTTATGGATAAGGTGCGTGTAGGGATGGGACGGATCCGGATATCCTGGAATTTCAGGGTATATAGATCCGGATTTGGGGCAAAACTATCCGGATCTGAATCCGTGGTTTTCGGATATCCAGACTTCGGATATCCGATCAAAAATCAGGATACTCGCCGATATCCGGATCTGAAAATAATAATAAAATAATTAAAATAATTAAAAATATAAAAATATATTATAAATTAAAATTTTGAATAATATTTTGCAAAATAAATATGATATATTAGAAAAAGAACTAAAATCAATTTTTTAAATACATATATTTTTATAAAAGTAGCTTAATATATGTAAAAATATATGTTTTTAATATATTTAGTGCGTCCGGATCCGGATCCGGATATCCAGACCTTGAAATTTTACTATCCGGATCCGTTTTTCACGGATTCGAGATTTTACTATCCTTATCCGGATATGGACGTCCCGGATATCCTAATTTTTGTAGCGGATCTCGGATCGGATCTCGGATCTCGGATAATAATTCCACCCCTAGGTGTGTGGAGGTATGGGATTGGTTCGGATCTGTGAACTGGGCGAGATTTGGTTTCTATTTCGTTTCCTTGCCTATGTTCTCTTTGGATCTGCTTTTAAAAAGGTTTAGTGTCTTCATTTTTCAGTCGGTCTCCATGTCTGTTTCATCTCCGGCTTTTATCGTGTTGTTGTGTTTTCCGGTGTAAGTCTTGGTTGAGTTAGGGATCTTTTGGTTTGGTATAAGAGATCGTTCTTGGTCTCTAGGCATTTTTAGTGGTCACTGCGGTTGTTAGGGTTTAGAGATTGGCTTGGTTATGCCGTTTGGGTTCGCCTTTGGGATGGTACTTTGCTGTTGAGGCATCTACTAGCCTCCTCCTAGTGCTTTCTTAGGTTTTGGAAGTTGGTTTTAAGATGAAGCAGTGGATTCGATTTTCAGTTCTTTTCTTGCGAGGAGGTGGCCAGTTTTCAGTCTGTAGATGACTATGGCTGGCTTGCGAGCGTCCGCGTAAAGAGTTATTGATCTTCTTGGATGTTTTCCTAATCGGAGGTCAAAGATATCTTTGCCTTGAGCATGTGTCTTCTCGAGGTCCCGACCTCCTTGATCAGGTCGCTTTAATGTTGTTTATTTGCTCTGTTTTCATTACTGTCATGCATTCTTCTCCGCCATTGTTATTGCTGGTTAAGTTGGTTCTAGAGCCACGTTCAGGTCTTCCAGCCTTCTAAATGTGCCTCAATGTTTAGGTTCTTCTCGAAGTTTATGTTTATTGGCTCAGTTTTGGCATCTAAAAGTTCTTTGAATAAACTTGTGGGAGTGTTTTTGTTTTAGTGGATTGAGCAAGTGGTGAGAACTTTTTTTCTATCTTAATCGGTTCTTTTTTCCTTTGAATTAGTTTCTAGTGTCCTAGTTTAAGGTTATGTTTCTGAAAAAAATTCTTATGAAAAAACCTCTCTAGAAATTTTATATTTTCCGGAACAACCAAGGTTGGATTAATATATTATTGAAGCTGTCATTCTATTAAAATAAAGATTAAATAAATAAATGTGGTATATACTTATTATATTGTCCACCTAACCGGCTAACAAGCTACCAGTCCAACAACACTGATATGGGTCAAAATAAAAATTTTAAAAATGAGAAAAAGGAGCCGGAAACCGATAAATCGAGTATCCCAAGCGAAAAGTCCAATACTCCACGTAGACCAGAACACAATTTAACCTTTTCAACCGGTTATAACCGGTAAACTCCGTCTCTTTCGTCGACATTTTCTTACCAGACCCGTTTTGATGTTCGGTCTCTTAACAAGTCCCGTTTTGTTTCTTCTTCTTCTCTCTCTCTCTCTATATAATAACAGCTTTACTCTTCATGACTCTTTTTTCCCCCTTTTTCCACTCACTTGTCCCTTCCTCTCCCCTTCTCCGGCGACATCGCCGGCGACGATCGTTTCTACCGCCGCCGGTACGAATTACCAACGCTTCCGTCGCCTCCTAAGGTTCGTTTCCTTCTATCTCACTCACTTCTGTTAAAACCATTTTGTATGTTCGTCTTCCGATTTGCTCTGGAGATGTAGATCTGGTTTCTCCTCTCGATATTTATTTACTTTTTTTCGTTTTCTGGTTACTTAAAACAGCATTATCATGGATCTTGATTTGATCTGTCTGTTTCACTTTAACATAATTTTCCAATAAAATTGGATATGAAATTAGATATGTAGATTTTTCCCCAGGATAATCGATTTGTTCACACTATTTTTGGATTATTATTTGGAACTCTTATCATTAGATAAGTTTTGGTTTCTCGTGGATTTGTCATTTCCTGTTAATCTCGCGTGTCTTAAAAATGATTTTAAATTGTTTGGATAAAGCAGAAAGAGAGAAAAAAAAAATTGTATTATTATTCTGTAGCAAAAAGACAGCTCCAAAAATCAATTGCTGTTATAAAAAAGTAAACACGCTTTATTTTTAGCCAGCAAAAAAAAAAAAAAAAAAATCTGTTTAATGTTTTATCTTTTTGATAACTAATCCATTCCCTGTTTTTGTTTTTGTTTATGTGACTGAACCAATAGATCTTGTTCTGTCCGTTAAAACCAAAGAAATGGAAGGTCCTAAAGAACCATTGGGGCTAAGAGCTGTGGGATCACATTGTTCCTTATCCGAGATGGACGATTTCGATCTCACTCGGGCTTTGGACAAGCCGAGGCTGAAGATTGAACGGAAGAGATCATTTGATGAGAGGTCAATGAGTGAGCTGTCGACTGGTTACCTAAGGCAGGATAGCAGCATTCTAGACATGGCTCATTCCCCTGGAAGCAGGTCGATTGTGGACACGCCTCTCTCTTATGCTAGGAACTCGTTCGAACCTCATCCAATGGTTGCAGAGGCTTGGGAAGCCTTGAGAAGGTCAATGGTTTTCTTCCGTGGTCAACCTGTTGGTACCATTGCTGCTTATGACCATGCCTCCGAGGAGGTCTTGAACTATGATCAGGTAATAATACCAATACAAAATCATTATATCTCTCCCAACTCGGTAACTAAAGATTCTTGACTGTTCTGTGCCGGTACACAATCAATACAAGCCCTTGTTTCGGGAAAAAAATGAGACACAATCGCGTGATAGTTCTATAAAATGGGCAAAATTCTCTTATTTAGAAACTTATTTTACGTTTTTATTGTGCATTTTTACGTTTCAATCTTACATAGATGCATTTTTAGTTACGGTTGTTAAAGACTTAACTAATAGATAAAAAGGGATAACATCCGTAAACTACACAAAGTTTCAAAAGTTTTATTTAAGACTACACAATCTAGTAATGTCTTTTTTTTTTCAAGTGGATTAGGTATTTTTACTTTTTCATAATTTTTTTGTAAATAAAGGTCACATTAAATATGTTTCGGTTAGAGCCTTTGAATCCATAACATAATATCTCAAAAACTTGTCTTTTATTTGCTATATTCGTTTGTGTGTAGGTGTTCGTACGGGACTTTGTACCGAGTGCACTGGCGTTTCTGATGAATGGAGAGCCTGATATAGTGAAAAACTTCTTGCTCAAGACACTTCAGCTTCAAGGTTGGGAGAAACGGGTCGACCGGTTCAAGCTGGGGGAAGGTGTTATGCCAGCGAGCTTCAAGGTGCTTCATGATCCAATCCGTAAAACCGACACAATAGTTGCGGATTTTGGGGAAAGCGCTATAGGACGAGTTGCACCGGTGGATTCAGGGTTCTGGTGGATCATACTTCTCCGTGCTTACACGAAATCTACAGGAGATTTGACTCTGTCTGAGACACCAGAGTGTCAGAAGGGAATGAGGCTTATACTCTCACTCTGCTTGTCCGAAGGATTTGACACTTTCCCTACGCTGCTTTGTGCTGACGGTTGTTCAATGGTTGATAGGAGAATGGTAAGAACTTCATTGTGGCAAACAAGCATAAATCTTATATGATTCTTCACACACAAAAAAAACAAATCTTGATTTGTAGGGTGTTTATGGATATCCGATTGAGATCCAAGCTCTGTTTTTCATGGCGCTGAGATGTGCCTTGTCGATGCTGAAACCCGACGAGGAAGGTAGAGAGTTCATAGAGAGGATTGTGAAGAGACTTCATGCCCTGAGTTTCCATATGCGCAATTACTTTTGGCTTGACTTCCAGCAACTCAATGATATCTACAGGTTAGTGACCTCAAAATGATCCGAACATGTATAATATATAACTTGATGTGACTAAACGCGAAAACTGCTGTGAAGGTACAAGACGGAGGAGTACTCACACACTGCAGTGAACAAGTTCAACGTGATGCCGGACTCGATACCGGACTGGGTTTTCGACTTCATGCCTCTCCGTGGAGGATACTTTGTCGGCAATGTAAGCCCGGCTCGTATGGACTTCAGGTGGTTTTCGTTAGGCAATTGTGTCTCCATCCTCTCGTCTTTGGCAACTCCGGATCAGTCAATGGCCATTATGGACCTCCTCGAGCACCGTTGGGAAGAGCTTGTTGGTGAGATGCCGCTCAAGATATGTTACCCTTGCATCGAGAGCCACGAGTGGCGGATTGTCACCGGTTGTGATCCCAAGAACACTCGTTGGAGCTACCATAACGGGGGATCTTGGCCAGGTTAGCATTCTTTGCTCTAAACATAAGACATCATATGAATAACTCTTATTCGGCTTTGCTTCTAATCGCTATATATGCTTTTGACATAGAATAATCTTTTTTAAGGAAAATACAAAATAGATAGTTACTTTTTTTTACTATATAATTAAATGTATTTGTTCAAGGTAAAGGTTGGGTATTAGCGGATATAGGTCGGGTAATAGTATTAAGAATTACTACCTGAAATGCACCCTTAAAAACGGTCGAGTAATGTGGGTAATGGATAGGGTACATGTAATTTGGGTAATTTTCCGAACGGATAATGGTCGGATTCGGATTCGAATAGTTACACATAATTTTAAACAGTATTGAGAATTCTAGATAATTTTTACGATACTGTGGATAATTTTAGATAATTTTTAAAATTTTAGTTATCCAAACGGATTATTTGGATACCACATAATTATCAGATTCGTACGCTTACCGGTGTTTATGCCCACCTTATTGCTATCTTTGTGTGCAGTATTGTTGTGGATGCTCACGGCGGCTTGCATCAAGACAGGTCGGCCACAGATCGCGAGACGTGCGATTGACCTAATTGAGTCACGGCTTCACAGAGATTGCTGGCCGGAATACTACGACGGTAAGCAAGGAAGGTACATTGGAAAACAGGCAAGGAAATTCCAGACTTGGTCAATCGCAGGTTACTTGGTTGCGAAGATGTTGCTTGAAGATCCTTCGCATATCGGAATGATCTCTCTTGAAGAAGACAAACAGATGAAACCTGTTATCAAGCGATCTGCTTCATGGACTTGCTGATTTTTATTTTCTTTGTTATATAATGTCATTTCAGACATCTTGCCGTTTATTCAAGATTGGGGTTGCAAGAGACCCTTTTTCTGTTTTCTAACTTCTTGCTTTGTGCAAGTAAAAAGGGCCAAAAAAGAAGACAGAAATAGTTTTTTTGTATGCGTTCTAAAAAATCCACTGCTCATTTGATCCAACTATTTCACGAACGTGTCTTGTATATGTTGAATTAATTAGAAATAAGTATTTGCTCTTTACATATCTACATAACGAAAAACATTAATCCTACCCTATCAACCTCATTAGGTTATTTTCTTGCAGGTTCTGAGGGGCCAAAACCCGTTTATGTTGATTGTATTATAGCAAAATTACTAAAAAGACATTAATTGTATTATTTGTTGTTTAAATATTTTATGTAATTTTTTTTAATTTCATAAAAATTATGTACGTCACACCACAAAACGTTATTTCTGATTTTTTTTGCCAAAAATGTGATTCTATATTTCTTGTCAAAACACGGTAACAAAATCCCTCTCCCCTCCCAAAAATGTGATTTCGCTAATTTTTTCCATAAAAGCATGATTTTTGTTTTCTCGCGAAAAAACACAATTTCACATTTTTTACTAAAAACGTGATTTCGAAATTTTTCGTCAAAACACAATTCTGCTTTTTCTCGCCAAAAACATAATTCCACATTTTTCCACCAAAATATTATTCAAAATTTTCCAGACAAAAATATTATTCCGAAGTTTCCCTCCAAAAACATGATTCTTTGCAAAAAAAATGTAATTCCAAAAATTTTCGTCAAAAACATAATTCTTTTTCGCCGAAATTGCAATTCTAAAATTTTGTCCCAAAGATACAATTTCATTATGAAAATTTCCACCAAAACGTGATCACGTAATTTTTTTGTCTGGATTGTGATTCTGCGATTTTTTTTCTTTTAAGTTATAGTTACATAATTTGTCTCCTAGAAAGTGATCTCATAATTATTTTGTCAAATCGCGGTAAGTTTTTGGTTTAGAGGTGGAAAATTTGAGCGAATGCCTCTTTTTTCTACGCCAATTTTTATAAGGAAAAACACGTTGAGTGGATGAAGTCACTCAAGATAAAATCTCCTGAAAAAAATAATAATAAACACGTGGATACCTGGAAAACATTTGTGGATTATTTGGACGGTCTGATGCTCAAATCAGTAAATGACCTTACAACTTGGCTAGACACTAAAAAAAAGTAGAAAACACACAAAAAATGAATTTGGTTACCCAAGTTTAGATAGAAGAGATCCACGTGACATTTAGTAACTTTGGTGGGCTACTTTAAGTGAAACAAGAAAAAAGCGTCTTTTCAAAGGACATCGATGAACTTAAAGAAGAAAACAATTTTGAGACGAGGTCTCATAGTTAATGTGAGTTCTGAATCTAGATTGATTAGGATCACACCTAAAAATATGGATAATAGGAGACGAAATGTTTGAATTTGGATGAACAATAACGTAAAAATCGAAAATCGTATGAAAAAAATTAATTCGTATAAAAAATTGTTTATTGCGTATAGATGTTATAGCGAGATTACAGAATGTCCTTATTCTTCGGATGACTTTTCTACTTATACGAGATTACAATTCCGTTATTCACGCTCCCTCTTCAATCTCGTCATCAATTCTCATTATGAGCTCGATTACGTACGTTACGTATTTCGAATTCAATCTCGGATCCACATATCGAGCTCTCTTAATTCGATTAAAAGCGAGTGCTCGGCCCAACTCCTATGTTTTCCGAATTGGATCGTATCCGCGAGTTGTTTCTATCCGAATTGGGCCATATCCTTGAACTGTTTTTATCCGAATTGGGCCGTATCCGCGAGCTGTTTCTATCCGAATTGGGCCACATCCGCGAGCTGGTTTCTATACGAATTGGGTCGTATCTGCGAGATGGCTTCTATACGAACTGGGTCGTATCTACGAGCTGGCTTCTATACGAATTGGGTCGTATCTGCGAGCTGGCTTCCATACGAACTGAGTCGTATCTGCGAGCTGGCTTCTATATGAACTAGGTCGTATCTGCGAGATGGCTTCTATACGAACTGGGTCGTATCAGTGAGCAGACATCTATACGAACTGTCACCAATTGGGGATTTCGGGCCATGCGAAATCCAACGCCAATAATTTGCCCCCAAGTCCTTTAAGTCGAAACTCATGTTTTGTCTTGAAAGATTTAAGAGATTACTATGGTTGTTTTTCAATAGACTCAAGTCATTCAGATCAACTTCCTTCGAAAGAAATTCGTTGGATCAATTCTCATATGTGGGAATGACGATCCGCTTTAATTTTGTAATATTAAATCGTTGATAAATCGAATCGTATGGCTTTCCGTATTTCGATCTCTGAATCCTCCTGATCTCCATCTCACGGATCCTCATGTTTGATTCATATCTCTCTTTTTTGTCGATTTTATTTCGGCACCAATTTTATTTCGGTAAACATGTTTTTTTTTTTTGCCATTTTATTTTGGCATCGATTTTATTTCGGTGAACATGTTTTATTTTTGCCGATTTTGTTTCGGCACCAATTTTATTTCGGTGAATGTGTTTTTTGCCGATTTTATTTCGGTGAACACATTTTATTTTTGCCGATTGTATTTCGACACCGATTTTAATTCGGTGAACGTGTGTTTATTTTTTATTTTTTTGCCGATTGTATTTTGGTTAACCGTTTTATTTTTGCCGATTATATTTCGGCACCGATTTTATTTCAGTGAACATGTTTTTGCCGATTTTATTTCGGTGAACACGTTTTATTTTTGCCATTTCGACACCGATTTTAATTCGGTGAACGTGTTTTTTGCCGATTGTATTTCGGCACCGATTTTATTTTGGCACAGGCATTTACTCAAATCACTTTTTGACTTGATGTATAGTCTATTACGGGGCAAGCTCATTTTGTGTGGAGAGCTGAGCTCTGACACAGTTTTTGCGAGGTGAACTCGGTTTATCCGCAATAATTTCCTTCTCTTTGACAATGAATTCAGCTCTTCGTAGAATGAATTCAGTTCTCCGTAAACCGAATTCAGCTCTATTTAAATTCAATTCTCCGTGGACCGAATTCAGCTTTCTGCGAGCTGAGTTCAGCTTTCTACGAGCTGAGTTCAGCTTTCTGCGAGGTGAGTTCAGCTCTCTGCCTTAAGGTTCATTATGAATAAATGAACTATGCTCTCCACGAGCTAAATTCAACTCTCCGCGAGATAAGTTCAGCTCTCGGCCTTAAGTTTCATTTTGAATAAATGAACTATGCTCTCCAAGAACTGAATTCAGCTCTCTGCGGATTGAATTCAATTATCCGTGATCCGACTTAAGCTTTCCGCGAGCTGAGTTTAGCTTTCTACAGACTAAATCAAACTCTCCGCATATCAAACTTGTTTGTGCCGATTTTATTTCGGCAACGATTTTATCTCCTTAAGGAAAATCTATTTTATGGAATCTGAAATGATTCGGCCACGAACTGTCACTCCCAAATTGACTTTCAATTCGCAAACATCTTTATTTCGGCACCGATTTTACTCCGGCTGTCGCGATTGTCGAACTCACATAAATTCGGATATTCTTCAAATCAAAATGATTACAACGAGTTTTGCGGACTACATTCAACTTTCTGTCTTAAGCTTAATTTTGACGAAATGAATTCAGCTCTCCATGAACTGAATATAACTTTGAACTCAATTTTGTTATGCGTAATGAACTTCCTTAGACACTTAATATTTGAGTTACTTTTGTAACTAGACTCGTTACCGAGCTGTCTACGTACCCGATTGAGGGATCAAGCCTAAATGTAGTTCGATTGCGTCTCCGATAGGAAAGATAAGACATATTCTGATTCCAGGGCCTCACTTTGACGAAGAGCCGTCTACGTACCTTGATAAGGGATCAAGTCTAAACGTAGTTTTTTTTTTTTTGACGACTGAACTCACGTCGTGAGCTGCCTACGTACCCTGATAAGGGATCAAGTTTGAACGGAGTTCATTTTTTTTGTTACTCCTAAGAGTAGAACTTCTTCAAGTGCATTGCGTTCTATGACCGTGGAATGGATATCACGTCCAACGTCTCAAGCTCATAGACTCCGTGTCTTACAACTTTGGTAACTCGATATGGACCTTTCCAGTTCGCACTGAGTTTCTCAGCCCCGTATTCGGCGGTATTCTGAAATACTCTCCTAAGAACTAGCTCACCCACGATAAACCTCCTTTGTTTAGTCTTTCAATTATAATAACGTGCAATCGCTTGTTGGTAGTTTTGCACTCGTATCAGCACTTGATCCCGTCGCTTGGCAATTACGTCTAAGTTGTCTCTGAGCATTTCGTTATTTTCATCATCCTTTTGCGGATACGCATTACATCTTAAACTGGATACCGCCACTTCGGCGGGTACGACAGCCTCCATTCCGTAAACAAGCGAGAAAGGTGTTTCTTTCGTTGCTTTTCTCGGGGTCGTTCGACAAGCCCACAAAATGCCTTGCAATTCATCAGCCCAACCGCCTTTATAGGCCCCCATCCTTTTCTTCAAATTTTGAAGAACTGACTTATTCGCAGCCTCGGCCTGTTTGTTTTCCAGAGGATATCGAGGGGTTGACTTACTAAAACGAATCTTCTAGGTTTCGCATAAACCCTCGAACTTTTTCGAAATGAATTGTGATCCATTATCGGTCACGATTTCGTAAGGTAAACCGTGACGACATATTACATTTCTCCATACGAATCTTTGAACGACAGTTTTGGTCACATTCTTATAGGCTCCAGCCTCTATCCACTTTGAAAAATAATCTATCAACACCAACATATACTTCACGTTCCCAGTTTGGGGATGTAAAGGTCCCACAATATCCATCGACAAAACGCATGAAAATATACGAAGCCAAAACTGAGGACAACAACTCGGAAGGCTGGTGAATTAAGGGAGCATGCCTTTGACATTTTTCGCATCGTACTGAAGAGTTTTCGTAATCCGCCACTAAGGTCGGCCAGAAGTATCCTTACCGTTTTACCTTGAAAGCGAGAGCTCGACCTGCAGAATTATTTCCACACAGACTTTCATGGAATTCTCTTAAACCTGTGTCAACATCGTCCCCGTTTATACAGGCTAGGTACAGGTACGGTCCTGATACACTTCGTTTATATAAAGCACCTTTGATTATGCAAAATCGTGCACTAACTACTTTCAGCTTCCTAGCTTCCCACTTATTCTCAGGGACCCTCCCGGTTGCAATGTATTCTTTTATCGGGGTTCTCCAATCTGATTCCTCATCAGTATCGATTTGAGTGGCTTCCTCTCCTTGTTTGGAACTATCCAGATTTCTCGGAATAACCATCTCTTCTAATTCTCGGCCTGACTCGGCGGGTTCATGTTCATCATCTAGCTCTCCGAGCTGGCCATTCTCGGTGATTGTTGACCCGATCACCTCCTGTGACTACCGACCTTGGAGAAAATGTACCCAAATCTGTCGGTGTATCAGTCTGCTTCAGCTCGCTTCCTATCGTATCACTTTCCGTATCCGGGATAAGATTTGGTTCGTCCGAGCTCACATCTACTACCCCCTCGACTTTGTCATTTTTCTGTGAACTCAATGGTTTAGCAACTTCGTTGAGCTCAGAAAGCTCGGAGTCTTTCAGCTCCGATAAAGCATCATTGTCCTTCGGGATGTCGAGTTCGATTTCTTTTTCATCTCGTGAGCTCGAAATTTCGATTTCACAGCTCACGAGATCTTTGAACTGTCTTGCTTATTCGCTGTTTCGAGCTCCGAGCTACCTTTTGACTTAATAATTTGAGCTATGTGCTGTCTTCTCGACTTAATAGTCCGGCCTCCGAGATGTCTAGGTTACCTTCCAGTCAGACCTGCGAGCTGCTCAAGCTGTTAAGTCTGTTTGGAAAATCTGGATGGTTAGGTTTTCTTTCCAAAGATGACTTCTTCTGTAACTTTAATTGCTATTGCAACTTTAGCTTATGTCCACTCATATAGTATATGCGTGAATCTTTTTGACTACCGTGGAAAACTCCGACCCCATTTGGTGTTGGAAACTTGACGCATTGATGATACGTCGATGGGACTGCCTTCATCGCGTATATCCACGAAGTTCCCAAGATAACATTATAAGTCGCCGAACGATCAATGGCCGTGAATTCGACCATCTTGAGCACTCCATCAGCTGATACGGGTAACCGGATCGTTCCACCTAACATCTCAGTCATCCCATTGAACCCAGTTAGCGGTGTAGGAAATCCTTGTACTTCGGACTTGTTAATTCCCATACGAATTAACGTATCGAGAAATATCACGTCGACAGAGCTTCCCGTGTCAACCAAAATCCTCGAGACTTCATAATTTGCTCCAATACCAAATCGGATAACTAAAGCGTCATCGTACGGTTTGTTGAGTCCAACAATATCTTTTTCGAAGAATGATATCTCGACATCAGAATCAGGGGTGAATCTCGTTTGACCAAAGTCAGCATTCCTTTGGTGGTTCTTGGTTGAGGTGACAGTATCACGATAATATTTGATCCTCCCATAATAAAATCGATTCTTTTCTTTTGAACTGGTTTAGGGGAATCTTGTTTTTCCTTAGACCTTCCCCGTTTCGCGGCTGGCGAATTTTCTTGGTTGTTTTTACTTTCGTTCAACATTTCGCGCTTCAGACTCTCGATATCGAGGTCGTTCGCTAGCTCTCCTGCCGCAAACTTGGCAGCGAGAAAATTCTTCACTTTAAAGCAGTCATGTGTTGCATGACCCTTACATTGGTGGATTTCGCAAAAAGCATTTTCGTCGCGACCCATCATTCTTGGCCATGCTCCGAACGACTTCTTGTCGGAATCTCGTGACAAATTATAGGTGTGAGACCCGCCACCGTAAGTTTGAGACTCTTTGTTATCTCTCCTTTCGAATTTCTTTGGGTTAGGAGAGGTATCCTGAATTGATTTATGAGGTTTGAATTTCTTGGCGAGAGTGGTCTTTTCTTCCTCCGCATCGATCCAGTTTATGGAACGATGAAGAGCATCCTCTATCGTTTCCGCCTTATGGATTGTTAGATCGAAACAAAATGGAGATTCGTGCCAGAGACCATTTTTAGAGCTTGCAAAGCGGTCGAATCATCAACACCTGTTATCTTAGCTTTAATTTTTTTAAATCGTTCGATAAAACTACGCAAAGGTTCTGTCGCGCCTTGCAAAAAATTCCAAAGATCGGCAGTTGACGCTCCCTTATTCATAAAAATTGAATAATGCTCGGTGTTGAAAACTGATTGAAGTTGTCAATGGATCTTTCTTTAATTTGCAAAAACCGATATCTTTCTCGTCATTATTAAAGTGAGCTCGAGCAGCAGCAATTTGAAACGCAGTCATGAATGCTTTTGCATCCGAATTTCCCTCGTAAGTTGGAAGCCTCAACTTCCTCGTATCTCTGATACGTGCATTCACGATTCGCGGAGAGAACGGAGTCCTCTCAGTTTATGTGATAACGCGAACAATTTCTGGAGCTACACTCGCAACTTTGTGCACTTTAGAAGTCATTACCAGAAGTTCTGCATTGGTCTTCGGAGTATTAGGGTCAACAGCGTGATCACATTCCGATTCATGACGAATCGAATTTTGTTGATCGGTCTGATAAGGAAGATCGTTCCTTCCCAGAAATTTGGGTGGAGGGGGTAGGTTATGTGGATTCATCACGGACCCCAAATTATGTCCTGAACTTGTTCCGAACTCCACCGTATGCGGCGTAACGAAACCAATTGGAATTTGTTCATTTAAATGAGGATTCGGGGTTCCACCTGAATCTGAAGGCCTAACCACCAAACCAATCGGATCAACTGACATAAAGTCGAGTCGGTGAGCTGTGCGAACTGGCGGATTCCCATAAAGCCGCGGAGCACCAAGTGTATTAACACGTTCCTCCAACGCAGTCTGTGCTATGGCCAGATCGGTCAATCGGGAAAACACTTGCTCTTCATAAGAATCAAAGCATACTACGAGAGCATTACTAGAAATTTTTTGCTCATCGGCAGCGTACTTCAGATCGGCCAACATCGTCTTGATTTCGGACAGAGCGTTAGCTTGGTCAACTTGGTCCGACATCGTTGGAAAAACACGATGATCCCGAATTCCGAAATAGGTAAGATATTGTCATCCCCACAGACGGTGCCAAAATGTGAGTCCTTAATCTTGATCGATTCGAATCACACTGAGAAATATGGATAATAGGAGATGAAATGTTTGAATTCGGATGAACAGTAACGTAAAGATCGTAAATCCTACGAAAAAAAATAATTCGTATAAGAAATTGTTTATTGCGTATAGCTGTTATTGGGAGATTACAGAATGTCCTTATTCTTCGGACGACTTTTCTACTTATACGAGATTACAATTCCGTAATTCACGCTCCCTTTTCAATCTCGTAATCAATTCTCATTATGAGCTCGATTACGTATGTTACGCATTTCGAATTCAATTTCGGATCCACATATCGAGCTCTCTTAATTCGAATAAAAGCAAGTGCTCGGCCCAACTCCTATGTTTTTCGAATTGGACCGTGTCCGCGAGCTGTTTCTATCCGAATTGGGCAACATCCGCGAGCTGGTTTCTATATGCATTGGGTCGTATCCGTGAGTTGGCTTCTATACGAACTGAGTCGTATCTGCGAGCTGTCTTCTATACGAACTAGATCGTATCTGCGAGATGGTTTCTATACGAACTGTGTCGTATCTGCGAGCTGGCTTCTATACGAACTGAGTCGTATCTGTGAGCTGGCTTCTATATGAATTAGGTCGTATCTGGGAGATGGCTTCTATACGAACTGGGTCGTATCCGTGAGCTGGCCTCTATACGAATTGTCACCAATTTGGGATTTTGGGCCATATGCGAAATCCAACGCCAACAGTTAAGGAAGAGGAACTGTAAGGAGAGAAAACAAAGAAAATATGATACTTGAAAGTTTAAAAGCGGATCCCCTTCTTGTTGAGAGATATGATTTATTTATAGATTTTTCTACCATGGGCTAGTATATTGGGAGTGATATTTGGCGTCATGTTATGGAATGGGCTCTTATTGGCATCACGGTGATGCTTTTTTGTTTGGTTCACAGATTCTTCGTCGGAAAGTATGGTTTTTATTTTACCAAAAAAAGGTATGGTTTTTTTAGAGAATGCCCCCTCAATCAAATACCAAATTGCTTAGGAGATTTTTTGGTGAGTGAGTCCAAGTGCAAGTGACAAGTCTCTTGCGCGAGCAAACAAATACGTGGCAGTCTAAAAAACTTTTTGAAAGGTGTTTTTCGAAGATTTTTTGACGATCAAACATTAAAATACCACAGGGTTAAAAAGTCAGAAACCAAAAAGAATCGGTAAACATAAAAAAACAGTTGAGTGACATCGAGTCAGCAGGAATGAACAATATGTGATGTTTTCTGCCTTTTGAGAGGCACTTTGGTGGGTAAATAGTAAAAAAATATGATGTTTGGTGGAGAGTATGACTGTAAAATGGTTGGAAAGAGTGTGAGACAAGGTATAGAGGCCAATGAAATGCTCTATTCTAGAGAGAAAAGAGAGATGAAAACTCGAAAAATGTTTAGAGTGAGAAAACTAGTGAAAAGATATTAGGTCAACTATGGAGAGTGACTGTGTAAAATTGGATATCTTCTCGAGAAGAGAAGGGATTAATTTATTGAAGTGACATGCGCTAGACTAGTATACATGGTTGGATGAAGTTAATCGGGTTGAACATAGATCCATCAGATCAATCAGTACATATCGTTCGAGTGTTTTTACCTACTTTCTTTTTTTACTAGTCAGTTGATCGAGAAATTAATTCTGAAGTGTGTGAGGGCGGTGGAGAAGGCGCGTCAAGTCCGCACGGGATGCATTAGGTTTAGAGTCTTTCTCATACTCTTTTGTCTTTTCAATGTGTACGATACAACTGTCTTCATCTTATTTTTCCTATCACGTGCAAAAAATAGACTTTAACTCCAAATTTGAATCCCACACGTATAAAAAACTTAGATTTTTTAGATACCAAGGAAGTTTTAGTCTTAGCCCGAATCCTGATACGAAGATCAGATTGTATGAGATATTCAGACTACCTGTCAAATATGACCACTCAATCCTTAATCATGTTTATACTGAATGACGTGGCCACATCACCATGTAATAAAAGTATAAAGAGAAGGTGGCCCACCTATCACGTTATTCGAAACACTATATACAATAGAACTGCTATAAATTAATATTCTATAAATTAATAATCACTATAAATTAATAAATTATTTTGGTCCCAAGTTGGGCCAATGTAAAAATTGGCAAAATTCGACAAAATAATAAGATAATAATTTTTTTTGAAACTCCTATGTAAAAATATGGTCCCAATAATAACATAAATTAATAATTATAAATTTTATGCGCATATATATAATTTAGTAATGTATAATTTAGTAATTTTATTGCATCAAAAATTCATGGTGTTGTCATCTTGATCTTCATTCAGTTGAAGAGTTCTAGAAGTGATAATTGTTTTCTTATGATTAAATACTTCCAAAAGTATTGTTATCTCGTTTTCAACTTCATCATCAATACCAATAATTGTAGCCGCATTTATTTCATTTTCATATGGATAGTCAAGTAGGCTATTAACATCCGTCTGTTATCTCGTTTTCAACTTCATCATCAATACCAATAATTGTAGCCGCATTTATTTCATTTTCATATGGATAGTCAAGTAGGCTATTAACATCCGTCTTATTATGATAACCGAGATTATTAACATAATCTGGAAAAAGATAGAATATGTGAACAATAGATACGAACTTTAAAATAAATAACTATAAAAAAATTGTATGAACTTTTAGGTAAAATTTTTATTTTTAAAAAGAAAAATTTTCAAATAATCATGGACTAGAAAGATCACTCTACATATCCTGGAAACTTCGTGAGAAGGAGGAAACGGGAAACCGAAGAAGGAAACTACTTGATTGACCATGTAAACGCTAACCACGCAAATGGAAGCTCGTTCATCCGGTAGCCCGAAATCGAAGGCCTTCAAATCTAGAGGCTAGCGCGCAAAAGAAACAAAGGTTGTCCTCTACACCTGTGAATGAAGCTCGTCAACTAACCAAAGGACCCAGCGCTGATATGGGACTACGCTAGCCGAAAGAATCAAATGCGCTCATAAGCTCTACCAAGAACCTTTCCCCGGTGTCGTCTAGTGCTTAACATTACGACACTCAAATCGACAGCCTTACTAGCTCCTCTGAAAGCGATGCTAACGTATCATAACCAAACACGAAGCATACCTAAACCAGTTTCACTAACAGAATCGAGACTGTAAAACTAGTTAACAAGTCGCAGTACACTAGGATGACAAGAAAAGACATTGACTTTGAAGAGATCAGATCGATAGAAGACGTATCGGTGGCGGAGGCGGAGCTCACGCCCTAACCACAAAAAGTTTGGAACCAAACCTAGAAGCCCTCCAAGTAACCAATCTAACGTCACCTTCGGAAAATTCAAACGATGGACTCAGAACTCAAACCACCGGCGGAACCAAAGCCCGAAGAAGCCACCACCAATCTTATTCACCGGCGGAGAGATCCAGTCCTCAGGGACCACTCAACCAACCAGTGAGGATAAATAGCGGCGAATCCATACCACATGAGGACCGCCACGGAGCAGCCCAGCGAGATTTGGCGAGTTCCGGTTAGATCCGCATCGAACCTAAGGTACCCGTCGAAAGTGAGATTGAGATGAGATCCGGTAAGATCCCGATGAGCTAAGCCGAAATGCCACAAGCCTTGACCAGAACGCACTACCACACCGGCAAAACCAGAGTCGAAATCGCCTCCCACTACAAAAAAACAGCAGAAGAGTGACTACTTTTTGCGACTCCTTTTTTAGTCGCAAAATTTTGTGACTCTTTTTTGACTATTTTGAGACTATTAAGCGACTACCACATATTTGGAGGCTATATAATCGCATATTTATGACGAACTTTTATAGTCGTTAAGTAGTCGTAAATTTGCAACTAAAGTAAGACTATTCGCAAAGTAGTCGCAAAGAGAGACGAATATATTAGTCGCAAAATGTAGTCGCAAAATTGGTCACAAATTGCGACTACTTAGCCACTGGTTCGGAGCGTCACATTTCAGTCACAAAATGGTAACAAGCGAAAGTGGGTGAAAACGTGCAAAATATGTTTGATAGGTAGGTATACCTAAATTTTGTGACTCTTTTTGGGTAGTCACAAAGGAGTGACAAATTTTTTGCTATAAATAAGCAACGTGCTCACCCATTTCATCATACAGAAGCAAATATTCATATAACGTGAGATAACCAAAAAAAAAAAAAAAAAGAGAAAAAGAGTGAAAATTAAAAAAAAAAAAAAGAGAAAAAAGGAAAAAAAATGTGGAATTCATCCCGAGAGTGGATGTATAATAGAATTGATCCACGTACAACTATCTCTCGAGTGAATTTTTGGAAGGGGTCGAGCAGGTCATGAATTTCGCAAGTAACTAGCCAATAGCTTTAAGTAGTGGAGGTAAGTTTTACTGCCCTTGTGCTAAATGTCAAAATTCAAGTTTAAAGCTAGCAAGAACAGTTTCGCAGCATTTGCATAGTAGAGGATTTATGTCAGGATATTATGTATGGTCTGAGAATGGTGAAGATTATGATGTCATTGGGGCAGGCACGAGTAGTCATTATGCTAATGCTGATTTTAGTAGTGGTAATCAACCAATAAATTATGATGGGGGAAATGTATATGTTGGGATGGTAAATATTGCATTTCATAGTTCTACGCCATTTAATGAATATCATGAACATGATCAAAGTGGAAATGATAATGTTCATGAAGAACCTATCCATGAGGCAAAACGGTTATATGCCATGTTAGATGCTGCAAATTCTCCACTTTATGATGGTTGTCATGATGATCATTCGAAGTTATCATTAGCTTCTCGGTTCATGAACATTAAGGCAGACCATAATTTGTCTCAAACATGCATGGATTCATGTCCGAATTGTTTAAGGAGTATTTACCAGAGGGTAATCAGGCAACTGGTTCATACTACGAGACATAAACGTTGATGCGAAAGCTAGGATTGTCGTACCACATTTGATGTATGTGTAGATAATTGTATGCTCTTCTAGAAAGAAGATGAGAAGTTAGAGCATTGTAGGTTTTATGGAAAACCAAGATATAAGGTTAGTGAGGGACGAACAAAAATACCGTTTAGTCGTATGTGGTATTTACCTATCACTGACAGATTAAAGAGGATGTACCAATCAGAGAAGACTGCATCATCGATGAGATGGCATGCTGAGCATGTGTCAGAAGATGGAGTAATGTGTCATCCATCTGATGCGGCAGAGTGGAAGAATTTCAATCAAATGCATCCGAGTTTTGTAGAGGAAACGCGAAACGTTTATCTTGGATTATGTACAGACGGTTTTAATCCTTTTGTATGTCAAAAAATCATTCGTTGTGGCCTGTGATCATGACACCCTACAACTTACCCCCGGATATGTGCATGAAAAGCGAGTATTTGTTTCTTACGGTTTTGAATTCGGTACCAAATCATCCATGAGCCAGTCTTCATGTCTTCCTCCAACCACTGATCGACGAGTTAAAGGAGTTATAGAATAACGGAGTTGAGGCATATGATGTGTCACCCATAAAGTTGTTATGATGTGGACGATAAGCGATTTTCCAGCATATGATATGTTGTCGGGATGGACGACACATGGAAGATTATCATGTCCAATTTGTATGGATGAGACAAATGCTTTCCAATTGCCGACTGGTAGGAAGACATGCTGGTTTGACTGTCACATGAGATTTTTGCCCACCAGTCATCCGTTACGGAAGAATAAAGTAAATTTTTTTGAAGGAAAAGAACGCAATGAACGACTATCCACCTCAATCGTTGACTGGTGAACAAGTGTTATATGAACGTATACGGCATGTCGAACCACCTAAAATATCTGATTGTGGTGGAAATGGACATACAAAAAAATCGGACGGGTATGGGGACTGACATAATTGGCATAAAGAAAACATATTTTGGGAGCTACCGTACTGGACTGATCTCAATCTACGACACAATCTTGATGTGATGCATATCGAGAAAAATGTTTTCGATAACATCATGTATACTGTTATGAATGTTAAAGACAGATCAAAAGACACAGTTAAGTCAATATTGGATATCGTAAGATTTTGTGCTCGGAAATATTTGCATGTCGATGATTGAGGGAGAGCACTATTTCCTATTTGGAGGTTGACTTCAAAAGCGAAAGAATCTTTACTACAATGGGTCAAGAATGAGGTTAAATTTCCAGATGGCTATGAAGCAGATTTAGCCAGTTGTGCAGACATCAATGGTGGAAAATTTTTGGGAATGAAAAGTCACGACTGCCATGTATTTATGGAACGGTTGCTTCCGTTTGTCTTTGCAGAACTTCTGCCCCGTAACGTGCACCAAGCGTTATCAGGTATATATATATATTATCATTTAAGTGTTTCTATTATTGGAACTTATGTATATTAATTAGTGATATTTTTGTAGGGATTGGAGCTTTTGTGACATAAGCAGTAGATCATTGGATCAAACCCGCGTCCAACTTCTGAAGGAGAACATTGTCATGATTTTGTGTAATTTGGAAAAATCTTCCCACCTTCTTTCTTTGATGTGATGGAGCACCTACCTATCCACATGCCATACGAAGCAGAGCTTGGTGGTCCTGTGCAATATAGGTGGATGTATCCCTTCGAAAGGTTTTTTAAACATTTGAAAGGCAAAGCGAAGAACAAAAGATATCCAGCGGGATCAATTGTTCAATCGTACATGAATGATGAGATATCTTATTTCTCAGAACACTACTTTGCGTCGCAAATTTCTACAGCTAGCAGAAGAAGGTAATAATTTACTTAATATGTATATGTAAATATTGCTATCATGATTTGCCTCAAATTATAAAAGGTAAATTTTGCAGGTCAAGTCGGTATGATGAAGATGAAGTACCCGTATATACTGTACCAGTACCGGATATATTTACTGAAGTAGGTCGTCCAAGTGGCAAATGCAGTGAATTTTGGTTAAGCGAGAAAGATTATAAGTGTGCACATTCATATATTTTGCGGAATTGTGACTATTTTCGACCGCTTGAAAGGTAACTCTGATTTCGACAGTATTTTAAGTTAATTTTATCTATTTTTAGATGTTTTAGGCATAATTATCTTATTGTTTGCAACACAGATTGCTGGACGCGCAAATTTGATTTGAATACCCGGAACTATCTGATGATGAGGTCACGGCTAAAAGAGATGAAGATTTCCATATATGGGTCCGCCAATATGTATGCATTCCCACCGAGTGCATTATTAAATTGTACATTCTTATTTTAATTGGCATATTTTCTATGTTATAGGTCAGATCAATGAAAAGTTCAGAAAGTTTTCCTACTTGGGTGCATGAAATAGTAGAAGGTCCTGAAAATAAAGTCAGATCGTGGCCCACGTATTTTACAAGAGGTTATTTGTTTCACACTCGTGGTCACGGAACGACGCGAAAAATAATGAATTATGGGATGTGTCCGAGGCCAGATATCCCGGATTTGTGAATTTAAAGATCATACTTTTCTACTGTGAATGGTTTGACCCTACGATTGGAAAAGGCACTCGAAAAAGCCCGGGAGGCATTGTTGACGTGCTCTCATCACGGAGATATCAAAACTACGAACTTTTTATTTTAGGTATGATTTTGATGATTTAACTCAGTGTATATATATATATATATATATATGTTTGTATATTTATAAACTTCTAATTAAAAAAAAATTATTAACAGCAGGGTCTCAAGCTGATCAAGTTTGTTATCTTCCATATCCATATACGAAACGTCCTCGGAAATTGTGGCAAACGGTGCTGAAAGTGAATCCGAGAAATTGTGTTCAAGGAAAGTTTAACGAGAAAGAGATGGTCATTTTGCAACAAACAGATGATGATGGAATGACGGAATCGGTTGAAGAAATTTTTGTCAATAGTTTAGTCGACGGAAATTATCCAATTGAAGAAATTGATTTCGAAATTGAAGACGCTGAACCAGAAGATGAATTTCAAATAAATTTATCATCTTCAGATAATGATGATGGAATTTGAATAATATGTATGTAATTTTGAAAAAATGTTTGTAATATAATTGAGGCATTTATGTTTGTAATATAATTGTGGCATTTGTATCCAAATATATTTTATAACTATGAACATTCATGCTAAGTATCGTTATATATACAAGTTAAAGTGCTAAATAACAGAATGGTTACAGTGGCTCAGTGGATTTGCAGTAATGTTAATGAGTGATAGGTCTAAGGTTTGAGTAACATGTTTTCATTTTTTTCCGATTCAATAAAGGACGTTATATATATATATATATATATATAAGTTCATGTGATAAAAAAAACCGAAAGATTACAATAGCTCATTGGATTTGCACTATAGATATGACTAAAAGGTGTCTAGTTCGAATCACGGGTTATAATATTTATTTTTAACAGATAGTCACAAAATCGTCACTAAAAACCAACTAATTTGCGACTACTTAGCGACAACGCTAGGAAAGTGTGACTGATTTGCCACTTTTTAGCTATGCATTGTATGATTTTTGAAAATACACTCTAAGATAATTGTCAAAAGACTGGTCATAGCATCTTCATAGGTTTTAACTATCCAAATACACTTAATATCGTATATAATACTACAAATATTAACTTTCAATTTGATGAACTTCTCTTTGTATTTTCCATAACATGTTTTAAGGTATACTACTTGTGTTTTTTATCTAATGTTAGTTAAATTTATGTGTTTGTAATTTTTTTAGTTAGGCTTATTTAACACTATATAATGAAGCAAAACAGTTAAGAAATATAAAAAGAGTGATTGGTTAAGCATTTTTATCAATTTTTGTGCTCCAAATGTTTAGGGTTTAGGGTTTAGATTTGTGACTCCTACCCGAACGTCACAAAACAGTTACAATTTTTGACTACTTTGTGACCGAATATCTGTATCCGTTTTAAACATTTGAAAAATTTGGGCCAAAGACTCAAAAGAATTTGGGCTTTTGGGCAGGTATTTATCCCACCTAAATATATTTTGTGACTACTTTCCGACTCCTAAGGTACTCTAACTGAAAACAAGTAATCGAGATCCAATTCCCAAATCTCATTTGCAAACCCTAGCCTCTTCACTTTCTCTCTCGACCCTCATCGCGATTCAACCCTAAATCCACCGAACCTTCATGTTTCTCTTCTGACCCTTAATCCAATTCTCGATCTCTGTCGATTTCATTCAGTGTCGTCATCTCTTCAACTCTCTCTCTCTCAAATTCCTTCACCGAATCAAACCAAGATTCCTCTCCACAAAAAAACCTCTTCATCTCTTCATCTTCACTTCTCTGGTTTCTTCTACTCTTCAGTTCTCGAAACCCATCACCGAATCGAGAAATGGCTGGAAAATCTAAAACCATGCGAGGACGAGGTGGGAAATCTGCCGGTGGTGTTAGATTAACCAACACACCCGTTCGAGCAACCACCAAAGATCTTCCACACTCAGGCGGAGGTCCGAGATCCGACGGTGCAGATGGAGCCAACGGTGCAACCTCAGGTCTGAGATCCAACGGCAGAGATGGTACGCCCAGAGGCGGTGGTGGTCGATCCATCGGTCATGGGACAAGCAGAGTTCGTGGAGTGTCTTCTCACTCCTCTAACCCCTCTTCTCAAGTTATTATGTCGGTTTCGAGGACATCTCTTCCAGTACAGTATCCACCATCGACCCAACCGCAAGCTTGTAATCAGGTTCATTATCATATGCATAACACACAACCGCCTCCTCTAGTAAATCCTCAGCCACACCCACGGGCATATGCCCAGGAACATGCGCCTCCTGTTCTTAATCCCCAGCTCCACGCGTATCAAGGTCAGATTCTGGACAATGAGCAATCTGTTGAGGATGACCTACTATATCCTGCTCCCGATCCAGAACAGCAAGACCACCAGCAGCTGTTAGATGATCTGTTGGCTCTTTCTAGTCGAGAACATCTACCCCTCCTCAGTGAGCATCCGATCCCCAACGTGAAAATCACATGGTAAGTTTGCTTACCATTTTACTTTTAGTTTGCTCTGTATTGTATATGTAGTGCTACTTAGGATTTGATTTGCATTGGTGAAAGTCATAACACATGTCATTCGGTATTCTATTTGCATCATGTTTGCATTGACGGTAAACATCATTGCATTTGTTTCCATCATTCTATCTGTTTTAGTTGATTCTTAGATAATGATTCTTCTAAAGTATTAAGCTTTACATATGGTTTAGGGTTTAGTCTTTTAGTTTGCTTTGTATTGTATGTGCTAATTATGATTTTCATTTGCAAACTATGAAAGTCATAACACATTTCACTAGGTATTCTATTTGCATCATGTTCTGCTAATGCATCAATTTATATGTTTGCATCATGGTCTGCTGTAAGTAGTGAAACAAGAAATGATATATAGACAAAGAACTAGGCATTGTACATGTACGCATCTTTTAAACTTCAATGCATCTGTTTGCATCAAGGGTAAACATCATAGCATCTGTTTCCATCATTGTGCTATCATTATATCTGTTTTAGTTGATTCTTTTAGATATTGATTTTACTAAAGTCTTAAGTTTTACATATGGGTTAGTTTAATCTTTTATATACTTCTTCTTCTAAAGTCTTAGGGTATACGTTTTAGGTAGAAGGTTAAAGACTAAATGACTGTAACTTAACCTATGTTTATATTCATGTAATAGGTTTACCCGGGACAAAGGAAAATTGACTCGTGTTATTGCTGGAATCTTTCGTCGGAAGTTTGATGGGCCGTACTTTAGCTGGAAGGTTACGCCTATACACATCCAAGAATAATATTTCAGAACTTTTGCGGTACGGTTTTCTGGTTTTCCTTGTTTTATATTTAATTTGTAATTTAAAAATCATCATTACTTACTAATATACACATGTGTAGTGGAAGTACAATTGGGATACCGGCATTACAGAGCTTGTGAAGAAACATTTCTTGAAGATTGCCAAAAACCGGATGAAAGGAATAGTTAGTCAGGCTAAGCACAGTGGTGAAAGGCCACATTGGATTGGCTCTACGCTTTGGGAACAAATGTGGGTGCATTGGAACACTCTAGATGCAATGAAGAGGAGCTCAACTGCTTCACAGTCCCGTAACTCTAATCGTGGCGGTCTAGGAGTCCACAAGCACGTATCCGGGCAAAAATCATACCTGCATATTCAACAAGAAATGGTAAACGTTAATCCTTCCTTTCTAAATAGAATCATTTTCATCTATTTACTAAGTGTTTTGTATCACTACAGGAGGAGGAATTAGGTCGTCCTGTTTCTTTTGGAGAAGTATTTATGAGGAAACATACAAGGGCGGATGGGACTTTCGTTGATCACAAAGCCAAACAAGTAGCTGAGGCTTATGAGAAGAACCTTGCAAAAGTAACATCTCAAATGCTTGCCGATGGTCCAGATACTTTCGAGAATTCGTCTCAAAATTCTACTCATCGGACTCTCACAATTGAAGAAAAGAATGAGATCTTTCTTAAGGTAATTTCTTTCCTCTTCTGCTTTCTTACCATAGGATTGTCTTTCTTTCTTTTGCTATCTGGTATATGCTTATCTTTTGGTATGAATTATGTTTAATCTTGTGTTTCTGTATCTCATCAATTTGGCCTTTCTGACATTGAAGTATACTTTATGTGCATTTAGTGATGATTCCAATTTACTGGACTGTAACTAGATCAATTTGTCTTCTGAATAGATTGTTCTTTCATCTTTTTGGTGTGAATCATTCTGTTGTTGTTGAAGAATCATTCTGAAATCATGCATTCTGATAAATGTAAGTAGTGAATCATTCTGTTTTTTTGTTTTCAATCATTCTGAAATATAAACTTTTATGTTTAGCTTCTTCTGGACCTATATGTTTATCTTCATGTCAACATACCCGTTTTGGTTGACTGCCATTCTGGTTTTTTTGTTTTTAGTGCACTGATAAAGATCCCAAGGGGAACCCTTTTGGACTTGGCCAACTTCGAGAGATGGTCAACCAAAGGAAAAGAAAAGAAAGCTATGCAAGCTCTTCTTCATCATCACTTATAGAGATGCAGGAACAACTACAAGCAGCTTGTCATAAGATATTAGAACATGATTTGGAGAATGCTCGACGTGATGAGGAGCAACGGCAATCTCAGGCTCGGCTCCAAAGCTTGGAGAAGCTTGTCTCCTACCTGAAACAGAATGATCCCGCATCGCAGCTTTCATGACTCAACCACCAACCGCAGAAGCCACAGCACCAGGCAGCTCACCAGGCACGGCAGATGGCATCTCACCATCCTCCCATCCTTAGCTATAGACTGAACAATTTCATCATCCCTTTTGCTAAAATAACAGAATTCCATTATCAACTTGTTTCTTTTGTTATGTTTGGTACCTTTTGTTATGTTTTCAACACTTAATTTAAAAAAAAAATTCTATATCTGTAACATTTGGCTTCTTTCTTTTTCACTTTTAGCATTTTAAATCAAAAAAATTATATAAAATATATATATATATATATATTTTTTTAAAAGAAGGTTGCAAATAGGTTGCTAATTTATTACTGATTTGCGACCATATCGTTGATAAAAACAACAAATTAGACGCATTTTAGTTGTTATTACGTGATGATTTTGCGACTACCACGCTTATTAGCCTCTTAAATATTAGTCTGTCAAACGTCGCTCTTATATGACTAAACAATTAGTCACAAATTAGTCTTGAAATTATAACTACCGCTATCGGTCATAAAGTAGTCGCAAACTTTAGGTAGTGACTAATTAGTCTTTAATATAGGACCACCGCTGTAGTTTCAAAGTGGTTGTAAATATACGACGATAAAAATCGTCGCTCTTATACGACCAAACTATTAGTAGCAAATTAGTCTTGAAGTTACGACCACAACAACCGGTCATAAAGTAGTCGCAAACTTCAGGTAGTGACTAATTAGTCTTTAATACAAGACCTCCTCTGTTAGTCTCAAAGTGGTCATACATATACGACGACATGAATCAGTCACAATTTAGTCAGTAATGCGCGACTATTTTGCGATTGTGTTATTTTGCGACCAAAATTTAGTGACTACTTATTTTAGTCTCTAAGTAGTCGCATATTGAGTTTTTGCGACTATTTTGCCAGTTTTCGGAGTCGCTCATCCCTTGTTTTTTTGTAGTGTCCCCACCTCGAAGATTCAAACGTCGGAGAAGCTGTCCTCTTGGCCATCGAAGGTAGATGAAAACAGTAAATCAAAGAGAATAAGAAAAATGGATGCTTCTCCGGCACCCGCGAAAAGCGCCGGCTACCAGAGAGGCGACGACAAAAGCATAGAACTTGGCTGCGATGGCTACAGTAAGGAGGCTAGGGCGAACTGCCTTAGAGAGAGAAGAAAAAAAACTTACACTTAAATGAAACTGCGTAAATGGTTTTTTTAAAACTAAAAGCCTAAATTATGATATTATCCCCAACATTTACACAATATATGACATACCTTATTTACATTCCTAAAATAAGGTAATTGTAATCGTGTTTCCTATTGTATCACTAGTATCAGTAATATTCTTACAAGATATATTGGAAATGAATTAATAACATTATTAGAAATCATGTGTGTATTATTTCATGTATGAAAGTGTGCACGTCATGCATGCATGTGAGCCTACAATGAAACACAAACAAACCTAATATAACAAAATGCATGTGATTATAAATTTTAATAATTGAAAATTAAGAGGCAGCTCATTTTAGTTATATATCCACATGTGGCTACGTACGTAACGCTCCCAAGCTTCCATCCACCCGTCGTTTGCAAGTAACGACGTACGTACTTTTTATCACCAAATTAACCTCTCATATATCGAATCAACTTATCTAATCATTCTTCGAGTCTGATTATTGTTATACTCTATGTTAAATTTGTGGAATTTTGTAGATAAAAACTCAACGCCAATTGCTTTCGGATACGAATATTGTAGATTAGATTTGTTTGTATAAATGTTAATAATCTAGTCTATCACTCCATCTAGAAGATGTAAAAAAAGGTAATCAATTCATATATAATAAATTGGTAACTGTAACTTAAAGTATTAAAGTCGTTAGAGAATTTTATTATTAGAAAGAAAAAAAAGAGAGTGACAATTTCTTTATAATTTCCAGGAAAGGAGGGAGTCATGTTTGGCTGGATCTCACCTAAATCTCACATTCCCATACCTTCTTCCTCTTCTTACGCACATGATTCTTCCTTTTGTTTTGTTTTTTATTCTTTTTATATGTATGTGTATGATATCTGTCTGCCAAACCAATTCTCTGTCTTTTTATTTTATTTTTCTGACGTCGACCAAACTTTGTCTAGAGACAAACATTTTTATGGGTTAATATTTTGCTTTGCCTTAAGACGATATTTGATATATGTTTTCATCGAAACTCGGATATGTCTATATTTGTTTCAGATATATAAAATGTTATAGTAGGCTAGATATAAATATCTATCTTATTAAAAATTAGGTAAAGTCAATTATTTTGGTACAATATGGTTATAATGATAGATTCGGCCACCTACCTTCCTAAAACATGTCACATGTCTCCTCCCTTATCTTATTCCCCTTTATTTATTTATTAAATGATTAATCTATTTTCATCTCTCCCAATCAGTTGCTTCTTCACATTCCTTTTCCTGTTTGCTTCCATAGTAATATACTTAATAATTAATTTATTTTGGCACCGAATTATAACTTAAAGGAATAAATACAATTTTCCATTAAAAAGTTAAATTATTCAAAATAAAAATACATAATGATGTTCTTTATGAAACAAAAATAATACCTTATAATAATATTTTTTATAAAACGGAAAAAATAATAATTAATTTATTAAAATTAATATGAATTAGGGAACTTGTTGAAATAAATTAGCCAGAAAAAGCTGTGAAAAAAAATTAACTTTATATTGAACAAGATATTTGTTGTAAGTTGTAACTTGCTAGTTGCTACTATATGGTCCCCATATATACTAAACTAATTCAAGTTTCTAGAAGCACAATATCCATCTATATCTACATGTAAAAAATGGATAACGTTTCATCCAAACAGTCCAAAACCATGTTGATATTTCACTCCTGATGGATTATGCTTATACATTTTATAATATTATTTTAAAAATCAAATTTGTTCATTTTGACTCCTGGTTATATATATATTTTTTTTAATATTATTTTGGAAATAAAAAGTATTTATCTTGTTTTTTTTTCCTTCAAAAGGTAAAGATATGAACAAAACCAAAACAAAATGCCAAGAAACTGAAGTAAAAAATTTCTATAGTTATCCAAAGGACCCACACACCCACACAAACAAAAAGATCTAAAGATCCCATTTTTTGGGATTTTGCCGTTTTGGTAATTCCTACAACAGTGACAAACGCGCCGCCATCACCGCGGTCACCGGATACCGCCACGGCCTGGAATCCGCCGATGACCCGGCTCCCACAACCGGACCCGACCCGACCCAAGTATTTGATCCGGACCCGAGGGTTAAGTCCAGATTCAACTCTCTGTCTCCTGAATTATCACTGTAATAATAACAATCACCGTTCTGCCGGAGATCCTCGTCGGTCGTCGTGCCGCTTGTGGAGACGCCGTTATCGGAGGAATTTTCCGTCTTCGGACTGACGGCAAACGAGTATTCAACGGCGCCGTTTTGGGGAGGAATAACAACGGACTGAGACGGAGCCGTTTTGGAGTCCTTAACGGCGGCGGAATCGTTAACCGGACGATGAGTTTGTGGGTCGATCCCATGGCTAAGAAGCTTCCTTTTAATATGAGTGTTCCAATAATTTTTGATTTCATTATCTGTTCTTCCTGGTAATCTTCCGGCGATCAATGACCATCTGAAAAAAATTTCAAATTATGAGAAACAAAAACAGACCCTGTTTCTATTTTCTCTCTGTTTCCTGTAAAGTCACAATTTTTTTTATTCTTTCCCGGGAAAGATAATGAAGGAGAAGAAGAAGAAAATATTTACTTGTTGCCGAGCAAGCTATGGAGTTTGATGATGACTTGGTCTTCTTCATCGGAAAAATTTCCACGTTTGAGATCAGGACGAAGGTAATTAATCCATCTGAGCCTGCAACTCTTACCACATCGCAACAATCCTGCGGATTTGGGAAGGGAACGCCAACAACCTTCGCCGTGATTACGGATGTAATCGATGAGACGTTGGTCTTCTTCTTTGGTCCATGCTCCTTTGTTCGTGTGGGCTTTCTCGCAACAAGGAGACCTTCCCATGGCGATGATGATGATGATGATGTGTGTGTGTGTGTGTTTGGGCGAGAGAGAAGAAAGGAAGGGGGAGGCAAGAAAGCAGGATGTGAGGAGAGTTGAGTTATAAAAGGAGGTGGCTTTGACCAAGTTGGTACATACATGTGAGAGAGAGAGAGAGAGAGGCTGTGTGCTTTGCTGTGTTGTGTGTGGGAGATTTGGTAGGTAACCTTCTTCTTTTCTTTTTCTTCCTACTTTTTCTCCTTGGATTTTGCTTTTTGTTTTTCTTTTTTCTCTCTCTTTTCTTATAATTAGTTGGGAGTTGAGACAAATACAAAAGCAACATATTGTGAGTTTTATTTGAGTATACCTGAAATCTAATATTTTCCTAGATTAATTACAAAGATCTGCATAAATTTAAGAAAATTAGGTGTTTGTCTCGTGCTATACATAAGTTTAAATATTTTTTATTTAAACTACTAAATAAATTAAAAAATATCATTTCGTGTTTGAAAACTTTGAATATTATTCAATCCGGATTTCGATTTAGTTTCGGTTCGAGTTTTTTTTAGTTTGTATGATTTTCCATTTATGAATAAGTATTCAAAGTAAAACTTAATATAATATGAATGGTTTGATATTATTTATATTTCAAGTTTTAATCGTTCAAATAAATTTATGTATCAAATCGGTTTTTTATTTTTCAGTTAGGATTAAATTTGGATTCGTTTTTTTGGTTACACAATAATGAATCCATTTAATTCATATTAAAATATGATTGGTTACACAAATAATTAATTATTTTGGTTTGTTTCAAATCAGATACGATCGGTTAGTCTAGTTCATAAAAATATACATATTTGTTTAGTAGTTTGTGTTGGTTTTATTTGTAGGATTGTGCGTCAAAATCCCTTATGAGTGCAAAGAGCAGTCGTCGGAGCCTTCCCCAGAGGCTTTCATATGGGCTATGACTTGTTTCGTCGAATTTCAGATGATTTGTTACATGGTATGTTCCGAACAAGTGAAGATGCCAACATTACCTTTTGATTGGTCTGCTTTCTCTATGCACGTAGAGGAGTTCCGAAAGCTGAAGGATTTTTTATTTTCTTCTCGTTATTCTTTGTTCTATGCATTTTAAATATTAAAACTGATATTTTGGCTCGTAGTGTTAGTTTACGGTCTTGTGTGATGTTGTATTTGTAGGTTTTGACGATTTCCGAATATCTAATCTTACTATATATAAAGTTAGACGCATTCAACATTAACGTGATAGGTAAGATATTTATAACTTAATATATCGTGATATGTATTATTGTTAATTTAGATTGTGACATGTGTTAATATAATAATACAATTTTTTTTTGTTAATTATTTAGATTCTAAAAAAAATATAATAGAAAGGAAAAAAATTTGGTTTTCTAAAACTTTTCTTTTTACTTTCATGCTTTAGAATTGGTTTTATTATCTTTCCAATTTTTTTTCTTTGGTCGACAACTATATAAACTTAAAACGGCTTAGGAATTCAAACTGGTGGAACAAAGTTTACATATATAATGTCAATAGGCAAAGCTCGAACACTGCGTGCTAGCTTGTCTGTCTTCATATTCTGCATTCTTGGTATATGTGCGAAAGTACACCGTGCAAAACGATATCTGGTTAACGTGAATTCCTCCAGATGTGTAGCAAAAGCAGACCATAGCGCTGGTGAAGAAACCATCTTCACTAGTTCGGTACTATCCGTGGCGAAAGCCACCTCCGTCTTCTGATTCTCAAGCACGCACATCATCGCCCATATTAGTGCTTCCAACTCGGCGTGTAGTGGAGAGAGACTTCTTCTAAGATTCCTAACTCCGATTAGAGGGCATGCGCCATCGGAATCTGTGCAGTACCATCCCAAGCCCGAGAGCTCATCGTCTTTCCAAGATCCATCAACCGAACATATATATTCCAAATTTTCCGGATTGACCGTTGTGTGGCCCTCCGTATTATAATCCAGTACATTGAGCTCCACTTGAGCCATTTCCCATAGCAAGGTTTCTTCACTTGCTACCTTAAGCACGTCCTGTGGATCCCCATCCAAATTCTTAAAAATCTTATCATTTCGAGCTTTTCAAAGGTACCAAATAATCCAAAAAAAGGTACCGTCCGTATGACTGGTAGTCGCCAGAATAGATAATCTAGGTTGGCAAAGACCGAGGTCAATGGAAAAACACCTGGTGTCGAGGGGATCATTGATAATGCCCAAACTTGCATCACGGGAGGACATTCGAAAATGGCATGGTTAATTGTCTCCTCCTGCCCACATCTTGGACATTGGGTATCACAATTGACCCCTCTATGCCAAAGATTTATGGACACCGATACACAGCCCGTTAGAGTTTGCCATATAAAGTGTTTTAATTTTCGAGGACACTGTAATTTTCATGTATATGATAAAAGTGGATTAATGTCAGGTCCATAAAGGGTGACATCACATTCTTCAGGTAACCCTGTTCCGTATGATATCCTGATTTAACCGAGTATTTTTCTGATTTTTTGTAAAATGCCATCCTAGGGAATCTGGTCGATTTGACCTACTTAATGGTAGACCGCGAATTATAGCCACATCCTCCGGGACTATTATCGCATTCAGTAAGTCCATGTTCCAAGTCCTAGTAGAAGGATCTACTAGGTGATTAACCTTAAAATAAGTGTAGTAATTTGTGCCTTTGCAATTTGGCGGCCTCGGGCGTTGAGCTGGTATCCATGGATCGTTCCCTACTGAAATGGAGGTCCATGTTCTGACTCTTTTAATAAGCCGTTTGTTAACCAGAGGTCTCGCTGAGATGATACTCCTCCACCCGTATGAGGAGGAATATGATCGAATTGGATCCATCGAATTCTAATTCTGAAAGTATATTTCCTTGAAAACTTTAGCAAACAGAGATTCCAGATTATCCATCAACCTCCGCAGTTGTTTAGCCAAAAGTGCCATATTGAAATCTTCGATGGCTCGGAAACCTAGCCCTCCTACCGATTTCCCCCGACATAGTTTCTGCCAATTCATCCAATGCATTCCCCTTTGACTACCATTAGAACTCCACCAAAATTTAGCCACTGCACTAGTAAGTTTTGTGGTTATTGTCTTAGGGAGACGGAAGCAAGACATAACATACGTTGGTAAGGCCGATGCCACTGATTTGATGAGAACTTCCTTTCCTCCCCTAGATAAGAATTTTTGTGTCCAACCATTCACCCGATCTGCTAAACGTTCCGTTACGAAGTTAAAAACCTTAGTTTTTGACCCTCCGAGACTCTCTGGTATGCCCAAATAAGTGCTCATTCCGCCCAGGGTCGATATCCCCGACAATCGTTGTATTTCTGTTCATATTGTTTCGTCAACCAAGTGACCAAACTGGATTGACGATTTGGAAAAATTTATCTGTTGTCCTGATACCCGCTCATACCGTTTTAGGATAAGTAAAATAGACTGACACTCTTCCTTGGTAGCCCGACAGAAAAACAGACTATCATCTGCAAATAGAAGGAGTGTTACCGATGGACTTGCCCTCGCAATCCACAGTCCTGAAACTAATTTTTCCCTTTTCGCTTTTTGTTTATTAGCAATCAATACTTCCGTGCATAAGATAAATAAATAAGGCGATAACGGGTCGCCTTGTCTCAGACTTCTCTTTGGGAGAATTCTTCCCTTTGGTTGTCCATTTATTAGAACCTTGTATTGGACCGATTGAATACAAAACATCATCCATATTATCTATTTGTCTACGAATCCAAATTTTCTAAGCAGGTGCTCGATAAATGGCCATTCTACCCGGTCATATCTTTACTCATATCCGTCTTTATAGCCATATATTTATTCTTACAAGACTTATTTGTGCGCAAGGCGTGAAACATCTCCTGAGCAATAAGTATGTTATCCGAAATCAACCGTCCCGATACAAATGCCGATTGTGTCTCCAAAATAATATTTGGTAGGAGAATCTTTAGCCTCTGACATAATACCTTAGAAATAATCTTATAACCCACATTACAGAGACTAATATGTCGTAACTCCGTCATCCTGGTTGGCCTGTCCGTCTTAGGGATTAGGCAAATATTCGTCTCATCAAAAGATCCGGAATTCATGAACCCATTTACGAGATTTAGTAGATCCAGTTTGATTATGGTCCAGGATCGCCGAAAAAATAGAGCCGTCATTCCATCCGGCCCTAGAGCTTTTTCCGGATGCATCATAAACAAAGCATTTCGCACTTCCTCCTCTGTAGTTAAGGCTGTTAAAACTTCATTCATCTGTTCCGTGATTTCTGTGGAATCTCCTCTAGTGCATCCTCAAATTCCGTTGGGGATGTTGATTGAAAAATGTCGTTGAAATAGTTAACCGCCACTTCCTCAATTTCCTTCTCCTGGTCAACCCACATTCCTGCCGTATTGTATAATCCGATTATCCGGTTCTGTGTCCGTCTTTGTTGCGTTTGCGCTTAAAAAAATTTGGTATTCTCATCCCCCACAGCTAACCATGTATTCCGACTTCTTGAGTGCCAAAATTCTTCTTTCTCCTTGTACGCTTCGCGGAGGTTCTTTGTGATCTCAAATAATTTCTCTTGTGTCCGATTGTCGTCATTTTGTATCTCCTCCAATTCTTTTTTTAGATCCGCAATTTTTTCTCTTCCAAATGGAGGGTGATTTTTCCTCCATTTTGAAATCTCTCACCGACAATTAGAAATTTTGTCGACAAAAGTTTGATTTGTTTCTCCCGTGTTTATCCCCCATCCCATTTCAATTGAATCCATAAAACTTTCTTTGCCTATCCACCGTTTATCAAACCTAAATTGATGTCGCCCACGTGGGATTTTATTTTCAATAGTAGCTAGGATTGGTCGGTGGTCTGATCCAACCATGGCTAAATATTCGACAAAAGAGTATGAAAAAGCAGTGTGCCATTCCTCGTTTGCTACCGCTCTATCAAGTCGACACCATATGATCTGTGAACTCCGTCTTCTGCGCCAGGAGAATTGGTTTCCGAGACACGAAAATTCCAACATGCCGTAATTTCTCAACATAAGGTTGAAAGAATTAAAAGTAGATGCATTTCATAGATTACCACCTCGTTTTTCATGATTACCTGTAATCTCATTTAAATCTCCAATAATAAACCAAGGATCAAAACGGGTAATGCCCATTCGAGTTAATCTTTCCCATACACGTTCGCGTAACTTCGGGACGGGATCCCCATAGACAAAGGATAAATAAACCTTTTTTCTTTGAATAACCGCTTCGATATCAATAATCCGATTGTTCGCAAACAAAACATTAACATTAAAATCATTATTATAAAAGAGTGCTAAGTCTCCACTTGCACTACATGGATTTACCGTGTACAACTTATTATAACCAAAATGAAATTGCAAATCCTGCTTAGTTTCTGATAGAAATAAAAACTCCGGCTTATTCTTATTCCATAGCTCCCGAAGATAGCTTAACGTCAAGCGACTTCCAAGTCCCTGACAATTCCAACTGAAAACCCTCATTAATTAATTATCGATTTGAGTGGAAGCTCTTCTCCCGAACTACCCGTAGCCATTTGTGCCTTCCCTGGGTATATGCCTTCTCCGATTGGACCTCCTTCTTAGCTCCATTTCTTTTTCGGTGAGATCAAAGAATGCACCAGCCGCTTCTTCGAACTCACACCTTTAAGAGTGACGTTACCTTTTACGAGCTTCTTCCTTTCCGGTTTGAGAACCTCAGCCTGTGTTGCCTCCGTTTGTCCCAAATCTTTCACTTCCTCCGCATCCTCTGTTACCATAGTAGCATCTCCATGCTCTACATTCCTTTCATCTCTCTCCTGTTCCGTCTCCCTCTCTTTCTCAAAGAGAGCTTCCATATGTTCCTTCTCATGGACCACCAGCCTTTGTTCCATCATCGCCTCACTCTCATTCACCATTGTTTCACTTAGAGCTTTACCCGATGAACTAAGAATCACCTCTGTCCCAGCTACAACCACTTCCTTATCAGTATTCTGTATTTCCAATGAGTTCACGACTTCCATATCATTCTGAAACAGTGCTTTTCTCACCTTTTTCCGGTCACCGGAAGCATATCCGGCACTACGTCTACCATCATATCCACCTCCTTATTTTCTTTTGTCAATCCCAGCAGCTCCTTTGCCTCTCCAAAACTCGTATTAGTGTGGACATCATTGTTTTCCGAGACAGGTATATGTGTACCTCCGTTTGCAGGGACCCTATTTCGAGAATCATGTCTCGGCAAACGACTTGCCCTTGATCCTTCTCCTCCATACCTTTGACCATCCCTGCTCCGATATGACCGACTATCCCTTTGGTATCGGTGAGTTTCCGAAGCTTCTCGTGGTTCCAGCTTCGATCTCTTCCCTTGTTTCTTACTCTGTTGCCATCCCTTTTCCTCATCCTGAACCTTATGTTTTGTACTGTCCACAACGCCCTTATAACTCAAGCTCTTTGACCTCGCATCCGAGTCACCAGGCGGCCCATCTCCGCCGTCGCCACAATCAAAAAGCCTCGAACATTTTTTTTCATTGTGACGGAGGCTAAAGAATTTTCGACATAAGCCAAATAACCTTTCATACCTCAATGAGATTGTGATTTCCTCTCCACTATGGAATTCAATGCTTGTTTCAAAGCATAAAGGCTTGAAATCGTTGATCACTACTTGAACCATACCGGCATCTATATCCACTGCTTTGACGTCTCCAAGTGCGCTTCCAATGGTTCTGAAAGTTGGCTCTGCCCAAAAGTGAAGAGGGACGCCGAGTATCCGCACCCAGAAAATGGTATCCGAAGGATAGTTCACATCGACCCTTGGTTCCCATCTCACTATCGACAACATCCAGTGATCGAAGTGGAAAGGTTCTATCTTCAGCACCTCATCGATATCTTCCTTTCTGTCAAAATTGAACTAGAAATGCCCTAACCCCATATCTGCTCTAGCTACCCTTTCCTCGACATTCCAAATGCTTGGGAGCATGAACAGAAGGTTGTTCATATTCTGTGCTCGCGGATTCATACACCTGCCGATCAACGTTTTGGAGTACCCTTTAACCAAGGCTGAATTATCAAAGTGTGGGACTTTGATTCTCAGCTTCATGGTTACGGCAGCCAAAGATTTCTCGACACTCTCTGTAACACCCCAGTTCATTTGACTGACCAGGAGCGTCACTGATTCATATTTAGTCGTCTGACCCAAGGTTTCCGGAACACATCCAAAACCTAGACCAAACTTCTAAATACTCATCCCTATTGGATACAGCTCAAGGCTTGCCAACCCGAGTTATATCAAATCGTTAGTTCGTCCGGACTGAGACTAGTATCACATGAAACCCGATATTTACATAAACATATTTTATTACGTAATTTACATAAGATTTTAAACGTGATACCAAATATATAGATTACATTGCTGGCCATGAGTCTAACACCCAAAAACGATAATTTACATATTAAACATTATCTCTTTACAAAAAGGCAGAAAGCTACCACTGGCGTCCTACTGTTCCTTCTGCACCCGCTGGGTCTACCCACTAATGGTTACCTGCAAAACAAGTAGAGTCATAAGCAACTATTTTGCTTAGTGAGTCAAGGCTCCCCTAAACATTTATATAATCACCCAACCAAACCCAAAATAACAATCACACGCAACCATGCATAACATGAGTATTAAAAGTGTTTTATGCATTAACTTCAAATTTTTATCAAGGCCTTGCGCATTGACTACTTCCCTTCACCTCACACCAGAAGTCATCACTCAACCCGTAGCCACAAAGGCTAAACCACTGATGATGCCTCATCCTTCCAATGGCCTTATGCTAATAAGGAAGTCGCACCGGAAATCTGCATCGTCATGTAGTACACGGCCCTAGGCTGCAATCCCGTCCCTCCGTGTCTTCGTGTACTTAAACTAGTACTCTTTTTGGGGACTAGTTAAGTCACGGTATTTAGGGAATTGTCATAATGCACCCATCATAGTTTTATAAAGTTTACTAGACAATTAAGTACAAGTAAACTTAAAGTATAAAACATAATTTCCGACTTAGGTATAGCATACCCTTGATAGCCTTAAATTCAACTCATAATTTCTTAACCTTATATATATAATACACAAGTTGGATCTTTTAGGTGAAACCTAACAAGTAAATTATTTTAGACGGAATACAACCTCATGAGTATATAATTTACACACACAACACACACCACCAAGACTCACCTTAAATTTGGTGAATGATCCTGGTTCGGGTCACGGTTTCTACCCCCGGTTTTTGCTTAACGCGGCCTGGGATTTCTGTATAGAAATATTTAGGCTATTAACAAGATTTGGTTAAATGTTTTCCTAAAGAAATTGGATTAGAAGGTCACGGTATTTACCTAGATCGAAACTTATTTCCCACCGATTTTTGTTGCTATTTCCAAACCTAACCAAACTGAAACCATGATTTTTGGGACGGTTCCAGTCATTTAACACAAAAACTAAGGTTAGATTCAGGTCCAGAATGAAAAATTGAGTTGGACTAGAAGGGTTTCGGATCCAGACCTTACCCTAATTTTTCCGACAAAACTTGCTTTACGGTTCACGACGGTCTGCCTGGTCGTATGAACTAACTGATCTGACTGATACGGCTTGTAGCAACGATGCTGGTTGAGTGATTTAGGTTAATGAACTGAACTGATGATCGAGCAGAGGAGGTGACTGGTGTATATATAATCCGTACCAAGCAACCAAGCAGGCAGGCAGGCTGCTCAGTCCTTCCTCCACCCATCACTGCTCATGGTATGGCACTTGGCAGTGACTCACCCTTGACCAGGCGTGTGGAAAGCATGCTCATACTTATGTTTAACATACACAGAACACATGCCAACACACGGATGACACAAGCACACAGGCACACAGGCTGCTGAGTAAGCTGCTTATCCGCGGTTCACGGCAGACTGTCGAATTTGACCTGGTTCGACCCAAAATAATATTTCCTCGAACCAGACCTACTTTTCTTCGACCCAAACTTTTTTTATACATCCTTTTTATCGTTCTCATGGTTCACTAAATGATTGGGGACAATCTGGTTAATTTCTTAACTTAAGTCGCTTTGGTCTTGCCCTAAAGGCTTAATCCGTAGCCTTAACCCGGGTCATTACACTCTCCCTTGTAAACAAGTTGCTCTGAGACATTGTGAAAAAAACTCCAAAAGAGATCGAAATCTTACCCAACACCAAACTGTGAAGACTCAAAAATTGAAAAGAAGAGATCTGCTTTGTTTTGTGATGTCTTACGAAGCTCTCTGTTCCAATATATTTATAGTATAGAAGCAGTATCCCTGCCTTCATATCAATCATATCAACCGTCCTGTGATTGATTCAATTCCCCGATCTCTGCCTTTCCAAATATACTCTTGCTCTTTCTTGATAATTCATACATAAAATCTCCCCTTGAAAAATCATTAGTCCGCCTTCTTTTTACCCAAGATATTCCCTGACTTATCACCTCTGGCCCAGATCGAAACCATATAATTTCCATATCTCCTTGACGAGATTTGTATTGACTGCTCTTTGATTTAGCAGTAGTTTCCGATCTCGTCCCCGATGGATCCCACCACGAGATGATTTGCCTTGTATCAGATCCTCTTTCCTTATTTCCCTCTACAGATCCGATTGAAAAACATGGAAACACCCAGATCTGGGACCAAAGGATACGAACCTCCAGATCCTTGTTCCAAGATCCGATCAGAAACACCATATTTCCCGTTTACACCACATAAACACCGAATATTGAACCCATAAAATCTGATTTTCCAGGCATTCGCGAATTATGTTTGACCAACACCATCCAAAATCCACCGAAACTAACCCTCCGTTTTCAAGCCCGTCCATCTTCATTCTACAGCCCTAAAATCGCCTTCGCCGTCGCCATTCTCTAATTGGCAATTCTTATTTTTCCAGTTAAACATGAAATTTAGGTTAAAACATTCCAAATAAAATAAGTGAAATAATAGAAAAATAAAAACTATAAAATCGGAAAATAGAATTTATAAATTATATATAAGATTTATAATGTACAAAATGGAAGAATGATAATATATACACGTTTATCACTTTCTTTGTGACTATGTAAAAATATGATATATCGATGTTATTTTTTATGATAGCTAATGCAATAATTTCTATGCATTCTATTGTGTTGACGTTAATTATTTTCATAATAGTTAATAGTGTTATTTTGAGTGATTTGTTTTTATAACGGTTTTCAATTGAATAAATTGTTTATGAACCAAAAAAGGCCTTACAAATTAAAAAAAAAACAAGATAAACCTCATCAACAGAAACTTTGTGAATAGTTGGAAGTAACGATTTTGGGGTATGGGAGTAGATTTAGGCACTGTTCTAAAAAGCGGTTTAGGCGGCCGTCTAGGCGCTAGGCGTCTGTGGGAGTCGAAATCAACACAATTAGAATTTGTCGGAAGTTTGTTAAGAGGGATGAAATTTCTGCGGATGAACCACGAACGGAGAGATCCAAAGATGGTTTTTATTAAGCTGTTAAGAAAGCTGTTTGCGTACAAGAGTTCGGGAGCAGAAAAGTCTAGGGTTTTTTGCTAAGTAAAATTGCGGATCCCTTTTTCAAAGGATGTACATAGATATATATACTAGTTTTAGTCAGCCAGGTCAATCCTAAAGAGATCAGGAAAACTTCATAATCCTTTGGGATTTTCGTTTTAGTAAGTCGGCTTGACTTCGTGGGCCTTTGCATCGTTGTAGGCCGAAGATGGGCTTGTTGTCTTAGTATAGAAATGACTTCGGCCGCGTCGTCTTCTGGCTTCGTATAGACTTGACTTCGGCCAGACAGTTTCGTATGAAATTGGCTTCGGCCAGGATTGTCTTTGGCAGCTTTGACTTCGGCCAGATAGCTTCGTATAAAAATGACTTCGGCCAGGCAACTTCGTATAGATTTGACTTCGGCCACGTCGTCTTCTGGCTTCGTATAGACTTGACTTCGGCCAGGCAACTTCGTATAGATTTCACTTCGGCAAGACAGTTTCGTATAGAAATGACTTCGGCCAGGCAACTTCGTATAGATTTGACTTCGGCAAGACAGTTTCGCATGATTTTGACTTCGGCCAGACAGTTTCGTACGGTTTTGACTTCGGCCAGACAGTTTCGTATGGTTTTCACTTCGGCAAGGCAGTTTGGCCCAAGTGGGTTGCTTGGCCGAAGTGGACTGCTTGGCCGAAGTGGACTGCTTGGCCGAAGTGGACTGCTTGGCCGAAGTGTACTGCTTGGCCGAAGTGGACTGCTTGGCCGAAGTGGACAGCTTGGCCGAAGTGGCCTGCTTGGCCGAAGTGGCCTGCTTGGCCGCAGTGGCCTGCTTGGCCGAAGTGGACAGCTTGGCCGAAGTGGACAGCTTGGCCGAAGTGGCCTGCTTGGCCGAAGTGGCCTGCTTGGCCGAAGTGGACAGCTTGGCCGAAGTGGCCTGCTTGGCCGAAGTGGCCTGCTTGGCCGAAGTGGCCTGCTTGGCCGAAGTGGACAGCTTGGCCGAAGTGGCCTGCTTGGCCGAAGTGGCCTGCTTGGCCGAAGTGGCCTGCTTGGCCGAAGTGGACAGCTTGGCCGAAGTGGCCTGCTTGGCCGAAGTGGCCTGCTTGGCCGAAGTGGATCGTGGCCGAAGTGAACCGTGGCCGAAGTGAATCATGGCCGAAGTGGATCGTGGCCGAAGTGGCCGAAGAGGAGCTTCTCCGCGTGCCGAAGTGACGCGTCTCCGTGTGCCGAAGTGACGCGTCTCCGTGTGCCGAAGTAACGCGTCTCCGTGCACCGAAGTGGCGCGTTTCCGTGTGCCGAAGTGACGCGTCTCCGTGTGCTGAAGTGGCGCGTTTCCGTGTGCCTATGTCCCCTCCATGCCGATGTGGCCATGTCGCCGAAGTGGGCTGTGCCGACGTCTCCTCCGTGCCGATGTCTCCTCCGTGTCGATGTGGCCATGTCGCCGAAGTGAAGGCCTTCGGCCGAAGTGGGCTGTGTCGATGTCTCCCCCACGCCGATGTGGCTTGCCGATGTCTCTTCTCTGCCGAAGTGAGCTGCGCCGAAGCGAAGGCCTTCGGCCGAAGTGGGCTGTGCCGATGTCTCCTCCATGCCGATGTGGCTTGCCGATGTCTCTAAGTTGGCCGAAGTGGCCGTATGGCCGAAATGGCCATGTTGCCGAAGTATCCACATCGGCCGAAGCGGCCATGTTGCCGACGTGGGATATGCTGGCCGATGTCTCCTGGCCGAAGTGGAAACAAGGCTTGCCTTAGTGGAGGCAAGGCTTGCCTAAGCGGAGACAAGGCTTGCCTAAGCGGAGACAGGGCTTGCCTAAGCGGAGACAGGGCTTGCCTTAGTGGAGACAAAGCTTGCCTAAGTAGAGACAAGGCTTGCCTAAGTGGAGACAAAGCTTGCCTAAGTAGAGACAAGGCTTGCCTAAGTGGAGACAAGGCTTGCCTAAGCCTCTCCCTTCTTTGCCGAAGTGGAGACAAACCTTTGCCGAAATCTCTCCCTGCTCTGCCGAAGTGGAGACAAACCTTTGCAGAAATCTCTCCCTGCTCTGCCGAAGTGGAGACAAGGCTTTGCCGAAGTCTCTCCCTGCTTCGCCGAAGTCTCTCTGCCGAAGCGAAGCTTCCTTGGCCGGAACTGGAGCTGCTTTGGCCAGAATGGCCTCTCTTGTGCTTAAGTAGATTCGTGCAGAAATGACTTAGACACAATTTCGGCCTTTTCCGATTCTTCGTATTTTCATACTTAGCCATTTTCCCATTGATCACAGCTGGGTGGGTTTTGACCCCAACAGTCTATAGACCATGGCGATTACCTCTTAGGCGTTGGTATTAGGCGTTTTTGTTATTAAGCGGAGTTCGGCGGTCTTAGGCAATTTTAGGCGGTCCTAGGCGGGTCTAAGCGATCTTAACAAAATATTAATCCATTAACATTTTTTTTTCAGTGTAAGTTTTGAAATTTCCAACATCATATAATTAAATTTATAAGTTTTGACTTCATAAATATATGATTATGAAAGTTTATATGTTGTTTGATATGAATTGAATGAATATTTTGGACTAATTCGCTATATATATGATGTTTTAAGTTTGGATATTTTTAACATTTTTATGAATTTTTTTGTATAATTTGAACTTTGGATCTATTTAAAAACTTAAAAATTAAAATTTTATCATTTATATATCATGGTATTTCATGTATTATATTATATATTAAAGATATATATAATATATATTGGGTTGTCTTATAAATGCCTAGACCGCTTTAAAAATCTCCTAGACTCCGATTAGGCGTTTTAGACGCTAGGCGATGGGTCGCCAACTGCTTAACACCTAGCGCTTTCTTGATCATTGGATTTAAGTTGTATGTGAGCCTTGATGTTGCGTTTGAGTAGCCATAAACCAAAGCTGGAGTAGTCCTGAAGCCATAGTCGGATCAGAAGATTTGAATTAAGATGCTCTGTTTATGATAATATGGTCAATATTCTTGTAAACATTATTTTCTGAAAGTTTGAGTTTGTATGAATGTGACGGTTTCATTCCTTTCACAATTCATAAATATATGACTTCCAAATAAGTAACATCAGTTTTTCTTGAATATGTTTGTAGCTGGTAGATTCAGTTTAGGATGTCGTTCCAATGGTTAGGTAATGAAGAGTTGGAGAATATTGATATTGTAGCAGCTGTCCACACCGAGTTTGAGAATACAGATTCAAAGAATAAGTGATTTCTAGATTCTGGGAGGGCATCACATAGAAGGCAGACCGGGTTCACATGTAATCCCCATGAAATCATACGATCTCTAGTTGGGTTTCTGTCAAGAACGAACAACCAACACACGAATTTTTGACGAGGGATACTTCTTCGGTGTCAGACAAACTTCATCCATGGAACTAATGGAGCACGAGAACTAATGGAGTTCCAGACCTTAGAGCTTTCAAACGAATTAGAGGCGGTACTGTCAATGGACCAGACTAAGCTATCTTCCCTAGCAGACATAGAGATAAGGGTAAAAGCAGAGTAGAATAAAACTTGTAGTTCGGATTTTGCAGATGGAAGTTTCCAATGGTTACGCTTGAAGACAGTAGACACCTTTGCAAATATTGGGACACCAAGTTGAGATGAGCATGCTTGACCGAACGCAACAATCAGATGACCTAGCGATGTCCATAAGTCATGCCAAAAGAAGATCGATCTACCATTACCAGAGACATGTCTGATGAAAGAGAGAGCATGGTCACGAAGCTTAAGTAATCTTATGAATTTCTAAGAGTGGTATAACTGTGGTTTAAGCTCCCAAAAGGAGCGATTTTGAAAATATTTACTTCTCACCATGCCACTCAAATTGACCATGTTCTAAAGTGTAATATCCATATCAACTTTGTGTGCCCGCAAATTTATCTTTTAATGTTTAAAGTTTATATGTCTGAATTTTCGTCATTGGTTCATTATTAATAAAAAATTATTAAACATGTAAGAACAATTCATTATAAGAATTGAGACACATATTTAAATTGAGGTCTCGAATGGTTATGTCTTATGTCTTTTATCTTTTGTCTTAAAAACAAAATTTTAACATTCAATTTTTTTTTCATAGAAAAGACAAAAACCAGTTATTTTTAAGAAAGATAAAAATATGAGGAAATTAGAGAAGATTCGTTTTTTTTATTTTCTTGTTTAAATTATTTTAAAACGAAAACATTAATTAGTTTTATCTCTTTATTTACCATATATTTTTGTCAAACGTATATATATTTATTTATAAAATATTCATATACATATACTAACTTAATTAGTTAGTTAACTTTTGTCAACTTTTTTGGTGTTATATATACATATACTTATTCATATATGCAAACATACAGTATAACAAAATTCTTTTATAGTTGCATATTCAATAATATTAAATTGCCGTCAATATATAAAAATATTTGTATCATTTTTAATTCTTTTTTCATTATGTAATTTAAATAATAAATAATATTATCATAAGACATGAAAAGCATAAGTTAAAAAAAAACATATAGAAGACAAAAGATAAAAGATAAAAGTCTGAAAAAAGACGGTGCCATTCAAAATCTGAGTAATGATCATATATGATTTGTCATTACATATATAATTAATAAAATATGACTTTTAATTATGTTTTGAATAAAAAAAAACCTCACGTGAAATGCGGATCATAATCTAGAATCTAATTACACGAATCATAATTATATAGGTTATCGATTTCAGAATCTAAATATCTATAACAATAATTTTTTCTATATATTTTTATTCGTGCATCACGCGAATCCTAATATGAATTAATATATTCTTGGTCGAAAATGAAAACACTGATAATTAGTATGACCTAAAACTTAAGGTTCAAAATGATGACTACGATACAAATTTACATAATGATTTGAATATTACATAAACTTAAAAGAGAAAAGAGTAAGTTAATGCAATAACCAAACAAAAAATCATAAATTAAAAACTAACCAAAAAACCACTAGTTTTAGATTTTTTTTTGTTAGTTTTTAGATTTTTTTTTTTTTTCTTTTTACTAACCAAATTAGTCCAAGAGAAAAATGTGAAATACATTTTTTTATGGTTGGTCTTTATATATTTTTATTATAGTGGACATTAGATAGGACAAGGAAGATATAGAAAACTCAGACCACACAAATCATGAGGCCGTGAGAGAAGTTTCTGCGGCAAAACAGAAACCAAAAAAAAAAAACACGAGGAAGGAAGAAAGTAAGAAAGAACATACCATCTTCCAAGAGATCCAATGGCTTCTGCAGCTTCCACCTACGCTCGAACGCCTTGCATTTTCCTACCCAAACCTCAAAACGACACGCAGTTCAGGGACAACATGGGAGCATCTAGAAGAAAGATAACGGCAAGAAGAAGAGTGATGCGTATTCACTCGTCACAAGGCCCGACAAAACCGCCAAAACCATCGCAGGGAGTGGACACAAGAATCCACTGGGAAAACCCGGACGAAGGCTGGATCGGAGGAGGATCCGACCCGACCAAATCCGTTGACGAGGAGAAAAACAATCTCTTCAGTGACGACAAGTTTGCAGAACTAATCAAAGACTCTTTTGATTCTCATTACCAGTAAGAGAAAATAACCCGCAAATTCTCCATAATTTCACAATGGATTATAATTTGTTATTGCATCAACTCAGATTCTTAGGTGTCTCAACGGATGCTGATGTAGAGGAGATAAAATCTGCTTACCGGAGATTATCAAAGGAGTATCATCCAGACACGACTTCATTACCGCTTAAAACTGCTTCAGACAAGTTCATGAAACTGAGAGAAGTCTACAATGTTTTAAGCGATGTGGAGAGCAGGAGGTTCTATGACTGGACATTGGCTCAGGAGGTGGCGAGTCGTCAAGCTGAGAAGATGAGAATGAAGCTTGAGGATCCGAAAGAGCAAGAGTTTCGGAATTATGAATCAATACCTGATATGGTTGATCGTCTTGGTGGTAAAAACATGGAGCTCGGTGATCAAGCCATGACTGCTCTCACGTTCGATGTTTTGATCATAGTATTTGCCATTTGCTGCATAGTTTATGTGGTTGTCTTTAAAGATCCTAATTACTAGGTTAGTAACTGTGTATATACAGGGAAGAAGAAGCATTGCTATAAAAAAAATCATATATACATACACAGGTCAAGGTTACAAGCTCAAAATGGACTAGCTACAACTTTCAAGAACATGTGTTGAAGAAGCTTACTTACTGTTTTTGAGCTTCTTTTTTGGGATTTCTGCCAACTATCCAAACGTTGTTTCAGAGCTCTATATCCTCGCCTGTGAAAAAAAAAAAAAAAAAACTAGTAGTAATTTTATAACTAATGAGGAATTCACCAGTCTTGGAGGAGAAAATTTGTCTTACATGTACCACCAAGCTCAAGCCTATTTCGGATGACTTGATGAACATTTTAACTACCTGTTTTCAATTACTCTCGTTCACAACTTTTTTTTTTTGCTTCCATATCGTAGATTATATTGATAATTAAAATTTACAAGAGGTTACAAAAGCCGGCGGCTGACAGAAATTGTCCCGGAGGCTAAACCGACGGACTGTCAAATCCTCGGAGCCTAAACCGACGGATTACAAAATTTTCGGAGTCTAAACCCTGCAAAAAGGAGACAAAAAAATTGCCAAAAAAATACAACCAAGATTTAAAACATAAATGGATCACAGTCCCGAGTAAGATAACTAGAAACCACAACTAAAACTCGAACCTACTCACAACAAACCTCGCTAGAAGAAACTACCTAAACCTTGAAAGATCAACCGCGAAACTATATCGAAATGGGCTAAGAAATCCAACCAGACAATATGCGGCTCCTTCTATGGCGAATAAATCTACCTCATCACATAACGGTTCCTAGGATACTAAACTGGCAAGATGGAGAAACCAAGAAAAGACTAGGACTTCACCCAAAACTCCCGGAAACGGCGATGCCGGGAGATCCCCGACTTAACGACGCCTAGGTAGCATCCTTTGAAAAAATCAAGATCCCGACTAGGTCTTTACTGTAGAGACAAAAAGCGAACTCACACTAACCGAACCATACCGAAATCGAACCCCGAACGGTACAAGATCGAAACCGGAAAGAAGCAGAAGCAACCCAATGAAGAGCGGAGAACAAAACCGGCGAAGCTGCAATAAACAAGAACCAAGAAAAGAGGGTCACAAGACCCTACCCGAGAGCCACAACAGCCACACAAGGGGACTCCTTCAACTAAAAAACACGGCCCAAAGAAAACATAATCTCCACATGAACCAGAGCCATCAATCAGATCCGAAGCATGCCAAAACTCTACTCACCCTTGAACCAAACGCCAACCACCAAAGACGACGAGAAGCGAGAAAGATCAAATACCGGCAAGAGAAACAGATCTGAGAAGTAGAGGAGGAGATCGCAAAGCCCGGAAACCCGAACCACTCACATCACCACCAAAATCGGCATAACCTCTACCACCGCCTGAGGCTTACCCTCGCTGGAGCCCTCATTCCTCTGGCCCAGAATTCAAGTGAAGAAATGGTAGAGATAAACCGTATGTACCTCGAAAATCCAATGATATTAGAATCAATGTTCCTAAAACACAGATCCTATACTCACCTGTAGAGAATCTGCGATTGCAGAAGAGATTCTCAGCTAGAGTTGAGATTGCGTGACGGCAAAGACAAAGAAAAAGAAAAGTTTTACTTTTAACGTTAGGAATGAATATTAGAAAGTGAATTACAATCCCTTTATATAGTTTTCTAAATAATAACTTAACCATAAATAAAACCCTAATAATAATGTAATATTTCCTATATCAAATCTCCTCCATTTGAAAAACCTTGACCTCAAGGTTTAAAAGATGGGAACTTCTTCTGCAGATCGTAAAGGAACTCCCAGGTTGCTTCCTCTGCAGGTTGATTCGACCATTTGACCAGAACCATTGTAGCAGCTTGTCCCTGTCATTGAACCATCTTTCTTTCTAAAATTTCCTCTGGTGCCTTCACCAAGACATCCTGAATTATTGAAGGTAGTTGATTCGAAGTTTGAAAATTACCAACATAAAGCTTCAGCTGCAAAACGTGGAATACTAGATACTCTAGCTTGGATACCACTTGTCCACATTTGTCAATGATCTTTTAAGGACCAAAATACTTTGGAGAAAGCTTCTGATTAGAGCGCATAACCACTGATTTCTGCCTGTAAGGTTGCAGCTTGACATACACATAATCAGCAATGTCAAAGCTTCGATCAGTCCGATGTTGATATGAAAATTGTTGCATTCGGTGTTGAGCTCTTAAGAGATGAAACTTTAAGAGCAAAATCATGTTTTCTCTTTCCTGCAAACACTTAGCTACCACTGCTACCTTTGATTCACCAGGAAGATAAGGCAAATGTTGTGGAGGTGATTGTCCATAAACAGCCTCATACGGTGTCATTTGAATGGCCGTATGGAAAATTTATGTTGTACCAGAATTCAGCTAAGGGAAGCCATTTACTCCATAGATGTGGTCGGTCACTGCACATGCATCTTAAGTAAGTCTCGAGACATGAAACTGATCAATCTTAGCACTAACAGCAATCTTGCTTCCATCAGCAATAGAAACCCGTGAAGTGCCTGCTGTTTTCATGTGACAATCCAATTTCTCAACTATTTTTATGTCCATGAAGTTATGATTAAAGCCCGAGTCGATCAGAATGAACAACACACTTTTCCCATGATTCCCTCGAACTCGCATTGTTCTGAAATTAGAAATCCCAGCCACTGCATTCACTGAAATTTGCACAATGTCCCCTGTTATCTCTTCTTCTGTTTGCTCTTCAAGACACTCTTCCTCATACTCTTCATTTGTTTCGATCATGAATAGTTGTTTTTCTTATGCTTGAGAAAGTGACATGGAGTGTACTTCTCATCACAGTAATAACATAGACCATCATTCCTTCTTTTAGCCATCTCTTCGTTGGTAAGGAACTTTTGAGGTGTGAATTGTGTTTCTTTAGGCTTTTCAACTGGTACATGGAATCCCACTTTGACTTCGGCGTCCCTCTTTAGTGGTAGCAACCCTTTGGAACTAAAGTTTACTCTAGAATTCGACCATCCTGTGGTGAAAGGCTTTCTCGGATAAGCCTTCTCATACAGTCTCCCCAAAAGCAAATATTCTCTCGTAGACTAAGGTCGAAATATGCGAATGTGCATTTGTGTATCCATCCTCAAGCCTGCTAAGTAAGCATTGACGAGATATTCTTCAGATAATTTAACTCGGGTTTTAATAACCTCAAATTTTGCATGGTAGTCCATAATACCATCAGTTTCTTGTAATTGCTTCAACTCAGCGATTGGGTCATCCAACAATTCTTCAAATCGTTCATGCAACAATGTCTTATATGTGTGCCAATCAAGCATAACGGTACGACCTACATCAGCTTGAATAATCGATTGATGCCAAGTAGCTGCAACATCATCGAAGTGGATGGAAGCGAGCCCCACTTTGAGGTCATCAGGTGTGTGATCAATCGCAAAGAACTGCTCTACCATAAACAACCATTCTTTAAGTCACCACCAAACCTTGGAAAATCAAGCTTTGCCAACCTGGTAACTCCTGAATAATTGTTCGTTGGACCAGATCTTCCTTTTCCTAGGTCGGATTTACCTATCAGAGTAGAAGATGTTAGAGAAGCGCTTGTCGATGCGACAACGCTATTGGTAGAGATTAATCGAATCGCTGCGAACATATCAGCTATGTTCTTATCGAGTTTATCGTTTTACGTTGCCCCAGTTCCTTCTAAAGCTTGAGTTCTCTAAAGCATCTCGTCGATGCGTGCTCCCAAAGAATCCTCAACTTCTTTAAGTGCCATAGATCTCGTTTGTCCCATTAATTCCTGAGAATCGTTCGACTACTGATATCTTTGGTAGAGATAAACCGTATGTACCTCGACAATCCAATAGATATTAGAATCAATGTTCCTAAAACACAGATCCTATACTCACCTGCAGAGAATCTGCGATTGCAGAAGAGATTCTCAGCTAGGGTTGAGCTTGCGTGACGGCAAAGACAAAAAGAAAGAAAAGTTTTACTTTTAACGTTATGAATGAATATTATAAAGTGAATTACAATCCCTTTATATAGTTTTCCAAATAATAACTTAACCATAAATAAAACCCTAATAATAATGTAATATTTTCTATATCAAGAAACCACCCCGATAAGTAAAAACTTTGGTTGAAACCGAGAAAACTTAAACCGGCGAAAAAGCAAGAGGACAGTATAACAAGGGCCACCGGCGTCGGCGCTATAGAAGCTGTCGAACGCCGGAGCCAAAACGTAGCGGATCGAGACGAAGTACTGTAGCGGCGGCTAGGATTTTTATCGCCTCTCAGAGAAACCTGACTTTTGTATAATATCTCCTCTCAGTTACTCTCATTCCCTACTATTCACATTAAAAATTTCAATTTTTATTATTCTCTGTTACTTTACTCTAATTATCACTTTTTCCCTTTCAATTCTTAGGAACTGGTTTTTTCCTTATTGGATTGAATGCTAGACAAAAAAAAAAACGAACGAATCAGATTGAACAAGAAAATGATTTTAAACGAATAAAGAGTACAGAGTGAAAAATGATGAATACAAAAATATAAAAATTGAATTAGGAGCACAAGTGAGAATACAAATGCTAAGTGTGTATATTCAGATATGTATTTTCCTTGTTCCTCCTTGTTTCTTTTATACTTCAAACCTTCTTCATTCTCATCACTAATCTACTTGTTTTTCAATTAAATTTCATTGATTTTCTATTCAATTTTTTTTTTTGAACATCTGTTTTATTGATCACATAAAGTTACAATTTCATATGAGGTAATGTTGAATACAATATGGTGGTACATTATATATACAACAAGACATCTATTGAGATTGTCCATAATGAGCCAGTATGTAGGCTATTTCATTGACTTTCCTCCCAGCGTGAATCACTTGAACACCTGCAAAACGATTCATCCAATGAAGAATATCATTGATTAAATTATCCATTGCTATGTCCTTTGTTCTTCCATGAATTAAGTCGACTAGTTCTTGGAAGCCTCTTTCAAATATGATCCATCGATATCCTCGGTGCCAAGATAGCAGTATAACGTAGAATAGGCTGAATTCTCCCTCTTGGAGTGTCGTATTTGCTTTCGGTAAGGAAGATAATGTTGTTGTAACAAATTCTCCATTAGAATTGCGAATTATCTAATCCGAATCGGTTTGACTACTTACCAAGTTGCAGCTCGCATCATGATTGACTATTCAATTTTATTGATTAGTCGTTTTTCTTTGAGAATTTTCCATTACAAAAGTTATTATGTGGGATATTCTTCTCGGCTTTGACTCTAATCTGCTCTCTTGGATTATTTTGTTCGGTCTATATAATTGTTTTTAATGCTTCCGTTATAAAAAAAACCGAATTTAAAACCATGTAATTTTTTTAAAACGAAAAATAAAGAATTTTATTTGATGTGATGTGATGGTACATATTCGGGATATAGTTTGCAAATTTTCCAATAAATGTTTTGATGTGCTTATTTGGGATCTAGTTTGGAAATTCTTTTTTTGAAATTTTTAATTTAAAAGTTAAAAATGCTAATAAATTTGTTTTTAATGGTTTAAAATGCGAATGAAAGCCATTTATTTATGGGTTAATTTACTCAATAACAAAAAATATAATAATAAAATAAATAACCAAAAATTTTAAATTTTGAGGTATGATTGTGCCATATACAGCAATTTTGATTATTTGTTGAATTATGTTTTTTTTAGTCATTGGATTAATTATTTCTTTATTTATTTATGTAATTTTTTTTTTTTCGCGCAAACATCATTTGTTGAGATAGTTTACTCTTTCAATAATTCTGTTTTCAATAATCGGAATTAATTATAGGGTTTTCTTTTCTTCCCTTCGATTCAATGAACTCCTACTTCACGGACAAATGTCGGCACTCTGCGAAGAGAGAAGCGATGGAAGATGATGAAGAAGATTCGCCGACGGAGCTTAACACGATCAACAGTTTAGGCGGTTTTGTTGTTGTCTCTCCCGGTAAGCTTTCCTTCAAGTACACCGGCGCTGGCCAACACGGCTACGACGTCGGCGTTGTTCAGGCTAATAAGCCGGCTCCGTCCAAGCGTCTTGCTTACTACTTCGAGATTTATGTCAAGGATGCTGGGGTTAAGGGGCGTGTCGCCATTGGTTTCACTACTGATAATTTCAGAATTGGAAGGCATCCCGGGTTGGTTTTCGTTTCCAATTCGCGTTTAGGTTATCTTGTAGATTCTCTTCTTTGATTTGCTCTTCAATTCAATCGCGTTTCGCTGTTCAATTCAGTGGGATTGTGTAGTGGTTTCCATTTAGGGTTTGATTAGGTTCAGGAAAATCTGAAGTTTGGATTTTGTTTTTGTTAAACATCGAAAACCATTGTTGCTGATCATTACCAATTGGACTTGAGTGGCGGTTTTTTCTTATATTTCTTCTGTAATGGTTAGATGGGATCTCAACACTTGTGGCTATCATGGTGATGATGGATTCATATATCTTGGAAAAGGACAAGGTGAAGCCTTTGGTCCAACTTATACAACCGGTGATACAGTTGGTGGCGGTATAAACTATGATTCACAGGAATTCTTTTTCACGTAAGCAATTAATGTTTTCCTATATTTGGAAATCAAGATCCAATCCATTTCATGTCGCACATTCTCGTTTACGTTTTAACTGTTGACATCTTTGATGCCAGTGTAAATGGAACTCTGGTAGGGACGGTCTCCAAGTACATCAAGGGTCCTCTATTCCCTACTGTAGCTGTACATAGCCAAAACGAGGAGTATGCTCTTATTTCTCTCATTGATTATTAATGTGATTTCAGCATGAATCTCTATGTCTGCTGCTTGCATATGAGCTCCACATTCGTGCTCTATGCTTTTGTTCTGAATCTTGGCAGGGTTACTGTCAACTTTGGGCAGAAGAAGTTTGCTTTTGATTTTAAGGTAAGATCCTCGTTTTTCTTTTTGCATATGAGTGGAGTTGCTAAGTCTTAGCTTGTTTAATTTGAAGATGGGGTAATCAGGAGTACAACTATCGAATAATAAAGGAAAGTATGTATATTTTCCAAATGGTACAAACATGTAATGTGGAAGATGTTTCTGTGATACAATTGCGCCCATAATAATTGCATGTTACGTGCATGCTTTCCTGCCTTGTGAATTGTGATTAAACCTCACCACTTGGACTCTACGATTCACATTTATATAGTTTGTAAGAAAGTTTTGAGGTATAAGTTACATGGTAATTTTTTAACTTGTTCTTCCCTATCTGACTTAGTTATGTGCTTGCTTGAGAGTAAGGTTTCTGTTGTTATGTATGACTTGGCTGTTACCCTTTTTGTGTTGTGTTAGGGATATGAAGCATCGGAGAGGAATAAGCAACAAATAGCAATCGAAAAGATATCCATACCTCCAAACATGAGTCATAAGTGAGTACACTCTTTTTCTGTAGTAACCGAGGTGCAGTTTTTGTTCTTACTTTCTGTTATCGGATGGTAATAAAACTTTCTGCATAGCTAAAGCTTCGTTTTTTTGGGTCATCAGGCTTGTAAAGACCTACTTGCTTCATTATGGGTATGAAGAGACTCTTCATGCTTTCGACTTGGCTACTAACAGTACAGTTCCTCCTATAGCTAGAGCAGATGGTACTGATGTGCAAGATACATTATATGCATTGCATGAGAGGAAATTTCTTAGACAGGTATTGAATTATACTGCTATCTTGCCCTTTTTTTTTCTCGTTGTCCCAAATCAAAAGCAAACTTCATTGGTACGACATCTCTTTCTTTGATATTGTACTCATCCATACGCTGGTTGGTAAAGCTTATAGGGAAGGGTGAGATTGATGCTGCTCTTGCTAAACTCCGAGATAGCTATCCCCAACTTGTACAGGTGAGATTGAGGCACAAATTGTATTGTTAACATAAGCCGCTTCACATTAAGATATGAACTCTTACCGAGCTGTGTTATCTGCAGAACGATAAATCAGAAGTCTGCTTCCTCCTTCACTGTCAAAAGTTCATTGAATTAGTACGGGTATGCTCCTCGTTCCTTATATATCAACACATCAGATCCATGGCGGTTTTAGACTCTCTCTCTCAAGTAAATGCTCTGGAAAAAATGTGACATATTCAGATCGGAGCACTAGAAGAAGCTGTGCAATATGGAAGAGTGGAATTAGCCAAGTTTATTGGTTTAACTGTATTCCAAGACATTGTAGAGGTACCGATGCTTCTTCAACCTTGGACTTGTGTTTCAAAGTAATGAGATTCTAATGTCTGGTGATCTATTTCAGGACTGCTTTGCTCTGCTTGTGTACGAACGACCCCAGGAATCAAATATTGGGTATTTCCTAGAGGAGTCACAAAGGGAAGTAGTAGCAGACGCAGTGAATGCAGCGATTCTATCTACAAATCCAAACAAGAAAGATCAGTTGCATTCTCATCTGGAGACACTTCTCCGACAGCTAACAGCTTGTTGTCTGGAAATGCGGTCACTGCACGACGGTCAGGGAGAAGCATTCTCGCTTCACCGGCTTCTCAAGAACAACTGTTGCAAGAGAACAAAAAGAGCTGGTTAGCTTTAGCCATCCATCTTTGGGAACATATTTGGCTTTGATTTAGAACCGCTGCTTTGGTTAGCAATCGGTCGGATAAAATAGGCAGCTAAAATAACCAGTTGAAATAGGTGGTTGAAGCGGACGGTTTGAAGTTAAACCTGGCAGTTGGATTTTTTTTCTTATACGATATTTTATTATCAAAAGTAAAATTTTAGAATTAGTTTTCATTATTTTTTTGGGAGTCTGCTTTACTATTTTACCTTTTGTTGTCACCAACCATAACTTTTGTTTAAAAGTTTTAATTCCAACGGTATTTAAGATTTTGTTTGTATCTTGATTTAAAAAAGGAATAGACCACACTAGTGACAAACAAATCCAACGCTTATCGGGAGACGAAAGGAGTCTTTGGTAGGCGAGAAAAACCTCTCTCTAAGGGCAGGAAACAAGTCATGTGAAAGGCTTCTCGGAAGGATCTCAAATTGCAGACTCCCAAGAAGGACCTCTCGTGATGAGCTTTTGAGAAAGGATCTCTTGTGACATGCATTTCCCAGAGACCTTCCATGATCTAAGGACCTCTCGTGGCTCCTTCTGGCAAAGACCTCTCTTGACATGCTTTTGGGCGAGGACCTCACGTAGCAGAAGTCTGACAAAGGACTTTTTATGTCCGAGGAAGTACCTCCCTTGACAAGCTTCTGGAAATGACCTCTTGTACCAAACTTCTAACAAGTACCTCTCGTGGCAAGCTTCTGGGATCGATCACGACGTCGGCGTTGTTCAGGCTAACAAGCCGGCTCCGATTGACTGTTTTGGTTACTACTTCGAGATCTATGTCAAAAATGTTGGGGTTAAGGGACAGATCGCGATTGGTTTCACCACGGAAAACACCAAGATTATGAGGCGTGGTTTTGAGGCTGCTGTATTGGTGTCTGAGAAATTAGGGTTAACCAAAAGGGGAAATGGGTTTAGTTAGGTCAAGGGGAAAATTTGAATGCAAAGGGATTTAGAAATCTTGATTTTGGTGTCTGTGACAGGAAATTAAGCAAAATTGACTTTCTTTCTTATATTTGCTTTGTAATGGTAGATGGGAGGACATTAGCTGTAGCTATCATGGTGATATTGGACTCATACACTGTGGACAAGAACACGGTGACACTAAAATAAACTGGAAATCTGCTTGGGACAGTCCCCAAGACCTTCATGGGTCCTCTATTTCCTACAGTAGCTGTTCATAGCCAAAACGAGGACTATGCTCTTGTTTTCTCTTTGTTTTATTAATACCCATGTCAGCGTGAATCTCCTCTCTCTGCTGCTTCCATGTGAGCCCCAACAGTACCGCCCTATGCTTTTGTTCTGAATCTTGGCAGGGTTACTGTCAATTTCGGATCGGGAACGTTTGCTTTTGACTTTAAGGTAAGATCCTCATTTTAATTTCCTTTGCATATTTGAAGATCAGATAATCAGGAGAACAACTATTGATTAACCAAAATAGTATGCATCTTGTCCATGTTTGTTAGTGGTGTAAACATATTTGTGGCAGATGTTTTTCTGATAAGCGTCCTTATCTGCAATGTTATGTTAATTCTTATTCCCTTGTGATCAATCCTCACCAGTCTGTTTGAAATTTAGGTTTAGGTACCATGGATTTCTCGACTTGTGCTTTCCTTTCTCTATCTTAATAAGTGTTTGCCGAGGGGTAAGACTTCATGCTGGACTAGACTCTGTTACCCTCTTTCTGTTGTATTAGAGATATGAAGCATCAGAGAGGAAAAAGCAACAAATGGAACATGAAAAGATATCCATACCTCCAAGCATAAGTCATGGGTGGGTACACTCTTTTTTGCAGTAACTGAGGTGCAATTCTTGTTTTCCTTTGTGCATAGCTAAAGCTTCATTTTTTGGTCATCAGGCTTGTAAAGACCTACTTGCTTCATTATGGCTATCAAGAGACTCTTAATGCTTTTGACCTGGCTACTGAAGGTGCACTTCCTCCTGTCGATATAGCACAAGGTGGTTTTAATGAGCAAGAAGTATCATTTGCACTGCAGGACAGGAAGAATATTAGAGAGGTATTAAATTTGATTATGCACAAGGTCTTAACGGCTTTTGTTCATGACCCGAAAAAAAGGCTTTTGTTAAACAAGACCTGCTGTCTTACTAGTGAATGGTCCCCAGTCAAACGCAAATTTCATTACTACTACATCTTTTTCGTTAATATTGAACTGATCCATACTCCGGTTGTTAAAGCTTATAGGGAAGGGTGAGATTGATGCTGCTCTTGCTAAACTCTGGGATAGCTATCCCCAACTTGTACAGGTAGATTTGGAAACAATGTCATATTGTTTGGTTCATGCACTCTTACCCAAATGTATTATTTGCAGAATGATAAATCAGAAGTCTGCTTTCATTGAATTAGTACGGGTATGCTCTTCATTCCTTATATATTATTAACACATCAGATCCATGGCGGTTTTAGGCTCTCCCTGAGTAAATGCTCTGGGAAAAATGTGACATAGAGCGGAGCACTAGAAGAAGCTGTGACATATGGCAGAGTGGAATTAGCCAAGTTCATTGGTTTAACTGTATTCCAAGATATTGTAGAGGTACCGATGCTTCTTCAACCTTAGAAGTTCTGTGATGGATTGGAATTCGATATTTACTCACAGATTTTAATGTCTTGTGATATCTATTACAGGACTGCTTTGCTCTGCTTGCGTACCAGCGCCCGCAGGAATCAATTGTGGGGTATTTCCTAGGAGATATGCAAAAAGAAGTAGTGGCAGACGCAGTGAATGCAGCGATTCTATCTACAAATCCAGACAACAGTGAGTTGCAATCTGGTCTGGAGAGACTTATCAGACAGCAAACGATTTGCTCTTGGATACTACGGTCGATGAACAAACACCAGGGAGAAGCATTCTCTCTTCACGAGCTTCTTATCAACAAGAGTTAAGACGACAAAAGCAGCATAAGCTAGCCATAGACAAAAGACGCCATCTTTGGGAACAGACAGACAAATGTTTGACAATTTTTTTGTACAGAAATAATTTGACAATTTCTTTGAGACTAGGTCGTTTGAGTTGTTCAAAGCTTCCCTTGCTTTTCTGAAATTTCATAATTTTCTGATTTCTTTTTGCAACTTTGGTCTTAATCTCAATTGTCCCTCCATCTAAATTTTTTTATCTCATATGTCCCTCTTATAAAAAAAAGAATTTTATTTTGATTTTTGTTTTTAAATTGAAAACCGTGTAAAGACTAGTAAACCTTTAATAAATCTGCATAATTACAAATCCAACCAGCCATCCGAACCCGAACCCACAGTCGAACCCGGATCCGACTTTTTTCCCAAAAAAAAAAACAAAAACCTAACATTTTTTATCAGACTTTTCCCGACTTCCCCCCTTCCCCTTCTCCTTCTCAGGCTATTTCTCAGGCGCAGATTCATCGCCGTCGCCCTCACCATCGCCATCTTCGTCGTCGTGGTGGCCATCTCCGCCTCCGTCTCTCCATTACAGAGCACTTCAAGGTAAGTTTCAATCACATCTCTTTATTTTTCGAAAATAGATTTTGATTTCAACGGATATGGGTTTGATTTGCGAGAAAGGGTTTTGATTTCAACTGGGGTTTCGATTTCAACTGGAGATGTGTCGGGTGTCGAGTTTGTATTTAGGGGTTGGAGTAAAATTATGCGATTAGGGTCTGCTAGGATATACTCGATGGTAATTAGGAGGTACTGGAGATGTGTTGTATTTTGAATTTGTGGTTGTTTTGTTTTGGTAATGCAGGATTGTAGAATGCCTCCTCGTACGATGGGAGGAGTTGAGAACAAGAAGAACCCTTCAAAAGATCCGACTTCAAAAGCGTCAAATAGTTCCTTGTTAAGAGCTGTGAGCGACTCAGATAATGGGTCTGAAAGGCCATCGAAGGTATGTGAATGAAGAAACTGTTAACTGCTTGGTAACTGCTTCTGGAACAAATGGGTACTACTTGGAATCCTAGGATAACTAGTACTACTTAGGATAACTAAGAGAATTAGAATAACTAATACTAATTAGTATAACTAAGACAATGTAGAACAACTAGTACTACCGAGTATAACTGTTAGTACTTAGGACAACTAGTACTACTTAGTATAATTGTGTGATATTGGGATTGAAACTGTTTTTGGATTGCATGATATAGAGGTATCAGATACCTAACCGATGCAGCCTCTCAAGTTTTTCTTCAACCAGACCGAATATAACAAGAACCCGAAGATACAAACAAGGTGTAATCTGAGCAAGTTCTTGGAGATCATGAAGGGGCTTGAACCAGAGTTGGAATGGTTCAGAACGCATCCTCAGTTTCACCACCTCCTCCACATGCTTAAGGAACCAAACCATAAGCTTATGGGAATGTGGATGCTACTGCTTCGAACTGTTTGTGTTGATAGGAGGACAGTAGTTTGGTTTGTTGTGAATGGCGTTCCCATCAGGTATTCTTTGAGAGAGAATGGTCTGATCTCTGGGATGCACTGCCATGCTTACCCGAAAGAATGTAATCCTAATAAGAAGTGGAAGGATTACGTAATCAAGTTTAAGGGAAGGCAGTTTCACAACAAGAAAAAAATCAAAGTCAGTGATGTCGAAGAGAAGCTAGTGTCGATGAAAAAGAGCAGTCCGATCGGTTGAAGATGGCTATCTTGTATTTTTTATGTGCGGTAATCAGAGATAAGGCGAAGATTGATGGAAATATAGATCCCTTCTTGTTTAGATTGGTGGATGATGAGGAGTTGTGTAAAAAATTTCCGTGGGGGAGATTGACATTTGAGGACTCTGTCAAGGATGTTTATCACGTGATGGATCATATGAACGGCTCTGTTCCAGTGACATTGACCTTTCCAGGATTCATAATTCTTTTGGAGGTAAATATTACTTATGTATATATTAATATTTTATTATATAGCGTATGACATACTATATCTCTATATGTAGATTCTGGCTTATGAGTGTATACCAAATCTGAGGATATCATTTCGAGAAGATGTTGGAGAGGCAAACAAAGAGTATCCAAGGATGTGCAAGCAGAAGTTCAAAACTTATAGTATGAAAAGTTGGCCATTGGAAGAGATTTATCATTCGCTTGATTCTACTAAGGTATGAACTCAATATCATTCTTAATTAGAAATCGTTTTCCTTAATGTTAATAGCTAATTTGTATTTCTTTACATACACATGATATTTAGAGTACTTTGGTACGTGGATTTGAAGACGAATTTTGTTTGGCATGTATCATAGACGATGAAGCAGATGATGAAGCCTTGGAAATTATTCCAGACAGTTGGAACCAACATCTTGCAGAAAAGAAGATATTTTGGAAAGAGTTGTACGATCTAGATATGGCTTCCAGAAAAACAAAGGAGTAAGAAGAAAAAATTGGATTGCTTGAGGTTGTGGAACCAGAGAAGAATCTGCATTGCTTTAGCTTTTGAAAGACATGGAAGATAGGCTGGGAAAAAAGATGACTGGAGATTTTGACAAGGTGAACACTGCAACTAAGGGGTTACAAAAGAAGCCGAGGCAGTTAAAGAAAAAAGTGAAGGACCTTGAAAGTGAAGTAAGAGGTGGTAGAAAAGAAGCCGAGGCAGTTAAAGAAAAAAGATGCTGAAGAAAAAAAGGAAGTAGAAGAAGAAGCTGAAGAAGAGACATAAAAAGGAGAACAAAAAGATCAAGAAGAAGAAACAGTAGCCCGAGAAGAGACAGTAGAAGAAGAGAAAGAGGAAACAGGATCAAAACATGACCAACAAGAGGAGAAAGAATCTGAAGATACAGTGATGACAGACCAAGAAGAAGCAATAGAGGCCCTAGAAGAAGACAATCTGATGGCTATGGTTGTTTTCGAGGGTGATGTTGTGGTGGATGTTGAGGAACAAGATGAGGCTCTTGGTGCGGATATTGTTGAAGGTGCCGTAGAAGATGAAGACAATGATGAAGATGATGAAGATACTGATGAAAAAGAAGAAGCTGAAAACAAGGAAGAAGAAAAAGAGGAAAAAGGAGAAGAGACTGAATCCGAAGAAGAACTTGAAGAGAAGACTGAATCAGAAGAAGCTGAAGACAAGGAAGAAGAAGCTGAAGATTGAATCAGAAGAAGAAGCTGAAGACAAGGAAGAAGAAAAAGAGAAATCACAAGAATGAGATAGTGAAACAGAAGAAGGAGAAGAACCCCAGTCTGTGAATAAGCAGAAGACTCCAAAGGTGATGAGGAACAACAACCCATCTGTGTACAAGAAAGATCCGTTTACGGCGGATGGGAAAATAAAGACCACGAAGAAAGCAGGAGATGACAAAGCGAATGAGAAGAAAAAGATGAGGAAGAACATCGAAGAAACTAGTAAGAGTAGAAAGAAAACAAAGAAGTGAGACTTGACCTAACTGTTTTTAGGTACTAAAAGACTTGGAATGTTGTTTTATGTAGTAAAAGATTAGAAATGGTAAACTGATATTTTTAGGTACTTGGGATTTTTTTTTTTAATGTTGCTTGTTTTTAGGTACTTGGGAATATTTGGTACTGATGGTTTTTATAAGTATTGTTATGACCTATCTTGTATTCTGGTACTACTGGACTTCAGCACATTCCCTGAACTTTTCCGCAACAGTTTTTTTTTGGACACCAGAAACGCTTCCTTTCACATTCTGAGATAAATGGTATATACAATACCCATGTTGACACAACAGGAACACCTCACGTATTGACTTTATGAGGCATAGATTTCTATCAGATATAAAAACCATTCCAGGAACATCTGGTACCACTGATTTCAACATATTCATAAACCACATCCAACTTGCTTCCTTCTCACCATCCACTACACCAAAAGCAATTGGATAATGGTGATGATCAGGATCCTGAGCCATCGCAACAATTAGAACTCCACCATATGAATGCTTAAGGTGGATGGCATCCACAATGATGACTTTTCTCATGGCTTTGAACCCTTCAATACAAGTTCCCAACGCAAAGAGCAAATACTTAAACGTGCGTTCCTCATCCCATACCACACATGTTCGTGTACCCTCATTCTTCTTCCTTAGTATATACATATAAGACTCCAACATCTGATAACTCTCCTCTGGACTTCCTCGCACAACATTAGCAGCTTCTTGTTTTCCTCTCCATGTACTAGAGTATGATATCTCAACACTAGCTTTTCTTTTAACGAACTGTATCAGATTTTCGGTTTTGGAGTCTCTAAATTTTTGGGATAATCTTCCTGCAAAATAGATGCAACTATTTGTGGTGTTCCTTTCCTTCTTCTTCTCCTTGTACTTGCACCAGCTCAAGAGCATGTATGCATCTTGTTGTAAGTTCTAACCGACCAACGATCTGAATTCAGAAGCGGAACAAATCGTATATACCACTCGCAACCAGCTTCCGCTTCACTACATTTTAGCACATATCTCCCTGGCTCTGACTTCTTTACCTCATACTCAAAACAATTCTAATGTGAAGTTATTTGAACTAAATCTTTCACTTCCTGCCTACTTCCAAATTCTTTATCCAAAGTGATATCCACAGGAGATGTTCACTCATTATCTTCATATATACCAAAGTTATCCTCATTATCAAACTCTTCATAATCTGTAATCAAAACAATGTCAAAACGTTATACCTACTTGTACCAGACAGAGAGAACACAGAAAATAATCAAACAGTTATATCTAGTTATACCAGACAAAGAGAACACACAAAATGAGTCTCACAGTTATACCAGTTATACCTCATTGTACCAGCGCATGGTGTTCCGATGGTTCGTCTGTGTACAGAGTTATCATACCATTCCCTACAGCAACTTCACTTTCTCGACGCTCTCCTATCACTTGCACACATCTCTGAGTTTGATCCACATATTTGATGAGATCCACATGCAAAAGACTTCTACAACCATCTTGATTCACTTGCATTAGATAATTAAAAATGTCATCATCATTCGAGATATATGATGGTTACCGTAACATTCAAAATCAACGGAAAGTAACTGAGTTTGAACTGCGTTGTAGCTTCATCTATCATGATATTCCTGCCAATTCTATCAACCAACGCAGAATAAGTAACCTCCTCCACTCCGGTCTGCATCGCTAAAGTGTGAATTTTAACTCCTCCCGAGCTCCATCTTGTGTAATCACCTTCCCTTGAATAACATCCTCCATAATCAAAACATATGATTGTGAAACAGGTTTTATTCATTGTCCCCTGCACAAGAATAACAAATATCGTTAGTATATAATTATCGTGTTGTTTCAGTTATACTAGTTATTCCAGTAATACCAGTGACTCTCACTAGTACCAGTTGTCCCAGTAATACCAGCGACTCTCACTAGTACCAGTTGTCTCATTAATATCATTGACTCTCACTAGTACCAGTTGACTTAGTTATACCTCTGCAATTTCGATTTACCTCGGATTTAGCACGAAAAGTTAACCCTAAACACGAAAATTAAAAAAAACAAAAATATCTAACCTTAATTTTGAAGATTCAACTGTGTAAGGAAGAAGAGAACAAGCTTTTAATCCTCGTCGGCTCTGTTTTTTTTTCCGACGAGATGAAGAACCGAAGAGGAAGGACAACGACCAGAGGAAGGACAACGACCAGAGGAAGAAGATGACAAGCTTACTCCTCCTGAGTGAAGATTCAGTCTCCTGTGGACGAAGAGCAGACGAAGAGAGGAAGAAGAGAACGAACAAGCTTGCTCTGTTTTCTTTGGGTTTCGCCGAGAAGAGGGGAAACAAAGAAGAGGAAATCGACGTGGAATGTTTAGATAGGGTACAATTGTTTTTTGTTTTATTAAATTTGATTGGTTGTTGAGAGTATTTATTAATTGATTGTTGGATTATTTAATTAGGATATATAAACAATAATAAAATAAAGAGGGATAGAGTGGAGAGAAAAAGAACCGGAGGATAGTTAGATTTAAGGGGGATAGTTAAATTTTTTTTTTGTGAATTTATGGCATTATAGCATTTGATCCGGTCAAGTATGTTTGCCAATTTAACAGCTTTGTGTTATTTGAATGCAAACAAGCAAAAAGAACGTAGAATCACGCATAAATGTCTGAAAAGTCATGCGGATGGAGGCATTTTTTATTGTTGGTGCTTCTTTAAATTTGGACAACATATAAAAATAGAGTAAAATTCACTTTGCCGGTGGTTTCAAGTTGCACTTCAACGGATCGTCACAGATATATTGCTAGCTGAAGCAAATTTATAATGGGAAAAACGTCATAAAAATCCTCAACTTTCAAATTTCGGTCATTTAAAACATGAACTTTGGCGTGAATCATTTAAATCCTCAATTTTTGTTGATTTATTTTAAAAATTCTGAACTTTTGTTGACTGAGCCAATTTAGGCACGTCGTTAAGTCGTTTAACGGAACCAAAAAACGGAGTTAATTATCCGTTGATAATCACAGTTACGTAGAATGACGTCGTTTGATTTCTTTTAAAAAAACATAAATTTTGCGAAACAGAGGATCGAACCCATAACCTCTGATTCAAAAACGAGCCTTATACCATTGAGCTGCTGTAACTTTTGTTAAAACTTATGAAAACTATTTGTATATAAGATTAACATGAGCCCTAATTATAAAAATCCCCAAATCGATTTCTCTCTTCTTCAACTTCTATCTTTTTCGATTTCTCTCATCTTCATCTCGATTTCTCTCTTCTTCAACTTTGTTATGTCCATAACTCGCCAACGCAGTTCGGGCCGAGTCCGTATGTTCCGGCGAAGCATATCGGAGATAAAAACTTTGGAGAAGTCGACATTGGTGATGTCACGGAACCCAGCATCGTACAGATGCTCGGAAAGACGGGAGTTTCCGCATCCAGGAACCAAAATCTGAAACGACACAGAGGAAGAGGACGAAGAAGAAGAGGAATCTCGGAGGAGAGGTAAAAGCGAGTCACGGAGCTGAGGCCACTCAGCATACCACTCGAACGAGTCATCGTTGCCTCTGAGAGTGAAGAATTTATCCCAATTCTCTTTGCTGGTGAAGTCTTCGAGGGTTTGTAGGAAATCATCTGAAGAAGCTGCTTTGCCACCTTTCTTCTTCCCCATATCTGCTATAGATTTCCCCTAAGTCCCCAAAAACCCTAATTTCCCGTCTAAGGATTTACAAAGGACCGAAGTGTCGGAGCTTGGAGAATTAGGGTTTATGTTATTGTTATCGATTGAATTGAGAATTTTAGAGAATTAGAGTTTATGTTATAAAAATTGTTTAACTATTAATGTTATATACAAATAGTTTTCATAAGTTTTAACAAAAGTTACAATAGCTCAATGGTATAAGGCTAGTTTTTGAATCAGAGGTTATGGGTTCTATGAGTTCGATCCTCTGTTTCGCAAAATTTCTATTTTTTAAAAAAAAATCAAACGACGTCGTTCTACTTAACTGTGATTATCAACGGATAATTAACTCCGTTTTTTGGTTCCGTTAAACGACTTAACGACGTCCCTAAATTGGCCCAGTCAACAAAAGTTCAGGATTTTTAAAACAAGTCAACAAAAATTGGGGATTTAAATGGTCCACGCCAAAGTTCATGCTTTAAATGGCCGAAATTTGGAAGTTGAGGAATTTTATGACGTTTTTCCCAATTTATAATTTAAATATAATTCATTTTATTTCTACCAATAATATTTTTTCGATGTTTTAAATTTTAATCTATAATGTTTGAGAATTCATTAAACGTTTACTGCGAGTCTAAAATTTCAAATATCTTGAATTTATAATAATTCATGATTATTATAAAATATGAATGATTTTTTAGGGATAGGGGTTGCTTTATGTTTATTTTTAATAAATTATTAAATTAAAAATGCATCGATTCGTGGTTGGGACTAGGTCAATCCGATGACCCATTGGCCTGAAAGAATTTTCAGTTCGCCTTTGACTCCGGTTTCAAAAACGTTGCTAATACCGGTAGTATTTAATGTTGAATATGAACATAGAAAATTGGTTTTTGTCAATAATGTTAGATTATGAGTTTTTAATTCAAATCATTTGGAAATGAGTGAAAATGTCTATATATTTAAATTATTTTAATTTATGATATACGACATTTTAATACGCCTCTTCGAGATGATGATTTTTTCTTTATACATTCATTTCGCACCGAATCCCACATTTTTAGACTCGTTATACCTATTTGAGTTTGTTGGATTATATGTTAGATTATTGGTTTTTAATTCAAAACTATCTGGCAGTAAGTGTAGATGCCAATATGTTATTGGTTTTTAATTCAAAATTATCTGGCAGCAAGTGTAGATGCCAATATATTTTATATATTAGTATTGAATTATATCTACTTTTTATGTGGGACGTTCTAACAAATTATGCCCCGAAAGAAATTTTGAAGGTTGACGAATGAAACCATCAAAGAAGCTAGAAATATTACTTTTAATAAGCCGATATTCCGTTTCCTTCAGAAATTTGAATTAGAGAACGACGATTCAATCTCCTCCAATTAAAATCTCATTTAGCAAAGGAAATTTATTCAAGCTAGGTTAATCGGACATGAACATAAGGATTCAAAAAGATAAGGATTGACATAAGACCACGTTGAAACGTTAGCGCAAATGCAATTTGGAACAGTTAGATAGTACACATAGACCTTCAGACACACCGATATTTTCCTATTCACTGTCACGAGGGGCTCATGGAACCGTAAGACCTGCACAAACCAAACGCAAATTGATGAAAGTGACTGTATAAAGACTATGATTGTTTCAAAACACTAATTTATGCGTTTAGGTACATTGAAAAGAATTCCAAAACTTCCACCTTTTTTTTCCTCAAATGAAATGTTTTTTAGTTTCTCATAAAATATTATTACAAAATGTAAACCCAAATTGTTAATATTATTACTAACTATGATTAATTGATAGATACACTTACTTCCACACTTGGTACCGCGGGCTATGGGTCGACCGCATTGACGGATGACTCCAACAGCGTAATTGAGTTTATCGGCATTGATGGTAGCCGCGAGCTGCGGGGTTATAATAGAACAAACGCACCACATAGGAGTCCTCCTTATTCTAAGACAACATTGAACGGTTGGAGACCTTAAAATCGAGCTCGTGCACGCTTTAATTAATATTCGACGTTGCGCATGGCAATAGCTCTCCGCAGCCACCATTTCGAAGGTAAAACTGGATAACAGCATCAACAGGATCAGTGACTTCAACATAGCTCTCTTCTCCTCCATTTCTCTCTTAGTGGCCTTTTGAAGTTTGATATTGAGAAAATATGCATCCTTGTTTATAAAGACAAACTTCATGAAAATGCCCTTGATTCTCCCAATAATTACAACTCTGGCTTCATCTTTTACTGTGTTCAAACTTTGAAAAGTCATGAGGATAAGATTTGGCGCATAACCGGTGGAAATTATGTGGTTTTATTCATGTCAGTGCTATTCGACGAAAATATGTCAAGATGCACTAATGTCCTTTTCACTTTTATTGTACTCATTGCAAAACTTACCCAAAGTTTCAAATGGTTGAATGGGACGAAATAATTAATCGGTGTGATAATAGGTACTACAATTTGATCAATTTTTTTGAAAAATACGGTTAAACTTGGTTGATATGTCCCATGTTCGAGTTTAGAAAATTATTAAAAATTTTACTTGATTTAAAATTATGGTTTATGCATTAATTATCAAAAGAGTCAATTATTTACCAAAAAAAAAAAAAATCAAAAGACTCAATTAGCTAGTAAAAAGAAAAAAAAATGTAATTAGTAAAATAACAAATATGTGACATAATCACCTGTGCATGGATGCAAGGATTTTATGGTTTGCCCTTCTAGAATATATAAGGGAATATTGGCTATGATAACACTTTACTAAAAAAATCTAGTGTTTTTGACACTTTGTTAAAAATGGTGTTTTTTTACACTTTCGACTACTATTCATTGTTTTTTACCCCATCCACTCAAAATATTAGGATTGTAACATTTCTCTATCTTTTCTATCTCTCCACGCCAACTTCTCTTTCTCATTTTTTTTTCTCTTTTCATATTTGTTTTCTATTTTTCTTATATCTACGTTTATAAAAAAACTATTTATTTTTACTTTTCAAACACCACTCTTTTTTTTTAATCTCTAGAATTTCATATTATGATATTTTCACACAATTATAATGTTTTCAAATTTATGATTATATGTGTTTTTTATTGTACATGTGAATATATGTATACATGTTTCATATATTTATGTATATGTGTATGTGTATATATGTGTACATATGTTTTATATGTATGATATATATTCATATGATATATGTACGTGTATGTGTATGTGTATGTGTGTACATATATTTTATATGTGTGTATGCATATATATATATATATATATAACATGTACGTGTGTATTTGTTTGTACATATATTTTATATGTGTACGTGTATGTGTATGTGTGTGTACATATGTTTTATATGTATACACGCAGATATATTACATGTACAAATTTGGATTCGTGGACATACAACATAGTTCTATAGATGTCTATACATTTATGTGTACATGTATAATACATTTTATTTTTTAATAATTTATAAAATTAATAAAATATATAATATGGATATCAAATTGTAAAGAAAAATAAATTTTAGTGGAACATGAAACTAAAATATTTTTTACTAAAGTAAAATATAGAATATAAGATGAGAGGAATGTAGTAATATAAGAAAAAAAAAAAATGAGGCATCACGTAGAAGAGAGAAAGAGACAAAATGAGATGTACATGGGATGAGGGTGATAGAGTCATTTTACGTTAGAAAGTGTTATGGGCACAAAGCCAAATCAGAAAATGCTAAAAAAGTATTAGGTTTTATGATAAAGTATTATATGGCCTAATTATCTCAATATCTAAGTCAATCTTTATAGGTGTAGAAGCTAGGTAATTTTTGGCCAAGTATTATGATGACTCATATGATTGCATTATTTGCATCAATAACAAATTATATTCCCTTCGATTCATAATATAAGATATTTTAGTTAAAAGTACGAAAATCAAAAAATATTTTATTTTTAAAAGTATTATTTAATATATAAAATAAAAATAATTCAGCAAATCATGAAAGAGACTGTATAATATTATTGATCATACAATATTTAATAAAGTTAAAGATAACATAAAAACGTAAAAATATCTTATATTTTGAAACAAAAGGCAACCTCTAAAATATTTTATATTATGAAATGGAGGGAATATATTTTTATAACATGTTAAAATATTTATTGTATTATGTTTTTTTGGGTCAACGTATATGTTTACTTCTAATTTTCTATTTAATTCAATAATTCAATTATTGATTGTTAATCATGTAGACAAAATAAGATTACGATATTTTATTAAATATATAAACTATAGTGTACCATATAAATATATAAATGTATATTTAACTTTTTTTTTTTTTTTGTTATCTGAAATAATATTAAACGGATGGAGTACTACAACACCGAAATTAAATCTGAACCTAGGCTAATCACTCTAACAACACCGAAATATTTAACTTTTTTTATTTAAGATTATAACCAAGTTATTAACTGTTAACGTTTAGATCAATGTATTTATGTCCGTGAGAGAAAAACATTTTATTGTTTACATTTTATGCGTGTTATTGATTTGTTAACATGCTATAAGCATATGATGTATAAAAGTTTAATATATTCTAAACCATAAGATAACATTAAGAATGAAATTATTGTTTCAAAACTAATAGGCTGACAATCCAGTCCAGATTATTAAAAAAAAAAAATTGCGAAGAATGCCAATGGATAAATCCTTATTTAGTTTTCCGACAAAAATACTATTTGACAATAATTTAATATACGAAACTTACATTTATATCCCTACTTTCTATCCTTACCAGAGCAAACGTGTATAATAAGCGAAAGTTAGTCTAGATAGTAGCTTATAGTCTAGGTAGTAGCTTATGGTGCATAGAGTATTAGTATGTGTCAACCGGTCTAATAGGAAGTGAGTTTAAAAAAAAAAAACAATCTGCTAGCAGCATCAGTTGAGGAAGTATATCGGAAGAATAGGTGATTGCATGTCGGCGCAGAGAGTAGAGGAAGAGGTAAAGTTCTCGGTTTCTTTAGAATTATTAGTTGCTTTATTAGAATACACAATTGAACAATAAACCGAGACTTCTAGATCACACTGTAATTGCAAAAAACTTCATCAATCTTTAATCTCTATCTAACTTTATTTGCAGATGGGAGATCTCGAACTACCTTCTCGTATGTTCGCCGCAGGACAAGAGCCCCTTGGCGAGCGGGTCAACGTTTATCAGAAATTTGATATCGTCAGACGCCTAACGAGTGCACTTGAACAGCCAGAAATTGAATTCATAAGGGAGTCTCCGCTCGGACAATTGCTTGATATTCCGAGCAAACCGGCTTGGTCTGGAAGTTTTGGATTGTTTTTGCTCTCTAGGCAGTTGGAGATTGCAAAAGAGAACAAAATCTGGGTTCTTTTTGCGGGAACTCCGGTGAGATTTTCACTACGGGAATTCAAGATTGTTACTGGTCTCCGATGTGGTAAATACCCCCCCCCCCCCCCCCCCCCCCCCCCCCCCCCCGAAGAGAAGAAAAAGAGGAAAGGAACTGCGAGCCAAAAAACTCCATACTAAGACACCTTGTTTGGGCTTGAAGAAGATGTTACCATCGAGAGGGTAATATCTATACTAAAAAGGAAATCAATTGGAGATAGACAAATGAGGCTACGGTATGCTTGTCTAGTATTAGTTGATGGTATTCTTCTTCCCACTTCTCATTACCCGAAGGTGAAGGTAAACAAGGACCATGCTGAAATGGTGGAGAATCTTGAGTTGTTCCTTGCATATCCTTGGGTAGGCTTTCCTTTGATAAGATGATGACGTCTATAAAAGAAAGGGAGTTGTCTCAGCTAGCGACATCGAGTGTAGCTGTGCAAAGATTATTCCTCGCTCTGCAAATGGTGGTTTTGATGGCAGCTCCAGTAATTCAGGAAGGACCTGCGTTAGCAGATCGTGGGGACAGGGACTCGGCTGATGACTTTGCTAGAGAAACACAGCAGCGACCCACACTAAAACTCACCCATGCTTGGAACCTAGATGAAGCATGCGAGGTAATTATTTTGCTTGTGGAGTTATTAAAGAACCAAGTTAGATATTTAATAGATTGGATTGTTAAACTTCATGTTACCGGTTAAATACGGTGACGGTCCTATATATTAGTATGGTATGCCTAAGTTAGATAATTAATAGATTGTATTGTTAAAGGTTGTGTTAGCTGCTAACTGTGCTGATGGAGATTTATGTTAGTCTAGTTTGTCCTGTTAAATTAACATCATCATAATATACAGTGGTTTTGTTTATACAAGCGATGGAATAAGTTACCGTGATAAAACATAATTGGACATGGTAAATAGGTTAGCAGCGATCTAAGCAAATATTTAAGTTAGCTTGTTAAAATACAACTAGGCATACTGACTAGGTTGTTAAAATACAATACATTGTTAAAGAAACGTTTGTTTTTATATTTTTTGGTACTTTGTTAGTTTTTGAAATCACGAGTTTCGAAATTGAATATGTTACCCTGATATCACCTGATTAGATATGGGTAATAGGTTAGCAGCTATTTCATATGTATTAAAAAATTAAACATCAGAACTTCCATCAACACTTTTCAGGTTCATGTGGATCCGATAATATGTCCGGACATTGAATTCGATCCAGAGGTTGAAGATTTTACATGGACATATGATGAGGATGATCCTAGGATCGATAACATGGTTAGTTGGCTAAAGAAGGTTTTCAATTTAGTAATGTCATGTTTACTGGCGGATGTAACACGGCTGAGATGATTCCTCCCACGAAATGAAGAAGAGGTACGAAGGGCAAGACAGTCCGCGGAAGGAAAACAAAAACATCAACTAGAAAGCATAATTTGCAAAGAAGGCAGAGGAGCAGCAATGATGATGAGACAGAAGAGGAAGGAAGTAAGGATGTACACCTTCTGTCTAAAATGATTGACTTGGAACTAATAGAAATTGTGAATATCATTGAGAAAAGGATTGATGCTCTCCTTACTGTTAAGTTACCCATTTTTAAGAAGGAAATAATTGATGGGGTCACCAAATGGCTAGAGGAGCACGCCGTAATCGCGCATGAAAACACACGCATGTGTAGGGAACCAACTGCTGCTAACGACATTAGCGCCTCTTGCTCGGTGATACATGGTGATTGTGGGAGTCGAAACTCGCACAACTTAATTTGGTAAGAGAAAATTAGGGATTCGACAAACTTCTATGTAAAGAAACCAAGAACAGAGATCCAAAGATGGAGATTTTATTCAAGCTGTTTTGAAAGCTATTTTTCTAGGTTAATATTCGGATCCCCTTTTCAAAGAGGCACATCGTCTATTTATACACAAATAGGTCGGCTAGCTTTTTTTCCTAAACGAATAAGGAAAACTTCCTCATTTTCTCGGATTTCCTCTCTGGTTTTCGTTGGCTTCTTTCTTTGCCTCGTCGCCTCGGCCCATCAATTTTTGGGCTTGTTGCTTTGTTGGGTCATCGAAGGGCTGGCTCGTCGCCCATTTCTCCTTGATGCCGAGCCAAGTGTTGGCTCGTCCCTTACTTCTCTTTGCTGCCGAGGCGAAGGTTTTGGTTCGCCAACGTGTTGGCCCATCACCGTTTTGCTGGTTTGCCAACAGGTTGGCTCGTCACCAAGTGTTTGGCTTATCATTCCCTCTATTCGACGCCAAGCCAGAGGAGTGCTACTTCCTCCTGACGCCTAGCCAGGTTTTGGCTCGTCACTCACTTCTTCATGCCTAGCCAAACGTTGGCTCGTCACCTAGCCAAACGTTGGCTCGTCACTCACTGCTTCATGCTTAGCCAGAAGTTGGCTCGTCACTGCTTCTTCCTGCTGCTGAGTCAATAGGGGTGTTGGCTCGTCTCCTGCTTCTTCCACTGCCTAGCCAAGATGTTGGCTCGTCACCTGCTTCTTCCACTGCCTAGCCAAGATGATGGCTCGTCACCTGCTTCTTCCATTGCCTAGCCAAGATGTTGGCTCGTCACCTGCTTCTTCCACTGCCTAGCCAAGATGTTGGCTCGTCGCCTGCTTCTTCCACTGCCTAGCCAAGATGTTGGCTCGTCACCTGCTTCTTCCACTGCCTAGCCAAGATGTTGGCTCGTTACCTGCTTCTTCCACTGCCTAGCCAAGATGTTGGCTCGTCACCATTTCTCCTTGCTTCCGAGACAACAGGGGTGTTGGCTCGTCTCCTGCTTCTTCCACTGCCTAGCCAAGATGTTGGCTCGTCACCTGCTTCTTCCTACTGTCTAGCCAAGTTTTGGCTCGTCGCTTACTTTCCTCCATACTTAGTATTTTTAGCAGTTGATCTCGATGGGGTGAAAACTGACCCCAACAGTTAGCCCCCCAGCTCGGCAGTATTACTGGTAATATTGACGAGGTGAAGAGTCGGGATCAAGATTAATGTTCTTTGGGTTGCCGAGGCAAATCTGCAGTGAAGTTGTCATCTGGGCACTGATACATGCCTAGCCAAAATGATAGTGTTACCGAGGTATTTTATTTCTGAGCCAACACTGGAGTATCATGCCATCGAGCCAAACTCCTTGACGTGCTGCCGACCCAACTTGTCACTTGCGTTGCCGAGCCACTTTGGCTCGTTATATTAATTTGAGTTGTCATTTTGCCGAACCGGCACCTTTGTCATGTTGCCGAGCCCACTTATCACTCGTACGACCGAGCCACTTTGGCTCGTCATCTTTCAGTATTGCTTAGACTGCCGTTCCGCCGAGCCATCTTCTTCTGATATGCTGCCGAACCATCCCAATAAATGATTCGTTTTCGGCTCGGCAGTAATGTTGGCTTGAAGTATCTCTATTCATGATTACAACTTTATTGGGAACTGCAGATATTTTCGCGTGTTTCCGAGGCCGCGTGGCGTCACACGCTTTACTTTTATGCGCCTTTATATTCAGATCCTTGTTTAACTCCTCATAACTCACTTCTCTTCATTTCCAAAAAATCAGGTATCTCTCTTCTCTCTCTATTTGTTTAAGTTGTTGGCTACATTTTTTTTTTGATTCTTTTATTCCGCCGTCAAACTTGAGTTTTCCGATCCATCTTCATACGTGGCTCGGCGGTTCTATGCATTTTCTGATCCATCTTCATCCGTCTACGGCGAGTGTCTGAATTTCCCGATCCATCATCATCCAGATCGCGTCATTACCTTGACCTCTTGTCGCCGAACCGGGATTCTTCACATCAAGGGTGTTTTTCGAGCCGAGATTGCTCCAATTTCTGCTAAGTACCAATTCGACTCCGAGCCAGAAACATCAATGTCTCACATCGTCGAGCTGGAAGACTCTGTGGGCTCGGCAAATTCTGCCTCGTTGCTTGGACGCAAGATGGTGTTGTCCCCGCAAATTACCGAGCCGGATGAACCCAATTCTCCGCCAGGTCAGCTGCAAATCGTCGCCCAACCTTTATTTGATGAGGCTTTTGATGCCGAGGCGATGCTAATACAGAAAGCTCTCGAAGAATTCAAAGCCGAGCCGACGGAGTATGTTATCGACGAGGCAGAAAAGATACGGTTGGAGAGATTATTTGCGAGCCATCAAGCCAGTACGTCGACGAGGCGAAAACCCAAGAGGAAAATGCCCAAGAGACGACCTGACCCACCTGGTTCGTCTTTGTGCACTGCTGAGTCCTTGGAGGCACTGAGGCATCGATTTCATATTTCAGAAGGTGTCGAACTGGTTGTCCCTACTCCAACTGACCGAGCTGAATCTCCGCCGCCTGGGTATTTCACTCTCTATGAGAGTTTCTTCTACGGTTGTCTACTCTGGTTTCCGATTCCCAACTTGATCGTCCGTTTCCTATACAAACATGGGTTAGCGCCGAGCCAAATTACACCTCGTGGGATGCGTCACTTAGTTGGGATTCTGGTTCGGAGCTACGAGTGTGATGTGACTGTTCGCATCTCCCATCTTCGGCAGTTCCTTGAGTTCCGAAAGATCAAGAACTCCCGAGCCTACTATATCTCCAATAAAAAGCAACGAAAAATAATCGAAGGCTTCCGAAGCAAGGACGGCGATTGGGGGCACTATTTCTTCTTTGTTCCTATTAATGATGCTACGGTAGAAGCCGAAAGCATCCATTACGTCAAGTCGAAGTGGGGAGATATTGGTGGGCGAGCCGTAGACCCTTTAGGAGATTTGCTAAGTTTTGCTTTGTAGCGAGCTGACCACTGTTTTCTGTGTTTTTGCAGTTCGGCAGATTCTCCCACGCTACCCAGAAGACACGTTTACGCTTCGGAGCACACTCGCCGCTAGAAAGTGCCATTGGGAAAAACATTTTTCCCTAAGAAGAGTTGAAAAAGCCCGAGCTACCTTCACCGGTGTTGAAGTATCCGACAGCTCGGAGTCCGAATCGCCATTGCCCAGTCCTTCAAGAAGAAATATGGGAAAAGGACTAACGATCCGCGACAAACAGGCGCTGAAGGAGAAAGAAGAAAGAGAGGCAGCCGTCCGGGCCGACGAGGCAACTGTCGTGATGGAACAAAATGCCGAGCTAGTTGTTCAGAATGTCACCGAGGTGGAGAAACAGCTTCTTCCCGAGCCTCCTGAAACTGATGCAGAAAATAGGGAAACGGTTTCTGCCATTGTTCCCGCCACCAGACCTTCTAGCTCGGCGCTTGCTCAGCACAAAGAAGTCAGGAAGAAATGCGCTGCTGCCGAGCCTGATAAGGAAAAGGCCAACGAAAAACCAAAAAGAAAACGCCAAAAACCTGCCGATCCAATTCCTGCTGAGCCAACACTAGCGTCATTTCGACAAGAAGGATCAGCGCCGATCTGTAATGATGCTGAAGCTTCAGCGACTCTCTTCTCACAGGTTCGCTGCTCGGGTGATAGACTGCCGCCTGTTGATGTTATAACCCATGGCGACCTGTATACTGATATGTCGCTCCGAGGCACCAAGGTAAGTTCGTAGACAAAAATTGTTGTTAAGTAATAAAACCAGAGAGCTGACTGTTTGTTTTTACGACCGGTTCATCGCGTCTATTAACAAGATTGTCGCTGCTTTCGAGCAAGATGTGAGGAAGGATAGGCGCCGGATTGAAGATGCCCAAAAAGACGCGACCTTCTTGAAGAACAGAGTCGCCGAGCTGGAGAGTACTCATGCCGCCGAGCTAGTAACAGCTTCAGCTCGAATTGAAGCTCTTGAGAAGGAGAAAGCATACCTCAAGGATGAATGGAACAAGATCGGCGACCTGGCTATGAGGTTGGATCGCTCCAAGCAGAAAAAGGCTGCCGAAATTGAATCCTTGAAGAGGCAACTCACTGCCGTAAATGCTTTGCACGAGGCAGGTGTGAAGAAGGCGCAGAAGGCAGCGAGGCGGGAGATGTCTGAGAGATTTCAGGAGCGGCTTGCTAAGATTGAGAAGAACGTCGACGAGCTGAGAGAGGCGAAGGAGAAGGAGCTCGACCTGGCCCAGGTTGACAGCAACCTGCAGTTGCTCGAAATTCTGCAGAAAGAGGATGCGCCTGCCCTCGACTCCGAGGTGGCAAAACTGACGGGCTGGAGAGCTGATCTAGCCGAGGCAGCTGATGAGTTCGAGAAGATTGAGGCCGAGCTGAAGAAAGATCTGACGCTTTCTCCTGTTTCCTCAGATTCCACAGGCACTCTATTAGGGAGCGAACCAGTGGAGAATGCGGCGGCGAACGTTGGTGTTGCAGATTTTTCAGGCTCGAACGCTGGTACGCCTGGGATTGCTGCTCTTGCTGTTGAGAAACCTTCCGAGCTAGATCCACTTGAATGATCTCTTTCTCTATGTTTCTTTAACTTAACTCTTTTCTTTCTTTTGTTCGGTATCGTTGAGAACAAGTGCCTGGATGGATTTATCCACCCCTTTTTGTAATGATTACCGTTTGTAGGCGTAACTCCCTTTTGCTTGGATTTTCTGCTTATACTTCGCTTAAGTGTTTAACACCATTTTGGTGTGATGTTGCAAACCGTCTTGTTTCTAAAAATATGGTTGTATTTGTATTGAGATCTTTTGTTGTCGGTTTTAGGGTTTGCGGTGTTCCGACTTACGTTCCCGTTCTTTTGACAATGAAACATGTCTAAAATCTCATACTAACTTTTTAGTTTTAGTATCACGTTTCTGAGATGTTCGCGACCAGTGTACCAAGAAGCGTTTACTGGGTTTTAGAGTTTAATTTGAGTGTTAAGACTTGCGAGTTTTCGACTTACGGGTCCCTTTCAAAGATAAACTTGTAAGAATATCATCCAGGATATACCTTTCGGATATTAGACCATGATATACCTGGTCAGAATTTATATAGCGCGCTTTGTTACCCGTAAGAGGGTGTTGAGAACCCTATCTCATATAGAGATAGTGGTTAAAATCCGCAAATGATGTGGTTGTCCGTCTGTTGTGGCCAGCAACAGACGAGGTGATGAATGTCCGTGAAGGATGTAAAGATGTGACTCGTGTAGTTATTCTCTTTGAAGTTATTCTCTTTGAAGAGTTATGCGAGATATGGGAGTATACATGTATACGTACCCACTCCCCCCCTTTTTGAAGGAGGGGGACAACTGAACCCATCCGAAGATGAGCTGCCTACGTACCCTTTTCAGGGATCAAGTCGTCCCGTAGTTCATGCGAAGTGATTTAGTGGTAATACCTTTTTAGGTGCATTGCATTCCAAGATCTTGGTATCGGAACATCAGACATGTTTGAGAGCTCGTATACTCCTGGTCGAACTGCCTTGGTGATTTTGTAGGGTCCTTCCCAGTTTGCTCCTAGTTTGCCAGCGTTTGTTTCGGCTGTGTTTTGAAAGACTTTGAGGAGAACCAGATCACCTTCTTTGAACTTGCGACTTCTAACGTTGGTGTTGTAATACTTAGCCACTGCTTGTTGATAATTTTGGATCCGAACCAGCGCTTGATCTCTGCGTTCATTAACCAGATCTAACTCGTCGAGTAACATGAGGTGATTCAGTCCTTTCTGTCCTGAAAGAAGTCTACGGCGGACTCCAGGAAATTGAACCTCAGCTGGGATGACACATTCTGTACCATAGACAAGAGCGAAAGGTGCTTCACCGGTGGCACGCCGCGGAGTGGTTCGGTGTAACCATAATACTCCTTCGAGTTCATCTGCCCAGCGTCCCTTCTTTGCATCAAGGCATTTTTTCAGACCGTCGAGGATAGTCTTGTTCACTGCTTCTACTTGCCCATTCCCTTGTGGATAGCGTGGCGTAGACTTGCTGAGTCGTATCTTCCATGTTTTGCAGAAAGCTTCAAACCTTGTAGAGATAAACTGTGAGCCGTTTTCGGTGACAATTTCGTATGGAACTCCATGTCGGCATAAGATATTCTTCCAGACGAAATTTTCTACTTGTGCATCCTTTATGTTGGCGTAAGAATCTGCTTCTACCCATTTAGAGAAGTAATCCGTCAAAACCAAGAGGAACCTCTTCTGTTTGGACCGATGGAGAGGCCCGACGATATCCATGGACCACCGCATGAAAGGGTAGGGCGCTGAGATTGATGACAGCAACTCCGTGGGTTGATGAATCATTAGGGCATGTCGTTGGCATTTTTCTCACCTGGCAGAGAATTTCTCGCAGTCCTTCACCATCATTGGCCAATAGTAACCATGGCGCTTGATCTTGACCGCCAAAGCTCTTCCGCCGAAGTGATTGCCACACGAGCCACTATGGACCTCTTCCATGATGTTTCTTGCTTCGGCGCCTTCGACGCAAGCCATTAGTGGTCCTGAGAATCTCCACTTGAAGACGTTTCCATCTAAGAGAACATATCGAGCAGCTTGAGCTCTGAGTTTTCTAGCAGCCCACTTATCTGATGGTGCCTCGCCGTCCATGATATATACTCGGATTGCTCCTAACCATTCTTTGTCGAATCCATAGTCCGTTTCTGTTTGTTGTGGGTCTTCCTCCATCTCCACTGCTTCACCTTCGGCCAGAGGCTCTGTTTCAGGTTCCTCCTCTATCTCAATTGCCTTATCCTCTGCCGATGGTGTCACGTGCCGGTCATCTAGAGTCGTGGTGTCGGTGCTGTCCTTTTCTGCAAGATTTGGCCCAGATATACCTTCGGCTTGAGTGGCTGTTTGGGAGCGAGTGACCGCATTCACGGTGTCTGAGAGGTTGATACTTGGGTTTTTGATGAATTCCACTAGGATTATCCTTTTCAAATCCGGATCGAAGGTGGACGCGAGTGCTGCTAACGCGTCTGCCGAAGTGTTTTCTCCGCGTGGTATCCGTGTTAATGCGAACTCTTTGAACTGTGCAGCCAGTTCTTTCACAATCTTTAAATAAGCTTCCATTCGGTCATCTCTGGCAGTGTACTCGCCACGGACTTGATTGACCACCAGCAGTGAATCGCAGTAGGCTTGGATGTGAGAAACTTTGAGTCCAAGAGCAAGTCTTATTCCAGCAATCAAAGCTTCATACTCTGCTTCGTTATTAGATGCGCGAAAACCCAAGCGGAAAGACTGTTCGAGGATTTCGCCTGTTGGAGAGGTTAACCGTATCCCTACTCCGGATCCTTGTTTGGACGAAGATCCATCCACGTGAAGCTTCCATGTTGGGCTCGGAGCCGGCTCTTTGATCACTTCTTCTGGGAGCTCTATCAGAAAGTCTGCGAGGACTTGAGACTTCGCGCAAGTTCTGCTTCTATATTCGATGTCGTATTCGCTCAGCTCTATTGCCCATTTTGCCAATCTACCAGATTGGCTAGGGCTGTGCAGGATGGATCGCAGGGGGAAAGTAGTCAAAACCACAATTGAATGTGACTGGAAGTATGGTCTCAATTTTCGAGCGGACATTATTACAGACAATGCTAGCTTGTCCATATATGGATACCGGGTTTCAGCGTCGGTGAGGGTTTGGCTGACATAGAAAATTGGCTTCTGCTCACTGCGCTCTTCCCTGATGAGTACACCGCTCACTGCCGTGGCCGAAACGGCCGTGTAAAGGAATAACGGCTCGCCTTCTACTGGTTTCGTAAGTACTGGAGGGCTGGCTAGGTACTCTTTCAACTGTTGAAATGCCTGCTCGCATTTTTCTGTCCATTCAAACTTCTTGTTCCCGCGTAATGTATCGTAGAAAGGCAAACATTTATCAGTTGACCGAGAGATGAAACGATTCAGTGCGGCTACCCGTCCTGTTAGCCTCTGGACTTCACGCTTTGTCTTCGGCGACCCCATTTGTATGAGCGCGTCAATTTGCTTCGGGTTGGCTTTGATTCCACGGTGGGTGATCACATATCCAAGGAACTCTCCGGACGTGACTGCGAATCTGCACTTGGTTGGGTTCAGTTTCATCTTATGTAGATTCAGTCGTTCGAAACATTCTTCAAGGTGAGCTACGTGATCCTTTTCTTCTAAAGACTTCACCAGCATGTCGTCTATGTATACTTCCATCGTCTTCCCCAGTTGGCCAGCGAACATTCGGTTCACTAATCGTTGGTAAGTTGCTCCGGCGTTTTTGAGGCCGAACGGCATCACTTTGTAGCAATATATCCCGCGGTCTGTGATGAACGCCGTCTTCTCTTGATCATCTGGGTTCATTAGGATTTGGTTGTACCCAGATAAAGCGTCCATAAACGAAAGAAGTTTGTTGCCTGCTGTTGCTTCCACCAATCGATCAATATGTGGTAGTGGGAAGCTGTCTTTTGGGCAGGCTTTGTTCAGGTCGGTGAAGTCCACGCATACACGCCATTTCCCATTTTTCTTCTTAACCACCACCGGGTTAGCGAGCCAGTTTGGGTACTTCGCTTCGACTATTGATCTCACGCGTAGTAATCTTTCCACCTCGTCGTTCAACGCTTGCGCTCTGTCCGGGCCAAGTTTTTGCCTTTTCTGTTTGACCGGTTTAAAGGTTGGGTCAACGTGTAGCTCGTGGCATGTCACGTCGATGCTGATGCCGGGCATGTCTTCTGCTTCCCAAGCGAAGGTGTTTACGTTTTTCTGAAGGAAAGAAATCAGCTCTCCCCTTATTGGATCTTTCAGCTTGGCCCCTATTTCAACACAGCGTTCCGGGTGATTGCCATCGATGTTCACCGAGATGACGGGGTCACAAGTTGGTTTGCTTTTCCTCTCACGATCCTCCGTGATCTGTAATTGCTATAAGAGTTTTGCCAACTCCTTCTCGGGTTCCCTGTTAGTCTTCATCTTCTTTCTCTTGGTGGTGGTTTCTATGACGGGGTTCCTGAGTTTGTGTTCGGCTAGGAAACAAATGCGGGATTCTTTTTGGTTTCCCCAAATTTTTTTGATTCCCCCTGGGGTCGGAAATTTGATCCAGAGGTGATAGGTCGATGGTACGGCTCGCATCGAGTTTATTCAGGGTGTCCCCATGATCACATTGTAGATCGCAGAATGATCTGCAACCGAAAACTCCACTATCTTGGTTACCTGTTCGGCTCGGACAGGAAGTTTAATTGTTCCCAGGATCATGGTCGTTTCTCCCGAGAATCCAGTTAAAGGCTTCGGCGCGGCTGTGATTTTGGCTAGGTCTATGTTCATCCTTCTGAGAGTTTCCCAGAAGATCACATCTACGGAGCTTCCTGTGTCTATCAGGACTCAGGCGACATCACAATCATCTACGATCAATTCTATCACGAGGGGGTCATTATGTGGTCGGTCGATGCCGGTGGTTTCCCTTTCTTCGAACGAGATAACATCGTTGGGAAGTTTGGAAGGTACTGACCAGTTGACACTTGCATCGGCTCGCCACTGAAAAGCTTTGATATAGGACACCGTGTCCGAACAGTATTGTGACCCACCCATTATCATATTTATTCTTCTTCGAGAACCTGACTGTGTCGCCTCGTCATCACGCCTTCCTCGCTTGGGAGTATCATCATTTTGATTTGTTTGGTTCGGATGATCCTTTTCGCCCTCTTGCTCAAAATCCTTCAAGCTGACTGCGTTACCGAGTTCTCTGGCTACCAGCTTCGCCGCAAGCTTCATTCCCAGGGTTCGGCAGTTGGCAGTTGAATGACCGTGCATGTGATGATACTCGCAGTAAGCTTTTTCATTGTACGAACTTTTACTTCGTGTACAGGTGTTCCATGGTGTTTTGCTTCGGCCTGTTCCCACCTGGTAGTTGTGGGCTCCTCCAAAATTGGGTTTCTCGTGGTGCACATATCCGTTTCCTTGAATACTCTTTTTATGAGGCGGTTGGTTCGGAGTTTGGAAGGAATGGTTCGTTGCTTTGGCGACTCCATATTTCTGAGACAAAACCTTCATCTCTTCTTCGTTGACTATGAAATCCGAGGCTCGGTGCAGTGCGTCCTGGATTGATAGTGGTGTGTTCAGAGCAATCTCTTTTCGGAATTCGGATTCGTACCACAGAGCCCTTTTTAAGGCGAGAACAGCGGCCTTGTCACTTATGTCTTCATCTTTTGACATCACTGCTTTGAATCTTCCTATGAAGCTTCGTAATGTCTCCATAGGCCCTTGAGTCAATGTCCATAGGTCGGCATCTGAGGCTCCTCGATCCATAAACATGGAGTAATGCTTCAAGAAGGCGGCAGACAGCTGCTGGAAATCATCGATGGAGTTCCGCTCTAATCTCGAAAACCATTGTAGAGCCGCACCCTTTAGATGCTCCACAAATATGAAGCAGAAACCGGCATCTCTCTCATTTTCTCTGAAATTGGCTCGGCCCATTGCTATGATAAACGCCGTTATGCGTTTTTTTGGGTCGGTTGTCCCTTCGTAGACTGAGACTTTGATCTTTCCTGGGTCGGAGATCCTTGCCTTGGTAATTCGGGCTGTAAACGGTGTATTGTGTGCTTCCTCCAGTACGCGGTCCATCTCCGGGACTTTACTGGTTGCCTTGTGCACCTGGGATCGGACGGCTTTCATCTCAGCAGTGGCTCGAACCAAGGAGGCTCGGATTTCGTCCAACTCTTCTCTCTGGGCTTGGCTCGTTGTTCTTGGCTCGTCAGTGTATTGTGCCTGTCGTACCCACAAGATATTTTCTTCCTCTTCTGCTAAGCTTCTGGCTCGGTTTAGGTTGATGTCGCCTTCGCTGGCTCGGGCTTCCGTCAGTGTTGGTGCAAATCCTTCGTCAACGGGATTCTCCGTATTGTGATCTCCTTCTAAGTGCCCCTCTTCATCAAGGATGATTGTTGCAGCCGAACCACCACTGGTGTGTTGGTCGCGTCCACCGCTGGCTTCTCTTGCTCCGCGAACCAGTCGAGGTGGCTCGGTGATACTTGATCTGGTTGCCGTGGGTGTGTGCTCGTTGACGGGATATGGTGGTGGCAATCCCCCCAGAGTCCTTGGTACGTCACGTGGTATTGAAAAATCCAAGGATGTTGGGTTTAAACCGAGCCGTCTAGTTATCCTGCTAACAGGTGGGTTCGTAGTCGAACCAATTCCTCCGGATCGTGTGTTTATGGCTCGGCTCTCCGTTGCCAGTGTCTCAATTTTTTCCGTCAGCGAGTTATTCAGCTTATCCTGCTCCTCGGCCTTCTTCAGCAACGTGGTCATCATATTATGGTGCAGACACTAGAGATCAAACGGATATTATGGTTAATGAAGTCACTGCTTTCTATAGCTCCGATAATTGCAATTTACGTGATGGCTCGGAGAACAGTAATATGGAGTAGACCAGCCAGAAGCTGATGCAAATGAGTGCGGCGACCACAATGTGGAGAATTCTGAGGTATGTTTTAGTATTTAAGGGTTGGCTTAATATTAATATTACAGTAACACTCAATTTAGCAACATTAACAAAGCCATTATCAGTGTATAAATGTAATTGAGGGTTTACATTTTTCATTTGAAACCAACAAATAAGGTAGCAAGACACAATGTTAGAGCTCCACCTACAATTTGTCTGATCAGTCAATATACTTTTTTCATGCAATAGTGTTACATTCGTATATACATTCACTAACTTCATCTCATTATTCACTCTAGATGGAGGAGGGCAATACAGATTTAGTAAATGACTCGGAGGTAGTTGAAGGAGCGGCAGCGGAGCAGGTCGATATCGGTGTGGACCATTCTGAGGTATGGTTTAGTAATAAGGTAGCAAGACATAATGTTATAGCTCACCATACACTTTGTCTGATCAGACAATCTAATTTTTGACGCGATAGTTTTAAATTCGTATTTACATTAACTAACTCCATCTCATTTACTCACTATAGATGGAGGAGGGTCATGGGGATTTAGTCAGTGACTCGGAGGTAGCAGATGCCGAGGCAGCGGAGCATGTGGACCACGGTGTTGACAACTCGGGGGTATCGTACATTTATATGAAGAGGAATGTTGTTTTTTAGATGATAATTTTTGTAAAGTTAATATTCAATTGATATCTAAACCACTCAATTATATTACTAGGTAAATCAAACAGATGATGGGGGTCTAACTCTTGGTGGATCAGATACTGTAAAACCATGCGACAACATAGAGGGGGATGGATTTTTGCCTGGATTTAGAAAAAGCAAGAGGATGCAGACTATTTCTAGCCGATTGGACAAACGTTACCAATGTGACAAGAGGCTAAAGTCCATCATTTCACATCCAAGCAGATCCAACCCACAATCATTATGCCTGGCAGATGTGGAAGAACAACTCCCTTCATTGATGAATTCTATAAAAAGGTTAGCAAGATATCATAGTAGGTAGACTTTTAAATTCTTTACTACGCCAAGGTTGTTATACTTTCGTTATACCTTGTAAATGTACAAGATAACAATTGGTCATCTATCAATAGTCCTATCAACATGGGAAACTCTGTCTCACTGTCCAACAAGGACTTAGTATACCTACTCGACCGAGGAAAACCAATGGGAATCAAGGTATGATAACAAAATGGTTCCCACAACTTTATCATTTACGGTGCATGATATTTTTCTTATACACGGTTTGTACAATTGATGTAGGCCATGGATGCGCTTTTACAGTTCACTAGACATGTCCTTCGGTGCGACGAAATTGATGGCGAGAAACTTAAAGTGGATGTGCTAGATATGACGTTTGTTTCCCAAATTTACAAACTGTACAAAACTGGACGCGTTCCAATTCCCGAAGTCACTTGTACAAAGAATCCTGGGAGAGGGTGAATCCGACCGGGTCCAACTTTTCTCTGAAGCTAATAAAGTGTACGTGCCATTCAACTTTGACGAAAAATATTAGGTTGCTCTATGTGTTGACTTGCTGCAGACCAAGATACATGTCATTGATTGCAATGTCCATGCAATGTCCGATGCCGCTGTTTTGAGGGAGCTTCGCCCTATTGCTGTTATGCTTCCATATCTATTCAAACAGGTTGCTGCGAATACTCCTATGAATGAAGCCCCCATTGCCCCATATACGTTGGCAAGGGCTTATGGTATCCCACAAGTGAAAGCCCCACAAGATTCTGGTTTAATGTCTATTATTCTAATCCAAGCTCACGCAGCTGGCGGTCTGGAGGAATGCAAAGTCTTGGAAGCTTCAATGCTCGATTCGGAGGCTAAAAAAATGGTGTACGCCCTAATTAAGTGTTATTGTGTTTAGTGGTTTACTAGTCTAACTAGTTTTATGTTTTGTCTATCGTTGGGTGTATTTTTCTTAGTTGGAACATTCCTAGATGTCCTTGTCATGTTATGCTTATTAACGGCTATCCGGAGACTTATTTTGATATTTACGGTGTTTTTTCGGAGAATTTGTTGGATTTTTATATGATAATTAATTGTTTAGCAGTTAAATGTCCTAACTAGTTATCTGGATGCAATACTGTTTTATAGACATCCAAATAGGATAACTCTTACCTTGCAATCGCTTAGTTGAGACGATTATAACAAATATACTTACGGGCTACGTAATATGATAACACGATAATTTTACGTTTATCGTGTTAACTCAGTTGTCATATCATTTAAATGAAGATCACGAAGTCTCTGAAAAATTAACATGATAACAATTATAATATCATGTTATCGAGAATGTTAACTTGCTAACACACGGTTATTATGCAAGTAACGTGGTAAACAAGTAAGTATATCATATAATATAGCGTACTAATCCAGTTATCATATAATATACTATGAAATTGTTGTGTCACACGAGTTACCATAAACTATAAAATATTATGTAGAGACTGTAATAGTGTGTGATATCTAGACAAACATATAATTCCAAGTATAAAGTATTCCGGTAATATATAGATCTCATTATGATAACAAATTGGTTATCAGTTAAATATACTTACTAGTTATCCGGATACAATACTGGTTTGTAGACATCCAAATAGGATAGTTATTGTGCTAACTCAGTTGTCATATCATTCAAAATAAGATATTCCAAATGAAGATCGTGAAGTCTCTGAAAAATTAACATGATAACAATTATAATAACATATTATCGAGAATGTTAACTTGCTAACAATTATCATTGTTATTTGTAACATGCTAAAAATATATCTGATAGTTAATTGGTTAGCAGTTAAATGTCCTAACTAGTTATCTGGATGCAATACTGCTTTATAGACATTCAAATAGGATAGCTCTTACCTTGCAATCGCTTAGTTAAGACGATTATAACAAATATACTTACGGGCTACGTAATATGATAACACGATAATTTTACGTTTATCGTGTTAACTCAGTTGTCATATCATTTAAATGAAGATCACGAAGTCTCTGAAAAATTAACATGATAACAATTATAATATCATGTTATCGAGAATGTTAACTTGCTAACACACGGTTATTATGCAAGTAACGTGGTAAACAAGTAAGTATATCATATAATATAGCGTACTAATCCAGTTATCATATAATATACTATGAAATTGTTGTGTCACACGAGTTACCATAAACTATAAAATATTATGTAGAGACTGTAATAGTGTGTGATATCTAGACAAACATATAATTCCAAGTATAAAGTATTCCGGTAATATATAGATCTCATTATGATAACAAATTGGTTATCAGTTAAATATACTTACTAGTTATCCGGATACAATACTGGTTTGTAGACATCCAAATAGGATAGTTATTGTGCTAACTCAGTTGTCATATCATTCAAAATAAGATATTCCAAATGAAGATCGTGAAGTCTCTGAAAAATTAACATGATAACAATTATAATAACATATTATCGAGAATGTTAACTTGCTAACAATTATCATTGTTATTTGTAACATGCTAAAAATATATCTGATAGTTAATTGGTTAGCAGTTAAATGTCCTAACTAGTTATCTGGATGCAATACTGCTTTATAGACATTCAAATAGGATAGCTCTTACCTTGCAATCGCTTAGTTAAGACGATTATAACAAATATACTTACGGGCTACGTAATATGATAACACGATAATTTTACGTTTATCGTGTTAACTCAGTTGTCATATCATTTAAATGAAGATCACGAAGTCTCTGAAAAATTAACATGATAACAATTATAATATCATGTTATCGAGAATGTTAACTTGCTAACACACGGTTATTATGCAAGTAACGTGGTAAACAAGTAAGTATATCATATAATATAGCGTACTAATCCAGTTATCATATAATATACTATGAAATTGTTGTGTCACACGAGTTACCATAAACTATAAAATATTATGTAGAGACTGTAATAGTGTGTGATATCTAGACAAACATATAATTCCAAGTATAAAGTATTCCGGTAATATATAGATCTCATTATGATAACAAATTGGTTATCAGTTAAATATACTTACTAGTTATCCGGATACAATACTGGTTTGTAGACATCCAAATAGGATAGTTATTGTGCTAACTCAGTTGTCATATCATTCAAAATAAGATATTCCAAATGAAGATCGTGAAGTCTCTGAAAAATTAACATGATAACAATTATAATAACATATTATCGAGAATGTTAACTTGCTAACAATTATCATTGTTATTTGTAACATGCTAAAAATATATCTGATAGTTAATTGGTTAGCAGTTAAATGTCCTAACTAGTTATCTGGATGCAATACTGCTTTATAGACATTCAAATAGGATAGCTCTTACCTTGCAATCGCTTAGTTGAGACGATTATAACAAATATACTTACGGGCTACGTAATATGATAACGCGATAATTTTACGTTTATCGTGTTAACTCAGTTGTCATATCATTCAAATGAAGATCGTGAAGTCTCTGAAAAATTAACATGATACCAATTATAATATCATGTTATCGCGAATGTTAACTTGCTAACACACGGTTATTACGCAAGTAACGTGGTAAACAAGTAAGTATATCATATAATATAGCGTAATAATCCAGTTATCATATAATATACTATGAAATTGTTGTGTCACACGAGTTACCATAAATTATAAAAATATTATGTAGAGACTGTAATAGTGTGTGATATATAGACAAACATATAATTCCAAGTATAAAGTATTCCGATAATATATAGATCTCATTATGATAACAAATTGGTTATTAGTTAAATGTACTTACTAGTTATCCGGATACAATACTGGTTTGTAGACATCCAAATAGGATAGTTATCGTGCTAACTCAGTTGTCATATCATTCAAAATAAGATATTCCAAATGAAGATCGTGAAGTCTCTGAAAAATTAACATGATAACAATTATAATAACATGTTATCGAGAATGTTAACTTGCTAACAATTATTATTGTTATTTGTAATATACTAAAAATAATATATGAGACCTGCAAAGTGCTAACACACGTCCGACGACGACTGTTATTATGTAAGTAACGTGGTAAACAAGTAAGTATATCATATAATATAACATGTTAACCCAGTTATCATATAATAAACTATGAAATTGTTGTGTCACATGAGTTACCATGTAAGAGCTATCCTATCTGGATGTCTACAAACCAGTATTGTATCCAGATAACTAGTAAGTAAATTTAACCGATAACCAATTTGTTTTAAATTGACGGAATAATTTACACTTGGAATTATGTTTGTCTAGATATCGCACACTATTTTAATTGTTACCACGATTACATTTTATTATATAGACAACAACGGTATTAGCAAACTAATAGATAGCCTTCCTATACGTAATATGTTAAGAGCTATCTTCTTTGGATGTCTACAAACGAGTATTTTATGAGGATAACAAGCTAAGACATCCAACAAACATATTCCAACGTCTGCTAATAGAACATACCACATCTTATGGAACATTTTTTTATAATTAAACATTATGGCATCAACGTTTGATACAGGTGGGGATATGTGACTACATTCCGAGGATAATTATACATACGAAACATGAGAAATATTTGCCGACTGAGTCATATATCTACATACAAAAGATCTGTTTCATTCTTATTTATTTCACATTTTGGAGCCTGAAGCAGTCTCCACGCACCATACCCTCCATCTGTCATCACAACATGCTTCCAAAAAACTTGCCCGACATAACTAAATTTATGGATCATTAGTAAAACAATACTAATTATACAACCAGCCAGCAAGATATATTTCATAGTTACCATTGCAAGTTGTGAGACATACCTAGATCGGATTCTTACAAGTTGCACGGTTATGCCAAAGAATGTGGCAACGCGTGCATCTTCTCCTGGATACTCGCTTTCACACATAAAATAAAATTGATTAGTTCATATGTATTAATAAATCAAGCATGGATTACTTTGGGATATTGTAGGCATTATACCTTAAACTCCCCCTAGATGGTATACGCTGCTTTCTTGGTCTCCCAGGGGGTCTCCTAACTGACGGTGGTGCTAGGTTCCCGCCTCCTACATCGCCTGCAGAAGGAGCAAGCGTGTTTATGTCTGGGACAGGCATGATTAATCCACTATAAGCCATCTTTCTGTATTCTCGTGTGTAGTGAATACCTACCAAACTATCAACTTGAACTCCCTCTTGGAGTGCAGTTGCAACTGCATGAGTACATGGGATGTATAATAGTTAAAACACCCTGCAACTGCATGTTCTCTCCCACAAATGGACTGCAAAAGCTCCGTCTAGCTCATCACGTACTTCATATTGGTCATCCCCGATCTTAAGTGTATAATATACTGACGATACCTAAAAGTTGTCAATAATCATCTCTTGCACCTTTGGGTTTATTATATCTTCTTCCGTCTCGGCAGATTCACGGCATAGAGCAAACCAAGTGACGAGAGTTGTGCGGATAGTCTCGAGTATTGAGATGACGGGGAAGTTGCGTGCCATTGTGAGAACATTGTTCAAAGACTCTGATATGTTGCTGGTCATTATATTGTACCTTTCACCCACGAAATGCGATCTTGTCCAATGTTCGAACCCAATATTTGTGAGATACTCTGCACATCTAGAATCCATAGCCTTTATCTCTGCGAAGTATCTGTCAAACTCACTAAGGCGGTATGCCCTAGCAGCTTCTAAGACCAAAAAACTCAGTGTTGGTGACTTAAATATTGATTGAATATTCTTTTGGAGGTGGACGATACAAGCTGCATGAGAAGACATCGGATAAACCTGCATTTTTTTAAAAAATGCTCGTTAAAACTGTTAGCAGGCAATTATTAGACTAACTAGCATGCATTTATTATCTTGCCTAGCAGGGAATTATTAGTTTAAGGCAAATTTAAGGCAAATCACAGCTTTCTTCGTTCTCTACCATTTTAATGAAATAAGGAAAAACATGTAACACGTCTCACTTAGCATGAAGCAAAATATCCAAGTAGCAGAGCTATAATCATCCACTATTATTAAGATATATTTATATCCAACAATAGTAGGAACATCAAAAGGGCCCCACCTGTCAATTTGAAGCAATTCAAATGATAGTGCACATGCTATTTCTAGATTTGAAAGAAAGATGTTTATGTTTGGATAAATGACAGATGTGGCGAATATCAGATCTTGTTTTATTAGTTTTAGATTTTGATAAATGCAATACATCAGATAGAAAATCATTCTTTGAGTAAGAAGGATGATCTAATGTTTTATGCCATGTAACTGAATAACCATGAAATGTAGAGCATATAGAATATACCTGTCGAAGACAGTATTATTGGGACTACTGATCCAGAACATATAAATTGCCAACTTGACTACCTTGACCAATCATCAATTCATGTGTAATTGTCTGAATAAAACATACATCAAAAGTGAAACTAACTTTAGAATTTAAATTTTTTCTCAAAACACTGACACTCAACAAGTTAAACTTGAATTTAGGAATATACAACACATTCTGGAGAGAGATATCATCAGTTAATTGAATAAACCTTTGCCCACTATGGTAGCTGTGTAACCATTAGGAAGAGTAACAAAAGTACTATCTAAGGGTTTATATTCTAAAAAGATCTCTAGTATGTGTGACATGATGAGTGGCTTCTAAATCTATTACCAAGCTCTAAGAGATACTTCTGGTTCTTGAGATATTGAGGAAACATGCATGTCATAATACGAATGTGTGTAGAGAAAAATGAAAGTACTTGAAATATGAGAGAAAAGAGGTGCATAATCTGAAGTCGAAGCACAAGCTTTCTAAATTGTTGGTGTAACACTAGAAGTGTGAAGTTGTGAACTCAAATAGGATATCATTGTATGAATTTTTTCCTTAGAAATACTCTCACAAGCAAGCTCTTCGTTCTTCTATTGCTGGTTCTTATTAACACAATTTGTTGCATCAAGGTTTGTGGTATCCAAATATCATTGCTTCTTGCCTTTCAACATACCATGCCGGTAACCATCCTCCTTGTAGCACTTGTCTACTGTGTGACCAATTCTGGAACAGTGTGAGCATTTTAGTTTATGGAAACAAACATGAGATAAGAGAATTTGATTCTGATCTGCAGTTGGAACATTATGAACTTGAAAAGCAGCATGATTAGAAAACAACTTAGTAGTTGATCCCACCATGCGCTGACACTCATCTTGATCAAGCATATTGTAGATCACTGTCAATCCTGGTCGAGACTTCATGTTCAATATCTAATCCCGTATGTTAGCAAAATTGTGATTCAATCCCATAAGAAATTATATGATTCTACTAGTCTCAATATGTTCCAATAATTCCTTGACTTGGTCACAATTACACTTCTTTGTAGAATTAAACTTGGTGTTAGATAATTGTTCCTAAAGAGTTTTCTTGTTGTAGTATATGGACAAATCAAGTCTGACTTGCTTGAGAGTAGTAATGGATTGTTCAAGTTGATACTTCTGTGGCAGATTGCTAACTCGAAACCTTAAGAACATATCATTCCACATCTCTACTGCATCTTCATAGTATAAAATACTATCATATATTTCTTTACTTACATCATTCATTAATCAAGCCTTAACCATTTTGTTACATCTACTCCAAATCAACAAATTATCAGTTTCAACAGGTCGATGGAAAGATCCATCAACAAAACTAAGTTTGTTCTTTGCATCTAAACTAACTCTCATAGCAATAAACTAGTTGTTGTAATGTGTTCTATCAAGGATGTCTGTAACAATGCATAATCTAGGATGATCTGCGGAATGTCAGAAATACGGACTATGTGTGTTGTTATAGGAACTTATACGAGTAGAAATTGATCTAGAAATGCCACGATTAGTCGGAAAACGAGGATATTGAGTCACTGTGATTTCATGTTCGACTGGTGTAGAAGAACCTGCATGCTCCTTTACCGTTGATGCTGCAAAATTCGGTGAAACGATCAGAATCCTGAGCTTTCTCCCTTGTTTCGCCATTGTTGAGTATCGATTCAAATAAGAAAGTGTCTGATTCCAAACGAAGCTTATCGGCGAGGATTTTGAGTTTTCGATCCCAATCAAAACACTGCTTAAGGTTCGATTCAATAAACAATTGGTGGAAATGAATCAAAAGATAAGAAAAACAGAAGGATTCGAAGAAAAATAGAATAAATTAAGCAGAAAAATCTGTGATATCATATGAGTAATTGTGAATCGAGAGATTATTTTCTATTATTTCTCATTAATCACAAAATATCTTGATTACAAGGGTTATTTCTCATTAATCACAAAATATCTTGATTACAAGGGTTATATACAATTTTCCCAAACCCAAAGACTAAACCCGTAATGTATATACAAACATACATTAAACCGGAAATAACCGAGACTAAACCAACATAAATCAACAGATGTTAATATGTTCACTCTATGATAATTCTAGACTTCAACATAGAAATATCGCACCTCAGAAAGAAGGTTTGCAAAAATAAAATAAAAAATAGACCTTTATAGCCAGCTCAAATACGTCATTTTCACTGAAATAAATGCAAAATAATAAGAAATATGCCCTTTTGAGTTCACAATTACTCATTCTCTCTTTAATGCAAAATAATAAGTAATAATTAGACCACACACATGCAGTTTTATCATTATAGTTTGTGTTTAATTTTCCACCACGCATTATCTCTTTTAAAAAAAAATGTCACATCCATATAAATATATCAACATAAACAAGTCATTTGAGTTGGAAAATAACAGAGATTTGGGTTTCCTTATTTTATCTATATGTAATGAGCATGTAAGAATATCATCAGTTTTAGAAAATATGATGGTGATCAATAGGATGTGGTTGTTCTCGGTTATCTTTATAGCGTCTTGTGTACTTGGTTTCAAGGCGGTGATAGTGGTCGGGGCCGGAGCGGTGGCAATAATTGTGTTTAATGCGGCGATAGTCTGGTTAAAGGTTTGGTTCATGTTCGAATGCCATACTTTGATGCTTCTGTTTCCATTTAGTTTGTTGTTTTTAGTTGTTCTTGTACAAAAAAGTTCTTGAATTGCCAAAAAAATACATTTTTGTTACATTGACATTTTTTCTAGACTTATAAGTGTATTGAAAACTGTAGTGTCAATGTGTATGCCCCCAAGTATCGTTCTGAGCTCAAAGCCCGACATAGGCATTTGATTAGATTATTTGGTGTTGGAGTATTGAGATGACGGGGAAGTTGCGTGCCATTGTGAGAACATTGTTCAAAGACTCTGATATGTTGCTGGTCATTATATTGTACCTTTCACCCACGAAATACGATCTTATCCAATGTTCGAACCCAATATTTGTGAGATACTCTGCACATCTAGAATCCATAGCCTTTATCTCTGTGAAGTATCTGTCAAACTCACTAAGGCGGTATGCCCTAGCAGCTTCTGAGACCAAGAAACTCAGTGTTGGTGACTTAAATATTGATTGAATATTCTTTTGGAGGTGGACGATACAAGCTGCATGAGAAGACATCGGATAAACCTGCATTTTAAAAAAAAATGCTCGTTAAAACTGTTAGCAGGCAATTATTAGACTAACTAGCATGCATGTATTATCTTGCCTAGCAGGGAATTATTAGCTTGCCTTGTATTCGCATATAGTATGCTACCAATAAATTTAAGGCAAATCACAATTTCAATAATTGTTACTTTGAGGTTAGGTTACAAATTAAGTAATAAAATATAATGCTTACATAAATTCTTACTATGAGGACAGTAAACTAACCTTACGGATACTGGTGTAGATAGAGGAGTGGCGGTCTGACATGAAGACCAAGTCCGGTGCATCAGGGACAATAGCAGACAGTTTATGCATGAACCATTCCCAGGCATGATCATTTTCGCTATTCACTATAGCGAATGCAAGGGCAAAGATTTGGAAATTACCATCCTACACACTTACGGCTATCAAACACCCTCCATATCGTCCACGTAGATGAGTACCATCTACCACTATTACCTTCTGCATATACCGAAAACCCTTCACGCATGCATCTAGTGAAAAAAATACATACTTAAACCGTTCCACATTACCTTTGTCTTGCTCTGTCTCCAAAGCTACTTGGGATTTTGGAATTGTACTCAACAACAACCTAAAATATGGTGGGATTAATGCAAAACTCCCCATTGTTGACCCCACAGCATTGTCCATTGTTATTTCCCGTGCCCTCCAAGCTTTCCAATACGATACATTCAAGATAAATTCTTGGCGTAGAATGCGACGGAGCTCATTTGGTTTCAGTCCCATAATATCTCCACCATAATTTGACCGCATCAAGTTCCCAATAACAGCCGTAGAAGCTATCGTATGGAAATTACCACTCGCATCCACACTGCAAGTGTGCTCTAGTGTAGCACTTTGCACTTCGTATCGGCTGCTGTCATCCATCTTTGACACGTATACTCGCCATGGGCATAAGTCACCCACACATACCACCACCACCACCATGTTCGTGCATGAGCGTGCGTATATGAAGTGAAACTTCCGGTTGATGGCGTGTATTGCTAACTTCAGCTTGCAGTCTTCCTTGTTCTTAAAAACACGGCCAACAAATATGTCATCACCTTCATAATGAACATCCCTCAAAGCCTTTTGTAACGCATATGTAATCAAAATGAACATGGTAGCTAATTAGGGTTTTACTATGTGAATAACATCACTTTGGTTTAGACAGTATCGCAGCAACAGTTTTTCCTTGTTAATATGCTCAGCACGTTAACTCCTATGCAGTTATTTGTATGAACTACAACTTTGAAAATGTTATATGTCGAATATGAATTTTAGGTAACAAAAATAAATATCCATCTGGCTGACAGCTTCCTATATACATATATAAAATACATTTACCTTCGTCAGTAACATCGTCGAAATGTGGAGGGGCATCACGCTCATATAATATTGTTTGCACCTTAGCGTCCAACATCCGGGTAGCTTCCTCTTGTAAGACAGCTTGGTATGAACTAGACCCACCCTTCTCCACCACCGGAGTTATTTCGTCGCTTACAATTTTCTTCCCCTTTTTCCATTCGTCCAATCCATGGTATCGGCATCACTGTTGAGTATCCTAACTGTTCATCTGAGCTTGGATAGTTTCGTGGGACCATGTCATCTCCTGTAAACATAAATGAAGTAATTAAGAACAGACTATGTCACATTATTCTCCTAAGGGGACAATGTAATCCATACCTACCAATGACACCCGACTAGTTCCTGTAAAAAGACAGTCATTCATTGGATCCTCATTTGTGGATGATGGGGTTGCAAAGTTGTTGCTAGAACTGAACGATGTTTCAGATGAGCTAATAGAAATAGAAGATGTCTGAGTTGGTAAGACATCAGTCGGTCCTGTCGAACCAAAATATGCACTAGCAAGCGTAAGCTGCAACGTTTTATCATCATTTGAAGGTTTATCTTTGGCCATCAATCCATTGTACTTCTCCAAAGTCTCTTTCCTGGACACATGATTCAGACTACACTTCATACGCAACTGGGTCGCAACAGTCTTTTGTGCTGCGTTTTGGGTGGGCATGTTCATCATGTTAACTCCACCAACAAAATCACGCCATAACTGGTATAGATGACTGCGATCTAGGTCAGCTGTCAAAAGTAAATTTTAGTAACATGTATGCCATTTCTTATTGGAATGACTTAAAAAAAAGTCTGCATTTAACCTGTTGTGTTATCCAGGTCAAAGTCAGAAGGACCTCCAAATCCGTCTGTAATGCGATAAGAACATCCGGTCTTCTCCTTGCCTTTTATGGGATTAGGCGGTACAAGAGTTGAACAGCTAATACCAGCGGTACCCACCAAATGTACTTTTCTCATATTCGTTACCTTCGCTAGACCATCTATACAAAATATGCCTTTTAGTACCTTGTAAGTGCTGCAGGCACCAACGCCCTCAAATTTGCTAAACTAACAGTTAATCAGCTACCTAGATCTTACCTATGTCAAAGTTTGAAGGCCCTCCGACTTCGGTTGTAAGGAGATACGAGCATCCGGTTGTACTGCTAACCTTTGTCTTACCCGGTATGAGGTTTGTTAGCAGACTAACTCTTGCACTATCACCAGTACCTTCACCTTGCATTGTATTCATCTCCCTTCTTCCTAGAGTTACCTTCGCCCGCAAGTACACTTCTTCGAGATCGACTCTGATGGCCATGAATAACGCCACATCTTCACTGTCAGAAATTTGCAATGGATATGCCTTCCTCCAATCAGGTCCAAGCATCCAGTGCGGCCATTGGTAGGTGAGCTCGACATCATCGTCATCAGAAAGCGAGAAATTTGCTTTTACCGCTTGTACTACTGTTGCGTAGTCATTGTTTTCACGCATCTCAACTGAAAAATTAAACCCTTCTAGGTCTATTAGATTGTCCCAGTAGCCTTTTGCATCCATCACCCACCTCCCACGCACCAACCGAACCGTAATAGCCATTGTTTGCCCTGGGAACATTAAAGAAATAGAAAAAACCATTAATCCAATGTATAAAAAACCTTAACAACCGTTACTTTATTTCTTAGCAGCACCCCAGATTGATTTCTTAGCAACTGATGCTGATTTATAGGTTTGCTCATCTAAAACATTAACTAACATACCTGTTACTGTCGCTCTTTATCTCTACCAACTTTTACAAAAATATTAAAGTTCTTACAGATGCTTTCGGTAAAAAGAGAAGTTTATCCTTTAACAACTCGTTTTCTCTTACATATAGGGAGTTATCTTCGACAAGAAAATTTACAGTATCCAAGAAACCCATAATTACTCTGCAACAAGATATTTATCAAGATATAACGGATGGTCAGATCTCATTCTCGAGCCGCAGATCGTGTGAAATTATTATAGGCCAAATCTTTCGCATTTAATGTTGTATCTGCAGCTTTATTATATAGTGTAGGGCTATTATCGGTATTTCAGCGAGAAGTTAATGTCCGATACTTAATTATTATTGGCTAAAACTCCACAAATCAATGGTTGAACTGGCGGTCTGGGTCAAATCTAATAATTTACAACCACCTGATGTTTCTATTTATTAAACTAATCATATGTTTCAGAATTTAAATATTTTATTTTATTTTCATCGGGAAATAGTTAAAAACAAAAATATCAGCCGAAAACATAATTGTAAAAAGGAAATATAATTGTAAAAAATAAATATAGGTGTAAAAAGGAAAGTTAAAATTGATTCGCGCAAATCTCAAAAAATATCTCTTAGGATATCTTTGAAAAAATAAATTAAATTGATAATGGCATTGGTCGTAAATAAGTGAATTCATTGATGATATTTTAGTCACTCTTTCATAAAGTTGATTGTGAACACAACACCTGAGTAAATTACATCTTAATTAATGTTAAAAATTATTTACTATTTAATTCGTCCAAAAGATTAGAAAAAGCATATTTACTCATTAGGAGACTGCAACATCTTCATCATCTCAAACAATATGTTTCGAACTCTATACGATATAACCTTTATAAATTAATACTTTAAAATTAAATTACTATAAATTAATAAAATTTCTCGGTTCCGAGTTTAACCAATGTAAAAAATAGCAAAATTTGATAAGATAATAATTTGTTTGAAACTCCAATATAAAAGATGGTCCCAATAATAACTTAAATTAATAACTATAAATTTTATGCATATATATATATATATATATCTTAGAAAATTTAATAAAATATTATTATAGTGTTGTATGTTTATATTTAAAGTTGAAATTTCGTTGGAACTAATTTCTAATTTTTCTTACTGCATCAAATTTTTTTGGTATTGTCATTTATATCTCCTTCCAAAAATTGTAAAGAGTTCTAGACGTGATAATTATTTTATTACGTGTAAATATATTGGATAGTGTTATCTCGTCTTAAACATCATCCACGTAATTTTTCTAAACTCTGAATTTTTGAGGATGTATCCTTTTTACCCGGATAGTCAAGTGGATTATTAACGTCCATTCTATTATGATAACCAAAATTATTAACATAATGTGAAATAAAATGAATATGTAAACAATAAAGTATACACAATTTTAAATAAATAAATTTTTAGAAGACTTTGTACAAATTTTAAAGTAAACTACTTATTTTATATAAAAGATATTTTACAAAAATCATGAACTAAAAAAATCTCTCTATAAATTAATAAATTTTCAAAGCACCAACATTATTAATTTATAGAGGTTTTCTGTATTATCAACCCCTATATAAAAAATACTCGACATAGCCATGGTTAATACTTTCAACTTCGAGTAAAAGGGTGAAAGACTCCTTCGTTGGCAACAAACTCCTATTAACATCGTCTTATCTTCGAGTTGAAAATAAATCCAATCATGGTATGTAATCAGGTATGATACTTTCCAAAAACTATCCACTTGGCATCAATTTTTTTCATGGAAAACTACTTCTTCCAAGGATTAATGATCTAATGTCTGACTCTCTTTTCATGCCGAGAATTCATTAACAACATGGTTTAGAATGTGTGGTGGTTTCTGCTTAGTGTCATGAAAGACCATTTTCATTTTTCATTTTCCAGATGAATCTATAACATGAAACTCTTAATTATGACTAATTCACTCTTATATCACTTTATACTTCATTAAAATTCTTTATTAATTATGCTAAACTCTCATTTGCACAATCTTATATATATTATAGTTGAGGAGATATTTGGTAAAAAAATCATATGTGTAGAGTTTTAGGGGACACATCAATTAAATTAACCAATCATAATATTTCAATTAATTCTATATGTCATGGTGAAAATCTCTACATATTTTCATTTTTTTTTTAACATAAACTCACAAATACATGTTACAAATTTAAATCCAACTAAAACGTAACATTTTAATTTTAAAATGTAATATAATATATTTGTTTAACGATAAATCATTTACTGATCAATTACTTTATAAAAATTGTATTAATGTCCATTTGGATACCATATTTGAAAATATAAATTGATCATACAATTATTTTCTTTAATATCACTTAATTGTATCCATATTACTTTAATTAAAGTTGAGTTTTTTTTTTGTTATAAACGTACAATTTTACAAATAAAATATTTTTACAATTTTTATAGAAAACATGATAAGTTTATTGATATTGGTGAAATCCAAACAGTTTATACAAAATAAATTGAAAATAAAAAATTAATGTTTGAATTTCGAAAGATCATCAGTTTTACTTTTTATTACATCTTTGGTTTTTTTTATTTTAAAAGATTTTTACAAACTAACGCGATATTTTTTTGGGTTTGGTGAACTCAAATAAGTTTGAGAAAACTCATAATCTCAAATGTATTTGATTTACACACAAAATGCTTACATGCAAGCCAAATGGCAAATTAAACTTTGTATGATAAAATATATTTATCTATCATATATACTATTTCTAATTTTTTTGATACATTAAAATTTTTATGGATTTGTTTTTTCAAATACTCTAATCCCGCGTTTGACGCGGATCAATAATCTAGTAGAAAATTAATAAGCAAGGAAACCATGAAGAAATGCTCAGAAGAGACAGGTTCGAAAATTTAATCAAACACCTTTTTGCCATAAAAGTTTATAGCATCCAAATCAATGTAATTCGACTTAATCTAACATTAATCACACATCAATTGAAAGATTCAACAAAATCTAATATAAGCATCATCATTCATCATAATCTAACCTATCCAAGTTTCAATATATTATACTAGTCAGTCATAATGCAAAACACAATAAACATAAATAAATTGAAATAAACACGATAAACACAATAGTAGAGATGTCAAACTGAGCTAGCTCGCTCAGCTCAGCTCAGCTCATGATGAGCTAGAGTATTTCACGGCTCAGCTCAGCTCAACTCATTTATTATACGAGCTTATATTCATAAGCTCGAACTCAGATCATCTAGATCGTGATCTAAATGAGTTAGCTCGCGAGTTAATACAAAATAAATATAAGAATAAAATAATTAAAAATTAAACTACTATAAAATCCAAAATTAATTTTAAATGTTCAACAGTAAAAACAAATCCAAATAATATTGTTATCGAATGCTAAATCAAATCCAAGGTCTAATAATAAAAAATAAAATGTAAAACAAAAATTAATTTCTATTTTTTTAATATAAGTATAATGAATTATTTCTATTTTTTCTTAAGTTAAAACTTAAAAGAGAACAAGAATATATATTTTGGTTGGTATATCAAAAATATATTTACAATATAATATTTTAAATCTTAAAAAAAAGATTTGTTCGTGAGCTAGCTCACGACTCATTAGAGCTGGCTCGCATAACTCGCCAACTCATTTAAGCTCGATCACTTAACTCGTTTATTAAATGAGCCTAAAAAACATAGCTCGGACTCGTGAAAATCCGAGCTGAGCTGAGTCAGCTCATGAGTTTTGACTCATTTTGACACCCCTACACAATAGCATTAATGTAGGATGTATTTAAAATAGAGAAATTAAAGAAGAAATGATAAGAAATCTTCGCTAAATGGCATAGAAAAAAGAAATTCATTGACAAAGTCTTGATTACACTTAGATTAAAACTTGAATGAAAACTAGAATGTAGCTTAAAACTTAGGTCTAAAAACTCTAAATGTAGCTTAAATAGTAAAAGAACTTGGACCGTGTCGATCCTAGATAAATCGGGTCAAACCCGATCAGATAAGAGTGGTTTGCGGTTTGGATTAGTGGTCAGTGCACCGCGGGTCACCAAACCACAGACTTGGGCAGTGGTTGCTCGAGCTTGGGCTCTAGGACCACGGGAGAAAGGTCGAGGAGAAATCACAGTGTCCGATCTTGGAAGAATCGAGTAGATGTACCGGGCCACGTGAACCGCGAATCCTTGATGCGGTCTTGAGCATGCACATAACTCGAAGCTTTTGTCGTGGGGAAATCACGATGGCCCGTTTGGTTTCTTGATCAATGCTCCTTACTGTGAGCAATGTGCTACGAACCGCGAATTGAGCTTCTCTCAATCCAAAAAGATATTTTCTCGATCCACGATGGTTTTTCTCGAACCAAAACTTAGATTTTGGTCAAATCTTTGCATAACTTTTACAAGTTTTAGCTAGCGCGAGATGAATTCGAAAGCTTGAACATGGGCAAATAGTGAAAACACAAGTCCAAATTAGGCATAGCAGAGCATCTTGGCACGAGCATGGGAGCCGTTCCAGAGGTTCCTGATACGACTGAAGGTCTACCAAACCAGAGCCGAAGAGCATCGAACCGTAGCAGAATTCCGAATAGGAACTACATGGTGAAATTGAACCATCCCTTGCATTTAGTTTTAATTATTTCTTTTAATTGTTTCAGTTGTTAATAATGTGAGAATTAGTCCGTTAGAAAAAGATATACATTTTGATTTTAACGAGTTCTACCTAGGCATGGCCTGGACATTCGGGTATTCGGTTCGGTTCCGGATAAAAACCGATCGGTTTCGGATCTTTCGGGTAGAGAAGTTTAGGACCCATCGGATATTTTTGCAGTTTCGATTCGGTTTCGGTTCGGTTCCAATCGATTTCGGGTCGGTTCTTGATTATAAGAACCGATAATTACCCGAAAAATTCGGTTCTCATTCGGTTCGATTCCGGATATTTTTTACCCAAACTACCCATATCCACCCTAGAACCAAAATATCTATAATTTATGTTTCGTATATTTCGGATACCCGTTCGGTTCTCGGTTCCGTTCGGATTCGGTTCCGATTCTTCGGTTCTAAGCATATAAGATCCATCGGATATTTTTGAAAAATCGGTTCGGGTTCGATTCAAATAATTTCGGATCAATTCCGGTTCAGTTTTTCGGTTCCGAGTATTTTGCCCACCCCTAGTTCTACCGATAACATCAACACCACTATTTGTTTTTTTTCTTTTAATATCATCAAATAACATGAAAATTACAGAGTATACGAAATTAACCCAAATAAATTACAGGAGTAAATTCTCAAAAGTCATTTCAGTAACTTTATAAAGAATATATGTTTTTTGCATTAATTTGTTAACTTTCTTCATTATGGTACAAAATTTTTATTTTACACCTACATTCAAATAATATACTATTCAACCGGAGACCCATCTATAATTCAGGCTAAAGATCCATTTAGCATATATAAAACAAATCAGGAGCAAACCTTATTGTTCTTCCTTAGGTATGCATGTGCACCTCTTTTGTTCTTCGGTTAACTCCTAAATGGATATCCCCACCAAAATAACACAAAATTAAAAATGGATATTCAATATTAAGTATTCTTTATCTAATTTACTTTTTAACTAATCATTTTTAATTCAAACTAATTCATTTGCTGGGTTCCTCTGAGAGGTTTTATGTGCATATGTTTAGATATATTACCTGGATCTGCCTTTGAAGAACCTTCACGTATTCTACAGCTTCTTCTAACATGTCTGCAGTGTTTGTTTGCTGCAACAAAGACAAGAAGTAAACCCGAATCCTCAGAGCCTATATATCAAGATCTCTACTTCCAAGTTAGATTCAAGATCTCTATATATGCCAGAACCCAGAAATCTCCTTTGTTTGTTCATGATCTATAGAGACGAAACCAAATTCATACTTCACACTGTGTAAAATCCGCGTTATTTATACCACATTTTAGGAATTACTTACTAACGGAGCTGAGAACCATGACTATGAAGTTACATCAACAGTAATATTCGACTGTCTCCATTGAGGCTAACTTATTAACCAATAACCACTAACTGCTTCCCTTGCGCTTTTAGCATATATAATCTTTGAACCATTTGTAATCGATATAATTGTATAACACATCCAAGATCATCAGAATCTATCTACCCTGAAAAAGATATCTTACCTTATCCATGTTCGGAACAAGCTCCTGTAGCTTCCTTATCCGATCGCTAATTCGTGTTCTTCGTACCTACAAAATGAATGGTCAGAACAAATAAATGCATTTTCGAAAACATGCAAGGAGGAGAACAGAAACTGTTCAATGAAGCATACAGTAAATCACTGAACTTCCAGGAATGGAAAGTAAAGATCGAATTTTTGGTCACTAAACTTCTATGAATTGAGAGTAAAAACTAAAGAGTTAAACTTTAACACTAAACATCCATGAATTGAAAGTAAAAATAGAATCTTTATCACAAAACTTTCACAAAGTAAGTAAAGATTGAATATTTTTTACCCTCTCGGCAATGCTACGAGGATGAGTTGCACAACCACGTTTCGCACGAACCCTGAAAGCAACAGAGTCCTCCCTGAGGTTATCCATGTTCATATCCGTGATGCCTGATACCCCGGCAGGAACTTGACCACTGCTTTGCTCTCCTTTCTACTTACAGAAAAACAAAAACCCGAAAAGAGCCAATCAACACTAAGCCTGAAACCTTAATCAACATCACACAATACATAGGTTACACATGTATTCCCAGTGGTTCATCGAGTCTAGTAACTCAATCCCTACCTTCCATATGATATTAAATCAACAATGCACGAAAAGATGTGGAGGATCAATGCATATATACACATTAACCACAGAAATTGACATGAGCAAATAATAAGTATGTACTTATGTAAGTGCAGTGAGTATTGTTCTTCTCAACATCTACCCATATGAGCATTACTTTAATGTTCACAACAAAGCCACAAAGACAACAACAACGAACAACAACAAAAAAGGAAATAAAAACTGCAACTTGCTGGGTTTGGTTCAGAACAAATGCAAGTTGTCAATTTTAAGACAAGACTGGTCCTTTCAATCCTACATGTGGAAATTGGTCAGCATTTTAACTTCCAATTTCAAACAACTTTGACAAAACGAAAAACAAGTCCTTAAGTCAGTTAATTTCATACTGTTTTTGGTAAATAAAAACCCTAATTAAGAAGTAATTTCGGTTGACCCAAATGATTAGTAGAAGAGAAGCTTTTACCATCTGAGAAGTAAACTCGGGAGAAGAGAATAGTGCTTCCATTTCTCTAGACCGTTTACTTCCCGGAGAAACGTCGATATTCGGCGACAAGTATTCGTAATTCGCCGGAATCCCAAAGTTTGGTATAAATCCATCGGAACCACTGAGAAAATCCGCCGGAGTGCTGTTCTGTCGGTGAAATTCACCACCTTGCTGGTACAATCCCTGGTCAACCGGAATCGGAAACTCGAACGAGCCACGACTCGTCGGTGTATCGGACGAGTTTCCGGTGAGCAACTCGGTGAGGCCAAGATTAGGTTTCAGAGACTCTTCTTCATCTTCTTCAAGTAAAGTTTCAAGCCAAGTCGCCGGAGCTGAGCGGATCCGAGATAGTCCACTTCGACTGAGCTGCCCTCCTCCTCCTCCTCCTCCTCCGCCACTGCTTCCGACGGATGTTGATTGCATCTGCTTTCACCGGAGATTGGTTCAGTCGGTAAAATCCCTCCCTTTGGCTTTTTCTCCGGTTTCAGTCGACACAAATTTGTTTTTTTTTTTTTTTTTCTCTGTTTTTTTAATAAAAATTAATTCAAACCAGATTGTTCTTCGATTTGTTTTATTTATTTATTTTTTATAATAAAAAAATTGCGGCTCATAATAATTAATGAATAACCCTAACCGTTTGATTAAGAGACTTTCCTAACACTTGACTAAGATGGTACAGAGCTCAAAAGTGAGAGATGCGTCACCGCGTAACAGAGAAACATGGCTTTAACGTCTTTGCTTCTCTTCTGTTTCTTTTATTTTTAATAAAACTCTAAAAATTTATTAATTTATACAGTTATTAATTAATCGATAAATTAATATTTATTAATTTATAGAATTATTTTTTAGTCCATAATTTTTTGCAATTTTTTTTTTCTCTTAGATGTTTGGATTTTTCAAAACTCCTTGAACATGCAGAAGAGAAATACTATCCCCACGCAGACTAAGACAATTTAAAATAAACATTTCACATAAAAGTTTATACAAATATTTCAATTTTTTTTAATTTCTTATATATTGTTTACATATTCATCTTATTCCAGATTATGTTAATAATCTCGGTTATCATAATAAGATGGAGCTTACTTCCCTATCCATATGAAAAAGAAAAAATTGTGGCTACAATTCTTGGTATTGATGATAAGTTGAAAACAAGATAACAATACTTTTGGAAGTATTTAATCATAAGAAAACAATTATCATGTCTAGAATTCTTCAACTTCAACTGGATGAAGATCAAAATGACAGCACCATGAAGTTTTGATGAAATAAGAAAAAATAGATATTAGTTCCAACAAGATTCCAATTAAAAAAAAAAAAAATACAACACTAGAATCATACATTACTAAATTAATCTTAGATATATGTTGGGATTTTCTCTTATGTGATATATATTTCTCTTAAACCTCTCTTTTTATTATTATTTATCTCTTTCTTTCTTTTTGTTTTTGATACATTAAACTTTAAACCTAGACCTCTATTTATAGAGATGTGATTCTAAACAATAATAGTATATTGCTATTTCTTAATGTAACACTTTCCATTTTTCTTTGTTTGCATTTTTTTCATAATTTTTTTATTTTCCAATTTTCTTTGTTGCTTGATTTTCCTTTTGTTTTTTTCCCTTTTCCTTCTTTTCATTTTTTCTTGACATTACTTTTTCTTGTTCAGAAAACGAATTTATTCCAACACTCCCTCTAGATTCGTTTGCTGTAGTTTCCATTTTCTACCTCTTGATCAAATCATCTTCATCTTCATCCTTTATAGTCTCTTCGTCTTTTATGCTATTATTGGGACCATATTTTACATAGGAGTTTCAAAAAAAATATTATCTTATTATCTTATCGAAATTCGTCAATTTTTACACTGCCCAACTTGGGATCGGAATATTTAATTAATTTAGAGTGATTATTAATTTATAGATGTTATATTGTATATTAATTGAGAAGACATAATGAAAAAAATCCTAGGTGTTGTTCAAAGAGCGTTTTAGGGAACACGTCATTTAATTTAACCGATTAGAATATTTCAATTAAAACTATATGCCATTGTGAAAATCTCTACATATTCTCATTAATTTTATAACATAAACCCATTAATCAGTGTTCAAGAAAGCGGCCTAGGCGGCCGCCTAGGCGCTAGGCGCCCCTAAACCGCTTGGATTTTACAGTAATCGGTGGTATTAGGCGGAAGGGGTCATTTGGCGGCTTGGGCGGCCACTAGGCGGGCTGGGCGGGTTAAATCCGCCTGTTTTTTTTTTTTTTTTTAAATTCAAAACAGCACCGTTTTAATATTTGAGTCAGATGATGAGCATGTTTAGAGGGAATAAGGTAAAGAGAAATTTGAGTAGAATCATCATGAGAGTTTATTCATTTTTAAAAACTCAATTTTTTTTATTCTTTAATCTACATTTACGTTTATTTTAGCTTCATGGATTATGTTTCTTAAGATTATTTCATTATGTTATATTTTATAATATATATAATTAGATTATATATATATATAGTTTTATTATAAAACCGCCTAGCCCGCCTACAAAATCGTCTAGGCCCCGACTAAGTGTTCTAGGCGCTAGGCTGAGGATCGCCGCCCGCTTAGCGCCTAGCGCTTTCTTGAACACTGCCATTAATACATGTTTTACAAATTTAAACTCAACTAAATGTAATATTTTAGACTTACCATATCATCTAGTAATATGTTTTGAAGATTGGTGTTTTCAAATATATAGAAACCTTGTTTATGCTATTATCTATGTCTTTTTTTAAATTACGGTAAAATTATTCTTGATATATTTTCTTTTTATGTCATTTAAAATAACACTCCCTCCATTTCATAATATAAGATGTTTTAGAGGTTTTTTGTTTATTTCAAAATATAAGATGTTTTCACATTTCTATGCAACTTTTAATTTTATTGGATGTTGTGTGACCAATAGTATTCTGCAGTCTTTTTCATAATTGGTTAAACTGTTTTTATTTTATATAATAAATGATATTTTTTAGAAGAAAAGTAATTTCTTAATATTCGTTCTTTTAGGTAAAACATCTTTTTTATATTTTAAAATGGAGGGAGTATTAAAGTGAGCCATGAAAGCCAAGAGTCTAGACATAAGAAAGACATAAACCATTGAAAAACAACATAGTCGAAACAAATGCAAGGAAATCACCGTCTTGCTTCTTGTTAAGTTTCATGGATTTCTAACTCAAAACCAATTGGTAATGAATGGATTGATACATATCCCTTATATACTACTTATGTTCCATTACAATTTTTGATGTGAGATTCCTAATATGCCTCATCGAGATGATGACTCTTCTGTCCATCTCGAATCCTACTATAAGACCGGCAATAAATATTTTTTGGATCACCTAATTTGGATCAACAAACTAGCTATGATACTATGCTAAGCAGTGGCGGACCTATAATTTTTTTTTTTTATCAGTGTTATTATATAATTTTTTTTAAAAATAAAATATTATTAAACGTATTATAAATATAAAACCTAGATATAATGCGGTCGATATTACAAATTTACCACTACTAAATATGAAATCTATATATAATGGGGTCAAATGACCAAAATTTACCAATTAAGTTATTAATACTCTCAATATTTACATATAATTAGACCAAATTACAAAATTAAAGGGCGTCATGTGATATCCTATTATTCTCCATCGGTTCGTTAAGTTTCATGGGTATTCAACTAAAAACTAATTGACAATGAGTTGATTGGCCTATATCCCTTATATACTACTAAAATCTCATCAGAATTTCCAACGTGAAATCCCTAACACTTCTTCAATAATCTTGGTATTACTAAAATGTAAGTTAAAACAACATGATACCTAATAATATGGTATTAAAAAAGTCATTATAGGATACCCGTGTGAATTCGGACCTCTCCGATTCAACTCGGACAATAGTTCCTAAAAGTAATATTTGCCATGTATGTAACAGATAAGATCAAAATCAATTGATGTAAAAAAGAAGATCAAATCAATTTCAAAATCTATATACATCTACGATAATATTTGAGGATGTTAAAAGAAAGTGTGATAGTATTTAAAAACAAGGCTTAACTACTTAAATTAACTATAATCAATTTAAATTGATTCAAAAATGCACATCAGTCAAACAGTGCGAGGACTCACCGCCAATTTAAATTGATTCAAAAATGCACATCAACCAAAAAAGTGCGAGGACTCACCGCAAAAAATATTTGGAAAAACCACAAACGTAAATAGATGAAGAATTAACATGTAGGTATCTTAGTTTGAAAATTTTCGAATGGATTATTATGAAAAGTTTGTGAATTTTAGTGACCCACTATGTTTTATTGCTAATGGAGCACATTTGATGGAGAAGAAGTACAAAGATAAGAAATTGTCAAGAAGTTGATGCAATGTTTTACCTCAAAGATTTGATGCATATAAGGCAACAAAGGTGATTGTTCTTAACATTGATGACATCAACTTTGATGAAATAGTGGAGATGTCTCAGATAACTTCCAAGCTAACAGCGTGTGAAAACAAGCAAAAAAAACCTTCAATTGGAAGAAAAAACATATATCTTTCTCAATTAGGAAAAGTCGTTTATAGATTATACCTACCTTCAAACTAGTATATTAGGTATAACAAAAGATTCCTCATGTCAAATTAGTTCGAAGCATTTGAGTGTTGATACAATGAGTTTTAACCCTAAAATATCATTGCAAGTGCACATCAAACGAAGTAGTATTTAGGGATCGAATCCACGAGAACTAAGTATCACACTACGAATCTATATGAATGAAACTAAGCTAAGATGGCAATATGGTGGTTGTTTGCAATAATAAACGAAAATAGAAAATTAAAACGATGTAAATATCAATTAAAAATAAGCATTAGGTCAAGGACAATTCGCAGGAATTCAGAGATCATAAACCATACAATTATTCAGGAAACAATAAGCGCAGTCTTAAACTCAAACATGAATGTTTAACCAATCCACTGTCGTGGTATCAATTACTTTATCTAGCAACCTAAGAATCTAAACTGTCGTTTGATCTTAGAATTCTAAACAAGCATTAACGAGCAGGTTTGATATGTTCACGAATTGCCTTAACTTCAGCTTTCGTTGGCTAAGGACAATTCGCTCACCTATGTTCTATCAAGCAATCTATAGCACTTTTGATGAATAGATTAAACCTAAAATCAGAGATTAAGTGATCAATTTAATCTAAGCAATGAGAACAACGATAGGTGAAGACAAGATGATAAAACCCTATCTATGTTTGATTCAATGATTCATAAATTCCCTTGAAACCCTAAACCTAACTCTGAAACTACTCGAGCATAGAGAAAATCAAAACAACAGAGGATGAAGAAAAACTCATGATAGATAAATCAAAGGGGTTTAGAAATCTTCTCAAAAGATGCAAAGTTAGAGATTCCTCTCCCCGGTGCTTACAATTGCAGAAAAACTAGAAATCTATGTAGAGTATAATAGAATATGAAAACTTAGACTTAAACAATGGCTCATACTCTTATATATATATGACAAACGTTCTGGATGATAAGATATGGCAAAACCCTGTGAAAATAGAAAAACTGAAAATTTCCTTTTTCTGGTCGAAGGAGGTTGGATCGATCGATTTGGCTTTGGATCGATCGATCCAGCCTAGATCGATCGATCTGGTCTTCTATGATAGATCCAAAAAGTTACGATGCTTTGGCTTGAGATTTGGATCGATCGATCTAGGATTTTTTCTGCTTCTTTGCTCTAATCCTTGCTTCTTATGCCTTTTTTATCATTCAAACGTGTTCCGGCCCTGAAAAGGTACTAAACCCATAGAAACAACTCGAAAAACCGTTGAAAACATGGATTAGAATGCATAAAAACGCAATACATCAAGTGTTACCAACTACTTTCTTTGTCGCTTGTGCTAGTTGGTTGACAAACGAATCTCCAGACGTGCATAAATGAAAACTATTATTTGTAGAGTTTGTACCTATTGTTTTATGGTATTTGTCTTCGTAATTACTATGAATTAGTTGGCTCATTCTTATCTTTTCTTGTCATGTAAGAAAGAGATAAGATTGAATCAAAAAGGTAAAAAATTACACATGAATATGTGCAAGTTATTAAAGTATGAGAGTTTTTTCCTCTTATGAGTATTTTGGATCTCCTCAGAGTAAAAATGATTTACATAATCTGAATTCTAATCAGAATTTGGGTAGTTTGCTATATGAGATTTTGTTTTTGACTGTCTGACTACTCAACTGCAAATGTTTCTTATACTAGGTAGCATGGTCACACTACTTATTGCGAGGAATCTGAGCAGTATGTGATCTTGTCCATTAAATATCCGAGTCTTTGTAGAATCAGGACAAAAGAGACCTACACCTAATCTAAAAGACTATATTTAGCTAAGTAGTTGTGCTAAAACTTTTGTCTAGGCGAAAGTATTCGTAGTAATATAAACTTTGCCTAAACTAAATTACTTGAAGGGAGTCGTAAAAAGTTTTAAAATGATATTTAATCAAAAATAATATTTTTTTTAATTTATGCATATTATATTTATTTAGAAATGTTTAAATTCTATATCTATAATCAAAGGTTAACAAAACAAAAATGATATTCAAAATGAAAAGAAAATTTGAATTTATTTCTCCACGAAAATTATGATATAATTACATATGCAGCCCAAACTAAGTCCTTTTTATATATATTTTCGAAAATAAAGTTCAAAACCTAAATCTCCCCGAATTAAAAGTTTGATACTTATATATCCATATATTTCTATTTCAATCGGTTTGAATGGTTTGAGATTTAAACCGACACAAAACCATCCAACTAAACCGAATAAAAATGGTTTAATAAAAGGTAATAAAAATAAAATTATCTTCTCCTTCCTCTTCTGTTTTGCCTCTTCTCTCAGATCTCATGGGTGAGAAATGCAGACGCTCACTGATCCATGGGTATTTGCAAAAGCATCATGAGACCCTACGTGATTAAATAAGTCTATAACTATAATAACACACTAATTAAGAGTCTCCGCCTCGTGATTATATGTCTTTAACTATAATAACACACTAATTAGTCTATGCTTCGTGATTTTTAAAGTCTCCAATTATATTAACAGAGAAAGTAAGTTGAAGAAGAAAAAGAAGAAGAAGCAAAGAGTAACAATGGAGATTACTAACGAGAAGAAGAAGCTCTCAAGACAATCTTCTTCTTTCGGACTACGAAGTCCGAGTCTAAACGCAATATGTCTCCATCGAATCTTTGACTTATTCGACTTATTCATGGATTTCACTCCGCCGTTTCGTTGTTATCGGAATCATAACCTCGTCGTTTACGCTGGCCCGGATTTAAGACACATTTGTTCTTACAAACATTTAGAGAATCACATGTAACTGTGTTTTTTTTTTGCTTATAGTGAAATCTGATTCTCAATTTGGTCAATTCAAACTATATAAGAATTACATTGACATATCCATGTTACTTAGTTGAAGAAATTATGCTAAATTCATAGAAAACTAGAGAAATCCAAAAAGATGCATCATCATCCAGATCTGATCTCATCATCATCATCATCATCATCATCATCATCATTATCATCAACATCATCATCATCACCATCATCATCCAGATCTGATCTTCTCAAGCTGGGCTCAGAATCGTTGACGTTTTCTTCGATTCGACCACCCATGGACCAGATTTCTCAAGGGCAGAGATGAGGGCGAACTCAGGCTGGCCCAATAAGATCTCGACGAGAGTCACCCGTTGATGGAAAACTGGACGACGTTCCGTGATGGAACCGTCGAGATGATACAGAGGCAAAGGGTTTTGGGTGTTTTTTTTTCTTTTTCTTTTTAATTAACTAATAAAAGTTGATTGAAATCAGATCTAATAAACCGGGTTCTAATCTGAGTCTAATTCGGTTTAGTAATGTTATTAGATAGTTAACATAGATTTGGTAAACAGTAAACCGACTAAAACCGATGTACGTGGGTTCTGAGGTTTGGAACTATTATTTCGGGGAGATTTAAGTTTCAAACTTTTTATTCGGGAAAATTTAGGTTTTGAACTTTATTTTCAGGGATATATAAAAAAAGCTTAGTTTGGAGTGCATATGTAGTTATATGATAGTTCTCATGGGGAAATAGATCGTCGATCCTAATTATAACTTTATACATCTATGATCTAACAAAAATCCTAAATCCAATGGTTAGAATTTAACCACATAAAAAAAAATTTGGTTAACTTTTAAGATATAAATTTTTTTTTGTTTATCTTACCAAACTTTCCATGTTTTTTTTTTTAATTCCGAGAACCGAATGTTTCCTCTAATTGTAATTAGCTAAGAGAGGAAAAAAAAAAAGTCACACGAAGTCGGCGAGGGGTCAGTATGTATATGAAAATGAAAATAAAAATAAAAAGTCTTTGGTTAAACTACGAAAGTAATAAGAAGTCATGCTGTCCCGTGGGACCCACAAACACGAAGGCATGAACGCCGCCGTCTCTTTCCGCTGACGTCATGCTAACCGCCGCTTCGTGCTTCCCTACGCGGTGGAGCCGCTACGTCTTCTTCCTCCTCTGTTCGCCTCTCCTCCTACCTCTTCTCTGTCTTTCGATCCCTCTCCTCTGTGCCGTCGAGATCTTCAGCCGTCTCCGAAGCCGAATCGTGAAATCCGTACCTCCCTCCGCCGTAGTGGCGGAAGTCCTCGCCGCCGATGAAGATGATTTGTGGCTCCGGCGGTGTGAGGAAGGATACGGATGCGGCGAATCTCGAGTGGAAGAAGATGAGCCGAAAGAAGAAGAAGGAAATGGTTTGCTTCACAGATACTTAGATGATCAATTGATTTTGGCTAGATCCATCTACGATTGCGGCCAAGATGACGGCGTTGGCCAAGATCCAATTAGGGTTCCTCTTTTGTCGTAAATCTTTTTTTTTTCTTAATCAAAATTTAAATGTAGATAAAGGAATGTACTTTCTGATCAATCTCAATTTTATGATTTTTTTTTTTGGTTGTTGGATTAAACTTTTCACATCGAAATCTTGGTGACAATTGCTGATTGCCTATTTATCGTCTGATTCATATCCATCATTAATATCATTGATATTAGTCACAATTGATCAAAATGTTTCATTATAAAAAAATTAATTGTGTTTTCTACGACTGGACAAAAATAACAATAACCCAAAAGATACCGAGTGAAAAATTTGGTTTGATTTTGGTTAGAAATAAAAATTTGTTCAATTAGTTTGGAACTATATTTCGATATTTCGATCCGCATGTCAAATACGGGATTATAATATTTGAAAAGAAAAATTATAATTTTTATTTTAATATATCGAAAAAATTAGAAATAGCAAGATCATTTGGTACATTTCTTATATTGAAAAAATATTTTATCTTACAAATTTTAATTTGCATGACACTTGACTTGGATGTAAGATTTTTTGTATAAATCGAATACGTTTGAGATTATAGGTCAAACATATTTGAATTCACCAAATTAAAAAATAATGCATTAGCATGTACAAATATTTTAAAATAAAAAAGCAAAAAAAGAATAAAAATACAAAAATTAATGATTTTTCGAAATTCAAACATTATTTTGTTGTGTTCAATTTATTTTGTATGAACTGTTTGGATTTTGCCGATATTGACAATTTGTATATATGGTTGATAGTTTTATAAATTCCAACAGTTTGATTGATAGCAAACACAGCAATGATTCTTATATCTTTTTATAATAGAAATTGTCAAAACCTTTAGATAGATAGATATATATATATATATATATATATATATATATATATATATATATGGATAAACCTATCGTGTCTTTCTGTAAAAATTGTAAAAATATTATATTTCTAAATTTGTACGTTTATAACAAAATTTCAACTTTAATTAAAGTAATATGAATATAATTAAGCGATATTAAAGAAAATAATTGTATGATCAATCATATTTCAAATATAGTATCCAAATGGACATTAATATAATTTTTATAAACTAAATTTAAATTGACATCTAGTAAATGATTCATTGTTAAAATATTATGTTATATAATATTTTAAAATATTAAAATATTACGATCTAATTGGGTTTAAATTTGTAACACATGTATTTGTGAACTTATGTTAGAAATTTAATGAGAATATGATAAGATTTCCACCATGGCATATAGAATTAATTGGAATGTTTTGATTGGTTAATTTAATTAATGTGTCCCTTAAATTATTTTTTGATCGACACATATGATTTTTTTCACTTATGTCTTCTCAATTAATTTCCACCATGGCATATAGAATTAATTGGAATGCTTTGATTGGTTAATTTAATTGATGTGTCCCTTAAATTCCTCTTTGATCAACACATATGATTTTTTTTACTTATGTCTTCTCAATAATATAAAGGATTGGATCGATGATCCAGACCGTTTTTCTTGTATCTTCTGTGGTTTGGCTAGTTTCTATGTTGCAACAATATATCAGCCCATAACAAATTACAATTTAAGCCCATTCTTAACCTTATCTAAGATCAAAGATAAAGGCAAAAAGACAAGTGTTGACTGATTCATTGATGAAAATTGCCGCAGCTGCTGTAGTTTTTCCGGCTCCGATGAACTCGTCAAAGCTAAACTTGTTCTTTAACACCAAATCATCAACTCCGGCTTACGATTATCATCGTAACTCCTTAGCAGAACATGATCCGACTTTAGCCAACATCAGATCTACATCTCCCATTTCTTAAACACCTCCGATCATCTGGACCCTCGTGACATCACCCACAACTTTAACTAGGTTTAACATCGGGGATTTAGGGGAAATATAATTATCCGCCAGAGAAGATGATACGAAAATAGTGAAGTAGAGGAATCCAAGTCGCCATCACCGGAGCTTGGCCTCATCACTATCGTCTTAAAACAAAGCCAAATCTGAAAAGGAGTGAAAACAGAGCAAAATCCGATCGATCGGAAGAGAACAATCCGAACATAGTCGAAAACATAGATCGATCTAAGTTGAAAGCTGAAAACATCTCTCTCAAAGGAGAGAAACCGAACCGAACAAAAGAGAAAAAAACTAAACCATTCTCACGGCGCCGTCGTCGGAGAGACAACAGATACCTGAGAAAAACTCAGATCTGAAAAATTAGGAATTCAAGCAATAGATTTTTCTAGAGAAATGGGAGAGATTTTTTGTTGTTACTGTGCACAAATTTTTTTTACTCGTTGGTGTCAATTAGGTGGTCTGTGGGAGTGGTTTGGTTTCTTGGACTCCTAATATGGGGGAGGCATAATGGTGACAAGGCCCAATGAATTTTGTGCATTTTAGTTCAAGTAAGCTTGATATGCACAGCTTTAGATCTTCATCGTTCTCGAGTTGGTGTGGGCACCCGTTCTTGAAGAGGTCTCCAACGTTCTATGTTTCTTGGGCTTCTCCAAAAATGGGACGGACTTGTTGGTGACAAAATCCATTAGGATTCCAGTGTTCTAATGCAAGTTTAGTAGTGATTTCGGCTTGTTCTTCTTGATCCATTTCTTTTTGATGAGGCTAGTTTGATGTTCTCATCAGAGAGGGCTTTGCATCTAAACTATCTGATTCAAATCCAGGGTTTGACACGCCGACAGTATTAATAAATACACTACTAAGTAATATGCAGTCTAAAACAAACTAAAAAGTGTGTTCTATATTTATTTGAATTCGGAAACATGAAATCAATAGAAAAAAAGTTTCACCATTACATAACTCAACTTATGGCCTCTAAATATTTAATATATTAAAAATAATTTTAAATAATAAAGTATTTCAGAATTTTGTATGTTTTGGTTTGCTGATCACGCAAAAGATCATTCGCATGAACTTAAACACAACAAATATCTTGCTAAGCAATTGAAAACATCATTAATTTTGGATAGATTTTCCTACTTTTGATCTTAGTTATGAATTTTAGTTGATGAGAGTTTATTTGTTCTTAGTTTTATGTTCTCCCATTTTTCGGTTGTTTTCTTTACATTCCAAGACTTAATGATACAACTCAAACCCCATGTATCTACTCATGCTACGAGAACTTTGATATATCACATATTTTACTGATTTTTAGTATTTTTTAATAGATTTTTAATAAAAAAACTACTTGATTTTGACATTTTATTGTCGTTTTTGTAGTTTTTTTTTTTGAAATGAATGTTAAATTATATTCATAAAAAAACCTTGGTTACATCAAGTGCAGCTTAAATTAAAATATTCATGCTCTTTTGTTACATATCTTAATTTCTTGTAGCAAACCAGAACATGAGAATTTCCTCATACTTCTCGTCTTCCGAGTTGCGCATCAAGCTTAGACGGTTGCAGACGGTTTTATCGATGAGTTTTGTGAGTTTTTCTGGTGGGGATGGTATCTCTCCATGCCTCTGATCATTTCTCTCCCTCCACAAAGAATGAACAGTCGCCTGGGAAACATACCGCACTAAAAACAGAGTATGGAGGTCCAGCGACGAGTCCATAATGATTCCAGTGATGCAGTTCCAATCTGTGGTGTTTTGTGTCTTCATTATCCCTCGTATGAGTGAGTCCCAGATTTGTGCTGAGTATGAACATGTGAAGAAGAGATGATTTCTAGTTTCCAGTGGATGTTGACATAGCGTGCACGAAGGTGTGATGATTTTTTTCCACTTCAACATTCGATTCCCCGTTGATAGTCTATTATGCATCGCAATCCATGCTAAGAACGAGTACTTTGGTGTAGCTTGCGAAAACCAGACACCCTTAGCCCATTCACAACGCGGTTGCTCCTCCCGTATAAGATTCCATGTTTTGCATGAAGAAAACTTCGTCTTATAACCGGTTTTACGTCTCCAAAGGGATATATCTTCCTCATCTGGTCTCATTAGCGACCTCTGCTTTTCAATCTCATCCTCTACATCATTGAGCAGGCTCACACGGTGCCTTCTTCTTCTGTGATTATGCAAAACTTCCCATACGGTAGTGTTTGCTTTGATTCCCATGTCAATACAACTTCTATCACCAAAAATATATGCCAATGTTCCTAGAGACGACTAATGGTCATACCAGAAAGATGTTTGCTTTCCTTTTCGAATCTCCTTCTTGTGGAAGGTCTTTTCTAAGTGTCTCAGTTTCAGTATCTTCCTCCACATCCACGAATCCACATATTGCTTCTCTTTTGCAATCCAAAATGAAGTTTTATGCAACAAGTTTATTCGCAGCCACCTTACCCAAAGCAAAGAATCCGTAGATTGTATTCTCCAAATAAAATTTAAACCACAAAACAAGTTCGTATCCTTTAGCGATCGGAGTCATTTTCGTAGTTTTCATAGTCTTTACAAGAAATTCGAGCAATTTGGGCCAAAGAGATGCAAAAAAAGCATTTTAGAGATTGGACAGCTTCTGATCATCAAATGTTTTGCATCAGATGCAGACCTTCTCACCATTGGATCGAGCTAAAGTTTTGACAAAATATAGCTGGGATTTTTACCCTTCATCTCCAAGTCGTTTAATGCAAATCCAACGGTTAGATCTCATGATATGCTCAAATTGCTGAAGACTGGTCGATCTGGGTTCGAGCTAAGGCAAATAGAAGGAGGTAGTGAGTGATCGATCGATTGCACCCTAAGTGATTGATTGATCACTATTCGAAAAAACTAACTATCCCGAAAAAGGAAGGCAATCGATCGATTGTCTCCCGAAAAATAAAGAAATTTTGATTTTATCGAAATCTTCCTAAATCTTTTGGGAATATACACTAAGGCTGATCCTTCTATTATATATTCACAGCAGCAACCACGAAAATCAACAAGATTCACCATTCTTCATAGCCACCAAAAGTTTCATAGATTTAGGTTTTGTTTACATTTTTCTACGCTTTGTTTGATAAGAGAGAAGATCTCGGCTTTTTGTAATTTTTAGAGAAATTTTTTAAACCCTTTGCTATTGTTTTCATTGAATATGAGTTTATTTATTGTTATTGCTTTGATTTTCATATCCATGTCTGAGTAGTGATTCGTTGGGTTTAAGGGATGATTCGATAGGGAAATCATAGTTTGATAAATAGGTTTATTAGAATAGAAATTCAATTAGCTTCTCAGAAACCGTCATCATTGGACACGCCTTGGTACAGACACATCGCTAACTACCTCGCTGCAGAATTTGAACCACCACAATTCTCATGATACATAAAGAAGAAGTTCTTGCAGGAAGTAAGAAGATATTTATGGTATGAACAATACCTCTACAAGCATTGTTCGGATGGAATGCTTAGAGGTTGTGTTACCGACGAAGAAATTCTAGGTATCCTCTTTGCTTGTCATGGTTTGGATTACGCCGGCCATTTCTCCCCTTTTAAGGCTTTCTAGAAAATTTTACAAGCTGGCTTTTGGTGGCTCACCATGTTTAAGGCCGCTCATGCTTTCATATCTAAGTGTGATGCTTGTTAGAGACAAGAAAACATCAGCAAATAGAATGAGATGTCGCAAAAATTCATCCAGGAAGTTGAGATTTTTGATATTTGGGGAATCGATTTTATGGGATCTTTTCCTTCATGTTTGGGAACCAATACATCTTAGTTGTTGTTAACTATGTCTCTAAGTGGGTGGAAGCCATAAAAAGTCCTGCCAATGATGCAAAAGTCGTTGTAAAGATGTTTAAATAAATTATATCCCCGAGGTTTGGAGTCCCAGAATACTATTAAGCTATGAAGGCTCTCATTTCATCAACAAGGTCTTTGAAAATATTTTAAATAGAAATGGTGCTAAGCACAAGATAGCCTCACCTTATCATCCCCAAACTAGTGGTCAAGTTGAAATCTCCAACAGGGAAATCAAGTCGATTTTAGGAAAAATGGCGAAACCCGAAACAAGGAAGGATTGGTCAATAAAGTTGGACAACACTCTTTGGGCTTACCGGAGAGTCTATAAGACACCCCTAGGTACCACTCATTTCCATCTTGTCTATGGAAGAGCATGTCACCTTCCACTAGTGCTCGAATACAAAGAAGCGTGGGCCATTAAGAAGCTAAACTTTGACATAAAACCAGCTGGATAGAAGTGTTTAATCCAACTCAATGAATTTGATGAAATTCGCCATAATGCTTATGAAAATTCAAGGATCTACAAGGAGAAGACGAAAGCCTATCATGACAGTAAAATAATACCAAAGCTGGTAATGCAAATAACAAGGTCCTACTTTACAATTCAAGAGCAAAACTCTTCCCAATGAAGTTGAGGTCACGTTGGTCCGGACCCTTTAGGGTAAAGAAAGTAAAACCATATGGAGCAATTATCTTATGGGGAAAATATGGAAGTTACTTCCTTGTGAACGGCCAGCGTGTCAAACCTTATTTAGCGAATACCTGAGAAATGGAGGAAGAATAAATATCCTTAGCAAACCCACCCATAGCCTAGAAAATGAAATCTGAATCGAGCTAAACGACTTTAAATAAAAGTGTTTAGTGGGAGACAACCCACTGGTAAGTGTCTAAGATTATTTTCTTTCTTTTATTAACATTCTACTTTAGTGTCTCATGAATTTATCTATAAAAAATCACGATTAGAATGCAATTTTCAAACGACTTCGAGGTATCACTTTCTATCCATTCTTTTCATATTTTTCATTTGATTATGACTTTCTCTAATTTAATTACACACCGAGACGATGTGATTTAATTTTTGGGGAAGGGTCCTCGTTATCTGGTGATCTTTTTTCCTTTTGGTTTGTTTTTGGTTTTTATCGAGTCATTTAAAAAAAATTTCTAATTCAAAATTTTTTATTAAGTGAAATTTTGTTGGAAATTATAACATTTTTCGTGGAATAGATGCTTTGATTTTGAGACCCAATGACCATTGTGGCAGGGTTGTTCAGGACAAATGATTCTCTTTACCACTCTCTGTTGATCTTGAATGGTCATCTCATATTTAGTTGGTACCCCACCTTGAACCATTTCCTCCTTTCATAGCTCATTCACTCTTATTTTTTATTGTTATATGTGCAGATATGTGCAAAAATGTCGGAGAGAATGGATCACACAGTTTTCCAGCCACTGCAGATGCAGGGATTGAGAAAACCTGGTGGAGTGCTATGATGAGATTCGAGAGCTTAGATCCTTGAGATTCACAAAAATCATGGTAAATTTCATGCCTATGAGAATCATATCCAAAAAGATCATTCTCCCCCTTTAAAAAATGTGAAAAGAAAAGGGAAAGGAAAATCGGTTTATAAAATGGGTCTCATGGCCAAGGAAAATTTCAAAGAATTCCATGGATCTATTGAGATATATTTTGAGTGATTTGTAGTGATTTGTAGTGATTTGTAGTGATTTGTAGTGATTTCTAGAGAAATATCTAAGTCTGGAGGAGAGTTAGGCATCATGTGGTTGGAAACTATGGACATCAACATGTCTGTTCTCTATTGTGGTTTTGCATAATATCTTGCATCTTCCGGAGCGTCTAGTAACCCTAAATACTTTTAGTCTCACCACTAAATTAGCCTTTTAACTCCTAGCGCCGTCTACCCTGAATGATATTCTTTGATAAAAAAATTCATGCAAACTTAATGAATGTAGAAGTCAAATGATGTCAAGTTGAGATTTTTGCAGGTTTGGGATTTATTGTATGGACAAGGCTTGCAAAAGTCATGATGTGATAAGATGAGAATGTCTTTAAGCTAACTTTGTTACATGTGGATTATAGGCCAATGATTAAAGGCTACGGTCTCAATGATGTGTGAGTTCCTACGTTTTCAAACATCTTTTCTAAACTTTGGTTATGTTTGTTTTAGGACAAACAAAGATTTTAAGTCTGGGAAGGTTAATATACCTCATATGTTTTTAATTAAAAAAACTACTTAGTTTTGGCATTCTATTGTTGTTTCTAGTGTTTTGTAGTTTTCATAGTCTTTACAGAAAATTGGAGCAATTTGGACCAAAAAAATGCAAAACAAGTATTTTAGAGATTGGACAGCTTCTGAGAATCAAAAATTTGCATCAGATGAAGACCTTTCCACAATTGAATCGATCTAAATGTTTGTCACAAGATATCTGGGAGTGTTACCTTTCATATCCAAGTCACTTCATGCAAATCCAATGGTTAGGTCGCAAGATTTGCTCAAATTACTGAAGACTCGTCGATCTGGGTTTGAGTTGAAGCAAGCAGAAGAAGGAAGCAGTGATCAATCGATTACACCCTAGGTGATATATCGATCACTATTGGCAAAAAAACTCATTATCCCGAAAAAGGAAGGCAATCGTTCGAGTGCCCCCTTGAGGATCTATCGATTGCCTCCCGAAAGATAAGGAAATTTTGATTTTATCGGAATCTTCCTAAATCTTTTGGAAATATACCCTAAGGTCGATTCCTCTACTATATATTCACAGAAGCAGCCAAAAAAATCAACAAGTTTTTCACCATTCTTCATAGCCACCAATTTTTTTTATAGATTTATGTTTCGTTTTTTACGCTTTGTTTGATAAGGGAGAAGATCTGGCTCCTTGTACCTTTTAGAGAAGTTTTATACCCTTTTGCTACTATTTTCATTGAATATGAGTTTATCTATTGCTATTGCTTGATTTTCATATCCATGTCTGAGTAGTGATTTGTTGGGTTTAAGGGATGATTCAATAGGGAACTAATGGTTTGATAAATAGAATTATTAGAATAAAAATTCGATTAGGGTTCTTCATATAAACTTGTATCTACTGCATGAAGTAGAGTAGATAATTAGTGATTGATTTTAGATTGGTTTTTGCTTGCATGTTACTTTAATAACCGACCCAAACTAGTCTAGGTGGCTCAACGCCATAACCTGCGAGACTTGAGTTATGGAGTTGAGTGAACATATCAAACCAGTTCTGAAATTGCATTATTATCTTCTTAGTTGCCTGCAAGAGTTGAGTAGTTAAGTGGTTTAGGAATAGGTAATTTTCGCTACGAGAGTAAGTTAGTTACAAATTAGTTATTTGGGTTCAAGAATGGTAATTGGTTAAAATTGTCTATTCGAAAGCATGAATAAATTAATCCATGAATCCCTAGAGAGACCTCTAACACCCACCACATAGTTTATTGTATTACCTTATCGCTTTTGATTGCTTTATTTTGCACTTTCGTTCATCGTTGCACCACAAAACAAAACTCTCTATATTTCTCGTCTTAGCTTTAACCTTACTCTCATAAATTTCTAGTCTACACTTGGTCCTTGTGAATTTGATCTCTAAATACTACAATTTTCTACTGTATATTTGCAGTTTAGATCATTGTGTTTATTTCGGATAAAATCTGACACACATCAAACTTTCAGATCAGTATTGATCACATACTTTCTCGACACAAAAGTTTTATTAAACCATTTGTTGAAGACCAATTTTGTTTCATTCGGGCTGAAATATTATTTGAGAAACATTATATTTTAGAAGACCAATGTCTTTAACCAAAAACAAAACATTATATTTTTTAATGTTAATTGTTAGAATCTTTTGGTAAAAAAAAATACATTAGCTGATGTTTTCAGTGTTTTTTTATACAAATTGTTTTGGAGAATTTTTGTCCTCTTAAACAACCACTGGGAATCCGCTCCTGCGCAATCAACAAACACATGAAGGCTTTGAAAAACACGATGGGGGATGTTTTCCGACGGCTCTCCGACGCTCAAGTCAGAAAAGAGCAAATAAGGAAGGAAAGGAAAAGACCACGAAGAGACATGGAGAACGGAAGGAAGGAAGTCGGAAAACGAAAAAGAGAGAGAATGGATGACTCCAGGCCAAAAGAGGTGGTCCACGGAGTATCTCTAAAAGTTCGGTGGAAGAAATTTGGTGGTAAGGCTAAAGAGAGAAAAATAAAGAGACTGTTGAGTAGTATTCCAGCCAAGGAACAGCCGGAGAAGAAGAAAAATCTGATATGAGATCAGAAATAATGGTCCTAAACAACCCAAAAAGAGACTGAAACTCAAGGGAATGGGCCTTAGTCTCGAAAAGATAGGCTGAGTGTATGTGATTTTTTGCACAGAGATTTCATCCCCTTTTATGAAGAAGATAGAGTAGTATTTATAAACTTTTACCTGTCCGGACTCGGATACCGAGTTCAGTGTCTTTGGCTGGGTCGGGACTGGACTTTCGGGTTTCACCCGGTACGGTGTTCTCAAGTATTTTTTACCTATTTTCCTCGTCTTCTTGCACTACTTGGCCGACCATACAGCTCTGCTATGCTACACCTGACCTTCTGCATTAGTGGCAGCGTCTGACACGGCGGGTCAGATGCCGGAGTGCTCCTTTGAAATAAGTTCCTTTTATGCTTTAATCGTTTCTCGAGTGTGGACCACCTGCTTTTACCTTTGTACACATAAAGTAAATGGTTTTTACCCTTTGACCAAGAACTGAAATATGAAAGAGCATAAGAATTTGAACTTAGTACCTAAGAAAGATATTTCATACCTAACCCGAGTTCCTGATACGGAAACTCGGTGTCGTACTCCGTCTCCGGGTGTCGGGAAGAGAGATGCTTATCAGGAACTCGGGCGTCATGCTCTGTCTCCGAGTGTCGGGAAGAGAAATACTTGTACGCCTGATCACCTGATTCCAGACCCTGATCAACCCGAGTAGCGGGGTACGCTTCCCGGAGTGGGGCCAGGCCCAAGTGACATCATTTGTATGTTTGGGCCATTGTAGATTCAGGCTCAAACTCCTCTGAGGGCTCTTGTCAGGAGATAAACTCCACCAAAAGAGTTAAACATTTCCACTGCGCCATAAAATACATGGTTTCAGGTGATTCGCTTAACGCAAAAGAGATTATTTTATCCCAACACAAATGTTTATAAAACTGTCTTTTTCACTTGAGATGTTTGGTTAAACGGTCTTTACGATTCTAAAATATTTTCACTTGAGATGTTTGGTTAAACGGTCTTTACGATTCTAAAATGTTTTGATTCATCAACCACGTTTAAAAAAACATATTCCTTTGTGTTACTTGTTTTCATTTATGGTTCTTGGCCACATAATATACGTCAAGCCCAATATCTATTAAAAATATATTCTAAATTAAAGTGTTTTATCGTTTGATGTTGTTTTCTGAGAATGTATAACTTAGCAAACCAGTTGATTTGAATCGGTCTCTGAAAAAAATGTTTAGTTGAATGGATAAAAACTAGTATGCATTTATTCATGCATAGACAGTCTAACATATTCATCAATTTAAACAAAGCTAATATTCTGAAGTTTTTATTCAAAGACCTAATGGCTAATTTTCTATTTAAAAATTAGTTAAGCGAGTTAAAGTTCTAAAATAATATAAAAATATGTAAATGGATAGTTTCTTGTAACATCTTTTAGTAGTATTAAAATTGATGTGACTAGCATTTTAGGTTTTTTTATTAGTTTGGATTGTTTGGGATATATTCAGAAAACTAGGATTACAAGAATTATTTTTAATTTTTTTGTTGTTGTTAATATTGGGTTACAACTGGTCGACCTATTAGCGTAATCCTTAATATTTACAGAAAGTAGGATTCGATCTCGGAAGTGATGGTGTTTGTTCACAATAGATTTAGAACTGCCACTAGACTAAGGTTGGTGTTAATTTATTACAGTTATTCTTTATTTTATTATAGTTGGTGCTAATTTATAGATTTAAGAACAAAATGAAAAGAAAATTTAAAAAATGCAAGGAAAATTGCAAACGCAAGCTAATCTTCCTTCACTTGATCCAATGCACTGGCCAGTTCCCTTCCTTTGTTCACCGACTCTCAAGTCAGAAAGAAAAATAAGGGAACAAAAATACCATGGATCTGAGGCGTGGAAAATCTAGAAAGAAATCGGAAAATGGAGAGAAAAGAGATATACTGACACCGGGTTGAGAGAAATTATATGCGGTGTATATGGACATTTAAAAGCACTTTGAGGTAAAGAAGCGAAGAGAAACAAATATTTTGGGTGGAGAATTACCAACGATGGTCGGGAAATTGATATAAATTGGTCGGAATGGATGGGAGACTAGGACTAGAGAGAAAGGAAGCTAAGTGTTTAGAAAGAACTTACGCAAGAAATAAAAAGGATATCCCTTTCTCTTGTTGGAGAGAAGGATATTTATAGAGTTTTACATATCCGAAAAAGAATAACGGGTCACACATTTTAGGTCGGATTGGGTTTGAATCCATCGGTTTGGACCTATACGAAGCACTCGAGTGCTTTTCACCTACCACCCTTATCTTTATGCGCCAGCTGGCCAACAAGTTAATCATGAGGCTCAAGGTGATGTCACTATTGTATGAGGTGTAACGTGTGATGCGGCGGGTCAGACGCTGCGGTTCCTCGGAATCACCTTCGTAGTTTTAATCGTTTCGTGGAGCAGATGTTAGCTGTTTTACCTATCACATTTGCAAGGTAAATAATATTAACCATTTGACCGAAAATTTGAATATGTTTGAATATTTGAATTCGCGATATTGAAAGTTAAAGATCATACCTCTCCCGATTTTCTGATACATAAACCCGGCATGTGCGTCAAGCTCTCCGTCAGTTTCTCCCTGTCAGTTTGACCACTCTGTCCCCTACTCGGTTCACCCCTAGCCGTGTGGCCACACCGTTCAGACACGAGAGGTAAAGACATGTGGTCGTACCCATTTTGTTTTCGGGACCATTGTATATTAGATCCAAATACCTTCAGAGCCGGTCCAAAGGACCAACTAAGCAAATGGCGTTAAGAGATTCACCTAAACTATGATAATATGTTATCTATTAAAAAAAAAGATAATATGTCGATTCAGAAAAGAAAAAAGAATGTCAAATATGATATAAAACCAAAGTTATTCTAATTCAGATAGAAATGTGAGAATCAATTCATCAAGATTTTGAAAAAAAGAAAGATATATGCGTATCTAAATAATAATTCAAATAGGAATAGAAAAAAGCTAATTACTTGGAAATATGTGACAAAATTTAATTGAAAATCAAATGATAGATTTAATTTAAGAAGTATCCCCATGTGTGTTGAGTCTTCTCAGATGTTTAATTTTCTTAAAGCTTTTTCTAAAAGAGAAATAATTTTGAGAAACAATATTATATAGAAAAAGAAAGATTACTCAAACAACCTTAGAAAGTCCATTTTTGACTAAAAGAATGTAAATCTTTCAAAATTACTAAAACAACTTAGGGTACTTATTTTACCATTTTTCCTTTGTTGACAAAAAACGTATTTACAAAACTGTCATTACTATTTTTTTTACACGTAGATAGAAGTAGGAAACAAAATGCGCGTCAAAAGTGAAAAGTCTACCGTTCTAATAATGGTAGATTTATTTAAGGATTGATAGATTTATTTTAAGATTGGTAGACTTGTTTCCAGTCAGTAGGTTTATTAGAAGAACGATAGATTTAATACTAGAACCGTAGACTTATTTTTCCGATGTGGTAGAGATATTTCGGAGTGGTAGATTTATTATGTGATTGGTAGATTTAAGTCCAATGGTGATAGATTTTTGTTTGGGTGATAGACTTAATGATCGAATGGTAGACTTATCTTGCAGATTTATTATCGGTTGGTAGATTTATGTTGTCTGACGGTAGATTAATTTTGTCGTGGTAGATTTATTGTTAATGGTGGCAGAGTTATCACCGGTGAGTTGGATATTCAATCATAGTAGATTTCTTGTGTTTGATGATAGATTAAAGTTGTGTAGTAGATTTATTGTCTTTGGCGGTAGAGTTAAGTGCGGTTTGGATATGATAGTAGATTTATTATAAGTGATGGCAGATTTATAATAATGTAGTAGACTTATCTTTTTTAGCGGTAGAGTTGTGAAATCTTTTTGAGTTTACTAAAACAATCTTCAGTTGATAGATTTATATACTAACGTTGTGGTAGATTTGTAGGGGTAAACTTGTATCGTGATGGTATACTTTTTTATATTCCAGAAGGAAAAATGTCGATTTTGCCTTAAAAAAAACAAAATTAATCTACCATCGTGAAGAACTAGGATTGCCGCTGGAGCTTTTTTGCTTTATTGAAGAGAAACCTCCTTCTTCTACGTCCAAACTCGTCTCTCTATCTCTATTTTATAATTTGCATCATTCTACCTCCTCGCCTCATCTTCAACGTCTCGGTGGCGAATTTTTTTTTGTTCATCTACGGATTCACCGACGGTTTCATCACGATAGAAGGTTCATTTGCAATGGAGCAAGTAATGTTGGTATGTGGTAGATGGAGTTTTGAGAAAAATCGATGGGTCTTCTTCGTTGACAAGTCAAGTCAAAGGGGTGTAGAAGTCAGGGGCATATCATGAAACCTCCTACGGCAATTTTCTTGGAATGGTCTATGAGGATTTTGGGTACTACTAGTATTCTTAAGTAAAACTATGAACATGAATTGGTTTCCGAAACTTGCTATGAATTTCTCTTAAGTTTCACAAGCTTCATACATTACATTAGACTCATACGATAATTCATAAAATTAAAGAACAATTCATACAATTACATTTAAAATTTTCTATCTTTTTTAAGGGAATTGATATTAGTTGTACCATTACGAAAACCACTTTTACTTAGTTATACAAAACAGAGAGTATAAAAAAATACAAATCTGAAAACCTGATTTGTCTAAAAAATATAAAAATAGTCATTAATACAAGAACATGACAACATCTAAGAAACTAATAACCTCCTATTTATCTACTTAAGCAAGTATAGAAAGAAGAAGATGACAACCGAAGCAAGACCAACAAGCACTCCAATCATTAGCTTCATCTCCTTTTCTTCGAACATCATGGTCTGAAGTTTCAGAATCATCTCCTTAAGCTCATTAAAATCATTATCAGACCTTTCAAGAGTCAGAACCATCTCCTTAATCTTCTTCAAATCTTCAACACAACTCCGCACCAACTCCTTCAAGGGGAACATCTCGTCGCGAGAAAACAAGACATTATACCACATCAACTGAGGGTCAGCATAGTGGCCATTATCCCCCGTTGTAATGTACCGAATTCGATTCTCTAGTTTCTCAATTTCATTCTTAATGTCACGAAACTCCTCCATCATTGCACAAATAAATCCGCCATAATTTAAAAATAAATCTACCACCAATGGCACAAATAAATCTGCAAGTTAACAAATTAGTCTATCAACGAATCGGTTTATAAGGTTTTTTCGTTGATTTGAGTGTAAGTTGTTTCTACAGATTTCGAATTTTGTGTGGTTGATGGACATCTTTATTGCTGGATTCGCCGATTGGTATGACATCAGTAAAATAAGCAGCACTAGCTTCCTGACCGCCACACCGGATAACACCGAGTAATTTATTGTTACCCAGTCACAAAATTTCTCACCGGGCTTGTTGTATCAGTGTTGCAACTACTCTCTAACAGCCTCGAATCCGTGTTTGATTCGCCGAAATTGTTCGACACCGATGCCAAGCTTGTTCTCGCCAGAGGACAGTTATGGATTAGGATGTCTGAAAGTCATAGATGGAGAAGATGATGACGAATTTTTTCAGTAATTAAGGTACTTTCTAAAATTGTTTTAATAATTATCTCTACAGAAAAATGACAATTTTTTTTATCATGTATACTATCTGATTTAGGTTTTGACACTCAAACCATATTAGTACACTATTAATTTATATGAATTCTAAAGCAAACTAAAAAAAATTGTGGTTTATATTTATTAATTGAACTCGGAAATATGAGGTCAATAGAAAAGAGATTCACCATTTCAATCTAAATTTAGAATTTTATATGCTTTGGTTTGCAGATCACCCAAAAAAAACACAAATGAAAATAGACTCACCAAATATTTTGATGAACATAAATCGCAGGCAGTAAAAAAAAAAACATCATCATTTTTGGATAGATTTCCCTATATTTGACGTTTAGATTTAGTTATGAATTTAAGTTAAAACCTTTAGGTCAAAAAATCATTAATTGATGTTTACAGCGTTTTTTCGTATACATAGATGTTGAGATGTTTAATTAAACGATATTTACGATTTAAAAGTGTGTTGAGTCCACGTTTAAATTGTTGATTAGTGCATATCTTTCTATTTTACTTGTTTTCATTTTCGCGTACTTAGCTGCATAATATGCGTCAACCCAAATTCAGTAAAAATTGTAGAAACTCAAATTATTACAATATGGGTAAACTGATATTTGTAAAGTAAAGTACATAAATAAATTGATAATACAACAATACCGACATAAGAATTAGGAAAAGAACGGATTTGGATTTGCAGAGGCGAGACACTCTTTCCTTAATTCTGAAAACGCCCCGTAGTGTGATGATTGTGTGGTGTTCCGAATCCCAGGATACAACTGCAATCAATTCTGTTTTGCACAACTCAAGAACAGAATCTAACGAACGTTTTTTCTGTGTTGTATTCTCATGGAGAAAAACCAAAAGAAGAGAAGAAAAGGTTGTAGAGAATTGTTGTTTCTTGTCCATTAATGAGATTGAAGAACACCAATGCTGTATAATAAGCCATGTGTTTCCAATATGTAACCCTTTCAAAGAGCATTAGTGCCATTTATTTTAATTTTTATTTCGACCAAATTTAGATATTTTGTAGTGATCAATTACAAAATCAAAACTTGATGCAAAATATAGGTTATTGGACCGAATGCCCATTTACCCGAAACCACACATAAACCCGAACCTAAGCCCGAGTCCAACTTGGCTCAGCTTGGCGCGCGCGCATGGTTTAGTATGGGTTCACTCTTCTTTACAATTTTTCTAAGGTTTTTTTTTTGACATATGAGTATATTCTGTTACACTATGTCTTAAAATTGAGTTCCAACAATCCCCCACATGAATATAAATATTTCTAAACAACTGAAAACTCGATAGAAGGATTTTTGAGAGTACAAGCGAAAACTCTATTGTGTTCATTGTGGCCTTGAACATGCCTGGTTATCATGAGTGAATTTAGAGAATATAGCCTTTCGTTCATTCTCCTAGAAACGGTCTTATTTCACACTCACTAGGTGATATGTCATTAGCCTTTGTTTTATGAAGTATCATGTAATACTCCATGAACATATCAAAACTATGGTGAATATCATTAAAAATAACGTTTATCCTTTTTATACAGGAATCACTGTATATCATCTTAGAAACTGGGTAAGTTCAGTACTTTTACGCAGACTCACTTTGACTTAGTTTTCCCTTTGAACTTACATCTTGGGATCTCCAGTTACGTAGGTAGGATTTCCATCAAAAATCCTCTTAATTCATAGGCTTTAAACTCATTCCTCTTGATGATTTTACAATTTAATCTCGTGACACACCTTTAATAAATGGATTCTAGGTTGTCCGATGAGATATATCTGTTGAGATTACTCCATTTGAGAGCAATTGTCTAATGGTTTGACGTCATCTTCTTTAAAGACATTACTACCCATTATACATAAAACTCATTGCCCGAGTTATAGTCGATTGACTATCACAGTGTACACGTAATGCTTGCACTAGTTTTTCCATAATTGTGGACTATTAGTTTCTGGAAGGCGATAACCAATTAATATAATTGTATCCTTCCAAAACTATTGGTGTTTTACCATAATGCAATCCATACCTTTTAGTATAATGCGCGTAGCTCAATACTCTAGTTATGAATTTTCAGTGTGTTACAACATGGACTCGCATGTAGCAACTTAGTATATGGACTGAGTCCGCCGATCGATTAAGTACTTTATACTTCCAATCAAACTTGAGTAGACTTTGAATCTCCCAAGTATCATTTTAGCATAATGAGCTTGATATGATTATTACTTTGGAATGTCGTGTGATCATAATTTATAAAACCACATCCATTCACCCCAAGTTTTACATGTCAAACTTCACACTAAGAACAATCTTAGTTTGTTCGACCATGTCTTTATTGTTTAAAACAAGGTGATTTACATATAAACAGAGCAAAATGTATCCGTGCGGAGTACTTTTGATGTATATAAACTTATCACATTCATTGATGCTAAAACTATTTGACAATGTCAAATATTTCAGGCTACTGTTTCAGAGCTTTTGTAAGCCCAAACAGAGACTTCACAAGTATATAGACTTTGTGTCTTTTCGACTAAGACATAGTTTTTCGACTAAAAGCCATTTACACCTTAGGACTATACGCCCTTGTGACACATCGATTATCTCCCATATATAGTTTTTCATAATGGAGTCGATCTCACTAATGAGGTTTTCCTTCCACGAAGGATTGTCTAAATTAGACATGGCTTTAGTGAAAGTTACGGTGCATTCTCTCTGAGAAAACTTTTAAAAATCTTTACCAAAAGATTTTCATATTCTTCTGCATCATCTCACAATCTGCCATAAGTACTCGCCTTAATTACAGAGGTGATATAGTCTTTTTCTTCACGAGTTTGTTTTGGATTTCGTTAATCCTTACACCAAAATACGTGTTCAAAGAAATATACATTCTTTGATTTCATTATTGTATTTACATGGATCTCTGGTGCATCTGATTATAAATCAGAAGCCGAGAAACACTATTTTATGTGTATATCCAATAAAATACAATCTGCCATTTTTGGTATGCTTGCAACTTTTTTAGGAGGTGGCACTGCGACTTTTGCGAGGCACCCCCACACTTTCAGGTATTTGTACGAATGTACTTTACTTTTTCAAAAGTTTATATGGTGATTTGTCAATGATTTTATATGGTAAACAACGCTTCCCCCCCCCCCCCCCCCCACACATTTTAAGAGATAACTCAAAATCATGGATATGTGCATTCATCATCTCTTTAAGAGTTCCGAATTTTTGTTCCACAATTCCAATAGTTTCAAGTGAATAAGGAGCAGTTTTTTCGATGAATAATGTCATTTTTCTCTAAGAAATGCATTTCATTCTCATCAAACTCGCTTCCTTTATCATGTATAACTATTTTCATAATTTTCTCAAGTTGGTTTTGAATTTCCATCTTGTATGCTTTGAACTTTTTCAAAGGCATATTCTTGCTTCTTAGCAAGTATACATATCTATTAAAATAGATATTGATGGTGGTAGCAGCGTAATGCCACTATTTCATTCGATTATTTCCAACCTGGTTGACTTCTGAAACTACACTACACGTGTTTATTTTAGTCAGATTGGTCTGGAATTTTTCCATTGTCTCTGGATGGTCAATCACGGTACGACATTCATTAGCATTGCTATGACATGCGTAAGCCTTTTGACCACCCATAATGGCACAATTGGGACTTTTTTTTTCCATTGAATTTCTTTTAAGCATTATGCTTTATGAAGCTAGTGGAGGCTTTCATAGAAACCTTATGTTTCTATTTGTTCTTGTGTTCACATATGTGAACGCCATATACTTTGCGGTTTGTAAACTCAATCCGCTGCCTGAAAATCAAGTCTTCAAGGCTCTCAGCCTTTCACTTATGCAAGAGATAATTCTTGAAATATTTCCAAACTAGTGGAAAATTTTCCATTAAACAACAGACCTAGTGTGTCAAATTAATTGACATCCATGCGGTCATTATCTCATGCATCATCAATCACATCTCTTTGAATTTTATATGATGAACTTAAAGCCCACCAATTTAAAGTCAAGAAATTTCGTCATTGCGAATTTCTTAGAACGTGTGTTCTTAGATTTGTACTTCATCTCAAGGAAACATGAGTTTCTTAGAAGTATTAAACTCACTGTAGATATATACAGCTGTTGACCAAGCGGTATTTATCCAACCTTGCATAAAACATTCTTAATGGTACACAATTCAACACTGACTAGAGTTATAATATTAGTATTCTCAAGAGAAAGCATATGCGATCCTCTTTGAGTTACTTCTCTAGTTTCGGCATGGTCATGGAAATAAACATATTATCCTGCCACATAATGAATCGAGTTCCATCAAATTTTTCTAGTATTAGTCCTATGTTTACAACATTAGGCACTAACATGACAATCTGATAAAAATCAGAATTTGGCACAGTCACACGTGGCAAACCACTACCAAATTAAATTTGGCGCGTCAACTCACTAGATATGTAACCATAATACCTCCACCGCTAGCGGTGTAAATAGGATCTGAACATTACGATAAACATCAGAGATGTAGTCCGTATATCACACAAGATCATAGGTGGCAGACCATTCCCAATATGGGTTGTCGACTCACCATACCCGTTGTCATCTCAAATGTTTATCTAAACATTTTTTAAGGCAACTTTATGAAACGAATCAGAAACACAAATGAATATTCATATACATATGTCCGATTTAAGCTATTAACTCGTTGATAATTGTACTTAAAATCAAATATGTTCAAAAAGAACCAAGATCAAATTAGTACACTAATATAAAAATTAGAAATTCAATCTAATATATATGAAACAATTTAAATAAATATGAATAAATTGCAAAAAAATAATTAAAAATAAAATTTCCAGAATTAATAAATTCAGAAATTAAATATTGCAATAACCAATATGCAGAGAGTTCTCTTTTTTCAGTTCGATCAATGATTAGAACGAAGGATGAACACCTTTTCTTATGAAATGTTAACAAAATTAGAATCGTTAGTCCCAAACATGAACGATTTTAAAGATTTTTAACACGGAAAAATTCTAGAAAAATCTGCAAAATAATTAGAATAAATTGCAGAAAATCAAAGAATTAATCTATATAATTCAACAATTCATTAAAAATTGCAGAATTATTAAAACATGACTGAGAATAATCTGATGGAAAAGGATTGATTATCGATCACAATGAACTCTCTGATTCCTGTTTTCATGACAAAAATACTTCACAAAAAAATCAGTTTTCGTTAGTGCAATAGTGCAAAAACAAAAAAAATCAGAATTAAGATTGTAGGAACTCAAATTACTAAAATATGGGCAAACTGATATTTGTAAAGTGAAATACATAAATAAATCGATAATACAACAATACCGATACAAGAATTAGGAAAGGAACGGATTTGAATTTGCAGAAGTGAGACACTTTTTCCTTAATTATGAAAACTCCCCGTAATGTGACGGTTGTGTGGCGTTCCGAATCCCAGGATACAACTGCAACCAATTCTGTTTTGCACAACTCAAGAACAGAATCTAACGAACGCTTTTTCTGTGTTGTACTCTCATGGAGAAAAACCAAAAGAAGAGAAGAAAAAAGTTGTAGAGAATTGTTGTTTCTTGTCCATGAATGAGATTGAAGAACACAAATGCTTTATAATAATCCATGAGTTTCCAATATGTAATTCTCTCAAAGAGCATTAGTAGAGATTTTTATTATGGTCATTAAGGACAATATTAATCTCTAAATTAATTGTCCAAATTAAGAGTGCCATTTATTTTATTTTTTATTTTGACCAAGTTTAGATATTTTGTAGTGATCAATTACAAAACCAAAATTTGATGCAAAATATAGGTTATTGGACCGAAGGCCCATTTATCTGAAACCGCACCTAACCCGAACCTAAGCCCGAGTCCAACTTGGCTCAGCTTCGCGCGTGCGCATGGTTTAGTATGGGTTCACTCTTCTTTACAATTTTCCTAAGGTTTTTAACCTTGTGAGGATTTCTCCATAATATATGATATGCATATTTCGTGCCTTTCAAGCAACAAAGTTAGGACAAGTATTTCTCATTCAAACAAATTGCAATTTTGACATATAAGTATATTCTGTTACACTATGTCTTAAAATTGAGTTTCAACAAAAATCCAATGATAGTGTTTTATCGTTTGATGTAGTTCTCTTAAAATATACTCCCTCCGTTTCTAATTGTTGGATGTTCTAGAGTTTTTACACATATCAAAAAAAAAATTAATGCCTAACTATAAATGCATTATTTTTTGTGCTAAGCAATTTTCTATAATTCTAATTCAATAAAATAAATTATTTTCAATTAATATATCTTGAAATTTGCAATTTATCATTATTATTTGATAAAAATGTAGTCTATTTTTACCAAACAACAAAAAAATGTAAAAAATCTTTCTTTTACGAACAGAAGAAATATAATTTAATGCGAACCAATCGATCTGAATCATCCTCCGGTAGAAAAAAGTTGGGTCGAATGGATAAAAACCGATGTGCATATATTCATGCATAGACGTGCTCTACCACATTCGTCTATTTAATGAAATAAACAAGAAGAAAATTAAATAGTTATAGATAATGTGTTTCCTTGACAAAAGAAAAAGAAAAAGAAAAGATAATTTTTTTTGTTTATTACAAAAATAATTTATTTGCCTTTTTTAATCATTGTTATTTGGATCGGATTTCGGATTCTCTGAACAAATTATCTCGCGATTTTTTGCGTCGACCATTGCAACCATCGTGAATAGTGGACGAGCATAGAGAAGGAGTTCGTTCTCTGAGGGGAAAACTTATGCTCTGTCCAAGGTTGGTTCTTCCGGAGGGGAGCACTGTTGGATAGTCCCGGGAGAGTGTGCACATGTAGCATCGTCAATAGTCTCCGGGAGAAAAAGATGGGTTACCGTCCCGAAGAATCTCCAACGCCTAAATCAGAAAACTACCAAGAAAAGTTCATTTATCGGGAAGTGAGTATGATTTTAAATATGAGGCCTCGTTCGAAGGATCGAGGTCTCAGTCTGGTGTTTACGTGTTTTAAGAGAGGAAGAGATAAGTCCATCCAGAAGAGAAGTCGAAACTCTCTTCCGGTAGATTAGACCGTGAGAGATCCTCCGGTAACGATTTCCTTCTTTCAATCTCTCTCTCTCTCTCTCTTTTTCCTCTGTCCTTCTGACCTCCTCTTTTACTCCTCTCGAGAGAAAGTATTTATAAAAGACTTACCTTGGGAATTCCAGTCCCAGTCATGTCTACGACTGTCTTAGGTCTACGATTGATTTTTTTCACATCATTGTCTTGCTTCATAGGAGGATGAGTGTAACTTTCCTCCGGCTGATGACAGGTGGGTCCCATCTGAACTGCCCATCGCATGCATTTGTCATCTTTCTCTGACGTTTACTGAGAGGTGTGTCAGCCTTCACCACCGGGAGAGTGAGCTAGTCACCTGCTTTGCTGATGTGGAAGCCTCTCATTGGAGAATGGGAAATCACTCCCTATAATTGCCCCCGACTCTCCGGTTTGTTCCCATAGGAAAAGGTAGAGAGTGAGACTTCTTCATTCTTAGAATGGATAACGTCTCGCCTTTCTGAGAGACAATTTACATGACAAAGGTTAAATGTTCATGCCCTATGGGCGGTGAACGGAAATTCTCTCCTAGAGAGATTTTCCTGATCGTACCAGCGGGTCTCTAACTTTGGTAAGGGTGCGCTTTCGCTGAGTCTCGCTTACCAGGCTTATCACCTAAGTAAGCGTTCGTCAATCGGGGATGACCCGAGAATCAATGTCGGAGTTTCCGAGTTGTGGTGCTTTTTGCTTGTGGCAGAGGTGGTGATAATATTTTTCCATGGAGACGACATATTCCCTTTCTGTTAAGGGCAACATCTCCATGGAGTGATTGGCCCATTCTACTTTGCTCGTCACTCGATAGGTCGGGGCGTATTGTCTTCCTCACTTGTTTTGTGAGTAGGACTCCGCCTTGCTGACCGCGGGGCCAAAATAAGGCAGTAACACTTGACTCGATAAAAACCTGTCCAGGGATCATTGGGGGTGTCCTGAGAGGGAGAAAGATGGTCCTCGAAAAGCTCGTCACGAGTATTTCAGGAGGGGGTTCTTTTGTGCAACATGTGCGTACCAGTTTGGGGGCAAGAATGGTGCTTTCTGAGTGTGTTATCCCTCCCCCCAGAACTGTCTGGACAATCTTCATGTTGTGCTTACACGATGGGTGTTTGTCTGTTTTGTTGAAGCATGAGAAGTACGTCCCCACGGGGAGCAAATGGGAGATTTTTTATTCTCGATGCCTTCCATAGTAGGATCTTTGAGGTAGGCCGACAGGGGCCGAATAGGGATCCTCGAGCGAGGTCACCTCATGTCCCCGGAGGGACGTTGCCCTTTTCAGGTGCGCGTGTCCTTATAGATCATGCGGAGTTATGGTACCCAAGAGGGGGAGCCGGCGAAAGGCAGTAATTAGTGGTGAGCGTGCAACTCGCATGAAGTGCGACAACTCACGGGCGCACGTACGAGGGTAGCGTGCTAAAGAAGTTAGGGTTAGAATTGGTGTACAAGCATTGATTCGTATGAGATGTGCAGGGGTAAACAAACGGGAACCATGAGGGGATGCATGAAAGTAGGCATGTCAATCGGGCTGGCCCGGCCCGGCCCGAACAGGGCTACAGGGATATTATGGGCTTTTTCGAGTTTTTATTTTAAAAATAAAAATAAATCTTAGACGAGAAATAAATCTAAAAGCAAAAACTATTTTATCATAATAAATCCAAATTTAAACAACCTAGTATGTTTTTTTCAAATCCAATTTAATTATAAAAAAAAATTTGACAAAATAAATGCAAATGAATCCAAATAAATTGTATTGCTAAATAAAATCTAAAATCAAAACACTTAAAATCTAGGTAATAGAGTCTAGACTCACAAGGCCTTCTAAATCTTCTTGCTAATCTCTGCACCAATTAATAGTTGCTTCACATCACCATGCGTGGTCTTTCTTTACATCCTAGTGCATGGTGATTCATAGTTGATGTTCCAAGATTTTTTCCTAGCACAAGTATTCCAGCACAATACTTGCATTTTAATATTTCTTGACCATCACTATTCTTTTCATTAAGATGGAAGTGCTTCCATACTGTTGAAGTAAAATGAAGTGTTTATTTTCGGGCTTTCTGGGCTGGCTTGAGCCCAGTCGGGCTAAGCCCCAAAAACCCCTTAGTCCGAATGGGTCTATCCCGAAAGGCCCGATTTTTTTTGGGCTTATATATCTAAGCCCGAACCCAGTATTTTTCAGGGTCGGGTCGAACCGGGTTTCGGGTTTTGGTCCTAATTGACATGCCTACATGAAAGTAAGTAAACAGGAACCCTGAGAGGATGCCCAGAAGCAAATAAATAGGAATCCTGAGGGGATACATGAAAGCAAGTAAATATGAACCTCGGGAGGATGCACGAAAGAAAGTAAATAGGTACCTCGAGGGGATGCACAAAAGCAAGTAAATTGGAACCCTGAGGGGATGCGCGGAAGCAAGTAAACAAAGAAATCTGAGGGGATGCATGAAAATAAGTAAATATGAATTTCGAGGGGATGCACAGACGCAAATAAAAAAGAACCCCAAGGGGATGCATGAAAGAAAGTAAATAGGAACCTCGTGGGGATACATGAAAGCAAGTAAACATGATCTCCGACGGGATGCGTGAAAGCAATTAAACTGGAACCCTGAGGGGAGGCCTGATAGCAGATGGACCAAGCCATACTTTTGGGAATACCTTGTTGTCACAATGGCTTGCTTTGGGAATGTTAGTTTTCTTTATACATTATATGTAAGACTTGTGGATTCCCTCTGATCACTCCTCGGGGAAGCTGGGACTTGCCATGCTACTTGTGGGTTGTCTCTTGTTCAGAGAGTGTTACGGGAATAAGTGGTTTGTTTTCGCGACATGTAGTTCATGTTCCCTCAACATCATGTCTCGTTTCTTCGTGTATTGTAGCCTGGTTATGTCTCGATTGAATTTTCCACATGGCAGATAGTGATTTGCTCGTTATGGAAGACACGTGTGCAGAAAACTACTCTCTTTACGTGGTTCGGTGGTTTACACATTGCCTTGCTTCGTGTTCTGCATTTAATGATGGGTCTAAACATACCCTCATTATAACATGTCCTTTCGTAGTTAACTGCCCAAGACGTTAAAATTGCAGGTTCGGTCCTTGAACTTGTCTCGATTTTTACTGCGACCCTAGAAGTTTTAAATATCATTTTGGCTTTCCCCTTGGGTTTATAAATTTCACCTCAATGCATTAGGGTTTTTTTATCTTCGCTTCAATCTTCTCATATTCTTTTTATTTGCGGTTGCTCTTTGCTTTGTATAATCCACTATAAGAAAACAGCGATTTTGCGTCGGCCATATTCATTGCAAATTCGATGCTAATATGGTATTTGCGTCGAATTTGCATCAAAATCACTTTCGACGCAAAAGCGTTGACGCTAATTCGAATCGACGCTAAATCGACCCTAATCCGACTCAAAATTAGCGTCGAATTTGCGTCAAATTGTATTTGTTGCAAATATTCGATGCTAAATTGATGCTAAATTAGCGTTGATTTAGCATCGAATGAAATTTTAATTTTATAAAAATAAAAATTATATATCCGAAGTTTAAAATGAACATTAAAATTGTCTAAAAATAAAAATACAATACTGGATCTAATGACCGGATCCGGATCCAAGATCCGATACGTGATCGGCCCTGAGATCGACGGCCGCTAAGTCTCCACCAAGTGCCGCTTCGATCTCATGTTCGAACTCCGTCGGGCCATTATTGACATTACACCTATAACAAAAAAAATTAATTAGGTATATATAAATTTAATAAAAAAATATATGTGTATAAATAATATCGTACCATGGCGAGAGTTCGTAGATCCGAAAAGCGAACCATCCTCGGTGATGAACTGTCGGTACGTAGGTGGTCGCATCTACAAACAAAATTATATATAACACGTAAGCAATTAATATTTCGAAACCATAATATTAATTCGGATCATTATAAAATATTTATATACTAAATTCTATCAATTTCTAATTTCCAATCTTAATTCTAAATTACATACCTAAATATCTAATTTCCAATCCTAGTTCTAACAATTAAAATATATTAAAAGAACTTAAAATAAATAAACAAGAATTACCTTGTTTATGCTCCAAAAATGGAATGAGTAGAGAGAAAATGAGGTTGAAAGAGAATGAGGTTGAGAGAAAATGAGGTTGAGCAGGTGAGAGGGAGACCAGCGATCTGTATATATAAGAATTTATGGTCGACGCTAAATCGATGCTAAAACTATATTTTCATTATACGAGGATCTATATATATACCTTATACCCTAAATGTCCCATTTCTTAAGATAGGGTCGAATTAGTGTCGAATCGACGCTAACTTCAGAGACGTGACATTTAGGGTATAGGTGCTAACTCGATTTTACAATTTACATGGATCTAACAAATATGATCCATTTTGTGTAATAATATGATCTAATAAATACATAGCTTCCAAACAAGATCAATCTTTATATATAACCAAACTATTTAAAATTTTGAAATCTATATATACTTGTTAAGGAATATTGTTCATAAGATTAGTGGTGATATATGTTGAAGGTATATGTAAGAGAAAATTGTAAAATATCGATTGAACTTGTTTTATTTTAAAACATTTTAATACATACTCATATATTCAAAATAGACAACAAAACAATTATGTTTCACCGTCTGAACCATTGTTCGAATCCTCTTCCTTGTCATCGGTAGTTTCCTCGTCATCGGTAGTTTCCTCACCCTCATAAGTAAACACTTATAATCAAATTGATGATCCAATATGTTTGAAAAGAAAAATTATTATCCAAAATATTATGGTCAAATAATAATATATTTATTGAGATTCATATAAATGAAGGTGTTATTCAATGATGGATTTTAATAGAGTTTAAATCTAAGCAGAATTCACAGTTATTCAATCAATGATTCTAAATCCTACTTTAAAATCTGGTGTTATTGGATATGATATTTGTAAATCATGTCCTAATTTTTTTAAAATCTGGTGTTATTCAATAAAAGATTTTAAATCCATCATTAAAATCCAGTGTTATTCAACATTAAAAGATTTTGGAAATCTTTGTTTTTTAATGGATTTGAAATGACTTGTAGATGAAATTTAATGAATAAATGATTAGAAATAAAATCCAAGGTATACTGCAGAGATTTTAGAATCCACACATATAGACTCCATCAAAAAATAAAATTTTGAAGATTGTAAAACTGATGGAATTGACTTTAAATCATTGATTCAATAACACCCCCGAAGTTTTTTCCCGTACTCCATGTGGAATACTAGTTTAACTATACATTTAATAAGTAATATATATATATATATACACCGGGTGGAATACTAGTCTAACGATACCTTTAATAAGTAATATATATATATATACGTGTGCGCGCGCGTGTTGGGGTGATTTTGCACCTTCCAATCATATCAGAACATGTGGACATGCCACGTAAGAACTCAATGAAACGTTCGGCCTCTCGTAAAATTCAATGCTTAGCCACCTCCGCGAAAACCGCAGAACGGGGCACCGGAGAATCTGCACCTAAAATCACATCTCTAACCAATCCAACTAAGTGACCCCCTCTCTAAGCAACACCAAATCAATACGACACTTGGGTTTGTTAGCACTCGAGAACCCTAACACAGGTAGTTTACTTACCTGTCGCGCCACCAAACCATCAAAAAATATTCAGTACTGGTCGCAATGCCTAATGCGGCGTCATGAAGCTTATTTGGAATGCGCCGAAAAAATAAGGGTCGACCAAGTGGATGACGACACTTAGATGACAATTGGAGGAACATACCCTCCACAGGATATTAACAAGGAGCATAACATACATTCGCTCTTCAGTGGACAAATCGTCTACCCTATACTTGCTAGTTTGCCCCAACAACGACGTCCTCATCGACAAAAGAATTCAACCGTTCAAAAGATGTGAAATCCAACTTTTATATATATATATATTGCTAAGTTTTTCGTCGCTAAACTTTGATGGTGGTTTGGTGGCATGACATGTAAGTAAACCTATCTTGTGTAAACGTTTGACACACCTAGGTGCCATGTAGAACTGGTGTTGCTTGGATAGGGTCACCCACGTGGATTGGTCTAAGAGGTGACCATAGTTGAAGCTTTCCAGGACACCGCTTCGCGGTCTTTGCAGGATGGCGGAGCATTGACTTTTACAGAGACCTAGGGCCCTGTTGTTTTGCCAGCGAAGACAATTTTTACATGACATATTCACGCAGTGTGATTTAGAGGTAGATAGTTTGTTTAAGGTTGTTTTGCTTATAAAATTCCTGAAAATCATGAGCACATATGATCGCGCATTTTCACCTCGTTCGTCACTTAAGTGGAAATGACGTCTCCCATAAGGGATTTATCCAGCTCGTTATAGAGGTGAGATGCCACGTTGTCCACATACTCTTTCATTGTCCTTTTGCTCAAAAATGTTGGTTCTTAGCACCTATATGATGCATCCCCATGGCTCTCTGGTTGGGCTGACAACTCTGGAATTCCTCTAGAGGTGCAAAGAAGTGGATTAATATTACCCTTGTTGGAATTGCAACTCATATTTACCCCCATGGATCTGTTGGGTGGTTTTTGCAGATAAAGGTTTCTTGTTTTAGGGTTTAGAGAGTGTCATATGCTTTATCGGCGGAAGTCTGGGCAATGCGCACAGCTCTTTCAGAGACAATGACGAAGGATTTTAGACAATGTTCTCTCGGACTGTCAAACTCTAATCAAGTTGGTGAATTCAGATGATGATTCGAATGAGTTTCATGGGGTTCTTCATGATATTCGGCTCTTTGCCTCCGTGTTTACCATATTTTCTTTTCGCTTTATACCTCGAGAAGCCAATGATATGCCCAACTCCATAGCAAAAATAGTTTTTTTTTTTGGCTCTTGAAAACTTTGTTTTTGTTTATGAGTCAATAAGTTGTTTTGTTTTTGTTTCTGGTTCGTAAGTCTAATAAAATAAATATTAAACTTTAAAATATCTCAAAATTTCTTAGCATTGAATGTTTAGACTTTAGAGAATTCCTGAAGATGATACTTGAAGCCTAATGGCTTGGTTTCCTTTAAAAGCCATTCAACACTCAAAAACATCATCGTCCTCGGTGAAATTTGGAAGCAATTTGAAGAGATATGAGAGCAAAATACAATCTAAATAAAAGAATTTAGCAAACAGAACACAAGCATATAAGTCGGCGACATAGAAAAAAAAACAAACACAACCAAAAATCAGATGATAAAGTTCTAAACTAAGAAACACTTGAAGAAAGATGCAACTTTTGTTACTCTTACGGCAAAGGCTTAACCTTGAACCTGTAAATAAGCATTTTCTTGGTCGAAGTCGGGTTATCCACGGTTAGCAAAATCTTGCCAACTTCTCCAACTTTGAAGCTCTGAGACACCACCGGTTCATCTTTCGCAACCATCTTCCTCGGTTTCTGGATGATCACTGTGTATCCTTCTTTGCTCTCTGGCACAAACTCTGCTCCATACAAAACCTCCCATCCCACTACTCTTACCTCCCACACGATCGTGCATTTCTGCAGACAAAAGTGTTTTGAGGAAACAATTGTAAGAAACTCCAAATGGCCATACACCTAGCTGAATCTAGAGAACTAATTAGTATTGATCGTTTGCGTTTATTTTTTTATTTATACGGTTATAATATATAGAAAATCTTTTCAATGAAACCACAATCTTTAACATTATAAATACTGTCAATTGTAAACGTAATCACCAAAAGCAATTGGAAGAAGAAACTCCGTTGCTTTTGTTTTTGTGTTTACAATAGAATTGTTTGCTTCGAAACGAAACCATAATCTTTACCATTTTAAAGAAAATTCACTTGTTAATTGATAGCGCAAACGCAAAACGCAATTGGAAGGAAAAACTCCATTTGCATTTACACTATGCAAAACTATATTATGAAAAACCAAAAACGTTTTTCTTTTTAAAGTATGGAATATATTATTTTGAACATTTTTTCACATATAAACGCAAACAGAAAAAAACTGGCCTTTCAAACCGTTGTATAAAATGTCCATACAAAAGGGTCTCACCTCGTAAATAATGATCTCGACGGTTTGTTTGGTTGTTGGTTTAATGGTAATCTCAGTAGCGGTATCATCGTGTGTAAAATCCGAGTTGCAGTGGCAGTTATCCACACTTAGTCCACCATACTGAACCGGGACATGTTCTGGTGATATGTACCTATAAACCAAAGACAAGAGAGTGTGCTTACATTTCCAATAGTTGTGGACACAAATAGAAAAAAATGCTCAAAGATTTTAGTAACTACTTGAAAAGGGCTTCTGCAGATCTTGAAGGACCTGCGAAAACGAGTTTACTCTTTGATCTTTGGGTCATGAAAGGGCTTATAATCCTATAGAACGCAAGGTACCACCATGGAACGTTGATGAATATCTGATCACAAAATTCAACATTTTAGGATATATCAGATGTGATCAATCAGAAGAAAAAAAACATTATTGTCCGGTAATTACAAAAGATTTGTACCTGTTTAGAGACAAACTCAGGGTAATTGTTCTGAAGAAGGTGAAGAGCTTGCTTAGTGGCTAGCCTGAGCTCAGTCTTACCAGGTCCTGGAGAATTCTTCAGATCGTTTACCTGACAGATCGTTGAAACCCCACCGGCTACAAAATCAAGATTCCTTATACTCTTCTCAAGAAACTGAATCCTCCATCTCAAGAACCGTTCTCTCTTCTCTTCGTCGGAGAACGTCTTCTGATAAAGATCTTTGTTCTGAAACTCACCGTACACGTTGTAACAGACAGGATGGTTTTCCCTGTCGTGTCCTTGCATGAACACAACCTTGTCTAGATCGTGTCCGAGGTTTTCGTCGAGAAGCTCCTCGATGTTGAATTCGATTCTCCATTGGAGTGTTTTGTTGAGCATTGAGTAAGCTTCTTGGGGTTTGAAATCTCTTGCTCTCAGGAATTTCAGCAAAACGACGTCGCTTCGGTCGTCTTTGAGAAGTGGCACACCCCAAATGGAGCTTCTGCCGGAATCACCCGTTGTTGATTCTTGAAGGATGTGTCGGAGCTCGTGAAGAGCGTTTAACTCTTGTTCTGAGAGGTCGGAGATTTTGTTGGTCTCTTCTTTGAATGAGCCGAGGCTACGAGGAATCTGAATCGTTGGTTTCTCTTCAGCTTCTTCTCTGTTCATCATTTCCGCAAGCGATCTAGATTCCACGGAAGCAGCAGCCCCTTTAGGGTCCTGGGGCTTCGCTTGCTTCGGCTCAGGCTCCGAAGCCGCAGCTTCTAACACCGCCAAGTCCGGTGGTTCCGGCTCTGTCCAATCTGTTACCTCCGTGTACTTTTTCCGCTGCTCCAACATCAGTTTCTGTGCTGGCACTTCCTCCGCCTGCTCTGTCTCCGGCGTCACTTGATTTGGCTTCTCTGAAGCATCCTCCGCCGCGTAGTCTGGCTCCGAAATTACAAGCAACGGCGGGTCTGGCTCCCAAGTCACTGTCTCCGGCGTCACTCGATGTGTCTGCTCTGAATCATCCTCTGCCGCGAGATTGGGCTCATCTGGCTCCGAAGTTACTGTCTCCGGCGTCACTCTATGTGGCTTCTCTGAATCATCCTCCGCCGCGTGATTCGGACCCTCTGACTCCGAAACCAGCTGCGGATTTGGCTCCGGTGACTCTGGCGGCGGCTGAATTAGCTCCAATAACTCTGGCTGAGTTGGCTCTGGCTCCAAAGTTACCTGCTTTGGCTCTTCTTCTTCGTTAAAATCCAGTTTCGTGGCTTGGTCCAGCTGCAACAGAGGAAGGGGAGGTTTGATATCGGAACCATTCGGCATTGAATCGTCGGCGGTTGAAGGTGGCGGCGGAGTTGGAGTAGAAGTAGTAGTCGCAGAATCTTGAGGCATTTTTATTTTTATTGGGAAAAGAAGAAGAAAGGGACAGAGATAGAGAGAGAGAGAGAGAGATGTATCAATGTTAGCGGGTTTTTCAGGTAGAAAATGGTCAAAGAAGGTATCCAATGTGGCTTAAAATTACTAACTCAAAAGCTGTCCCAATAAAGTAAAAGTTGTCTTTATCCTTTAAAAAAAAAAGAAAAAAAAGATGTAACCACTAGTGAGTACTGAGTAGTCCAACTATAAATTATGGTACTTTTTGTAACCACCAAAACATGGTACATATTATTACACCAAAGAATTGAAATGAATTTTTTTTCTTTTTTGTAAAATTAAACTTCTAGTAATCGATTTCTACAAAATGGTACTACTATTTTCACAATTTAAAAACAAAGACTTGCCTTTTTTATATAATACATATAAATTGGTTTAATTAGGTTAATCGATCTAGGATCTCTCCGATTACTTAAATCGGATCAGCTATCGGGTCAATCTCAAGAATCGGTAAGAAAATCGAGTAATTAGGGATTCGATTAGACCATTTGTTAAGTAACTTGAGGGTGATTAAAGTGATTTGGTTGATTTAGGTCGGTTTAGAACCAAGAATTGCTTTGGATCCTCCCGTTTAACTAAATCGTAGTATCAGTTATCTCCTCTAAGAGCCCAATGAGTCGTGGGACCAACCTCGTACATTGAAAGTTGAAACAAAGATAGATATTGGAAACAAAATGTGGATTGTGTAGTTGTTTGTGCAATTTTTTTGTGTGATGGTTGATTGACTTCAATTGTATAATTGTGTGTGAAAACAAATTGAAATAGTGATATGCAAGCATTTTATTGGATTAAACGTCTCTGTTTCTCTCTCTTTTAGATACCATTCAAGTTTTGAAATCCAATATTGTGAAAAGTTTTCTTTCATTCAATACATTAAATACAAACAGCTAAACCGAAATCATTAAATACAACCAGCTAAACCGAAAGGAGATAACAAAATTAAAAAAAAATTAATGCATTAATAATCGAAATTGACAATAAACTGAAATTATAACTTTTGAAAGGAAGTTCTTGTTTGTTACAAAAAATTAATACTCTTTCCGTTTCAAAATATAAGATATTTTGGCCAAAAGCGAAGAGATTAAAAATTTATTTTTCTTCTAAAAAGTATCATTTATTATATAAAATAAAAATAATTCAACCAATTATGAAAAAACTATGAAATACTATTAATCACAAAGTTAAAAAATTGCATAAAAATGTGAAAACATTTTATATTTTGAAAAAAAAAACCTTCCAAAACATCTTATGTTTGAAACATAGGAAATATATTGCAGTACACAAAAAAAAGGTTTAGCTGGATAAAATTATAAAACTCTTTTGTTTTGTAACAAAGCTGAGCTCACTTCTTTTGTTTATATGTTTCTTTCACTTTTAGATTTACATTTATAATCAAAATATATTACCGCGCACATAATAAACAGCTTTACCTTTAGTCTTTGGTCAGTAATTGTCGGTAGGGACATTTCCTTAGCAGCAACTTTGTTCGTATTGTCATCGGAACCAATTTAAATGGTGTTAGAAAAGCCCAAAAATGATCGAACCGGGTTTCAAAAGGAAATTAGACTCGGTTTAATTGGAGAAACCATCACAAAGAGAGAAAACCGGAATACACTAGTACGTACAGCGTATTACAGGCTATATATATAAATTTATGTTCCACAGCTCATAAGTATTAAATACAAACGTGTGTTACTCTTTATCTACAAACACTTTAAATCTTGACCCAACCATAAACAAACCCCACTGGTTCACTCACTGACAAGTCTTCTTTCAATTTCAATTTGGTTTCTTCATCAATTCTTCGTACCACAATCCATGAACACTACGTGACACGTTCGCCATAAGAACCACAATGTCTGAAACCTCTATTACCTTGTCAGAGAGTGAAGCTGCTCCGATTCTTCTTAGTATTGTTTCCACTAACTGCCATCTCTTTATGTTGTTACCTGCTAAAACGGCGGCTCTTGTGGCTAAGTATATTGTCTGTGACACACGTGTGAACACTGCGTCTCCTGCTTGTAAGCTTTTCACAAGCATGTTCGCGACTACTTGTTTCTTCGTCTCTGCATCGTCAGAATCAAGGAGCTCGGAGAGTGTCTCCATGATTTCTGAAAGACCCGCATCAGGTTTTGCATCTAACATCTCATAAAGCCGGTTAATGCAAGTCCATGTAATGGTCTCCATGTCAATCGGGCCTGAATTTCCGCTTACAAGTGTTTGCTGGAGGATCAACACGCTAAAAGAATGAAGCAGAGTGGTTAATAAGAGAGTTATACAATCATAAATTGTTGAATGAGAGAGGGATCAAAAGGGTAAGTTTTATCACTACTGACCTGATGGAGACTAGAATGATTTTCTGGATTTGGGATTGAATAGCTCTCAGCCTAGAGAGGTTAAGTTCAAATGTTTCAGGGACAGTTTCTAAAGTAAGACCACCAATCTCGCTCACCATTTTTAACAGGCCAAGACGGACAAGAAGATCCACTGTTTCTCCTTTGCACTCTGACAGTTCAATTCCTGTAACAGAAAATCACCAGCATGCAATTATGATCACATAAATCAACAAATGACCAAGCGGGTTCACCAAACTGTGATGGAAGCATAGTTTAGAATCCTTCAATAGCCAAATCTGGGATTAATAGCCTAATAACAAACTATTAACTTGCTTACCGTATATGATAGTTCTAAAATGAATTCTACCAGTTGGTTTGTGTGGGCTAAAATTGGGTTCTTACAAAAAAAAATTCCATAAAGATGACTAAAGTTGATAGATTGACACCAAACCTGGAAATGGAGACGAAGGGGTATTGACTTTTGAAACAGAGGAGACATTGCCTCCAGTTCGCATGGTGGTTGAAGGGAGGCCTGATGATCCAGGGTGGTTATTTGCGACAACAGAAAGAGCATCTCTGTGTTCTTTCCACTCCTTCTCTGCCTCTCCTCGAACACTAGAAAGCCAACGCTTTGTCAATGGTAGAGAGGACGACGCTTGGTCTGGTGAACCATGACGACTGGAAAATGACTTCTTCAGATATTCCAGACCAGCAGGTCCCTTGAGAAGTGGCTCCAAGAATTTCAAACGAGATTTGCTGATTTCCTTCTTCAGAATCTGCAAGGAGAGGACATGTTACGTGAAAATGTATTACCATTTTTAATCCCTAGGTCGGATTTCATTTATTAGTAGGCCTTTATTACAGTAAGGCTTGTGTAGTTTTATAGAGAAATTTTGTTTGAAAGTTGGTAGCTAATCTAGAAACCATGTGCTTCTTTCCAGTTTAAAAATACTATTATGCTCATGCGAGTTCCTATTACAAAGTACATGCTCTGCAGAAAGCTAAGAAACGATCTAATTATTAATGTTCACAAAGTAGTATGAAGAAAAATTGCGCATACCTGAATCTGCTGCAAAACAAAGCGTAGCCCCTTAACCATTAAGACTGCATATAATGAATTCGACTGGCCTTCAGTTGGAACTATCTCTCTAAGTTCTGTCATTAATTTATGGTGAGTAGTCCTGATTTCCTCTTCATTGGCTGGAGCAGAGAGTTTCAGCAAAATGCCAAGGGAAAACTCTAGAATATTTCCAAGATAACCCATGTCGACATTCCCAGAAGCCAGTAACTGAATCATGCCCCAAAAAAAAAACATTAAGTACAGTACACATCATATTTGTTGTACCAACAATTAAGACAACGCTGCAGTAACAAGCACCTGTGACAGCACATCCGTATCGATAGTTTGAACAATCTCTTGTCTCCAATCTTTGGGAGATATCTCACAGAGTTCATCCCCGACTTCTTTCATGAGTTTAAGAACCCAGCTGAAGTCTGGCTGCGATTGTTTCATGGATTCCATGACGCCATCCCAGAAAGCCTTTTCCATTGTCTCCTTAACCTTCACCTGGGATATAACGAAAGTGAAGAAATATGAGTAAGGTCGATAATAGAGAAGTCAGCATATAGCACAGCCTTATGGAACAAATGTTTATGAACCTGAAGGTTGCTTGTATCCCCACTGTTAGCCTCGAAGCTATCAGCAAAACTACTGCTATTGTCATGGACAATTTCATTTACTATTACTTCATTCTCACTAGCCAACGTTGCATCCAAGCTATAACCTGTTACGTTTGGAGGAGAAATGCCCTCGCTTCCTGCTAGAGAAAACTCGCGTTAGATTAAAGACTTGCCATATAATCTTTGAGCTTTAGAGGTTATCTTTTTTTTTGAAGCCAACATCACAGGTTATCCAGAATGATAATATTACCAGAGTTCAAAGAAAGGGGAAAATTCGATGAGCTCGGTGAAGATGAAGATGGACGATGCGAGTCTGCAGGTGCTTTTGATTCTTGTGCTCCATCAGTTTCCGTGAATATAGCCCGATTAGTTGGGGAAGAAGCCTTCAGCTGAAAAAAAAAAATAGTCATTCTCCCTATCAAACTTCTGCCCTTCCATGGTCTGCTATAAAGATAATTGTACAGCACAATAAGCTAACTTTAGATTCATGTAGACAGAGTCAATTAAGGTAAAAGCAAAAGAGAGGAATGGGAAATACCAGCCTCTGATTCATACCACCGTCTATTACTTTGGGAGAAGAAGTGTGTTTCGACGCCTCAGACAGCTCTGGCTCTTGAGTTCTGGCTAAATCTTTTTCTAAGAGCTTAGCATCGTTAATTTTCCAAACTACAAATCCCTTCAGGTATGAGCACCAAGCTTTATCAAATGCTTCCAGCTGAGATCTGAACGTTTTTGGTTGTAGAGCTACCGAAGATATGTTGTTCTGCAAGGTAAATTCTGGTCCTTCCAAAATAATCTTCACCAGCAATTCAAACTCCCGAATAAGATAGGTAGCAGATTCCGCTAGTTCAATCTCATGTTCACCTCTTCCTCTGAAAAGAGCATCTGGATGTTGCCTGATCATGTAGGCACAAAGAAATATTCTAGCTGGGTATCTTGCAATCTTTTTAAGTTTTTGATATCCCATCTTATTCCTTGAATTGGGTGACTTTTGCTCGCCTTTACTCAGGGAACTGGGTGAGTTTCCTCTTCGAACTGGGGGAAAGATGTGCTTAAGAAGATGATTAATATTCTCCACAGTGGATGCCTGAGATAGAGTGAGACGGATCTCCAAGCGATCAAGCAATTCTTTAGTTGTTCGTATAACAGAAACTGAGTTGATTTGAAGGGCAAGCTGCTCAAATGGAACTGACTCAATGGCCTTTTCATTGATCCCCAGCCCGTGATAGGCTTTAGCCAAGAAAAAAGTAGATTTCTTGTATTTTGCAAATCTCCTCCAGCATCTGAGATTTAAAAACGACAATCAGATTCACCAAAGTTGGGCAATAAAACATCTTACCAAATCTAAAAAAGGCAATCCCTACCTTTCTAATATCCTCACAAGATGCTCTTGTTTCTTTTGCATTGTTTCTGATCTTGGATGTGCACAGCTCTCCATGCCTCTCCTTCGCCTCATATACTGTGCTTTCAGTTTCTTGGCCTAACAAAAATCATACCAAAGATGATAATTACGGCCAATTGCAAATACGGTTTTCGGGAAAAAGCTCGGAAATTTAAACATACCCTTTGAAGCCGCTCTTCTAGACGGTCTTTCATTTTCCTTCTTTCAGCTTCCTTTTGATTCTTGAGAGAACAAGCAGCCCCAAAAACCCGTGTTAGTCTTGTGCTCGCTCTTCTCCTTTCCGCTTCCAGAATACCCATCCGCTTACTCTCAGCAGCTGCTCTTTTCTGATAAATTGCTGCACGCACACTCTCCTTGTACCTATTCTCCTGAATTGCTTTCTGCATCAAGCTCTGCGCAGCTCGTTGTCTCTTTGCCGCCCTTCGTTGTGCCATAGCTTTGAAGAGAAGCATCCTATTCTTCTCTGCCTTTTGAACCCTTTCTTCAACCTTCGTCTCTAACTCATCACGTTGCTTCTCAACCCGTTGCTCAAGTCCGTTCTTTGCAGCTTGTCTTGCTTCATCCAGCTTTGTCAAACGAGCTAGCTCCTTTTCAAGAATACTTAACCTATCACTCAAACAAATAACCATTACATCAATAAATCTGATTTCATTCTCGCATTCCTCAAAAATTCTGCCTTTTAAATCACCCAAAAGTCTCGTACCTCTTTTGCTCGGCAGCATTAAGCTTAGATTCAAGTCGCTGGCTTAGCTCCTCCATACGTGCTGACCTAGGGCTTCTCATCTTAGGTCGCGCCTTGCTCGATAATGACTCATAGTATTGCTGCAAATACAACACAAGTCAGGGAATTTCCAGGAATCGGCACTCTTTTTCTGCCAATTGATGAATCCAACCCAACAAGGTCGTAATTCAAACTTTTAAAATTTACCTGGCGCCGGAGATCAGCTTCTCTGAGTTTGGAATCGATCTCCTCGGCGGAGACGGGACTCTTCGGTTCGAGAAGACGACGACGGAGCCTCCGGGGAAGAGACTTTGGCGAAGGAGTCGTCACGGTATCCTCCTCGTTCGCCGGAAAAGTGAGAGAGATTCCACCTAATCTTTCCGGTTCCGCCATTGATTTCACAAACACGATTGCAGATCACAAAATCTCTTATCTAAAAGTGATTGCTTTAAAAAAAAAAGGCAACTTTAGTGGAAAACGAGAGAAACACAGAATTAAGCTGGTGAAAATGTCCCAAGAGCGAAGATGGATTTCCGCGTTAGGATGTTTCGAATTGTTCGTTTTGAAGACGCGATTTGACAATCTGACCCGTAATTTCTGGAAATTTCCGAAATTATCCACTTCTTTGAACCAGAACTCTCCAATCTATGGCTGTGGGGCCAGCGAAAACGTCGACGTTTCATTTATGGGCTTTAAATTGGGCTAAAGGCCCAAGGCGACCCCAATTTGTATCTGGCGCGAGGTTTTTACTTCTGCGGAGAAGATGACGATCGACGGTTCGCCTCTTGCGGTGGAGATGGAGGAGGAAGAGACTCCGGCGGCGGAAATTGCAGCGAGAGACCCACCGAAGATTCAACGCCTAGAGGAGTCAGTGGTTAACCGTATCGCAGCGGGTGAAGTAATCCAGCGACCAGTTTCGGCGGTGAAGGAGCTGGTTGAGAACAGCCTCGATGCCGATTCCACTTCCATAAGCGTCGTTGTTAAGGACGGTGGCTTGAAGCTCATTCAAGTTTCGGACGATGGTCACGGTATTAGAGTACTGTTCTACACACTCCTAGTCTCTTTTTGGTTTCACAAAATGGGAAATTTTGGTTCTGGATGTTTCTTTTGGGGTCAAATTATCTGTTTCGTCTTTTAGCTTGAAGACTTGCCGATATTGTGCGAGAGACATACGACATCGAAGCTGACTAAGTACGAGGATCTGTTCTCCCTCAGTTCGATGGGTTTTAGAGGAGAGGCATTGGCCAGTATGACTTATGTCGCTCATGTTACAGTTACCACCATTACCAAAGGCCAGATTCATGGTTACAGGTTTGGAACAGTGATTCGTTTATGTTATGTTTTTTGTTCTCACTAAATTTTTGTTTAGTGACAATGTTATTGTATCTGCAATTTTTGTTTTTCAGAGTGTCTTATAGAGATGGTGTCATGGAGCATGAACCAAAGGCATGTGCGGCTGTCAAAGGAACGCAGATAATGGTATGTTATCAGTTCAGTTTTTTACCATAATTTCCTTTGATTTTAAAAAGTTTGGCATCAAAATTGGTTGAGCAAAGAGAGTGAGAAGCGGAGTTGACCAGTAACTGTCTATGTTTATGTCTTTGACTTGTGTGTTTTTAGGTGGAGAATTTGTTCTATAATATGATTGCTAGAAGGAAGACACTTCAAAATTCTGCTGATGATTATGGAAAAATAGTAGACCTGCTGAGCCGGTTGGCCATTCATCACAACAACGTCAGCTTTTCTTGTCGAAAGGTTGGTATGCTTACTAACCAAAACTAGTCTACCTTTTTGGGGAGCAACGTTTTTTGGTATTTTAGAATTGTGAAGCGAATGAGCCAATTCCTTTATGATGCTGTGTTGCCAGCATGGAGCCGTCAAGGCTGATGTTCACTCTGTCGTGGCGTCTTCAAGGCTTGATTCTATCAGATCTGTTTATGGGGTATCAGTTGCAAAGAACTTGATGAAAGTAGAAATCTCCAGCTGCGACGCCTCCGGTTGTGCTTTCGATATGCAGGGTTTCATATCCAATTCGAACTATGTTGCTAAGAAGACCATATTGGTACTTTTCATTAATGGTGAGGACTTTCTTTCCTTAATAGAAAAGAAAAGTTATATCCGATTTATCACTAGATAATCTTGTGTGGTAATTAATTCTATTGTTTACAACAGATCGATTGGTGGAATGCTCTGCCTTAAAAAGAGCCATTGAAATTGTTTATGCTGCTACACTACCAAAAGCATCGAAACCTTTTGTCTACATGTCAATCAATTTGCCACGTGAACATGTTGATGTCAATATTCATCCAACGAAAAAAGAGGTGATTACTTTCCTCGTTTTATGCTAGTTTTAAGGTGTAGTAGTTGCTCCAAATATGTGTATTTGCGTCCATCTATTTTTGTGATAAGACTGTCTACTTATTGCTTAACTTGCTTGAAAAATAGATTCCTTATTTATACATCAAATAATACATGTTTTGGTCTAGCATGCAGGTAAGCCTTTTGAACCAGGAAATCATGATCGAGATGATACAGTCCGAGGTTGAATTAAAACTGAGAAATGCAAATGATACTAGGACGTTTCAAGAGCAGGTATGCTTGCAAAAAAACCTGAAGCAATATTTTTCTCTGGAGGTTAAGAACATTTATAAGTGGTCCTTCGATATATTTCATTCTACAGAAAGTGGAATACATTCAATCTACATTAACATCCTCAAGAAGTGATCCGCCAGTTTCTCCATTGCTTTCTGGTATGGTATCATCTGGCTGGGTCGGATGCCTTTATACCTAAAACCTTTCTCGTTGCATACTCTTTTTTCCTTTTTCACTTCATAGAAAAGCTTATGCTCTTCTCATTAACTAGGACAAAAAACACAGAAAGTTCCTGTGCATAAAATGGTGAGAACAGATTCATCAGATCCAGCTGGAAGGTTACATGCCTATTTGCAACCCCAGCCCCATAATCTCCCTGACAAGATTTCAAGTTTGAGTGTAGTAAGGTAAGACCTCAGCTGATACTGGTCGAGTTTCATATAAACAAAATTGGATCCCGTGTCATCGCTCCTTTCAAAAATCTCATCTTATCCACCCGTAGATGTGCACTCCTTTGATTTCCTTGAAACGTGTTTGTTGTCGGTGTTACGCTTCATTATATTCTACTTGATATTATTACTGATTCTGCAGGTCTTGTGTAAGGCAAAGAAGAAATCCAAGGGAAACTGCTGATCTTTCTAGTGTCCAGAAACTTATTGCTGGAGTTGACAGCTGCTGCCATCCAGGTAGCTTGCTCTGCATGGTTATTCTTCTGAACATAACTTTCTTTAAACCAATCCTCATACGAGCTTTTCTTGAAATTATTCTCTGTTAGGTCTGCTGGAGACTGTAAGGAGCTGCACATATGTTGGAATGGCAGATGATGTTTTTGCTTTAGTTCAGTATAACACCCATCTGTATCTAGCAAATGTGGTGAACCTCAGGTATTATTCTTTAGATTTAATGTTTGGTGGAGGATTTCCTACTGTATCAATATAAAAAATCTATCCTTGTTGTATTTGACTGGTTTTAGCTACACGTAACAAAAAAAGAAGCTCATACTGCATACCATGTTATTGGATTTTGCAGCAAAGAGCTCATGTACCAGCAAACTCTTCGTCGCTTTGCTCATTTTAATGCAATACAGCTTAGCGATCCAGCCCCTCTATCCGAGTTGATATTGTTGGCTCTGCAAGAGGAGGATCTAGATCCAGGAAATGATAAAAAAGATCATCTGAAAGAAAGAATCGCTGAAGTAAGTTCTGCTTTCTGTGTTATTTTTATGGTACTGGTTCTGTATCAACTATTCCTTCTATTCAGCTTGTATCCTCAACAGCAACAAGTTTCTGAGGCTGTAATGCTGCCTATGGATTTGGTTAATTTGTTTCGTTTTGATATATATATAGATGAATACAGAACTCCTCAAGGAAAAAGCAGAACTGTTAGAGGAGTATTTCAGCGTTTACATTGACTCCAATAGAAATTTGTCACGGCTTCCTGTCATACTCGACCAGTATACACCTGACATGGATCGGGTTCCTGAATTTTTACTATGCTTGGGAAATGATGTGAGTTCCGGGAAAAGAATGTACTATTTGGACAATAAATATCTGCTGTTTTGCTCCTACTTAGATGTTACTGATCAGAGGAGCAGTGGGTTCTAATGTCATCATAACGTACTATCTAGGTTGATTGGGAAGATGAGCAGACTTGCTTTCAAGGAGTTTCTGCGGCTATTGGGAACTTTTACGCCATGCATCCTCCTCTTTTGCCAAACCCATCGGGTGACGGTATTCGGTTCTATACTAAGAGAAGTGAAAGCTCTCAGGAAAAGCCAAATTTAGGTATTTACCTCTTCCTGTGACTAACGTTTTCGCTTTTGGTTCTCTGCATATGAAAAGGAAGGGAGCATCTAATTTTACATTGAACTGTTGCAGGGGGTAACGTTGAGATGGAGGCAGTTCTTGACCAAAACCTTCTCGCAGATGCTGAAAACGCATGGTCGCAACGTGAATGGTCAATCCAGCACGTGCTGTTTCCGTCTATTAGATTGTTCTTAAAGCCACCAGCCTCCATGGCTTCAAATGGGACTTTTGTAAAGGTTACCATTTCTCTAATTACCAGGAGGAGGAGCTTCACATATTACATAAAACCCAAAACCTTTGTCTGGAATATCAAATCTCACAAAAACATTAATTACATTCTTTTTACTCTTTTGCAGGTGGCATCCCTTGAAAAGCTGTACAAGATATTCGAACGATGCTAATTGAAACCGCTGATCGCAGATGGAACTTTTGATATGAGTAGGCTCCCATTTGCTTTAACTATGTTTACAGACTCCAAAGAAATACTGAAACCAGTTTATGGTTAAACCAAACTGTGGCACGCATGACTGACCGCAACTATAATCATCAAACTTGACCTTTTCTGTGACTTATCCTCGTCAATTTAAGAAAAAGACGGTACATAGATTAGACCTTGTCTGGCATGAGGCGTTGGAACGACCGTTCACCAAAATTTGTGTCGTTAGCTTGGGAAGTCTCTTGGACTAAATCATCCCTGCCAAGTTTGGATCGAACAGAAGCAGTTTGAAAAGAGAAAGAGAGAGACATAGATATGGCCCGCCGAAGCGTTTGTCGTCCCTGAGAGAAACCGCTTCTCTCGCCCTCAACGCTGCCACTCCTGTAGCCTTGTCTAGAACTCCTGGCTTGAGGTAAGGTCATGTTACTTCTCCTTGTCAGATTCAAGCTAACCAATTGTCTGTGCACCTCCTCCGGTAACTGCAGTGTGAATCGGTCTAGATTCTCACCTAGTTGAACCAATGAATGTCCGGTCGAATGAGATCTAGGGAAGAATATCTCAGCCATACGCCAGCTTGACAATAACCCTGTAGATCTCGATCGAGGTGTTGTATAATTTGCATTGTTGTTCCATGTTACACTATTACCTGTCAAGCTCATGTCTTCAGGGGATTCTAGAACACCTCTTGGTGCATCTCCCCCTTCATTTCCCGCTTCAAGATCCATGCTCGGATATGGAAAGCTCTCGCCGGATTTCAGAGACAGATTTGCACGGCAGACCGGACATGTGGACCGAGATGACAACCACACATCGATGCAATTGGTGTGGAAAGTGTGGCTACAAGGAGGCATCCAACGTAGTGTTTCTTCGTCCTCAAACTCGTTTAGACAAATTGCACATTCCACTCCTCCTTTTCCTATCTTGAGCTCTTTAACCTCTGAATAGAGGAAAAACGGAAAGGACTCGATTACTTCTTTGTCGAGCCCATGCCTTGCTCTACTGTGCAATACTTCCTGGCCTCCCACCTCAATCTCTGCACTGTGGTGGAATGCATGGAACAAGCAGGCAGCGACCATACTCGAGAGGAACATGGCAAGCAAAATGATTCCAATTACCGATTCCGCCGGGACATTGGTTTTTCGATTGCTGTCCGACTCCTGGCAGGTTACGTAAGGCAAAAATTGGAAAAGGAAGATCGGCAGTAAAACACATACTACAATCCGATGGATGAGATCTCTCGTGAAGATAGTCATAATGTGAACGGCTCTTTTGCTATATTATGGCGGATCGATTGAGCTCCATGTCTCCGTTTAGAGCGAGAGAAAGAGAAGAAGAAGAAGTCATTATACGACACAAATTCTGATTCGTAGATCAATAAGATCTGCCCGTCACGACACCAAATAATGTTTTTACTACTATGTCGTTAGATTTGTTTAGTTCCGAATGATTAGTTTGGCTTTTTCCTCCGACGTTTTGACTTTGAAGAAGTCTTTACCTTCACCGTATACGTAGAACAAGTACCAACTCCAGTCATGTCCTCTCTATTAACTTGTTGACTACGCAACGAGACTTTTTCCGACAGTTTTGACCTAATCTAGACAACTGAAATTGGAAGACTAAAACAAAAAGGTAGGAATATTATGATTCTCTTATCCTCTCATGTTTACGTCCTCATTGGGATGTGACGGGATGTTGTGGTCTCGTCTCAAAAAAATATTGACAAAATGAAGAACTTTTTTTTTGTTTTGACATCAAATGGAGAACTTTTTCTTTAACATACAAAAAGTCAAATTTCTAAGTCTATCAGTTTTTATACTCGAAAGTCGAAACTAGTGTCATAATACGGGTTGACCAACAAAATATTAACACATCTAAATACATAAATCATCACTTTGTATATGCACCACATTCGGACCAAGATCCTATATAACTGAAACAATAATATAATATGCATTTTATTCCTTTTTGGACTATTTCTTTCCATGAAGTACTAATAATATCACAAAGGCAAGAATAGAAAATGTGAGACTCTAGTAGGGAATTACATCAGCACGACAGATAGGACACGTGGAGCGATAAGAGAGCCAAATGTCCACACAATCAGCATGAAACACATGTCCACAAGGTGACACCAAACGCAGCGTTTCGTCGTCCTTGAACTCGTTCAGACAAACGGCACATTCAAGCTCGCCTTTTCCTGGCTCAATCCCTTTAGCCTCCGTGTAAATGAATGAGGGAAACGAGCCGATGGCTTCAGCGTCAAGCCCTCGCGGTGGCCTCCTCGGACTTAATCCAGCCTCCGTGTCCCCGGCCGTGGCGGAAGCGACAGCTCTGTCTCTGTCTCTGCATCGCCGGATAAAGTAATTGACGAAGTAAAACGCTATGAAGGCAATGCTCGCAAACGCAAACACAATTGTTCCTTCGTTTCTTCTGAAGTATGACATGGTGCGATTAACATCTTCTTGCTTGGTAATGGAAAGAGATAAAGAGAGAGAGAAGAAGAGACTCGATCTCAGCGACGAGAACATATTTATATATATATAGAGAGAGAGAGGGAAGTGAGAGAGAAGTGGCGTTCACGTCTTGTTCGCAGGTTCTAGGTAAATTCTTTGATAAGAGAATAGGAATCCGTAATATTCCTGTTTGATACGCGTCTCGTGTTTGGCTTTGAACAAGTGCAATGACTCTTGCACTTTCCCAGTTGCTAATAATTTAGTTTTTAGATTAAACTAGGTTTAGTCGGACCAAACTAAATTATTAATTTAACGGAATCTAAATGAGGTTGGTTAGTTTTGAGCTGTGCAAAAAAAAAGAAAAAAATATTGTTTGGTTTTGAGCCAATAGTTTACTACAACCGATCTACCGGAAAAAAAAAAATCGGAATGTCCATATACAGGATATTAAGAATTACATGACATAATCTTTGATACATTATGTATGTATGTGTGTTAGAGCATCTCCAATGATAATCTATTTTTACCATGTCGAACTACTCCGTATTGGACTACTAATGAAACTCTTTTTTCTCTAGTGTACGAAATTGTGCCTGCAGAAGCATATGTATCTAGTCTACGACGTGAAATATATTCGGGTAATGAAGAAGCAAATAACAAAATATTCTAAGACATGTTGGACGTGATCGACGAGCGAAGAGTTAAAGCTTTAGTCCGGATACAAAACTACCAACAAGCGACATCTTGGTATTATAATTTTAAGGTTATACCTCGATAGTGTTTTGAGGGAGAATTGGTTTTTAAAAGAGTCTTCCAAAACACCAGTGAATACGGGACCGGAAAGCTAGGAACAAACTGGAAAGGTCCCTATAAAATAACAAAGGTGGTGAGGCCGAGGAGTCTATAGACAAGAAACTCAAGAAAGGATTCCGGTTGTAAATCCTTAGAATGCTAGGTATTTAAATAAATATTTTACCTAGGCACCAAAACAAGGGCAAAACTAAAACTACGTCTATGCTTGATCCTGAAAAGTATACGTAGGCAGCTCAACGAAAAATGAGCTCAGCTCTTTAAAAAAAAAAAACCTAAACACTACGATGAAATGTACCAAAATATTCAAAGCTCACACTACGGTGAAAAGGAAATTGAAGCGCTCAAAACCTAAACATCCAGCTAAAAGGAATCTTAGTCTAATAAAATCATGTTACCCCGAAAAGAAAAAATGAACTAAAATATTCAATACCTAAATGCTACAACAAAATAGACGTGAATATAAAAATCCTTAAAATCTAAAGGAAGGAGTCAGGTTCCAAAGTTCTAATACTACAGTAAAAGAACCTGGCATACACGAGTCAATGATTAAAATTGTAGTGCAAAGAGCCAAAAGAAGGCAAAAACACATAAACAAAATATTCTAAAACAACATAAAGATAAAAAATATTCCAGTCCACCCGAGCATTAGTTCTTAGCAATGTTCAAAAATTTGCTAGGCGTTAATCGGCCGGTTGAGTATGGCCTAGCGTCGAATCAATAAATCGAAGATTATACGGGGATTAGTTTTAGGATTTTTATTTGAATTTATTATTTATAATATTATATATCATAAAGAAAAAATCAAAATGACGCTTTAGTGTAGCGGCTCAGGCATTTTAATTGGGATAAAGGTGTTGAGTTCAAAACAAAAATCCGAATTTTTGGTCATTTTTTAGTTTTCTCTTTAATGAAGGGTAAATTAGACAATTCCTTTTCATCTTCTTCATGAGTGTTTCGTATTCTACAACCCTAGGAGCGGTGGCTGTCCATTTTTTTATCTTATTCATCCATTTCTTTCGTTTTTATGTATGTTTGTATCAAAAAATTGTAGATCTAGTAAAAAATAATTGATTTATAAGTTAAAACGAATAAAAAAGTGAGTTTTTACAAAATTTTAGAGTTTTCGGCCGATTACCATGAAATCGCGGTGGCTCCCGGTCGCCGAGCACTTACTCTCCGCCTAAGCGGCCGCGGAGGCCGCATTTTCGAACAGGGGTTCTTAGAAATAAAAGGAAACAAAAAAGTTAAGGGATCAACCCCTGTAATTCGTCCAGATTAAGAGGAGGGAGCGGCTGACTGAGTTCACACGAATACTCGTCACAATCCTTCGAAAGCTCCATAATCTATTCTTGGAAATCCATAATCTTTCCTCTGGCAAGCTCATAAACAAGAGATATGTTTCCTTTGGCTTGAGCATAAAGGAGCCCAGTATTATAGTATTGCGTTTGAGCCTCGATGTGGGTATCTACCTTCTCCACGAGAGACATCATCTGAGCTTGCATATGTGCCATCTCCTCCTCACGAGCAGACTAAACTTCATGATCTCGAGTCGAACATAAGGATTTGTACTTAACCTCGAGCTCGGCAAGGTTTGACTCATCATTCTTAGCCCGCTGAGTGATGGCGTAAAGTTTAGTCGAAAGTTCTGATCCACGTGTCACTAGACCTTCGTTATGCTGCATCAAGTCTTCAATCTTAGTTCGTGCCTCCTAAACTTCAAGGGCAGCGCGAAAATTCTTCTCTTTAAGACGGCCAAGGAGGAGTACCTGAATGGAAAGGTTTGAGACATGGTGACGGCATTCATCCAGGTCACGGTCAAGCTGGGAAACCCGGTGTTCACAGCCTTTGAAGTCAAGGTGAGGCACGGAGTCACGGATTCTCCTTTTATATCTCTCACCCGTACGATTGTGTGCGACCATCAACTGAAAGAGGAAAAGATACTTAAAACCCAAAGGAACTTTATAAAATAAAAAGGTCAAGATAAATTACATGGCCCAGACTTTCCGATACATGGAGGAAATTATGGTGTCCCTTGTCCTAGAATTGATCCAAAGGAGGAATCCTAGCCTGGCTCCCTGAAGTGCCTCAAAAAGGCAGCGGTAGCAGCCATATTCTTCAAAATAAGAAGATTCAAATTGTACCTGAGTCCCACTTATGCCTGAGCGCTTTCATATTTGGCCCCAATTCAGTCCCATGAGGACTTTCCCTTTTCTATGGCCTTGGGGGGACTCTAACTTCGGAACGAGGATTGCATTTCCGAGAAGGAACCAAAACCATTTTTTCCCTCTGGTTGCCCACAAGAGGAGCAGCCGAGACAATAACGAGGTTTTTGGCTATACGATAGGCTGGTTCTTGATGGATTCCGACGGAGGAGAAAATTCACAAGGATAACTTCAATAGGCCGAGCCTCCGACTGTGGAAGAGATTTCACAGAAGATGGAGGGGTTGCCTCACCAGAGGGATCGTTTTTTATCGCCGACCATTCAGAGGGGTTGGATTGTTGGTGTTTATTCATTGACGGTAGTCAAAAAACAGATTTATACCTGAAAAGAGAATAAGTCATGTCAATTGTAGGTAGGAGAAGCAATTAGTGTAGCAAAAAGAAATAATAAACAAGAATTCTAACTAAGAATAGAAGAGGAAGACGAAGTGATGAGTGTCCAGAAGGGAAAATTGGATTATAAAGAATCTCTCAAGCAAATAATCCGCAAGTATACTAAAAATTAGCGATTTGAAAAGATTCGCCGATGCGAAGAAATGAAAGGGAAATCAGAGACAAAACGGAAATTGAAATGACAATGGAAAATTTCCCAAGCAAAATATTTTTTACTTAAGAAACTTGGGGAGGGGGCTAACTGTTGGTGTTTGGCCTGAGTGAACTTCGAGGTCTAGTTGACTAATGGATCAGATTATAATCTGAGGGGAGGGAAAACTACGATAAACCCACCGAGATGATTCAAGCAGAAAATTAAAGAGAATGAGTAATAGATGGAAAATGGCATGATCAGAGGAATTCAATGACAAATTAAGACGAAATAATGAGAAGTAATGGTAGAAGGAGGGAGATAAAAAGGGAAGGCGAAGAAGAGGGAAGACACATCTGAATACACCGCAATTCACTAGCACTTAGCACCAAAACACTCATCCTTCTTGTCCCCAAACTCAATTCATTTGTATTCTTACTTTTATGTTTCATCCCAGACTCAAGTCTTTTAATCAAATTCATATTTTTTTCATCATTGTTATTTGTTCTTTTGTAAGACGAACCAAATCCCTAAATTAAAACATCTTTCTAAATCTTGGTTGTTGAACATTCTACACCAATAAATATGCATTCAAATCTAGTACATGTATTTCACGACCATCAAAATACACATAACAAGGATAATCATCACACAATTTAGAAACATATAACAATGTCTTAGGATTAGTTGGACAAACAAACACATTAGTAAGTGGAACGGTAGGTAGTCAAGCGAGTGGTAGAACCGACATGTGTGATTGGAAGGAAGGTTTCATCTCCTACCATAACACTCTCTGATCCATATTAAGTGGCAATGTCATGCATATGATTAATAGAGTTGGTGATGTGAGTAGAGAAGTTTTGTCTATATCGGAATTCTATCCATATTCAACCCAAATTATCTGAAATTTACGAAAAAGATAATTAAAATTACATGTTTGACCAAGAGTCATTAGCTCAACTGGTAAAGTATCACAAGCAAAGCCTAGAGGTCGCTGGTTCGAGTGGCATTTGGGAGAGGACCATATAAAATGCTCTGGTCCCCGGCCTGAGGGGATGTACGGGCCTAGGCTCAGAACCTCTTAATATTCAAAAAAACAAAAAAAAAAAACAAATTACACGTTTGTGTAAGGATAATTTATTCCAACGGTAAGAGTATGTGTTAGGTAATTATCCAGAGTATCCAAATTACATGTCTGGATGTTTAAAATTTAAAATTTTATATTAAATTATTTATAAGTTATTTTAAATTTACTAAAATTATCCAAGTTTTCAAAAGTATCGAAACTTTTCCAAAATTATCTAAATATTTTCAGTAATATGCAAAAATACTTGTTATTACGCGAACCAGAATCTAAGCGCTATTCGTTCGAATAGTGATTATAATTACATGAATTATCAAACCCTAAATCCTATTCAGTACCCGCATTACCCGACTTTTTTTAAAGAGTGCATTTTGAACAGTAATTTCCGATCTCTTACCTACTATTACATGATCTTTTACCTACAAAGAACATGCCTAGCTCCAAAAAATCAGGATACCATTCATGTCCATTCTAGTTATATGCACGAAGAGCAACCAATGCTTGAATAATTTGTTCACTCTGATATGAATAATTGGGCGTGGTCCACCAGAACAGAAGTAGAGCAAATTTGTTGTGGACATGTACTCAGAGAATTCAAAACAAAGTTGCAGATTTACTCTAGAAAATGTCCATTGGTCAGGGATTGTACGTATTCCATTTTTTTCTGGCAAAGAATGAAAAAACAAAGAAGAGAAATTAAAAAAGAAATTTGCATTAGGAGCCAAAATCTCCGAGCAATTAAAGCTTGCCACGTTGTCTCGATCCACTAACTTTGTAAAATGAAAAAGTTGTAACGGCTAGCCTCTAATTTCATTTTGAAATCCCCCCTCTTTCCATATCCTCTTTTATTCTTCTTCTTCTTCTTCCTTCTCTTCAACCTCGAAACCCTAGAAATCCTTCTGCCAAATCTGCCTCTGCTTTCTTGCTAATCCTCAATTCTCTTCTCTATCATCGTTTCTTGTTTTGGGAGCGACCACAATGCGGAGCGAGAGAAATGACTCGGGGCTCTCTTCCCGAGAAACAGCAGAAACGAGAGCGAGAACCAATCATCTCTCGCAAGAAGTCGACGACTATATCAAAGACACCATCGATCACTCGCTAGGGCTTCCGATCTCCATGGACGCTCTCCAGAAGAAGCTCTATACGGCTCAAGAGTCCCAACGCCGTCTTCGCGATCAGTATCTGGCTCTGGTTTCCAGATTAAAGGAGAAAGACCATGTAATCGACCGTGTTAGGGTTAGTATTCTTATTGGGTTTCTATTTTTGTGCTCTGAGAGCTTTCCTAGTTGATGGGATTTGACTAAATCTGATCTTGTTTTGCCCCAATTTTAGTCCGAAGCGAGTATTAATGCGCAAGCGTTGAAGAAATTCGTTGACGAGAACCAGAAATTGGCTACTGAGTGCGGAAATTTGTTGAGCCAGTGTAAGAAATGGGAAAGAGAATGCTTGCTTTATCATCAAGATCGTGAAGCATTGATGGAATTTGGGAATGAATCTGATGAGAGGGCTAGAGAGGCAGAAGCTAGGGTTCGTGAGTTGGAGGAGCAAATAACCAGAATGTCTGAACAAATGCAGATTTGTAAGCGTCAAATCGAGGCTACCGAAGTGAGTTTTTCTTCTTCTTCCATATAAGTAAACTCTAATTTCTCTTAATTAGTTGCTAATTAGGGTTAGTTAGCTTTAGAACTGCATTGCCATTGAGTAAATTTTCTTGATTTTGGCACCTGGAGATTTGTTAGGCTCCTCTTGATGATATGGTTTTTCAAGTGCTATTAAGTTGGCATTCGATTTCTCATAGTGTGCATGAAACTTGTCTTTTCATTGATTCATAAGTCCATCCCTGTTGTGTCAGAAAGTCTTAAACCTGTAGATATTATCTGATTGATGCACATAAAAGAGACACTAATGCTAGTACACATCAAGTTTCTAGCTTATTATTACTGATTTATAATTTGTCCGTCGATATTGCTTTGCTAGCTGAAGGTAATAAAACTCTGGATATTATCTGATTTGGATATCAAATGGGTTTGTCACTTATGCACTATTGACTATTGTTAGTAGTTTTTCTTAGCTGGAGGTGGATAAAAGGCAGTTGAAAGGTGTTGGATTGTCTATATGCTTGAGAGATTGCTTGTTCCATTCAAGATTTATCTTTTTGTGTATCCTTATTGAGGCTTTATGTTACTTACTGACAAGAGGTGTAGCATATTTTATCAAACATATGGAAATTAGAAAGATATGTTAGTGTCAACAACATCATATTCAGAAGATGTATCTATTAGCTTCTACTTATCATCATTTCAGCTGTAGTTTCTTTGTGTTCTTCAAAAATCTGACATATGTATGTATTTTCATTTTTCTTCAAAAGGTTGACAACTGCACACCGTTAGAAGAAGAAGATTTGGTTGATTCAGTTTTGGGATCACTCATAAGCAAAGATGAAACTATAATGGGGCGTCTCTTCTTGGAGGCAAACATCCAAGACCAAACGTGCCAAACCTTGTTGAGAAAGTGGGATCACTTAAAGCCTTCGACGCAAAAGGTTCTGTCTTTAGTTTCAAGGGCAAATAAATTTGAAAAGGAAAAGGAATGCATCATCCTGAATCTCGCTAAAGCCGAGCAAGAGGTAATAATAAACCATAACACACTCTCTTGTCAAACAAAAATCGGTAAGTCTTATAAAAGAAAGATCTGAAATCATTCCACTTTACCCACAAACTTTAACAGGTAGAGCTTGTGAGCACGCAAAACCGAGAGCTGGATAAAGAAAACCGCAAGTTGTTGAGGCAACAAAGCCCTCTTTGTTCTGCAGAGAGAACCCGCAACAGCGCATCTGCAAAGGTAAGGCCACAAAAACAGAAAGAAGTAAACAAACACTATGAAAGAAAAAAAGCAGCTATGGATTGATTTTGTTTGATATAAGTTATATAACTTAGAGATGGGTTTTATGCTACAGTCAAACAAGAGAAAGAGTCCAAAGATGATGAGCAGTCCGATCGAGAAGAAACTTGAGTTTAGCAGCCCAGAAATTAGCAGGAAACCTCTATCACCTGTGTGGAATAATTCACCAGATTCTAGGATCAACAAGAAGTGATCATGACAATGAATCAAAACATAACTCGTATAACCGTGTTGTCTTGTAGGAGAAACTAGATTGGGATTATATGGTCGCTTCTCTGACCAACATGTATTGCTATAAAAATCATGATTCTAACTGATGATAACTTCTACAAGAGCCTCCCAATACTACTAAGGTTTTTAACTCTTACCATTTTTTAAGAAGATGTTATGGATCTACCCCTTTTAAAGAGTGATACTAGAGATTGCCACTTTTACATTGTCCAGTCTACTAAAAATCTGTTTTAGAGCAAAACCGAACATCTAATAAAATGAAGTGTTTAGATCAATTAGATTAATGTATTTACTAATTTTAGGTGCATAAATTTTTGATGGACAAAATTTGACATGGCTCTTTAAACGTCGTCGTCGTTTCAAGAAACAGTTACTATTGGAAACGACGTCGTTGCTGGAAGTTTCATCACGAGAAGAATAAATCAATTTGCGCATCCCCGTTTTCTTATCCGAACTCTTCTCTCACAATTTCTCGGTCATGGCTCTTCTTCGTCTTCCTGGCATTTCCCTCCAAATTCTAGGTCACCAATCAGACCACAAGTGCCCTAATTCCAGGGTTTCTCTTACCAATTTCTCTCTCTCCTGGTCTACTACTGCTTCACTATGTCGTCTTCATCGTCATGGGACGTTTCCTGACTCTGTTCCATCAAAATCGAGAAATCTAAGCAGCAGTTTCACCTCTTACTTCTCCGCTACTACCCAAGAGCCAGTCCTCGAGTCTTCTTCTTCGGCTGGTATCTCGTCTACTGAGGAAGAGATTTCTAAAACCAGGTTGATTGCTCAGAACGTTCCATGGACCTCTACACCAGAAGACATAAGGTCCTTGTTCGAGAAGTACGGGAATGTCGTCGACGTTGAGGTTTTTCCTCTCTGGACTTTTGGGAAAGCTTTGAATATTTCGTGTTGTTTCAGTAACGAATCGTTTATTTGGATTTGTAGATGTCTATGCATAAGAAGGAAAGGAATAGAGGTTTGGTTTTCATTGAAATGGGTTCCCCTGAGGAAGCTGCTACAGCTCTTAAAACTCTCGAATCCTATGTAAGAACATAACCATTCTCTTCCTCCATCTCCACAAGTATTGAGATTAAGGAATCGAAATATTTGCTTGTGTTTCTCTCGTTTTATCCGACTTTGCTTTAACAGAAGCTGTACATTGTGCTATTACACTCTTTCAGGCTGCAGAAAAACGATAGTATCGCATACTCCATTCTGATTGTTTTGGTTGTTTCTTGGTTCTTGCTCCTTCTTTGATCTTCAATTTCCATTGAATTGTGTGTTGTTTAGGAATATGAGGGTCGTCGATTGAAGGTAGACTATGCCAAGACCAAAAAGAAGAAAACGTATGCGCCGCGTGAGAAGCCTACGCCGGTGCCTACATTCAATTTGTTTGTTGCAAACTTGGCATTTGAAGCAAGGGCCAAGCATCTTAAGGACTTCTTTGATGCAGACACTGGAAATGTTGTGTCCACTGAAGTTATATTCCATGAAAATCCAAGGAGGTCGAGTGGTTACGGGTTTGTCTCTTTCAAAACCAAGAAACAGGCCGAGGCTGCGCTTGTTGAGTTCCAAGGAAAGGTAATCCAAGCTATACCCTAAATGATAAATGATCTAATCATGCTTTAAAGGCATTCTAGGCTTATCAATTAGGTCAATCTTGAGCAAATTGAAGCTGATATGTACCGTCTTCTGCTATAGTTGCTGAATGAAATGCAAAGTACAAATCTGCGTGTGTTTCTGATACCATTGTGAGATTAGGGACTCGTGACAACTCTTTATGCATCAATGAGACAATTATAGAAATGAGTTATGGATAGTTTCTTTGAGCCGATATGTGGGCAGTTTAACTAAATACTTTAAGAGGATATGGACCATAATCCCAAAATTGTAGAACACAAGAGTTAATGGCATGTTTCTAATAACAGCTTTTAGAATATGAGCTGATTATTAGCACACTGGTCGGTTTAACTTGTGGAATTGAATGTGTGTGATATTAACATATGCAGGATTTCATGGGAAGACCAATAAGATTAGCTCGTAGCAAACAGTTTGTGAAGTTGCAAGCAAAAGAAGGGTTGCAGCCACCGGATGAGGAGGAACCATCTCAGTCCAAGACAATGACCGAAGAGGACGATGTCCCGGCTGCAGAAAACTGAAAAGGTAAAAAAAAAAGCTTCATTGGCTTTCATTTCATGGCTTTATTTGTATCATCAACTCTAAGCTTTGAATTGATCGAATCAGGATATATATACATAGTCTGTGTTGCAGGATTACTGCTCTGAGGTATTTGGAATTGAAGAAGAAGCTTCGAGCTTTTTTGGTATTTTTTTGTTTTGAGTTTTCGACCAAAAAGAGGATTGAGAATACATACAAATAGTATACCAAGCTTGAGTAACTGGTGGAGAAGTAAGATAAGTGGACAAGATCCGATCTAGTTGGAAGTGTAAACTAGTTGAGCTCACGTCAGTTTCAGACCAGATCAAATCTCAAGAAACAAATCCATGTGGCTCTGAGAAATTGTTTTGTTTAAGTAACTATGCTACTCTTTTGTTTGTTCTTAGGTACTGATTGTTTGTTTTTCGTTTAGTGTGTATTTTCTTTTTCAAACGAACCCACAATTTTTAGTATATTAAACTAAACAAAAAATATTTATATATATATATATATATATATATATATGAAAGTTATTTTTAATATTGAAATATGAATTAATTTTTCCTTCAAAAAGTAAAAATTTTGAAACAATTTTATTGGGGAAGGAATGAATGATAAAATGCGAATATGATTCACAGCTATTGGATGCAATGCTCTCCAGTCTCCAGCTTTTCCTTTTAAAAGGAACAATTCCATCAACTTTTCTGATGATTTTTTTTTAACTATTTTTCTTGCTTTTGGACCCAAAAAAAAAAAAAAACAAAGCTTTAAAGCCTAAAATGAAGAGAGTTTTTTTTCGATTTCTGTTTAACTAAAAATGATGGTATCTTCGTCTACCTTCTTTAGAAAAAGCATTTCATTCTACTCTTTTATAATAAGTAGAATGAGTTTTTCAAATAAGTTAGTAAAACATTTAGTGATGACTCCTTTTATCTAAATTGGTAAATATGATAAGCCAGTTAAAAGCTTACATGTATTCTTCTCACAGCTGTCTCCACCTACTCTATACATTTCTGACCAAACCCAAGACTTTTAATCCAATTTTAAGACGCAATTAATCTCGCTAAATATAACAAGACTTTTCAATATTGTAATGTCAAAATTACATTTAAATTAACGAATTAAAGTGTAAAAAAATAAAGGATAATCCGACAAAAACAGCTGTTAATAAACGACATATTCACCGTTTTCAGACACGACAACACGTGTCGTTAGTCACGCACACGTTGCTCAACTCATCAGTCAACCCATTTTTAAAATAAATTAATTGTTATCATCACTAATCAGCAGTAATCACTTGAACGATTAGTCCACTAATTTCGAATTCGATATGACCAGGGAGGACATCACTAATTCAATTCCAGATGCAAACAAAACCAAGATAATAAAGCATGTTGTCCAAAAAAACAAAAAAAAAATCAAGCATCACTAATAATAATAACAAACGATAAAACACGGAAGTGTTTGTTTACTAATAAATAAACAACAAAATAATAATTCTAAAACCCCAAATCGAATTATCTACCGTCCATCGCTAACTCTCAATTTCTTAATACACAAAATAAAATTAAAAAAAAAAGACCGTAAAAGAACAAAATAAATCCATAATAGCAAACTTCTATCCCAATAGATCTAAAATTACTAAATTACAGTAACAAAGCGGTGACGAATACGAATCCGGCTAAAGATCCGGCGGAGACTGCAGCGGCGCTGTTGTTGTTGAGGGCAGAGGGAGGCTGAGAACCTCCGCCGGTACCAGACGGAGAATTTGCGCCGGGAGCTCCGTCGGGGGTGAGAGGTGTTGGAGGAGCGGGCGGAGAGGCGGTGGTGGAGGTAGGTGAAGCAGCCGGAGGGGGAGTAGGAGGTTCCGTGGGAGAGACGGACGGCGGAGGAGTGGTGGCGCGTGAAGGAGTTGGTGCGGAGGTTCTCGGAGGCTGAGAAGGTGGAGGAGTCGCCGGAAGAGGAGATCTGGTGGGAGATGGTCCCGGAGCTTGAGCTACGGCGGAGGAAACAACGAGAGCGAGGAGGAGGAAAACGACGATTGGTTTTGAGGCCATAGTTTCGTACTGTTGAGACAAGTTTTTAGATTAAGACAAGAAGGAATTGAGAGAGAGAGAGAGAAGGGAAGGATCTGTTTCGAGAAGAGAGGAGACGAAGCGGCTTTATATAATGGAGAGTTACGCGAGATGCTGTTTCAGTGTTTTTTCTCCGAAATCACACAAAGACGCGTAAACATTTATTGTAATTTATAAACAAGTCCAAAAGTGTCTTCTTATTATAATTCTGGTCCGATTTGTGTCTTCACATTCGGTCATACAGTCTATACTTTTCTATGCGAAAAAAAACATATCACTTTCATATTCAAACATGTCTTCGAATATTTGGTTAAGGGGAGTGGGGAATAAATGCACGTTAAGGAAAAGAGACAACATAGCATATTTAAATGATTGATCAGCACTCTCTATGCTCTTTCTGAAAATAATATCGAAGAACTAACTCTCTTTTTTTGTAATTTTTTGTTTTTTGTATGATAACTGGTCGCAGCGGGGAAGATTGTATGATCTGACTGGACCTAGGGGTTTTTATTGATTTGGGAGGAAATTCAAAAACTACATCAGAAGACACATCTTGGAGAGGATAAAGTACTCTGGAAACTAAATGACCAGAAATACTCGACCACGTTCTCAACAAAGGGTACATGACAACTGATGAGGACTACTAAACCGACATGTGATTGGGCCAAAGGTGTGTGGTTTAAGCATGCAACACCGAAGTTTGCGTTTATAGTTTGGTTAGCTATGCATAATAGACTAACTACGGGCGATAGGATGTCTTATTGGAATACAGGAATGAGAATAGACTATGCTCTTTGCGGATACCAAGTGGAAACAAGAAATCACATCTTCTTCTCATGCCCATACTCTTCGCAAATCTGGAGTTCCCTAATGAACAAGCTGCTTGCGGACAAATATTCAACAGATTGGGACGAGATTGTGGGCCTTCTTCACGGTCCATCCTTTGGTAAGCTTAAACTATTTCTTCTCCGTTATGCTTTCCAAACGGTGATATACCTCTTATGGAATGAGAGAAACAAAAGACGGCATGGTGAATCACCTTTACTGGTCTCACAAATTGTTAAAATGGCGTACAAGAATGTGCGAAACCGCCTAAGTTCGATCAGACTGGCTGGTAATGATTCCTACAATGAAGGTTTGTTGGAATGGTTTGCTTCTCAAACCCCTTAAGCAATCCATGAATGCTCTGTTTTTCTAGTCTCATGCTCTGTTTTTAGACTTTTTTCAAACATTACATTCTAAAAGAAGTGTAACATTCATTGTAAAGCAGATTTGATTGAATAAAATTTTACATTCAAAATAAAAAAAGAGCTTACTGGATTTTTTGCAGGTAGAAAAGGTTTACACCAAAGAGACTTGATATCTCCCTATCTTTTCATGATGATAATGGAGGTGCTTTCTAAGCTATTGGAACATGGTGCTGATTATGGCAAGCTACAGTTACACCCGCAGTGCTCAGCACCTCGCCTCACACACTTGTTGTTTGTGGATGACTTGCTTGTTGTCTCTGATGGTTCACGTCTCTGTCTTACTGTTATCAAAGAGATAATGAAGAATTTTAAGGGGATGTGTGGTCTTGATATGAATGTTTCCAAATCTTAGATCTCCTTTGGTGGTTGCTTGTTGCGGTGTTGAATGGTCTCGCTGCTCCTTTATAACATGGCTGGTTATGCGAGCAAGATTACCAACAAAGGACAAGCTCGGAACTTGGGGTTTAAATGTGCGGGCAGCATGTGTACTATGCTCCTCCACAATCGAGAGCCATGACCATCTTTTTTTCTAGTGTGACTTCTCCACTGCAATTTGGCGGGAATTTGCAATTAGGATATGGCCAAATCCGCCATTGGATCTCCCTTCCGCAGCTTCATGGATTCCCCAACTGTGACAGCAACGTAGTGCACCAGCCACCATCATACCCAAGCTCATTCTGCAAGTAGCTCTATACTTGGTATAGAAGGAGCGTTACACAAGAATCTTCACTTCTGTCTTCGTATCACCAGCTTCCATTCGGGCAGCCATCGACCATACGATTAGAGACCGTCTTCTTTCCTTTCCTGTAACGGATTCAAACCTGGAACCAAACCGAAACCGACCCTATATTATCTAAACCGAATCCGAATCGATTTTCTAAAATATCCGAATGGGACCTCAACACCTAGTACCAAAAAACCAGAACCAAACTGGAACCGAACCGAGAACCGAACCGGTATCCGAAGTACCCGAAACATAAATTAACCTAAATATATTTAGGTTGTAGGTCGGATATGTTTAGGTAGTTTAGGTAAATTTTACAGTTTTTCCTTGGTTTTTTTCCGGTTAGTTTGGGTATTTGTGGGTATGTTCAGGTAAAAATAACTAATTTGGATATATTATTTAAATTTTTACAGTTTTTTGTCATTTTTTGTCATTTTTCGGATATTTTCGAATATTTCGGGTAAAAAATAACTAAATCCAACCGAACCAGAAAAATTTCGGGTAGTTATGAGTATTTCGGGTAAAAAGATTCCGAAAAGACCCGAATCCAAAAAAAATTCGGGTATAAACGGATTTCAAGTACATACTCGGAACCAATTCGAACCTGGAAGGATCCGAATCGAATCCGACTCGAAAATTATAAATACATGAATAGGACTTATAGCACTAAACCCAAAAACTCGAAAACTCGAAAGATCCGAACCGAATCTGAACGGATACCCGAACGCTCAGATCTATGCTTGGTCATAGAATCGATAATATTCTTTTTGGTGCAGTCACAAATGATATTATTGAAGCCATTCTAAAACCTTTAGATTGGTCCGCAATCCAGTGATATGTGGAACAAATTGCGGACAACCTAAGAAATTCTTGGAGTGGAAACTAATGCACGAATGTTTGGCATCTAACAATGCTATTGGAAAGAGTGTTGTCAATAAATCTCGAGGTCATCAATCATCGCTTAATGACATTCTAGAAGTTGATCGTATCTCTGTTTTTGGGTTTGTTGTTATGTATTTTTATTTATTTCTTGGTTTATACATTTCTAAATAAGTATTATAAAAAAAAAAAAGTCTCCAAACACTAAATTGTGATAAAAAATAAAACCAAACTAGTTTTACTCTTTTTTTTTTTTTATCTGAGAATTATATTTGATCGTTGGAAAAATACAAAGCCGGCGGATTTATCTTATTCCGGAAGCATAGCCAGCATTCCCCGGAAACAAAGCCCTATCTAAGAGAGACTTACTTCAAGACACATAAAATAGAGAGAAAAAACACAATGGAACATAACCCGCAACCAAGGCAAAAACCAAAACCAAAATGAACCCGAAACCAGCCCTAAACACCCTAACCTACACGCTTTCTTCACATCCTTGGGATCCTTAGACGATGACCAACCGAAGAAGCCAAATTCGGGCAAACGAATGGAAGGAGCAACCTCCTATAGTGAATAAAATTTACCTCTTCAAGAATAAAACCTAAACTTCATACTCCGGCAAAAAAAATGGCACACTTCGTACCACAAGAAGTAATCCAGAGACGGCGATGTCGAAATACTTGGATACGCCTGGATAGAAGCCAAATAACCGATCAGACCCCGAACCGGTCTGCTGTGTAGAAACAAAGAGCGATGCAATATCTACTCCGGAAGAAACCGAACTCCGATTGGACACGGCAACTGAACAGATCCGAAGAGAAGCCAAGGCAAACCCATATGAAAGAGGATATAAACCTGCAAAGAAGGACGAAGAGGCAGATAATTGGTACACAGGCAGCCTCTGCCACAGCGTGACAAAGAACCCAACCAAAGGAGGGAAAAATCAAAGGCTGTGAAACGGTCAGAGACTACTCGGACAGATCTGAAGGCCCAGATCCAAGATCCACAATCTGAAGACCACCAAGAGGCCGAAACCCCAAGAGAACACAGACGAATCTGAAGGCTCGACCGAACAACGAACCGGGGAGCAGCATCAAACATCGCGGCGGAGCAGATCTGGAAACCGATGAAGAGAGCCGCCGAAGAAAACAGTGATGTTAGCGGTAGCCGCACCGAAGCTTCGAAGATCCGACATTACCATCAACCCAAGCACCTAAACACCGGCCAGATCCGACTCACAGAGAGAACAAGTCTTCGACTTAACCCTTTCAAACAACACATACATGAAACACGAAACCACTACAAGAAAACAGACCCATTTGCGAGGAAAATTTGCGATCACATTATGAGGTCGCAAATTTGTGAGGCGTTTGCTACGACTTTGCTATTGGGATTGCAAATTAGTTGCAAATTTGTGTGGATAAATTGCGTCGCAAATATCCACAGATTTGCGACTAATTTGCGACGAAAAGAAAGGTCGTAGCAAAGACGTTGCAAATTTGCGAGGCATTTTCGACGAAGATGAAAATGGACAAATTTATGTTTCTGATCCTGATGATGATGAGTAGTTTTAGTATCGTGTATTTTAGTAAGCTTTTGTAGGAATTATGTATTGTGTATTTTTTTTTTAAATAAAAAATGTCCAAGTTGCGACTAGTTTGCGGTGTCAAGTCGCAAACTAGTCGCAAAATGAGAAATTTACGAGGCGTTTGCGAGGAAATGACGCAAATTAGTCGCAAAATGTGAAGTTTTGCGAGGAGTTTGCGAGGAAATGACGCAAATTAGTCGCAAAAGCAGAAGATAAGTTATACCCTAAACCCTAATTTTATCCTAAACCCTAATTACACCCTAAACACTAATTATACCATAAAACACTAAAGATATAAGTGTTCGTATATTGTTACGTATATGGATTTTTTAATTTATCGGACAACATCTACATTTTGGTTAAACCTGAAGAGATTAAGTATGTAACTATATATGCTTCATGCATGATGAATCGATTATCTTACGACCGATTGTCGAATCAGTTATATAATTACCCGAAACCGTATATCCAAAACCCTAATGTATATTTATAGCATGTTTATATGTATGACCTATGAGTTTACCCTAAACCCTATTTGTATGCTATTTGATTGTTTGAGCCGCAAATTTTTCGCAAATTTTGGCAAGAATTGCGAGGCATTTGCGATGCCACGTGGTAAACGCCTCGGACGCGTGTTGAAAATTTGACCTGTTTTGCGAGGCATTTGCCACGTGGCGTCGCAAATGCCTCGCAAATCTTGGTGGTAGAACAAAAAATTAACTATGTTTGCCGCGTGGTAAAATTTTGACTAGATTTGCAAGGCATTTGCCACGTGGCATCGCAAATGTCTCGTAAATCTGGTCAAAAATTACTATTGGGTGAAAAATCGGTAGACTTTTGTGACGGATTTGCGACTCGGTAAATTCTATATAACCAGCGAAATACGTTGCTTTCCACCTTCTCTCTACACCTTTCTCTCTCTACAAAACAAAGTATTTTTTAATTTAAATTTTTAATATTTTATATATTTATTTTAGAATTGTTAGGATAGAAATAGGTATGGAATAAATTCGTGTATATTTTAGATATTTAGGTGGATAGTATTAGTTTACGTATGAAATTTTAGATTTAAGTTAAACATATTAGTTTTTTCATTTAAATGTATTATTAATCGTTTTTATTGTCTATAGAATTTTTTTTTTTTTTAAATTATATTGCAGATGGGTGATAATGAGTATACTAGTTTTCTATCCGCCTCCGGTACACCTATACCGCGATGTGGCGGATCTCACTCATGACACAGAGGTCGTCCTAGTACATCCACTTCTCATATCCCGGAATTTGTTTCGGAGACGCAGCCGTTTCAGCATGCTCCACCACTAGATGAGCCGTCTGGGGCTCCAGACTTCCAGCATATGACGCTGGAACAGTTTCTCGTTAGTCCTGCACGAGGTGTGCTACCGAGATTGGATCCGCATCTTTTGCCTAACACTACATGGTAAATAGTTTTTTTCAATTAATTAATTAATAAACATTTTTTTTAATATTGTTTATAAACTAATTTTTTTATTTGATGTTTGAGTTGTTTGGGGATACGAATCCCGTGATTCGTGAGATGATGAGGAAGAAGAAGGAAGTCGCAGCTGCACCTCCAGAAACATCCCGCAATGGTACCTCAGATTATGAAGATATCGAATAGCTAGTTTTTATTTTATTTTATTTTCGTTGTACAAATACTCGGTTGATGTATAATATTAATTAAAAATAAATTTTATTTTTCAAAAATAAAATAAAAATTCGATTTTTAATAAATAAATTAAATACTTTATTTTTCTATTTTTTTTATTTACAAAAAATAAAAAATAAATTTTTAATAAACAAATTAAATACCTTTCCGAGGTATTTGCGATTTCAATAACCACGCAAATGTCTAGCAAATTAGACGCAAATACCTCGCAAAATTTTAGTCGCAACAAAACCGCAAATAAGATCCACGCAAACGCCTCGCAAAACTACGTCCTCGCAAATTAGTCGCAAATAAGATCTACGATTCGTGAGATAATGAGGAAGAAGAAGGAAGCCGCAGCTGCAGCTCCAGGAACATCCCGCGATGGTACCTCGGATTATGAAGATATCAAATATAGCTAGTTTTTATTTTATTTTATTTTAGTTCTAAAAATACTAATAATTTTTTTTTAATTTTTTTTTATTTACGAAAAATAAAATAAAAAATCAATTTTTAATAAATAAATTAAATACTTTATTTTTTATTTTATTTTTTTACGAAAAAAATAAATAGAGTTTTAATAAATAAATTAAATACCTTTCCGAGGTATTTGCGACTTCAATAACCACACAAATGTCTAGCAAATTAGACGCAAATGCCTCGCAAAATTTTAGTCACAACAAACCGCAAATAAGATCCACGCAAACGCCTCGCAAAACTACGTCCTCGCAAATTAGTCGCAAATATGATCCACGATTCGTGAGATGATGAGGAAGAAGAAGGAAGCCGCAGCTACAGCTCCAGGAACATCACGCGATGGTACTTCGGATTATGAAGATATTGAATAGCTAGTTTTTATTTTATTTTATTTTCGTTATAAAAATACTTCAGTTGATGTATAATATTAATTAAAAATAAATTTTATTTTATTTTTTATTTAGGAAAAATAAAAATAAAATCGATTTTTAATAAATAAATTAAATACATTATTTTTCTATTTTTTTTATTTATGAAAAATAAAAATAAAATCGATTTTAATAAATAAATTAAATACTTTTGCGAGGTATTTACGACTTCAATAACCACGCAAATGTCTAGCAAATTAGACGCAAATGCCTTGCAAAATTTTAGTCGCAACAAAACCGCAAATAAGATCCATGCAAACGCATCCCAAAACTACGTCCTCGCAAATTAGTCGCAAATATGATCCACGCAAAGGTCTCGCAAAATTATGTCCTCGCAAATTGGTCGCAAAACAGATCCACGCAAACGCCTCGCAAAAATACTTCCTCGCAAATTGGTCGCAAATATTTTGCGGAGATTTTACATTTGCTCCCAACTACTTGCGACGATACAGAATTCCTCGCAAAAACCTCACAATTTGCCATTTGCGAACAAAAGAGTAGTCGCAAATAGGCTTGTATTCTTGTAGTGAACAGAAAAAACAAGAGCACATCGGGGACCGGCTTGCGGTGGGCGTCGGTGATAACAGAGCCACCGCACGCTGGTCCAAACTTCTGGTCGATAAACTGAAAAGGTTCGCGGCGGCTGTCTAGGGTTTTTAGAGAGGAGTGTTGTGTTCCTTTGAACTAGTTTTATTCTTTAAATATCATTTGAATTTAAAACATTTATAAAATAAATATGTCGCGTGGAAATTTTTGCAGTGGTTGACCAAAACTTAATTGATGCTTTTACATCATATATGGAGTTTAAACTTATCGGAAGTTCGTTCCTCGTGGTGCATGTAGAAATATTCATCGTTATCTCGTGTATTAAAGATAAAGTTGTCCACCATAAACGTGGAGCCGGAACCGTTAATCATAGATTTTTGTATTGCAGGTAGAACTGTTTTTTGTAGAGTGGTATGTGGAACCGTTTGTTGTACTTCAAAGTATTGTAAAATATTAGATTCGGATAGATAATCAATTGTAATAGATTAACAAATTAATTTGTTTATTATACTGCATATATATAGTATAAAATAATTGAAAGTTTACTACTCTTTCCGTCTTATATTAAATGTCATTTAAAAATTTAAAATTTATTTCATAATAAATACAATTTATTATTCGAAGATTGACGAGATCGACCGAAATTGAACGATCGAAATTATGGAAATCATGAAGATAAAGAAAGATCTAGAAAATTGTTGATATTTGTCAATATCCTAGTTTAGAAAATTTAGCTTTATCATAAATATATTATTTATATTTATATTTATTTTAATTGAAGAAATTAAGTTTAATTCATTTTCTATATAAATCAATGTAACTTGTAACTTTATTTTTATAAAAATCTATTCTAAATTCTTCCTAAACATTTTTGTGTTCTTACTTTCCTCAATTTCGGAAGTGGAAAGAGATCTTAAGTAATATATAAAAGATATGGGCCAATCCACTCATTACCAACTGATTTTGAATTGAAAGTCAATATTTTATTATGGTATCAGAGCATTCGATTTTAATTCTAATGGATAACACAAAAACTCTTCGATAATTTTATATCGATTTTATATTCTTCTCTTTTGACCTATCTCCATCGTTTCTTCTTTGAAGTTGGAGATTTCTTCTCTGTCTTGCAAATTATGAATAGCAAGAGTTATCTTATCTTCTTTTACTTCAAAAAAAAAAAATTAAGAAAGATTTTGTTCATCTCTTACATCGAGACTTGGTGACAAAAGTCAAAAGAAGATGAAGCCTATTGGTGCCTTGTTTTATTGAGTCGGCCAGTGATATTGGCTAGAACAATTGTTGGTCTCTTAGAGCACAAGATTTATGAAGTACATGATTGTGCTTTTCTTGAGTGGTGGAGGTGAATTGATTTGCTTTTACTTAACCATGAGTTAGACTATTATAATACAAGTGATGGTTTGATCTTCGATGATGAAGATGGTTATGTTATCGTGGAGATACATAAATACTATAATGATGTATTTTCCATCGATTTGACCCTACGACCGAATATAAATGTTGATGATGATCCTGCGGTGGAGTGTTACAGCTGATTTGATCCTATGATCGGGTATAAACATCGATGATGATTCTACGGCGGGTGTTATAGCCAATCCGACCCTACGACCGGTATAAACATCGATGATGATACTATGGCGGGTATTGCAGCCGATTTGACCATACGATAGGGTATAAACGTCGTTGATGACTCGACGGCTGGATGTTATAGCCGATTTAACTCTGTGGCCGGGTATAACGCTGATATTTTAAAGACATGTCCAACTTACATGGCACGTATACCACATATGAGTTTGCCGGAGAATATTGAGAGATTGACAAGATCGACCGAGATCGAAAGGTCGAGATTATGAAAATTATGAAGATAAAGAAAAATCTAGAAGATTGTTAATATTTATCAATATCCTAGTTTACAAAATCTAGCTTTATCATAAATATATTATTTACATTTATATTTATCTGAGGAAATTAAGTTTACTTCATTCTCTATATAAATCAACGTAACTTGTAACTTTATTGTTATGATAGTCTATTCTAAATTTTTTCTAAACATTTTTATGTTTTTACTCTCATCAATTTATCATTTATAATTTTAATGCAGACTTTTAACAAAATTTCTAATTTTAATATATATTTTTTAGCTTATTCATTAATAAGATCAAATTACATAATGCATTATAAGGAAGAACAAAAACAATTATTTATAATATCTGTAAAAGAACTTTCTTTTTTTTTCTTCAACATTCTATTGAATTAAAAGAAAAATAAGTCATAGTTATTGAAACCTTAAACGATGTTTTATTTATTTTTTTAAAGCTGCTTATACGATGTATTTGATAGTAATGAAATGGAAGGAATGTTAAAATTGGAGAAAAGTCACTTTTTGCTCGAAAGCTTCAAAAGGAGAGAGAGTCTCATCTGATTACGTAAGGCTGAAACGGATTCAAATATCTAAAATTTCAAGATATATGAATTTGGATCTGTCGAATCCGTAGCAAAACTATTAGGATTTGGATCTGTGGTTTGATAATTTCTGTATATGGATATGTAGATTTCAGGCATCCGGCCAAAAACTAGAGTATTCACGTATATTTGAATCTGAATCCGGATTCGAAAAATAATAATAAAATAGTTGAAATAATTAAAATAAATATTAAAAACTTTAAAAATATATAAAATTAAAATTTATAATAATATTTTTTCAAAATAAGTTTGATATATTTGAAAAGAACTAAAATCAATTATATATATTTAATATAAAATAGCTTAATTTATGTAAAAGTATATATTTTTAATATATTTAATATATTCGGCTCCGGATCCGGATATCTGGACCTTAAAATTTTACTATCCGGATCAGTTTTTTACGGATTCGAGATTTTACTATTCGGATTTGGATCCGAACGCTCTGAATATCATAATTTTCAGAGCATATCTTCGATCGGGATTTCGGATCCCGAATAATAACTTCACCCCTATTTGTACACGCCCAACTTTTATATGAGAACGAATTGAGGTTTCGAGATTAATTTAGTACTTATTACTAATATGACCAAAACATTCACTTATGGTTATGATTATCACGCGGCTGTGTTCCCTTCGTCTTGTAAATTCTTATTCTTTATCTTATTTTTAACTCTGACTCTACGATCGAAGCATCTATTCAATTATTCTTTTGGAATGGATTTTTGGATTATCATTTTTTCGCTTTAATGTAACGTTTCATTGTTTCAATAATTGGAACCTCGGATGCTCTTGAGTGCACAAACGATTTACTAACAATAAAAAAAGGTTTGGATTCTTCGAAGATGACAATATCAATGTGGGGTGAATAGGTGAGTTGTCTTAAGTTGAAAGACAGAAAAAGCTTCTTTTAATATTCACAATTACCTAAAACAAAAAAAACAAGATAAATTCCAATCTGGGTAAGATATGGTTTGAAGCTTGAACCCCTTACACGCCACAGGAACAAGGCCGATCAGTATACTTTAGAAGTATGGTGGAAATGTAATTCTCAATAAATGCGCTAAGTTTAAAAGACTATAACAATTTTATTTTATTTCTTTTATATAAAAACATCATTAACTAAAAACTATATCAATTTTATTCAATTTTTTTTATATAAAAACATAATTAAATAAAAACAATTCAACCAATAAAAATATTCACTGCAAAATATAAATAGATACAAAAATCAAATAATTTTAAATATTCACATAAAAACTTGAAAAACATCATCGATTCACCACCTCCACATATCTTACAACATGATGTTAGTGAATTCTCTACGTGGAAGGACGTACATATAAATATTATCCATGAGATTGTGGTCCATCAATCGGTGGAAAAGATCGGATTCGACATCAGGACTGGATTGGGTTTGCCTCGTTGGGGAGAGTTTAGTGCTCTCTGGCACTAAATGTAAACTATGTTGTTTGTCACTTTGTTGGGGAGAGTTTAATGCTCTTTGATGCTAGATGCAAACTTTTGTCGCCTTTGCACTCAAAGATAAATGATGGAAGTGAAAATATTATGTTAGAAATTTGAGGCGGATTGTTCAGAACTTGTTAACACCACTCAATGCTCAGAGGATTGACCAATTTTCTCCAATTTCACGGATAAATTCGGTGAGCTTCCCACAAAATTTTCAAATTTAATTTCAAGTTGTCTCTGATTCCTCATTCCTTAAATTTATTAAATTTAAAGGCAAACTGCTCCGCTCGGTCAACAAATGGAAGAAATGTGGCATATTAAAAAAAATGGTATCATGGCTTGAAAGATATGTTATATACTTATTTGTGATTGGAAATGTCTAATACTCAAAGAATTTTACATGTAATCAAGTTTTACGAGACACTCATGGAGTCATGGACAATTGACAATAAAAGAAAAGAAAAACTCATGGACCCTTTCCTCATAACTTATACACCTTATTTTTTCTCTAATAGTGTTGAAAGCTTGAAGCAATGAAGCTGCTCGTGCGAGGAGTGCTTAGCTTTACTTGGACTCGAGAAGGACCGAAGAGAATGGAGCCACATTGTAGGTCTCCACCACGCCGGCCACACCTTCCCTTACAAAATCATCGGGTGACTCAAGGTTTGTGTCAGCCTGTGGAAACATCAAACATAACAAGCGAGTCAGTCATGGAATCAGAGAACCAAAGAAGATGAAAGAAAGATATAAAGAAATACTGACCACACGGAACCATTGTTTTCCCGGCGGTGGCAATGGAATCAGAGCCTTGACAAAGTAGTCGTGCGCGTTGAATGCTGCATAGATGTCACGGCCACCTACACCGTCATGGAGCCTGAAAGAAGAGTCGCTTATTAAGAAAACCGACAACTCGTCTCAATTACCTCAGTTATGAGTGTGAGCAAACGGAAGTTATAACAGAATTTTGTAAAAGCGAAACGAGGAGAGAAATTCAAGAATGAGAAATCTTGTCCAATGATCATTTTCATTTGAAATTAGGGACGGAAATTGTACGAAAAACAAAAATTCGCACGACTAAATCATATCCCAAATAAATATATCTGTAGTTTGGAATATCTTACGTGAAAGCAAGGAACTTGCTCTCAGGGTTGTCCCAATTATCTTCATGCCATGTAATCTCTCCCTATAAACAAACATTGCACATTTAGAGTAGCACTCAAATCCAAGGAATAAGATGTAAACGGGAGGAGGTTTAATTACTTTGCTGAGGAAATTTTCGTGCTTGAGTACATGGTGTGAATGTCGGAACTTGATCACCTCTGAGAAAAACCTGAAATGGTTCTGCTTCTTTGCGCCGAGCTGGATTTCAAAAAGAAGACATGATTCCAGTTCATAGAAGAATCTCGTAATAAGCAGAGAAGGACAAATCACGAGATGTATGTGACTTGCCTCTTTCCACTGGAAATTGTTGAGAGCGGTATCATGTCCGTAGCTATTGTTATTACCATACCGGGTATGTCCATATTCGTCTCCCATTAGCATCATTGGTGTTCCCTGATCAATTGGTCAAGGTCAGTCTCATTCGGAATTAAGATTTTTTAACAGTATTTATACGGGTTTATGTTGGCAATACTTTTACCTGAGAAATCATCAAAGCTAAATGAAAATTTTTCATTTGCCGAGCACGTAAAGACTTGATGTGAGCATCGCCAGTTTCACCTGTCAAGAAACAGGATATAAACTTGAATACTGGAATAAGAAGCTTAAATGTTGTGCAGTGAAACTGTAATTGTACCTTCACAACCACAGTTCCAGCTATGATTGTCGTTACAACCATCATTTCCTCCTTCTCCATTGGCCTCGTTGTGCTAAAACACAGAAGAGATATGTAAAGCACAGACTCATCCAAGCTTCACAACCAATACATTAGAAATCAAAGTACCTTAAAGTTGTATGTTACAAGATCTCGCAATGTGAATCCATCATGCGCAATCACGAAATTTACACTGTGGTAAGGCTTCCGCTGGTTAACCTATTTACGAGAAGAGGGAAAATGTTGCGATATCATGAAACCTACTTGGATTCTACTGCGGTCAATGCATCTAACCATTCCCTAAAAAAAAATTGAATTGATATTAATTTAAGAACTTGAACGAATATTACCTTGTAAAGATCGGAAGATCCAGAAACACGAGTAGCAAAGCTTCCTTTCATACCATTGTCACCCTAAAATTGTGGAATATTAGAGTGCTTCTGCAATAATTATTGCCTTTCTAAAGACTAGGTAAGAAAATACTCCAATGTTGTTTACCTTGATAAATCTTCTAACATCATCCCGGTACATCCCGTTCCACTCAGCCCACCTGACTTGGAAAAAACCCAGTAGCCATACCGGTTGTACAAAGTTGATTATCACAGAACTTTGGGAGGAACTACCAAGTATAAATACTATTGGGGAGGCATCAAGTTAAGCTACTTTTAAAGCTAAAATTTTTACCTATCCCAATTTGGAAACTTCCCCACTAGATATAATCCTCCACAATCCCAAGGTTCTGCAATTATTTTACATCTTGACAGAACGGAATCCTTGGCAATTGCCTGATTCCACGACAAATTTCAAAATGAATAAGCTGACGGCTACCATTTTTTTTTGTTTTGAAAATGGATGCAAAATGCATTATAAAACCTACCCTTATAAGTGGGGGAGCCGTGAGTGGAGATCCATCTGCTTCTCGGCAAAGCACACTAGCAAGATCAAATCGGAAGCCGTCCACATGATATTCAGTAACCCTGCAGTTAGGTAAAGAGAAGAAAGCAGAACCGGTAATGATTAGCTATGTGAAATAACCATAATGTCTGCCAAGAGAGAAAAAACAATGAACGATCCTTTCAAATCACTGTCATGTGCAGGATAAAATTCAAGGTATTTGGTCCATTATTTAGTGGCTGACATAGATTTTTCCGTACCAGTGCCTTAAGCTATCTAGTATTAGTTCCATAACAACAGGATGGTTACAGTTCAGTGTATTCCCTGCAATAAGAAAAGAAAAGAGAGGTTGAGGATATATAACAGCTAACTGAAAACCAAACTTTCATTTGAAGTACGGAATTGTCAAAATTCAAGCCTGGAAAAAGCTTCAAAATAAATTACCACAGCCGGAAAAGTTAAGCAGTTGGTTGTTTGGATCAAGCATGTAGTAAATCTGCAGATAGATTTCACACTGTTTAGAGTTTGACGATAAGAAAAGCAATAAACTGAAATGAGGGACACTCTTCTTATGACTCGCCTTATTGTCTATGCCACGAAATGAAGTGGTATAAGGGTATTTGTCATCTGCTTCATTGGTATGATTATAAACTACGTCCAAAATGACCTGATGAGAAAAAAAATGTAACAAGACTTCTGAAGAATAATCTGTTACAATAAGTTCAACAGCTATTATTGGCAGAAAAGAAAAAAATAAAACTAGAGGCTCCAAGGAAAAGGGGGCAAGACAAGGCATTGCTACCTCTATACCAGCAGAGTGTAAGGCTTTGACCATTTCTTTAAACTCATCGGAAGCTTTAATAGGGTCTCCCTCACCACTAGCATAACGGCTCATTGGAGCAAAAAAGTTAACTGTCGAGTAACCCCAAGTGTTAACCTAGCAAAAATCTCTTTCAGATAGGGGAAGCACTGAAATTCTCATTCATGAAGACTCAATTTGAATTGAAAAGGGAAGCATTTTATAGCTATAGCGGCAACAAGACCTGCAAGAAATATTAGAAGCAGAAAGAAATGCAAAATGCTGATTCGTGATTACCATGTGATCTCTAGGGTTAGGGCGCCTCTGAAGCTCCAGTTCATCGAACTCAAACACTGGCAACAACTCCACTGCATTTATACCCAGATCTAGAAGGTGTGGGATCTTTGAAGAGAAGAAAAAAAGAGTGAGCTATACAAGAAGCTTTGCACATAAACATACAAACAAGTTGAACCATATCCTTAAGCTTTTTCAGACCTAATGGTTTTAACCCTCGTGCTCATCAGATGTGCAGTAATTTCAGCATCTCAACACACTTTTGAGGTAGAATATAATTACCTTCTCAATGACACCAAGATAACTGCCCCCTATAGCTGGATCTATCCCACTGGATTCATCAGCAGTAAAAGCACGAACATTCATTTCATAAATAACAAGATCCTTCTGCAAAACAGCAGTAGATGGTTAAGAAAACTGAAAGAAAATAAAAACCCTGCAAGAAACCTGGAAAGAGACCATCAATGCTGTAGGAATAAAAATACCATTAATCAGAGCCAGAAAAATAGCTCATCAACAAAATCGTGCAACAACTAGCAGAAGGAGAGAATGAAATTTGAACCTCAGCTATGTTAGGAAACCCGTACTCATCTCCCCAGTTAAATGGCGAGCTCTCGAAGTCATAAGTTCCATAGAACTTAGCAAACTTTTGGCTACTATCTCCAAAAAAGCGGCGGCCCTTCACTAGCTTTGCGTAGGGATCTAAAAGCACAATGCTACTGTCAAATCGATGCCCTTGATTCCATTCTCTAGGACCATCAACACGGTAACCATAAAGGACATTTCTGAGAGGCAAATCCTATCATAATGGACAAATTTCACAGCCATGAATATAAGAGAAAAAATTGTGCAAGAAATGAATTGTCTGAAGGAATTCGCCGGTGTATGGATACTACCTCAATACAAATGTGCCAAGTATCCCCAGTCTTGTTTTTGCTGGGATCCAAAACTAACTCGATCATACCATCATCATTCGTATTATCCTCATTACTGGAAAATTCATCACCAAAAAACAATAACACCAATAGTTAAGCAACCAAAACAAAAGCAAGCTTCAAAATATAAACTTTGAACAAGAGCTATTGCTCGTTACAAAACGTTTTTCACTACATAAGCCTGTCAATATTGAAAAACTTGCACCCATCAGACGAATTTTGATTTCTATTTCTTACACTAACGAAATCAAACGGAGTGAGATTCGCGAGAAATAAACATATGAATACCTGTGGGGAAGTGATAAGCAGAGTGTCACAGAAGTGGCGTTCTGAGAGAAGAGAGCAAAGTTGATTCCTTTGTCGAGTTGGGACACACCAAGAGGAGATTTCTCACCAGATGAAACATTGAAGGGTTGTCTAGTCCCCGTCATTGGAGATGCTTCTTCCTAGAAATGACGCAGAAGCAGCAATGAAAAAAAAACCATGTCTAAAAGGTTTCACAATTCGAATGACTAAAAGTCTAAAACCAACAGATTTACCTCGAGCACCCGTTCGTGAGCACGACGACAAGAGACCTGAAGTGTTGAACGATCCTTAATCTACCTACGATGAAACAATGAAGATCGTATAATTCGGGTTTCTTTCTGATGCAAAACGAGAGTGATGATTACGAACAAAGACTTGCCTTACGGGAGAAAAATCGACAAATCGGAGGTCCACTCGCTTTCTTGCTCAATTTCAAACTACGAAATGAAGAATCAGAATATCCAATTCGGATCATAATTTGGAAATCAAAGAGAGAAAGAGGGGTAATCGACTAACCCCATGGGAACGAAACCAGAGAAGGCATTACCGGAGGAGCAGAAGAGCGTAGTGAAATTGGAAGAAAGGGAATCACAAGAAGAAAGAGAGTTAAGCATCTCTCGTTTGCTTCAACGATGGGAGATTTCTCGAATCTAAGAAGTATCTTCTTCCTTTTTTTGTTTGGGAGTGTGAGTGCAGAAGAAGGAGAAAGTGTTTTGTGATGGGACATTGGGAGAAAACCAAGGAGTTTCGAGAATGGAGGAGGATCGTCCATTTTAGCTGTGTCGCCACGTGAACGGAAAGCGCGAGTCCCGTGGATTTTGTTTTCTCGGGAATTTTGTCATTTTCCGGGAAAATATCTTTTGCGCTTTGAGAAAGTAAACCATAGATGTGGAACGATTGTTAACAGTTGACATATTAGCATGATACAAATATTCATTGGTGTCTTGGTTGATCTCAATCATCGTCTTAAAAATAATATAACAAAAGAATTGAGTAAGCTACTGTGTGCTAATTTTATTTTTAATGTTTTTTTAACAATGTTCAATATATATTTAGACGTTGAGATTGGCTAGTTCTATATATCGGGTGAGTTTTGGTGTGTATGTTGAGTGTAGTTCATTATCTTTGCCATCCAGAGCGATTTTCATTATGTTTGCATTGTTTCTCTTTTGGACTTGGTTTGCTTAGTCTAGGTTGGCTCGAAGCTATAATCATTCGGGATGTATGCTCTGCCGAGTTTTGAATCCGACTCCTTTCTACTTTTTAATAAATTAAAGTATCTTTTTCGTTCTGCTTGCTCCATCTAATCCGTTCTTAGTTTATTTGTTTATTTTTGATCATTCGGTCTTGTAAAGATTGGATTGTGTTGTTTCGATGTAGTATCTAGTTTATTTAATTTCTCTCTTGTGAATATGTGTTTTTGTTAAGAGATCTCGGGATTAAGAGATCGACTTGAATTTATTACCATATTGTTATTAGGAAACTTGACATTTATGAAATCTACTTATGTTTTCTATTCTTATATTTGTAAAAAACATTTTAATCAAGTTATGACTTTGTATAAGTAAGTATCAACAAACAGACGTTTGGGAGATGATCACAATAGCACGTGATTGTGCTTCCTTATTCAACTATTATGTGGGTCTTATGCACAAGTATTTGTCATTTGATCTTTGAAGAACAAAGATATACGGTGATGCCGTATTGATGAACGCCTCATTTGCTTATGGTGGTGGTGATGAACCGATGTGATTGGAGAATACCGATTATATACCGATGTGATCGGAGAATACCAATCATAAACCGATGTTTCTTGAAGATAAAGGCATTGGATATGAACATGAACTTACATGATGGGTTCGTTCGGTAATGATGATACTTAAGCCAATGATGACTCATCACATGATATCCAGGGTGTTGAAGATTATGATGGTGGAAACAAAACCACAATTTTGTCACTCTCTTAACCGTGAGTTATCCTATGTCGATATTACTAGTGTGCGCACATAATCTTCTTGACAACGAAGATGGTTAAGTACATGTGATGGTGATGATGAACATGGACTATGTCCATGATTAAATAATTCACTAGCTTAAATTTATAAAATTTTATATTTAATAACTAAACCCAGTCTAATGCGTTTCAATTGGTTCGCCAGTTTCTGGATTTTTGCCGGATCGATCCGGTTTTATAACCGGTCTAATTGTGCTTGGGTTTTAATGTTAACCCAACCCAAATATGTATCCGTTTCACAGTTTAATCCGGTTCGACCGTCGGTCTGGTCCAGTTTAAAAAAAACGGATTAACGTATATGTTATATACGATATGCATATACACACGTTAACGTGGTGAGATTAATTCAAGCGATTGGGCTTGACCCATTGACAAACCTCAATGAGTTAGGTTGTTTGTATTTGATATATAATAATATTTTACGCTTGATTATTATATAGATGTTCTTTTCGCCGAATACTAAAACCCAAAGAAAAGAAAAGGACAAACGGTTTTCGTCAAGTTTCTGAGATTAGATCTCTACGGTACTAGCATCTCGTATTGATTCAGTTTGTGTGGGTGTAGATATCGGTAGAGGCACGATATTTGGAGTGTTAAGATAAACTTGAATCGTTTGCTTCATTGTTCCGCTGCAAAATATTCAGGTATATTCAAAATCTTAAAGTTTAGATTTAATTTAATATTTACACGAATCCTGACAATTAAATTCGTATTTAGTATTTATAATTGTTATAAACGATACAAATTTCAACAGTATTTACCCTAGAAGACTGTTGAAAGTGGATCTTCGTAAGACCTTTGACTCCGTTATATGAGAGGCATCTAACTTCCTTCCAGTTCTCATAAACTGGATCAGCCAATGCTTGATAATGCCAACTTTCTCAATCAATATCAGTGGGAACTTATGGGGTTACATTAAACGTAAGAGAGTCTTAAGGCAAGTGGATCTCTTTTTCCCTTTACCTTTTGTGATGGCAACTAAAGTTTTTGCAAACCTATTAGACTCTAAGTTTGAAAGCGGTGTTATTGGATACTGTCTGCTTGCAACTCAGCCAAAAATCTCTCACTTATCATTTGCTGAAGATGTTATGTGATACACAATGTTTTATATCCAAAATAATACTGCAGGTGCACAACAAACGAAGTAGTATTTATGGGATCGAATCCACAGAGACCAAGTGAAACGCTACAAATCCTATAAAGTAAAGCAAAGCTAAGACAGAAAATATGATTGTTGTTTATTTATGAATCAAGAAAATTGCAATAAAACAAGTTAGAAATTCAGTAAAGAAAAGCGTCAGATTTCAGGGTTATCGCAGGGAATCATGAATTGTAGGAAATCAGATCATTCAACAGGGAATTGATTAAGAACCTTATTGAACTCAAATCACTAATGTATAATTAGCCTACTCTCGAAGTACTAATTACTATGTCTAACAACCTAAGTTTTTAAACTCTTGTTTGATTCTTAAGAAGTTAAACATGCAGTAGAAACATGTTTAATTTGTTCACAAAACTCCTTAACTCAGCTCTCGTTGGTTAAGACGTTTTGTTCATCTAGATTAATTCAAGAATTCTAGAAACACTTTTGGTGAGTAAATTAACCTAAGAACAATTGCTAGGTGATCAATCAAGTAATAGCATTAAGCACAAATCATAGACGAAGAACCGAATGAAATCCCCTTATGAACAATCTTAAATCTAACAACACATGAAAACTCCTTTGAATCCCCTCAACCTAACTAAGAGATTACTCAGACATAATCAATGAAATCAAGCAAAGAGATGTAGAAGAAATCATGATAACTTTACTAAGAAGTAAGAGGGTTTAGAAATCTTTTCTATGAGAGGTACATAGTTGAAATATTCTCCCTTAAAACTCAAGAACGAAAATAAGAAAAATCTATAAAATAATAGGCGTCTCCGGTGTCTAAATGGCTAAAAAACGTGTATAAATAGGTTTAAATCTCTTTTTGGGTCGAATTGGAGAAGTCCTAAGCGTAAAAGAAAAATCCGTCTTTTTCTGCATGAAGGACCGGTCTCGTGCAAGGAGTCTGAGGTCGGTCTCTGAGGTCGGTCTAGTGGTAGACCGGTCTCATTTTCTTTGTCTTCAGACCGGTCTTTGAGGTCGGTCCTCCATTCTGCGCATGCTTCATTCGCGGACCAGATTGATACATCTCTACGAGGATTAGTGTAACTCTCTGACCGTTGATCCAAATGATTTAAAACTTCTTCTTGATTAAAGCTGACTCAATTTTCTATCTCGTGTCCAAGTTTTAGCTCAATTCAATGAAGTTAAAACCTCCAACAGTTGCTAGATATATGATGCTTAGGAACTGTCCACTATCTCATTTTCTCGTCTTTTTATCCAATTGACCTGTGAAAAACTCTAAACACTATAAAAACACTAAAAATACCACTTAAGGCATAAAACCGTGAAAAACATTAGATATAGTTATAAAAACCGTAAAAACCAGGATACATCAACTCCGCCGGACTTAGATCTTTGCTTGTCCTCAAGAAAGAAAAAAATCATAAGTATAGAAAAGAAGTTTGAAAACATGGGAACTTACATATCTTGGGGTCGACGATCTGTATCCCCCCGAGAACTATCATATAGCGCCAGTTCCACACAAAGTATACGCCTCTCTCTAACGCTACACACGTTTAAGTTTCTCAATCTGTATCTACACATTTTATACTTTTAAACCCATAACAACACAAACTTTAAATTTCGCAATTTCTGTTCAAAATAACGATTAGATTCTAATTTAAACCGGTTTTAATCACTAATTCGACTTAAACCGACCCAAGATTAGTCTGTGTTCATCTCACACCGTATTTTCCTTTGGTTTGAAACATCGTAGCTTCTGTTCTTGTCTACGATCATCGTATCTCATGTATTAACGAGGTGAATCAGATTGTGTGGGATGTTAAACCAAATCCGGAATCTGTTCATAAGAATAATACCTCGAAGCTTGATTATTTCGAGAAGAATTGGGATTTGATGAAATCGAGGAAAGTTTTGAGTTGTGAGTTTCAGAAATTGGATAAATTCGATGTTTCAGAATTTTTGAATGGATCTTGGGTTGATGTTGCTGGTGATTCTCAGGCAAGATTCGTGATATTGTTGTTGAATATGGTTTTGGGTTATGGATTCGGTTAAAGGTGATTTGTTTAAGAGACATAGATCTATGCATTTGTTCTGGATCGGGATGTCGGTTTTGATCAACATGATGTTGAATTTTAACAACTTCTCTGGGAATTTTGAAGAAAACCCAGATGAAATTGAGAGATTTTCCTATGGAAAATGAGATTTTTGGAAACACAACCAAATCGAGAAGTAAGAAAAAGACAAACTTTTTTCTGTGATTCTTTTTCTTCTCAGATTCCAAACAAGTGACAATTATTAACTTATACCCACATAGAAACAGATTGAATTTTCCCAGGAAAATGTAAGCAAAAAAAAATCTACAAAATTATGGGTTTTGTTTCGTCAAAAAGGAAATGAGTCAGGAAGAATTTGCAGAAACGAGAAAGAAAGAGCTTAGCAATACAAATGAAGAAGCATATGATTGATTGATCAATCAAAGTGTGGAAAGAGGAAAGAGAATGCGGTGACTTTTGTTACTGATCAAAGAAGAAGAAGAAGAAGAATAAGAAAAATGACAAAAGAGAAAAGAGAAAGCTTTGATCTTCATCTTTAGCTACGCGAATACAAACTTTAGCGGTTTAGTGTAAAAGGCTTTGATTTTCACCTTCCTCCTGCGTAAACAACACAACAATCCAAATCAATTTCAATTTCGATTTTTAGGGTTCTTCGATGATTTGGGGTCGATGAATAAAAAAATCTTCGGGTCGGGTTATAGATTGGGTCGGGTTTTTGTTTTGGTTTCATTATTTTGGTTTAAATCGAATTAGTGATTAAAACCTGTTTAGATTAGTTACTAATCGTGATTTTGAATAGAAATCGCGAAATTTAAATATTGTGTGGTTCTGGGTTTAAAAGTATAAACTGTGTGGATACAGATTAAAAAACTTAAACGTGTGTAGCGTTAGAGAGAGGCTTATACTTTGTGTGGAACTGACGCCATATGATAGTTCTCGGGGGGATACAGATCGTCGACCCCATATCTTGGGAATCATGCTGGGAAAGAGAATCTGCAGACCACATCGAACAAAGCAAACTCAAACCATTCACACTATAGTCCCTCTATGACCTTCGTAGCCTGGTCCATACTCCTAATTCTAATCCTGAAAAAACCTCGAATTCACATCAATTGACTCTTAACATTTATTTAAAGTTGGCGTGGGATTTCTCATCAAAGATAATCCATCAGGGTAAACGTTTCAGGTGAGGAAACGGTTGATTTACGGTGGGGCTATTGTGTTTTTAGTTCCCAGACTCTCTGGAGGATGCAAGCATTATGCAAAACAGCCAGAGAGAATAGACCTATTGATATCCACAATTTCCAGCCAATTCTTTCCAAACCAAACTTTACTGCAAATCCACTGCAATTCACTGCAGATGAGACATGAACGTTTTCCCTTATTTTTTTCTTGACCTTGAAACTTCTTACTGCTTTTTCGATCCCCTTTCTCTTCTTTCCATTTTTTTTTAAGAAGAGGGAAATTGATTCTTGATACTTTGTCTCAGAGGGCCACGAGATTCTTACTTTAATATCTCAGGAAAAACGTCTAAACTCATCCCAGATTGCCCCACTTTACCGAATTTTCTCAGGTACTGCTTCTGCAGTGGCTGGAAATTGTGTCGATCCTTTCTCTCTAACGTTTTTGCACATATCTGCACATTTGATAATGAAGAACAAGAGTGCATGAGTTTTGAAAGAAGGTAAGGTAAATGTGGGTACCAAACTAAATGTGAGCTTGGCCATTCAGGGTCATCAAAGAGTGGTAAAAAGGTGAAAGAAGATCTTGAATGTTTGATCGTTTTCCTGATATCATGTCCTTGATGAGAAAATTTCAGTTCGGTTAGTAGTCCAATAAAATGAGTCAACATCAGTGCCATCAAGATCTATGCAAAATAGAATTTTCTGGGGAGAGTCCAATCATGGGGTTTCTAGTTTGAATAACTCGAACAGACTCTGAGGAAATGGTCACTAGAAATCTCGATTATACATGAATCCCTAAAAGGTCATAGTTCCTTACAAAGTTTTGACTCAAGAAAAACATCAAAATGACACAAAGAAAGAAAAATACATAAGTGTGGGAGTATAAATCCACGCCAATTGAATTCGTTATGTCTTTTAGCGAGATCCAAAATTTCTGAGTAAAAACCACCAAAACACACAAACGAAGATCCAAAGATGGTGTTTTTATTAAGCTGTTTAGAAAGCTTTTTCGTATAAGAGCAAAAGTACAGAGTTCTGCTAGGTCAATTGCGGATCCCCTTTTTCTTAGGGTTTACATGAGTATATATACTAAATTAAGTCGGCTAAGTTCATGCCTCAAGAGATAAAGAAGATTTCCTAATTTCTAGGGATTTCCTTTTAGCAAACTCGGCTATCACCATGGACTTTCATTCATGGGCTTTAACCTTGTCATTTCTTTTGTGGACTTAAGTTTGTGGGCTCGTCGCCTCGGCCCAAATCTCTTATCGTTGAACCATGGCTCAGGTGACACCATGGCTCACGGCTCGAGTGACGTCATGGTTCGCAGCTCGGGTGATACCATGGTTCACGGCTCGGGTGTCGACGGTTGTCTTTGAACCTGACCCGTCTTGTCTCCAATTGAGATCACAGTACCCAAACCAATTGCCCATGGTTCAGGGCTTCTCGCGCAACCTTCCCCTGCCATGGTTAGGGGACACCCGATCCAACTCCTTCATGGTTCGGGGAAAACCGATCCAACTATTTTCCTCATGGTTCGGGAAAACCCGATCCAACTCCTTCACTTAGGGGATACCCGACCCAACTCCTTCACTTGGGGAAAACCGATCCAACTCTTTTCTTCGTGGTTCGGGAAAACCCGATCCAACTCCTTCACTTAGGGGATACCCGATCCAACTCCTTCACTTGGGAAAAACCCGATCCAACTCTTCTCTTCATGGTTCGGGGAAAATCGATCCAACCCTTCTCTTCACGATTCGGGGAAACCCGATCCAACTCTTCTTCACGGTTCGGGGAAAACTGATCCAACTCTTCTTCACGGTTCGGGGAAACCCGATCCAACTCTTCTTCACGGTTCGGAGAAGCCCGATCCAACTCCTTCACTTAGGGGAAAACCCGATCCAACTCTTCTCTTCACGGTTCGGGGTACAGCTGCTAGGGGAAAACCCGATCCAACTCTTCTAACAAAGGAACGCCAGGCATAGCTGAGCTTAGTTCAAAGGAGAATGTTGAGGAAACAGTTCCCGAACCAACTCCTAAAAAAGTCAACGAGGCTGCCATAGAGGAAACCGTCATGGAGTTCGCTGAGACGTTCGAGGAAGGCAAAGCGCCTGAAGCAGATGTAGCCGGCCAGCCGGCAGAAACAGCGCAAAGGGTGATCATGACCCCTGAGATAACGGAGAATTATGATCCTCTTTTCTTTGTTTAGTTTAAAACTCTCCCTTTTTTTTTATGCCTGGACGGCTTTATCCGAGTTGTCTAAGAACTTAATGTCTTTTTTATCACCCGGTTTATAGGAGAATGCCTTGCATTTTGATAAACATGTTTGCGAATAGATATCTGAATGCTTTGCTTGATAAAGTGTCACCGTTTTTAGACGAATGGTTCTAAGTATGAATTTGCATAGTAGTTATGTTTGAGATTAACAAATCGGCTTACAGATATGTTACTGGACACTTTCCTGCTCCGAAATTGATCATAAGTTTGCATAGTTTAGTTCTTTGAACATTTCGGTTTACGGATATATTACCATGAATGTATTCGCTCCGACAATGAACATATGCGTGTATAGTGTAGGGTGAATATTTCGGTTTACGGATATATTACCGTAAATATATCCGCTCCGATAACGAACAAAGTATTTGTATAGCGCGCTTTTTAATCCTGAGACGGATGTGATAGTTTAGATCCAAGATGGATGCGAAAGTTCACTATTGTGGCCAACAATAGTGAAGGTGTGGCGAGATGCCCGTAGTCTGTTTTGTTAAGACTTGGTGATCTTTTTAGGTAAAGATTGTCTGTGAAAGCAAAGCTTTGATAGATTGTAGAATCTATTTACAAAGATGGGAGTATACGAGTATGCGTATACGTACCCACTCCCCCCCCCCCTCTTTGAAAGGAGGGGCAACTGAACCCGTTCGAAGACGAGCTGCCTACGTACCCTTTGCAGGGATCAAGTCGCCACGTAGTTCATGTAAAGTAGCTTAGTGATAGTACTTTTTGAGATGCATTGCATTCCATGATCTCGGTACTGGAACATCTTTCATGTTAGCAAGTTTGTAAACTCCAGGTTTGACTACTTCGGTGATCTTGTAGGGTCCTTCCCAATTCGCTCCTAGTTTGCCGGCGTTTGTTTCCGTGGTGTTCTGAAAAACCTTCCGCAGAACTAAATTTCCTTCGTAGAATCTTCGTTCGCGAACATTGGAATTGTAGTATTTCGCGGCCGCGTTCTGATAGTTCTGGATTCTGATCAGGGCTTGGTCCCTTCTTTCGTTGATCAAATCCAGTTCGTCAAGCATCAATAGGTGATTGAGCCTCTCTTGTTCTAGTAATAGCCTCCGGCGAATCCCTGGGAAATGTATCTCCGAGGGGATGACACACTCTGTTCCGTATACGAGGGCGAATGGGGTTTCTCCCATTGCTCGTCGTGGGGTGGTGCGGTGAGACCAAAGTACTCCCTCCAGTTCTTCTGTCCAACGTCCCTTTTTCTCATCGAGGCGCTTCTTCAGGCCATCAAGGATTGTTTTGTTGATTGCTTCGGCCTGTCCGTTCCCTTGTGGATATCTTGGAGTAGACTTGCTGAGTCTGATTTTCCATTTCTCGCAGAAACCTTCAAAACGATTTGAGATGAACTGCGAGCCGTTATCTGTCACGATCTCGTACGGTACTCCATGGCGACAGATGATGTTCTTCCAAACGAAGGCTTTCACTTGTGCATCTTTAATGTTGGCATATGAGTCGGCCTCGACCCATTTCGAGAAATAATCCGTTAAAACCAGTAGGAAACGCTTCTGTTTTGAAGGGTGCAACGGCCCGACGATGTCCATAGACCATCGCATGAATGGATATGGTGATGAGATGGACGAGAGCATTTCCGTTGGTTGGTGAATCATTGGTGCGTGACATTGACATTTCTCGCATTTGGCCAAAAACTCCTTGCAATCGTTGATCATTGTTGGCCAATAATAACCGTGACGTTTGATCTTGATGGCTAGTGTTTTTCCTCCAGAGTGATTGCCACACGAACTGTTGTGAATTTCCTCCATAATCTTCCTGGCGTCCTTTCCTTCCACGCAGTTTAGCAATGGTCCTGAGAATCTCCACTTGAAGACATTCCCATCGAGTAACACGTAACGTGCTGCCTGGGCTCGAAACTTGCGAGCGGCCCATTTTTCGGTTGGTAGGATGCCGTCGTATATGTATCCTCTGATTGCGCCGAGCCATTCCTTGTCGCAGCCATATTCTGCGTCGTTGTTGACCTTGTTTGCTTCTTCGTTGGGTTCGACGACGGGGTTGTTGCTGCTTTGCATGTTTAGTGACTCTTCAAGATTGGCTTCCGCCATTGGGGCAATATCTGGCTCTGTGGGTGATTGGTTGGCCAATTCTTCCTGCAATTCGACCACCACCTCTTGCCTGGTTGTGACGTCTGTTGCTTGTCTAGCTGCTTGTGAACGAGTTATGGCACTCACTGAGTTGCCAAGATTAATTCTTGGGTGCTGGATGAATTCTACCGGGATTATTCTCTTTATATCTAGATCGAAAGTTGATGCAAGGGCTGCAAGTGCATCGGCAGGGGTGTTCTCCCCTCGTGGAATGTGTGTTAGGATGAATTGTTTAAACTGTGCAGCCAATTCTTTGAAGATCTTCAAGTAAGCCTCCATTTGATCATCCTTTGCTGCATATTCACCGCTGAATTGATTTGCGACTAGTTGGGAATCGCAAAATGCATGGAGTTGCTTGATCTTTAGGCCATCAGCAAGTTTCATCCCGGCAATCAAGGCTTCGTACTCTGCTTCGTTGTTGGATGCGTGAAAGCCAAGGCGGAATGATTGTTCTAGTAGTTCGCCAGTTGGAGAAGTTAGCCGTATCCCCACTCCCGAGCCGTTTTTGGAGGATGAGCCATCGACGTGGAGTTTCCAAAGCTGGCTCTGCATCTCACCGTCAATGCCCTCGTCGGGCAGTTCGATAAGAAAATGTGCCAGAACTTGTGATTTTGCGCATGTACGTCCGCGATACTCGATGTCGTATTCGCTCAGTTCTATTGCCCAGTTTGCTAGCCTTCCTGATTGACTTGGGCTGTGCAGAACGGACCTTATTGGGAAGGTGCTCAAAATGACGATCGAGTGAGATTGGAAGTATGGCCTTAGCTTTCTTGCCGACATAACTATCGATAGTACCAACCGAAAAATGTGGCAGAAATTGCGGTGTATAGAAAAAGTGGTTCTCCCGCTTCTGGTTTTGTGAGAACTGGAGGAGTAGCCAGGTAGATCTTTAGTTGTTGAAAAGCTTCCTCGCATTTTTCCATCCACTCGACTTCTTGTTCCCTCGCAAAGTATCGTAGAAAGATAGGCATTTGTCGGTGAATCGCGAGATGACTCGGTTAAGTGCTGCTACCCTCTCGGTAAGTCGTTGCACTTCCTTTTTTGTCTTTGGTGAAGTCATGTTGATGAGTGCGTCGATTTGCTTAGGATTGGCCTCAATGCCGCGGTGAGTCACCAGGTAACCAAGGAATTCCCCGGAGGTGACGGCGAATCTGCACTTGGTCGGGTTTAACTTCATGTTATAAAAATTTAGCTGCAAGAAGCATTCCTTGAGATGAGTGACGTGATCTTGTTCTCTCAGTGATTTCACCAGCATGTCGTCTATGTAAACCTCCATTGTCTTTCCGAGTTGATCAGCGAACATCTTGTTCACCAACCGCTAGTACATTGCTCCGGCGTTTTTCAGGCCGAATGGCATCACCTTGTAGCAGTAAATCCCACGGTCCGTTATGAAAGCGGTCTTTTCGCGATCGTCGGGGTTCATCAAGATCTGGTTGTAACTTGAGAAGGCATCTATAAAGGATAAGAGTGCGTTCCCTGCCGTTGCTTCGACTAAGCGATCGATTTGTGGAAGGGGGAAGCTGTCTTTTGGACAGGCTTTGTTCAGGTCGGTGAAATCCGCGCACACACACCATTTGCCGTTCTTTTTCTTGACCACCACTGGGTTAGCTAGCCAGTCTGGGTACTTCACCTCAGTTATCTATCAGACGCGCAGTAGTCTCTCCACCTCATCATTGACCGCTTTGGCTCTGTCTGGCCCAAGTTTTCTTCTTTTCTGCTTTACTGGTTTGAAAGTTGGGTCCACATTCAGTTCGTGGCTTGTTATGCTGATATCGATGCCAGACATATCTTCTGCCTCCCATGCGAAGGTGTTGATATTTTTCTTCAAGAATACCACGAGTTCTTCTTTGATCTTTCCATCTAACTTTGCTCCAATTTCTACAAATCGCTCTGGATGTTTGTCGTCGATGCAGACTGATATGACGGGGTCGCAAGTTGGTTTAGACACTTCTTCTTCGCGATCCACCGCGATCTGTAACTGCTATAACAGTTTCGAAAGTTCTTTCACCGGTTCTCTGTCGGTCTTTATCTTCTTGCGCTTTGAACTTGTCGTCGGATCAGTCACCGGGTTTCTGAGCTTGTGTGCGGCGAGAAAGCAGACACGAGACTCTTTTTGATTTCCTCGAATCGTTTTCACGCCATTTGGTGTAGGGAACTTGAGGCAGAGATGATAGGTTGAAACGGCTGCGCGCATCGAATTTAACCAGGGGGTCCCCACGATGACATTGTAGATGGCCGGGTGGTCAGCTACGGAGAATTCAACGATCTTAGTCACCTTGCCAGCTTGGACAGGCAGTTTGATTGTCCCGGTAGTCATGGTGGTTTCTCCAGAGAATCCTGTTAAGGGTTTGGGAGTAGATATCACTTCGGACAGGTCCACATTCATTCTTCTAAGAGTTTCGAGGAAGATTACGTCCACGGTGCTCCCAGTGTCTACTAATACGCGTGCTACGTCGCAGTCGTTGATGATTAACTCGATCATGAGAGGGTCATCATGAGGTCTGTCGATTCCGATCGTTTCTCTTTCCTCGAATGATATCACGTCGTTTGAAAACTTAGATGGTTTAGACCAGTTGATGCTGACGTCTGCCCTTCGCTGGAACGCTTTGATTGACGAGACGGTATCTGAGCAATAGTGGGATCCTCCCATTATCATGCTAATCCTTCTTCTGCTTGATCCAGAGGGTGGCGCTTCGTCATCCCTTCTATCGCGCTTGGTGTGATCTTCTTTTGTCAGGTCGGGTTTGTATGTGTTTACGTCTATCTCGAAATCCTTGAGGTTGACGTTTCCTCCAAGCTCGCCGGCTGCCAATTTTTTAGCAAGCTTCAAGCCTAAAATTCGGCAGTTCACGGTAGAATGTCCGTAGATGTGGTGGTGTTCGCAGTAGGCCATCTCATCATAGGAACTGTCGCTTTTGGTCCATGTGCTCCATGAGCTTCTTCCACAACCTCGGCCTCTTCCTCGACCGAATCCAGGAGCGTTAATTTGATAGTTATGAGCTCCTCGAAAGCCTCCCTCGTGCTGGATATAGCCGGAGCCTTGGTTGTTCTTCCTAATGTTGGAAGGGGCTGAAACTTGGGGAGAATGGTTCGTTGTCTTGGCCTTCCCGTACTTTTCGGTTAGGATTTTCATCTCTTCTTCTTCGGTGATGAAGTCTGCGGCTCGATGCATAGCATCCTGTATCGTCGTGGGGGTGTTCAGCGCGATTTCTTTGCGAAAATTGGAATTGAATCAGAGTGCTCGCTTCAGGGCTAGTAGGGCTGCTTTGTCGCTCAGGCTTTCCACTTTTGACATAACAGCTTTGAACCTTCCAATGAAACTTCGGAGTGTTTCGTTCTGCCCTTGAGCTAGGGTCCACAGGTCGGCATCAAACGTTCCGGGATCCATGAAGATGGAATAATATTTCAAGAATGCCGCAGATAGTTGGTTATAGCTGTTGATGAAATTCCGCTTGAGTCTTGAGAACCACTGGAGCGCCGGTCCCTTAAGATGCTCCACGAAGAGAAGGCATTGTCCAGCGTCTCTTTCGTTTTCCTTGAAATTCGAGCGTCCCATGGCTATAGCGAAGGCCGTCAGATGCTCATTCGGATCGGTCTTTCCTTCATAGATCGGGACTTTCATCTTTCCAGGGTCTGGAATTCTCGTGCTAGTTATCCGTGCTGTGAACGGGGTGTTCTGTGCTTCCTCCAGCACACGATCTATCTCTGGCACCTTGCTAGTTGCTTTGTGCATCATGGATCGGACAGCTTTTATGTCGGCAGCTGCTCGATTCATATCTGCTCGCATCATAGCCATTTCTTCTTTCTGGGCTCTAACTCCTGCTCGGCGCTCTTCGTTCATCCGTGCTTGCTCAGCCCAGAGTATGTTCTCCTCTTCCTCGGTCAGCTCTTGATCTCCTTCGGGGATGGCCTCGCGTCTTTCGGTTCGGATTTGACCAGTTGCTAGGTGTTCAGGATTGTCATGGCTCTCCATGTTTTGCTCCATTCGGTTCTCCTCCTCTAGATTGATGATTGGTGCAGGCTCCTCTTCGATTGGCGTGTCGTCTGCCCCTTGGACTCCTGAGGCTGGGTTTGCTGAGCTTTGATGTAGTAGTGGCAGTCTTCCTCGGGTGCTTGGTGGGTTGAGCGGAGTTGTGAAGTCCAGGGCCGTTGGGTTGAGGCACCTCCCGACTCGTCTTGCTGGATCCAGACCTGATCCCATGCCTCGGGTTCCACTCACCGTTTTAGGACCTTCAGCTCGCCCGTCATCGTGTTGTTCAGCTTGTCTTGCTCCTCCGCCTTTTTGAGCAGTGTCTCCAGCATCGCTTTCATCTCCGTGAGCGTTGTCGAAGTCTCCCCAGCGTCTTTGGATTGGTTTGCCTGATCCTCCACGCCGGCATTTCTGGTGTCAGCAGCGCTATCGTCTCCGTGGGTGGTCATCGTCTTCAGATCGGTTTTGTGGTGGTTCTTCGGTGTAAGACAATTTCAACCCCCTCCTTCTAGCGCCAAATTGTGGGAGTATAAATCCACGCCAATTGAATTCGTTATGTCTTTTAGCGAGATCCGAAACTTCTGAGTAAAAACCACCAAAACACACAAACGGAGATCCAAAGATGGTGTTTTTATTAAGCTGTTTAGAAAGCTTTTTCGTATAAGAGCAAAAAGTACAGAGTTGTGCTAGGTCAATTGCGGATCCCCCTTTTCTTAGGGTTTACATGAGTATATATACTAAATTAAGTCGGTTAAGTTCATGCCTCAAGAGATAAAGAAGATTTCCTAATTTCTAGGGATTTCTTTTTAGCAAACTCGGCTATCACCATGGACTTTCATTCATGGGCTTTAACCTTGTCATTTCTTTTGTGGGCTTAAATTTGTGGGCTCGTCGCCTCGGCCCAAATCTCTTATCGTTGAACCATGGCTCAGGTGACACCATGGCTCATGGCTCGAGTGACGCCATGGTTCGCGGCTCGGATGACACCATGGTTCACGGCTCGGGTGTCGACGGTTGTCTTTGAACCTGACCCGTCTTGTCTCCAATTGAGATCACAGTACCCGAACCAATTGCCCATGGTTCGGGGCTTCTCGCGCAACCTTCCCCTGCCATGGTTAGGGGACACCCGATCCAACTCTTTCATGGTTCGGGGATAACCGATCCAACTCTTTTCCTCATGGTTCGGGAAAACCCGATCCAACTCCTTCACTTAGGGGAGACCCGACCCAACTCCTTCACTTGGGGAAAACCGATCCAACTCTTTTCTTCATGGTTCGGAAAAACCCGATCCAACTCCTTCACTTAGGGGATACCCGATCCAACTCCTTCACTTGGGGATAACCCGATCCAACTCTTCTCTTCATGGTTCGGGGAAAACCGATCCAACCTTTCTCTTCACGGTTCAGGGAAACCCGATCCAACTCTTCTTCACGGTTCGGGGAAAACCAATCCAACTCTTCTTCACGGTTCGGGAAAACCCGATCCAACTCTTCTTCACGGTTCGGGGAAACCCGATCCAACTCCTTCACTTAGGGGAAAACCCGATCCAACTCTTCTCTTCACGGTTCGGGGTACAGCTGCTAGCATTTCTCCATACTTAGCCGTTTTTTTTAACTGTTGATCCTCAAGAGGTGGAATCTGACCCCAACAATAAGTAACATGATAAGCACCCTCCCCCAGACTTACTTTACACCGTCCCCGTTGTGGAAGCAATCAATAGAAAGAAGGTGGAACAAACTCAATAAAAATAAAATAAAGGAAGAGAAAAAGGTGGATGAAGGAATGATGGAACGTGTTCACCTGGGAGCTGCTCAGAACTGGTTGGATCCGGAGGAGATGGAGAAAGTCTGGTGCACTATCATCTTGCCACCAGAGTCTGAGAAAAGCTCTGTATGAACGGAATCTGTCGGATGCTCATGTGCTGTCCCTGAGACAGATGGAAAGTGTCCAATGGTTTGCATAGGGTGCTCCAAAATCTCTCTAAAAAATCTGAGGTACTACATAACGGTCTGGGAAGGGTGGGTAGCTAGAGACCTCACCAACTGCAACATCGCCATGCAAGTCCTTGCCAAAGGGGGATGCAAGTAAAAAATCACTAAACTCTACCTCCGGCTCATGTGGAGAACGACTAGGCCCAACTCTATAAGGTCTGAAGAAGTGTGCCGGGGCTAACGCCTTGATCACCTTTGCCATCTTGGAGATCAACGAACTCTGAGACGTAATCGTCTTATCTAGCTGAGCAATGCGTGCCAAAACCGTTGGAGGGTGATCTTGTGTCACAGCCATAGTCTCTGAAATGTGCTCCTGCTCCTCAGCGGTAGCCTTTCAAGTGTCATCTGCCTCCTCAGGAATCACAGAGTTAAATTGAACTGTTTGTAGCCTATGCTTCATCTGGAAATAGGTAGTCAAAGTGCAGCGAGGGAGCTCTTTGGTGGGGCGGAAGTAAGACTCTGGAGGTGGTGCAATGGTATGTGATATAGAGCTCAAAAGTCGAAGATCAATACTTAGAAGCAGAACAAACTCAGTCTTTCCTCCGGGGGCAAGAAAGAGGTAGCAAAACTGATCTGTGTCCTGAACCCAACCTCGAAGAAAGCATGATTGATGTAGATTCATAACATCCAGTCTAGCTATAGTGGACATAGGCACATGTCCCGAAAGACCAACCTGACAAGCTTTCATAATCGCAGTGATGATGCTACCAAATCGCACATAGATTGTCTTTTCAACGTCTAATTTATGTGCATCATGCTTCATAGTAATAAGAGAACGAACTAGAATAACACCAAGATTCACATCCGGTTTCCCTGAGATGAATGGCGAAATGAGAAGAAAAAACTCATCTACCAAGACTGAACCTGTCTCTTTCCTACTCTGCAAAAAACTAGCCACCAATCTATGCACATGGTGAATCACTGGATGAGTGACACGCACAACCTTAGACTTGCCACCTCGATACAACTTATTGGAAAACCTGTGCCATTCTCCATATGTAGCATTCCTAGTGTCCTTGTCATTCTTGTACTTGTGTTCAAAGTACTCCACAAACCCAAAAAGTACACACTTCACCAATTGTGATGCGGTATTTCTTCCTATCAATGCGAAAACAAAGAACACCGGTCGAAGCATGCATCCCTTCCTTGATCTTAGGGAAAGAGAGATCAACTATGGCTAGGAATTGGGGTGAGAGATCCTCATAGTCGTTGTGCTCTTACTTGAAGAACGCACCCATTCCCAAAGCCTGCAAATACCACTCAACATCCTCTCGAATATCCAAAAGGTCAAGTATTGGGTAACCAATCCGAAGACTAGGCGCAATTTTAACTTTCTTCATGGCCGCCATGTAATCCATATGTGAATCCATCCGTTTCCCAATAATTGGTATCTTCATCCTCTTCTTTGGTGGTTCCGCTTTGGCGCCTTGGTAATCAATCCGAAGACTAGGCGCAATTTTAACTTTCTTCATGGCCACCATGTAATCCATATGTGAATCAATCTGTTTCCCAATAATTGGTATCTTCATCCTCTCCTCTTGTACTTCACTTGGCTCCCCCGCGAGCATTGAAGAAAGAGTTGCATCCATCTCGCTAAAATCCGGTTCATGCCTTGGTTTCTTCGCTTTCGAAACTTGATTATCCTTCTTCTTTGGTGCTTTCTTTGGTGGTTCCGCTTTCTTTGGTTTGCCCCTTGTTTTCATTATTCTTTGGGGAACCTTAACGGCATTTGGTTTAGCCATGTTGGTACCCACAAAACAAAAGCTCAACATAGAAAATCAAGAAGAGAAATTTTTTTCCAAATCACCATTAAAATGCTCCATGTTAAGGATATTAGTCAATAAAGCATCATCAACACTTAAGAAACACAAGACAAATTAACTCCACAATTTTTCAAACTAGAAATTGATCCGCGCGTTACGCGGATTTAATACTATATTGCATTCTAATTTTCAGTACCATCCAAAATTATCGTTAATTATTCATTCACATAGTGATTTTAATTATTCAAATTGCCTATTTATATAGTAATTTTAATTATCCGAATTGTCCTAACTATACACGCAATCTGGAACCCATTTTTTAAGAATACATTTTGGGTAGTGATTTTCGATACTCTAAATATTCTTACTCGATCCTTATCAGCTATTACCCGAGCATTTATTCGTATACACAGCATTTATTCGTATACACACCCCTAGATTTTATGATCATATGCCTTATTGTGCTTAATGATTTTATAAATGAAAATATTAGATATTTTACCACACCAAACATCAAAAGAATGTGATTCCAGTCTCCATCTATAACATGATCATTACAATTGCAATATTCTCCTTGGCAGTTATTGCAAATTATTCTTTTGAGATATCAATTTCACAATGTTATTCAAATGGTGAATTCTCAAACAAATCTTTATCTTGAATCATGATTTACAATTTTACTTTCATATACTACAAAAATTATACTGTCACTCTACGTGTGTTTTGTTGTGAAATTCATGAATCATGTGACCATTGATTTTTTATTTTCCTTTGAACACATAAATTTGATATTTCTTATTTAGAAATACGGAAAATATAATAATTTCCAAATTTAATTTTTCTTTTATGATTCTAAAGCAAAATATGATCTTTAGATAGTCGTCTTCTTTTTCATACTTCAATCTATTATAATTAGAAACAAAGAAATAACACATTCTTTTCCATCTTGAATGATATTGCTCATATAGTTTATTGAAATTAGATATCATCGATCTCTCATAAGATCTTTGATATCCTCATGTCCATTTTGCCATTCAATTCTGAATTTTATAAATTACTATCATTTTTTTTTTCATTCTTAGATTTCCTCATGTGAGTTATATTTTTATTCCTTTGCTTTTATCTTTGTGCTTCATAATTTAATGTTACATTATCTTTGATTTTTATTTATTTTAAATTAGTTTGTTGTATTTTTAAATTTAATTTGGTATATTTTTAATTTATAATGTTTTTTCATATTTTTTTTTGACAGTTAGTTTATCTTAATTTAAATAGAAAAATATTTTACAAAAAACAATAACTATATATATATCAATAGCTTAAATTAATTTATTTGAATTTAATGTGAGATTTTATTTTTACTTAGGTCTTTTATATTTTTCGTAACATATTTCTTTTAAAAAATAATGTTGAAATAATTTTCAAATTTTTTTTTTGTAAATACAATTACATAAATTGGTTTCACTATATCAATTAGAATTTATTTTCACCTCTAAAAATTTAAATACATATCTATATTAACTATTTTTGTTAAAAAAGATTTATGTTATTAATACCAATAAAATACCTGATACTCTTGTATTTATAACTTTAAATGTTTGTTCATTTTAATTTTACTCTCTTTTTCGGTTCTATTCATTTTTCTTAATTTAGTATTTTTTTTTTAATTATAAGTAACAATAAATACAAATATATATGAATTTAATATACCATTTAATTAGATTTTAATGTAAAAACAATTGGATTTGCTTAGGTAGACACTCTAAAAGAAGAGAGAACTCTCTAATTATATAATAGATTATTTTTAGGATTTTCGGATTTAACAAATAAAGTGCAAACATTTCACTCAAAAATCAAATTTCAAGCTAGATTATGCAACAAAACATGTGTAATCCATAGACCCATATAAAGAAATAATTTAGAGCCAAAATCAACCACAAATTTGTGAGTTTGGAATACTCATAAATTTTTTGTGTGAAAAACTATATTCGTGGTGAAATTAAGCTCTAAATTCTCTAATTCTATCAAACCCAAGTCTAAACATGTCTAAATATGTTATTTCTCTAAGAATCTAGCAAGAATTAGCCAAAATCAAAGAGAGGTATATGAAAAAGATAACTTGTAAAAATCATAGATTTAGAGAATTGAGAGAGAAATACCTTGTGTGGAAGAAAATTAAGTGAAGAATCCAAGTTTGTAGCCAATTTTCGGCCAAGAGAATGTGCTAAAAAAAGAAAAAAAAAAGAACTAGGGTTCTTATCTCTCAAAAATTGCCCAAGGAGAGAGGAAGAAGAAGAAGTTTAATTTGTTTTTTCAATTTTAGATCTAAAAATCCTTCTTTTCCCTCTTAAAAATCGATTTTGGTTCAATTGGGTAAAAACCGGTTTAAGTAACCCAAACCAAGGTAAAGGAGACTTACCTCGCGATGGGCTTCGGATGGATGGAAAACCGGGCTGAACGGAGGGCAATTGGGATCGGTCTTCGGGGTCGGGCTTGCAGAGGACCGATCGCGTCCTGCACTTCCAATGTCGGGCTTCAGGGTCGAGCTTGCAGAGGACCGACCGTGTCCTGCACTTCCGAGGTCGAGCTTCGGGGTCGGTCCATCAATCCACCAAACATCAAAAGAATGCGATTCCAGTCTCCATCTATAACATGATCATTACAATTGCAATATTCTCCTTGGCAGTTATTGCAAATTATTCTTTTGAGATATCAATTTCGCAATGTTATTCAAATGGTGAATTCTCAAACAAATCTTTATCTTGAATCATGATTTACAATTTTACTTTCATATACTACAAAAATTATACTATCACTCTATGTGTGTTTTGTTGTGAAATTCATGAATCATGTGACCATTGATTTTTTATTTTCCTTTGAACACATAAATTTGATATTTCTTATTTAGAAATACGGAAAATATAATAATTTCCAAATTTAATTTTTATTTTATGATTCTAAAGCAAAATATGATCTTTAGATAGTCGTCTTCTTTTTCATACTTCAATCTATTATAATTAGAAACAAAGAAATAACACATTCTTTTCCATCTTGAATGATATTGCTCATATAGTTTATTGAAATTAGATATCATCGATCTCTCATAAGATCTTTGATATCCTCATGTCCATTTTGCCATTCAATTCTGAATTTTATAAATTACTATCATTTTTTTTTTCATTCTTAGATTTCCTCATGTGAGTTATATTTTTATTCCTTTGCTTTTATCTTTGTGCTTCATAATTTAATGTTACATTATCTTTGATTTTTATTTATTTTAAATTAGTTTGTTGTATTTTTAAATTTAATTTGGTATATTTTTAATTTTTAATGTTTTTTCATATTTTTTTTTTGACAGTTAGTTTATCTTAATTTAAATAGAAAAATATTTTACAAAAAATAATAACTATATATATATATATATATATATATATATCAATAGCTTAAATTAATTTATTTGAATTTAATGTGAGATTTTATTTTTACTTAGATCTTTTATATTTTTCGTAACATATTTCTTTTAAAACATAATGTTGAAATAATTTTCAAAATTTTTTTTTGTAAATACAATTACATAAATTGGTTTCACTATATCAATTAGAATTTATTTTCACCTCTAAAAATTTAAATACATATCTATATTAACTATTTTTGTTAAAAAAGATTTATGTTATTAATACCAATAAAATACCTGATACTCTTGTATTTATAACTTTAAATGTTTGTTCATTTTAATTTTACTCTCTTTTTCGGTTCTATTCATTTTTCTTAATTTAGTACTTTTTTTTAATTATAAGTAACAATAAATACAAATATATATGAATTTAATATACCATTTAATTAGATTTTAATGTAAAAATAATTGGATTTGCTTAGGTAGACACTCTAAGAAAAGAGAGAACTCTCTAATTATATAATAGATTATTTTTAGGATTTTCGGATTTAACAAATAAAGTGCAAACATTTCACTCAAAAATCAAATTTCAAGCTAGATTATGCAACAAAACATGTGTAATCCATAGACCCATATAAAGAAATAATTTAGAGCCAAAATCAACCACAAATTTGTGAGTTTGGAATACTCATAAATTTTTTGTGTGAAAAACTATATTCGTGGTGAAATTAAGCTCTAAATTCTCTAATTCTATCAAATCCAAGTCTAAACATGTCTAAATATTTTATTTCTCTAAGAATCTAGCAAGAATTAGCCAAAATCAAAGAGAGGTATATGAAAAAGATAACTTGTAAAAATCATAGATTTAGAGAATTGAGAGAGAAATACCTTGTGTGGAAGAAAATTAAGTGAAGAATCCAAGTTTATAGCCAATTTTCGGCCAAGAGAATGTGCTAAAAAAAGAAAAGAAAAAAGAACTAGGGTTCTTATCTCTCAAAAATTGCCCAAGGAGAGAGGAAGAAGAAGAAGTTTAATTTGTTTTTTCAATTTTAGATCTAAAAATCCTTCTTTTCCCTCTTAAAAATCGATTTTGGTTCAATTGGGTAAAAACCGGTTTAAGTAACCCAAACCAAGGTAAAGGAGACTTACCTCGCGATGGGCTTCGGGTGGATGGAAAACTGGGCTGAACGGAGGGCAATTGGGATCGGTCTTCGGGGTCGGGCTTGCAGAGGACCGACCGCGTCCTGCACTTCCAATGTCGGGCTTCAGGGTCGAGCTTGCAGAGGACCGACCGTGTCCTGCACTTCCGAGGTCGAGCTTCGGGGTCGGTCCATCAATCCGAACATTTCAAAAAAAATTGTTTTTTATTTTTAGAAGAAATCCTGAAACAAAATTAAATCCAAAATCCAAAAGATCAAATTGAAAAAAAATCAAAGAAAAGGGAAGAGATATGTACACTTATCAATGAGTTGCCTCCCACCAAGTGCTTGTTTTAAGTCATTAGCTTGACTTAGATGTTTTTCAGGCGTTTGGTGGATCTGCTAAAGGAATTGTGTCACCCTCAGCGACATCCGTGTCTGCAAGATAAGGCTTTAGACATTGCTAATTGACAGTAAATTGACCTCTTTGCTTATCCCAAAGTACCACAACACCATATGGCTTCACCTCTTTGATCTCAAATGGTCCAGACCACTGCGATTTCAACTTAACAGGAAAGAAGTTTAGACGTTACTGGAAGAGTAGAACCTGATCATTTTCTGCAAATGATTTGGGAACTATCTTCTTGTCATGATACATCTTATTCCTTTCTTTGTAAATCATTGAGTTCTCATAAGCCATATGACGAATCTCATCCAATTCGCTGAGCTGGAACAAACGACATTTTGCTGCAGATTTGATGTCAAAATTCAGCTGCTTTACTGTCCAGACTGTCTTGTATTCGAGCTCCACTAGAAGATGACATGCTTTACCATAGACGAGAGGGAATGGTGTGGTCCCAAGAGGTGTCTTAAAGGCTGTCATATACGCCCAAAGAGCGTCATCAAGCTTGCTAGCCCAATCCTTCATCGAAATTCTAATTGTTTTCTGCAAAATATCCTTGATCTCCCTGTTGGAAATCTAGACCCGTCCACTCGTCTGAGGGTGATAAGACGTAGCTACCTTGTGTTTCACCTCATTCTTCTTCAATAGGTTCTCAAAAACATTATTGATGAAGTGTGAACCGCCATCACTAATCACAATTCGAGGGACACCAAATCTGGGAAAGATTATTGACTTGAACATCTTCATCCCCACTTTTGAGTCGTTAGTGGGGCTTGCAAAAGCTTCAACCCACTTAGACACATAGTCAACTGCCACAAGAATGTACTTGTTTCCAAAGGATGATGAAAACGGACCCATGAAGTCAATTCCCCAAACATCGAATACTTAAACTTCAAGGATAAAATAATGTGGCATCTCGTTCCTCTTACCGATGTTACATTTCCTCTGACAAGCATCACACTTAGACACAAACCCATGAGCATCCTTGAACATTATAGGCCATCAAAAGCCTGCCTGTAAAACTTTGGAGACTGTTTTGAAGGTTGCGAAATGTCCTGCATAGGCTGAACCGTGGCAATGGAAAAGAATGCCTCGCATTTCCTCTTCTGGAATACATCTTCTGAACATTCCATCATAACACTGCTTATAGAGATAGGGCTCATCCCAAAAGTAGCGTCTAACCTCACGCATGAACTTCTTCTTCCTATATCCAGCAAAGTTAGGAGGCTCTACATCTGCAGCAAGGTAGTTTGCCAAATCACAAAATCAAGGATGTGAATACTTAGTACGTGGTGGTACGTAGTTGTCGTTAATCCTTGTGCTTATGGCAAAAACGTTTTCCTCAGGGAAACTATCATTTAATTGAACAGTTTCTTCGACTCGCATCCTGGATAAATTATCTGCAACTCCATTATCAGCCATTTTCTTATCTTTTATCTCAAGATCGAATTCCTGAAGCAGAAAATCCACCTTAGCAGTCTTGGCTTGGCATCTTTCTTTGACAGCAGATATCGCAAAGCAGCATGGTCAGTATGAACAATCACCTTAGAACCCACAAGGTAAGACCTGAACTTCTCAAAAGCGAAGACAAAGGCAAGAAGTTCTTTCTCTTTGGCTGCGTAATTGCACTGCGCATCATCCAGAGTTCTGCTGGAATAGTAGATGACATGGAGTTTCTTGTCTTTCTTTTGCCCCAAAACTGCTCCCACTGTATAATCACTGGCATCACACCTTACCTCAAAAATGTAAATTCCAGTCTTGTGGTTGCACAATAGGAGCACTCACAAGAACTTCTTTGATCGCACGAAAAGCTGCTAGACATTCACCATTGAATTCGAATTTCACATCCTTTCGCATCAACTGAGTCAATGGCCTAGCAATCTTGGAGAAATCTTTGATGAACCGTCTGTAGAAACCAGTAGGACCCAGAAAACTCTGAATGCCTTCGACATAATTAGGCGGCTGCAGGCTTATTATGACATCGATCTTTGCCCTATCCACTTTGATACCATTCACAGAGATCATGTGACCATGAAAAATCCCATCTTTGACCATGAAGTGATACTTCTCCCAATTCAAAACCAGATGCTTGTCCTCGCAGCGTTGAAGAACTCTGCACAAATTAGAAAGACAAACAGAAAAGATCCACAGACAGAAAAATCATCCATAAAAACTTCCATTATGTCCTCAATCATGTTAGTAAAAATCAATATCATGCATCTCTGGAACGTGGTTGGGGCATTACACATGCCAAATGGCATTCTACGATAAGCAAAAGTACCATAGGGACATGTGAATGTGGTATTCTCATGATCATTTGGATGGATGGAAATCTGAAAGAAACCAGAATAACCATCTAGAAAGCAGTAGTAAGCGTGGTTAGCCAATATCTCAAGCATCTCATAAATAAAGAGAAAAGGAAAATGATCTTTACGAGTAGCAAAGTTCAGTTTCCTATAATCAATGCACATTCTATGAACAGTGATAGTTCTAGTTGGAATCAACTCATTCTTATCATTTTTAACAACTGTCACTCCACCTTTCTTTGGCACTACATGGACTGGGCTCACCCAAGTACTATCAGAGATAGCGTATATGATATCCGCCTCTAAAAGTTTTATTATCTCTTTCTTTAAAACATCTTTTAGATTTGATGTTCTATAGAAGTCATCGACTCGTCTTCTAGATGTATCATATGCATGCAAAGATGAGGTGATATCCCTGTGATATCATCAAGTGAATAGCCTAATGCTTTACGATATTTTCACAATTCACATAAAAGCAAGGCAGTCTCAACATTATTCAATCCATAATCGATGATCACAGGGTAAGTAGAGTTAGGACCAAGAAATGCGTACCTTAGCCCAATGGGAAGTGGTTTGAGCTCGAGTTTTGGAGCTTTCAGCTCGCTCCAAGGGTCAAGAACGGCTGCTGGAGTCCTTGCAACTGGCAATTTTTCTACAGCTTTGTCTAGGCCAACAAAAGCTACCATCTTGTCCATTCTCTGTGATGAATCGAGCATCTTTGCAAATCCAGTAGTGTCTTCACTCATAAACCCATGCCCACTCTCAGCTTATGTCAAGACAATATCCAGAGGATCATCCATGAGAATCTCATCTACTACACCATCAGTAACCTCTGATATAGTGTCAATTCAAAAATCTTACCATCAATGGTGGTTTCTTCATCAACTTGTCCACATCAAATTTCATTACCAAATCACCCAAACGAAGATCAAGTTTACCCTTCTTTACATTGATAATTGCACCAAATATAGCTAAGAAAGGTCTACCCAATATGAGAGGATCTGCAGATTCTTCTCCGAGCTCAAGAACCACAAAGTTTGCTAGATCATACCCATTACCAAGCTTGACTGGTAGATCCTCTAAAACACCAATAGGTAAGCAGACAGAGGGATCTGCAAGAACCAAAGAGAGCTCATGAATAATCATCATCGCGCCTTCCTCAAGGCTGATCTTATTAGTCAACATACCTTTCACGTACCTCCTCAAAGATGGCACCATCTCACATGCATCAACAAAAGGTAGCCTCACAATCAATTCATAGATGATTTTCTTGCACTTAGGATAAGATCCTCTAATTCCTTCCGGGACTTCTTAGGATGAACTGGATAAGGAACATTGGGCACATAAACATGAGGTGGTGTCGTTGCGTCTAAATCATCCTCAACACGAGTTTCAGAAGACCATGCGACTGCCTCTGCAGTAGCCTCGTCATTTTCTTCCAACTCAATTACCTCATCAACATCTTTACCCTTTTGTGAGACATTTTGAAGCTCCTTTACACTCCTTAGAGTAATAGCATTCACAAACCCTCTAGGATTTTGCTCCCCTTTTCCTGGAAGGACCCCAGCAGGTCTCTTCATAGCTTTTGCAGTCTGAGCTACCTGTGTATCAAGCTTCTTAACGTGAGTAGAGAGAGCTTCAAACTTACCATTGAGATCATTGTACATGCTATCCACCTTGACATTAATCTCGTTAGTAGTTTTTTGCTGACTTACTAGAAGATCCTGCATAAGCATCTCGAGCTTGTTTTCTTGGTGGGCAGAACTAAGCTCACATAAGCCTAAAATTAAGTCTGAGCGGTTGGCTGGAAGTTGTTGAATTGCTACCTTTGCTGAAAACCCCATGACCAAAATTACCATTATGATTCTGAAATCTGTTATGGCCCTGATTTTGCACGGACATTTTCTGCTGAAATCCCTGTGAAAAATTATTGACCCCCGGATTTTGCACAGATGAAAAATTATTGACTCCCTGATTTTGCACGGACGTTTTCGTCTAAAACTGCTGTCCCTGACCAACCAGCTACTTTGGATAGAATTGATCTTGCGGGTTCTCAACATTGGTGCTTCTGTAAGACAGATTAAGATGGTTCCTGTAGTTCTGATTAAACCCTATTTTCTGGACATTACCCCAACTGTTCTGGAAATTACCCTGACTGTTCAAGTATTTCACCTCAGCTTGCTGCTCATTTGGCCCATCATCTTCAAAAGCTTGATAAATCCCGTCTTCTCCAGTATTTTCACAGTAATTGACAACTCGCTGATCTCTCTTCAGAAGCAAATCTACCTTAGCTGCTAAATCATCGATCTTCTGTGTGTCAATGTTGTTGACTCACTGTGATCTATCATACTCAGGGCAATGGTTGTTGTTGCTGGAAGTAAGATTCTCGATCAGAATACGAGCATCTTCTACAGTCTTAGTCATGAAGTTTCCATTACTCGCAGCATCAAGAGAGTTCTGAAACTTCCATTCAACACCCTTATAGAAAATGTTCAGGAGGTGCAACTCTGAGTACCCATGATAGGACAGTCCCTGATATACTCCTTAAATCTCTCTCATGCTTCATAAAAAGGCTTGCACCAGCTTGTTGGAATGAGATAATCTTGCTCTTAAGTGCAGTTGTCTTTGACTCAATGTAGAAGTGATTCAGGAACAAAACTTTGCATTCATCCCATGTTGTAATTGACCCTGGTGGTAGAGATTTTAGCCACCTGAGTACTCTGTCGCTCAACGAGAATGGGAAGAGCTTGCACTTAAGATAATCAGCAGGAACCCCATTGAACCTCGTAGTGCTACAAATGTCTTTGAAATTCTCGATATGGTCCATAGGGTTCTCAGAAGTTAGACCATGAAACATGTGTTGCTTGACGAGGGCTGTGATATGCGGCTTGATCTCATAGTCATTTCTGTTGATGGGAGGCGGTCTGATGGCAGCTCGATTCACGTAAAGCGTGTGTGGAGTATTAATGTCTCCAATGACTCGAGGCGGAGGCTGCCTCTGGTTTTTTTAGCAGGTGCAGGTGGAAATACACCAATGCGAGGATCTTGTTGAAACTAGGCTGCATTATGTTGTCCCTGAGAGACTCCACCTGGTGTAATCAAACCTTGTGGATCCTCAACACGATGGTCATCGACGAGGCCAGGAGGAATAACTTGCTCAATGTTGTCACCCATCTCAGCTTTTTCCAACCTGGCTTTTATGTTTTCTCGTTCTTTTCTCGCTAACTCTTGGTTTTCAAGTGATATCAGATCTTAGAGCATTGGCTTCTTCTGATCATGCACCTGAAACACACAAGATAGAGAAAATAGAACAAATTAATAACTTAAAAGAGAAATCTTAGACTAAACTCTAGTTTTAGATCTATAGGTAACGCTATTGGTCCCCACCAACGGTGCCAAAAACTTGATACACAATATTTTAAACCCAAAATAACATTGCAAGTGCACAGCAAACGAAGTAGTATTTATGGGGTCGAATCCACAGAGACCAAGTGAAACACTACAAATCCTATAAAGTAAAGCAAAGCTAAGACAGAAAATATGATTGTTGTTTATTTATGAATCAAGAAAATTGCAATAAACAAGTTAGAAATTCAATAAAGAAAAGCGTCAGGTTTCAGGGTTATTGCAGGGAATCATGAATTAAAAAAAATTAGATCATTCAACTGGGAATTGATTAAGAACCGTCTTGAACTTAAATCACTAAGGTATAATTAGCCTACTCTCGCAGTACTAATTACTATGTCTAACAACCTAAGCTTCTATACTCTTGTTTGATTCTTATGAAGTTAAACATGCAGTAGAAACATGTTTGATTTGTTCACAAAACTCTTTAACTCAGCTCTCGTTGGTTAAGACGTTTTGCTCATCTAGATTAATTCAAGAAATTTAGCAATACTTTTAGAGAGTAAATTAACCTAAGAACAATTTCTAGGTGATCAATCAAGCAATAACATTAAACACAAATCATAGATGAAGAACCGAATGAAACCCCCTTATGAACAATCTTAAATATAACAACACATAAAAATCCCTTTGAATCTCCTCAATCTAACTAAGAGATTATTCAGATATAATCAATGAATCAAGCAAAGAGGTGTAGAAGAAATCATGATAAACTTTATTAAGAAGTAAGAGGGTTTAGAAATCTTCTCTATGAGAGGTACAAAGTTGAAATCTTCTCCTTTAAAGCTCAAGAACAAAAATAAGAAAAAAAAATAGAATAATATGCATCTCAGGTGTCTAAAATGGCTGAAAAACGTGTATAAATAGGTTTAGATCTCTTTTTGGGTCGAATTGTAGAAGTCCTACGTGTAAAAGGAAAATCCGCCTTTTCTGTATGAAGGACCGGCCTCGTTTAAGGAGGCTAAGGTCGGACTCTCAGGTCGGTCTAGTGGTAGACCGGTCTCGTTGTCTTCGTCTTCAGACCGGTCCTTGAGGTCGATCTTCCATTCTGCGCATACTTCATTCGAGGACAATATTGATACGTCTCCACGAGAATTAGTGTAATTTTTTGACCGTTGATCCCAATGACTTCAAACTTCTTTTGGATGAAATCTGACTCAATTTTCTATCCCGTGTCAAAATTGCAGCTCATTCCAATGAAGTTAAAACCTACAACGGTTGCTAGACATCTGATACTTCGGAATTGTCCAATATCTCGTTTTCTCGTCCTTTTATCTAATTGACCTGTAAAGATTCTAAACATTATAAACACATTAAAAAATACCACTTAAGGCATAAAACCACGAAAAACCATTAGATATGTTATAAAAACCGTAAAAATCAGGATAAATCATTATGATATTATTCTTATGGTACAGCTGGTTCGTTGGATGTGATTGTTGCAATTATGAGTTTTTTGCATGAATTATTGGGTTCAGCAATGAATAGGGACAAGAGTGTCATGTTCACCGCAGGATCTAACCCAAAGGAAGCTGATACATTAGCCATGTTTGCCTTCCAACGTGGTACTTTCCTTATCTTATTGTTCACCAAAAATTGAGGATATCAAATTATTCTTCTCTCACGGTCTTAATTTTTAGTAGCTTTCAGCACCAGGCAACTAAAAGTCTCTCATTTGCCCGAAGATTTCAATTGATTTCATCACTTATCTACGTCCTAGTAAAAATTTGGATGGCCGCTTTAGTTCTTCTTAAATGTTGCCTAAAGACTAATCGTGTGAATAATATAATCCCACATCGGATAGGAAAAGATTTGAACTAATATTTAAGGGACATGGATCAATCTACTCATTTTCAATTGACTTTGAGTTGGAAGTCCATGTTACTTAATATGGTATCAAAACTCGAACTCACGCTAGGTCACCCGAATCGAAATCGATCTGGCAAAGTGGCTCAATTGATCTAACTCGAAATTAATAATTTACTAGGATTGTATCGATATTATGGCTAGAAGTGCCATTATCTCGAGGGGCATGTGAATAATATATACCACATCAAAAATGGAAAGAGATTTGAACTAATATATAAGGGATATGAGCCAATCTACTCATTGTCAATTGGTTTTGAGTTGGAAACCCATAAAACTTAACAATCTCACAATTATGTAATAGATTTCTCGGAGACACCTCAATGGAAGCAATTAAGCGTAGATGTTCCAGAGCTATTAGTGGATGGAAAAAAGATAAGTTCACTCGTGTAAATGATGAAATAACTCGCTTGATACATGAGCTAGAAGTTGAAAGTTCATCAAGCGATCCTTGCTTCACGAGTATGGCGACTGTCAAAGGTGAACTTACCAAAGCTTTTTGAGATGAAGAAATATTTTGGAAGCAAAAAAGTAAGTAGAAATGCTGAAAGATGGAGACTCGAACTCAAAATTCATTCAAGTTTTTTTAAAGGCCAATCGAAACCAAAACTCTTTGGCTGTCTTCGTGGATAAAGAAGGTAAAAAGCATTTCTCGGATAGTGCCAAAGGTGAGGTTGCAGTAAAATTCTTCTCTGAGTTGTTTCAATCTTCTCACCCAGATGGTGTTGATGCTACTCTGAACGATATGCCAACACGACTATCAGCTTCAATGAACACGGCTTTGACGAAAAAGGTCACATGTAAGGAGATTCACATTGTTGTTTTTTCAGTCAAATGTAAAAGCGTCCTAGGACATGATGGACTAACATGACTGCTCTTTCAGAACTCAGAAGTATTGGATGATTCTGAAACATGAGATAATAAGAGATGTGACAGATTTTTTAGAACTAAAATTATGGAAGGAAGTAGAACTTTACTCAAATATGGTTCATTCCAAAAAACCTTAAGCCGAAATTAATGACAGAATAGTCTCCTATAAGCTTACGTTTGGTGCTCTACAAAATAGGGTCCAAGATAATGGTGAGATCGCTGAAATGCTTCTGGCCAGAGATTATGGGGACAAAATCGTTTTGATCACTCATGAAATAATCCACAGTTTGAGAACAAATTCAAAGATATCCAAGGAATTCATGGCGATCAAAGAAAACGTGTCCAAAGCCAAAATCGGGTGAAATGGGACTTCCTTATAAAAGCGATGAAGGCATTGAGATTCTTTCCTAAATGGATATATTGGATCATGACATGTGTTAAATCTGTAACTTATATGGTGCTAATTAATGGGCAAACACGCGGCCATGTTGTTCTTGAGAGAGGCCTCCGTCAAGGGGATCTTCTTTCGCCTTTCCTCTTCGTCCTATGCACTGAGGCGTTGATTCACCTGCTGACAAAAATCAGAGAAGAAAGATCGATTATCTGGGATTAGTTTGGAGCGCATAGGCCAACCATAAATGACATTCTCTTCGCATATGACAACTTGTTCATTTGCAAAGCAGAGGAACATCAATGTAAAGAACTGTTTCAAGTCCTCTCGGATTATGAAGGTGTCTCTGGCCAGAAAATTAATCTTGCTAAGTCCCAGCTATTGAAAATCCAAGAGAAATCAAGTTTTCTGACAAACATTGAAGTGATTGATTCATATTCATTTTCTATTACATTTGATCTCCTCTTATTTCCACTGATAGATTCCAAACTAAATACAAAATATTCCTTTAGTCCTTTGAAATGTTAACACATGCAACACTACAACAATATTTATCTTCCAACTTGTATGTCACAGTATCTATACAGCGAATATCACACTGATCACACAATGGTCGAGAGTTGCCATTGTTACTAGTAACTTCGACCTCACCACGCAATGTTTTGATGTGATGGTTGGGCTTCATGTAGCTCTTTGCTCCCAATAAGCATTTAATATGGAGCGTGAGGCTGCAACAGTTACATGCATAAAACCATGTCTTTGAATCTAGTTTTGATTCACATACCTCACACCAATATTGGAGAACTGTTGTCTTTTCTTCGCCGTAACAAAGAGTGAGTGGATTCTCATGGTACTTGTAGTGTGCCACAGAAGGAATAGTAGCACAATAAAGACCCAAGAAGAACTTGCATTTAATACACTCTAAGGCATAATTTGCACATATATCATTCCCACAACCCATGCAATTACCATTGGTCAGGTTGAAAAAAAGGGGATGATCATGTGGGTGGCAGCCATGGATGAAAGGATCAGGGAGGTAAGCGCACCTGACATCTAGTTGAAATGTACAATCTTCTTCCCCGCATTTGTACAAGAAACCACAACTTTCTCGGCCACAACCAAGACATGTGAAGTAACCTTTGGGAAACATTTCAAACCAAAGGTCAGAACGCTTAGGAGGGAATATGTTGAGGAGGGTAAGAGGATGTTTGTGTACGGGGTGGGAATTTTTGCGAGGAAGGCATGCACATATTTCGTCAAGAACGAAATAGCATTGCATACAACTATAGAAACCATCAGAGATCTTTATTGGAAGCGTGCAAGCTTGACAGAACTTGTTTTCATGATCGTTAGACTTGTCGTTCCTGTGGAGCTTTAGCCAATGCTCATGACTGAAATGTTGTATTGTCTTCTCATCTATCATCACAAATGGCGCCACATCTTCATCAGGTTCTTCAGGTACTTCTTCAAGATCTTTTCCGTCCCACACATCTTCTCTCGTGGCACATTTTGAATGGACGGCATAGTGGCATTTCTTAGTGCAAGAGTACTGCCCATAACTCACGTCAATGGTGTGGCGACAAACTCCGCAAAGGAGTTCACCAGAATGAAGGGAAGAAGAGTGAACTAGACGGTGTGCGTGACGGGTGATCTTAATAACCCGGGGCAAATAGATACATGTTTTATGGACCATGTAGCTACAAGGGTGACAAGTGTAAACATGATCATCGATCTTGCCAAGAGAGGTCCCACAAGCTTTACACGGCAAAGGGATGTGTCCTGGAAAGAGGGTTAGGGTGTGGTCGTGTCTCTTCAGGTGTGTGATAGTGAGATTCAATGGGACGCTCGTACAGGTGGTGCATAAACTGTAATCGCATATGGAACAATGATAGGAATACTCACCAAGACGCTTCCGACAACAATCATATTTTTCATAACTTTCTTCGGATACAGAGACACCATCACCAGAGTCAGGATTTTTTAAGGTTAAGGTGAGAGGGTGGGAGAGGTGAAAAGGGTGTCTAATCTCTGCCGCAAACCAGTGACAATGCGAGTGGAATTGCAGGTTGGTAATACGACAGAGGTAATAATCAGGACGGTTCTTTAAGGGACCTTTTCGGCACATGAAGCAAATAGAGAGTGGTGGATTATTTAGTACCAGAAAAGTAAAACACTCCGAAGGAAGGATGGGGTTAGAACCAGAGTAATCATACTTAGGCTCCATATGGGTTTCTTTAGAAGGAATGAAGAAGCAATTAGAGAGTGTTTAAGAAAAAAAGTTTCAACTCGTCAATTTGTTTTAGGCTCCCAAGCTTATCACTTGGTAAGATCCGCCGAGAGTTTATATAACACCAATGCCATTATCATCAAGTCAACCACTCTAAAGTCTTTTTCTTAATTCAGCTCTAGTAAAGACAGCTAATTTCGGCTGTATTTTAATTAATACCAACAAATTGGTTATATATTTCGCTATTATCAAAAACCAACACTCTTATTTTGCTAGAGTACTTTCTAAACTAGAAAATTATTTTGCTAGAGTACTTTCTAAACTAGAAAATAATCCAATTTGGTTCTTCGATAGCCCTATTCGTTCATAAATGGTTCGATCGGAATAAACCATTGTATGAATCACGCACGATATTTGATGGATTATGAAAACCCATTGTATGAATCACGCACGATGTTGATGGATTATGAAAATTATTAATTTAAGAAGATATCCTAAGATATATTTTCACTACAAGAAAACAGGTTGTTTACGACGGATGATTTCGTCGTACATACAGCTTTTTGCGACGAAATCAAAATTGTCGCTAGTGGCTCAACGCAAAAGAGATTTCGATGCAAATTGCAACGAACAAATCTTCATTGTTATGTCGTCCCAAACATACTTGTCGCAGTTTTGTTGCACACTTTGCGATGAAATATTGACGTCGGAAAATCGTTACAAAACAACGTCGCAATTTCACCACAGTCTGTGCGACAAAACTGCGACTGACACTTGATTGCTAAAGTGCGACGAAACTGGGACGATCACAATTACATTGTATTTATAACATCTTTCATTGCAGTGTAGCGAAATTGCGACATCTATCGTAATTAAAAATTAAAATTAAAATTAAAACTAAAAAATTTTAATTTTAGTTAAAAAATTGAACATTTAAATTTAAATTCGTAGAAAATACATAAACTAATATAATCAGCGAGGCGGATGTTCGGTAGATCCGTTTTGGTCATTTCCTAAACCGCCGCTGCGAATGCCGTAAAAGGCTGGCCGGCCTTCTGAACCATAGGCGTCGAACGCCGCTGTTGTGAACAGCATGCCTCTAACTCCACCGCAAGGGCGGGATTATCATTCGCCATGATGTTGAAGAGCATCGTGAGATCGACAATCTGCTCATTATGATCCGCCAACGTCTGTGCTTGCGCCACTCAACAATCACCGTATCTCGACCGTCCACTGAGTCTGCAAATTTGCATGGGCTCGATGCTTGTTTTCCGTTTGGATGTTCCTTCAAAGGAAGAGTTCTTTGACTGGATTATGCATAGTGTTAAATTTCCAAATGGATATGCATCAAATCTTCGTAATTGCATTAATAAGAGTGAAGGAAAGTTTTTTGGGATGAAAATTCATGATTGTCATGCAACACCTCCTTCAATTTGTCTTTGTCGCCCTTCTACTACGAAACGTCAACGGAACAATTGTAGGTACAACTACACTAGGCATGTGTTATTATATATTGTAAACCACAATTCCATGTATCATTCATTATATCTTAATATGTGATCTTCTACTATGCAGGGATATTAGCTTTTTCGGGATTTATTCACGATGTCACTTATAGTTGAAGGAATCAAACATCTGGAGGAGAAGATATATGTGATTCTTTACAATCTCGAGAAGATATTTCCACCGTCCTTCTTTGATGTTATCAAATATCTTCCAATCCATCCTCCTCGAGCAGCAACACTTGGTGGCCCTAATCAATACTGAATGGTGTATCCTTTCGAGCGATATATGTTCAATCTGAAGAAGAAGGTGAAAATTTTAAACAGAGTAGAGGGTACCATTGTCACACAGAGCATCAATGAAGAAATATCAAAAAAATTCGGATACTACTTTCCAACATAAATCCAAACGAAGAGTCGACGACCTACTCGGCACGATGATGGAGGTCAAAGACCAATTTAACCAGTACATATTCCTGATATCTTCGCAAAAATCGGATGACCCCGTGGGAAATTCAAGAAGCGAAGGCTTATAGAGGTGGAGCGTAGTCACTTGCATATGTATATTTTCACAAACTGCGAAAAAGTTATGGAATATGAGAGGTAAAAATGTTAATTAAACTTGGGAATTCGAATATATGTTGATGTCTAACACTTATTCATTCAAAGGATTTACATGGCTCATGTACACTATGAATATCCACATTACACCGAGAAGGAAATATGCATCCTCAAAGAGAGCGAGTTCGCTCCTTTATTAGAAATTTACGTAAGTGTTACAAAATACGAAATATATGTCTTCAATCTTACCATTTATGGACAATACAATGCACAATCACTTGCTACAGGTTAAGTCAGGCTCATCTATAGATCAACCATTTTCTAAGTGGTTGGAAGAATTGGTGAACAACCCACTATTTGTTGCTAGGTCATATCCGATGTATTGTACTTGTGGATTTGTTTTTAAGATTCGCCAAGAAGAAAAGACTAGGTCAACTTATGATTACGGTATAACTTCTCAATCTAGTAATCTTGTATAGTACGGTGTCCTACGGGAGGTATTATAAGTTCGTTACCCAGAGATATTCGATTTGAGGTGCATTGTATTTTTCTATGATACGTACGACCCAATTGTCGAAAGCGGGGTTCGACATGACGAATTCGGCGTGACTTCAATATATTCGGGGAGGAGACTTCAGAAATACGATCCATTAATTCTTGCTACAAAAGCAAAAAAAAGTATGCTACAATTGATACCCTTGGGTTAAGAACAAACACGATCTTATGCAGCAAAGCTCTATTGGTTTCATTGGTGAGATTGATCATTCGTTTGGAACGATCTCGTTGTTGGCTTCACCGTTCAAGCAGATGATGTGGTATATGAGGAATTTTAGGAGGAGATATTATTGAATTTGGAGAAGATTCCGATTCAACGCCTTCAGAGTATTCATCCGATTCAAATTAGTTACATGTATTAATTTTTTTTGCATTACTTTTATGTATTAAAAGTTTAGACATGGTATAACATGTATTATTATATCACTATTTTTATGTGTTAAATGTTAGAGAGAAGAGAGAATCTGAGGTGTGTATTATTATCTTATAAGATACGAGATATATATAAGGCATACAAAACTAGGGTTTAGCTTAGTGATCAAGTCATCTAGAATATTTCCAATACTAATGGGCTTTATAATGGACATCCATATAAATATTCATAACACTCCCCTTGGATGTCAATTATAATGAAATAATCCATAATGCGCACAAGATGTTGCCTCATTAAAAACCTTACCAGGAAAACCCAATTGGGACAAAACTATGGTTAAGGGAAAAAGAATGCAACGCATTTTACTCCCCCTGATGAGTTCATAACTTGAGATCTTTGTGACGACGCACCCAAATGATGAACTTGTTTCTTGAAAGTAGTAGTAGGAAGTGTCTTGGAAAACAAGTCCGCCAAAGTTTCGCTTGAACAAATCTGTAGAATATGTACATCGCCATTCTTCTGCAGCTCATGGGTCTTTCAGAGGATTCATCTTGATCATTCTCTTTGTTTCTCTCGATATCATTTATGTATAACATTCCTTTGGGAGATTGATAGATCTTCATATGTCATTTTAATTACAACATTCCTCCTTAAATGTCTATTATTTGCGTGTTCCTTTCTGCCTCATTAAAAATCTTATCATGGAAAAATCCAATAGGACAAAACCATGATAAGGAGAAAAAAGTACACCCACGCACATCATCATATTTCTTCCCCTCAAAAACATCTTCTTCAGGAGATGAATTCCGATAATATATATTATCTTTTGGAATTATTATAAGTATAGCCTTAATAAACAAACTCGTATGATTGTCATATGATCTCTCGGATTATTGAACTTCTGGTCCATAACATCCTTTCTCATAGAAGATCATATCTTAGTCTATTTGGACTTCAGGCCTAAATTTCTTCTATGTACAATCTTCTAAACATTTTTCGTGTACATACAAGTTATTCATGCTCTTTTTATAAAGGATATTATTTTGGCTTTCTTTCATGTCATATACATATTTCAATCATGAAATAAATTAGTAAATTGCTCTAATCGCATTTTATGTATGGTACTTCAAGACCACACATATATGAGCATTTTTATATAAAATCCTGCAAGGACATTTTAAGATAATATCTTTTCCGCTAGATGTTCAATTTAGAATACCTGAAGATAATTTTATCTTTCCAAGGTATTTTCCCAAATCCTTTCTTCAGATATTCTATTGTATATAAATCTCTTCAGGGGTTCTAATGATGTTCAAATCATCAACATACACTGCAATTAAAACAATTCTTTTCCCAAATCTCCTTATATGCATGGATCGATAAGGTCATTTTTATAACCTTCTCTTAACAAATACTCACTGAATAGATTATACCATATACGTCCTGATTGTTTCAATCCATAATGAGAGCGATTTAATTTTAGGTTTTGTCTGAAATTCGCACACAACGGATTCTGCCCGAGATTCTCACAAAACGGATTCTGCCCGAGATTTGCATGAATCTGGTTTCTCACATAAATCTGGTGACACCCGAAATTTGTACGAAACGAGTTTTGCTTCTGGCAGTTTAAATCCTTCAGGGACTTTCATATAAATACCATTATACAGTGGTCTTTTTCATATATGTCATCATACTACTTATGATTAATTTGTCGGAGTTTCGTTGATGTTCAAATTAAGAATCCATTCGATCAATATCTTTTGATAAATCTGGGTCGACGATCTGTATCCCCCCGAGAACTATCATATAGCGTCAGTTCCACACAAAGTATATGCCTCTCTCTAACGCTACACACGTTTAAGTTTCTCAATCTGTATCCACATAGTTTATACTTTTAAACCCAGAACCACACAAGATTTAAATTTCGCGATTTCTATTCAAAATCATTATTAGATTCTAATCTAAACCGGTTTTAATCACTAATTCAACTTAAACCTAAGTGACGAAACCAAAACAAAATCCAGTGGTGCTCTGATGAACAGAGGACCAACAGTGTTTATCGGTAACACATGGCTATGCGGACCACATTGAAGGACCTTTTCCCAGGATATGAGCTATGCCTTAATGTGTCTTAACCTTTCATTCCAAGCAACAACCCGCCTAATGATTCAGATAGTAACTCTGAAACCAGACAGAATCAAGTGGTTTGAGCAAAAGCGCCATCATTGCCATTGTTCTTTGCGAGGTGTTCGGTATCTGCCTTGTGGGTTTGCTTTTCACTTACTGCTACTCAAAGTTCTGTGTTTGTAATAGTGAGAACCGATTCGGATTCGAGAAAGAATCCAAGAAAAGAGCTGCAAAATGTCTGTGTTTCCGGAAAGACGAATCATAAACTCTATCTGAAAACGTGGCTAACATTGCTGGAGGATCTTCCCCAATGATACAGTCAAACAGAATCATCCAAACGGAAGAGAAGCAGCAACAACATCATAAGAGCGTATCTTCGGAGTTCACTGCTCACTCTTCGGCTGGGTCCTACTATCAGGCACCCGAGACTCTTAAGATGGTAAAACCGTCTCAGAAGTTGGATGTCTACTCTTATGGGGTCATTTTACTGGAATTGATAGCGGGTAGATCTCCGGTATTGGAGGTGTGGACATCGGAAATTGATCTAGTTCGGTGGATACAAGTATGCATTGAAGAGAAGAAACCATTGTGTGATGTTCTTGAGATGTCCCTCTCATCATAATCGTATTTAAGCTTAAAGCTTCCGTTACATTAGATGTTGAATATTTGAATCACAAGTGAGCTAATTCGAATATTAGAACAGGATAAACAGTGAACGTCCCCGGAGACGAAATGCTTCGACTTCAAACCTTGAAACTTAAAAGGGAAGAAGAGCTTTGTTTCTTCTTGCAATTTTCATCCGATTCACGATTACGACAAACTCCCTATCAAGTATCAGGCGAATTACATTACTTCCTATCAAGTATCAGGCGAATTGATTTCGATTTTTAGGGTTCTTCACTTGATGGGAATTGGGGATTAAATTATGCATCAGGCTTATGTTTTAACTTAGGTTAGGGTTTAATTCGGGTCGGGTTATAGATTGGGTCGGGTTTTTGATTTGGTTTCGTCACTTCGGTTTAGGTCGAATTAGTGATTAAAACTGGTTTAGATTAGAATCTAATCGTGATTTTGAATAGAAATCGCGAAATTTAAATCTTGCGTGGTTCTGGATTTAAATGTATAAACTGTGTGGATACAGATTGAAAAACATAAACGTGTGTAGCGTTAGAGAGAGGCTTATACTTTGTGTGGAACTGACGCTATATGATAGTTCTCGGGGGATACAGATCGTCGACCCGATAAATCTACATGGGTACATATTTATATGATTACACCCTCATGCTACATATTTTCTTTTCATTCGATCGAGTAGAGTTTCCGGTAACATAATTCTGATATCATTAATTCTTCGGGGATTATATCCTTTATATTTATATCCTTCAAAGATTGCATATAAGTGTCATTATTCAGTGTTCCATCTCTTATTGTCAGACTTATAAGATATCTAAAAAGCATCCACCACAAGAGAATATATCTCTTCATAATACATTCCTTGTCTTTGTGATAATTTTTATTCAACCAAATGTGCTTCATATCTCACAATTTCACTATTTTTACTATTCTTTCACACAAAAAAAATCATTTATCTTCCACGGGTTTTACACTTCAGGTGCACGGACTACTGGTCCAAATACTTCTCTGCAAGAGATTATAAATATGTGTCTATTTCTTCTTTCCATTTTGGTCAATCATTATTTAGTGTACACTCTTCAATAGACTTTTCTTTTGATCCTCTTTCTTATTCATAATATCAACTGCTTATAGCATGCAAAATATTACGACGTCGATTTGTTTTTCGGTTCCATTTTATTCCATACATGATATAGCTAGCTAGATCTCTTCATTGTCAAGTACTTGAATTTTTCATTTGTCATGTTTATGTATCTTCTAGAGATCATTCATTCTCTTTTGGAGATCATTCGAAATCTTTCTTTCCTCGATCTGGTCGTTCTCAATTTCTGCTCCTTTTCTTTTTTGAGAATTCTTATATTTGGAACCAAATAGGCCTATCAAGCTTCATGCGATATTTAGACTCACTAGCAGTTTGATATCGTCCTTCCGAGACATCAATTTTAATTGGAGCATTTATAGCTGGTATATGTGACTGTGTCACTCTATATGGATCAGCAAAAGCGTCTGACAATTAATACGCTACGCTCTTCAAATTAATTATCTTTTCGACTTCTAATTTACATTCTTTAGTCCGATGATCAATGATAATTTATTCTAACTTACTTCTTTCTCCAGCTGTTCTCTTTCTCCCTCTAATGTTGGAATATTGACTCATAAAAATGACAGTTTACAAATCGAGCCTTATATAAATTCCTCGTGGATGACTCTATATACTTAATTATCTTTCATATCCAACATATATTCTTATCCTCCTTTGAGGTCCCATCTTAGAGCGATGTGGTGGAGCACTTTTCACATTCAAAGATTTTTCAGATGTGAATATTTGGCTTCTGACCCCTAAACCAATAATGATGGGGAGAACTATTAGTTATTCATTGGCTTGATGTAAATCAATGCTACTAAACCATTTTTGTATGAACATGAGCTTTAGGATGTTCAACACTTATCCCAATGGACATGCAATAATCAGACTCCAAACATAAATCCACCGGCATTATCAAATCAACTTGCCTTTAAATTAAAATCTGGAATACTCTCGTAATTTAATCAATTAAGCAAGTAACCTCGCAAACTCCAGGTTGCGGGTTGAAAACAAGGATAAACATGACCATCTAGTCGATGCGTCCATCGACTTTATGCGTCCATTGAATCGACGCATCTATTATAACCATCCAGTGGTTGACCAAGGGTTTATTAATGCTTCTACACCAGGAGATCTGGGGTTCGATTCTCAGATAATACGATTTTATTAACAATTATTCAGATTAATGGAGGCAGTTTACATGAGATCTCCAGCGTTGTGCAAGTAAAGCCGTTCACCGTGATCCATGCATTGAGGGTGAAAGGAGTTCATCAGGAGCATGGAGCCAAGTCGTGCCGTCAGTCGTGGATCTATAAGGGTCAGATTAATTGTCCGTGGTAGAATCGTCTATGTAACAGTTCTCATAATTTGTAATAGTTCATAAATCTAGACGATAAAAAGAGGGTTTCGATAAACGAAATAAAAAGGTTACATCTTTATTGAGCTTTAAAAATATTTTAGCAGTATTTTGATGTATTAAATTAACGAAAATATGTCTTATAACATTATGAGCAGATAAATTATAGCATTTTATAAATTAAATTATAAATAAATTATAAATTAAATATTATATACAAATTTTATACAAAGACCGCGCATGCGCGGGCTAAAACTCTAGTATAGAAAATAACTAATCTAATTATATATATGGCATCATAAGAAGAATTTTGATGGCGAGAAGATCGGTTATCGTATTCGTGGACGGTTTGGTAGTAATTGCGGCCGTCGTAGTTGGCGGAACCTCGTTGAGAGAGATAGAGTGTTGAGAGTGTGAGAATGAGGGCAAGCCTCGTTGGGCTTATATTTGAAAATTTGCAACTGCATGTGGCATCTCAAAACGGTTGCTAAAATGAGGAAAGAGTTGCTAAAACGTGGCAAAAAGTTTTAAAATTTTGTTGGTTACCGCATTTTATTAGGTGAAATTCAAATGGCACCGCTTTTTAGTGGCCAAAAGTGAGACGATTTTGCGACCAAAACTTTGAAGCGGTAGTGGAAGTCCCTTAATCCAGTGATTTGACAAAGGATTCATTAATGCTTCTACACTACGAGGTATAGGGTTCGATTTCCAGAAAATGCGATTTATGAAAATTAATGGAGACAAGTTTAGAGGAGATTTTCAACATGGTGCAAGTAAAACCGTTCGTCGTGGTCCTGCATAAATATAGTGCCGGTATAACTGTTTAACGTGGATCTTTATAGACGGTAGATTTATCCGTGAATTATATCGTCCATGTAATTATTCTTATAATTATGGATCATAAATCCAAACGTTAAAAAAAAAAAAAAAAAAAAAAACTTTGAAGCGGTAAAATATAAAATTTTGTAATACTTTTGTTTCAAATATTGGTGAAACAATACTTGCGATAGCAGATTAGTTGCTAAAAGTGCGACCATTTTGTCACTAGAAAAATGGAGGTAAATTGAATTAATTCATAAGGTTAAATGGGTGTTGGTTAAATGGGTGTTTGGCTGGTAAAAACAATAAATATGGATCGTATTGTTCGACCGGAATAAACCATTGTATGAATCACGCACGACGTTGATGGATTATAAAATTTATTAATTTACTTTGAATGGGTTCGATTCTCATAGTATATATATTTTCTATGCATAGTTTGGAGGTCTAAACAATGTTGTCAAGCCTTTAGTCGTGGTGTTTTGATTTGCATGATTGATTGTGGATCCATATTTTATGGACTTAATTGTGCGTTGAATGGTCAATGGTGATCATGTATGATGCATGTCATGTTGTATATGTATATGTTTGAATATAGTTAAATACGTTAGGTGTGAATGGTTGTCAACTGTGAATTATAAAGTTTCTTAAAAAATGATTAAATATTTCTGATTATTATTTTCAACGTAAGAGTACCTCCATCATGGTTTTTCATGGAGTCTCTTAAAAAATGCTAATAAAATATAAATAATAATATTATATTAAATGGGTCTCTTAAAATTTAAATAACCATCCCAAAGTTTTTCAAATCCACTTAATATTATATTATTAAATAATACAAGTTTTTTTATGGACAAAAAGTTCGAAAAGCGATCCAGATTTGTAATTTCTGTTCGAATCGATTTGAAGATTTCAAATTCTTTATCTCAACGGAAGAGGTTCTGTTGAAAATTTAACGATCCATGCAATATACGGTGTTATGAATTTTAATGATTGTTCTATCTCATAAAGAGATCTCGGGATTACGAAATCGACTTGAATTTATTACAACACGTATGAGTTTGCGAGAGTGTGTTAAGAGATCTCGGGATTACGAGATCAACTTGAATTTATTAGAACACGTATAAATTTTTGGAAGGGTATTAAGAGATCTCAGGATTACGAAATCGACTTGAATTTATTACAACACGTATGAGTTTGCGGGAGTGTGTTAAGAGATCTCGGAATTACGAGATCAACTTGAATTTATTAGAACACGTATAAATTTGCGGAAGGGTATTAAGAGATCTCGGGATTACGAAATCGACTTGAATTTATTACCATATTATTATTAGAAAACTTGACATTTATGTATATTTTCTTATGTTAAATAGGTAAATTTCTTATTCTAGAACTTGCTAATCAATTATGATTTTATATAAATAAATTTATTAGTTAATCAATAAATCTGAGAAAAATTATTATACTTCTAACATTCTTTTTAAAAATCTATAATTTTTCGGAGATTTTACACATTTCCGCCGACTCTGTAATAAAATTTAGATGAAAAAAATATATTTAGGCGTTGAAATTTGGAAGAATATGTATTGTGGAAATCGGTGTCGTGTCATTAATCGGGTCTCTCTCGCGCATGTTGTTGGAAAATATGAAAGTGGGCTTGTGAGTTTGGGCCTTTTAACACTATTCTCTCTCCATTCTCACCAGAAAAACCCTAAAACCTCTCCACCTTTCTTCTCCAAATCTCCAACATTTTCTCTAAGTCATCGATTTTGCATATATTTTCCAGATTGGAGGATGACGCTTGGGTTGTTACTGGGGATTGGAAGATCATTCCGAAGAAAGCGAGCTTCTTCGCTTGATATTCTCTCCCCCAAACGAGCTCCTAGAGATTTCTACAAGGGGAAGAACTGTAAACCTACCGGTTTCCACACCAGAAAAGGTTTCATTTCATCCCAATTTTTTCACGCATTCTCTGGCTACTTTTGTTGTATTGCATCTCTGATTTTGAAGTTTCGTCTGAAACTGGAACTATTGGTTTGCCCTTAATTGAGAATCAGGCCATTTCCATAAACACTTGTTTAGTAGTTGATTACTGAAAGTTGTTCTTGGTGATGATGATAGTACCAGAATCTGTAGGTGAAAAGCTAAAAACTTGGGCTCAATCTTGGCAAAACTGATCTTCATAGAATCGTAGATGTATCACTATAAAGCATCTGTGACATGGGTTTTGCAGGAGGATATGTTGTGCAGCCAGATAAATTGCCAAACTACGTAGTCCCTGATCTGACCGGCTTTAAGGTTTTCTTTTAAACCCTCAACTCATTTTCTTTGATTCCTCTATATAAACAGCTGAGTACCTTGCATTGTAATTGAACATGAGAACCAAACATTAGTGAATCCCTTGAGAAATCTTTTTGCAAGTCCTAGTGATCGAAGAAGCTCCTCAGGTTTGTGATCCTTATGATCTTGTTCCTAGTAAGATTTCTGTCAGGAACCTGAAATGGAATGGTTACTTGATGATGCATTAAGCTTGTTGTGTGTTTGTAGCTATGCTGATGAACATTTGTATTTTTACAGCTGAAACCATATGTTTCTCAGTGCCCTGTACAAGTCAACACAACCGAGTCAGCTGAAGCTTCCAAGTGAAGAAGTAAGAAGAAATATGTTCCAAGTCTTCTTCATTAGCGTTAATTAAGGACTCTGTTCTATGATCCATAATCCCTTTTGTTAACAGAGTGAGAATTGTGTGATTTGGGTTCAAGGACTCCAAGCCAGTTATGGCCATATTTGGGTTAATAATATCAGAATCGAACGACCCTAAACTCATAATATCCCAAACTTCTTCACTCCAGTTTACTTTATTTACCACATGAAGTGTTTACGATATAAATACAAAATTGTATTTGCTGGGAGCTCGTTCGACCGAAGCAACAACTTATCGATCTATCTAACAGTCACATCACCGCCGGCTTTAGAGAAGGGTCCTTACATCTACTTATGGCGCTCACCATCATGGATCTTTTCAGTCGGCTTCTCCACAACGTAGACTGGGAGCAACTTGGTATTCAATCCCCAACGGTACACTGGCCTTCTATGGTCTGGTTTAAGGAAGAAGTATCTCGTCTCTCTTTTGTCCACTGGTTAGCAATTCAGAGAAGGTTACCAGCGAGGGACAGGCTGTGGTGATGGGGCATGACAGTGCCTCAAAGTTGTATCATATGCTCCTCCAATGACGAGACACATGATCATCTCCTTTTCGGTTGCACTTTCTCCCAACAATATGGGTGGCCTTTGCTACGCGGCTAGCTTCAAACGCTCATCTTCTTTTATCAGCTGTTGGTTCATAGATCTCTCTTTTGCAACCACCTACTCAAGCTTGCATTATTGGCAAGTTATTCCTCCAAGTCATTGTCTACGCAAGAATATACACCAACAAATTCTCAACAGTGGCTGCCAATAGTGCCAATATCGACAGGATGATGAGAAATCGCCTAATCTCACTTTCTCCAGAGGAACCGCTATCTCAACCATCTCTACTACAAATTTTACTCTGGTTGTATCTCTTTTCCAGTTAAAAAAATACAATCCTGTCTCTTATGATTTCCAGTTTTGGATTTTGTACCCTCTCTTTTGAGTTTATGTAATGGGTAGAATAGTTTATAGATTGTAACTATCTTAGTTGTAGTATAAAATCATAATATTAAAACCCAAAAAAAAAAAAAAAAAAACTAACCTATACATGAGTAAAAAATGAGTTTAAAGTGTGAAATGATGTGAAATCAATAGGACCCATATGATTGGGAGCTTTGGATAACAGGAAATCCACAAAAGTGTATCCTTCACAAAACCCAAACACACAAACTCCATTTTCTTCAGACATCATCTCTCTCTCTCTCTCTCTCTCTCTCTCTCTCTCTTTCTTCAGAAACCACAAATGGGAGGAGTTTCTTTCCTCTCCACTGTTCCTTCCTTCACCAACATAAACAATCTCACACTCTCTTCTCCTCATCGCTCTGTGAGTTTCTGACCATTTCACATCTACTACTTATTACCACATTCTCATTTCTTCTAACCATCTCAATTTTGTGATCATCATCAGGCTGTCATACGATGTTGCAAGATCGATCCCCAAGTTTCCGGCGAAAGTTTAGCTTTCCACCGCCGTGATGTTCTTAAACTCGCCGGCACCGCCGTTGGAATGGTACCTTCAACAAATTTACTCCCTTGGATTTCACAGGATTCTTGATACAATTGATAGCCCTCAATTTGGCTCAATACAATAACATAAACGTTGGTCCAAATGAGAAATTGCAATGTTTATCTGTGGCTGTGTCTTGTTGACACTGATGTCTTTTTGTCACATTTTGCTTAAGAGATAAGATCAGTTGAATGGTTAGGTCTAATGTGATTGATGAGATCTTGGCAGTGATGATCTCTCTTGTTAGGAATTAATAGGTAACGGCTTCATTAACCAAGTCGGTGATGCAAAAGCTGCTGATTTGAATCAGCGTAGACAGCGATCCGAGTTTCAATGTGAGTTCTGAAACATATCCCATAGTTTTGTAAAAATGTAGTATACACAAATGAAGTAACCAAGACGTTGTTTGTTGACACTAGAGGTTTCATTTTTGTTATGCAGCAAAGATCAAGATTACGCTTTCGACAGCCGTTAAGGGTAAACCAGAGCTTGTACCTTCCATACTTACTCTAGCCCTCAATGATGCCATGACCTATGATAAGGTCAGGCTTCTTATTTCTCTTATCCATCTCTCTGCTGATTGCACGACTCTTGACAAATAGCTTTACTATTATGTTATAGGCTACAAAATCCGGAGGAGCCAATGGATCCTTACGGTTCAGGTACTTGTTTGTTGCTCATGAAATGTTCTCTTCTCTGCAATTAGGTTTGGGGTTAAAAGAGAAATAAGAACATTATCAGCGTAGTCTTTTACATCATGTCTTATGCAATCAGAAACCTTAGGCTTCATCTTATATTTATGTGAAGCTCTGAGCTAAGCAGACCAGAGAATGCGGGACTTTCTGATGGGTTGGGTTTGATAGAGGAAGCGAAGAAGGAGATTGACTCGTTCTCGAAGGGCGGTCCTGTTTCATATGCAGATCTCATTCAATTGGCAGGTGATGATTAACATATACCAAAACTTGTTTATGAACTGAGCATTATAATTGTGGAACTGAAATCTTTCCTGGGTTGATTCTGTAGGACAAGCAGCGGTCAAGTCTACCTTTTTAGCGTCGGCAATCCGTAAATGTGGTGGAAATGAAGAAAAAGGGAATTTACTCTACACAGCATATGGTTCAACTGGTCAGGTACGCAATGCTATCTCATGTTGATGCTCTGCATTTTGAGTCGCGACATATTGTTCAAATCGAGACTGAAGCGTTGTGGTGAATCTATTAGTGGGCCTTGTTTGATAGACAATTCGGAAGGAGTGATGCAACAGAGCCAGATCCAGAAGGCAGGATCCCACAGTGGGGCAAAGCAACAGTGCAAGAGATGAAAGATAAGTTCATTGCCATCGGATTGGGTCCTCGTCAGGTACAAGCTTACAGGTCAGATTTGGGTTTAGAGAAACGTTTATCAGAACAACCAAAGTTACTAACCTGCATTTGATCCATCTTTGGGGATTTGTAGCTAGCTGTAATGTCTGCGTTCTTGGGTCCTGATCAAGCCGCAACAGAACAGCTCCTGGCTAGTGATCCACAAGTTGCTCCATGGGTTCAGAAGTACCAACGAAGCCGTGAAACCGTATCTCAGACAGATTACGAGGTATGTTTTTGCTCGATTAGCGTAACCGTATATTCATCTACATCCAAGCTAGAAGCTAATGTTTTGGTTTTTGAACATGTTTGCAGGTAGATCTGATAACTGCATTGACAAAGCTAAGTGGTCTAGGACAGCAAATCAACTACGAGGCCTACACATATCCTGTGGAACGGATCAATCTGAGCAAACTCAAGCTATGAGTTAAAAAGCCATGTACACTATAATGTAACCTGAGCAGACTCAAACTCATTCTGTTGAACTGCTAAAACAAAACCAAGATTTTTTACCTGTGCGAGTGAAAATCAAAGCGAGGTTATGGCAAACCATTGATAAGAAAGGTGAATTCAATTACAAACAAAGAAAACCAAAGATGAAGTCGAATCACGAGAGAATAATAGGAATCCAGTAGCATCCGCGATTAAGAAAAGCAAACAAAGGACAAGAATTAGACGACCTCAGAAGCTTCGGGATAGCAAAATGAAAAGAAAAAGAAAATCAGAAAACCAACACAGAAACATCATCTCCAAGGAAAAACGTATTAATGGAGAAAGTTTTAGATACTGAAATAACAAAGCAAGACTTAGGACTGTTGCTGTTCTTCAGCAGGCTTAGGTGCTGCTGCTGCTTCTTTGATGATATCCTCAGCACCATCGTCCTGAATAAAAACATTTTGACACAAATCACAAAATCAGAATGTTTACCAGAAGAAACAAAGGAAAGAGGAAAGCATCATCAGAATGTAAAACTAAAACCCATTTGATTTCCAAATCTAGTCAAATCAAGAAACAAGGTATATAAATAATAACCTGCATATCAGAAGTCCAGAGAGTGAGGTTGTCACGAAGAAGCTGCATGATCAAGGTACTGTCCTTGTACGATTCCTCTCCTAGAGTATCCAACTCAGCAATTGCTTCATCAAATGCCTGGTGAAATCCATGGAGGAAACTCGTTAACAGAGATAAAACTAACCATGGAAATATTCTGATCATGGAACATACCTGCTTAGCGAGACTGCAAGCACGGTCTGGAGAGTTGAGAATCTCGTAGTAAAACACAGAGAAGTTCAAGGCAAGACCGAGACGGATCGGGTGGGTTGGAGCCAATTCGGAATTAGCAATGTCCTACAGAAACCAAACAGGTTCTCACAAAAACCCAGATGCATAGAGAATCACAATCAAGAAAACGGAAACAGATCGGAAAACCTGAGCGGCTTTGTAAGCAGTAAGGGTATGCTCAGCGGCGTCTTTCCTCTCCTGGCCGGTTTTAAACTCAGCCAAGTACCTGTGGTAGTCACCTTTCATCTTGAGGTAGAAAACCTTCGAATCACCGGAAGCAGCAGCGGGAACGAGGATGGTGTCGAGGAGCTTGAGGATTCCGTCGCAGATGTCAGAAAGCTCGGTCTCGATTTTGCTTCTGTAGTCACGGATCAAGGAGACGTGGTCGTCGTTGCCACGGCTCTCTTCTTTCTGTTCGATGGAGGAGATGATACGCCACGAAGCACGACGAGCGCCGATCACGTTTTTGTAAGCGACGGAGAGGAGGTTACGCTCTTCGACGGTGAGTTCGTCTTTGTCTACGGCCGCCGCGACTTTCTCCATAAACTCAACCATTTCCTCGTAACGCTCCGCTTGTTCAGCGAGCTTAGCCATGTAAACGTACTCTTCCCTAGCCGAGGAAGCTGCTGGTGCCGCCGCCATTACTCTTCGTCGTTAGATCGGGACGAACGGAGGAGGAAGAAGAATGATTCAGATCTGCGAGAGAACAAAGAGAGAAAGAGAGAGAGAGGGAGTTTTTTTTTTTTTTTGTGGGGGATGAATAATGAATGAGAATTAGTGGGGAGCGACGATTACGTAGTGAGAATGAAGGAGAGCCGTTGGATGAAATGTGAGGAGAGAGATTAGAGAGAGAAAAGGGTTAAAACACGGATTCGCCAGAGGTGATGGCTTTTCAGAGACTTTTTAGGTCAGTTTTGAATTTTCAAATACTAAAAGGGGTACTTCTGGAAATTCATTGCTTTAAATGGGCTCAAAGGCCATGATTACGTTTTCAATTGGGTCCAAAATTTTGTTTTGACTTATCCAATTAAATCGCTTTTTTCTCCACTTTTTATTTACACAAGTGTGCCTTATATAGGCAAAAGATATTGATATTTTAATGCTAAGTACGGTTAGGACAAATAATAATAAAATATTATATTTGGATAATTACGACGTGTCATCTTAATTGAAATATTTAGAAATATCTCACGATTTTTTTGCATAGAGAAATATAGTCCATGTGAGTAGTTAAACACTAAACAATAATATTTATCTGTCTACTTAACCTATACTTTTCACTTTTAAATCACCATTAACAGACTCTTCTACCATGTACATATGAAAAGTAAAATCAATATTAGTTCTCTGTAAAATCAATATCCACTTAACATTTTTCTTCTATATTACTATATAAAATGCAATAATATAAGATAAAACTTTAAATCTCTTTAAAATGTAGTCACGTGTTTTTAGTAATTTAAAACTTTTATTAAAAAGAATTTATAGTTATTTAAAAAAATTTAAATAATTAGTCCTCTATATTACTTTAAAGAAGGCAATGCTAAACGATTTTATAGTTATTTTAATCTTTAAAATAATAAAATCAGTAACAATATATTATCTACCATAACTACTTAAAATATATTTGGTCAGATTCTTTTAAAACTAACCACGAAAATATTCTTATATAATGAGATCTTCTGATATACCATAACTACGAAAATGGATGATATACGACGACATTACTTAGTTTTTAATAATATTCCGTAACTAAAGGAAAAAAATCTACCATATGGAAATCTTTTTAGTTAGAAGACGACTATAACAAATGATTTAGGAAGCCCTAATTTAATATCTATATAAGAAATATCGAGGTCATCTAATTTCATTCATCCACACAAATTTTTCTTAGCATTAATACCCACTCAAAGATAAAACCATTTCGATTTATTTTATTTTATGTTATCTATCATAACATTTGTTAATGATGTTGCTACACTATTTTAATTCTATTAATGATTGTTTTAGATTGGTTTTCATTTACTGTGTATCACATTAAAGATGTTTCTCATCGGTTTACATAGACTGACTTTTAATGAATGTTAATTCTCATATGCATATTTTACTGAATTAAAACATCTTTTTCTTCTGTATTTTGATGTTTTTGTTTTTTAGGAAAAGGAGAGTAAACTAATATTGATAATCGAAATTGTGTTCTATTAATTAAACTTTCATAATCCTACATGTGTAGTAGAAGGAGAATAAACGATGTCGATTGATAAGTGTAACATTGATAATAGTTATTGTGTTATTACTTCACATATAAGTGTTTTTTCGTATTCTTTTACTTAAATTATATTATTTCTGATATTTTTTGCCTAATTGTGAAATTGTTTCTAATATTTTTTTTGTTATACTTTTCACTGTCCCAAACACTATTGTATTTACTTGCTTATAAAAAATACTACACACATGATACCATGATTCTAATGTTTTTAATAATCTACATTTGCTTTCAGGGAATTAAGATTCATGAATCAATTTATATTTATAATAAAAAGATCATGTGGCATCAATCAAATTCATTTGGTCCACAAAATGCATAGTATGTTGTTTTTCTTATGTTCTGATTATTAAAAAACTATTGTTTTCTTTTTCTTATGTTCTGATTTTAGGTTTTTTTAATATTTTTATATTTTGTTCTCTTCTGAATTTTATTTATTAAATATTTTTTGATTATGAAAAAAAAAAAAATATATATATATATATATATTATTCTTGAATATGTTTTTATGATCATGTATCTTAGGACTAATTAGCATAAGGTGCTCTTCGAATAAAATTTTTTGAAAAATTGGCGGATCTTAAAAGAAAGAAGTATGCAATAATGAAGAATACTCGTGCATACCAAATTTAACATAATTCTTATTTATAATACAATTCGATGTATATATTAATTAAATAAATAAATATTCTTTAATCTATTTTTTTGAATGAATTATCTTTTATAATCTTTCTGAAGTGATTTTCTCAAAATTATTTATGTGTCATCGCTAGAATCACTCTCACGAATTTTATTATGACGTGTCATCATACTTAAATCGGTCATAATGTTCCATAAAATTACTAAGTTGTGCCACTTGATTTTTATTGAAAAAAATAAAAAATTACGTATTTAATTAACTATTATCCGATATTCCATATCTTTTAAGAAAATTGAATATCTATATATAAGATATATTAATAATGTAATATTTTGATACAAATTCAAAAAAAATATGAATACATGATATACAAAATAAAAAAAAATTATAAATCTTGCTTTTACGAAATTTATTTTGGTCCACAAAATTCAATAATTTTTTAAAACAAACAGACTTATATTCTAAAAATTATACAACTTAAAAAAATAATATCTGATAATTATAAAAAAATACATATTAAATGTAAATCTCATATTAAATACTATAACATGCAAATATCATTCATTTGATTGATTTTTAGAATACTATATTATTCATGCTGTAAAAGGAAAACGCCTATATCTTTTTACAAAAATAGGAAATCTTTATATAAGATATTAGAATATTTCCATAACCAATATTGTATTTTTGGATTGATTTTTTTAAAATTAATGTGATTATTTAAAAGTTTCTTACGTGTCGCTTTTAAAATTGTTCTTAGCAAAAAACAATATCACACGGCATCTAGACTATAAATTAGGTATCGAAAATACCGTTAATTACATTGATTGCCGTTTTCATTAATATTATTTTTCAAATTCAATTAAAATATAAAATAATCAATCACATAATAATCAAATCTTCCGGAAGATTTTCCCTGTGATTATGAAGGAAATCAAGAGGATTAGAGATTGGTTTGAATTACTGTGGTTTCTTACATATTGAAATTTGACAATAAAAAAATAATACCTAAGGCTATCAAGTTTCATGAAATTTGACCAATCAATCAATGATTTTTATCATATCTTAAAGTATTTTTGCACTATTTTTATCGGTAAAAAAATCATTAATTTTGTTTTAAAATTCAACTAAAAAGTATTAACTAATCCAATTAATCCAAAATCTACAACAAAACTCTCACGTTTATTTTCAGCATCTATATATATTAACACATAATTCCAATCAGAAATACAAAAAAAAAACGAAGAAAAACTAAAAAAAAAGATGGTGAAGAAGTAGAAAATATAGGAGATGAAGAAAAAAAAGTTACCAATCTATATCAAATAATTTTCTTCGAACTCTAAGACACAAGCTATCTTCTTTTTTTAATTTGTTTACAATCATGTATGACGGAGATAGAGTACTTTAACAAGAGATAGTAAACAAGTATCCAAGAATATTTTTAACAAATATCGAAAAAATAATTTATACCATCTTAAGCAAAATATCAAACTTCTTTGAATTTGTTTTTAAATCATTATCCCCGCGTATATCGCGGGAAGTCACCTAGTATCCATTATAGATCTCGTAGATGATGCATCCCAATACTCTGAATATGTTTTCTGAATGTTATCGTCAGAAGCGTATTTGTAAATAAATCTGTTACGTTGTCACTTGAGTGAATATATTGGACATCAATCTTCTTATTCTTCTCGAGTTCTTGAGTGTTGGAGAAAAATCTTGGAGAAATATGTTTCGTCCTATCGCTTTTGATGTAGCCTTCTTTGATTTGGACAACACATGCAGCATTATCTTCAAATAATATTGTTGGCTCTTTGCTGGTTGTTATTCCGCTTGCTTCTTGAATATGTTGAGTCATTGATCTGAGCCATACACATTTTCTGCATGTTTCATGAAGTGTAATAATTTCTGCATGTTTCATGAAGTGCAATAATTTCTGCATGATTCAAAGAAATGGCGACCAAAGTCTGTTTCTGAGCCCGCCATGAGATTGCAGTTTCACCAATTGTAAAAACGTATCCAGTTTACGAATGCGCTTTATGCGGGTCTGATAAATAGCATGCATCTGCAAAATCAACTAGAACAATCTCTGGATTTCTTGAATAAAATAATCCAAAATCGATCGTACCTTGAAGATAACGGAATATGTGCTTTATTCCGTTCCAATGTCTGCGCGTAGGAGATGAACTGTACCTTGCAAGTAGATTAGTAGCAAAAGTTATATCTAGTCGAGTACAATTTGCAAGATACATTAGTCCACCAATAGCACTCATATAAGGTATTTCATGACCTAATACTTCCTGATTACTTTCACAAGGTCGAAACGGATCCTTGTCAATATCAAGCGATCTATTGGCCATTGGAGTACTCAAAGGAGTTGCTTTATCCATATTAAAACATTTTAGCACCCATTTGGTGTAATTTGATTGATGTACAAAGATTCCATTTTTGAGATGTTCTATCTGAAGCCCGAGACAAAATTTTGTCTTTCCAAGATCTTTCATTTCGAACTCTTTTCCATATGAGTTCTTGTATCATCAATCTCCTTTTGAGTTCTAATTATGTTCAGACCATCTATATATACAACAATGATCATAAATCCTCACAAAGATTTCATAATAAACACACAAGGACATATCGCATTGTTGATGTATCCTTTACTCAACAAATATCACTTAAGCGATTATACCACATGCGTCTGGATTGCTTTAATCCATAAAGTGATCGTTGTAATTTGACCGAACATATTTCCTTAGATGCTACTACATGCATTTTTGATCCTTCTAGGATCTTTAATCCTTTTGGAATTTTCATGTATATATCATTATCAAGTGATCCATATATATATATATATGCAGTCACAACATCCATTAGGTAGATTTCCAAAATTTTAGATGTCGTTAAGCTCATTAAGTATCTGAATGTGATTGCATCCATGACCGCAGAATATGTCTCTTCATAATCAATTTCCGGTCTTTGATAAAAAAAAAACTTTGTGCCATAAGGCGGGCTTTATATCTTGTGACTTCATTTTTCTCATTTCTTTTTCGCACAGAGACCCACTTGTACCCAACCGGTATTACATCTTTAGGTGTAATGACAATATGTCCAAAAACATTTCTTTTATTGAGAGAAACTAATTCATTTCTCATTGCCATTTGCCATTTCTCCCAATCAGGTCTTTCCTGGCACTCTGATACATACCTTGGGTCTGGATCATCATGATCAATTTCTTTAGATACAAAGAAAGAGAGTATTCCATCAGTATCATCTATTTCATTTCTAAACCATAGTTTTCCATTTTGGGCATAATTAATGGAAATCTCATATTTTTCTGTATCATGTTCATCTTCTGAATATTTCTCTTCATCTGGTCCTTTTGGAACCCTTTCATATATGTCTTCTTGATATTTTTCTTTATGTGGTTCCTCTAGAACCTTCTCATTTTGTTCTCCTAATTTATTTCTGTTTCGAGAATTTTTATCCTTAGATCCCATCGGCCTCCCTCTCTTTAATTGAACCTTAGGTTCATTTGCTATGCTCCCATAAATTTGTTATTCTGGAACATCGATTTTTGATGGAGCATTTTCAGCGGGTATATATAACTTTGTCACCCTTTTTATATTTGTAAATGTATCTGGTAACTGATTTGCCATCTTATGTAGGTGTACAATTTTCTGAACTTCCAGTTCGCGTTGTTTTGTAGGGGGATCAAGATGTGCCAAAGATGGTGTACACCAAGTAATATATTTTGGGATTCCCTTAACTCCTCCTCCTAATGCTGGAATTTATCTTCATTAAAATGGCAATCGGCAAAACGTGCCATAAACATATCACCAGTTTTCGGTTCAAAATACCGAATTATACTTGGTGACGTATACCCGATATATATTCTCAATCTTCTTTGTTGCCCTATTTTTGTTCTTTGCGGTTGGGCTATAGAAACATAAACCGCACTCCCAAAAACATGAAGATGGGATATATTTGGTTCCTAGCCGGATGTTAATTGTAATGAGGAATATTTATTATATGCATATATTCACTTGGTCTTATCTGGACCAGTGCCACATCATGCAATATAGCATGTCCCCATACATGAATGGGGAGTTTTGTTCTCAATATTAACGGTCTTGCAATGAGTTGCAGCCTTTTAATCAAACCCTTAACCATGCCATTTTGTGTATGAATATGGGGAACTGGGTGCTCAATATCTATCCCCATTGACATACAATAATCATTAAAGGCTTGTGAAGTGAATTCACCAGCGTTATCAAGCCTAACTTTCTTTATGGTATAATCAGGAAATTTTGCTCTTAACCTGATTATTTGGACAATGAATTTTGCGAAAGTCGTATTACGTGTTGTCATAGACACACGTGTGACCATCTGCTGGATGCGTCAATTAATACCATAAAATATCGAAACGGCCCGCACGGTGGATAATAGGTGCACATATATCGCCATGTATTATCTTTAAAAATACTGGAGATTCATTCCCAACCTTAGCTGGTGATGGCCAAGTTATGAGTTTTTCGTGAGAACATGCATTACATGAAAACTTACCCGATTGAAAATCTTCTAGTTTTTCAACGGTTGACCACTAGATTTTGCACAATTCTTCTCATCATGACTGATCCCAGATGTCCTAGCCTTTCATGCCAGACTTTAAATGTACTAGTAAACTTCTGGTATACTGTAACATATGATTCAACCATATAATCCAAAGGACGTCATTGGTAATTCTTCCAATGTATGCTTCCTCTCTGATGCAATGCAAAGATATTCAATGTCGTTCTTATTCATGGTTTCTATATAATATCCATTTCTTCGGATATCCTTGAAACTTAACAAATTTCTGTATGAATCGGGAGAGTATAATGCATCATTTATCTCAAATTTTGTCCCCTTTGGCATTGAAAAACTGTCTCTTCCTGAGCTCATGATAATCTTTGCATCACCAGATACAGTACTCACGCTTCCAGCGAAGTCTTTCATTTTAAAAATGGAGAAATACTTTTTATCTTTAATTATTGTGTGCGTCGTCGCACTGTCTACCAGACATATATCTCCGTCCTTGATCTTAAATTTTGACATCTTTTGGTGTCACAATATTAATAAAAATGCATTAATATATCAAAACAAAACTTTATATAACAGAAAGTTACATTACAACAAAAGCCATTTTAAAATATTACAAAAACACAAGCATATTAAACAAAGTGTTAAAACGACTAATTATCATGTCACATCGTTTTCAGTTTTCTTTTATTCCCATTGATACTTCGGGATCAACGAGGTAATCTGCGACATCAAGATGATTATCATCACTCAGACCATTAAAGGAAGGTACAGTTTCATCAGAGATGAAGTTTGTTTCATTATCCTTCTCTTTTGCCTTTTGTGATTCTTGATACAGATCGGCCAAATATTTTGGTGTACGACATGTACGTACTCAATGAAATTTCATGCCGCATCTGTAACATGCATTTTCTATTTTCCTTTTATTTACGCGACCAACTTCATTTTCCTGAAATATTTTATAGGTTTTTCCCGAGTTGAAATTATAAGGATGGGATCCTCTTCCTTGTCCGCGTCCACCTCCTCTTCCATGACCGCGACCGCGGCGTCTACCGCGACCACGCCCTCGTCCTCGAAAATTATTCGTATTGGATGTTACCACATTCGCTTATGGGAATGGAGCCGATCCAGTTGGACGAGTTTCATGGTTCATTATCACAAGCTCATTATTTTGTTCATCAACAAGGAGGATTTGCATCAAATTCGAGTAACGGGTGAATTCTCTCACCCGATATTATTGTTGCAGGATTACATTTCCAGGATGAAATGTTGGAAATTTTTTTCAATCATATCGTACTCACTTACACTCTCTCCACATAACATTATCCTGGAAGTTATTCCGAACAAAGCGAAACTATATTCACTAACACTTTTGTAATCCTCAAACCGCAGATTCAACCACTCATGTTTTACCTTTGGTAAGATCGCATATTTATGGTGATCAAACATATCTTTGAGTGATTGCCAAAGATATGCATGATCTTCTTTCGTGATATATTCATCCTTTAAACCATCATGGATATGGTGGCGTAGGAATATCATGGCCTTTGCCTTTTTCTCATCGGATATCGTTTTCGATTTAGTGGTGGTATCACCAGATGTCTTTTCCACTTTAGCGATGACATTAAGAAGCCCATTCTCTTTTAGGTGCATCTTTGCACTTGCTGCCTATGTCATATAATTTTTCCCAGATATATCAAGGGTAACAATCTCGAGCTTTGCCAAGTTTGACATGATAACTATATCACAAAATTTTAAACATCAATTTAGTGAACAACCTTTTTAATTTTTAATTTCAATTTTAAAGAATCGTGATAAAGCAAAAAATGATTGAATATAATAACGACATAATATAAAATAATTTCAGGAGGCAGAGACTTCCATATAATTTGCAATAATAATTAAGAGAAATAATAAATCAATAGGCACATTCTTCCACATAATCCAGGAGGTAGAGCCTGTAATATGATTATGGAGACATAAATTTTATTTGATCGAGGAGACAGCGCCTACCATAAATAACGATCAACTCGAAAAAGTCATAGCCTATTATATGGCTTTTCCACTGATAATTAGGAGGCAGAGCCTACCATAAAATCAAGGAGGAAGCGAACCTACCACTCCGTAAATAATACATAAATTTAAATTGTATAATCGTAAATTAAACCTCACCCTTTTGATATGAAACGGTATAGAATTGGTCGAAACGGGTATAGAGACGTTCGTGCTGATAACATGTTATACATTATTTTATAATATATGATTTCTTTATAATGATTATGAGATAGAATATTATATTATTAGAATATTTTTTGGTGAGTAAGAGAGAGGGTGAGCGGACGAGAGAGTAGGCCTGGACATTCGGTTTTTTTGGTTTATTCGGGTCGGTTTATTCGGTTTTTCGGTTTATTCGGGTTGAGAAAATTCTACCGGAAATAACCGAAATTTTTTCGCTTCGGTTCGGATTTTTTTTTTGACCGAAAATAACTGAACTTTTTAAAATTTTATTTAAAATGGGGTAAAATCGGTTAATTTCAGGTATATTTGGGTAATTCGGTTCGGTTCGAAATTTAAAAAAATAATTGAATTTTGATCTAAATTGTGGTATAATTCGGGTTTAAAAAAATGGGAAAACCGATCGGTTCGACCAAACCGAACCGAACCGAAAACTGAATGAATTTTAAATTTGTGCCGATCGGTTTGGCTAAGCTAACTGAACCAGAACCGAAAACCGAAAATCTCGGTTCGATTCGGTTCGGCAGGTTCGGTCTGGACCGAATGCCCACACCTACGAGAGAGAGTGAAAAAATTTTGTTCTTCTTATTCACTTTTTAGGCGTTTCGGCTTATTCGTGCCCGAACTCTGGGGTAGTGCGAAAATTCATGCCTACAATGTGAGAGAGTGTTTAAACATACCCGAACTCAATAATATTTAAATTATCCTACCCAAACTTTTAAAATCCGGAGTATACATGCATGATGGGTTACGGTGTTAGTTTTGCTGTTAACGGTGCTGACTAGGCTGCTTAGTCATCTAAACGAAGTTTATCGTCCAAACCGAAGTCGTTTTGATTTTTATCAGATTTTTTTTGTTTTGATCGTATTTATCAGATTTTTTTTGACCAAACGACATCTTGGTTAAAATTAATCTTAAAAGCAACCCAAACGACATAACATCTTCTTCCTTCTATTCACGATTCTCTTCTTCTGCATATCTTTTGCATCTTCATTTGCATCGATTCTTCTATTTATCAAGTTTGGTTTCGATTAAATAGAGAGAAAATTTGAAAGTCAGATCTAATGTATAGATCTAACAATCAATACTAGGTCTGACTCTGACTTATTCTTCGGTCTTGTAAACCACGACAGCTCGTCCAATAAGATCAGTAACCTTGAGCTCTCTTTCTTTCCCGAGTATTTACCTGCTCATATATAGGAAGGTATCATCTCAACCGAATTATGGGAATTCACCAAAAATGAGAGAATAAACTACTAATACATGAATATCTATGATTGGTGACACTGGTCTGAGACTATTCTGATTTCTTGTTTCCATATCTCTTTCCAAGTAATCAGAATAAAAACACTTATAAGAAGAAAATACGAAGTCAAGAAAATCATCAAAAATTGCAACAAAGCAAAGAAAATACTTACACTCATAAAAAATTGGTCAATTTGGTGAACTTGTTTGGTGTCGCTCGCCTCAAAAACTCTCAGAATTTTTGCATAAGAATAGCCAAAGCAAATAAGAGATTCCAAATATAAAATGTTAGTAACCTGAAAAAAATGAGTATTTTATATATATATATATATATATATATATGTGTGTGTGTAAAATGTTGTGTTATTACAGAGAAAATCATTTAAAAATGAATGTAATCTCTTACCTTTTTGTCCATGAAAAATATGTTATCTCCAAAAGAGACTCTCCCATTATAATCATCCCCTTTAAAAGCTAAAAGACCTTGAAACCCACCAAATAAGAAATTAAAATTGAATACTTTGTCTTAATCATCCAAATGCAAATTCAAAATGGGACAAATCAAGAAACATTGACTTCTAAGCTTTCATTAGATCACACAACTTATGCATCAATTAAACTATTGATTAGGACTACTTTACATAAAAATCCAAAAAAAGCGGGGAATTTTGTTACCGCTTGCAAATAGCAATCCACAAATAGAGCTGCATCAAAGTCCACCAGTAAACCAAATCATGAGAGGATCTTTTTTTGGATTTCTCGTCAATTTCACAAAGTAGTGAAAGAGCTCAACATCTCCAGATTCACCAAGACTCACATACCTTATTAAAAAACACATGCCAAAGAAGAAAAAGACATATTAGACCCATAAACGGCGGTTTTAAAAGACCTATCGAATTCACGATGGACGGACTCATAATCTATTGGAGTCATAAAACCAAGATTTACATAAAAATCACCAAATAAAAAAACAGAAATTAACGATAATAAATGCTTTAAAAAAAAAGAAAAAAAAAGAGAAAGAAAATAAAACATATATAATATGAAATAACAACCCAAACGGTGTCTAAATTTTGATATAAAGATCATACGTTCAATAATTGTAAGTCGTCTACAAACATATTAATCAGACACAAAAGAAACCTAACTTCTTACATTTCTTCAAAGATTTTGTGGCCTTAATCACATGAGAGTGGAGAGAGACAAACCAAGAAAAAATAATTGGATATATACAGCATGTAACACGATCATCGAATCTGGCATACCAATAAAAACACTTACAAATACGATGTAGCCTCTTCGTCTCCTCCATCGAAGTTTCAGAGATAGAGTGACGAAATCATGGCAGTGAAGAATAGTGTGAGATGAAAGGTGATGCGGCAATGGAATCCGAAGCCACAACTATTTCCGCCGATATAACATCTAGAAATATCCACTCGATCGGTGGAGACTCTTGTCGGGGTTGATTACACTTTAACACACTTTTTTACTTTTTTTATTTCAAGAGAGACACTTTTTGTTTTAGAGACACTTTTTGTTGTTATTGTCAAAAAATCTGACGAAAATACCCTTATTTAATTTTTAAAAACGCGCGTGGACAACTTTTCTGTGGACTAATCATAAATAATAATACGTGTGGACATAAATTGATGGATGAGAAACCGTTAACGTGTAAGAAGAAAGTAATCGTGGACATGCTATTGTGGACATGATAATAATTTTTTAGATGGTTATAAAGGAACATATGATTATTATTCATTTTAACTACATAGTAGTCTATAATAACATGTCCACAATAACCTATCCACATATTAATAGTCACGATTATGTAATTTTTATACATATCTATAATAACCTATAATTGTTTATTGTCCACAATAACCTATCCACCTAGTCACTAACCGTGGATGCGTTACAATGGACAGAAGAAACAAAACCATAGTGTATCAAATCATGAAACAATAACAAAAACACCAATTAGCCTCAGCGAACGAAAATGAGAAAGCCCAGAAAACCAAAAACCCAATCTCATAATCAAATGAATTACATATCCGGTTTGTTTCTTAGAATCCTTAAATCACAGAAGTTTACCGCAAGTGATTGCGATCGATTCCGGCGAGCGATGGAAAACGCCGGTAAGTTACTGGAGCTGTTGATGGTAGAAGAAGGAGCAGTGAATTTGAATCCTTGATCTTCATCATCGTCTTCAATATCATTGAAATAAGAGTTGATTTTGGCAAGCAGTTTAAAAAAAACCCAGATCTTGTTTTCGCCTTCTTCTTCTTGTAATCCCTTGTTCTTGGTTGATTATGTGTGTGGCTTGATTATGTGTATGGTTTGAAGAGGAGAAAAGACGATTCTTGGTGTCAGAGAGAAGAAGACGAATGGAGTCTGAAGAAGAAGAAGAGAAAGAGAGAATGATTGTTGAGAGCTTGAGTTTAATTAAGAGTAGTTTGGATTTTTGTTTATAGAAAATGTCTTGGTTGTAGAAAGTGTGTCTACATGTAAACTATTCATAATAAAATGTGTTACAGTGTAATTGTTCCCTCTTGCGTCGTCATACATTCTGAAATTAATAAAGGTACACGTTAACCCAAAAGACCAAGAAGAACCGGAGTCCTGCCAGTGTGGAATTGTCTTCATGCAATACGCATGCTATATATAATCTGAAGATAAAATATACGATACTTATCAAAAGTGTAAATATTCCAAAAAACTAAAGTCAATACGACGAATAATGTTTCAATTTATTAGATTTTGTTTAAAACCCTAAAATTTGAATCAGAACCTTGGATGTCGAACACAACACAAAAACCTCCAAAAAGCGTTGGACTTCATCTAAACAAAATCTGGAAAAATTGGAACGGCAGTTTTTAAAAAAAAAAAAAAGAAGTTTCATAGAATAGATTTGACCTTCATCCATCCTAGGTAAAGTAAGTTAAAGGTTCTTTTTTACTTCACAAATGGGTATACTGGATCGTGTATCTCATTTAAACAGTGAATAGATATAGGTAATCATATGACTTTTTACGACTAAATTATTTAGATTTATGTGTATATAATCGAGAGAACACAATATCTGAAGAAGAAGATTTTTTTTCTGAAGTGGAAGTCATTGGATATGACTAAAATCCTTGAAGAAATAAAGAAAAACTAACGGCTATTTAATTAGAAACCAAACATGATAGATTTACATAAGTGAAATATGATACACAAAAATCAAGATTAAAAAAAGGGGTGGAGACATACCTATCAAAAGTTTGATGGTTTTCTTATTTCTTGATCACTTTCAATGTCTCTTTAAATGGTTAATGAACAACAATATCAATCGAAAAAATTCTCTGAAAGATCACTGACTACGTCATAAGTTTTGAGTTGTTGAGTTTATAGCTTCTTCACGCTCTCAAGTCTCAACCAGCCAAGTTGCGCACAACCGGTAGACATTGTTCTCTTGATGCACAAATAACAACACCGAGTTAAAGAAAAATCAATAACACGTAAACAAACAGATTCTAACCAATTTTCTTAAACAGGTGAAATATAATAACAAAAATGATAAACAACAACATCGGATTATAATAAAAAACCGAATCAAAAGTAATGATGAAAGTAATATAATTCATACCTGGATTAATGTTCAAGTATTTGAGAAAATAAATAATAAATTCACATGTTTGTGAGGATAAAAAATATACATAAGAAGAGCCTCTGTACCATGTTTCGATAATCTTTCTTCTTCTTTTTGTTTTGTCGAATAATCAATCTTGAGACCTTCTTTGCATCTAAATAAGATTTTGTTTGTCAAATAATTTATTTTGATTCTTTAATCAGAAGCGAAACTGACTAATTTCAACAATTAGTACATCAAGACCACCACCTTGTTACGATATGCAAACATGTTAAGAGAGAGTGGGAAGACAGATCTGATGTCAATTTTTGTTGAGTTGACACATAGTTAAAGCCTTGTTCACGAGTTCTCGTCTGTTCTCATCAGACACAACAACAAACCTAAACTTAACTTAAACCCCACGGAAAAGTCTATACAACTGACTCTGCCACCACAATTTTCTTCATCATCTGTCCGATTTCTCTCATTTTTTTTCTTCACAGTTTCTCTAAGTCTTGGAACGGACGATACAGACATCACAACGACGACGACAAAGACAGACATAAAGTCAAAACCCTAACTTACTAAAATCTGCACCAAAGAGCTTCCAAGTTATAACTTACCCATCCGCTGTGGCTTTTATCCCCGAGAACCTGCGATTATCTTTTTCTGCGCTTTGTTTCCACCTGGAGACAACAATGCCATTGTTAGTATCAGCCACACGGTTTTGCACGCAAAATAGAAAGACAGAAAAAGGTTCTCCTTTGAGTGCCAGACATGTCGGAAACTAATATTGCGAAATAAAAGCTCCTTGAAATAAGTTGTTCTAGGTAACAGCCATGGAGATTTCTAACTCCGATATTTTAGCATGGTTAAGTGCGTGGAAGTAGAAGCATTGCAAAACGAATCTTTGATAACCTTAACAGACAGATTGTTTGCAGCAAGAGGTGGAGCAACGTTAAGCAAAGATCAGATCCCGACAGGACCAAGAGTGTTCCGAATCACAAATTGTATCTTTCTGGCCATTCCTCAGTCAGCAAGCACCATCAAACCAATGCACTTTTTTTTGGTTTTGTAACTTTTCTCAGATCTCAAATTGAAGTCAATGACAGGACACATGTGTACACAGAGGCTAAGGTTGTCAAGGTAATGGAACATCTATATAGGAGATGACTAAAGAGAAACAAACAGACCTTGACATCATCAGCTGGAGATGAAGTAAACCCGTTCGATTTTTTGACATCGTCATCAGAACTGCATTCAGCACATACAAAGTGATCAAGATTCTTCGCTTCTTCAATCGTCATGCCGACACACGCAGGATGATACCTACAACATCAAATTGCAACTCTTACCATCAATAATACGTGGAAAAGGATACTGGTAAGTTTTAAAAACAGATATTTAAGTCTCTTTCACGTTGAAACAAAAGTAAGGAAGTTAATAAAAAGATAAATATCAACATTTACCAGTCTTTGCAGCCTTCGCATTGCACCATGGGATCATCTGGGTTATACGGCATTTCACATTTGCAGTACCTTCAAGAATGGTGCACAATCCTCCTGTTCTCGCTGTCCTTGTCTCTGTTTTCAATCTCTCGATCACATCACTGTGCTCAAACTCATCATCATCATCATCATCCACATCATCATAAAAGGAATCAAAACCCTAAACCAACTACACACCCAACAAAAGGAGCAGTTTAATCTTGAGAGCTATTGAAATCAGAATCAAAGAATCTCTACTCTGTCACTGCACTAAAAAGAAAATCAAATTCCTCATCAGAGTATCCCTGTTGAGATCAATCAGAGTAACCATAAACATAATAGTCATCTAACACTCCAAACAAATTAACACAGAGAAGTACCAGTCGATATCCTTCACCATCAATCTTGTAGCACCAGTCAGTCCTGAAATTTACCAACATAATCGTGGTGTATAGATACGACTCTCTATATCTCATAGCATCCCCAAATCTCTCGAGGCACAGAGAAGTACCAATCCGTGCTTCAAAGCATCAAACTCAAGCAATTCATACATTCAGATTTCGATCCATCTCGCTTTGATTACAAACGTGCGATAGGTTTCAAGCCAAGAACACAATATAGATCCAATACCTAGACGATGATGAAGCCAAAACTCATACACCATGACCAATCGGTACTAGAATCGATTGCTTCACCAGGATTTCAAAGCTGCAACCCCAAAAATCCATATCCAGATCTCTGCAAGTTCAAGAGCCGCACAAAGAGAATTTCATACACTAATTGCCATCGCCATTTTATAATAGTTTTCAGCATTTTTTTGAATGCTGAGTTTTTTAGTATTTATAAGATTTCGTTAGGATTTTATTAAGGGTATTTTAGTCAAAACGAATTCGATGACACAGATCGTAATAAAACGAATTCATTAATGGTATAAAAGTAATATCAGGTCTGAAAAACAACGTTGAGCTAGCACGTAGAAAATCGCAATTGCTAAATAACAAGTATGATATATATATAGGATTTTTATGGTCAAATTTGGAATCCTTGCAAACTTTTCAAATTGGATTCAAAACCAAACTCGTTAGAAGCTAGGAAACTAGGCTAAAGGTAAGTCGTTAGTTACTGATTGATCACTGAACTTGTGAACTTTTTGATCTTGACTTCAATTTTTTACAAGAAAATTAGTAAAAAAAAGATACAAAAAGTAAAAAAGACCAAGACATCATTCCCATTAAATGAGGCAAAGACACGACACAACACAAAATGGCAGATAAGTAAAAAGCTTTTATGTGAAGACAAGGACCCCATCTCATTTGAATTCTTCCTCAAAAGCTTGTCCTTTCACTTCTTTTGTTTCTTATACATCAACTTGACATCTCCAAGTCTATACATACACACATATATGTAGATATGAATCTAAACATCACTAAGTAAGAGAGACATTAAAGCCATTATAAGATTAGAACATAAAGAACACACACAAGTTCAAGCACAATACATAGATCAAGACATTATAAGAGGCTAAAACCATTCCTAGAAGCAACTTTTGGTAGAAAGTTATTGGAACATAACAAGACCTGGTTCATGGAGATGGCGGCCAAATATGCGGCTCCATGTCTATATTCACGTTTCCCGCATAAAAATTATCATCCCAACCATGCTCAAACTCATCTTCATAAAACTCTCCCATTTCACCATCCTCAAGAAACTCCCAAGCCAAATAATCAGACCCATCCGAGAAATAATCCGAGCAGCAATCCTCCCAATCGTTTATCATCTCATAGAATCCGATCACGCGTGGACCCAATACTTTCATATCCGGAAACTTCTCTTTGAAGAACTTGTTATCGAGTTGCACATCCCAACAGCCTCTAAGTTCCAAGAACTCAAGAAAAATGCAGCTCGATAAGATTTTCAGTACTCCTTCTGTGCTGACTCGGTGGTATGCGATTTCTAACCGCTTCAGCTTTGGCATTGCGTTGGCGATTGCGTAAGCTTCATCGTCGTGAGAAACGACACTTGCTACGTCCAATGGATGCATATTTCTGTAAAACTCTATCAGAGATTTACAGTGTTTGCCAATGGCTTGTATTGCCTCTGGGCCTACTTTGCAGCAGTAGCTCAAGTCCAAGAAAGTGAGAGATGAAAGCTTTTCAGCTACGTTTACCACACCCGAACTGGTCAGACCACTTCTCGGCACCTTCAATGTTTTAAGTGAACCAGCACTGACAGAAAAAACAAGGAAACATGGAAAAGCATCAGTGAGATAATGATAGATACAATAACAATGAACCTAGAAATCATGTTGCTTCAATCTCCTCCAAATACTAACTAGATTAAGCCTATAACCGCTTATACATTTTGATTTGCCTTGAACACACTGTTGTTCAACGAAGGAGAAAATAGAGTCGTTCTGAAAGCCAGTGAGAAAGAGTTTCCGATTATATGATTGCTTCAATCTCATCTAAATACACCACTTAAAAGCTACAGCTTTATGAATCAGCTCCAGATAAAACACAAACCCGGATTACGCCTATAACCGCTTAAAGCTTCGTCTCAATTCTATCCTAATACGCCAGATAAAGCGGAAATTTGAGAAATTGTAACTCACTGTTGTGCAATGAAGGAGAAGATAGAGTCAGTCTGAAGGCCAGTAACGGAGAGCTTCCGCAAAGAACCAGAGCTTCTAGTGATCAACATCTGAAGCATTCGGTCGAGATGATCGGACTGGTGACAACGGTTACTCCACAGCTCAATGTCTATCTCTTGCCAGCAATAAGGTCCAGTTACAGCTCTGTTCCATGCTTTGCAAACCCTAGGCACCACTGTTAAGACCTCTTGAAGAGGTAAGTGGCTAAAGATTAAGCCAAGAGCGTCTGGGATTAGCTCATCCCAGCGTCGAAACTCGCAATCTTCTTCCATCTACAGGTATCTGTTTTTTTTTTCACAAAAGCAATACAGGAAATGAACGTTTACACTAGATAATCTCAACAAATCTTCAAATTCTATGTATCTGAGAACCTCACAAGTAGAAAGGCTGTAATTTATATCATGAAGCAATCACAAAATTTCTTCTTTCTACCAAGATCCAAGCAGAGATGAGATATAATTGAAGAAAACTCAAAGATCCAGCAAACCCAGATGAACAAAGCAAATCCACAAAACGACAGCCAAAGTCCATGAGAAGGAGAAAAGAATGATTAACTCAAATCCACACAGTACAATCACCACTACCTTCTTTTTTTCACTCAGCAGCTCCCACTGCAAAAAGATCAGAAAACAGAGATCTGAAAGAAAGAAAAAGTTGAGAAAACAAAAAGAGAAAAAAAGCTCAAGAACCAGTGGTTTGAAGCAGCTAAGTTACTAGAATTGGAAAGACAGCCAGTAATAGAAAGAAAAAGGAAGCCACTTTCTCCCACACAAAACTATGAACAAGTGATACTCACGCTTACAAGTTAAAAACACAGGACAATTTCAGAAAAAATAAAAAAGACTTTATTCACCAGAGATCTCTATAGCTCCAAAATTTGTTCTCCTTGTTTGGATTAGAGAGAAGAAGTTCACCGTTTTTCTACCACAAAAGCTTGGGTAAGGACAGAAATGAAACAAGTGCAGAGAGAGAGAGATAGAGAGAGAGATCTACTTACCTAACCAAAGAGAGCATCAACAATTTACAACCAAACAACAAGAACAAAGCAACAAGAGTAAAAAAAAACCAGCGAGTAAATTCTATGACAACAAAAGGGTCCCTCTCAATTATTTTAAAAGTGGAAAAAAAAAACAGTAGAACTGTACAAATCGCACCATTTAAATGGAGGAACAGAATAACCAGAAACAGTTTAACTTACTTTTAATTCTTGAATAAGCAAGCAAAAGAGAAACCCTTTTTACACGATTCCGTACCTCATAACCCAATCTCTGATCAGAGAATCTGCAAACCTTTTATGTAATTCTCCAACCAAAAGAGAAATTAAAGTAGAAAATATTGGGAAAACGCAAGAGAGATAAAGAAGGTAAAGATATTTTATTTTCTAAACTAAAGTTTTAATTTTTTTTCTTTTCTTGATATCGATGGCTATGGGTGTGCCGTGTGATTGTGTGTGTGTGGCACTTTGACATTATTGCCAGAGTTACTTCCGGGTGAAAATACCGACCCGTGTCGGTGAAACAACCGGAAGATGGCATACACGTGTCCGTAGATGATGTTGTTGGATCTTTGCCGACGTTGACTTGTTGACTATCTCCACGAATTAAAAAAGAGTAAAAGCGTGATGAATACGAGAATCAAAAGCCCATTTCGAACACAAGTATGTACGTGCATTTCACGAATCAGAATCTGGTACGGTCAAGTTGAGAGATAAGATGGGTCAGTCGGTCTTGTGCGTTAGTTAATTACTCCATGGTTTCCAATTCTTGTACCGAATGTGATTGATAGCTTAAATCACATTTGGTATCTGGTTTTTTCGGTTTTATTATAAAAATTAAAACCATACATAGTCATTTATATTTCAGTTTGGTTTTGGTTAGGATTTACTAGTTTATAGATGCTTGTCGATGTAGAGTTTCAATTTAATATCAAGAATTCGGATAAAGGATTAGGTGTACATTTTTATTTCTTTTCCATCTAATATTATATATTAATTAAAACCATAATTCGTAAAACATACATAAAGTTAAGGGTGGACATTCGGTTAATCTATTCGATTCGGTTTGGGTTATTCGGGTTTCGGTTTTTTCGATTTTAGGAAAATAAGTTCCATTTGGGATTTACTTTTAATTCGGTTCGATTCGATTTGGTTCGAGTTTTGGAAGCAATTACCCAATTAATTTTCATTTATTTCATTGACCAAATTTTAGTTGCTTTTCTGTTTAAAAAAAAAACACATTCATAATTAAAAATCCAACGTTTAAAAACAAATAAAACTTCAACGTTTAAATTCTTTTAAAAATAAAGAAATGTCCTCGTATTTTCTATTCTCAAATGTTTTGTTTTTTATTCTCACTCGCTAGAAACACTAGCATTAGGTTTGCTCGTCGGAGACAAAACGACACGTTAGAAAATGAACAGACGAAAAGTCAAAGCTGCAAGTGTCAAAAGTATAAAATTAATGATATTATGAACAGTAATCTAAAACCAATTAACTATAAATTTAAGAACTCTAATAGTGATATGTGTTTTAGTGTCGGTTAACCGATTAGGTAATTTGGTATTCGGTAAAAAACCGAACTGAACCAAATACTAAATAAGTTTAGTGATGGGTCCGTTTGGGTTATTTGGATTATCCGAACCCGAACCAAATTTCGTTATTCGGTTCGGTTTGGTTCGGTTCGGAAATTTTGCCCACCCCTACATAAAGCTTTAAATCCGGCGGATTAAGAGATATCCCCAGAGACTAAACCGGCGGATTAAAAGATATCCCCAGAAACTAAACCAGCAGATTAAAAGATATCCCAGAACCCAAGCCGACGGAGTAAAAGATATCTCCAGAAGCAAACACCTAACCATGGGAATCGAAAGACTAAAACAAAAGATAGAGATCCGAAAGAGAAAGGCTAAAACCTAGCAACTAAAACTGAACTGGCGATCAGATCTTTCCACGAGATCCCCAAAGAACATGTAGATGCAGTAACTGTGTCAAACAACAAGAAGCGACCACCCGAGCCAAATCCAGAGAAACTGGAAATATAGAGGACGAAAATTGGGTCGAATTCAACCAGCAACAGTACCAGCAGGGATGAAACGCATATCGAAGCTGATCAGAGCAGGAAAGAAGCTACACCGTCCCAACCGTTCCAGATACCAGGTGAAGTCGAGGAGATCTAGGCTCAAGGAAAACCCTTGACCTCCTAAAAAGAAAATGCCAAAGAGGATCAACAATTCTTACACGCGGACACTCGCAGATCATCCTTAGCCATCTACAGACTAGAGGATGGCCACCTCCTCGCAAGAGAAGAACTGAAGATCTAGCTCCCTGCTTCGTCTTGAAAAAACCCTCCAAAACCCAAAAACCTTGGAGAAAGGCTAGTAGATGCCTCCACAACGAACTAATATCCGAATGGCAAACCAAAACAACGAGTCCTAAAACACCTATAAACACCAAATCCGGATAGTGAAGCAAACAATGTAGTAGCACTAGGAATCAACAACGAACTCTAACGGAGAGCCCAAAACTTTAAACATGAAATCCGAAAACCTAACAGCCTCAAACCGGTGGTCTAAAAACAGATCAAAACGGGACAAGAGAACAACAAACCCGGAACAGCCAAACCAAGCATGAACCATCCAGAGACAGAAGCACCAGAACATAACTACCACATGATCGAGTCCGAGACAAGGAAACCGAAAGATAGAGAAAGGGAAGAACAAAATGCAACCTTTACCGAGAGACATAGGCAAATCTAGATCTCGAACAAGCCACTGTCCAATAAGGAGAACCCACGGCGAGTCCAAATATCTTCCCAACAGCACAGGTCAAAAGCCGTTCTTTACACCTGACGAAAGAGATGAGATTCTGGCTAGAGAAACTTAGACGGGAACAGAGGATACGTACGCAAAGTCGGCAAGCCGGACCACTCGCACCATCAACCAAGGTCAAACGCTTCCTCTTCCCCAACCCGAGTCCTAACCGGAGCCGAAACCTCTAGCTACACCCAGCCATAACCTCTATATTTAGAACCTAGGCCCGCGATTTGATGAACAAACGACTGGAACCGAGAAAAACGAAACGACAGTAAGGATTAGACAAAGCCGAGTTTCCTCCGAACGAGTACTCATAAGACCTGGAGTGAGTACTCTGTTGCAGAGTCCCATGTACGTTGGAATGGTACCTTCAACAAATTTACAAACAAGTACCTGAACCGTAAGGATCCATTGGCTCCTCCGGATTTTGTAGCCTATAACATAATAGTAAAGCTATTTGTCAAGAGTCGTGCAATCAGCAGAGAGATGGATAAGAGAAATAAGAAGCCTGACCTTATCATAGGTCATGGCATCATTGAGGGCTAGAGTAAGTATGGAAGGTACAAGCTCTGGTTTACCCTTAACGGCTGTCGAAAGCGTAATCTTGATCTTTGCTGCATAACAAAAATGAAACCTCTAGTGTCAACAAACAACGTCTTGGTTACTTCATTTGTGTATACTACATTTTTACAAAACTATGGGATATGTTTCAGAACTCACATTGAAACTCGGATCGCTGTCTACGCTGATTCAAATCAGCAGCTTTTGCATCACCGACTTGGTTAATGAAGCCGTTACCTATTAATTCCTAACAAGAGAGATCATCACTGCCAAGATCTCATCAATCACATTAGACCTAACCATTCAACTGATCTTATCTCTTAAGCAAAATGTGACAAAAAGACATCAGTGTCAACAAGACACAGCCACAGATAAACATTGCAATTTCTCATTTGGACCAACGTTTATGTTATTGTATTGAGCCAAATTGAGGGCTATCAATTGTATCAAGAATCCTGTGAAATCCAAGGGAGTAAATTTGTTGAAGGTACCATTCCAACGGCGGTGCCGGCGAGTTTAAGAACATCACGGCGGTGGAAAGCTAAACTTTCGCCGGAAACTTGGGGATCGATCTTGCAACATCGTATGACAGCCTGATGATGATCACAAAATTGAGATGGTTAGAAGAAATGAGAATGTGGTAATAAGTAGTAGATGTGAAATGGTCAGAAACTCACAGAGCGATGAGGAGAAGAGAGTGTGAGATTGTTTATGTTGGTGAAGGAAGGAACAGTGGAGAGGAAAGAAACTCCTCCCATTTGTGGTTTCTGAAGAAAGAGAGAGAGAGAGAGAGAGAGAGAGAGAGAGAGAGATGATGTCTGAAGAAAATGGAGTTTGTGTGTTTGGGTTTTGTGAAGGATACACTTTTGTGGATTTCCTGTTATCCAAAGCTCCCAATCATATGGGTCCTATTGATTTCACATCATTTCACTCTTGTTAAAATCATTTTTACTCATGTATAGTCAGTTACTCAGTTGTATACGATTAAACAAAAAAATTGCAAAATAATCTTGTATTAGATTTTGATCCACGCCGGAATTAAATAATTAAATAGATTGACGAATCGATTTTAACATATATAATTTTTTAATATTTAAATGTGTATAACAAAACATATGATTTCTAATATCTATAAACGTAGAAAATGATATATATATGTGTATAAATGTAATAAAGTTAAATACTTTTGATCAATCATATGTTAATGCCATTAGTTTTAATATTTTTATGTGTAAAATTGATTAAAAATATGCAAATGTTATTTATATCAATCATATCCAACATATATTCTTATCCGGTCCCATCTTAGAGCGCTGTGGTGGAGCACTTTTTCCATTCAAAGATTTTTCAGATGGGAACTATTTTGTTTCTGATCCTAAACCAATAATGATGGGGAAACTAATGATTACTCATTGGCATGATGCGACTTCATACTGCTAAACCACTTTGTGTATGAACATAAGCTTCAGGATGTTCAACACTTGTCCCAATAGATATGCAATAATCATCAAAGACTTGGGATGTGAATTCACCAGTACTATAAAATCAAATTTTCTTTAAATAAAAATCTGGAATAGTCTGGCAATTTAATCAATTAAGAAAGTAACCTGGCAAACTCCAGGTTGCGGGTTTATAACAAGGATAGATGTGGCAATCTAGTCGATGCATCCATCGACTTTATTCGTCCATCGAGTCAATGCGTCCATAAACTCAATACGTCTATTAGAATCATAAGGTAACTAAAATATTCCACATAGTGGGTGATCAGCCCATAAATATCTCCTTGTATATTTACCAGAAAATTGATAGATTCCAAATGATTTTGACTGGTGAAAACCATATTATCATATTGCTTTCTGTGCAAGCAACATATAAAGAATCTTCTGGTTCTTCACTGAATGTCCACATAATTTTTCTTTCATTTATTTTCACATCATCATTAAACTAGGACGACCAATCCGGTTAAACCAAACGTTTAAATTCTTAGTAAACTTATGGTTTACTTTTCATTGCTAATCACTTTACTCCTTTCAGGGGATATCATAATCAATATTACTTTCTTTTGTCCATGATAATTAAGCGTGGATTTTGATAATGAAGCATGTGCCGATAAAGCAATAAACGGGATAATGATAAAAATTCTATAATATAGTATAGAAAATCTTAGAGATAATTTGACTAAAAGCATATAAGACATGGTACGAGATCAAGAGCTTAGAAATCGAGCGTACCCGAAAAATCCATAGCCAACGATGGGAGTTGTCAGAGAACGGAGTCCGAGGCAATCACTTTAGTAACCACTTCCTCGGTAAATTTTATTTGTCTAGTCTTTTTCTTATATATGTAAGATATCATATTCACTTCAGTGAATATACCAAAACTAGCCAGACATGAGTCATGATTTCTCATCAATAGCTCATTTTTCAGCTTTAAGAAGACACGATATATAATTTTCTTAAATTCTTTTCACGATATTGTGTCTACAGGACAACATTACTTGCATAAAAGTTTAAGTATGTCTGCTTTACCATCTCTGCATATTATCTCAACATAATATCAATTTGCAAGTAACTTTGAACAAACCTGAGGTATATTCACTTACAGACTTCAAGTCTTATAGTCTTAGATATAGCTAATCATATCTAGTTTCAGGTAATATCATATTCTGGTGATCATACTTTTCCTTTGAGAATTATTTGAATAACTTAGTGAACATTATCTTTTGGATATGTCACTTGTAGTGAACTTTAATAATCAAACAGTGAACATAATCTTCTGGATATGTCACTTATTGTCTATGTGAAATTCATTAATTTTCCCCCTCGGGATAATGAAACTTCAAGTTCATCCATCTTGAATTGAATCTCACGATGAACAAAGATATTATTATGATCAATCTTATTAAATTAAGACTAAGTAATAATCACAATTCACTAGTTTTTCTATCATGCCATTAAACTAGTTTCTCAATCATGTCATTAAATTAGGTTCTCAATCAATCAATTCACCGAACAAGTGAGAGAAAAATTTCAGCATTCTCCATTTAATCCCCAAAGAATATAGATATGTCACATTAGCATCAAAACTTAATTCAAAGTTCACTAATTAATATGATACTATTAATTAATTTATTACTTAACACAGTGGACGCACTTTACAAAGTGAGTATGGTTCGACATATAAACATGAGTCTGGAAATAAGTTATACTAGGTTCAACATGCTATTCACCATGAATTATACCAAACCAAATATTTATACCAAACCAAAAATAAATAATATAACAGATGGACACGCAATCAATGTCAATCAACATATTATATGTCAGATAATCATCCTATCATAATAAATCATCTTCTAAATTTTAACACAATAATATTAAACTAACATGCTTATTACAAAGATGATCCGTTAACATGCAAATTAAATCAATATTATAAAGACGATTATGAAACATAGTTTTAAACTAAGAATTTTTTTTTTCACGATAAAACAACTGAGATCAAAACATGTAACAATGTCAGACTTAGGGTTCTAAATCATAAAGCATGCGAGATATCGATAATAACCAAACAATTAAAAGCATGTAAAAATCAGATCTACAATCAAAACATGTGTTGATTTCGGTAAATCAATTAAACATAGATCATCGTATCAAAGCTTGTGTCCATCTCAATCAATTAATAATCAATAAAGTATTTTTCCAACAGATTAGCATATAATCGATAAAGCAGATCAACGAACCATATTAATTTAATGGTCGATTCATACTAACAATAAAATAATGAACAAATCAACTAAATGCTCCATTAAACTACTAAATAAAATCCTAAATCAATCTATACCTTGTGGACAAAAATGAGTGGGTATGATCTTATGGATGTTATAAAGCATGACAATATTAAATAGCTTGCTACGTTAGTTTTAACATAACATGACTAATTATTAAAGCATGAACAATGAACAATCATATTTCTTAACACATGAACATGATGCGGTAATTATTAATTAAGAATGCACAATACTTATCTCAGAAATTGGAGATGATGGATGGGTGTGATCGGAGACGCTGTCAACAGAAAACGGAGACTATGTCGGTTAGGGATTTCGGTCTAGATTTTGTTTTGTTCGGACGGTTAGGATTTCGTGCTCAGATAACGTGTTATGAATAAGAGAGATTGAGAGAGAATTGTGTCTTATTCCATAAATAATACAACGTATATATATGGATACAATAGTTTGGAGAACAAGTAGAACTTGGGGGAACAAGTAAGTCTAGAATATTCTAAAACATGGTCTAAGATGGGCCTATAATGGGCATCCATCTAATGGGTTCATAACATTTTCAGATTTATTGATTAGCCAATAAACTTACTTATACAAAGTCATAACTTGATTAGCAAGTTCTTTATAAATATAAGAATAGGAAATCTACCTATTTAACATAAGAAAATATACATAAATGTCAAGTTTTGTAATAACAATATGGTAATAAATTCAAGTCAATTTCGTAATCCCGAGATCTTTTAACACCCTCCCGCAAGCTCATACATGTTGTAATAAATTCAAGTCGATCTCGTAATCCCGAGATCTCTTAACACCCTTCTGCAAGCTCATACGTGTTGTAATAAATTCAAATCGATTTCGTAATCCCGAGATCTCTTTATGAGATTAGACAATCATTAAAATTCATAACACCGTATATTGCATGGATCGTTAAATCTTCAACAGAACCTTTTCCATTGAGATAAAGAACTTGAAATCCTCAAGTCGATTCGAACAGAAATCACAAATCTGATTTGCTCTTCGAAGTTTTTATTTATAAAGAAACTTGTGTCGTTTAATAATATAATATTAAATGGATCTCTCATTTGAAAAAATTTGGGATGGTTTCTCAAATTTTAAGAGATTTATTTAATATAATATTATTATTTATATTTTATTAGTATTTTTTAAAAGACTCTCTGAAAAACCATGGATGGAGGTACTCTTACGTTGAAAATAATCACAGTTGACAATCTACCTACCATTCACACCGGACGTATTTAACTATATTCAAACATATACAACATGACATGCATCATACATGATCACCATTGACCATTCAACGCACAATTAAGTCCATAAAATATGGATCCACGATGAATGATTCAACGAAAAATCAATCATGCAAATCAAAACACCACGACTAAAGGCTTGACAACATTGTTTAAACCTCCAAACTATGTATAGAAAATATATATACTATGAGAATCGAACCCATTCAAAGTATATCTTGGTTTATCTTAAATTAATAAATTTTATAATCCATCAACGTGGTGCGTGATTCATACAATGGTTTATTCCGGTCGAACAATACGACCTATATTTATTGTTTTTACCAGCCAAACGCCCATTTAACCTTATGAATTAATTCAATTTACCTCCATTTTTTTAGTGACAAAATGGTCGCACTTTTAGCAACTAATCTGCTACTCGCAAATATTGTTTCACCAATATTTGAAACAAAAGTATTACAAAATTTTATATTTTACCGCTTCAAAGTTTTTTTTTTTTTTTTTTTTAACGTCTGGATTTATAATCTATTACAAATTATGAGAACAATTATATGGACGATTATTCAACGGACAAATCTACCGCCTATAAGGATCCACGTTAAACAGTTATACTGGCACCATGCTCATGCGGGACCACGACGAATGGTTCTACTTGCACCATGTTGAAGATTTCTTCTAAGTTTGTCTCCATAAATCTGCATAAATCGTTTTTTTAAGGAATCGAACCCTATATCTCCTGGTGTAAAATCATTAATGAATCCTTTGTCAAATCACTGGATTAAGGGGCTTCCACTACCGCTTCAAATTTTTGGTCGCAAAATCATCTCACTTTTGGCTACTAAAGAGCGGTGCCATTTGAATTTCACCTAATAAAACGCAGTAACCAACAAAATTTTAAAACGTTTTGCCACGTTTTAGCAACTCTTTCATCATTTTAGCAACCGTTTTGAGATGCCACTTGCAGTTGCAAATTTTCAAATATAAGTCCAACGAGGCTTGCCCTCATTCTCACACTCTCAACACTCTATCTCTCTCAACAAGGTTTCGCCAACTACGACGGCCGCAATTACTACCAAACCGTCCACGAATACGATAACCGATCTTCTCGCCATCAAAATTCTTCTTATGATGCCATATATATAATTAGATTAGTTATTTTCTATACTAGAGTTTTAGCCCGCGCATGCGCGGTCTTTGTATAAAATTTGTATATAATATTTAATTTATAATTTATTTATAATTTAATTTATAAAATGCTATAATTTATCTGCTCATAATGTTATAAGACATATTTTCTTAAATAATACTCCATGTTCCATTATATAAGATTTTTTAGCTAAAAGCGCGGATTTTATCTAATTAAACACAAATCAACCAATAAAAAAAAGTACTGCAGAATATAAATGGTTATAATACATTAAATTTTGCATAAAAACTTGAAAAAAAATCAAATAGCAGATAATCTAATTATATTGCATGTGGTTAAATGAAATATCAAATGATATCACAATTCTTATTACTTTCTTACCTTTCTTATCATGGAATAACGTTCACATGTTTTACTTTTTTGCTGACATATTTTACGTGGAATGCTTTCTTCCTTTTATTTTTTTCATTGTATTTACAAATTATTCAATTTAATTTAGTATTTAGATGATTTTTGAAATGCCAACTTAACTTGAAAGTGTGATTATGATTTGGAGAAATGCCAACTCAACTACAACGCAGTACCAAGGCTACATTTGAAATGACGGTAGAATTTTCAAGAAACTCTTCATGGGATGCCTCTCTCCGAACCTTATTCAGCCACTACTCTTTACAACTCTTGTAGGCTTTCCTCTCTGTATTTATTCATAGCGACACATATCAATTTTTTTTTCATCTTCAACAATCTCATGTCACGATGTTTTTGCTATGTCCAGGTCCTAAATTTGTCGATCACCTCTGAGACTCTGATTCATACATATAGCCTTTCCAGCCACCACGTACATAGTAACCACCTTGCTCTTGCTTTCTAAACTCCAAAAGACCTTTTACATGATGCATCCTTATCTTCTTCTCATCTTCCTCCGGGGAAGTAAAATCATAGTAATGAAACCATAAAAAATTTAAAACTAAAATAAAGTAAATATATACTTCGGGTCTTTATCCTCTCTAACCAACCAATAGGGGATGCATTGTGAAAGGAGAATGAAGTTCTTGTCATCGCCAACAACTTTTGAAAAATCATTATCACCTAGGATTCATTTAAAAATGAAGGAAACTTGATTAATCGAGACATTTAGATTCATGGATTTTGGCTAACCCAAAAACTTGTAGCATTTCCGATGGCTCGGACCGTATAGCCTTCTTACAAGGTTTTTCTTAAATTTTTGAGATTCCACCAACTTGAACCATCATTTGCTCTTTGTTCTTCAATTTCAACGAAAAATCTAGCGAGAAAAACTATCATGCAAATATCTCTCAAATCAGTAATAGACTTTCCTTGTGCCGTCTACAATCAAGTAAAAAACGTAGTTTTATATAATCGTCAAGTGGAATCTATGAGACGAGATTGATCTCCTAAAATTGCTAAAAATGCAACTTAAATTGTTGGAAGAAAGATAATTTAAAGGAGACGAGATGCATCCGTTGCAAAGAACACACCGAAGCATTACAATACCAGTTGCTCGATCTCTCTTTTTGATTTGTTTTTATAAGAAATCATTTCTCTGTTTTTGGATTTGTTTTCTTATGCGTTTTTCTCTGATTCGGAATTTCTTATTTGGAATTGATCATTCCTTTTAATATGTTTTCACTGAATTTTGATTCTTCTTCTTTACTTGTAGTCGATCTCCTTCTGTGTAATATTAATCCTTGGTTACTCTATCTCCTTGTTCGTTTGATTTGCTAAAATTGCTAAAGTGTGAATGGAAAGGAGGAGACAGATTTTTATAAGGCCGAAGAGATGCATCTATTGCAAATATTCAATGCATCTGATACCAAGAGATGAAGAGTTATCAAATCATCGTAACTTTTTGGTTTTCTTTCCTTAAAAAAAAACAGGGGACACGTGTCACCATGTCAAGAAACGAACTCAACTTTTATAATATAATAGATATATATATATATAATTCATATAATACTAATTCGAACAATTTCTATTTAGCTTTATTTTATCATATATCTTAAAACAAAATTCCAGTTGTGGCTTTAGAGCTCACCTACTTTTGTCGCAATCAGTGACAGGTTACGACGTTACGTCTTATTTAATAGCAACAGAAGACTTCCCCGAAGATTTGGCTTTTTATTTGGTTCCACTAAAATTTATAAGTTAAGAAAAAAACCCAGAAGAAACAAAAACACAAAGACTTTTCCGAAGACTTGGCTTTTTATTTGGTTCCGCTAAAAGTTTATAAATTGGAGTAAAACCCCCAAGAAACTAAAACCTCCAGAAACAGAACATCTGCAATAAACTCCACTTTGGTCATGACTGATTCTTGTTCTTCGTCCCGACCACAACACTTGTTCTTATTCTTCTTCTTCTCGTTCGTCCCATTTCTCAGCTTAGCACAAATCTTCTCCGACATAAACGGTTCTGTATGGGAATTCCCTTCAAGGCCATTATGTTTATCCCAACAAAGCAACTTCTCCGAATCCCAATTCTCAAAAAACCTTAAAGAGTATTGTCTCTTCAATCCCTACTCTTCATGCCAACACCTACAACTTCTACAACCTCTCGTTCGGAGGAAACTCGGATCAAGAACGAGGTGAAGCAATGGGAATCTGCAACAGAGTACTCACTCCAGTAGAGTGTCTTAACTGTGTCGCTCAAGCCGCAGTGAATCTAACCACAGTGCACTGTCCAAATTCTAGAGAAGCTTACGTACGTTCCACGAAATGTATGTTTCGTTACTCAGACAAACCCATTTTGGGAAAACTCGAAACGTATCCTTCTATGGAAGCACCGAATCCGAACAACGCCACGGGAGATGAAAACGAGTATATTCGGATGCAGAGCGAGTTACTTAACAGACTCAGACTCATGGCTGCCTCAGGTGGACCTAAGAGGAAGTATGCTCAAGGAGATGGTCCAGGTCCTCTGGCTGACACCAGATTCTTTGCTGCCGTACAGTGCACGCCGGATTTGTCTGAGGAAGATTGCAATGATTGTCTCACTTATGGTTTCGGGAATGCTACAAAAGGGAGAGTTGGGATCAGGTGGTTTTGTCCTAGCTGTAATTTTCAGATAGAGAGAAACTTGATATTCTACAGTCTCGAGTCCGAGTATGAGCCTGATACACCAACAAAACCAGGTAACACAGAGTTACCCAAATACATAAAACAGATTACTCTCCATTAGCTTGTGTAACCTAAAAATAATATCTCAGAAAGCCCTTTTTACTTTTGCAAAATACTTTGTAATCCCCCAAGAGAACCAAGGTAAAACAGATTACTACTTTGTTTTACTTAATAAAAAACAAAAAAACAGAGCACATTGCATTAGCTACTTACATATAGATCTCTATAGAAACTGAGATTATTAAACTTTGTAATCTAAACTTATTTTTCTTGTTTCTAGCGGTTCCTTTCTTTGCTAGAAGTCTCAAAACCAACAATAGATTCATGCTCAAAAGATTCTTTAGTGCAAGAAAACTAAAGGAAAGGAAGAAACTAATTCGACACCAAGTTATCAATTGATTCTTAGATTAATATTGAAATGGGGAAGAAGAGAGTTGCACCAACTCCCAAAGTTACATCTCTCAATGTCATAACACACACTTATATAGGAAATTATCTTGCTAAAAACCCTATAATACATGGATTTATGACATCACATTGGGCTTCTTATCTTTGTCTTTCTTGACAATTTCTTTTCTATTTTTTGTTGTTGGCAGGAGGAGACAAAGTAAAAATTATTATTGCCACAGTTGGCTCTGTTGTTGGTCTTGCCACAATCGTAGTCTGTCTTTACTTCTTATTGACAAGGAATAGAAAAAAGGAAAAACAAAGACTTAAAGGTGGAAATTTTTTAGTCACAAGTCAAATCTTTAAGTTGAAACTATTTTCTCGAGAGTTTTAACTTTAAACACCCTTTTTGGTTTTATTGATTTTGGATCAGGCAAAGATGTCGAAGAAGACAATAGGATTAAAGATGCACAATTATTGCAACTCGACTTTGATACCATAAGATTAGCAACTAAAGACTTCTCTTCTGATAACCAGCTTGGAGAAGGTGGCTTTGGCGTAGTTTATAAGGTGTGATTTGATTGATTGTTTCTTACATTTTCTTGATGATTCAATCTCTCTTACATGTGTCTCAATGATCAACCAGGGTGTTCTTGATCATGGGGAAGAGATAGCTGTGAAAAGATTGTCAATGAGATCAGGACAAGGAGACAATGAGTTCATAAATGAAGTCACGTTGGTTGCGAAACTTCAGCACCGGAATCTTGTCAGGCTTCTAGGTTTCTGCTTAGATGGACAAGAACGACTTCTCATCTATGAGTTTTTCAAGAACACAAGCCTCGACAATTTCATATTTGGTATCTTTTGATCCACTACATATCGCATCTCTGTCTCTAGTTACTTATAATGATTGATCCAAATTGTTTTCTTTCTCAGATTCTAATAGGAGAACGATCTTGGAATGGGAAGCACGTTATCGGATAATCTCAGGTGTTGCTCGAGGTCTTCTTTATCTACATGAAGATTCTCGTTTCAAAATAGTTCATAGAGATCTTAAAGCCAGCAATGTTCTATTGGACGATGCAATGAATCCGAAAATCGCGGATTTTGGACTGGCTAAGTTGTTTGATACCAGACCAAACAAGTCAGAACAGGTTTACAAACAACATTGCAGGAACCTAGTAAGCTGCCAAAAAAAAAAAAAAAAGAATACCCTTTTACTTCTATCAATTCTGTTAAAAAAATCCGACATTATTCTGTTATTGCAGCGGTTACATGGCTCCAGAGTATGCGATGAACGGGAAATTCTCGGTGAAAACCGATGTGTTTAGCTTCGGCGTACTAGTCATTGAAATCATTATAGGCAAGAGAAACAATTGGTCTCCAGAAGAAGAAAGCTCATTATTCCTCCTCAGCTATGTAAGTAAAATCTTTCCGGAGTCTAGACTTTGAGTTTGGGACTCGAGACTTCATTTCAACTTGTTTTGTGTGTGTTATATGTATAGGTATGGAAAAGCTGGAGAGAAGGGAAAGTGTTAAACATTGTGGATCCAAGTCTGATTGAGACAAGAGGTCTAAGTGATGAAATCATGAAATGCATTCACATTGGTCTGTTATGTGTTCAAGAGAATGCAGAGAGTAGACCAACAATGGCTTCAGTTGTTGTAATGCTCAATGCAAATTCTTTCACTTCAGCGAGGCCCTCGCAACCAGGTTTTTACCTAGGAAAGGGAGAATCATCGTCAGGAGACAATCACACACGTAATATTGCGTCTTTTAATGATGTTACAGTCACTGATCTCGATCCTCGTTAAAATAGTGTGTGAAGAGAAAAAATGAAAAAAAAAAAGTCTATTGCTTTAAATTTTACCTCAGTATGATTGATGAATTCAGTTCATGCCCAAAAGTTTTTGGTAGTGTTGTAAAAAATTTGTTACGCTTTGTTGGCGTCGGTTTATTGAGTAACCAAGAACTGTATTTGTAACGAAGAAACAAGTTTGGAATACTTCTTCTTCTATATGACGTATTTTATTATTTTTACTTGGACCTTATCCGGATTTCAATTTTTTTGGGTGACGTATCAAGTTTTATTTTGTAAATTGACAAATATATGATATATTATTTCTCTTTCATTTGGAGAAGGAAGTATGGATTAGATAACATAATGCATATCTCTTTCACTATATTTTTTTGTTAAAGCTCTTTTACTATATTTTTTCTTCATTCATCTTTCCATTTTTTCAAAAGATTACTTCTCATTAAAAATAAACAGCGTTAATTCTAGGGAAGTTTACAAAAATAACCTTAGAAAGTTGTTTTTGAGCAAAACCAATGCTAATCTTTCATTATTACTCAAATAACCTTCTGTATCCGTTTTACCCTTATTTCATTTGAAGACAAAAAACGTATTTACGAAACTGCCATTAATGAATTTCCCAAAAAAATGAAAAGTTTACCGTTCTAATGATGGTAGATTTATTTAATGATCGGTAGACTTAATTCAATTCCGTAGACTTAATCCATGAACGGTAGACTTAATATTCAAATGGTAGACTTATTCTATAGACTTATTTTTATTTGGTGGTAGAGATGTTTGAGAGTGGTAGACTTATATTGTGAGTGGTAGAGTTAACGCCAACGGTGGTAGATTTGTTTTCGAGTGGTAGACTTATTAGTTGAATGGTAGATTTATCTCGTAAATTTATTATTGAGCGGTAGATTTATTTGTTTGACGGTAGACTAAATATTTGTGGTAGACTTAAATTCATGGGAGATAGACTTACACGTATTTTGGATCGTAGACTTATTTATAGTGGTGGTAGATTTATAATATGCCGTACACTTATTATTGACGCGGTAGAGTTATTCAATCTTTCGAGTTTACTAAAACAACCTTCAGTTGGTAGATTTATTAGTTACTACAGTGGTAGATTTAATATGGTCTTACATACAATGATGGTAGACTTGTATGCTTACATACAATGATGGTAGACTTGTATGCTTACATACAATAATGGTAGATTTGTATACTGACATACAATGATGGTAGACTTGTATGTTTTGTTATACAATGATGGTAGACTTGTATTTAAATACAATGACTTTCTAACGCAAACGCCAGTCGCAAATGCCGTTCGATATACAAGTCTACCATAATTTAGAAACAAGTCTACCATCATTTAGAAAACAAGTCTACCATGATTTCAAAAGCAAATGCAAGCGTCAATCGCAAACGCATATCACAAACGCCAGTCGCAAACGCTGATTACAAATGCCAATCGCAAACGCTAATTACAAACGCTATTTATAAATAGTGTTTGCTAAAAATTTTTTTTTTTTAATTAAGTTTTTATTAATTTTTTTTTTTTAATATATATATATTTTAAATGCCAATGGCATTTTCGTTATTAAAAATAAAAAAGAGTTTTAAAGGTCTTTTACCAACTTTTGAGCAAACTCATTTCTTCTCAAAGTTGTTTTAGTAATTATGGGACTTTCCAAAGTTGTTTGAGTAATTAATCCTTAATTCTATTCTACGAAAATCATATGATATAATAAAATAAAATTTACTCAATAGTAAAGAATATCTACCTTTTAATTTCATGTTGCAATAACTGATTCAAAAAATTAACGTAATATTTTTTTTAGTTAATTTAGCATCATGTTATTAATCATGGTTAAAACATTTTGCCCTAAGTTAAAAAATGTTATGGATTCGTCAGTGCTCGTACCCATTTACGAACTACTTGATGTTTGTGTGGCTTATTGAACCAACTCATGTTTCATGTAAAAAAAAGACAATTTTCAGAAAAAAAATTGCTCCCTAGCTATCTCGTAGAACCTTAAGTCCATATCGACATCTAATCATTCATCTAATTTAACGACTATTTTGCGATGAGTTTTATCGATTTCTTTGCTAAAAGCTTATCGTAACACTACTACTAACTAACGAAAAATAGAAACGACATTTTTCATTTTTTTTTTTAGTGGAATAACATATCGCTAATTTGTCGGTATTCCATCACTAAATAATTGTTTTTTTTATATATTATATATTATGATCTAATGAAGTAATAAAATGAAAACATGAGGGTAAATTGTTTTTAGTGCCGAGTAATCCCAGTTAAACATGGGTACCAATTTGGCTTCGTGTCCGGTTTTTTCGGGTTTTCGGTACCATGTTTTTAAGCCTCATTCGAGTATTTTTAATATTCGGATCGGGGTTTAACCGATATCCGAAATTATCCAAAAATCCGAAAAAACTATCCAAAGTATTCAAAAATACTCGAAAATATTTGAATTATCCGAAAAATCCGATAAAAAACTACCCAAAAGTATTTGAAAATATCCGAATTAACTGAAAAATCGGTATAAAAACTACCCAAACTCTCATAAAGAACTCGAAAGTATCCAAATTATCCGAAGTTGGGTAAAAATGGATTAATGGATTTAGTTAACTTCGGATTTTTCGGATACTAGTTCGGATTTCGGTTCGGATCGGATAATACCCATATCCGGAGTACCTAGCTTTTAAGCCCCATTCGGATATTTTTCTAGAAGCGAACTCGATCGGGATCGGGTTTTTTGGGTCGGATTCGGATTTCAGATTCGGTTTTTTGGTCCAAGCCTAGTTTTATTGTAAAATTAATTAAGTGATGTTTAGTGAATAATTTTAAGGATTAAAACAATCAAGGACATGATAATGATAAATGTCCTTCTCTAGTCGCTTTAAGTCCTAGGTTATGAGTTCGAGAACAACACAAGATTGTCCTATTTTTGATGAAGTTTTGTTTTTTCCGTTCACAAAAGATTATTTTATCGTTCTATATAATCTCCTTCCTCTTCTTCTTCTTTAATGTCATCAAGAATATTTTCTTAGAAAGAAAAAAAAAAGAAGAAATGGCTTGGACAAATGATGAAAGAGAATCTAACAACGGTGAAAGAGGGTCTAAAGAATGAGTATAGAAGAGGGGTCACCGATGCCAAAAAAGCCGGAGTTTTGGCTACGATGCATGAAGCGGGAGCGGAGAGAGTGAGAAATTTACTTGGGGTGCGAGAGAACTTTGAATTCGGGAGAGACCAAAACGGAAGCCCATACGTAACAATGAGGTTTACGTATATGAAGAAGGTGAAGAAGATGAACGAACACGGTGAAGCGATTGAGGAATGTGAGCCCACCAAATACGTAGTGAAGAGCTTGATGAGAGATGAGAGGTGTACTCTCACGGTAGAGAAAGACACCCATGTGGAGACAATCACGACGGTGGCGAAAGAAACAATGGATCCATGAAGAGAGGAGTGTTTGGTTTAATTTTATGTCTTTTTATGATTTGTGTTTCTAAATGATGTTTGATTTAGTTTCTTTTCTTTTTTTATGTGCAAGAATGTATTAATCCCCCCTTCTATCTATAAACGTGACTGTTATTGAAAAAGTTGAGTACAGATTTGACTGACGATCAAATGTGTTTGCAAACACTTCATCTCTTAGTTTCTTGGAAGACAAGTTTCCTAGCAAAGGTCAGGATCTAGTTACTGTAGCTAAGGAAACCAGGCAGATTCTCCGAGTTGGATCATTTTTGTTGGGTTTTCGATTTTACTAATTCACTAGGTGGGTCCCGCGCCTTGCGCGGAAAATAAATACATTAGTATGTTAATAAAATTAAAACATAAATTTTTTATTATCTATTCATTTTTCAAAAATACATATTTCAATTAAAAAAATCGAACACGACATTTTCGTGTATCGAATATTACGGAGAAAGATTTGAGAATCATAAAAATCAACTTAACCGATCTTATCTCGTATAATGATATATAACATATAATTTCTTCCATATTTATATGTAGTTGCAAATAATATGGATCTAATTGACTAAAAAAAAGAGATTGGAAATATAGATATATATATAACTTTTGCGTAAACACCATATTTTAGAATAAAAATACTAAAATATAACTAAAAAATAAAATAGAAATGGATAATTTATAAATAGAACTAACGAAAATTTCAATTCCATAAAATAACTAAAAACTCAAAATCTTAGAGACTTTAAGATATTTTCTTATAAACCACATTCATTTTCTTCCATTCAAAACCACTCGTTTAAACAATACAATCCTATATATATTAATTAAGGAGACATTCACAAAAAAAAAATCATAGCTGTCGTTCAAAGAGAATTTTAGGGGACATGTCATTTAATTTAACCAATCAGAACATTTCAATTAAAACTATATGCCATGGTGGAAATCTCTACATATCATCATTAATTTTATAACTAAGCCTATTAATACATATTTTACAAATTTAAACCCAACCAAATGTAATATTTTAGACTTACCATATCATCTATTTTTATTTTTCTGATATATTAACAAACTTTTTATTCTTATATTTATAACAATATTATATATTGTGTATATATGTATTTAGATTAATATACTATACAAATATTTTTATTATGATGTAGTCTATTATACATATTTAATCACACTTGCATATATTTATACAATTCATTATTGGAAAATATATATTTTTTCATTTGTTATGTCCCACAAATTCATATAAATCTAAAATTTATCTGATTTATCGTATGCTCTATAATTTACACGAATAATGAAGATCAATTTTACACTTGTAAGATATTGAAATAAATAACATTTGCATATGTTTTGATCAATTTTACACATAAAATATTAAAAATAATGACATTAACAGATTCTTGAACAAAAGTATTCAACTATATTACATTTATGCACAATACATATCACTTTTGTATGTTTATAAATGTTATAATTTATATGTTTTGTCATACACGTTTAAATATTAAAAATTTATATATATTAAAATGATTAGTCAACCTATTTAATCAGTTAAGTATGGATCATGTTAAATTTTGTATGGACGGATTTAAAGAATCGTTAGGACGTTTATAAAAAAAATCTAAAGTGTATTATTTTAAAATGTATATCTTTTGTTGTAAACAAAATTCACAATTAAATTAATGTTTTATGTTCGCATCGACGAATGTCTGTGTTGTCCCAAAATAATTCACACCAACTTATAGAGTTCAAAAATAATTTATTAACAATTTATTAAAAATAATCATTCACACCAAAATGATTCCTAGGAAAATGATGCCACTTATACCATTTTGAATTTATTATTCAATTTTTAATTTTTAGATCTAATTTTTAAAATCAGTATTCTAATTTTATAAGTAATTGTTATTTCCATATATAAGATTAAAAATAAAGTTTTTTGAAGATAACCAATTTTATTATTTTTTATATTTTAAGTTTTTTTTTCTTATCATTGTTATCCTTTTTTTTCCAGTGCCACATTTATTATCTTTACTCAACGCAAATATTTATATTTATTTATATTTTTTATTAATATTTTTTTGAAGAGAACATTATAAAATTATTCATTAACATTGTAACATCAATTTTTTTTAAAAAAATAAGGGGTATTAAACCCTAACATGGAAGTCTAAACCCTTATAAATGCACGTAAACATTGAAAATAATTCATAGATCCTAAATCCTAAATTCTAGCATCAAATCTTAAATCCAAATACAAACACGTATAAATTATTTTTTATAGTAATCATATGCCATCAAATTCTTTGATCAGGGATGTTAAACCCAAGCATGAACGTCTAAACCCTAACCATGCACACAATTATTGGAAATTATACATAGACTCATTTGATGGTTTACAGAAAATACATAGGCTAGGATTCAATTCCTCGATTCATCGTGATCCTCTATCAGCAATAAAATCTCCACATTAACGAAAACGTTACAACCTATAAAACTAATACAATGATAATAATTAAAACAATAAAAAGACGAATATAAGATAAAAAGAACACAGGTTGTATAATAGAGAACAAAACACATAAATTTAAGAATAAATAAGAACAAATTATACCTCACATAAGAGTTTAAAACCTATAAAAAATAATAAAACGATAATCATGAGTAAACAATAAATAACGATTTCAAGATATAATAAACAACATGAACAGTATAATAGATAACAAAACACATATACATAAACAACAAATATAAGAACGAATTATACCTCTAAGAAGAGGTTATAACCTATAAAACGAATAGAACGATAATTAGTAGAAAAATAAAAAGAAATAAACGAATAAACAACAAAACTAACAACATGCGCAATGTATATTCTATAAACACAAAAACGAACAAAATAATACCTCGAAGACGGCGACATACAAAAAAAGAACAAATAAAACAATATCATTAGGACAAAAAGAAAAAGGTATTACAGAACAAACAATATGTGTAGTCTTTATCGTATTTATAACAAACGATAAAAATAATACATAGGGTTTTAAAACAACCGACACAAACAAAAGGGCAAATAAAATAAATATTAAAACCCAAAACGGGTAAAATAGATGGGCCACAATAAAAACATACCAAACCCATAGCAATTATATACGTTCGAAATAATGATATTTTAGTCATAAAATTCCGATGGCAAAGGATTGTAATTAAACGATTTCATTAATGACATAAAGGTAAAAACAGGTCTGAGAGTGATTCTGAAGCCGCCACGTAGGATTTCGCACTTGCTAAATAATAGTATGATATAAAAGATTTCGCACTTGCTAAATAATAGTATGATATAATATAACTATAAAATTGACGACCTTGATACACCAAATGATCTTCATCACATCCCTCATCAATGGAGGCCATGGCTACCATCATAAACAATAACTATAATATAACAACAGTTGTTTTAGTAAGAAGAAGTTATGATATATAGATTAAATAAAGAAGCATTAAAATAACAATTAGAAACACATAATGAAACTTTAAATATTAATAATAACCCAAAGACGAAGATAATATTTGAATTACTATCAAATTGATGAGACTTATAAATCAGAAGCATATAAATTACGATCAAATTGATGAGACTTATAAATCAGAAAGCATATATTAATACCAATATCAACAACGATAATTAGGCCAGAAGTCAATAACATACAGAATAATACTATGTAGAGTTTCAATTTTTAACACAAATCTTGCTTAGAAAACGAAATATCTAATAGCATGATATTTATCAAAAGATATAGAGACAACCTAGAGTTTTTTAAAGTCCACACATATATGGGTGAAGATAACAAAAAAAAAATCGAAAGCCAAAAGCCCAATATAAAGTTTTAGTTACGAAAAGTCTGAAAAATATTAAAATATAAACCTACAAATGAAAATAATAGGGCAAATTCTATATGGTGCAAAACTCTGATGATACTTTAATAATCATTGTAATATAATAAAAAAAGAATATTAACATACGAATGAAAAATAGTAGGGCAAATTATATATAGTGCAAAACTCTGATGATATTTTAATAATCATTGTAATATAATGAAAAAATAAATCAATAAAATATAATGAAAAAATAAATCAATAAAACAAGCATCAAAATACGTCAACTATGAAACAAAAAGATAGAAATCCATTATTAAGTAGGTTTTCCAACTTTGAATATCAATAATAAAATGAGTACATCACGAGTTAATTATATGAGCCAAGATTAAAAGAAAAATCGAAATCCAGAAGCCCAATTTAGACGATGGCAGCATATGTAATTAAAATGATTCATTAATGGCATAAGGGTAAAAACAAGTCCGAGAGCGATTCTGGAGCCGCCATGTAGGATTTCGCACTTGCTAAATAATAGTATAGGGCAAATTATATATAGTCAAAACTCTGATGATATTTTAATAATCATGGTAATATAATGAAAAAATAAATCAATAAAATATAATGAAAAAATAAATTAATAAAACAAGCATCAAAATACGTCAACTATGAAACAAAAAGATAGAATCCATAATTAAGTAGGTTTTCCAACTTTGAATATCAATAATATAATGAGTACATCACGAGTTAATTATATGGGCCAAGATTAAAAGAAAAATCGAAATCCAGAAGCCCAATTTAGACGATGGCAACATATGTAATTAAAACGATTCATTAATGGCATAAGGGTAAAAACATGTCCAAGAGCGATTCTGGAGCCGCCACGTAGGATTTCGCACTTGCTAAATAATAGTATAGGGCAAATTATACATAGTGCAAAACTCTGATGATATTTTAATAATCATTGTAATATAATGAAAAAATAAATCAATAAAATATAATGAAAAAATAAATCAATAAAACAAGCATCAAAATATATAAAATACAGACTATACTTATTTTGAAATTAACGAAAATACAAGCTGTATAATATAGAACAAAACATATAAATTTAAGAATAAATAAGAACAAAGTATACATCAGAGAGGAGTTTAAAACCTATAAAAAAAATAAAAGGATAATCATGAGTAAAAAATAAATAACGATTTCACGATATAATAAACAACATGAACATTATAATAGATAACAAAACACATATACATAAACAACAAATATAAGAACGAATTATACCTCTACGAAGAGGTTATAACCTCTAAAACGAATAGAACGATAATTAGTAGAAAAATAAAAAGAAATAAACGAATAAACAACAAAACTAACAACATGCGCAGTATATATTCTATAAACACAAAAACGAACAAAATAATACCTCGAAGACGGCGACATAACCTACTAAAAAATAGAACAAATAAAACAATATCATTAGGACAAAAAGAAAAAAGTATTACAGAACAAACAATATGTGTAGTCTCTATCGTATTTATAACAAACGATAAAAATAATATCTACGGTTTTAAAACAACCGACACAAACAAACGGAAAATAAACACTAAAATCCAAAACGGGTAAAATAGATGGGCCACAATAAAAACATATCCAAACCCATAGCAATTATATACATTCAAAATAAGGATATTTTAGTCATAAAATTTCGATGGCAATTGATTGTAATTAAACGATTTCATTAATGGCATTAAGGTAAAAACAAGTCTGAGAGTGATTCTGGAGCCGTCACGTAAGATTAATATAATGAAAAAATAAATCAATAAAATATAATGAAAAAATAAATCAATAAAACAAGCATCAAAATACGTCAACTATGAAACAAAAAGATAGAAATCCACTATTACCTAGGTTTTCCAACTTTGAATATCAATAATATAATGAGTACATCATGAGTTAATTATATGGGCCAAGATTAAAAGAAAAATCGAAATCCAGAAACCCAATTTAGCGATGACAGCATATATAATTAAAATGATTCATTAATGGCATAAGGGTAAAAACAGGTCCGAGAACGATTCTGGAGCCGCCACGTAGGATTTCGCACTTGCTAAATAATAGTATGATCTTCGTATTTTTCCTAAGTAAATGATTTAGTAAGATTTGAAAATCAAAAACATTCATGTGGTTGGCTGGTAGAAATAGTAAATGTGGGGGTATTCAAAACATGCTAATAATTGAGGATGTGACAAAATTAAGGAAAAGAGAAATCCTTGGTGCAGAATCTTTTTTTTGGGTACAAATTTGATCACGGGACCATTGATAATACTAATAAGGAAAAGGGGAGAAACGTGGAAACAGAGAGAAGAAGGAGAATGGAAGAGAGAGACACATATGTAATTGCACTTTGGTCTTAGGGACTTGACTAACTCGAAAACCCTTTTGTTTCTCAGTGGGTTTTGCTTTTCACATCAAGCAAACTATGCCGTCTCTGCTTCTCTCTTCCAAGCTCTCTCTCCGCAAACTGGTAAATCATCAAACCCTAATTAATTACATCAGATCTCTCTCTCTCTCTCTCTCTGCCTCAGAGATCTTTCTTTTGGTTAGTTCTGTATAATCACTCACTGTTTTCTTCTTCTCATGTCTACTCTCACTGCCTTACGCTTCCCAGACACCACCCCACAACACCCTTCGGATGTTCTCCTCCACCACCACCAACCCCTACCTGATGTATCGTGTCAGCTCTTGTGGTGAAGAATTTCCAGAGGCCGGCGTAATGACAGAGCTCCACATCTTTGACCCGGCCAAGGAAGAGAATTTCACCGTCGGTGATAAGCCATTTCCCAAGGAGATGGTTCAGTCGAGGCTGGTCGGAAGTTCCAACGGATGGGGAGTTTTTCTCACCTCCCCTCGTAACATACTTATCAGCAACTACTGCAATCCTTCGAGCTCCAAATCCAACCCCAAGATCATCCCTCTGCATCCTCGGACTGGCGTAAATGGTTCCCAAATTGAATTGGTAAGTGGCGTTGCAATGTCCTCTTCTCCTGAAGAAGAAGACTGTGTTACGGCTGTCAAGTACTTGGGACGTCTCGTGAATATATTTACGCCCGGTCTAGACATTAAGGGGAACCTTCTCTTTACATCTGCTCAACTATTCGATTACTTTGAACAAGGCAAGTTGATGTACTCCAAGAGAGACCAAAGGTTCTACATGCCAAGTGCTGGAGGCCACCACTTGTGGTCATGGGATGGTCTCCCATCTACCGAACCTCTGTTCCATGAGTTGCGGTTTCACCACCTTCCTCACTTTTCGCATTCCGAGTTGCAGCTTTTGGATTTTTGTTACAGGACACAACACCTTGTGGAGTCTCCCTGAGGACAACGTTTCCTAGTAAAATGGTATACTAGATTATCTCTTAAAACACCATCATTTACGGTTCTAGTTGTTTGTTTGCTTTATATTAACACTGGAATGCAAACAATCAATAAAATCTTATTATGATAAAGCTATGCTGAAACCCTTTTTTGGGTCAGGTATGCTCAAAGCCTTCCGATCAAGGAGATGAAATTCGAGTGTGGCGGCACAAAGCGGTTCATGGTGTTTAGAGAGGAGGAAGAAACGAACATGTGTTACACAGAAGACATTGGAGATCTTTGCATATTCCTCGGCAATAACGAGCCTTTTTGTGTCAAGGCCAGCTCATTCCCGGGCCTAAACCCCAATTCTATCTACTTCGTCGGCGAAGGCTATGGTGTTTACGATATCGCCACTAGAACCCCACGTTCCTTCAATCCTAAGTCTGCCTTAGCTTTCTCTAATTTACCTCTTGGTCTACGCCACTGGGTTCCTCACTGGGTTCCTCCAACTCCTCTCTAGTTTCTTATGCTCTATTTGGTTTCCGTGGTGTGTTATGTTATTTGTTTCCAAGCTTAGACTCCTTAACTTTCCTCACATCTAAACCAACTATCAAACTAATGTTCCATTTGGGCATTACTTCCTTGGGCTTTTTCCGTCTAGCTTAAAGTCAAATTAAGAACAGTCTTATATTATATGGAGCACAGTAGTGTTGTCGGTTAATAGTTGCCTTAAAAAATTTGTTTCCTTCATATATGTCCAATTGTACTTTATTGAATCTTTAAGGTAATACCATAAGATAATAAATTAATAACAAAGAACTAGGACTACTATAAGATACATTAATATAAGGTTAAAAAATAGTTTTACTTGACGTTAACATGGTCTACTCTTCTTCTTTTTTTCTTTTTTCTTGACTTGTCTTTATATTTTATTTGGGAGTTTTTTTTTTCATCTGAATTTTATATATAAAAATTTAGAGATCACAAAGCTGACGAAAAATTCAACATCACCGGAAACGTAGTCGGCAGAACACAGACGTTCTCCAGAAACAAAGCCCTATGTAAGGGAAACGAACTACCAACAAGAACCGATAACATTACAACTAAAAGAGAACAAAAACCACACCCGAGACAGAACAAAAACTAATTTTAAACCCGAACCTAGGAACAATCATCTAACCCAACAAACCATCTCAACTTCCCTAAGAGCCTTAGACTAAGACAAACTGAAAGAGTCACACACGAACATACTCACGGAACCAAACAACTTCTTATAGCGAATAAGATCTACCTCTCATAATAAATTTTCTAAACTTCATATTCCGGCATAACCGAGGCACATACAGTACCACAAGAAGGAATCCAGAGACCGCAAAGTCTATAGACTTGGAAGCGCCTAGATAGAAGCTGACGAACCGATCAAACCCCGAACCAGTCTGTTGCGTAGAGACAAAGAGTATTGCACGAATCTAATCCAGAAGAAGCCAACCTCCAGAACCTGGAAACCACCACCAAATAGAACCGGATAGAAGCCAAGACGAACGCTAACGAAGAGGAGGTGTGACCTACAGAGCCAAACAAAAGAACTAAATGCCAGATTCCAAACCAATCCCTGCCTAGGATCGGTAGACGAACCCAACCGAACAGGGGAGAAACCCCAGCGATAAGGACCAGAGACAGGACCGAGAAAAGCTAGCTTTATGAAGTCAGCAGGCGCATAACCCCCAACAAATGACAAAATGATCGAGCAAAATCCCAAATGCTGCAAGAAACCAAAATCACAAGTAGATCTAGGAAATAAATGAGAAGACAATGACTTTTGTAGATAACCCACACCGCAGATCCAAAGATCCGGAGCCGTGTTCATCCCTTCGACCTCAAGACCCACTTGTGACCATGGCCAGAATCTCCACATCCTCTGCTTTTCAATTGCCGGAATTACATTACCAAAGAGGAAAAGACTAAAACAACTAAAAGAGAAAGCAAGGAAACGGGACGACCAGCGTCGGTGCTAAATGAGCCACCGATCACCAGTCACTGGCCTTGACGAACGAAAGAGATCTACACGGCGGCTGTGAAGTCAAGAGAGAAACAAGAGAAAATTAGGTTTTTTTCCTTTCATCATGTTTTGGGAGTTTATAATGAGTGAATCTATTAATAATAATAATCCTATAAAATGAATCCTAGGGTTGTGTCCTTTCGTAAATAACCGTTTTATAGTTAACAGTATATTCTAGGGTTGCGTCGTTTCAATAAAACCTTTTTATGGTTATTTTCAAGGGCCGTATTTTTTCGCTTTTCGCTTAGGGTAGTGTCATTTCGTATTCTAGGATCGCATTTTTTTTATATAAAGGATTGTGTCCTTTCGTAAATAACTGTTTTATAGTTAACAGTATATTCTAGGGTTGCGTCTTTTCGATAAAACCTTTTTATGATTATTTCCAAGGATCGTGTTTTTCGCTTAGGGTTGTATCCTTTCGTATTCTAGTGTTGCGTCTTTTCGATATAACAGCTTTAAGGTTATTTTCAATGGTTGCGTCTATTAATAATAACAATCCTGTAAAATGAATCATAGGGTTGTGTCTTTTCGTAAATAACCGTTTTATAGTTAACAGTATATTCTAGGGTTGCGTCTTTTCGATAAAATCTTTTCACGGTTATTTCCAAGGGTCGTGTTTTTTTTCTTAGGGTTGTGTCCTTTCATATTCTAGGGTCGCGTCTTTTTGATAAAGCCTTTTCATGGTTATTTCCAAGGGTCGTGTTTTTTTTGCTTAGGGTTGCGTCTTTTCGTATCCTAGGGTCGCGTCTTTTCGCTATAAATGGTTGTATCCTTTCGTAAATAACCGTTTTATAGTTAATAGTATATTCTAGGGTTGCGTCTTTTCGATAAAACCTTTTATGGTTATTTCCAAGGATCGTGTTTTTTCGCTTAGGGTTGTGTCCTTTCGTATTCTAAGGTCGCGTCTTTTCGATATAACCGCTTTATGGTTATTTTCAATGGTTGCGTCTATTAATAATAACAATCATAGAAAATGAATCATAGGGTTGTGTCCTTTCGTAAATATTCGTTTTATAGTTAACAATATATGCTAGGGTTGCGTCTTTTCGATAAAACCTTTTTATGGTTATTTCCAAGGGTCGTATTTTTCGCTTGGGGTTGTAACCTTTCGTATTCTAGGGTCGCGTCTTTTCGATATAACCGCTTAATGGTTATTTCCAATGGTTGCGTCTATTAATAATAAGAATCCTAGAAAATAAATCATAGGGTTGTATCTTTTCATAAATAACCGTTTTATAGTTAACAATATATTCTAGGATCGCGTCTTTTCGATATAACCGCTTTATGGTTATTTCTAATGGTTGCGTATTTTTGAAAGAAATCATTGGATTGCGTCTTCTCGGAAAAAATCGCGCTTATTTATTTAATGTTGCATTTTCTAGCATTGTTGTTTTTAACTCTATATATTTCTTCTGTTGACTATTTTGTTCATGTATGGCTACTAATTTTAAAATTCACTCAAAGCAAGATGATGATAGAAACGTCATTCTATTATTTTAAACCGTTTTATGGTTATTAATGCATCTAAGGGTTGCGTCTTCTTGGAAAAAATTATTTTATGGTTATTAATGCATCATAAAGTTGCATCTTTTAAAAAAAAATCATTTTATGGTTATTAATACATCTAGGGTCCCGTTTTTCCACAAAAATACATCATAGGATTGTGTCTTTTCGAAAAAACTATTTTATGGTTATTAATGCATCCAAAAGTTGCGTCTTTTCAGGAAAAAAATTATTTTATGGTTATTATGCATCCTAGAGTTGTTTCTTCTCGGGAAAACCATTTTATGGTTATTAATGCATCATAGGGTTCCGCTTTTTCGAAAAAATCATTTTATGGTTACTAATGCATCATAAGATCGCGTCTTTTCACAAAAATACATTCTAGGATTGCGTCTTTTTGAAAAAAATCTATTTTATGGTTATAATTAATGCATCATAGGGTTGCGTCTTTTCGAAAATAACAATTTTATTGTTATTATACATCCTAGGGTTGCATCTTTTTGGAAAAACCATTTTATGGTTATTAATGCATATATCCTAGGGTTGCGTCTTCTTGAGAAAAATTGTTTTTTTGTTTTTAATGCATCCTAGAGTTGTGTCTTCTCATGAAAAATTGTTTTACGGTTATTAATGCATTCTAGAGTTGCGTCTTTTAAAAAAAAATCATTTATGGTTATTAATACATCATAGGGTCGCGTCTTTTCACAAAAATACATCATAGGGTTGTGTCTTTTCGAAAAAACCGTTTTATGGTTATTAATGCATCCAAAGGTTGCGTCTTTTCATATATTTTAATAGACTTTAAACTTAGAAGTGATTCTTTATTTTTGTGATAAAATAAAAATATGATTACTTGTAATTGACTCCATGAAATAAAATAAACACGAAAAATCTAGCTAATTCTCAAGAACCATCAGACATATGATTACTTAATACCATTAACGGTTTTGTTTGTATTGATAATTGTTTTCATTATTGTAAGAATTTTGGTATGTATCGAAAAAGTCTTATAAATAAAATATGTTATTGAAAATGAGTTTCCGTGCGATTTCGCGCGGGTTCAAATTCTAGTTTAATCAATAACAATAGATGAGTTAAAAATTAGGTAAATATTAATACTTAAAAAACTAACATATAGAAAAAAATTATTTCATCAATGTCATTGTTACACTTTTTTCACTTATAGAAAAAAACAACAATAATCAATTCGGACTCCTTCCACCAGCTTTTTAGCTTAGTCAATGATCAGTTTTCACCTGTAGTCTTCCGTATTCATTTCTTGTAAGGCTAACCTCGTGTGGAGATGCAAAGTTCTAGATTTAGACTCTTCTAGGTGAAGATTAGGTGGGTAGAAGTTAAGGTTCTCGGCCGTGGTTATTTGTTCTGGTTTTTCGTCGTATTTGGGCTTTTGGTTCGCGGTTTCTCTTTTCCCCGGCGTCTGCTTGTGAGCTTTGTAATTTCGTGTCTACTGCTATGCGAGTTTTTCTTTCAGGTTCCTGAGTCTTGTGTTATATATTAATTCTAGGTAACAATAATGTTTAAGGCCTATTCCCCGGTTAACTTTTAAGCTATGTCTTCCCGGTAAACTTTCGGAATTTCGTTACCCGTAAAATTTTCGGGTTTGTGTATGGTTTTTCCGGAATTGTATCATATTTTATGTGTAATAAATAAAAATCTCTCGGTGAAAAAAAGAAAAGAAAAAAACAACAATATGATACAGTTATTTCTACTATAATTAACAAATACAGTAGTTGACAAAAAAAAAAAAAAAATATATATATATATATATATATTGACAAACACAAGTTTGTAACGTATTAGATTATGAGAAAATTTGCCCAAAGTATAATATGAAAACTAGGTACTTCAGTATTCATATTTCGCAATTTAGAAACTTTGTGGGTTATAATATGAAAACTAGGTACTTCACCGTCCGATGACAGTGATCGGACGGTGTATATGGTGGTGTATCATGGCTGAACAGTGTACATGATGACGGTGGCCGGACGGTACATGGTGGTGTACCGGTGGTCGGACAATGTACATGATGATGGTGGTCGGACGGTGTACACAATGTACCGGTGGTCGGATAGTATACATAATGACGGTGGCCGGACGGTGCACACGTTGGTGTGCCGTTGACCAGACAGTGTACACGATGACGGTGTCCGGATGGTGTACATGGAGTGTACTGGTGGTCGGACAGTGTACACGATGACGGTGGTCGGACGATGTACATAGTGGTGTACCGGTAGCCGGACAGTGTACAAGGTGGTGTACCGGTAGCCGGACGGGATGATGGTGGTATACCGGTGGCCGAATAGTGTACACGATGACGGTGGTGTACCGATAACCGGATGATTTACTTGTGTTATAATACAAATTAGTGTACACATCTTCGTACACCATCGTGCTCAATACTCAAAGGTGCTTATTTTGGTCTTTTCACCCTCTCCACTCTATTAGTGTAACAATGCAAAAGTACGTACTTCCCTAATTTACTACAGTAAAATATCCATATTTCTAATAATTTTTTTAAAAGTGTCCACTACCCTAACTTATCCTTAAATTATTCAGTACAACATCTAAATATTTTAAAGTCAGGATAATGTTCATTTAACGTGGTAATGAAAATGAACTTGTTATACGGTAATATTCAGATTATTTTGTCCATTTTAAAATTCGATTGGTTTATTTTCATTTTTTTTTTTTTTTGAAATCGAATAAGTTTTTTTCTTAATATTCATCTTGACGGGGTCAAAGGAATCAATTTTTTTAAAAATATTCATCTTTGACGGGATCAAAATCACTAACATTGGGAATAAATATCTATCTCCATATTGATTTTCATATTCGTCGAAACTGAACAACTGTTGAAATCAAAATCGCTACCAAAATCCAAATGTCTACAAAAAATTGTAATTACAACTGGAATCGAAACTATTGCCACCCCCAAAATTCTATGATACGATTTAGAGAGGCACAATAAGAGATGAGAGAATTTTTGTATATCCATTATGAGGTTTGTAGAAACTTATATATGCCAAGAACAATGACATACTTTTCTAAACAGATAGATCTCTGATAACTAACAAAAGAAATACAAGTTAATGTGAAATACATAATCAACGGGATTGATATCCCTGATATCCCGAACACCCTCCCTCAAGTTGAAGCATGTAGGTTAGTAATGCCCAACTTGTCGATGAAAAACTCAAACTCTTTGTGGCCCAAAGCTTTAGTAAAGATATCCACTAGTTGAGTCTTGGTAGGAACATAAGATGGGACAATATTACCGGAAAGAATCTCGTCACGGACGAAGTGACAATCGATCTCTATGTGCTTTGTACGTTCATGGAAAACTGGGTTTGTGCCTATATGAATCGCAAATTTGCTGTCGGAGACCATCAGCATTGGTTCTGTGTGCATGACTCCCAAATCTGCGAGTACTCTCTTAAGCCATATCAATTGGGATGTAAGATGAGCCATTGTCCGATACTCTACTTCGGCAGAAGAGCGGCTCACTGTTTTCAGTTTCTTCGTTTTTCCAAGCCACGGGGGAGTGGCCAAGTTGGAAAAAGTAGCCAGTAACGGACCGGTGTGAGAGAAGACAACTTGCTCAGTCCGAATCACACAACCGTATAATCGAAAATCAGTGTCGGTACGAAGTAAAATTCCTTGCCCCGGACTGGATTTCAAGTATCGTACAACTCGTATTGCTGCAGCCCAATGTTCTTCTCGAGGAGCATGCTTAAACTGCACTAAAGTATGAACAACATATGAAAGTTCAGGACGAGTCACCTTCAAGTATATCAAGCTTCCGACGAGTCTGCGGCAAGGAGCCGGATCAACAAGTAGTGGAGTTGTAGAAAGAGCAAGACGGTGATTCTGAAGTATTCAAAAGTCAACTGGTTTTGCGCCAAGTAAACCAGTCTCGGTGATGATATCCAAACTGTATTTCCTCTATCACAAGTAGAACCATGTGCTATTTCGTGCAACTTCGATGCCGAGGAAATACTTGAGGAAACCAAAGTCTTTCATGTGAAAACAAGAAGATAGATAGTCCTTGAATTTGGCTATAATTGCAAGAGAATTTCCAGCAATAATCAAATCATCCACGTAGACGAAGACCCTCAATTCTGATCCGTTATCAGTCAACGTAAAAAGCAAATAATCAGATCGCGAAGCAACAAATTCGTAAGCTTGAAGAACAGTAGATAGTTTTGCAAACCAGCGTCGTGGTGCTTGTTTTAAGCCGTAAATGGATTTGTGAAGAAGAGACACTTGACTTGAATCCCGTGGGAATTTTTATGTAAACTTCTTCTTCCAAATCGCTGTGTAAAAATGCGTTGTCTACATCCATTTGGTGTACTTTATAACCACGTCCAGCTGCGACACCAAGAAACAATAAGATAATATCCATCTTTGCCACTGGTGCGTAAGTTTCCATTGTGATAAACCTAGCTTTGTAGCATTCGAGATTACCATCGGACCTGGATTTTATCTTGTACACCCATTTGCGGCATGTTGCTTTCTTCCCAGGAGGCAATGTGGTGATAGTATATGTTTGGTTGATGTCCATTGCTGTTATTTCATCAGACATCGCTGAATTTCATCGTTCATCTTGAACTGCTTGATTATAGTTTGTCGGTTCGATGGCTGAGATAATCACAGCTTGGTATGCACGATGTTGTGTCGAAAAATAATCGATGTTCACAAACAAGTTAATATGATACTCAGATGTGGAGGCAGAAGGAAGAGGTTTCTGCACTTACAGTATTTGTGACATAATTTTGGAAGGTGACGGATGGAAGCTTTTTCCGTTGTCTGCGACCCAAAGCCTTTGGTATTTCTGCCGATGAAGTCTCAGGTTCATGAGAAGTAGAAGATGATGGTAGATGGGGTTCTGACAGACTCGGTGATGATGGTGGTTCAGAGATCTGATCTGAATCAGAACCAGGGTCGTAAATGATGCTCAAATGGTTAGGTACAGGCGGAGATGGATTGGGAGGGATGGGCTCTCTTTGGTGGGCCGGCTGTGTTGATGGATAAATGGGCCCGTGAGGTTTTTCTGTTGGGCTAAGTAAAACAATGGTTTTAGATGCATCAGATACAGGAGTTCATAATTCCTGGTCCTGCAATGCTTCTTCTAATGTCGAAGAAATTTCAGAGTATGAGAACTCTGTTTCTTTGAAGACCACATCCCTGAAGACAAAATATTCTCGTTTTTCCAAATCAAATAACCTCCAACCTTTATGACCATAAGGATATCCAAAAAAATTGTATCGGCGTGATTTTGAGGCAAATTTGTCACCGTGTTGGTGTTGATTACGTGCGAAACACAATGAACCAAGCACACGAATGTGTGTATGGCGGTAGAATTTTGTGAAGAAGTTGATATGGTGTCTTACCACTCAACACCGAAGATGGAGTTCGGTTAATTAGATACTCAGAAGTAAGTATGCATTCTCTCTAAAATTCTATAGGTAAGTTTGCTTGAAACTGAAGGGCTCGAGCAATATTCAAGATGTGCATATGCTTTCTTTTGACCCGTCCATTCTGATTTGGTGTGCCAACACATGAGGTTTCATGATGAATTCCTTTCTCTCTGAACCGGTTTGTGAGGCACATAAATTCGTACCGTTATGGCTTCGTATCGTCTTGACTAATGTTTGAAATCTATGAAATTCAGCAAGTGTGATTGTGTTTTTTTCGATCATAAGAAATATCCAAACACTACCAGAGTAGTCGTCCACAATAGTTAAAAAATATCGTGCTCCCGAGAAAGAAGACGTTCGGTATGGTCCCCATACGTCGCAATGAATCAAATCAAAAACTTTGGTACTTTTGTTATCGCTCAAAGGAAACAACATTGTTTGGCTCGAAAAAATGTTTCACAAGCCTTATTTGAATTTGGTGAAACAACAATACCAGGAAGCAAATTAACAACTTTAGCGGAAAGATGTCCCATTCGGTTATGCTTGAGATCATACGAGTCAGTACCACTGGTTGTAAGCGCTGCAACTGCTTCCACACCGCAAAAATAGAAAGTCATGTTTTCTCTTTTATCCACTCCATTCACCATCCTCGTAGTGCGGTCCATGATCACAATGAAGTTATCAGCCAGTTGCAACACACATCTATTTTCATCCATCAACTGACCTATAACTATCAAGTCTTCTTTCATTTCCAGAGATAGAAAACAAATATCATAATCAGATTGGAACCAAGCGTAACTGTTCTTTCTTTCACTGATATTCGTTGTGTTCCAACAGCCAATATGACAACTACCGGGGACATATCATAGAGATCTGAAAGTGATTCAAGTTTGCCAGTCATATGGTGCAAAGCACCAGAGTCGAGAATCCAAGAAGGTTTTGAAAATGTATCTGTTAATTAATGTTTCGGTTGCACCCCGTCGTCCAGCATTGAGAAGGTGAAGAACAACCCTCCACTGGTCATCATTGAGCCCACTTACTGCGTCTATGTCTCGATCTGTCACCACCCGATTCGCGAGTTCCAACAAAGAGGAACCAGCAGAAGTCACGACATTCGCAAAAACAGGCATATAAGCTGGATTTCGTGGACCAATAGAGGCTCCTCTAGCACGTCCTCTGCCTCCCACAGGTCGAGATCTTGGATGTTCACCCCACAATTTGGGGTAACCAATGACTGCATAACAGCTCTCAGATGCGTGACCGGTACGATTACAATGTTTGCATATCACTGCGTTGTCGCGTGAGCATTGTTCAGGCTGAAACCGAGGCTTGGTTTGAACAGCAAAAATTGTCATTTCAAGCTTTTCCTCATGGATTCGGTTGTTGTTTTGAAGATCTTCTTCTTGCTTAACAATATGTAAGCTTCTTCGAGTGTGGGAAGATGAGTTTTTGCTGTCAAACTAAATCGTACCGTCTGAAACAAGTGTTCATCCAAGCCATAAAGAAACTGTTGAACCTGATCTTCATCACGGTCTTTCTCTTGCAGAGTGTCGAGGTCGCATTCGCACTTACCACATGTGCAAACGCGAAGAGGTCGGTATTGTGAGACATTGTCCCATATCTTGGTCAATCAGCCAAAATATTCTTCAATTGAAATTTCTTGTTGTTTGCAGTTGGCAAGATCTGCCTTGATTTGTTGATTATTCGGTCCACTAGTTATCGCAAATCTCTTTTTATTATGATCCCACAGATCCTTAGCATTGTCGCGATGAGATATGTTGGACAAAAGAAAAGGATCAATGGACATCTTAATCCATGATACCAGCAGTGCGTTGATTGGTCCCCAATTCTCATAATTCGGTGAGCCCACAGCTGGTTTGGGAATAGTTCTGTCTAAGAATCCAAACTTCTTTCGTGAGTAAAGTGCAGTTTTGAATGCACATGCCCATTCGTCGTAGTTTCGTCTCCGGAGAAGTGGTTTGCAGATTACAGCTACGGGATTATCGGCGGCGGTGAGATCAAACGGAGAGATGGTCCTCATGACCTCTTGTCGTTCGGTGGTGGTTTCGTTCGTGGTTGTCATCGTGTTTTGGTTTTGATTTCGATTGTGGATCTGTGTTTAGGTTTCTGTTCAGTGAGTTTTTAAAAAAAAAAATGAAAAGCAAATCATTGATACCATGATACGATCCATTCTGAGGTTTGTACAAGCTTATATATATGCCAAAAACAATGACCTGTTTAGGATCTTTGATAACTAATAAAGAAAATACAAGTTAATGTGAAATACATAATCAACGGGATTGATATCCCTGATATCCCAAACATTGTAATTGCCACTTAAATCCAAACAACCGCTAGAAACGTATGCACGGTCAAGATCGAAACTACGACCGAAATCAATACGGTTGGGATTAAAACCAAATAGTAAGAGTTGAAGTATATTGAGGATTCTACACAATCCCGAGAACTTGGTAATCAAGTTAAAGATCTCAATCAGATCAAAGAGGAGTTATGAATAAAATCAATTTGTAATTAAGTATATGATCATGTAGTTTAGGAAATCAGATCATAAGTTTGTAATATAAATATGTACCCAATCATTCAACGAAATATACAGAAAAACATTTATCTCTTCTTCTTCTTTACTCTATTTTCATGGTATCATAGCCTGAAACTTCTTTCTGAAATTTTGAATCGAATCAAAACACGATGTCTGAAACAAAACACGAACACGACCAATGGCGGAGCTCCGATTGTGACAATGACAGTGGAGGTGAGAAGAACCATATCTCCTTACGACTTGACGGCTGCTGACAATCCAGGAGCTGTGATTTCACACCCATTGCTGAAAGCCACGAACTATGACGAGTGGGCTTGTGGAATCAAGACTGTGTTGTGCTCCCGAAAGAAATTCGGGTTTCTCGACGGAACAATAACGCGACCTGTGGAAGGCTCACCTGATCTGGAGGATTGGTGGACCGTGAATGCTCTCCTTATCTCGTGGTTGAAGATGACGATTGATCCGGTTCTCAGATCGAACATCTCTCACCGGGATGTAGCACAAGACCTTTGGGAACATCTTAAAAAGAGATTTTCAGTGACAAACGGGCCTCGAATCCAACAAATCAAGGTTGAGCTCGCATGTTGCAGACAACGAGGGCTTGCGATTGAATCGTATTATGGGAAGCTCACAAAAATATGGGATAGCATGGCAAGCTATCAACCTTTAAGGGTATGCAAATGTGGGAAGTGTGAATGCAATTTGGGAGCTGCTCAAGAGCAAGATCGAGAAGAAGACAAAGTCCATCAGTTATTGTTCGGGCTTGATGACAATGTCTTCCGAACAGTGAGATCGATCTTGTGTCGAGGACTCCGATTCAGCCTCTTGAAGAGGTGTATAACATTGTTCGTCAAAAGGAAAATCTTCGTAGCGGGTCTAAAATCAGTGAAGAAAAGATGGACACCAATGCATTTGCTGTTCACACTAAGCCATGGGCTTGGATTGATGATAAAGACAAAGGTACAATCTGCAAGCATTGTCAACATGTGGGACATGCTTCAGAGAGTTGTTATGCGGTTATTGGTTATCCGGAGTGGTGGGGCGATCGTCCTAGAAGTCGAACAATGCAAAACAGAGGACGTGGTGCATCTTTTAGTTCTGGACGTGGACGTGGAACAGTTTCGTATGCCAATGTTGTTCATGTGCCAAACACTGTGAGTCGCGAGCATGCCCAGTACGTAATCATGGACAAAGACAGAGATGGTGGTAATGGGCTTAGCGATGACCAATGGCATTCGATTGTCGCTCTTCTGAATGCTGGAAAGAACAACACATCCACCGAAAAGCTGTCAGGTACAATTTCTTCCCCTCTTTGGGTTATGGATACAGGAGCATCACACCATCTCACAGGAAGATATGATATCTTAAGAGATGTGCGTGAAATGGCTCCGATTTTGATAATTATGGCTGATGGTTGTGAGCGTGTTTCGAATAAAGAGGGCACAGTGTATCTTGGCTCCAATATGGTTCTGCGATCTGTGTTTCTTGTTGAAGATTTTCAGTCAGATTTGATCTCTGTAGGACAATTGATGGATGAGAATCACTGCGTAGTACAATTGGCTGATCATTATCTTGTGGTTTAGGACCGTACTACGAGGATGGTGATTGGAGTGGGTAGGCGTGGAGGTGGAACCTTTCATTTTTGCAGCTCAGAAGTGGTCGGATCTGTTGCAATGCGTGAAGAGGATTCTTATGCATTGTGGCACAATATGGGACATCTATCTGCAAAAATAATTGGTTCATTGCCAACTGTCTCTGTTTCTATTTCTTCTGAATTATTGAATAAGGCGTGTGATATTTGTCTCCGCGCTAAGCAAACGAGGTCTTGTTTTCCATTGAGTACGAATAAAATGACTAGAGTTTTTGAGTTAATACACTGTGATCTATGGGGTCCGTATCGCACTACATCGCATTCTGGTGCTCGTTACTTTCTTACAATTGTCGATGACTACTCTAGAGGAGTATGGATTTATCTTTTAAATGATAAAATAGAAGCGCCAACACAACTGAAAATGTTCTTGGCAATGACAACACGACAGTTTCAATAGGATGTTAAAACCATACGAAGTGACAACGGATCCGAGTTCGTTTGTCTCACCGAATTTTTTCTTAATCATAGAATTGCTCACGAAACGTCATGTGTTGGAACACCACAACAGAATGGGAGAGTAGAACGTAAGCACCGTCACATTCTGAATGTCGCACGAGCATTAAGATTTCAAGCCAATCTACCGATTGAGTTTTGGGGCGAATGCATCTTAACTGCCGGATACTTGATTAATCGCACCCCGAGCTCTGTTTTAGGAGGAGGGACAACGCCTTACGAAAAAATCTATGACACACCACCACCGTATGAACATCTTAGGGTGTTTGGGTCCCTCTGTTATGCACATGATCAGAGACACAAAGGTGATAAATTCGCATCTCGGAGTATGTATTTCTTGGTTACCCTCACGGGAAAAAAGCTTGGAGACTCTATGACCTAGAAGACAAGGTTTTATTCATGTCCAGAGATGTGGTGTTCTGTGAAACTGAATTTTCGTTTGCAAGCTTGCTCGATACGAACGAAGAAGGAATTGATCAGGTACTGTATGTGCCTACTGGAGACGTAAGTTATCTCGAAGAAGAAGAACAAAGACGTTCTTTTGAGAAATTGGGCATGTCCTCATCAACATCTCTTATGGGCCACAATTGTGTACAAGGCCCAATTGATGAAACAATTCCACCAGGCCCATCTACATCACTTCATGGGTCAGATCTGATTTCTTCTACCTCCACCCACGTTGTTGAAACTCCAACACCTATCTTGATAAGAGAAAACACCGTCCATGTACCACCATCATCGTCAACTGCAAATCCGACAAATTCACCTTCCGATGCTGAAAATCCGACAGTAACAATGCTTTCGCAAGAGCAACTTGGCAGAGGTCACCGTCGTCGAACCCAGCCTGTCACTCTGCGTAACTATGTTATAAATACAGTCACAAGTCGAGCTCTTCAAAACACCAATGGCTCCTCTACTTACCCAATTCACAATTACATAGGTTGTACTCGTTTCTCCACTAAGCATCGAGCTTTTATGGTTGCAATTTTAGAAACAGTAGAGCCAAAAACCTACAAACAAGCTGTTGGTGATAAACGTTGGATGGGAGCTATTGGTACTGAAGTTGATGCACTTGAAGCCAACAATACTTGGACACTTGAGGATTTGCCTCAAGGAAAGAAAGCTATCGGTTGTAAATGGGTGTACAAGGTGAAATACAACTCTGATGGCACGATTGAGAGATACAAAGTGCGACTTGTAGCCCTCGGAAATCAACAGATTAAAGGAGAAGACTATGAAAAAACTTTTGCACCGGTTGCCACAATGGGTACAGTCCATTTGTTTTTACGTGCCGCTGCTGGTAATAGATGGGATGTACATCAAATGGATGTACACAATGCCTTCTTACACGGCAATTTGGAAGAAAAAGTTTATATGAAACTTCCACCAGGATTTGATTCGGTTAGTACCAACAAAGTGTGTCGCCTCCGAAAATTTCTCTATGGCTTGAAACAAGCACCTCGGTGCTGGTTTGCAAAATTGACAGCAGCACTCAAAGAGTATGGATTTCAGCAATCACTCTCTGATTATTCTCTCTTTGCATACAAAAAGGGGACGACACGATTGAATGTGTTAATCTATGTGGATGATTTGATTATTTCTGGTACTTCTGGATCAGCTATGACTGCCTTCAAAGATTATTTGTCTTCCTGCTTCCACATGAAAGACTTGGGACCATTGAAATATTTTTGGGGAATTGAGGTCGCAAGAAATTCAACAGAGATTTATCTCTCTCAAAGGAAATATGCATTTGATATAATAACCGAAGCTGGGCTGTTAGGTGCAAAGCCAGCAAGTTTTCCGTTAGAGCAACATCATCGTTTGGCTTTGTCCACCTCTCCGTTTCTTGCAAAACCTGAACAATATCGGAGAATGGTGGGGCGTTTGATTTACTTGGCCGTTACGAGACCTGATTTGGCGTACTCTGTTCATACATTGGCCCAATTTATGCAACAACCTCGTGAAGATCACTGGACAGCCGCTCTCCGAGTTGTAAGGTATCTCAAAAACAGTCTTGGACAAGGGATAATGCTACGGGCTGATAATGACTTCCAAATCTCTGCTTGGTGTGATTCCGATTGGGCAAGCTGACCATTGACTCGTCGTTCACTCACTGGTTATTTCATTCAACTCGGGACATCTCCGGTGAGTTGAAAAACAAAGAAACAACAAACTGTTAGCCTATCTTCAGCAAAGGCAGAGTATCAGGCAATGGCGTTTATGACGAAGGAACTTCTTTGGATAAAACCAATGCTGAAATTTATGGGTATCCATCATGACCAACCAATGCACGTTTACTGTGATAGCAAGGCTGCGATCCACATTAGCAACAATCCTGTCTTCCACGAACGCACAAAGCATATCGAGTCGGATTGTCATTTTGTGTGTGATGACATAGTCCGAGGCACGATCAGCACCAAACATGTCAGCAGCAACTCCCAGTTCGCCGACATACTTACTAAACCTCTTGGGAAACATCAATTCGATCATTTCAGAGACAAGCTGGACATCCAAGACTTGCACGCACCAGCTTGAGGAAGGGTATTGAGAATTCTACACAATCCCGAGAACTTGGCAATCAAATTAAAGATCTCAATCAAATCAAAGAGGAGTTATGAATAAAATCAATTTGTAATTAAGTATATGATCGTGTAGTTTAGAAAATCAGATCGTAAATTTGTAATATAAATATATACCCAATCATTCAACGAATATACAGAAAAACATTTATCTCCTCTTCTTCTTTACTCTGTTTTCAAAGTAAGCTATTTATTTACAAAGTGATATGGAATCCACTTTCGCTTGAGTCGCAATCACATGACCTACAAAGTGAGAAAGTAACATATGACCGACCAATAGATTCACAGAGAAAGTAACAGGTCTGGACCGTCTGGTGGCTTGGAGTCCAAGGCCTGGACCCATATGCTTTTAAATGTTTCTCTTTCTTCTTTATTTTTAATGTTCATTTCTGTCAACGTTTTTTTAATATTAGTCCTACAAATAGAAAATATACTACTTAAGTTTCGTTCGTTTGTTTATTTATTTATTCTGTTGCGTTTTATGAACTTCAGAAAAGTAAAACCAAATGAAATAGCTTATAATTGAGTTTGATATAACAAAATTTTCAGTTTAATTTGGTTTGGTTTTAGTTAAAAATGTAAATATAAAAAATTTCAGTATATTATGCAAAATATGGCAGTTCTTTTCCCAAAATCTTGAGTAGATTTTCACATTGTCCTCTGGAAGTATGGATGTTAAAAAGGGCGGATCCGGCCCGTTTAGGTCTAGCCCGTTTAGGTCCGGTCCATTTAACATGTAACCCGTTTAGGCCCGTCGGACATTACAAACTCGTTTATACCTATTTATATTTTTTTTTTTTAGCATTTTACACTAAAACATATAATTTAGATGTTATAATTTTTTTAACATTTTAAATTTACTTAAAAATTATTTCTATATATGGAATGTTGTTGTAAATTTGTAATTATAATACTATCTCAAAATATATGTGAAATACTAATTCCATCACAAATAGAATTATATAACAATAAGTTATAATTAGGTAAAATAATAGTGAAACAATTTTTGAAAAGAAAAAAAAACATAAAATGTCAACATGAAGAAAATTCGAATTTTGATTTTGGTCTTCTATTCTTCTTTGATTTTTGCAACGACCAGGTGCATACAAATATGCCAGTCTGTAATTCAAATTAAACAAATAGATATAAGTCAGAGAGATATATAAACATATATGCACCAAAAAGATAAATAGATAAAGATATACCATTGTTCATGGTGTACTTGAATCCTCTGATCTTGAACCTTCTATTCCTGAACAATTGTTGTCTTTCTAGCATCTTCATTGCCAATGTCGTTGTTATCTTCCGTGGTACCTATAATTTCAAATGTCAATTAGAAAACATAATTTAAAGTTAGACTTCTGTAAATCTTAAAGTGTTACCTTCATATTCTGCAAATCTGCGTAGCCAATTACGAGTGCAGAGTAAAGCTTGAACGTCCTTTGGAAGTAAGCGATTTCTGTATTGACTCAAAACCCGAGCTCCAATGCTAAAAGCTGATTCTGAGGCTACTGTAGTAATAGGAATAGTGAGCAAATCACGCGCCATATCAGCTAAATCACTAAGTCGATGTTGATTATCCTTCCAATAGCTCAAAACATCCAAATCTGAAAAAGATGATCTCGCTAGCCTCGGCTCATCCAAATAGATATCCAGATGTGTCTTTCTGGTTGCCAACACCAGCTTCAATGCTTCTTTCTAACTCAAAGAGATCCTGTAAAATAAAAATTCATATCAAATTAGCAATATCAATATTATGATTATGATATTCTAGAATTGGATAGAAAATGTTACTTACATTATCAAAATCATCTTCAGGCGGAGATTCAGTGACTATATCATGTGGAGTTGGTGTAGCAGAAACACCTGAAGAACTTCCCAATTTCCTAGTCTGGTAATCTTTGTAGAGCATAGTCAAATTCTTCTTAAGTTCTTCAATCTTTGACTTAGAAGTAGTAGAATCCACAGATTCATAAGCTTTTTCAAGCACCTGCAATTTCAATCTTGGATCTAAAATAGCTCCCATAGCCAAAATGATACTGTAATCCTCCCAGTACTTATCAAATTTAACCTGCATTTTCTGAACCATTTGTCTTATTTCACCATCATCACATCTAGCATATTTCTTCAACAACATCTCTATCCTCCATACTTGTGTGAAGTACACATTGGATGTAGGGTACTTGGAACCTGAAAAGTATGTAGTAATGACACTGAAAGGCTTCAACAACTCACATATCTTTTTCCCACGATTTCAGTCATCCTCTGAAGGCAATGACTTATAATGTGTGTCAAAAGACTCCATGCTTTCAAATGCTTTCCTAAACTTCAACGCTCTAACAAGTATCTCATATGTGGAATTCCATCTAGTTGGAACATCAAGTGATAAACCAGCTCCCCTCTTGATCCCTTCTCTCTCTACACAAGCTACAAAAGACTGTATTCTTTGTTGAGATGCTTTCACATATCTGACACTCTCCCTAATGTCATGTAAAAGATTCTTTGCTAACTTTAAGCCATCTTTCACTATCAGATTCAAGATATGAGCACATCATCTCACATGCATAAACTTCCCATCACATACCAAACCACTACCACTCATCATCTGAAGGTGCCCTTTCAGGATTTTCTGCATATTATTATTGTTACTAGCGTTATCCAAAGTAATAAAGAAATACTTTTTTCTCTAAACCCCATTCCTTCAAACACTCAAGAATCTTACTAGCAATCACTTCACCAGTATGTGGAGCCTGAAGATCACAAAAAGCCAAAATCTTACTTCTCAATCTCCAGCTATCATCAATGAAGGAGGCAGTCAGACAAATATACCCCATGGTAGTGGGACGAGCTAACCATAAGTCTGAAGTAAAACAGACCCGACCACGATGCTTTGCAAATAGCTCTTTCAGCTTTTCTTTTTCTATCTCATATCTCCTGTAAACATCAAGTGCAATAGTCTGTCTACAAATAGGCTGACAATCGGGATTCAGATACTTGTCTCTCGCTCTAACCTTCTCATACTCAACATACCAGAATGGTAAATCATGGTAAATGATTATCTCACTAGTCATCTCGCGATCTACCTTCTGATCATATCGAGGTCTATCTCCTTTCCTAGGCATCTTTGGACACGTATCTAAATGGTGCTTCAAGTGATTTGTTTCATGTGTTTTACTGTTAATCACTAACTTTGTACCACAATGGATGCACTTGGCCCTTTCTTTCCCATCTTCTTCAACCCCTACAGATTCAAAATCTTCCCAGACAGTTGAAGTTTTGCGTCTCTTACGTATAGCTTGAGTTGCTTGAGTTTTACTATGCTCTGGTGCTTGCGTTTCTGTCACTTCTTCATTCATCTCAATTTGAGCATCTTCCTCGTTCATATCTATTAAATCATTCTGAGCATTGAGAATGGCAATTGTTTCCAAAGATTCGAAATTCATTCTGAAAATTAACCTGGAAAAGAAACAAAATGGTCAAAATCATTAATCAAAGTCTAATATTACAGACATATAAGCAAAAAAAAATAATACAATAAACTCGTGATAATAGCAGCCTATTGCGAATTGGGTGTGCAGAGAAACTAATGGGCAAGTTTAAAGATTAAGATCAAAAGCATTTGACATTTCAAACAAACAAGGATCGTTCCTTCATTTTCTTCATTTTCGCGATTTCTCTTTTGACCATTTTGAAATCAGACATACCCAATGTGAAATCAGACATACCCAATGTGAAATCAGACGCAAAAGAGTGAGTACCTTTGTAACTAAGCTCTCCTCCTTGTCCAATTCGCCGCACCGATTCTTCTTTTCCTTTTTTCTGACTACCTTCGAGTTCTAAATCTTCGTCTCCTTGCAGGATTTCTGGAAACGAAATTGTTGAGGATTTGCGATTTGGATTTCGAGGGAGACTGTGACGATAGATTTTCTAAAGAATTTAGGGATTTCACTAGAGAAATGGTTGAATACGGAGAGAGAGAGAAAAAAAAAAGCTGGTGTGCATCGACGGAGAAATTGACGAACCTTAGTGAAACGAAATCGACAACCGCCGTAGATCAGGTAGCTTCGCGGTGTGGCTTTGTTTCTCCACCGTACTTGTTGGTTGACTTTTGAAATGGGAAAACTTTCTCCTCCGTGAACTGCAACGATTCAGCGATTCACGAAACTTTCTCCTCCAGAGAGTTGAAGACAGACAGACAAAGAAACTTGTTTATGAAACCCTAACATAATCGACCATAAATGATGTCGTTTTCCATTAAAAAAAAAAACAATAAACGGGTCTAAACGGGCTATCCATTTAATTGCGTTAAAACCCGTTTAATAAACGAGCCTAAACGGGCTAGCCCGTTCAAAGCCGTTAACATTTGGTTCATAAATGGGCCTAAACGGGCTCATCTTCATAAACAGGCCCGTTTAGGCCCGTTAAATCTGAGGCCTAATTAACATTTCTATCTGGAAGTACTCAGAGAAGGAATACAAAGAAGCACTTGAGAGGAGATCATACCGCAGCAAAGACAAGTGACTTAGAGCAAATAAATAACACTTGGGAGGAGATCAGTTCATTCCATCGGTTGTATATGATACATATGTAAGTAAACAAAAGAAAAATATATAACAAATTAACATAGTTTAACTCGAATGATATCTAATTAGTCCAAGAGTCGTTTGTACACTCGAATGATAACATGAAAACACGCAATCTGAATTTCATAAATCGTTGAACATTCTTAAGAACACATAATCTTGGTTGGCATAACTAGTCAAGGAAAAGGAGCATAGTAACTAGAGAGACATTGGAGGGATCCAGTAAGTTAGGGTTGTTGTTGTAGAGAAGGCTGAGAGACATTTGGGACGGAAGGAACGTGGTTTTCTAGTGGCGATATCGTAAACGCCATAGCCATCGCCTGCAAAATAGATAGAGTTAGGGTTTAGGCCTGGGAATGAGCTTGCCTTGACGCAGAAGGGCTCATTATTGCCGAGGAATATGCAGAGATCTCCAATGTTCTCAGTGTAACACATCCTTCTTTCTTCTTCCTCTCTAAACACCATGAAACGCTTTGTTCCGCGACACAAGAATGTCATCTCCTTGCCCGGTTGGTGGTTCTGAGCGTACCTAACATATTGAATTGTTGGTATGGTAATATACAATTTCTACATACCACTTGATTAGGAAACGTTGGCCTGAGGGTGACTCTACGAGGTGTACCGTCTTGGAACATGAGTCCAAGAGCTCCCACTCGGACTGGGTCAGCTCAGGAAGGTTGCAAAACCGCAACGCATGAAACTCAGAGCCGGTCCGATTCCACTCGAAGAAAGAATCCCAGGAGCCCAAGAAGTGGCCTCCAAAACTAGGAACGTAGAACTTTTGATCTCTCTTTGAATGCATAATCTTTGATTGATCGAAATAGTGGGGAGGGGTTGTAAAAATGACCAAATTCGAGTTGTCGAGTTTGCCACCAGGCCTAGAGAAATTGATCTGACGTCCTAAGCACTTGACAGCAACTGCAAAATCCTTACTTTGATCTGGTGAACAAGTCATTGCGGCGTTAGTGATGACGTCCACTTGGGTATCCTTAAGTTGAAACACGGGTTGCAAAGGAATGATTTTGGGGTTTGATTTAGAGCTCCAAGGATTGCAGTAGTCGCTAACGTATACGGCTTTATGTTTACCAAAGTCGACCGTGAAAACTCCCCATCCATGGGACATTCCGACAAGATACCCTTTACGCAACTCTCCGGGAAATAACTTATCTCGGACAACAACTTCATCTTCCTTGACCGGGTCAAAATAGTGGATATCGGTTATTGCATTACTATCCTCCTGAGAAATTCCATAGTTTAAGACACGATACATCAGGTAGGGGTTGGTGGTGGTGGAGGAGAACATCCGAAGGGTGTTGTGGGGTGGTGTCTGGGAAGCGTAAGGCAGTGAGAGTAGACATGAGAAGAAGAAAACAGTGAGTGATTATACAGAACTAACCAAAAGAAAGATCTCTGAGGCAGAGAGAGAGAGAGAGAGAGATCTGATGTAATTAATTAGGGTTTGATGATTTACCAGTTTGCGGAGAGAGAGCTTGGAAGAGAGAAGCAGAGACGGCATAGTTTGCTTGATGTGAAAAGCAAAACCCACTGAGAAACAAAAGGGTTTTCGAGTTAGTCAAGTCCCTAAGACCAAAGTGCAATTACATATGTGTCTCTCTCTTCCATTCTCCTTCTTCTCTCTGTTTCCACGTTTCTCCCCTTTTCCTTATTAGTATTATCAATGGTCCCGTGATCAAATTTGTACCCAAAAAAAAGATTCTGCACCAAGGATTTCTCTTTTCCTTAATTTTGTCACATCCTCAATTATTAGCATGTTTTGAATACCCCCACATTTACTATTTCTACCAGCCAACCACATGAATGTTTTTGATTTTCAAATCTTACTAAATCATTTACTTAGGAAAAATAAGAAGATGAATTAGTAAAATCGAAAACCCAACAAAAATGATCCAACTCGGAGAATCTGCCTGGTTTCCTTAGCTACAGTAACTAGATCCTGACCTTTGCTAGGAAACTTGTCTTCCAAGAAACTAAGAGATGAAGTGTTTGCAAACACATTTGATCGTCAGTCAAATCTGTACTCAACTTTTTCAATAACAGTCACGTTTATAGATAGAAGGGGGGATTAATACATTCTTGCACATAAAAAAAGAAAAGAAACTAAATCAAACATCATTTAGAAACACAAATCATAAAAAGACATAAAATTAAACCAAACACTCCTCTCTTCATGGATCCATTGTTTCTTTCGCCACCGTCGTGATTGTCTCCACATGGGTGTCTTTCTCTACCGTGAGAGTACACCTCTCATCTCTCATCAAGCTCTTCACTACGTATTTGGTGGGCTCACATTCCTCAATCGCTTCACCGTGTTCGTTCATCTTCTTCACCTTCTTCATATACGTAAACCTCATTGTTACGTATGGGCTTCCGTTTTGGTCTCTCCCGAATTCAAAGTTCTCTCGCACCCCAAGTAAATTTCTCACTCTCTCCGCTCCCGCTTCATGCATCGTAGCCAAAACTCCGGCTTTTTTGGCATCGGTGACCCCTCTTCTATACTCATTCTTTAGACCCTCTTTCACCGTTGTTAGATTCTCTTTCATCATTTGTCCAAGCCATTTCTTCTTTTTTTTTTCTTTCTAAGAAAATATTCTTGATGACATTAAAGAAGAAGAAGAGGAAGGAGATTATATAGAACGATAAAATAATCTTTTGTGAACGGAAAAAACAAAACTTCATCAAAAATAGGACAATCTTGTGTTGTTCTCGAACTCATAACCTAGGACTTAAAGCGACTAGAGAAGGACATTTATCATTATCATGTCCTTGATTGTTTTAATCCTTAAAATTATTCACTAAACATCACTTAATTAATTTTACAATAAAACTAGGCTTGGACCAAAAAACCGAATCTGAAATCCGAATCCGACCCAAAAAACCCGATCCCGATCGAGTTCGCTTCTAGAAAAATATCCGAATGGGGCTTAAAAGCTAGGTACTCCGGATATGGGTATTATCCGATCCAAACCGAAATCCGAACTAGTATCCGAAAAATTCGAAGTTAACTAAATCCATTAATCCATTTTTACCCAACTTCGGATAATTTGGATATTTTCGAATATTTTCGGGGTGAACAGTTTGGTGTTCGTAATTAACTAAATCCATTAATCCCTTTCAATTTCCTAGCAGAAGCGGAAAACCAACTTATTTGTTCGTTTGTGTACGCTTCAAGCTTTGTGTCTGAAAGGAGACTGTTGTGGGTGGCAATAACGAGCAGTCTTGGATCATAGCGGGTGATTACAATGAGACATAGCAAGCATTCTCGCGCGTTGGACCATTCTGTTGATCAGACAGGGATACGATACTTTCAGGATGTTGTTTTGGAGTGTGGTAACAGATTATGTGGGACTTTACTTCACCAGGTGGAATCGTCGTGATGCGGATCACATTGGTAAGAAGTTGGACAGAGCATTGAAGAATACATTTGTGTTCTTCGGGAATCCGGATAAGGTCCAAGTAAGGATAATAAAATAGGTGAAAGTTTACTGGGCACCCAACCATGTCCACTCCAGATTATTTTGGATAAACCAACCAATATGAACTTGCCATTGATACTTTCAAAGTAAAAGGCAGAGAGGAATCATCAAAAGGACAATAATGTCAAGTTTCAAACGCAGAGGATATAAGAAAAAAGATAGCATAATAGGAGAGCCATAAAAATCCCTGTAGGAACCCAAAACATAAACCCTGCGTATCAGATACATGCAAAAGCAAAGGCGTCTGTCTCTACTATAGTCTAAAGCCACCTCAGGAGGAGAAGAGAAATCCTTGTCCCTGCTTCAGTTTATTCTGCTAAAGTAAATCACTCTTCCCTGCGCAATTAAAATCTCAATTAAATTCCAAAATCATGTTTTAGAACATCTGCCTTTCAAAGGAGCCAAAAAAAACTAAACAAGCTGCCAGTTATGTTCATGTCTAGTGAAAATGGGAAGCAAATTTGGGTAGAGAATGGTGATGCAAATGATATTGTGCAGGGTACCTAATACGTTCCCATTAATTTTCAGCAATTACGCTCACACATACACAAAAACCCGTCAACAGATAATGTAATTCAAATCAGCAATCCAACTACAAACTAAAAGTTTCTCTAGCATACAAAAACAATCGAGAAGCTACGACTTCCCATTAATTCACTCATAAGACCAGGGCACCACTATCCTGAATCTGCTATGCCATCTACGAATTTTCTCAACATTTTCACAGATTAAGATCACCCACATGAAGTATCATTCTAGATATCAATATGGTAATAGATAATCCAGTACACAAAACATTACAGCCAAAGGTTTCTAGAGCTAGAGAGTGATCAGCTAAAAATTAGATAAAAGAAAATAAGAATCATACCATTTGATGAGCCAGCCAAAGAGGAAATGCTGCATAATGGGGACCTTCTCGAGCACTTCGACTTTGTACATCTTGAGCAAACCGCTATTCACTTTCTTCCAGTTTGGTACACCGCTTATATCATCAAGCAACGGCGAGTGCTCAGCGAACAAACCCTTCTTCACCTTCTTCACAAAGGCAATACAAGACAGGTACATGTATTCACTAGAGAAATTCTCCAAAATGTCATCGTTATGGATCGATTTCGGTTTCATATACTTGTGATCAATCAATTGAGAGCTCCCAAATATGAAAGGCAAGAAATGGTAATCATCAAGACCCCATACTCCATGAGACCCAGCAGGCTCTAAGCAATAAACCATCTGCAATTTTCGCATCAATTCCAAATACTTGACAAAAACCCTAGCCACCACACCATGATAATCCTCTTCCTTTACGATCCCCATCCTCGCTAAGCAATACAGCCACGCCGCAAAATTCGTCTCATGTCCTGTTCCGTAATCGATCCTACTTGCGTTCCCAAAGCTATCGAAGAAGTAAGGAACGATCTCTACAGTAGATCCTTTAAACTCATCGGGAAGAAACCCAAGGAGAAGCGACTCGCCTTTCTCTGCGAGACGCTCGTGCCATGAACGAAAAGATATGTTACCGTATCGAGACGACATCTGAACAGGAGGAATCTCGTCGATCCACTGCAACAAGGTCTCAAGGATTGAAACTATGGCGGCGACGGTAGGTGAGACATGGCAAGGATCTGATACCTTGTGTCCACGGATCGACTCCGAGAGAGAAACTACGAATCCTAAGAAGTTCTTACAAGAGGCTGATTCCTGGAAACGGCGGATATCGTCGGGGGAGTGGATTCTCTTGACGGGACACTCGAATTGATACGGCGGAGAGACGACGGGGACTTGCTCGGCGTGAGGAACGGGGGAGAGAATGATCGCCTGAGAGTTGTGAGGAAGGTTAATAGCCGGAGCTCGGATCGGGCGATAGTTCGGAGGCGGTGACATCTCGGGTAATGAAGCTAGAGGTGGCGGTTCAGAAATCGTTGGTCCGCCGCAGTTAGTACAGCAGCCAGATGGAGGATAAGCGGAGGAAACTGTAGCCGGAGCTTCGGAAGAAGATTTCTCCGGCGTGTGTTGGTCCTTTGAAGGTTCCATTTCGCAGTTTACAGAGACGGAACTCAGGCGAAATTGAATGTGCGAGAGAAAGAGGTTAAAAAGTTCCTTATGCCCAAATATTGTCTTTTTTGTGTGAAAGATTACATTAGAAAACTGGAGAAGAGGCCTTCTATTGGTAGTGTTGTTAAATAAAAGCCCAAATTGTAAGATGTTGAAGAATTGAGAGAATCTATCACGTAGTGATCGGTTTTGAAATTGGAAATTGCAAGCAGTCTCAAACAAGGATAGATTATATGCTCAAAGAGGTTTATTAAGATAAAAAATAAAACAGAAAATAAGATAGGCATGTTCTTTTGTTTAAAATGCAATAAAAGGAAAAGAGAAAATTTATGGCATGTTTTTTTGTTCATTGCTGCGATTGCGACTGCGACAAAGTAAAACGGCGATAACCGAAACAAGTAACAAAGCAAAACGACGATGGTGGAAGTGTCGTTGGAAAAGAGAGGTGTGATAAGAACACAACTCCACTTTACTGATCAAACGAAGATTACAAGCCAATTTAGTCAAGCTCTCCTCAAAACTTGACTAACCAACTACACTGAACCTCGACACTTCCACTATTCAGATTTTCAAGACTCTAATTGAGCTAGAGGATCCTATTTATACTATAGGTCCTTTACAACTTCCAATTCACTCGCTATAAACTTGCTGTGACAACTCATCCTCCTTAGCCACTTGTTGCTTCTTCTTCAGCTCAATGAGAACATGCCAGCTCAGCTCAGCAAGACTCGGCATGTAGTATCAGTCTGCATCCAATATATTCTGGAGCTCGAAGCAACTGGTTCTTTCCCAACAGCTCATTCACCAATACAGACCCTTGCCGAAATGTGTGACCTAGTATACTCTGCTCATACACAGCTTGTTTCCTTGGACCTTTGCCTGGTGAGAACAATCCCAATTTGAGTGACGATGTGTAAACTCTGGAGACAAGGCTTGAAACAGCCACTGTGTTATCGCTTTTGACTTGTCCAATTTTTTTTTTTTTTCCAAACATTAAGCTGCTGCTTTTTTTCTGCGCATCCAAGTCGTAGCTTGTACTTGAACATCCAAGTCTTGTAACATTTCCTCTGCTTCTGTCTTTGTTGTCAAGAATAATCACAAAGTGAATGTCCATTCTGGAGAAATAAAGCTTCTAGCAACCAATGTGTTAATGCTTCATGTAGATGTTCAAATAGCACATGTTCTGCAACTTCCTGTAATTTTGCAGGCCTATTTTTGTATTTGAAGTGCCAAGACTTGCAAAACTTCCTCTTCTTGCCTGGACTTAGTTTGTTCTTCTGCGGATACATTAAAAAACAGTGGATAGTAATACATGTCAATGTTATTTTCACACGCTGAAATGTGTTCCCCTGCACATTTGATTCAACCGGAGCACTGACACAGAAACTGATGTAGTTGTGGTTCCATCTTGCATTGAAGTTACGTGTAATCATAGAATCGTGCTCAGTTTCCTTATACATCCTATCAGCATCCCTAAAATTTCCAGTCCTTTCCTTAAAAGGAATGTGAAACCATGTGTATGGTAAACCTGGAGAAAACTGATGTTTAAGGTCGACAAAATCATGTGTTTGCTCCTGCGGTTTTGTCTGTCTCTGCTTGCACTTAAACATCCAGAACCTCAAAGACCATCGCTGACTTCTCTTGCTTAGCCTAGCAACACCAACATCACACAACTCTACTAAATACAAACTGTCTCTGGATTTACAACGATTCTCTTGTGTCTTGTTTTTGCATGTAAAGGTCCCAACTTTGAGAGATGTGTGTTTCTGCAACAATTGGTGTATATGTGGAAGTAAAATTTGTAACAACCAAAGTTTCAAATTATCCCTCGTTGCTGCTACTCTCTGAGCAATCATAACAGCAACACGAAAACCAGATTGTGAAGCATCAAAGTCAATGCCCAATTGGGTCTGTGAATCCACCGCTTTGTGTATCACTGCTATCCAAAAAACAGTTATTTTGGGAAGAAAGAATCGTGGTTTGGAAGTTTGTATTGCAGCTTCTCCAAACTGTTCCAAGATTGTCATCAGAAACGTTTTACACCTTAAAAACACCTCATTGCTTTGCAGATTGTAACAACTCAACACCTCTTCATATACGTTCCAAGAAACCAGTTTCTCAGCTTTGTTATTTCTGCTTCTTCTTCCTATGAGTGTATAATGTCCAATTGGTGGCATGAGACTACACAATTTCCTGTTTTAAAACTTGAACTTCCAAGCTTTAGGGAACCTTTCCTGCCTCAACTTACTCTGTACTGGCTGAGACAATTTACCGAGCACATGGAGTGCAACTCGTTTGTCATGAACATCTGTCCACGTTTGGGACAACTCCACCCTTTCTTCGACATATGAAATTTGTAATAAAGCTTTTCGATGATCAAAGAAAGCATCAAAGCCAAAACCACAGTGCAAATCCTCACCAACAACCAATGATTCGTTGAGAAATAGAAGGCTTGGTTCCAAATTAGAATTTGGTACCTGAAAACGTGGATACGATTTCTGCTGGTGAACCAAAACAATCTCCCGATTTGATTTCGTTGCCTCACTTGACTCATCTTCTTCGGAAATCATCTGTGACATCGATTCTTCAACATGAATCACTTCGGTTTCCAGCGAAATGGAGTCACGTTGCTTCATCGAATCCATGAATTCTTGCAGAATTCGTTTGCGTTCGATCCTTAAACGTATTTTCTCGGGATCATCGTCGTTGCCAAACATCATCAACAAATTTTCCCTCAATCGTTCCCAGCTTTGTAAAAGAAACAGCGATTGGATCCGTTGAAACCATTGTTGAGCTTCACCTTCCATAAAGCTTTGTGCAGCATTCAATTTCTCCTCGTCGGAGAACTGATATCGAAGAAAAAGCAGCTCCATTTGAAAAATCCATGGCTTCGGATCACCATTGTTGAAGACCGGAAACTCAACAAAATTATGAGAATCACCTGTCGATTGCATATTCTCTCGCTTCAACATCGTCCTCTGATATGGGCGTTGGTTCTACACAATTTCACCGATGAATCGCGATCTATCGATCCAAGAACGCTCACGAACGCACCAATTTGATAAGAACACAACTCCACTTTACTGATCAAACGAGGATTACAAGCCAATTTAGTCAAGCTCTCCTCAAAACTTGACTAACCAACTACACTGAACCTGGACACTTCCACTATTCAGATTTTCAAGACTCTAATTGAGCTAGAGGATCCTATTTATACTATAGGTCCTTTACAACTTCCAATTCACTCGCTATAAACTTGCTGTGACAACTCATCCTCCTTAGCCACTTGTTGCTTCTTCTTCAGCTCAATGAGAACATGCCAGCTCAGCTCAGCAAGACTTGCATCCTATCAAGGTGTCGCTAAGATGATTGCGTTACTCAAAAAGTGTCGCTATAAATTCCAGCGACAATGAAAAACTTAGCTAACAACACCGGCGATTATCTTCAGCGGCAGTTTTTGTCTTCGTCATAGCCGTTTGCTCTTTCATCGTTGCGGTCACAGTGTTAAACAAAAGAACATGCCATTAATTGAATAACACCAAAATTAGTAATGTTTTGATTGAATCATAAAAATGGGAAGAATGAGAGTTGTTTTTTAAAACAACTATCTAGATTATCTTACAATGATCTTTCTAACATACATACATATATATATATATATATATATTTTTTTTTTTTTTTTTTTTTTTTTTTAAATACTTGTTAAAGACCTACTTACAACATTGACTAATATCATGGACTTGTATTATCTCATAATCTTGAGTTTGTGGACTTGAGTCATGTGGGCTTAATAGAAATATCGCGTGCTTAACAGTTTGAAAGAGGGTTAGTAAATCGGGTTTAAACTCGATCATATAAGAAATATGAAAATAAGGAAAATTAAATCAAGCGGAAAGCTAAATTTGTGTTTGTTGACTGTTGAATGCTATAAGAACATGAAATACTAAAAATGGTGGAACTATAAATTTGTGACTTCTTTGGAGGAACTAGCAATCTGTGAGCTATTTTGAATCTACAATACGAGTGTGTAACTCCGTGTAAGTATGAATTTTCTTCGCTGCTAAAATTCTTGTGCAAGAATGTTTGATTGAAACACACAATCAATAGAGATGTTGAAACAAAACCTTCGTGAAAGATGATGAAACTGAACTAGAGTTGGAGCTGGAATTAGAATTATATCCATAGCCGATATATAATACATCATTGGACATTTCACATTTGTACCTCAAAAAATATTATTAAGGAAGCTATGTACTTGATGTGAGAAGCATAGCATCAAACCCATATATTGTTGTTGAGGCTGAAGTTCCTACTAATATTATAAAATCATCTCCTAGAATTCTATCTGCTAAAAGGAACGAAGAACAAAAGCATTGAGAAAAAGGATAATGTTTATGTAAAGAACTAAAAATCGTTTGTGCAAGATATGTTATGAATAATAAAATAAAAATTACTGCAAAGTATCAAACACCGAAAGTTAAACAGAGTGAAAACGTTCATTGTGTTTTGTCTAGTTTCGATGAAAATGCTTAGGGTGCTCTCTAGATACATTTGAAAATGCTTAGGGTGCTCTCTAGATACATTTGAAAATGCTTAGGGTGCTCTCTAGATACTTTGGGATGTATGGTTTTTGGATTTTAGATTTTGGTTTTTAGTTTTTAGATTTTGGTTTTTGAGTTTTTAGTTTTTGATTTTGCTGCAGATTTTGGTTTTTAAAAAAACTTAGATTGGTGAATTATTAGTTTTTGGTTGTATCTATATTTTTTTTTATATAAAAAACTTGAATTATAAGTTATTTTTTGTTTTTTGTTTTTATTTTTAGTGAGTTAGATTTTGGTTTTTGGATTTTGGTTTTTGATTTTAAATTTTGATTTTTGACTTTGCTGTAGATTTTAGTTTGTCTAAGAACTTGAATGGTGATTTATTTAGTTTTTGGTTTTTCTAATATATATATATATATATATATATATATATATATATATATAAAATTTTAAATTTTTTTTGTAGGATATGTTTTCATTTTTTAGTTTTTGTTTAAAAGATTTAAAATTGCTAAAATAAATATATAAAATTTATTAATAAGAAAATATTAACCATGCATATTTGTGGTTTTTAAAATAGTTTCTTATTTTACTGTAGATTTTGATTTTTTTTTAACTTGATTAGTTATTAATTTAGTTTTTGGCTTTGTCTATATATATATATATTTTTTTTTTGTTTTTTCTTAAAATTTGACTTATAAGTTATATTTTTTTAACGAGTTTAAAATTATTAAAATAGTAACTTACAAAATTGTAGATGTAATACCAAAATTTTATCGATAAAATATGCAAATATATTTATTTTAAAAATTTAAAAAAATAGTTAAATTTTAAATAATTAAGTTGATTTTATTGATAGAATATTTTAAAAAATAATTTTATTAATATGAGTTATTATTTTTGTATTTTTAATATTAGATTTTAGATGTCAAAATAATTACTTTCATTAGTTAAAAAATAATTTGGAGTAGTTGTTATTTTTTCAATTTTATCTCTTCATTTGTGTTTTAATTAAAAATAACAATATTTGAAAGAAAAAAAAAGACTCATCGGTAATTATTGTGAAAAAATCAAGAAAACATGGATTTTGGTTTTTACTTAGAAATAGGTAGTTTAGTCTAAAAACTAGTTTCCCTAAAAATTAGAGAATCAATTTTTCCAAAATCATGATTGGATAAAAAAGTGGTTTTTTGAAAAATAAAAACCAAAACAAGTGTAAAATCTACAAGACGTTAATTGTCTAGAAGAAGATGACTACAATTACGGTTTAGAAATAGGATTGGTAATTTTTATTTAACATGATCCACCAAATCATGTGTAAGAAAGTCAAAGCATGCATATATGTATCACGACGTTACCTTTTACATTACAAAGGAAAAAAAAAATGAATGGTGGGACAAAGATATCGATACGAGAAATTGAAAAACATTCGGAAAATTATAAAAACATACGTTACCAAACCGTCCCTACCGATCACCGACCCATAGCCCCAGGATGATCACGTGACCATCACGCGTCTACACTCGTCGAAGTTGGGCAAATCCACCGAAATGACTTTTTAGCATATATCGACCACCATGCTTTTTTTATTCAAGTTGTTTTTTTTTTTTTTTTGAATTATATGTTAAATTAATTCAAAGAAAAATATTTATACATCATATGCATCTTTAATTTGAGTTTTATATTAAAAAAGAGAAATTTTTTTTACCACGTTATCCAGAGATAGCAAATCAAGTTTGAAACCCTTCTTCGTATCGCCGATCACATGTACTTTGGATAGAGACGAGTTGGTTTCTCACTTGCTTGTCGATGAATTTGATGATGTGGCTGGGAGGGGTTGGCATCTCACCATGCCGTCGCGCTTTACGTTCCTTCCAAATGGTATGGATCGATGCGGATGAGAAGGGATTTTTTTTTTACAATCCAATTAAATGTCAATAATCTCTTTTCATATTTAATCACATTGTTTTTGTTTAACATGTACAAAGTACATGGGTTTGTCACAATGGCTAAGTACAATCTGTTAAACAATCTAAACAGGTCAAGACGGCAAAATTTCACAAATTTTTTTATTGGACTACGTCAATAAAAGTGTGTTTATCTTTAATTGCATGTGTTATAATCTTACTTTTATCTTTAATTTTGTTTTTACTTATCTAATTACCTTGTTTAACGAGCTGGATTGGCTTGTATGAAACATGTTCAAAATAATTGAATTTTGTTTGGCCTAATCCAGGCGACAAGATTTTCAGTCCATAATTTTGATCGGATTACATCTAAAATAATCATAAAACTATTTCAAAATCAAAAGGCAATAAGGGAAAAATGAGAATAATATTAATTGAATAAATAAAAGAATTACACTAGAATAATATTATTTTCTACTACCGACCAAAAAGACCCAACATTAGATTTTTTTGCTTTTGATTTTCAAACCATAGTGGAGCAAACCGACTTCGTAGGATCATACAAAGCGGGGAGCAAGAACTTCCTGCCGTTTGCACCATACGCATTGAAACTACCTCCCGTTGTAGTATCCACCAAAAGATTCCCAGCGTAACCAGGATAAGCTCCTTTCCCGTAAACGCCAGGACAAGCAGACGCAGCTTCGAGCGGTGCGTTTTGTGGGCCCTGGTAGTAACCATTACCGAACGGGTTCGTGGCGGTTCCAGCCAAAAGACTGGCTAAGTTAATCACCATCCCGTCTAGACCCACGTCATTGTTCGGCGCCACGAGAACCGGACTCTGCGGACCGTAAACCGGCGCGTGAAAAGGCCACGCGCATTGACCCGGGCATTGCGTCTCGGAGTTTCCGACCCAGATGTACGCGAATTTGGAGCCCCGTTTACCCATACCCGGAGCGTGTCCGTGGGTCCCGCATCGGCTCATACCAAATCCTTGTACCGCCACGTCAGCTGAAGTCAAAACGACGTTGACCGCGTTGCGTTGATCTCCTTTGGAAGCCAGTTTACGGATCTCTCTGTCTGTAAGAGATTTTCCGAGAGAGCAAGTCTCGTCGAGGATCTGTTTACCGAGAGTGAGGGAGAGAGGAGAAGAAGAAGGGTTTTTATCAGCTACGGCGAGTTTGTAGTATTTCTCGGTGGTTTTCCACCACGTGGCGACAGATGGTTGGTTGGGAGCAGTCTTGGAATGTGAGAGCGAGGCGATGAAATCGGAGATGATTGCTCTCTGAGAAGGCTTGAATTTTCCGTACCAGATTAGGTTAACGGAGATCTTGCCGGAAAGAAGAGCACCTTTGTGGTATTTCAATAGTTGAAACTGGTTTCCTTCTTCTTCAGCTAGTTTCCTAGCAGAGACACAGATTTGGAACAGAGACAGTAATAGAAAGAGTTTAAAAACTAACGAAGACATTTTCTTTCTTTTGATTTTCTCGGGAATGCCTTAAGAGAGAAAGCCAAGATTGTGAAGTAGTTTTGCTTTTGATGTTTAGATTTGGTTTGTGAGAAAATGGGGAGTGTGATGGGGCTATATATATCCCTTTGAGTAGATCATCTGATATATAAAACTAATTAAATGAATATTAGATTTTGAATACAATTTTAAATAATAAAGTCGAAAAGAAAAGAGAGTTAAAATGCTTTAAAGCGAAAGAGGAATGGAAGTTGCAGAGAAATAGGAAAAGATTCAAAAGAGAGTAATGGTCCACTGTACTATTGCCAGCTAACGAATGATCCATAGTCCCACACCTTTTCCATACAAGTTTCGTTTATCTTAAAATTTGAATTTTTTTTGTTATGATATGGTTATTAGTTGAACTGCATTATAAATTGCACAATTTCTTTTAACGTCGGGTTTAATAGGTAACTCTTTAATACTGTAATAAAATAATAACAACTAGTGATAACAAAAGTGTGATCGTGAGATCCGTAGCAAAGATTTATGTAAAAAAACGTATTATCTTTTATTGATTTTAGAAACTTCTCAAAACTAAAATCTTGTATCTAAACTTGTTGAATAACTCTCAACATAGCTTCTTATTTATAAGAATATATATCTTCTATTCTTATCAGAAATAGACAACTCATATTTCTATTAGAACTCTTAAACTAGAATTCTTATTCCTAATCGAATTACCTAACATTTTTCCCCGTAATTCGAACACTCAAATTTCGAAGGTCTTCAACTCCTATCAAGCTTCTCATTTCCGCAAACTTGACTTTGGCTAGAGGCTTTGTGAGAATGTTCGCCCGTTGTTCTTCTCCGGAAACATACTCCACATTAATTTGTCCATTTTCGATACACTCTCGAATAAAATGATATTTCTTGTGGATATGTTTGCTTCGGCCGTGAAAAATAGGGTTTTTGGTTAAGGCTATTGCGGATTTGTTATCGATTAACAATTGCACACTCTCATGCTGCCAACCCGTCACCTCAATTAGAAGATCTTGAAGCCATATTGCTTGCTTTGCCGCTTCCGTTGCCGCCATGAACTCAGCTTCGCAAGAAGATAACGCAACCGTGGGAAGTTTCTGAGAGCCCATGAGACTGGTGATGTCCCAAAGTAGAAAACGTGACCAGCCGTGCTTTTCCCGTCATCTTGATTTATTTCATGGCTGCTGTCACTGAAACCTATCAGCTTCTTGTCTCCTTTTCTTTTGAAATTAAGACCATAGCTCTTAGTTCCTTGTAAATATCTCAACTTATGTTTCATGGCTGCTCCATGTGAAGTCCTAGGGCTCTGCATGTACCTGCTCAACACGCCAACTGAGTAAGAAAGGTTCGGTCGTGTGTGTAACAAATACCTTAGACAGCCGATGATTTTCCGATAATTTGTGGCGTCTATTTCTGCTTCATTCTCAGCTTTATGTAGTTTTAAAATTGATTTCATAGGTACATGCACTCGATTACATGACTCCATTGAAGCTTCTTTTATTATCTTCTCCGCATAGGCTTCTTGTTTCAAAATAATTCCACGAGAACTTTGGAAAAACTCTATTCAAAGATAATACGTAAGCTTTCCAAGATCTCTCATGTCAAATTTGCTAGCCATTCCTTTTTTGAAATCTAGTATGACTTTCAACGTTGTTCCCGTGACGAATAAGTCGTCAACATACACGGCTACTATTAAGTCTTGATCATGCTCTGTTTTTCGGTACACTGCTTGTTTCTTAGAGCATTTTTCGAAATTCATTCCCCGTAGAATCTGATACAGCTTTGTGTTCCAAGCTCTCGGAGCTTGTTTCAGCCCGTATAGTGCCTTGTAAAGTTTGTAAACTTTGCTTTCTTCTCCTTCTTTCATGAAACCATCTGGTTGATGTACATAAACTGTTTCTTTTAATTCGCCATGTAGAAACGCATTCTTGACATCAAGGTGATGTATCTCCCAGCCTCCTGTTGCGGCTAGAGATGAGAGAAATTGAATGGTTTCCAATCAAGCTACAGGCGCAAATACCTCATCGTAATCAATTCTATGTTTTTGAACATATCCTTTTGCTACAAGGCGAGCTTTGTACTTGTTGATGCTTCCATCTGAATTTTTCTTTATTTTGAAAATCCACTTTAGGCCTATAGGATTCACGTCGGATGGTTTGTCAACTAGCTCCCATGTCTTGGTTTTATTAATTGATTCTATCTCGGATTGTGCTGCATGCATCCATTCTCTCGAACCTTCAGCTTCTTGATATGTGCTTGGTTCTCCATCAATGCTAAGCAACAATTCTTCGCCAAGTATATCTGCTAGCAACAAGTAATCCTCAAGGTATTTGGGTCTGCTTGTTTCACGATTTGATCTTCTCAAAACCGGATTGTTTTTGTGATCACAGTCTTGTGAAACTTCTTCTGGCCCGTTAATACTTCTTTGTGAATCCTGAGACGTGACATTATTCGGTGAAGGATCAGTATTCGTACCTCTCCTTCTTTCGGCCGAAACAGAGTCACCTTCTTTGTTTGAAATAGAGCTGGTTCCTTCTTCATTGGTTGAACGAAAATTTGTTCCATCATCTATGGTTTCTCTCCAAACCATTGTGAACATTCCAGGCTGTACACTTTGATCATCTACATGTAACTTGCTCCAATCCCAGCTACTTGATTCATTAAAGACTACATCTCAACTTACAAGAATTTTATTTGTGGAAAGATTGTAAAGTCGATACGCCTTAGTCCCTGGTTCTGTTCTGAGATATACAAGAGATCTAGATCGATCATCCAACTTCTTTAAGTTGATCGCTTCTACTCTTGCATATGCCTTGCAACCAAAAATTCTAAGGTGATCCAAGTTCAGCTTGTTTCCTTTGAATGACTCGTATGGTGTTTGATCATTCAGTGCTTTGGTAGTCACTCTATTGATCAAGTAAGTGGCGTGTCTTACTGCTTCTCCCCATAGGTGATTTGGCATTCCCATTGTTTTCAACATGCTCCTTATCATCTCAAGTAATGTGCGATTGCGCCGTTCAACCACACCGTTTTGTTGAGGTGTATAAGGGGCTGTGAGTTATCTTAAGATGTCATTGTCTTCACAAAATGTTTGAAAAACGATAGAGGTAAACTCTACCCCCCTATCGGTTCGAAGCATTTTGATCTTTTCCCCCGTTTCACTTTCCACCAAGCTTTTGAATTTCTTGAATTTTCCGAAAGCTTCACTATTCTCCTTTAACAAGATAGTCCACATGTATCTTGAAAAATCATCAATCAATACAAATATGTATCGATTTCTTGTTGTGGTTGATGGTGTGATGGGGCCACACAAGTCTCCATAGATTAATTCTAACTTGTGTTTCGTTCTGAATTTTGTTGCTTGTGGCAATGGTTGTCGAGTTTGTTTTCCTACAAGGCAGCACTCGCATATTCTTTTCTTGTCTTCGAAGTCGGGTAACCCATGAGCTAGCTTCTTCTTGGACATTATTGACATTGTTTTAAAATTAACATGTCCTAACCTTGCATGCCGTCTCCAAGTTTCGTCATCAAGTTTGGTGAGTAAATTCTCCGGAACTCCTATTGTGAGTTGTATTTTGTACATGCGGTTAGGGGATTGAAGTACTTTCATGAGCAGCCTTCCATCGGAATCATGCATGGTAAGATAGTTTTCTTTCAATCTTACATCGCATCCCATTTCTGTAGTTTGTCCTAGGCTGATGATATTGCTTCTAAGGTCCGCAATCCAATAGATATCATTGATTATTGTTTGTTCTCCGGTTTTTGCTTGAACTATTATCGATCCTTTTCCTTTGATATCTACACATGACTCATCTCCAAACTTGACTTTGCCTCTTATATTTTCGTTTAGCTCCGAAAAATAGGATCTTTTTCCCGTCATGTGGTTACTGGCACCATTATCCAAGTACCAAGTACTTAGTTTACTTGCTTCTTCCTCTTTGTATTTGCTTGGGAATATTTTTTGCTCATTCAAAAATACCATCTCGTGCATGTAAAGAGCTGCATCAGCCTCCTCTGTTTCTGCTAGGTTCGTTTCTTGGTGATTTGTACCCTTTTTGGGACACATGTTAGCGAAGTGCCCCTTCTTGTCGCAACGCCAACAAGTAACATATGATCGATCCTTCCTTATTCCTTTGTTTTGATTCTGATCATTGTTGTCTCTTTGTTGTGTGTTGAAACGTCCTCTTCCACGGCCCCTTCCACGATTTCTTCGGCCTCTACCTCTGCCGTTAAGACCACCTCTTGAAGTTTGCTCGTAGGACGCATTGAATAAGAGTTTGTTCTGATCAACTCTTTGATTCTCTCCTCCTATTCTTTCTTCGTAAGCTTTTAACCTACCAATTATGTCTTCAAAACCAATTGTCTTGAGATCTAAAACTTGCTCTAATGAAGCAACGATGTGAATAAACTTGTCTCTAGGTAAACTGCTCAAGAATTTCTTCACAAGTTTATGTTCTTCGATGTGTTGTCCTAGAGCTGCTGATTTGGAGGCTAAGCTCGAGATTCTCCCAGCAAGATCATCAATTTTTTCGGTTTCATTCATTGTCAAACGATCGAATTCTGAGGCAAGAGTTTGAAGTCTTGCTTCCCGTACTCGGTCTGCTCCCAAGTGCCGAGATTTTATTGCTTCCCACATAGCTTGAACCTCCTCTAACTCGCCAATTTGTAAGATCAAGTTTTCGGGATGGATTGGAAGAGTAAAGCCATCGCAATGACATTCTTTTCGCATCCGTTGTGCCTGGTTCTACCGCCTCCCAAACTTCATGAACTCTTAATGTCACCTTCATTCTCATCGCCCACACGGTGTTATTAGTGGCGGTGAGCATTGGACATTGAACTGACGTGATCTTCGGTTCCTTCTCTTGTGGTGCTGTGACGATGGCTTTCTCCATGTCTTCGGTCTTACGTTAATTCAAAGTCGTTGGATTAAACGCAAGCTCTGATACCAAATGTGATCGTGAGATCTTGTTCCGTAGCAAAGATCTATGTAAAAGAACGTATTATCTTTTATTGATTTTAGAAATTTCTCAAAACTAAAATCTTATATCTAAGCTTGTTGAACAACTCTCAACATAACTTCTTATTTATAAGAATAAATATCTCCTATTCTTATCAGAAATAAACAGCAATTCCTATTCTTAATCGAATTACCTAACAAAAAACAATAAAAACTAGCTGTATCAAAATGGTATTATCATTTTGTTGATACCATTATTATTTACTGTTATAAATATAATTATTAATAGCTTTTTTTTTTTTACTATGTAATCTTTTTTTGGTTTTATGTCATCAATTTGTATAAGTTTTAGTTTTTTTTTCCTTTTTTCGGTAAAGAGTATATGTTTTAGTTACCCAATTTTATGAATATATTTTGATTTGGATAAGACTCGGAATGAGACATAGGATTCTTATGGTAAAGCTGTAAAGGCTGTGTTTTTTAATTAGTAATAGAAATTTTATCAAGTTGGAATGATAAAAAAAAGTGCTGATAGTGAGAGTGTAATATCTGTATTACGCACTGTAAAACACAATTAAAGGTTTCATTATTGTGTCAGAGTGAGCAATAGTTACATACAGCCAAAGCTGATAAAAAAATAAAAAAAGGAATCGAAATTGACCGTATGTGTGACGGAATATACAGCTTAGATGAGAATAAAATGACGAAAGTACCCTTGCTTGCCAGCTGTGTTTTTGTTTAAGCGCGTGGCAGTTGAAGAAAAAATGTGAAAACTTGGGAGAGAAGTTGGAGCTTTTATCTTTGGACAGCCTGGATAATAATAACTATATATTTAAATTTCGAATGAATAAAAAAGATAATTTATTAATATAGGAAAGTTGGGTTGGAGGAGAGCTATGGGAAGAGTGTCCAGCTGGCAGAGGAACATAATCCATAGGTAGAGAGCATTTACTGACACTATGTCGACACGTGACCTCACGCGCTTCCACGTCATCGATCTGACTTGTAAGTATGTACTGGGAGAAGGTGAAGCTCGTGATTGGGGAGCTTGTAAGGTACTAACTTACACATTAGCTGGACCATGGTTGGCTCTCTCACACATTATTCGCCGACCCGCACCGTTCAAGTGTCTTTTTTTCTATACATATTTTTTTTTAAATGGGTATCCACTAATCTTGGAAGCCTATAAAAATTCTACTTTTCTTGTTTCTTAAAACGTTCATAACGATCAACCATAATCAAAATTGCCGTGAAATAATTCGAATTATGATCCTTCAACTAATATGATGAATATTCAACCATTCGACTACTATAAATTGGTTTTTTTATTATCTAAATATATACTTCATCCGTTTCATAATATAGGGTATTTTGAAGGTTTTTTTTTTCAAAATATAAGATATTTTTACATTTCTATGTAACTTTTTACTTTATTAGATATTATGTGACCAATAATATTATACAGTATTTTTCATGATTGGTTGAATAATTTGTATTTTATATATTAAATAATATTTTTCGAAAAAAAAATAATTTTTTAATCTCCGAACTTTTAGCCAAAACCTCTTATATTATAAAACGGATGGAATATATTATTAAGATGTGTTTAAATTATTTTAATATAACTACACGAATATGTGTTAAGGTTTGGGGTGGACAAAATTTTTGGCTAGTCCAGTTCCGTCCCGTCCTATTCCCAATCTTAATTTTCTGTTAAAACACTTTCGATTTTTATTTGGGAATGGAACGGAGAAAAACGGAAATTCTCGAAATCCTATACAAAACAAATTATATATTACATAATATTATATACAAACTTAATTTTTAATTTTTATTTTTCATATTTTTTATCGGCGTAAAAATTCTATTCTGTTTTTGAACAAAAATTGACCTTACTGCCTAATCTACCGGAGCGAAGCCTATTAAAATTCTTGAAACGAGTTATGTCCCTGGAAATATAAATAAGTAATTGAAGGCAAAAATGAAAGATTTCGTGAGACTCTACTTGGCAAACAGATCGATTATTCAGAGAGTTCGGTAATTATCGCTGAACCTTCACCAAAAATCAAATTCATGTCCTAACGCAAAAGAAATTGAGATATCATACCAGTTTGACACAATCAACATAACCAAAGTTACTAATTATTATATCATATTATATAAAATAATAATTAGTTTCCTATTTTGTAATGTTTTTCTAAGAAATTTCAGTAATATAATTTCAGATGACAAAAAGAAAAAATTATATGATTGTCATATTCATTTTTTTTTTTTGAAATTTTCGTCCCGTTCCATCCTATTTTTCTTCTAAATTTTAAATGAGACGTAAATGAGACAACTATTTTAATTTCTAAAATTTCATTCTATTCTTATTTTCGTAAAGTTATGTCCGAATTCCCGTTTATTTATCTTAATGGAGATAAAAACGTTTACCAAACTTTGATATGCGAAATCACCACAATTAAACATAATATTATCTATCTGCAAATATCATCTATACATTCACAATCAACATGCAAATGAAAATTCCCAGTGCATGAATTTATGACATATTTTCTTGACAAAAGAAAACTAACAGTAGCTCGATTTGGTTTATTTTTTCTTTATGTTGAATTTTTTTCTATTGATACATCGAAAATAAAAATATATATAAGATGCTGCTAAATTTTTACATGATGAAGAAACGTCGGCTGCGTTAGAATTATCGACGAACGTAAAATACTTAATTCGTCCACGAGGGAGCAAAGCAAACTAGGTTTTTACGGATGAATTGTGAAATTTTTGCTCCTTTTACTATCTTTCAAATGTCATCTTCCTGTCACATTAAGACGGCCAAGAAGATATCCGAGATAACAATAATGAATTCGTCATTACGAAAATTCTCTGACACTCAAATCAAAATATATCAACGTGATTGGACATGAGTCGTTTTTACTGGAGGAAAGTAGTGGTTTATGTTTTGAGCTTTGGTCAAGACGATCCAAAGCCCAATCTTGTATTTGGTATATGTCAGAAAAAAGCATATCGATTCTCAGAATATAGTTAGGGTTCTCTGAAAATTGACATTAATCATAGAATATTAAATTATGGGAGAAGGATGTATTGGGCGAACCTTCAAATGTTCGCATTCCTCCTCCCGACTATGAGTACGAGTGTGTATGTGTGAGAGTTGTTCCTTAATAGACAAGCGAATGTCTTTCTTTTTGATGGATCGATCTCTAATGCTTTAATATCCCATGTCCAAATCTTTTTCTCTAAAATGGTGAGAAGAATATTTATAAAAAGTGTTAGATGATTTATGTTTGGGAATCGAGTAATGTATTTTCGGACTGGGTTGACATAATCGTAGGATCTAGAAGACGAATGATTATATATTTTTGGTGGTAATGAAGTGACTGGACTGTTTCGTGTAATATGTTTTTCTTTCGATTTGATGGCATTTTGGTCAGACGAAGATGCTATGTATGTTTGGATGTAAATATTTTTTTATACTAATACTTTTATGCTTTGTTAGCTTTTAGTGGTTTGGAAAATGGCCCATTTTTTGGAAATGTCTGAAAAGTGACTATGTAAATTTAACTCATGAAGACGCTATTATACAAGTCCGATTGCGGAGGTTGACCGCAAACTGGTCTTTTTGAGAGGCCAAATTTTGTCGTGCTGCTCATGGAATCATTCCGATGAAGTTTTTCTACGTGTTGTTGCATGATTGGTAGGCGGAAAATCACCGCAAACAATAATTGATTTGAGTTTAAGAAAAAAAAAATTATGGTATACCTATGTTAAGTGTTTAAACAAATTCATAGTTAAATTAGTTAAATTAATAATAGTATAAATGCTCTTGTAGATTTAGGGCCTGACTGGTTTAAATGCAGCGGTGCGGATGCGGTTGCGAGAGTTTGCGGAAACAGGCAATAGCGGTTTCTAGCGTTATTGAACCATTTATATGACTGGTAAAGTGGCTGGAAACGGGTGCATTTGCGGGATGTTTATGACTGATTTATAGTGGATGCGATAGCGAATTTACATAAAATTATCAAAATACACACAATATATAATTTATATAAAAATCAAAAATATATTATTATAAAAATTTTAAATTAGATATTTAAAAAAAAATTAAAGATGTTTGGAACATTTTATATATATACAATAATAATATTTTTATAATTATTAAAATTAAAATTGAATTCAAAAATATATTATTATAAAAATAAAATTATATATTTTAAATAAATCATAGAATAATTAAATAGTATTTTTACAATAATTTTTTTTTATAATTACAAGTTTATTTTAGTTTAATTAAAATATATATCAAATGTATATAATTTTATATGATAATATTTGATATAAAAAGTAAATTTTTTAAAATAAAGTTTTTTGTGTGTAAATTTTAGTTTATTATTTAAGATAATATATTTAAAGAATATATTTTTTTTAAGTACCCGCAACCGCAAACGCTCGTGGGAATGAGTTTTTGATTTAGAACGGTTCCAAGCAATATAAAACGGTGCGGAGCGGTATAAAGCGGTTTATGCGATTGTTGTCAAACACTACCAACCGCAACCGCCCACAAACATAGCATTTGCAGGTGGTAACGGGTGAACCAATCAACCCTTTACTATTCATAAAAAGAACACTTATTTATATCATATTTGTTCAGATAAATTTCATTTACCAGAGTAAAACAACTCAACTTACGAGTGGGTTGGATTAGTTAAAATGGGTTATCCCTAATCTTATCTGTTCATCATTTCTTGTGATCTCCGCCTCGTTATTCTTTTACTTCAAAATACTACAATCTTCTTACAGGGAAGATGAATCACTATATGTCTCAGTTCATGCACCTTTCTCTTGTATACGCCAAATAACTATTTATAAATTACATTGAAAGTAGGAAATAAACGAATCCAGTACAACTACTTGATCTATATTTTATCCTTTCTCTTGTCATGGAATTCTGAGACGCATTGTCTAAATTTTGGTAGCTAACTAGCCTAGAAATTTGACAAAAGATGAATTGTTCAACATTAAAATTCGGGGAACATACATCAACAAAATTTATGCATCGTCAGCTAAATAATTATAGAGAAGTATGAATGTGATTTCAGCTAAACAAATTTAACCTATATATGGTTTTAAACTAGACAAAAATATCTTAATAACATTCAAATATGCAATTTACTGTTTAGCTTCTTTGTTACATCTTCTGATCTTGAATATATGTTCTCTCATATCTCTTTCAAATTGTAGATTTTGGTGCTGTTAAACTATGACATGATTTTGAGCAATATAATTTAAGTTCGTGTACCTAATTTTTTGTTTTCTTCGATAACTAGGGGTTGACAATCTGGTTTACGATTAAGTTTTTTGGTTTTGGAATTTTTCAATTTTATAAAAAAATAAAACTATATAAACCATTTGTTTTGTTTTGTGCAATTCTAGTTTGGTTCGATTTTATTTCACTTTGATTTTCGGTTTAATTTCACTTTGATTTCCGGTTTGTTTTTTTTTTGTTAAAAACAACTTTAAAAAAGTGAATTATTTCATATTAAAACATTTATGTAATATAATTATAATTATATATATATATATATTGTCAACTGAGATTATAACATTATTTAATATAATTATATTTTAATACATATATAATTAAAATAAAACTTTTAATGAAGTTCAATTTATTCATTTCGATTTGGCTCAGTTACACAAATTAATTTGTTTTCAGTTTTTCTGATTTTAAAATAATGAAACTAAATATTTCATAACCAACTTTGGATTTGTTTCCGGTTTAACTATTTCAATGTTGTTCGGTTAAGTTTTCTTTTTTTTGTTGTGGTTTTTGCCTATTCATAAACTGTTATGTAGCTAAACTTAGATAAATTGTAGATAATTTAAAGATTTAATGAAAAAATCTATCAAGTATAAGTAATTTTATTTTTAAATCATCAACTAAAATTTTAACAAAAAACTCAAACAAGTAAAAGTTTTTTTACCGAAATTAACCCTATATCTATAGAAAACGGTAAATAGCTTCTCTTTAATGAAATACATCACTCTGATTTGTTAAAAAAAAAATGCATGTTCATGATTTGATGGTAAAACGACATTATTTCTTTTAATAACAATATCATGTATTTATGTTCGATATAGAAAATAAATCGATATCTAAAACTGTGTACAAATCCTAAATTTAATAATGTTTTTAAAAAAAATTATATCGTTTTATCACCAAATCGCGAACATATAATTTTTTAAACAACTTAAAATTTTGTGTTTCATTAAACATAAGCTATTTCAATTTTTCTGTAAACAAGTTGATTTCACTAATTTATCTTTAGTTTTGAAAGATTTTTTGTTAAAAAATTAATTGAAAATTTTAAAAGGAATCCACTAATATTTGAGAATTGTTTTCATTAAAAGCTCTGTAATTTATAGTTTAATATGCATAAAATATTAAAAATTGTGCAGTTTACCTTTTAGCCTCTTTCTCTAATTAAAGAATTGGTCCTACTAAAATGATATGTGAGATAAAAAGAAAAAAAGAAAAAAATGATACGTGAGGTTTTCTTGTTTTAGTAACATATATTTGGAGAGAGAAAGAAGGTAAAATGCATTACTGACAACAACAAAACAAATAGTAAAAATGAATATCGCTCGTCGATACATAATAATATTAAAAATAATAATAATAAGGGATTTTAATGGGTCGACGATTTGTATCCCCCAAAAACTTTCATATATCGTCAGTTCCACATAAAGTATAAGCCTCTTTTTAATGCTACACACGTTTTAATTTCTCGATCTGTATCCCCCAATTTATACTTTTAAACCCAGAACCACACAAAATTTAAATTTCACGATTTTTACTCAAAATCACGATTAGATTTTAATTTAAACCGGTTTTAATCTCCAATTCGAGTTAAACCGAAATGACGATTCCGACCGACCCGAAAAAACAAATGATCCAATTCATAAAATCGATAAAAACAAATGATCCAATTCATAAAAAACAAATGATTCAGATAAAATCCAAGAACTAAACGTGTACGAGCTAAACGAAAGAGATCGAAACAGTCCAGCAGTTTTAAAACTTGGCAAGAAACCAGAGCTTTGTCTCGGAGATCTCGTCCCATTCACAAACAAACTCTACACCGGAGATCTCAAAAAACGCGTCGGAATCACCACCAGACTCTGTGTCTTGATCCAACACGTCCCGGAGAAGAACGGTGACCGATTCGAAGCCACTTACAGCTTCTACTTCGGTGACTATGGTCACTTGTCCGTACAAGTACTTTACTTGACTTACGAAGACACGTTCCTCGCCGTAACCGGTGGCTCCGGAATCTTCGAAGGTGCGTACGGACAGGTTAAGCTTCGTCAGCTTGTGTATCCGACAAAACTGTTCTACACTTTTTACCTTAAGGGTATTGCTGATTTGCCATTAGAGCTCACCGGAACGAAGGATGTGAAACCGACCCGACCCGAAAACAAATCAAATTCGCGGAGAACTAAAATATTAGTCTTATTTCCTAATCGGAAAAAAACTAAAGACACCGAACCGCCTCTTCATGTTGGCTCTTTCCTACTCCGCTTTTCTGTGTTTTCCGTCGTCACTGTCGCGACGCACAATTCGATTCGTTGACTTTTAAGCTAATCCGGTCTCTCTCTCTTTATCTCCTTGACTTTCTCTCTCTAGAGAACATCTTTTCCCCAATTTGGCCGCAGGTTAATATTTGATTTCTCTCTTATATATTCGTCTCCGAAAATCGAATTCTTACGTTTCTCTTGTGTTTCTTCTGTCTTTTTTTTTGTTCTCACTTACTAATTGGATCAATTGGCTTTTTCATTTTTTTCGATTTGTTTTTTCGGGTCGGGTCGGGTTTTTGTTTTTTTTCGGGTCGGATCGTCATTTCGGTTTAACTCGAATTGGAGATTAAAACCGGTTTAAATTAAAATATAATCGTGATTTTGAGTATAAATCGCGAAATTTAAATCTTGTGTGGTTCTGGGTTTAAAAGTATAAATTGGGGGGATACAGATCGAGAAATTAAAACGTGTGTAGCGTTAGAGAGAGGCTTATACTTTGTGTGGAACTGACGATATATGAAAGTTCTTGGGGGGATACAGATCGTCAACCCGATTTTAGTGAAAAAAGTTTCAAGTTTCGTTCGATTTATTTTAAATTTATCAACTAAATTATTAATTGGAAAAACCTTTCAACTAAGGGACCTCAAGTATCGTCTGATCCATTTACTCCACTAAATTAGGGATGGATAAAAAGACCGAACCCAAAATATGAACCTGAACGCGACCCGAAAAAGCTGGTTCGGATCGGGATCGATTCCTATCAAAAATCCGAATGTGACTTAATGGCTAGTTATTTTAGGTATCAGTTCGGTTCGGATACTGAGAGCCAAAATCAGAACCGAACATACCCGAACATATAAAATTTTGTTGGTTTCAAAAGTCAAAACATACGTAGGAACATAATTTGAGGTTATTTGTTTCAGTTGTTACTTTGTTTAATTTCGGGTTAATGAGTACTTCGGATCGATTTCAGGTATTTTTTTCAGTTTTGGGTGAAAATATCCTAACCGAACATTATCCATAGTTACTTCAGGTAAAGAATAACTGATCCAAACCGTATCCGATGGATATTCGGTTACGAATCGATCCCAATCAAATTACCAGAATCGAACTGGATTCGATATGAACCGAACCGAATCCGACTCGAAAAATTAAATCCGATGGGACTTATAACCTTGGTACCAAAATCCAAAAACTCGAAAAACCCGAACCAAACCCAAACGGATACCCGAACATTCATGCCTAAACTAAATTATTAATGAAAAAACTCATAACCTAATTTTTTTTAATGAATAAACCTCACAACTAAGAGATTTTAATTAAAAAAATCTCATCACCAAAACCTTAAATCGATGTCGCTTAATCTCATCATCAAAACCTTAAAACGATGAACGTTTGGCTTGTTAAAAAGTGACGTGTGTATTTTCTTTTAAATATAAATAATATAGCGTTTGTTCACAAATAATATCAAGTTTCAGAAATTCATAATGTCGATTTTAAGACGTCTTTCATCTTAGACGTCTTTCATCTTAGACACGTTCAATTCGTGAAATTCTACATGGATTTTTCAACTTTCATCGTTTTAGGCAAATAAAAAGACAATATCTTAGTCATATTGATTGTTTCAGATTTCCAATCGATTACATCATGTATTCAATGTTGTTTCTAAACAAACATTGCATTATTTAATGTTTAAATAAAATATACGTCATTTTAACTTTTGGTGTTGCTAGTGTGTCACTGTAAAAAAAAAAAACCAAAACAAAAAAATATTATTATAGTGCAATTTTTAGTGTTGAACTCGAGTGAATTTTAATGTAAATTTAACACTATTATAGTGTTTTTGTGTTGGGTTGGAGATGGCCAGTCTTAGAGCAACTTCAACCAAATAGAAAAACACTTTTTAGTGTAAAATTTGACTCCAACCGAACAACAAATATCACACTATATTTTGGTGAGACACCGTAACAACGGTAGATTTTTTTGGGTATAATTATTATTATGTATTGAAATAGTTTATTTTCATATATTATATTAATTATGATTTGTATGGTTATTTAATAATATGATTAATATTTGTAACTAAAACATAAATATACCATAATTATTTTTGTGTCTTTTAATTGAAACTAATACAAAATATTAATGTTTAAAAAATATCAAAATTAATATGCAAATTGAGTAAAAATACATAATAGAGTTCAATTAAAACATTGGAAACATAAAATTACAAAATTAAAACCAAACAAACATAAAAACAAAATATAAAAAGATAGTTTTTGTTTTGGAGAATTTTTGTTCTCTTAAACAACCACTGGAGGGATCCGCTTCTGCGCAATCAACAAACACGTGAATGCCTCAGAAAATACGATGGGGGGTGTTTTTCGATGGCTCTCCGACGCTCAAGTCAGAAAAGAGCGAATAGAGAAGGAAGATAAATGACCACGAAGAGACGTGGAAAGCGAAATGAAGGAAGTCAAAAAACCAAAAAGAGAGAGAATGGATGACTTCGGACCGAAAGGGGGTGGTTCACGGAGTATCTCTAAGAGTTTGATGGACGAAATTGGGTGGTAAGGCTAAAGAGAGAGAGAGAGTTGAGTAGTATTCCAGCCAAGGAACGGCCGGTGAAGAAGAGAAATCCAATATGAGATCGAAAGGAATGGTCTTAAACAACCGAAAAAGAGACTGAAACTCAAGGGAATGGACCTTAGTCTTGAAAAGATAGGCTGAGTGTAAGTGATTTTTTAGCTCAGAGATTTGGTCCCTTTTTATGAAGGAGATAGAGTAGTATTTATAGATTTTTACCTGTCCGGGTTCGGATACCGGCTTCTGCGTACTTGGCCGGGTCGGGTCTGGACTTCCAGGTTTGGCCCGTACAGTGTGCTCGAGTGGTCTTTACCTAGTTTTCTTGTCTTCTTGCACCATTTGGCCGACCATACGACTCTGTTATGCTGCACCTGACCTTCTGCACTGGTGGCAGCATCTGACACGGCGGGTCACACGCCGGGGTGCTCCCTCGGAATCAGTTCTTTTATGCTTTAATCGTTCTCCGAGTGTGGACCACCTGCTTTTACCCTTGCACACATAAAGTAAATATTTTTTTACCCTTTGACAAAGAACTGAAATATGAAAGACCATAAGAGTTTGAATTTAGCGCCTAAAAAAGATATTTCATACCTAGTCCGGGTTCCTGATACGGGAATTCGGGCGTCGGGAAGAGAGATACATGTACGCCTGATCACCCCGAATAGCGGGGTACGCTTCCCGAGATGGGGCCATGCCCAAGTGACCTTGCCTGTATGTTTGAGCCATTGTAGAATCATTCCCAAACTCCTCTGAGGGCTCTTGTCAGGAGATAAGCTCCACAAAAGGAGTTAAGCGTTTTCACCGTGCCGTGGGATATGTGGATTCAGGCGATTCGCTTAACCCAAAAAGGATTATTTTATCCCCAACAATTTTTAAAATGATAATAAAAAAAATTAAATAATAACTGTCGACAAAATTATTTTCGGTTTCACTAAGATAGTTATAGTACCGAGTAAATTCTTCTAGGTCACTTGTTCATCTTGAAGTTGATCTTGATAATGAAATGCTCGATTTCAAGAATTCTTAACTCTACACAAACAAATCAAGGATCAAAAACTCATATTGAATTTCGAAATGCATTAATTGAACATCTATGATTAGAATATATTAATTCTAAAAATTAGTATAAATTTGTATTATATTTTAATTTATCGATTATAATATTATATTAATTATAAGAATAATAAATATTTATTAAAACTATTCATATTGCAACAAATTTCGGTTAATTTAATTAATTCAGTTTGGTTTTTAAAAAAATTTGAGTTTGGTTTTTGTAACTCGGTATAGAAAATTCTAGGGTTATTATTCGGGTCGATGAAATTCGATTCGGTTTGCTTTGGTTCGGGTTTTTTCTCTACCCACTAGTTTCCCTACTCGTTTCCTTCCATTTCTAGGCCCAATAGAAAATGTGCTTTACCATCAAACTAAATTTTTGAAGCCCATATTCTAACTCAAAGAGTCATTAGTGGGATGTTCAGCGTTTTAGTGAAAAAAAGTAAGGACATGGCTTGGCTCCGTTTGTTTTCAAGAACCCTAAAACCTGAGAATCCTATACTTGGATCTTCTTCCCCAAATCCTAACCCTAATTTCAGGAGTCTACCCTTCTCCACCTCATTCCTCATCACCAAAACCCCCGATAAATTCAAGAAAAAACGGAAGAAGCCAGAATCTGCCAGGACAAAACCCGTTCAACACGATTCAACCCGAATCTCTCACTTCGAGTCTCTCGTTGGTCGAGACGCCCATTTCCGGTTTCTGATCCGTTCCAAGGAATTCATCTCCAAGCAGCCGGAGCGTATTCTCCGGCTCGATGACGCCGGCAAGCTCTACCGTGAGCTAGGGTTCCCTCGCGGCCGCAAGGTGACTCGTTTCATCCCTCGACACCCTCTTATCTTTCAGACTTATCGACACAGCGACGGGAAGATGTGGCTAGGGTTTTCGGAATTCATGGAGGATTTGTTGGATGAAGAGAGAGCTCTAATGGATTCAATGGAGCTCGATAGAGTCAATCGTGTGCGGAAGCTACTGATGATGACCAAAGATAAACGGATCCTACTGAGCAAAATCCACCATACCAGATTGCTTTTTGGGATTCCAGAGGATTTCAGGGATCGGGTCGGGAAATACCCGGATTATTTCCGGGTCGTGACGGGAAAAGACGGGAATCGGGTACTTGAGTTGGTGAATTGGGATCCGAGTCTTGCTGTGAGTGGGCTTGAAAGACAGTTCATGGTTGACGAAGATAGAGCGAAAAGAGCCTTTAAGTTTCCAGTGAAACATGGAAAAGAGTTAGAATTGGAGGAGAACGATGCGAGGAAACTGAATCTATTGAACACATTGCCTCTGGTATCGCCGTATTCGGATGGTTGGAAGCTTGATGTATGGACATTAGACGCAGAGAAGTACCGTGTAGGGATTGTGCACGAGTTCTTGAGCTTGACGTTAGAGAAAAGAGCTTCGATTCATCACATTGTGGAATTCAAAGACGAGTTTAGCTTGACTAGACAGACTTACCCGATGCTCAAGAAGCAGCCAACAACTTTTTACTTGGCTGGCACCGAGATGAACTGGACCGTTTTTTCAAAGGATGGTTACGACTCGAATGGTGTCTTGATCAGCAAAGATCCGCAGGTCGTGTTTAACGAAAAGCTGTATAAGTATGCTGATATGCAGCAGATGGAAATCAGTTCTGGCTCAAACAATTGATAATCATTTGAGCAGAAAGACATTTATGGACTCATCTTATAGGACAGTATGAGTTTTAAGATTGACTTGTTAGCTCAGCTTAAGTAGTTTTGGTATCAGCTCTGATAATATTGACAGAAAATGAATTGGGCTACAATGTTGTAATCTGAGAACATATTACACTTTGCTACAAAATGGTAAGCTATGAATCAAAGCTCCTCAAAAGTCATTGGTCTGAGGAACGGTTGTGTTTATTATACAAGAAGGGAAACAAATCCCCAAAAAACATTAAATGATGGTTTAATGTGCTCTAAAGTTTAAAGTCACTGTGAAGCTGAAACACCTCTGCTTGATGAGCTTGAATCCCCAATTGAGACAGTGGCCAAAGACTTGGATGCCCATGCTCTAGCATTCATGGCTCCTTCCTGCAAATTGCTACTCATGCAAGGCTCTTTAAGATACATGGTAACGGTATGCTCCAGGAGGTTCCCCAGTCTCATGTTCTGAGAAACCCGTCTCCAAGTGAATTTCGCCAACACAACGATTGTGGGGGAAATCAAGTGTAGCAATCTCAACAAGAGGAATACTGTGGCAAGAGCCAGATAAGTCTCGTGGCGAAAGAGATTCTCAGGTGATCTTCTTGCCCATGAGAGGGGGCAATTTTCTTGCTCTGTGTTGTTTTGGTTCCCAAAATGAGGAACCAACCTATTTTTCTCACGAGAAGTTTCGTCAAGCATTTCAATACCTACATCCCACAAATGTTTCCTGGTTAGTTCGACCGGTTTAAAACTTAAAATTGATCAAAATGATCAAACCCAATGACAACCAAATAACAAGAACACACTAGCAACCAAAACAAGACCGAAGCAGAGAGCCAAGTGATTATTCATTTCTATATGGATCAAGACAAAGATAGCCAAGTAACAGCTCTTTTAACTCAAATCTTCCATAACTTGTGCCCTTACCTCAGTCGGTAAAAGCACAATCACAGAAGAATAAACAAATTCCAACAGAACATAACAGCTGCAATAACAAAAGCCAAATGCTTATCCATTTCTAAATGGACCAATACAAAGATAACCAAGTAACAGCTCTTGGACTAACTCTATGCACACCAAAGTAAAGCACAAACACTGCAGAAATGAATTATCTGTCAGAATACAAATAGCTGCAATAACAAATGTCTTACCAGTAACATCGCTGTGGAACGCAACAAGCGAATCTAGAGTTCTGGATCCTCGATAAGCTATGCGCATTGTTGAATTGAAAAGGATAATAGTAGGAAACCCACGAACTCCATACTTGGAGAGGGTACTGGACCACACAAAAAAGAGAAAAGTATCAAACCAGCAAGTTCTAGATCAAAATTAGCTTCTACGGCTTTTAAGCAATTTTCGGCCTTCACCTTGCCCTGACTGATGATTCCTCAATTGCAAAGTGAGGAACCGATGAATAGAGCAGAGAGATGACATCAAAGCTCGGTCTAAATGATCTGGAGAAAGGACACCATGATGCATAGAAGAGCAAAGCCACATAGTCACACTTGTTCTTATGTATCATATCTGAAGCGATTTGCAACCACCGATCATCTCCCTTCAGAACAACAGAGGGCATATTCAAATTACATAAAACCACAAACTCAGATCAAGCGAAAAAGATTATCCATGAGGACAAACTTGCAAACAGGCGAAAAGGGTTGGAGCAAATCTTCGGAAATTACCTCGGTGACGGAAACAAAACGGGGACGATGCAAAGCTGATTCATCGCGATCTCGAAACCCTAGGATATAATCCTTGGCAGATCTTGTCGGACAAACCGGAGCCCTAACGGAAAAGGATGATGAGACAACAGTGGCGCTTGTTAGATTCAACAGCAAAAACAGCAACAGAGAGATCGGTTTCTTGTCCATTGAAGAAGCTATTAGAGCTAGACACAGGTTTCCTCCAGAAAAGTAGAATAGACATATGACAGAGGATGGTGTTGCCAGCAAATCAGAAAGTTTGACATGTCGCTGTCGCCACGAAACAAATTTAATGGCGTTTACCACAGATTTAGACGACCGTGAAATGAAACGGGAAGATCGGAAAAAAGAAGAAAAACAAAAGATTTGTTCAGAAAACTTGGTTTGACTGGGTCATCAACTTCTTCACATCTTCATTGCGGTGGAGGATGGCCGGCCACATCTTATGCTCTTTACCTCGTCTCGTTAAACATGCTTTGGGTACGGGTGAAATTATTATCCTGAATCCGAATCCCATCCGGGATCCACTCCGAAAATTTCGATATATGGAAATCCGGATCCGGATTCAAACGAATAGTAAAATTTTGTCCATCTGGATCTGGATATTTTGTTTTTAGGTTCGGTATCAGGATCCATTAGATTTATTAAAAATATTAAAAAATATTTTTTTCATATATTATAGAGATTTTTATATAAAAATACATACGAAAATTAACTTTTTTATATATTCAAATGTTATTTTGAAAAATATTATTTACCGATTTTATTTTATAATTATTTTAGACTTTTTTTTTTTTTAAGATATTAATCCTGATATCTGCGAATATCTATCGAATACCTTTAAGTCATCGATTCAGATTCGGATCCGGATAGTTATTACACGTATTCGACGGCCGGATATTATGAAATTTTAGGATCCGGATCCGTTCCATCTCTAGACTATTGAATCTGGATTCATATGTCAATCCGAATGACATGTGGACAACTCATCAAAATCATCTAGAAAGAGGTCGATGGAATATCCGACCTCATGGTGTGACGGGTCAAGCGTTTTTGTCTCTGGAAGCTGTGATAACGGGGCACACTTCTCGTAGTGGTTCCAATAAACGAGCTACAGTCACTGCCGATTAAGAGTTGACCAAACATTTAAATGTTTTCGTATAGAGGGATGCGTCTGCATCAATTGCACAAAAGCACGTTCTTCCGACCTAGTAAATATCAATAAATATAACGCATCAAGCATGAAAATGAACATCAAGAACAAGAAATCTCATCCAGGAAAGCTAGAGAAGAGATCAAACTTAAACAATAAAAGGAAGATGATACCACAACTCATCATTAAGGTGAAATTAACTTGCTTAAATCTTCACATGCATGAAGATCAATCGGAGGATCTAGGCTTGATCGAGGGAGAATAGTAGATTCCAGTTGGTTGAAAATCTATCTCAAGTCTTGACCTTTTGCATTAAACTTGAAGATCTTAACATCAAACCCCTTCAAATACTTAAAACAAAGAAGTTCTATAAGGTACATAAGAATTTTTCTACCAAATCATCTTGTTTTAAGAAGATGGATTTGATCACAACCTCTAGATGTTTAAAACACCTAATTAGGGACCTTAAAAGGTAGAAACAAGATTATAATCAAGAAGGGAGAGTTGAAATGAATCAAATGAGTGAAATCAGCTCAAAAAGACTGTAAAGAGAAAAACGAATTAACTGCTTTAAAGCTTTGATATCATGTCACAAAACAAGAGTATGTAGAATGGTTTTCTGTGTTTTCTATCAACAAGCCAAATACACAAAAGTAGAATGTATCCTTAACACAACACTTCATAGTCACAATAGTGCCGCATTTAGTAACAATTACATTCTTATTGTTTCAAATTCACTTGCATTTGCAACCTAAAACTTTTGTAGTGTACAAATAAATAATCAGGTCCATCCATTTCCAAATTAGCCGTCTTCACGTAAATGAAATCAAATTAATCAATAACTGATTCGCGTATATTGAGACAGAAGTACTTGTACATACACTTACATGCTATAATCATAAATATGAATTATTGATGTCTCCTTATGATTAGGGATTGGCAGGTGTTTGCCTATAACCAAAACTTGAAAGGCAATAAGTATGAGATCTTGTCTATTACCACAAGCAAGATACTTACTATACAGTATATTATAACAAGATGGAACCAGATATATAAAAAATGTACATCAGATAAGCTCCTACAAAGTTTCTCTCCGGCCTCATAACCGGAAATACATTAAACCCATACCAAATGTATACTCGGTTTACAGTTCAACCAGGTTTAACCGGAGTTACAGCCCTTATGAAGTTCCTCTCTCCTTTTGCATCTCAAGTTTCCCTTTTACCTATAAAACCCCACAGACCACAGAAAATCCTTTTTAAATTAAAATTGATACTACTTGGTTAGACCAGTGTACCACCAAAGTGCCAGTTGAATTGTAAAAATAGAAGCTTTAATCGAATTCTTTAGTAAGATTGAACTTTTTTACCTGTGGTCTACTGAAAATGTAAACACTTTGATTTCAAAACAGTCAAAAACATTCATCTCAATTCAATTTAAAACTAATACTACTTGGTTAACCAAGTGTACCAAGTGCCAAGCCAATCAAAAATTAGAATGCCGAACCCTATGTCCGTTACAAAAGTCGACAATTTAATAGAATTATGTAGGAAGATTGAATGTTTAGTTTCAGTCCACTTAAGATATGAAGACTTTGAATTTGAAATCAATTAAAACATTTAACTGAACTTATTGCTGAAAGTTGGATTTGCAAGTTACATACCCGGTTTGTGAAAGCCGTCTCCAGTTCAGTATTTGATGGTGATTCTGCAAGTAGCTAGATGTTGTACTTCCTCCTCCAATCCCATTTTCTTCACTAGGGAACTGTTCTGAGTACCCAGGAGACCACTCGGGGACTATCCCTCCGTCCCTCTCTCTTCTTCCGCTGCTTGAAGATTCTGCTGTCGAGTCTTCAGTGTTCTCTGCAACAATTCTGATATTGAATTCTGGAATCATAGCAGAGACTTGGTTTGAAGCCGGTTCGGCTCTAGGCTGCTGAGCTTGGTTGTTGTTGACCATGTTCCTCGGGACCTCTGCTCTGCTATCTCCTGCTGAATTTCTCAAACTCAGAGACGACTCTATGTCTTCTTCAGGTCTGATCAAAGAAGAAGTAATGCTTGGAACCATCTGATCCTCATATCTCCTGATTGGGTTGAGTCTGGTTGGTTCAGTCTCTTCCATTGTGATGTCCCTGGGGAATGCGAAAGGAGCTTCCTCCAGCTCAGTAGAATCTCCAAGTCCTTCTTCGGATCCGTTCTCTATTGCAGCTCTTGAAGCAGCTTCTAGTTGCCACATCTGTGAAAGCGCTTCATGAAGCCGTGCTTTTGCTTCATCTAATCCTACAATTGGTCGAGGATAGTTTGATCCAAGCTCGATACCAGCAGCTTGAAGCACGGATTCAGGTGCGTTCCACGGATGATGTATCCATTCTGTTGGGAGTCTAGAAAGTTCTGGAAGCCATCGCCTTACGTATTCCCCATTCGGGTCAAACTTGTACCCTTCAAACTGAGGGTTATCTATGCGGTCAAACTCCCGGCTATCCGGGAGAGTACCAGTAATGTATTGCCAACCAAGAGCATCACTTTCTAAATCCGCATCCAGAAGGGTATCCCAGAAATACTTCATCCCCCATCGCCATGGCAATTGAAGCACTTTAACAAAGAAGCTTGAAACAACTACTCTTATGCGATCATGCAACCAACCAGTAGCCCATAACTCTCTCATCCCAGCATCGACTAACGGGTATCCGGTCCGGCCTTGCCTCCATGCCTTGAAATAGTTCTCATCCACAGCCCAAGGGAAGAACTTTAGATGACCGAGAAGCGGTCTTTCATGGGAATATGGATGGTTAAAGCTTATGTATCTAGAATATTCCCTGAGACCAATCGATTTGAGGAAAAGATTCACGCTTTCTTCCCCAGCCTGGTTTCCTTCGTTTGCCCATGCGACCTGTTTGATCCGAACAAGATGGAAAACTTTTCTCACACTCACTTCCCCAAAATGCAAGTGTGGAGAAAGAAACGAGGTTGTGGCACTATCGGCTTTTCTGCGGTTCTTAGAGTATTCAATCAATGGTCCGTTTATGAACGCTGTGAGAGCTTTATCAGCATTACTCCAGCCCGGAGACCAAGCACGAGCGAGAAGTGCATTGCTTCCTTTCTCTGATTCATCTTCAAAGACCAATGTATCTGAGATACACTTAGACACATCCCCTGTAACATAAGAGGAACCAAAGTGGGTAATGGAGATTTTGGTTTTTCAGATTTGGGGAAGCCACAAGAGAGTGTTGGCCGAGAAACAAACCTGAAATGATCTTCTTGGGTGGGAGAAGAGGAGACTCAGGGTCATAAGGCATGCTAAGGCATCTTTCCCAAAAGGCAGCAAACATGGAGAAAGGACGGTCTAATTCATCAGTCACTTCCCAAGGCTCATAGAGCAAATCCGCGTTGAACGATCTAACCGCTATGCCTTGTGCTGTCAGAACGTCCTTAGCACGGTGATCACGGACCAACGATAAGGGATCTGAAAGATTTAAACTTCATCTTCTTAGAGTGGATACTATTGTCAATACATATATGATACACAATAGATGCTTCTAAGCAAACTAGTATACAATAATTGGAACAAAGATTTTCATTTTCAGATCATCTCATCTCACACATAATATATATACCTAACAAAACATAACCAAGAAGAGCAGAGATTATTCAAATTACAAAAATGACATCTTTTATGCAAACCCTTTATCTAAAAACAATTACAAAAATGACATCTTTTATGCAAACCCTTTATCTAAAAACACAAGATTTAAAAGAACAAGGAGAGGGAAGAAGATGAACAGACCATACAAATGGTTGAAGAAGATCTGGGAAGCACCAGTGGATTTAACAACCTCAAGAAGCGAAGCAACACTATCAGTAGATCTCTTGGTGATAAGACAAGTGCCAAGGCTTCTAAGAGAAGAATCAAGCTGAGACAAGCTGTTCTTGAGCCACCACCTAGAAACCCTACCAGGATGATAGTGTCCTTCTTCCTCTGGTGCCCATACAAACAGAGCAATTACAGGACCAGCTCTTACAGCAGCAGCTAAAGCTGGATTATCTTCAACCCTGAGATCTCTTCTAAACCATACAATACTACACCCACCACCACAAGAACCAGAACCAGACATCTCTCAAAACTAACCTAAAGTTTTCTTTTGCCAATAAGCTGGAAAAATAAAGAAAACCCAAATGGATTTAGGGAAAAAATGATTTTTTATTCCAAAGAATCGAAACCCTTTGGTGGCTTATCTCACTCTCAGCTCATTGAGAAGGAAGACAACAAAAAATTGTGGAGATTTTTGATGAGCAAAAAAAAACTTATCTTTTGGAATATCTCTGTGCTTGAGGGCCTCTCTGGCAAATGCAACTATACTTTTGGGAATAATTCACCCAAAAAAGATTTTTTCCTAATTTTGGGCACAAAAGTAGACTCAAATAATGACCAACAAATAAGCAATAAGCGTTATTTACATTTATTTCTACTTATTTATTATTAGGTTACAGTTAGAAAAAGTATTTTTATCTTATTAAATTATTTTTTCTTGTAATTATCTAAATAAATTTGTAGAGAAAAACAAGAAAGAAATTGGAGGTTGATAGAGAGAGGCAAAGAAAGATTGACATTAGGAATAATGATTCAATTCACACTGACGAGATTTATTGGAAAATTTTCCACCACAACTTTTATTATTTCTCCCCACTTGAAAAAAAAAATATTATCCCTATCCAAATGAAACCAAATCAACTGTGACTCACAAGTTTTCTACTACTTTCTCCTTTTCTTTCTTCAAAGATATTACAAAAGAATCTTTATACTTTAGTTCTCTGGAATAAATTCTATGCAATTTATATATAAATCACACAATTTAAATTATTGAACTGATTCCTTTATACACATGGATATTATAGTGGAACCAGAACCGGTGTTGGTTAATCCATACGAACCCACGAATTTTCAAAATCAATATATATATAACACCTTATTGTTTATTTACTTTATTTATTTATTTGTATAGATATTAAAGATAAAATAATAATAATAAGGATAATAGCGAGATCATAGAAAAGATGTACTGAGGATGATTCTGAAATTTTATTGGAAGTTAGGATATGAGAGAGAGAGAGAGACGTATTAGCAAAGTGGGAGAGAGATGGATATGCTTGGCCCTCACTGTCATAGTGGCATGGTCAGGAAGATGTTAAGAGGACAAAATAGATTTATTCCTCCCAAATATTTTTCAACGTTCAAATTAGAATTAATCAACATTGCTGTATGGAAATTAGTTTTACAGGAGGAAGTGGTGGTTTAAATTATGGACTTTGGTCAAGATTATTCAAGGTCCAAATCCGTCGTTTAAGGATGGAAGAGAGAAACATCAGTCATGGAGTGAGATTAGAACTCTCTGGAGAGATTATAAACGATTACGATCGAATAAGAATAAAAGAACATATCGGTCGAATGATCCAAAAATATCATTCCCTTTTCAGAATATGATTATATGTGTACGTATGGGTGTTTTTGGAAGGTCATGATGATCTTGTCGGATGAACAACCATCTTTAGATAAACAATCATCATCGAATGAATGATCCATCTCTCTTATCCAAAACGGTGAGAAGAGTATTTATAAAAATGTTGTTTTACCTGAGCATAAATTGAAACGATCCGATCATAGGATCTAAGAGACCAACAATGGTACGTTTTCAGCAGCTAATTTTGGTGGTTAACCGTGTATTGATCTTTTCAATGGACTGAAAATTTTGTCACCTTATTCTAAGAGTGATTTCAATGTGGCTTCTCTACGTGACAATGTCAGATTGGTAAACAGAAAATCACCCCAACAAAAATCATTTCTCTTTGCCTAATTTCAAATTGATTGCGGTGAGATGGCAATAATCTTGTGGTATATATACACTTAAGAAAGTTTAATTAATAAACTTAATTATAAAACTATTATTTAAAAAAAAAATCAAGGAGAAAGATCTAACCATAAACGTTTCTACTAATATTGTAATTTTTTTCTACGAGATTAATGTTTGCTAAATGTTGAGAGTAAATCTAGTTATTAGGTAATCATCAATCGTTGTGACACATGAATCATATACCCGAATGGGATCTCTCATAAAGAGACCTTTCACATCAGTCTATCAGACAATATACTAGAGTACGTGAAAGTAATACCAACATCTAAAATCTAAGAACAGTTAATTTTTCCGAGTCTTCTCTGACTTGAGTCTTAGAGGGTCATTAAAAGGCACAATACTGTTATTCCAATTGATTTCGACTGGATATTTTGTTGTGCAAATTATTTACTCCTCATCAGTTGCCTCCTGAAGATGCTTAGGAACAAACACAAAAATGCGAAAACCAAATTTATGTACGAGCATTGTTGTGCTAGTAGAATGGTACTATTAAACCACTATACCACGACAAATGTCGTTAGACGAGGATCCAATAATCCTTAAAAGAAAACAAACACCGACGAAAGCTTGCTTTTACGCAACCCGATAATGAGTCTTGGGATATTTTGGAGTCTTTTAGTTTGGTTTTAAGTCTTCAATACATTTTAGGTACCTTTGAAGAAAGATGCGGATTTTGAACAGAAAAATGGAGTTAAATGCGAAGAACGGAGTCAAGAAGTGTAGAACATGAAGCCGAAAATATTTAAATACCGAAGGTTCGAGTAAACGTGCAAGATATGATCAAGATCGAGTTTTGGGTCAAAAAAGACCTTAGCCACTTAGAATTCAAGGATTCAGAGATATGCACGTGTTCTTTATAAGATTTGAAATCTCCTTTTTTTCCTCATTTGTTTATGATTTAAATGGATATGATCATGAGGTGTAGTGAACAATCACCCGCTTCTCAACACTATAAATTTTTATAAATTAGGAATTCTTTTATAATTTACATGATTGGGAAGCTACTCTAGAATATTCTGAATATTTGGCGTGGTACAACAATTTATAAAATTCATACCCTAAAATTAATTAGTTTTTGAAAATTCACGAAAACTACTTAAAAATTAGATTTTGAAGGGTTAACCAAACTTAATTTACCTAAAGTAATGTTCTAGAGTGATTATTTAGGGGTTGTAATAACCAATTTGTGAATTTTCCCAAATTTAGAATTCTTAAATTGGTTACTTATTAATCTAATTTTTCAAAGAATTATACTTTCACAATATATTAGTATTCTAATCCACTCATTAAAGCCTCCTAAGGCATTTCGTAGCTTTAGTCTTGGTCTTCATTTCTATTTCCGAACCACAAAGGTTTCCGCCAAAATTGATCACAACTTATACGCACAATCAAACATTTTTGTTGGACTGGTTATTCTAAACGCAACTAAGGTTGACTATCCTATTTTGAAACAATATTTTACACATGGTATGTAGCTGCTATAAAAAGCAAATTGGGAGCTAAAGAAGGCCTTTATTTTTTGTGACTTAAAATCTGAAGTATACTGCAAAGAGCCTTTCTTCAGTGAGCAGAAGGAATGCCAGTGTCTACATCTTTGGCGACTCACTTTAGGCTTTCAGCAGCTCGGTTTTCTAAGTCTGATGAAGAGATCATAGATATGGCACAAGTTTCTTATGCTAGTGCAGTTGGATGCCTGATGTATGCTATGGTTTGCACAAGACTTTATCTAACTCAAGATGTTAGTCAAGTCAGTAAATACATGTATAATCAGAAGTATTGGAATGCTGTGAAATAGATTTTCAAGTATTTGAAGGGTACAACTGATTATGAACTTATGTTCGGAGATCAGAAGTGTGTTTCAGTTGTGGGATATGTTGATTCAGATTATGTAGGTGATCTAGATAACATAAGGTCTTATATGATATGTATTTACTCTTTCAGGAGGGCCTGTCTGTTGGAGATCTTTGGTGCAGTCTGCTGTGGCAATGTCTACCATGAAAGCTGAGTATATGGCAATGGGAGCGGCAGCCAAGGAAGTGTTGTGGGTTCAAGGACTTGTAGTTGAGTTGGGTGTTGATCAAGGTGGAGTTCTGCTACAATGTGATAGTCATATTACCATATTTCTGGCTAAGAAACAAGTGTATCATCCTAGGACGAAACACATTGATGTAAGGTTTTACAAGATCCGGGAGTTGGTAGCTTCAACTGATATCTTATTAGAGAAGGTATACACGTCGGAGAATGCAACATAAATGTTGACCAAGCCAGTAACCATAGCATTGCTTGGATTTTCTCCATGTCTTTCTTTGCTAGAGGAAGAGGAAATCCCACCAGGAAAGTGATCTAACGTTGTGTAACACACGGTGATATTCATATCACACACTATAACGCCGACTTATTGATTATTTCATTTATTATAGGTTTTGGGCTTTTAATTAAATTAAGAAGTTTTTATTTTTCTAAGATTAGGGTTTTTGATTTGTCATATTCTATTTAAACAAGCTGTGAGCTTTATTGTAAGGAACTTTTGAATAATTAATAAACTAAGAGATTTCTCTTTATATCTTGTTCTTGATTCGATTAAATTCATCAAAACAGGAAGCCGATCTCAAGCGATTATTCAAATCCCTTGATTGAGAGAAGCAGGTCTCTACAGATTCATCGAATCCCTAGATTGAGCTGATTATCCAGTTCGTATGTTGTGCCAGGTTGGTATCAGAGCTGAGCGACGTTCCTTTTCGATGGCCAAACAGCAACGAAACCCTCAATTAACGGAGAACGAGATCTTGTGTCAAACGATGATGGATCTCAAAAAGCAGATGCAATAACTCCGAACGTTTATCAACGTCTCTGTGTTGCGATCAACTGATCCTCTTACGATGAAGATTGATACAGCAAAATCGAAAGACATGGATGATGATGATGATGTCGATACGGAAGACGAAGAAGATGATTTAGATTCCGATGCTGAAGATGCTGATGATGAGGCTGACGACACGGATGATGAGAATTATGACATGAAAGACGACGAAGACTCTTTTGTAGATGAAGTCGGTGATCCAATCTATGACGTGTATGAAGATGATGACATAAAACTGATCGAGGTTGAAAAAGTGGCTGATGAAAGAGTTCTCTACGATGATCTAATCTATGATGAAGACACATCAACATTTTTTTCCAGAAACAGATTTCAACAAATCCATATTTTTACATGAAGATTTTGGGACAAGTAATGATGTTACATTGAACGGTAATCTGAAGGATACACATACTCCCTTTCAAATGATGCCTGCAACAATTGGCTGGAGCAAATTTTTTTTTTTGGATGAGCAGTATGTCCAACAAAAAGGAAGATCACATTAAAGACATAAAACCAGAATATGTTCAAGTCCTCGACGAGAAAGACGATGATACCTATATGGATTTGAAGAAGCAACATATGAATTATGGTGTATGGAGAAAGAATTGTCATCGACAAATCAATCGTAAGTCGCCATATCGTGATCGAAGTAAAGAACATGAATATGCAGAATCTTGTGTAACACACATAAATTATGTGGGGACACGCAAGCGATCAATAGTTGAACAAAAGAAGTTGTTGGAAGCCAATGTGCGTATTCTGAGGTTAAAGGAAGATCAAAAGGATTATGTGAGTGGAATATCTCTTACTGAGAAATATATATTGGAAAACAAGATCAATAAACTTCATGAAGCTCTTATGTCAGAGCAAGAAAAAAACAAGACGTTGGAACATGATTTTAATGAGACTCACAAGAAGATTCGTATGTTAAACAAGGGGTCTGCGAATCCAGACAAGATTTTGAGTATGGACAGAACAATAAAAACGATGATTGGTCTTGGTTATCAAGGAGGTGCATCCGGTTCTAAAACTGTCTTTGCTCGAGATGAGTCTGTTGAACCAAAAAAAACAAGGATTGTATTGGATGATGAGTCTCACTTTGATGGAAGGATGGACAATTCAAAAACAAATATTGCTCGGTCAGTTGCACAAAAATGTTATGGACTAGAAGATGTGTTGAGTATTTTCATAGTTGCTAGTGGAAAAAATACTGGAACAGAGGACAGTAATCGGAACACACCGACACATATTTGTGGTAAAACTATGAACGATATCTCAATAAGGTTGGGTGACATAAACTGTAAGGTGTGCAAAGATGTTGTGAAGCGTAGAAGGATTTTGGAGGTAGTTTATGGATATAGAATTTTGTGCGAGAGAAATTCAGATCAAAACATGGACAAAGGTACAAAAAATTCTAACATCCATCGGTTTGATATATACTTTTGATCAATACACGCACTTTCGACTTTTACACCAAGCACATTAGTGAGTAGCTTATGTTGAGCAACACTTCAGTTTCACACATGTCAATTGTCGTAACATTTGTTGCCGTTGCATTCATAAGAGTAGTATAATTATTGAAGGGTTACACATGATAACACTGTGTTATACAATCATGAGTCTATGAATACAAAGGATCAAAACAAAGTAGATATGGATAAATGGATTATCTGTTGGGATGTTTGTCACAAGTTGGGAATCAAACGTGAAGCACACCCAACACCTTCTAAGTTGGTATTGTTGGTAGCATTTTCTGCAATAGGCTCTGTTGCATCTTTTGTGTTACACACTATTTCATTTGTGGCACCAGCGACGGGTTCTGTTACATCTCATGTGTTTCATACTGTTTTTTCTATGCCACCAACTTTGGCCACTGTGCTTTGTGAATTTGCTCACATGTTCACATGTTCACGATGTGCATATAACGTTCTGTTATGCTGCAGGAATGTTTGGTTACAAAATAAAGTAAATACTCTTGATTTACATCAAGCGGTTCCTCCGACGGCTTGCCGATTGGATTGGTGGAAAGAAGGTACAAATATTCAGGTTTTATATCGTGCCTTGGTGTTCTCTAATGGTACTCCTTCCTACGACAAGATCTGTTGTGATGCTGCAGCACTGAATTTATGTCATATTCTTTTCGGACGGTCTTATCAATACGATAAAGGTATGACACACAATAGAAGAAGTAATATTCATAGCCTCATCTTTGATAATCGAGATATCGTGTTACTACTAAGACTAGAGACACCGCCACCACTTCTAGTGCGTGTGATTGTTCTGTATCTTGATATTGAGGTAACAGAATCATGAAATTTGGTGTTGTTTCGTTCTCGTTCTGCCCTCCTTCTTGATCTTCAACACGTAAGAGGAGCATTCACACTAGTACCGACTTTGTTTCTCCACCGCCATCATTCACTTAGTTATTTATTTTTTCATTGGATAATGGTGGAAGATAGTGATGTTTGTAACGACGTACAACACGAGTTGGATATGAAGTTGCTTAGTCTGTGGATGAGACTATGTCTTTTTCGTCTTTGGTTTAGTCTCCAATTCATGTTGGGTTTCGCAGAGGACATGCTCGTTTTTGGAGCCTTATTTGAAGTACCAAATTCATGCAACGACCACGACTTTGATTTGTTCCTTCGTGAAAGCCTTTTGGTGGACAAAAAAAAGTGAAAGTTCGATGTCGAATGGGATTTAATCTTGGATGTTGTGATCTCTTATGTGGGTCTTTCAAGATCCATTGTTCAATTCTTGAACACAACAAAATCTACTTGTCTTGTTACTTTTTTTCAATGTCGTATGCCTCAATTTGGACACCGTATGGTCTATGTGCTGATTGGTAGGGAGTTGTCTCCATTTGTGTGGCCATTGTGGGTTAAAAAGGTTGTGTTGTCTCTTCCTCACATGTTTACAACGGTTCCCCAACATTTGGTGTCTCAAATTGGCTATTTTATGGCCTTTATCCCAACTGACAGGGCGGAGTCAAAGTTATTGTGGCATTTGTGGTTTAACAAGACCTTAATGTTTTCTTTTCGCCTGGCCATGCCTGCGTAACACAATTCTGAGTTTGGGAACACGAACAAAACAAGGAAGATTGAAACCAATGAGCAAGATACAGATGAATGGATCATCTCTAAGCGTGTTAAACCGAGAAGATTGATAATTCTTTGAACACATTCTCCTCGTGGAGCTTCTAAGAGGCTAATCCGAACGTTACATAGCCGACATTGGGGTTCAATATGTACATGTACAGAATCTTTTCGTTTGAATAAGAGTATTTTTGAATCAAGGGAGATTGTTGGTGTTATTTTACGGGTGGATGCGCTGTCATACCAAAAAGAGCATATGGAGACACATATTGCCTTCATGGTAATGTGTATTGCTTTTAAAGGTGGGAAGATGAAGGTGTTTAAGGTGTATGAAGTATTTCATCAATGGAAAGTTCGAAAGAATGAAAAAAGAGAAAAAACGGAGACGATTCTGATAGTCTCAGAGCATAGTTACCGTCCAGATTCGAGGTCGAATCTTTCTAATCCGGAGGGACCTGATGCAGCGTGCATCTAACGTTGTGTAACACACGGTGATATTTGTGTCATACACTATAACACCGACTTATTGATTATTTCCTTTATTATAGGTTTTGGGATTTTAATTAAATTAAATTTTTTTCTTTTTTCTAAGATTAGGATTTTCGATTTGTCATCTTCTATTTAAACAAGCCGTGAGCTTTATTGTACGGAACTTTTGAATAGTTAATAAACTAAGAGATTTCTCTTTATACCTTGTTCTTGTTTCAATTAAATTCATCAAAACAGGAAGCCGGTCTCAAACGATTCTTCGAATCCCTTGATTGAGCGAAGCAGGTCTCTAGAGATTCATCGAATCCCTAGATTGAGCTGATTATCCAGCTTGTATGCTGCGCCAGAAAGTGAACAAGTGTACATGAGATTTTTCGTCAATGTAGAGTTTGTTATTTCTTGTGACTTAAAATCTGAAGTGTACTGCAAATGGCCCTTCTTCAGTGAGCACGAGGAATGTCATGGGCCGAAGGGTTTGAAATATTACATGTTTCCTATTCCTATTTGTATCAGGATTTTTGGGGCTTATATATATAGGTCATAAGAGTTTGTAATTATTCATTCACACAGTCAATAATAAAACCTAGACAAAATGGGTATTCGCCTCAATACATTTTTTCTAAATCTCTTATAGTTTTTGGCGTTCTTCATTATTTCTTCTTGTCTGAATTCACAACAAAGGGGCACCCAATTGTCTTGGGGATTGGCCAAATGCCTAAGGTGCTGGCCAGATGCTCGGGTCCGAAAGTCGGAAAAAATTATTTCTTAATGTATATATTTTGAAAGCGGGCTCATATGTGGAAAATAAATGAGTATTTATTTAAATACATTATCTAAATTTGTATACCGCATTATTGGTTTTTCTAGTCGGATCGCGCCAGCTGTAGAGCGCTAGATAACCAGCTCTAAAGTAATTCTGGCAAATAAGACGTGATGTTGGTAGCTCTGAAGGTCATCAACACCTAAATTTGGTGGGACGAGGGTTTGGGAGCTTGTTTCCCAAAACTCAAGTAAAAAAATTATCATCTGTCGAATTCGGGAACTCTGAGATATGCGACAGCACGCACGCACATTTCTTTAAGAGTTCCATTCATAAAGAGGTGTCCGGTGTCACTTTTTGATTTTTCTTCCTAACAACAAAAAAATCCACCACGAGATAGGAGTGATTGTTTGATTTGAGTTACTTCTAAAACGTAAATGTTTTTAATTTTCCTTTTTCCTCTAACAAAGTATATTTTGATATCCTACAACAGTTTTAGAGCTTGTTATAATATAACAACCTTGGTTTCATAGTTTCAGATTATTAGAAAACTCTATTACTAATTGAAATTTAAAACGATAAACGAGAAAACACATCGTTTTCATATAGTAACACAATATCATATCCTCTATATATATATATATATATATTAATAGATGAGACATTCACAAAAAATCCTAGGTGTCGTTCAAATAGTTTTAGGGGATATGTGAAAATCTCTACATATTCTCATTAATTTTATAACATAAGTTCATTAATACATGTTTTACAAATTTAAACTCAATTTAATGTAATATTTTAGATTTACCATAACATCTATTTTTAATTCTTCTGATATATTAATAAACTTTTTATTATTATATTTATAACAATATTATCTATTGTGTATATATGTATTTAGATTAGTATATTATACAAATATTTTTATTATGATGTAGTCTATTATACATATTTAATCACATTTGCAAATATTTATACAATTCATTATTAGAAAACATATATTGTTTTTCATTTGTTATGTTCCACAAATTCATATAAATCAAAAATTTATCTGATTTATCGTATGGTCTATAATTTACACTAAATAATGAAGATCAATTTTACAAATAAAATATTAAAACTAATGGCATTAACATATACTTGATCAAAAGTATTCAACTTTATTACATTTATGCACAATACATATCATTTTTGTATGTTTATAGATGAATCATACATATTTAAATATTAAAAAATTATATATGTTAAAATCGATTAGTCAATCTATTTAATCATTTAATTATGCGTTTGACGCAAATCAAAATCTAGTAGTTATATAATTTGTGGAAACCAAATGTGCACAAAAATCAAAGCATGATGGATGGACATAGCTGTCTTTTTTATACCGTATAGTCATCTAGTTTTGAATCTGATTTTATAATGTAGATCAAAATTGTACGACGGTAAATCTAAGTTATTTTAAATTTTAAATTTAGAATTTCCAGCTAGTTTTTCTATTTCAATATAGCTCTAGTTCATTGTAGATCGGAGATCTCTTTAAGTGTTACTAGGCCAATATCTGTGGATACGTGCGGATTTATATACATGTATTTTGGTTTGTAGAAAATTTTATTATTGATTACATAAATATTTATTTAGTTATTCGTTTATTTATGTGCGGTAGTTTTAAAATATTTTACAATGGTATACAATAGATTTTATTTATTTGTTTATAAAAATTAAGAAAATTAAGTGTGGGCATTTTAAAACCGAATCAAACTAAATCAAAGTCTATATACAACCTATTCAGTTAAAATTTTCTTCAACTCGAACACTACCAAACTGAACCGATTTATTTATTAATTAACTTACTAAAACACATAATATCGCAACCCTAGATTCTTTTTTTTTCAATATACAGTTAGCAAATGTAAAATAAAATTTATTTAGTTCTCTATAACTCTAAAGACCATAATCCTAGACGGTTCCACTTCCACAAGGTACAGAAGAAGACATTTTCATATTTCCTTTCTCTTGGGCTACTTTTTTTATTATCCTACATCATACTTCATTTATTTTACCATGTTTATTTTGCAGTCACTGATACAACTTTTCTAATATAAAAGTTTAGCAATAGTAACACGGCGATTAGTGAAGTTTGGTTCATATTATTTTTGTAGTCATAGTTAATTTCACTGTATTTACACATTCTAGTTCTTGATAAATTAACTATCTAGTTGAAGATAAACCAAATAAAACGGAATTAAAACCAAACGAACTACACTAAACCAAACCGATTCAAACTAACTTCAATTAGAGTTTTGCTAGATTTTTTATTAAAACCGAACGGAACTCAAAAATAAACTGAAATGGCCACCCCTAAAAAAAATAATATATTTTATGTTTTTTTCCGGAATCACTTCTTTGAGATACACCATTTGCAAAAAAAAAAATCGTTATATTCCTCTTCGAATCTACGACTTTGCATACTATTTTTCTAAATACTATCTTTAGACCATATCTCACACATTCTCATTTGGTATCAATATCATACTTATTCTCTTCAATTATATTCTCTTCAATTTCTTTGTAGTACCCATATGCTTTTGCTATATATCCGAAGGAATTTTTTTTTGCTTATCATTACAATGTATGAGTTTAGGCTCAAGCCAATACTAAGTTGATTCATCCCACAATACAGAAGCTTTGAAAAAAATCATATCAATACATTGAAGCCCACTTTCTATGTTCATCTTCGACGTTGACATTTTTCAAGTAATGATTGATTTTGATTGCCCGAAACAGTAACCACTGATGTTTTTTTTCTTATTAAAAGAGTAAAGATGAAGGCATGATCATAATTGTTTTTTTTTCTAAAGACACATGAAACCAAAAAAGAAGAGAGAAGAGAACAAGCTAACCATATTTAGTGATTTATGACTTACTATTTAAATAATTTTAATTGTACTTCAAGGTATTTTCCAAGCTATGGACATTCATATGAAAACATATATACAATATTAACTTGTATCCAACGCTACACTCTCCTCTACTTTTGTCTACCGGTGGACATAGATGAACCAACTATATTGAAACCAGATCGTACTGCTACAAACTAAATCGGTGCAATAAGAACGAAATGAAAGTGAACTTTTACTTGCAAAGAGTTTGGGGATCAGCAAATAACATTCTTGTTTAGGCACCAATTTAACCAGACCATTTGCATAAACTTGTTTAGAAATTTAACTGCAAGGACTTGGAGGACAATAGTGTTGATATATGTGACTTTGACGTAAAAATTGGTTTTTTGAAAACTTTATATATATTCCTCTGCTCTATCTCTCTTGTACTGTTTGGTTCAGTACTGAAAATTGTTAAATGAAAACATAAGCATATATCTTGATTTGCTTCAGTATGCTAATCTTGAGTCCCCGACTCCGGTTAACAGACTTAAGACATGAGACCAACTTTCTTCCAAAGTAGACAAACCTGCTCTATATCTGATTTGTAGTTAAATCTGGCAATAGCTAGAACAATCTGTCTAGAATGATAAATATACCTAGCTCAGGTTAAATATTTTCTTTTCATTCTCCTCCTGTCACCAAATCTCTTCGATCCCAAAGCACCCTAAAGAAACGAAACTACAAAATCAAAACAGAGATAACACTTGAATATTCCTAAAACTACACAAAATAATTGCAACAATATGCTCAACTAATGCCACTTAGAATGCCTAGAAAGCCTTCAGAGATTTCGCAGAAGCATCGCGTTGACAAATGTCATAAATAACCCAAAGTACACATTAACACCAACCACAAATCACCAAAGCAAGCAGAGATGTGAGTGGGAGTGGCTATACCGTAGTCAAAGTGGTAATGAACTGTTGATTCCTTGTGAGGATATCTCAGTTACCTTCTACCTTCTCTTTTTTACATTGTCTTTGTTTTTATAGATTTCACTCGTTTCTGTTTCCTTTATACACACTTAGATATTGTTTAAGATAAAAGAGAGGAAAACAAAAGTGAAAGATAAGTTATACAAGGATCTCTATGCATCCTATCTCGTATTCTCATTATAAGTTGTCATTATAATGTCTAAGATCATAAGTATGAGATGGTTTAGAAGTCTCACCTGAGGATCTAGTCTCATTCTCTGCCGTTATACCTTTTTGTTTCTCATGTCATTGACCATTTTCTTTTCCCTCCATTGATTGGGCTCATGATCAGTTTGTACAAATCTTCCAGGCTTCAATTTAATTAGGATGATAAAGTTACAAACTGAAAATACATGCAAATTCCAAAAGTGGATATAAGAAGAACAGAACATCAAAATCCAACTTAGTGCACATATCTGCAACACATCATCTATTTTGTTTCCTCCACAGGTTCTTCCTTTTTCCACTTCTTCATTATGCGAGGCAACATAAAGAAGAAGAAATAATTGACTGGTTTTTTTTTGATTTTTAAATCACACAATCAAGAAAAGTAGTACCATCAATAAAGCATAAAATGGTTTCTTTATTAAGATATTGAACTTGTACTTTCGAAGATGATGTGCCTGGCAAAATAACCCCAAATCTTTCACTCTAATTCAAACGTTCTTGGTCCCTAAAGTGTAAGGGTGATTTTTTGATATTGATATGTGTGCAAAACAAAGAAGCATACCATGAAATTGTAGAGTGCAGATTTGTCTTCCGTTGTTTCTCACTTTTCATTTGCCCACTCCAATATATCAACGTTTGTTGTTTCTTTGCTGTTGGTTAGCATCCGCTAAAACACTTCTGATATGTTCCAAATTAACTGCAACAAAAAACTGACATAAAGTAAAAAGATTGCATAAATCAACAGTCACATGTTTATAACTTGACTTTCTTTCAGATCAAATATGAATTTCAACTTTTGTATCTTCAATTGATATTGAACTGCAAAACATGAACAACCAGAGAAGCCACAAGGATCCGCAACGATTACAACGGCGACAGTAATTGGATTATGTAGATGATTCAACCCACCAGAGACCACTGTATACCTTTCATATATATGATTTTGCTTCCTTGTCGTTCTGGACGAAACCCAGATGGGACTCGGTGCGGTCGTAGCTGTCAAAGCTTAATGGTTGATTCGTCGAGCAAGGGTAAAGTGAGAAAGCGAGAGAGATCGGGTCAACGAGATGGAGATCGAGTTGGCTCAATATTCAAAAGACTGAGAAGAGTCACAGGGTGAAGAACAAAAATAGAAGGTTTACGGACGAGAAGATGAATTTGTTGGATGATTCGAAGTTGGTCGAGAAGATGTAAAGCACAGTGACAAAGAAGAGCCATAAAGAGAAGCAAACCGCAGAGGAGAAGAAGCTGAAACACTGGGTTAATATTTTTTTTAAAAGACACGTGAGTGTTGATCTCTTGTTATATATTAGATTTATAATCTCAAAATTCGAATCTAAACCCTAATTGAGGTGGATCTAAATATTTATTCTATTTTTTTTGGTGAAAATACACCTTTCCTCAAAAGGGATTGAACTATGTTATCATGTATAATATTATGTTATATGAATATATGTTAAATCACACACGAAATTTATGTTATTTTGAAAATTACGTGCAAAATATAAATCACGATATTATAAAAAGGGAAAATTGGCAAGATAACAATAAAAAAACCCAATCTTAAAATTTAACCAAAACCTCAAATGTGGCGTAATTCTGTCCATTCATTTTAGGAATTTTGGTTAGGTTTTTTTTTTTTTGTTTTTATTTTTTTGTCATTTATCAAATTCACCCTTATGAAAATGCCATCCACCGGTTCCGTAGAAGAAAAAACCTATGGTTATTTAGGGGTAATAATATCCATAACTATGAAGACTCTTTTCTAATCGTCTTTTTTATCAAACGAATTATTTTGGGTTATATATGAGCATGTGCAATCTTTGATTAATATTTTGGGTTATATATAGTCTGTCAATTTGGGCCAAAATTTGCTGGCCCTGCCTCGACCGCTCCACCACAGAGTGGATGCATATCAACATTTTTTAACCCATTTATAAGCGGTCTTGCGGGCGGGATTTTATAAATACGAAATTTTATGGGTAAATTTCACGGCTTTGCAAATTATCCGCGGGCTTTTAAAAATTTTAAAAGTATATTAATTTTAAATATTTATCTAACTAATATGACTAAATTATTGAAGTATTATATAATATATAAATTAAGTAACAAAATTTTAGGTTTTTAAAGAAAATTATGTATCTATGTTTATAATATTTAATTTTTATTATTAAATTAATTAAAATATGTATAAATTAATATTTTTTAATTATTTAAAAATGTCTGCGGGCAACCTGTGGGTAGGGGTGGGCAAATTTCCTGAACCAAACCGAAGCGAATCGAATAACGTAATTTGGTTCGGGTTCGGATAACCCAAATAACCCAAATGGATCTATTACTAAACTTATTTGGTATTCGGTTCAGTTCGGTTTTTTACCGAATATCAAATTACCCAATTGGTTAATCGACATTAAAACACATATCACTATTATTAGGGTTTTTTATATTTAGTTAATTGCTTTTAGATTACTATTTATAACTTCGTTAGTTTTACATTTTTGAAGTTTGCAGCTTTGACTTCTCGTATGCTCCTCTTCTAAATTCTTGAATTTATTATATATGCGAGTTTAACCGACATTAAAACACATATCACTATTAGATTTCTTATATTTAGTTAATTGCTTCTAAGTTTTATACTTATGTTTAATATTTTGTTATTTGTTGTGTATAAATTGTTTTTGACTTTTTGCAGATGGAATCTTTAATTGGAAGTGGCGGTGTTTGGAGACATAATGTTTCATAGTATTTGAGAATGAAAAACACGATGACATTTATTTATTTTAAAAAGTTTAAGCATTGTAGTTTTTTTTTTTAAACGTTGGATTTTTTTATTATGAAGTTGTGTTTTTTTTAAAAAGAAGCCACTAATATTTTGTCAAAAAATTGAACAAAAATTAATTGGGTAATTGATTCTAAAATCCGAACCAAACTTAACCGAACCGAACCGAATTGAAAATAAATCCCATTTGGGATTTATTTTCCTAAAACCGAAAAAACCGAAATCCGAATAATCCGAACCGAACCAAACTGATTAACCGAATGTCCATCCCTACCTGCGGGCGCGAAAAATTAGACGAGGCGAGTGCGGGTTTAATATTTTAGTACCGCGAGTTTTGCTGGGGGAGCGGGTCAAACAATTTAAATCCGTCACAGTGCGAATCTAGTGGGACGGGGTTAACCCGTTTGACAGGCCTAGTTATATATGAGTATGGGCAATCCTTGATAAGTTTGGCATGTGTTATGTCTGAACGATTCACCGTGTGGTGGAGGGAGCAGTGAGTAGATTAGAGCCCAGTGACTTAGAGTCCACTCTACTGTGGGAGGTGAACGGTTGAATTTGTCAAAGGAGAACCTCCGATCAGTTGAACGAAAACCATAATTGCACGATCTCACTAGCAATCGCCGGGTCTGATCGATTGGGTATATGTACATACTTGCATAAGTATGCATATGTGTATATATAAATATATACATATCACATATGTATGACTAGACCATGTATACACATTTTTTTTTTTTGTCAATTACATACATACTTATGCAAGTATGTTTTTTTATTTTTTTGGTGTGTTGGATTTCACCAAGAGATCTCGCTTATAAACGTCCAAAAAGGATAAAATGGAAAATGACTAAAAAACTTTTATTTTTTCAAAGTGTTTATTTAATACCTAATTTTTTCAGAATTCATTTTATTCCTTTAAAAATATAAAACTCATTATACCAACTTTTTAAAAAGTGTTCGTTTAATACCCATATTTTTCAAAAATCGTTTTATTCTTATAAAAATAGAATACTTCACAAATAAATACCAGAGAATGTAAATCTAAACACTCTATGTATCGCAAATTGTTATTCATTTTCATTGGAAAACGTATTGTCATTTCAATTCTCATAAGTTTGATAAGTTAATAAGTATTAGTCATCTGGAGCATTTGATCACCTTTGTAGTGAACACTCTTTTTCTCATTTACATGTCTCTGATACATAGATTTCATTTTTATTCCCAAAATCATAATGAGATAAGAAGAGAACGATATTTATCACTTCTGATTTATCACCCAAATGCTTAATTATAAATAATTGTTTATGGTAGATTTTATTAAGTGAAACACATCAGTTTTGTTCAATTTCGTCAATTGCATATGACACGTCATCTTCCGTTAAAGGATTAAAAACGATGTTTTGACAATTTGATGAAATAGCATTTGAGGTTCAAAACGAACACTTTTTAAAAAGTTTGGTATTAATTTCTGGAGTTTTATGTTTTTAAAAGAATAAAACGATTTATAAAAAAGTTTAGGTATTAAATTAATAGTTTAAAAAAGTAGAAGTTTTTGTTAGTCATTTTCCCAAATCATAAGGATGATCGACTAGAAGGGGATCTTCCTCTTACTTTTGACTAAATACACGTTGTTTAAAGCTATTTTCTAAAAAATCAAAATCATCAATAACCTATACATTTTCTGATTAGGGGTTGATTAGTTCACCCGCTACCATCCGCAAAAGCTACGTTTGCGGGCGGTTGCGGTTGGTAGCGTTTGACAACAATCACAGAAATCGCTCCATACCGTTCCGTACCGCTTTATATCGCTTGGAACCGCTCTAAATCAAAAGCTCATACCCACGAATGTTTGCGGTTGTGGACGGTTGCGGGTGGTTGAAAAAATATATTTTTTTATAAATATTATCTTAAATAATAAACAAAAATTTACAAAAAAGTTATTTAAAAAATTTACTTTTTATATCATATATTATCATATACAATTATATACACTTGATATATATTTTAATTAAACTAAAATAAACTTGTAATTATAAAAAAAGTTATTGTAAAACTACTATTTAACTATTCTATGATTTATTTAAAATATATAATTTTAATTTTTTATAATAATATATTTTTGTTTTTAATTTTCATTTTAATAATTATAAAAAATGTTATGGTATATATAAAAAATGTTCCAAACATCTTTAAATTATTTATTTAATTAATTTATGATTTATTTAAAATATATAATTTTAATTTTTATAATAATATATTTTTGATTTTTATATAAATTATATATTATGTGTATTTTGGTAGTTTTATGTAAATCCGCTATCGCACCCGCTGTAAACCAGTCATAAATGTTCCGCAAACGCACCCGTTTCTAGCCGCTTTATCAGTCGTATAAATTGTCCAATAATGTTAGAAACCGCTACCGCCCGCTTTCGTAAACTCTAGCAACTGTATTTATACCCGTTGCGTTTAATCCAATCAGACCCTTATTTGTCTAATTTATTTTCAATCTATCATGAGCTATTAAAAAAAAAATTAACCCCAATTTCTAATTTCTCCTACCCAAATCACATATAGGGAATCTCGCATCCATAATGTAGCAAACACTCTAAAGTTCTCACCGCGATTCAACCGGACACACAATGATGCAATTACGGTCTTTCGACACTCTTTTTTCCATGTTGTTCAGAATTTTTAGATTCAATGAAGATTCCAATTGAAATTTTCATGATTAATGTATATGTTTGACCCAAAAAATATTGCAAAGGCAAATTGATATCATATGAAGCAAATTATAGAATAATATGAATCTGAAAACAAAGACTAAAATACGGTAGATGGATTTGTAATTGATATGAGCAGAGTTGAGATTAAGATATCTCTTTTTAATTCTTTAAACTTCCGTAATGTGCCGGTTTGATACGCTCAAGAATTCCATGATAAAGTTGTTTCTGATTCTGTTGTCTCGCAGTACTCGAAATCAACAGATAACGAACCCTAAAATGTGTTGCACTCTCAGACTCAAAATCAGAGAGAAGAAGAAGAAGGAGATTGTTGTGTTTCTGTGTGTTGATTGAGAGAATAAGACTTGTTCATATAACAAGTTTAACGTGGAGCAAAAAGTGGAGTAATGAGTGATTTCTCATTAAATGTGGGTTGATTTTTCAGTTACAAAAAATCCATCACCCTTGTTTTTTTTTTTAACGCTAAAAATCACCTTTGATTTTTTTTTTTTTGTTTTTAACGTTAAAAATCAATTAAGAAGATATTATATTTATTGAATTAATCAATAATATATTACAAAATGGATTTGGACCAAAAGATTAATCTTATGGTCCATAGGCCCATTTGTCAAATCCGAAGCCCAAAAACGAAGTCCGGTCCATGTATTTTCTTTCTCAAATACACCAAAGTGTACAAAAAGTTTTAACCCTTGTTATGAGTTCTCCACTTTATATATTTAAGAATTTTCATCCAAACTTCCAATGTGGGACGTTTGCATTTTTTGACACTTAGTCAAATTTGAAAGACTTATAAGCTTTCTTAGCTATCCACTTTGGACCTTTATTTCTCATTCAATTCAACTATGATTTTGACATGTGAATACACTACGTTATAGTGCTCACTACGAAGAATCTAACACACTCATAATCCGATCATTCTGCCAACAGAATTGGCCGGCAACTTGACTGGAAAGTTGGTCTGAGCCACTTGTCAAAAACGAGTTCCAACAATTCTCCACATGAATAGAAATGACTCTAGACAAGAGACGACGTGACAGACTTGACTGACTCGACAAGACTTGAAAAACAATTTTTGAGAGTACAAGCGAAAAATTTACCGTAGACGGATTTGTAATTGATATGAGCAGAGTCGAGATTATAGAACAATATGAATATGAAAACAAAGACTAAATTACCATAGACGGATTTGTAATTGATATGAGAAGAGTCGAGATTAAGATCCCTCTCCTTAATTCTTTAAACGTCCGTAGTTTGCCGGTTTGATACGCTCAAAAATTCCAGGATAAAACTGCTTCTAATTATGTTGTCTTGCAGCACTCGAAATCAACAGCTAACGAACCCTAAAAATATGTTGCACTCTCAGACTCAAAACCAGAGAGAAGAAGAAGAAGGAGATTGTTGTGTTTGTGTGTGTGATTGAGAAGAATAAGACTTGTTCTTATAACAAGTTTAACGTGGAGCAAAAAGTGAAGTAATGAGAATTGATTTCTCATTAAACGTGGGTTGATTTTCCAGTTACAAAAAATCCATCACGCTTGATTTTTTTTTTTTTTTTTAACATTAAAAATCAGTTACAAATATATTATATTTATTGAATTAATATATTACAAAATAGATTTGGGCCAAAAGATTAATCTTATGGTCCGTTGGCCCATTTTCCAAATCCGAAGCCCAAAAACGAAGCTCGACCCATGTATCTTCTTTCTCAAATACACCAAAGTGTACAAAAGGTTTTAACCCTTGTTATGAGTTCTCCACTTTATATATTTAAGGATTTTCATCCAAACTTTCTATGTGAGACATTTACATTTTTTGACACTTAGTCAAATTTGCAAGACTTATAAGTTTTCTGAGTTATCCACTTTGGACCTCTATTTCTCATTCAATTTAATTTTGATTTTGACATGTGAATACACTACGTTACAGTGTTCACTACGAAAAATCCAACGCACTCATAATCCGATCATTCCGCCAACAAAATTGGCCGGAAACTTGACCAAAAAGTTGGCATGAGCCACTTGTCAAAAATGGATTCCAACAGTATCCTCCTCAACAAGTGCCTCTATTTGTTTCCAAAGTTTTCCATCTTTTGTTCCTAACAAACACTCCTCTATAAAGAGTTAGTTGACTAGTAAATTTAACCTTGCAAAACAAATTATTTTCTCAACATTACAAATGGGCCGTGCTTATCTTACAAATTTTCAAGCATTGTGGCCTCAGACCCTTTCACATTGTAAATTTTGGGGGGCCATTCATAGAAAACACTTTTAGGCGAAATGATAGTATATGTTTTTTTTAATAACCCGAGCACCTACCTCTATTTGTTGTTCTTATTTTGGGCATAAACCTCTTTTCTTTAATGTTGGGAGTTTCTTCTCTACGTTATTTAGGTTTATAACATTTTTCCATTAATAATTTTCATAATTTATTATTTTTCTTATAAAATAACTCCTCGGGAATAAGTCATTTGTATAACATTAACAAGGACCAAAACTTATAATTTATAATGTATAATTTACCTTATATTATAGGAAAAAAAATTTGTTTGGCACTAATTCATTGTTTTATTACTAGATTAGTTCTTATTTTAATTTTATTATTAACGAGTTTTGATGCCTATTTTATCCTCAAATCTTTTGTTAGTGAAAACCTTATTTATAAAAATACCATTATAATAATTTCCACTTAAAAAAAAAAAAATTCAAAAATTACGATTTTGCCATATGAGAGACTTAATATACCGACGTCAAATAAAACAACAAACTTATTTTTAGACAGATTTATTTCATTTTGGCCACAAATTTAATTAATATTGATAGACTTATTAGTGTCCCACCGATTTATTTGACATATTTTTTTCTTTTGGCCATATATTTACTTAATTATGACAGACTTAATTAGCTTTCGATAGATTTGTTTCCTTTTGGCCACAAATTTATTTAATTTTGACCGACTTAATTAATTTTATCACAGATTTGTTTCCTTTTAGTCACAGATTTACTTAATTTTGACAGACTTAATTAGTTTGTAACATATTTGTTTTTCTTTAGACACCGATTTACTTTATTTTGACAGATTTATTAGGATTCCATTGATTTGTTTTCTTTAGCCACATATTTACATGATAAATTTGTTTTCTTTTGACCACAGATTTGTTTCCTTTTGGCCATAGACTAACTTATTTGTAGATTAACCGAACTAAACCGTGCTGACTAATCCAAACCGAACCATACCGGATTAACCGAACCAAACCGTTTAAACCGAACCAAACCGTACATTAAATTAAAAACAAAACCAACGTCTCAAAATTAAACCTACATTAAACGGAGCCGCAAGTCATCGTCTTCCTCTTTCATCACAAGTCATCGTCTTCCTCTTTTGTCACATTTATGGCTCATATCCTTCATTCTTTTTTAACAAAAAAATGGCGCTCATTAATCTGGTAAATGGATGCTTCAGAATAACAGATGGTTGTTTGGTTTTGATAACAAAAGATGGAAGAAAATTATAAGAACAAACGAAAAAACTTGTTTTGAAGATTTTGTTCGGATGGTGATTGAAGAGTACAAGATCGAGAAGCAACTTTACGACGTGGAATTGAGCTACATGTTTCCTAGAAAAGTGTTGTTGACATTACCCCAAAACACACCGCTTGTAGACGTTGGAAATCGTAGACAATTTGATGGATATTTGGAACAACTAAAAACCGAGTCGGTGCAACTCTGTGTCGAACTGAAAGAAAAAGTTTTGGGGGAAGATGCGAATCTAAAAAAAATGGAAATGATGAAGACGACGATGAGAGGTTCAATTACTGTGATGATTCAGGCGGAGCATCTTCAGGTGATGAGGACTTTACTCTATATTAAGACTGTTTCCACGTCGATGAACACTCAGGAAAAAGATGTTAATCCTCATGTTAAGTTAGAATTATCCGCGCTCGATCTAGCTGTCGAACAACATTTCGAGACGAAAGATGCATTGGAGACAAGGTTGAAGATTTTAACAGTCGTCCACCAATTTGATTTTAAAGTAGACAGATCAAGGCCAGAGATGTTAGTTATTAAGTGTTGGATAGAAGGCTGTACATGGAGAGTAAGAGCTATCCCAGTCGGAGATTTAACTCAGTTTACTATTCGAGTGTACGTTCCAGAATATTCATGTTCTGTTACAGAATGTTCTGCCCGTGCCCGACAAGCGACTCCAGACATACTTGCAATACTATATATGGACTCTGTTGGAGGTGTTGATTCAAAAGTTCTCCCAAAACATGTTGGGGAAGCCTTAAACATGAGATTTGGTGTCAAGGTTAGTCGTAATATTCTGACATATTTAACTTTACGTTTTTCCTTTCTAGATTATTAGCACGTGGATTACAAGTTTTTATTTTAAAATTTGTTACTAGATGGATTATTGGAAGGCCCATCAGACACTTTTTTTGCAAGAAATTTGGTTAGAGGTTCTGCAGAGAGTGGATACTCAGTGTTACCTACATATATACATCAAATAAGAAGAGTAAATCTAGGAACGTTCACAATCTTGAAGTTGATGAGTGCGATAGATTTAAGTATTTATTCCTTGCATTTGGTGCTACTATAGTTGGATTTCCCTTCATGAGAAAGGTAATTGCCGTGGATGGTACGTTTCTTCAGGGAAAATATAAAGGGACACTACTACTCACAACAGCTCAAGATGGAAATTTCTAAATATTTCCAGTTGCTTTTGCAGTCGTCGATACCGAAAATGATGAATCTTGGGAATGGTTCTTCCGACAGCTTATCATTGTGATTCCTGATGATGAAGAGCTTGCAATTATTTCTGATAGGCATAAAGCTATTGGAAATGCTATCGGGAAGGTTTATCCTAAGTCTGGTCGCGGAGTTTGCACATACCATCTATATAAAAATATTTTGGTAGGTTTCAAATGCAAAGATGCGTTTCGTTTGGTTAAAAAAGCAGCAAACACTTTTAGAATGACAGATTTTAATACCATATATGATGAGATCTGATCGTTGAATCCAACGCTACATACCTATTTGGAAAGAGCTGATGTGCGAAAGTGGGCTCGTGTGCATTTCCCTGGTGATAGATACAACTTAACGACAACGAACATTGCAGAGTCCATCAATAAATCGATTCAAGTTCGAGAAGTTTGCCAATTGCACGACTTTTGGATGCGGTCCGGTTAATGACGACAAGATGTTTTGCGGAATGGAGTACTGATGCGGGAGCAATGAAGACGAGACTCACTCGTGGGGTTGACAAACTGTTAGAGGTAAAATTAACACCCTTTCTACACTATTAACTTGTAACTTTATATAAAAATTTGTTCTAATGTAGTTGTTTTGTTTATTTCAGAAACGTGTACCACATGCTAAGACACTTACGATACAAACAATCGATTTACATTATGCACAAGTTACTGGTGGAACATCTCTTCATGTAGTTAATTTGACTGAGAGAAAATGTACTTGTTGTCGATTTGATATGGAGAAATTACTATGTGTGCACGCACTTGCCGGAGCGGAATCTCATAAAAAATGTCGCATCTCATTGTGTCATCGTTATTATCACAACAACTACTTGTGCAACGCGTATTCTACTTCTATAATGCCAAGGGATCCTGCTTCACCTGTTCCAGATCATGTCACCACGAAGGTGTGTTTATTTCCAATAGTACGTACACCACCTGGGAAACCTAAAAAATCAAGAGTCAAATCAACATTGGAGAAAGCCACAAAAAAGGCCTAGAAAAGAACACTCATGTTCTAGATGTCATCAAATTGGTCATAATTGTACGACATGTAAAGTTCCGGTTTAATTTCTGGATGATTGAATATCTTTAGGTAGTTTTAGTTTTTTTTCCAAACATTTGTTTCTTTATACTTGTTGGGTTTTTTCTACTGAGTTATTTTGAGAATAACATAGCAGGAATCAAAGAGTCCGAGTTCCCAAAACTCTGTTTAATTTAACTCTGATTTCTCATTCACATGATATGTTGTTAATTTCGAGTGAAGTAACAATACTTTCAACCAAAATGGTGTTTTCTCAAAACATGTATAATTCAGTGAAAAAAAGAAGACATAAATTGTGAGATAAGAGAGCAAGCAAATATGAGACTAGTAAATAAAAAATGTATTCAAAAACATTATATTACTCAGAGCTTTATCTTCCTTGAAGCTTCTGCTTTTGTCAAATTTTCTCCAGTTATACGCGGCAGTCCCAACTCGTCATAAATCTCAGCCGCTAGCTTCCATCGCAGTTGTGTAATTTTCCTATCATTCAACCCTTCAAAAGTACAACCGATTATAAGGCACTCGATGTACTTTATAGCATACACACCATAGTCTCCGGGGTTATCATTCTAGGAAACATTTTTCAGTCTTCGTACGGCGAACTGTTTATCACTCCTCTTCCGAACACAAGTAGGCACCATTGCGTTCAAAATCACAGGAACCATCTTTGCATACGAAATGGTTTTAATACGCATAACAAAACAACACAAAACAACTTACAAAATCATACAAAAGAACAATTTTATACAACAAAAGTTTCATTCAAAAAACGGTTTCTTATAAATTAGAAATTATCAAACGAATTCATACAATACATACATCATACACATAAAAGACTAGGATGGTAATACTAACATACCATAGGTTTACTTGTGACTTCTTCATTAGTATTAGCATTGGAATTGGCGGCTTCTTTTGGGTCTTCGGGTACATTTTTTCCTTGCAACTTGTCCACATCTACAACCTCCTTATCCCACTTGGGCACTATGTTACCATTCAAGTGGGAAAGGAAATTACTCACACGCCCATGAAAAAAACAATTACGAAAAAAAAACATAAGAAATCATTGCTAATAAACTGATTGTCACTAAACAAATGGATTATCACTCATGTTAATATAAGTTTTAAGGCTAACAAACAAACAAATGGACTAAACAATTCGAGAAACTATCTTCATAGATTCTAAAACGCATCAAAAAAAAAATCAGATTTGTTCAAAGAAAACTTCATAGCACAAATTCGAATTTCGTAGCACATATCGGTTCCACAAAACCAAATACACCACACAATTTTTGCTCAAATAATAGAATAAGTACCTTATCTTCATGCGCTTTCTTCTCTTGCACTACAAGAAAACAGGCCCATTTGCGAGGAGAATTTGTGACCACAATATGAGGTCGCAAATTTGCGAGGCGTTTGCTAGGAATTTGCGTTTGAAGTCGCAAATTAGTTGCAAATTTGCGTGGATAAATTTCGTCGAAATTTCTTCGCAAATATGCTCAAATTTGCGACGAAAAGATAGTTCGTAGCAAACACGTTGCAAATTTGCGAGGCATTTGCGGGACAGATATTTTCTAAGATTTGCGACTGATTTGCGAGAATATTTAGAAAGTAGGTACCCACGTTTTCAACGATTTCCAACTGCTTTTTGCTACTAAATTTTTGGTCGAAAATGGGTAGCAAATTACTAGCAAATGCCTTGCAAATATTTTGTCCTAGCAAATTAGTAACAAAGGTTGGTCGCAAATGAGTAGCAAAAATTTCTGATCCTCTATAAATAGCAAGCTATGGGGGAGACGAAAATCATATCACAAACATCCCAAATCTACTCACAAAAATATTTTATTTCGCAAACACACTATAAATCCGATATTTTTTGTGGAGAGGTCGATAATCGGATCATGTCTTGGCATCATGAGATATACACGGTTCGGGCATGGATGTACAACCGGCGAGATCCAGATACCGGTGAAGTGACGAGAGAATTTAGAGATGGTCTTGATCAATTTTTGACCCATGCGACACATCAGTCATTCGCGGGAGAAAACGGTAACAAAATTTTCTGTCCTTGTGTTAAGTGCGAGAACATTGATCATCATGATGCAAACACTGTTTGGAAGCATTTATATATGAGGGGGTTTTTACCTAACTATTATGTGTGGTTTGCGCACGGAGAAGATTTTGTAGTTAAAGTTTCGGGTAGTTCAAGTACGAGTTATCATGGCAATCAAGATGGCGCTAGTAGTTTTGATAATAACTATGATCAGCATGCTCATCAACAAGATTATAATGAATATGGATATACTAATAGTGATGGGAATAGGTTTCATGACATGGTTACTGATGCATTTCATGAAAGTACTGCCTCGTTTAATGATAATACTTTTGAAGAACCAAACCCGAGTGCTAAAAAGTTTTACGATATGTTAGACGCTGCTAATATACCCATCTACGAAGGATGTAGAGAAGGGCTTTCAAAATTGTCATTAGCATCTAGGATGATGACAATTAAAAGCGAAGATAACATTAGTGAAAATTGCATGGATAAATGGACTGCATTGTTTAACGAGTATTTGCCGGAGGGTAATAACTCGGCAGAGAGTTACTATGAAAAACAGAGACTGGTCGCGAGTCTTGGTTTACCGTATGAGATGATTGACGTCTGCATTGATAACTGTATGATTTTCTGGAAAGATGATGCTAAGTTGCAGGAATGTCGTTTTTGCGAAAAACTGAGATATAAAAAGACAGATGGCCGCACAAGGGTGCCGTTCCAGCGTATGTGGTATCTTCCGATAACGGATAGATTGAAGCGATTATACCAATCAGAGCAGACTGCTGGGGCAATGAGGTGGCACGCAGAACACTTTAGTGAGGCAGGGGTGATCTCTCATCCATCAGATGCGAAGGCGTGGAAACACTTTAACACGGTACATTCAGACTTTGCTGAAGAATATATAAATGTTTATTTGGGTCTTTGCACTGATGGGTTTAGTCCGTTTGGTATGTCTGGTCCTATAAACCTATAAATCCTAAATAAAACCCTAAACCCTAAAAAATCCTATAAACCTTAAATCCTAAATAAAACCTATAAGCCCTTAACCTTAATGCATATAGGCTAGTTGAATAAACCCTATTAATTTCTCGAACAACATCTAGATTTAAAGAATCTACAGAGATTAAGTATGTCACTATATAGGTAATGCATGATGATTCGATCAATTTTAGTAGGATTGTCGAATTGCTTATATAATTGCCTGAAACCCTAAACACATAACCCTAATATATAATTATGGTCGTATATATGTATGAATTTTGTCATAAACCGAAACCCTAAACCATTTTTTCTTCTTATTTGATTCGGATAGTCGCAAATGAGTAGCAAATTTTTGCGACTAATTTGCGACGCCACGTGGCAACCGCGTCGCAAATCTTGGCGGTTTAATTTACCGCGTGTTTAATATTTGACCAGATTTGCGACTAGATTGCCACGTGGCGTCGCAAAACCTGGCGGTAATAAAAAAAAATAACCTTTTTATTTTGGCGGGTGTTGAAAATTTGACCAGATTTGCGACTAGATTGCCACGTGGCATCGGAAATCAGTCGCAAATTTGGGCGGCAAATCCGATTGGGTGAAAAAATGGTGCGTTTTTGCGACTAGATTGCGACCAAATTGCGACTCTATAAATTTTTATATAAGGCAGCCGAATTTGCCTTGCTCTTTGCTCATTTTCTCACATCCTCCCTCTCTCTACTCGCAACTCTCTCTCTCTCTAAAAGGTATAATCTGATTTTTTTTTTAAACTTATAATTTTTGGTTTAGAATGGTTAAGAATATATTTAGGTATGGAATAAATTTATAGTTTTGGTTTTAGAATTGTTAGGAATATATTTAAATTGAATTGAATTTTATTAAATATTTTATTGCAGATGGGTGATAGGCATAATGAGTATACCGGTTTTTTATCCACCTCCGGTACACTTGTACCGCGACACGGCGGGTCCCATTCACGACATGACGGACCTTCTACATCGACTCCGCCTATCTCGGATTTCGTTCCGGAGACGCAGCCACATGATCTGCCACCTGAGGCTCCATAGTTCGAGCATATGATGCTGGAGCAGCTTCTCGTTAGTCCCGAACGGGAATGGATCCGCATCTTTCCCCGGGGACTTTATGGTAACTATATTTTTTTTTTAATTATTAAATAAACAATTTTTTTTAATTGTTTATAACATAACTTTTTTTTTCCAGGTTTGGGCATAATAAAGTTGGACAGACTATTAGGAAACTGATCGAGCGGGATTTCAAAGCCCCGCACCCGAGTTGGAGCAAGGTGCCCCAGGAGACGAGGGATAGGTGGTTTCACACTTTCGCGGTAATTCTATTAATTTCGCGTTAGTTTATAATTTTATTTCTACTAATAATTTATTTTATAATTTACAATGTATATACTAATATTAAATTTATACTAATGTGAATTTTTATTTTTTATAGCAAAAATAGAGATGGGATGTCGAGATCACGGGACTGGTCCGGGATGCCTTCGATGACAAGGAAATGCGTCGCCTTACTGATCAAGTCGGCCGCTGGAAAAAAAAATGGAAGGCGGACCCTGAGCATGTGATGCCTGAGTGGTTCAACCCGACGGTTTGGGCGGGTCTCATTGCCTACTGGCAGTTGCCGACTTCCGAAGACACGAACAGCAAGTGTCGGGCCGCGTGTTACACCAAGGTTGACGGAGAAGGCATTTCGAAGCATGTCTCGGGGCAGTTGTCCTTCTTCGAACAAGCGCGCCGTATTGTAAGTTGAATTCAATTTTTATAGTTCAAATTTTAAAAATTCTTTAAGTTAAAGTACCTCACGATTTAATAATTTTTACCATTTTTCAGGCACAGACGAAAGGTGCCCCGGCTATGATACCCGAGATTTGGGAGAAGACCCACAGACGCAAGGACGGTACGTGGGTTGATAGTCGAGTTCAGCAGCTTTACGGCGATGTGACTGCCCGGGTCGAGGAAATCACATCGCAGTCCACTCCCGATGGTCAACCGTCCAAATGACCCCAATGGACGTAAACCGCATCGCCACTCAGGTAACGAAAACAAACTTTTATTACTAATTCATATATAATTATTTAAGTATTTATTTTTTTCTTTATTAAATTTTATTTTACAGCTAGCTCCCCGTACCAGAAAGGGGAAGATTGCTTTCATGGGATCTATTCCGATGGATGACCAGGGAGTTCTCTTTTGCCCGATTTCGACATATGTCCCGGACCCGATAGAGATAAGAAGCTAGAGATCGCGGAAGCAGATATCAGATCACTGAAGCAGGCCTATGATATGATGTTCGAGTTACTTGGGGATTCAAACCCGGCGATTTGGGAGATGCTGAGGAAGAAGAAACAAGGAGAAGCTGGTTCATCTTCAGCTTCTGCTTCGGAATTTCATGAAGCTTCGGATTTTCAGAATATCGATGATTTGTAGTTTATTTTGTTCGTTGTACTAAATACTCATTTTATGTAATATTAATTAATTTTTATTTTATTTCCAAAAACCATTAAAAATTCTGTTTAAAAAAAAAAACAATTTATCTATTTTTTTGCAACTGATTTGCGACTGTCCTTTGCCCCACGAACTTCTCGCAATAGTTCCTCGCAAATGCCTCACAAAATTGTCCTCGCAAACTAGTAGCAAAATTTTCCTAGCAAACTAGTAGCAAAATTTGCCTCGTAAATGCCTTGTAAAAATAGTCCTCGCAAACTAGTAGCAAAATTTGCCTCGCAAATGCCTTGCAAAATAGTCCTCGCAAACACCTAGCAAACTTTGCCTCGCAAAAATTTGCGAGGCGTTTGCGACAAAATTTCTTTCCTCGCATATTTTGCGACTAGATTGCGACGGTTTTTCGTTTGCGACTAGCTGGTTGCGACGATTCTTTTTTGGTCGCAAATCCCTCGCAAATTTCCATTTGTGAGGCATTTGCTACCACAATCGTAGTCGCAAATTGACCTGTTTTCTTGTAGTGTTGTATTATGAAGTCATCAAAATCAAATCTCTTACGGGATCCACTCCATGAAAGAAGAGGAACTTTTTCACCAGCAATTTGGTTCCCATATTGCTCTCCTAAGCCGATAATTGACTCATATGCCCATATGAGCAACACGTGAACAAATCCTTCCATCGTATACGATTTTTTTGCATCGTAACTGACACACTTAATGGAATGTATCAAACTCTTACACGCAACACAACCCCACATATATCTCTCGAAAGCTTCAAGATTAAGTACTCGCTTCGCAACCTCCAAAGGGATTCGACTTGTTGGAGCTATGCCGTTGATTCCGATATGCAGAATACACAACCATTCAACCATTCTCCTCTTCTCAAAACTCCAGTTCTTGCATCTTCCTAACACAAACTGCAACTCTTTCAAGCTAGGACCAATAAATGTACAAATCGCTCCAAAACTCTGTCCCCATCTTGGAACGGTTCACAGTTCAGGCCAGTAAACAAACCAAATTCTATCAAAGAAAAGAGAATTGGCTGCCAATCAATCAATGACCAAATCTAGTAATTCTTCGTAACTACCAGCTGATGCGTTAAAAGGTAATGGACAATCTTCGCATTCCATGTGAAATCTAGCTCATAAAACCTAGGTATAATTCCAACATAAGACTTCTTCAATGCATTCCAGGCATCAACGCCAACTCCTCTTTCAACCATTTGGAAATTTTACAAGTAAGAGTAGTACCTCATACTTTTCTGCTAACTTTGTGCTTTCCCCTTTGCATATAGTAATTTCGGGTACTTACTCTTAGTACTTGACGAAGCCATCTAGAAAGAGAAAATATAAAAAACGTGAGAATCAAATAACTATAAAAAAATAAATTGAAAAGAAATTCAAAATTCATAAAACTTTCGAATTCCCTTTTCACTCCTTCAAAAGAATTGAGCCATGCAAGCAAACCAATTGAGTTAAAATGATCCAATCACCAGGCTGATGGTGAAAGGGTAAACATTTTTGCACAAGATTTGGATAGCTGTTCAATCTCCATCAAGATACACCCAATTTAGACAAATGAATTTTCGATGAGCTCACTACAAAAAATCGAACACATCACGGTCGCCAAATTCCTCCTCCTACTACTTTTCTATTCATCAAGATAAAATAATTCTAGAGAAAAACTAGTGCTAAAAGAGCATACGAGAACCATAAAATCCAAATCGAAAAACTAGACATACAATCCATCACAAACACCAAAGATGGAAACTTTAAAGAGAAATAGTGAAAAACGAGCATACCGAGTAAAGCCAATGAAGAAGAAGCAAGATATGGAGATTGAGTGATAAATTGAAGAGATTTAAGCAAAAAACACAAAATTCGACCAAAGTACAAAGAAATAGAATTGAAAATTAGAATTTATCTTCACTAGCTTTAGATGAAAGGGGAGGATCGAATCAAACAAAGTCTGTGAGAAGTAATCAGATTTGTTGGATCTGTGAGAAGTAATCGGCGGAATTGGTGAGAAAGATTTCAACCAATTGGGAAGAAATCGAAGGAATTAAGAAGAAGGGTCGCAAAATTGAATCAGAGGGACGACAGCGGAGGCTCGTCGGAACAAGAAGCGGTAACTGGAGGAGACAAGAACCGGTGATTCCACTGCCGGCGTTTCCCCCTTTTTGAGAGAAATAGGGTTTTGACGAACCCAAAAAAGCTTTTAATACAAGAAAACAAGACGGATCCGAAGGGCAAAACCGTCGGATATCCGTCGGAAAGAGCCAATTCCGACGGAAAATCAACGCGAAAATCCGTCGGATCCGTGTGGTTGGAAAAAAAAATCCGTCGGAATTTCCGAGGTTTTATTTCCGTTAGTAAAATCGACGGAAAACCGAGGCTTTACATCCGTCGGAAAATCCGACGGAATACCGACAACAGATTGGGTCGGAAATTTCGACGGAAAACCGACAACAATTTTGGTCGAATTTTCCGACGGTTATCCGACGACCTTATCGGTCGGAAAATAAATCTGACGGATCAAAAACCGACGGTTTCGAAAAAAAAAAAATTAATTAAATTGAAAAATAATAATTTAAATATAATTTTGAAATCAAAAATAAAAATAAAATGTAATTGAAATTTAATTATAATAATACCATTAAAATTAAAATTAAAATTTGTCTTAAAAAAGTAATGAAATTTAGTTTTGAAATTATAAAAACATAAAGCGAATTTAAAATAATCTCATATGTCTAAAACTTGTGTCCCGAGAAAGTTGGCTCGAGAAACGCCTTCATCCTCTCGAAACATGCTCGGGTTTCTTCATTTTCCTTATCCTTCCTTTCTCGCTCTGCCCGCTCCTCGTTGAGTCGCTCGGTCAATCTTTCGATTTCATCCACAAGATGCATAGAGCCGTAACTGCTAGAAGAAGACGTCGCTTGGTCTCGATCCGGAAGTCGACCAACCCCAAACTTACGCCCTTTTTTGTTGGAACATGCTACAAAAGAGAAAAAAGAATTAGTTTTGCAAAACTTAGAAATTTAGGAGAAAAAAACTAAATAAATTGAATACTTACGCTCATTACGATATGGTTCATCTCGTCGCGGGGTAAGTCTTCCGCGTTTGACCCAGCTTGAGAGAGCTGAGTCAGCTGGGTCTGGCCCTCTTCTTCAATCGCGTCGAGGGTCTCTGCAGCCAACTGATCTTGAACAACCATGGTCTTTCGATTAGTGTGCGTATCTCTCAGCAAGACCCCATAATGCGGTGGCACACCATCATTAGAAATAACACTTATATGAAATTAATAAATCTTACCATAGCTCGCTCTCAGCTTTCGATTGTCTTTGGGCCACCGTTCTGAGTAGCGATCCCTTTTCCACCTCGGTTGCTCTTCCGGTTCCTTGAGTTTGTCTCTGATAGCGCATTTGTCTCGGGCTTCATCCAGTAACGTATGAGGCTCTCCCAAACGTGCAGTGGCAAGTCTGTTAGCTTGTCTGCCGGGTTCTTTAGCCACTTCTGCTTCCACTTAAACTTATGGTTCTTGTATGACTCTCGAACCTGCTCTCCGAAACCCTTTCGAACCTAGGAGGTCAACGCTGGGTCCCACGTGAACTGTTGCTGAAAATATGTAAAACGAAAAAAAGAATTATTAATATTCAATAATATGAAAACACATATAAATACAGATGCTTGAAATAATATAACTTACCAAGAAAGTACGCAACCATTTTTCTATCTCAGTCTCGGGGATCTTAGAGGCCTTCTCGTACGGGTGGGAGAGCTGCGTCTTGAAAATAGAAAGAATTGTCTTACTGATTTTTCCCTGCGGATCACATCTAAACCTGAAAACATAAAAAATAAAAAAATATCAAATTACAATATTTGGTAAACAAAGTAATAAAATATGAATTTGTTATACTTACCAAATGTGCCCTCCATCTAGCCGGGTAGGATGCAGCGGAAAGCAATGCTCACGTCCGGGTAGTAGGACAATTTTCTCGAGTGACAATGGACGTCAAGTACCAGACGTCTGTGACTCCGGCCCCTCGAATCGGGAACCGCCTCTAATCGATCTACTAGAATGAGACCTACAAAAAATATTGACATTAGTAATATAAAAATTAACAAAACTTAAAATAAAATTAAAAAAATATTTTATATTTATCAATCTCAAAGTAATTAAAAAAATTTGCAAAGGCATCTAAAACGATTTAAAAGAAATCGTTATATAAAAAATTTTCACGAGTTAATATTATTTTAAAAACAGTGACAAAAAAATTTATATGATAAAAATTTATATCAAAAATTGCATACATATAAATTATATACAAAAAACGTTTTTATATACCAAAATCCAATAAACTACAAATTGTTAAAATCAACAACAATAAAAACTAAAAATATAGACATTAGTAACAAAAACTAAAATTCAACAACAATAAAAACGTTTTTATTGTCCAAAATTCCATATGAATAAAATACAAATTATGAAAATCAACAACAATAAAATCTAAAAAGCATAATAATTCATAAAATTTTGTTATCCAAAGATTTCAATTAAAATTTTGAATTTTCTTAACAAATCAACACTATATAACAATCTAAAATTTTATATAGTAAAATTTTAGTTTGATAAAAATTTATATCAAAAATTGTATACATATAAATTATATACAAAAAACGTTTTTATATACCAAAATCCAATAAACTACAAATTGTTAAAATCAACAACAATAAAAACTAAAAATATAGACATTAGTAACAAAAACTAAAAATCAACAACAATAAAAACGTTTTTATTGTCCAAAATTCCATATGAATAAAATACAAATTATTAAAATCAACAAAAATAAAATCTAAAAAGCATAATAATTCATAAAATTTTGTTATCTAAATATTTCAATTAAAATTTTGAGTTATCTTAATATATCAACACTATATAACAATCTAAAATTCCTCAACAAATCCAACTAATCCTCCTACTCATCACTAACCAATAGATTTGAAGAAGTTATCCTAAATCTATGAAACTAATACTAAATCTACCAAACTAAAACTAAATCTATCAAACTAACAATGAAATCATAGAGATAAAGAAGACTTACATGGGTTTTTTCGCCGGATTGAAGAGAGAGTGGAGAGAGAAATCGAGTTAGAGTGAGAGAGAAAATTTCGGTTGTGGGGAAGAAGAAGATTGTGTGGATTATATTTTTTTACAAAACCGACGGCCATAACCGTCGGTTTCCAAAAATATTGACCATAAATTTACCGCCGAAATGAAAAATAAGGCGGCAAATTGTTAACCGACGGATTTAATTATTCTATGCATGCAATGCGATTGGTCGGTCAACATAAAGGATTATCTAGTATCCGTTGGAAATCCGTCGGTTTTTAGGAAAAAACCAACGGATTTCCGACGGCCACCACTCAATTTGGTGTTTACGGATTGTAATTCTCGCATCGAACATGTTTAAACCACTTACAACATTTCTTTTGTGTAATAGATTCAACCTATAATCAATTTTATAACAATTAATTATTTGATTTCATCACACTTTCTAATCCTAGTAAACATACATGTACACTTTATGATTTATATTCAAATATGTACATATGTTATGAAAATTACAAACATGCTTTAAAAAGTGTTTGAATAACTTTGTCAACAACCTAATTTGTTTATATTTGGGAGACGTATGCCGTAAACTACTAAATTTGTGACAAAAAAAAAAAAAACATATATCCGTTGGAAATCTGTCAGAATTTCAAGAAAAAAACCGACGGATTTCCGACGGAATCAATAAAAAAAAAGAAAAACCATAAATTCGTTGGAAATCCGTCGGAATTTCAAGAAAAAAACCGACGGATTTCTGACGGAATCATTAAAAAAAAACCATAAATCCGTTGGAAATCCGTCGGAATTTCAAGAAAAAAAACCGACGGATTTCCGACGGAATCAACAAAAACAAAAAAAAACCAATAAATCCGTCGGAAATCCGTCGGTTTTTTTCTTGAACAAAAACTCTCTCTTCATGCAAAGAGATGGCGGCAAATTGTAACGTGTCACGATTACAGGCCATAGTGAATATTGCCTCCCATGCTTCCTAAAAGGGTTGAAGCCATCAGTGCTCAATCCGAGGTATACATTCATTCGTTCTGCCGCAAACGTGGGATAGACTGAATTAAAATATTTCCACGCTTCTGCATCTGATGGATGCCCTATTTTTCCTTCCCTTCTATGCTCTGCATGCCATCTCATTGCGGTCGCAGTTCGCTCAGATTGGTATAACCGCTTTAACCTCGCTGTCAATGGTAAGTACCACATCCGCTTAAATGGGATTGGAACTCTTCCTCATGTATCCTTATACCTAGGATGACCGCAAAATTGGCAAGACAGAAGGCCCTCGGTCGCTTTCCAATACAACATGCAGTTCTCCTCGCAAATGTCTATCATCTGAAATGGCAAACCAAGACCAGCAACCAATTTTTGTATCTCATAGTACGAAGCTGGTGCAAGGTTATCCTGCGGCAAAAGACCTTTAACGAAATCCGCAATCATATCCACAACCTCCTCACTCAGATTGTAATTCGACTTAAAGGTCATTAACTTAGTCGCGGTTGACAAAGGAGAATCACCCTCTCTACAACCTTCGTATAACGGCTGTTTCGCTGCATCCAACATATCAAAAAATCTTCTATCATCTAAATTAGGCACATGTACCCTTTCAACATCCTCCCCGAATACCCTTTCAACATCCTCTCTGAATCCTGATAAATTTTCCTGAAATGCATCATTAACCATCTGCACCATACCTATGCTAGGAGGTTCCGTTGCCGTTTCTTCTATCATATCAGTTGCATAAGGTTCACTACAACTACCATAATCTAATATTTCCTCCGTTTCTCCATGTGAATACCAAATTTTGTAACCCGGCATAAATCCATGATTATACAAATGCCCATATACACCTTTATACGTTCCTCTCCTACGATTCAAACAATCCGTACAAGGACAAGGAAATTTACCATTTCGAATGGCTTGCGGATTTTGCCCAACAAATTCCATAAATTCCTTAATCCCAGCCTCGTACTCCTCTGTTACCAATCCGCTCGCTTGATCTCGCATCGGCTTGTCCATCCACGATCGAAAATAATTAAACGGATTTGAAGAAGAAGAACACATATTTTACTCTCTCTCTTTTTTATAAAATGTTGTTGCATAAGAATGAATGAATGGAAGAAGATGTCTGATGTAGGATATATACCTAAAAAACCGACGAATTTCCGACGGATTTCCAACGAATTTCCGACGGATATTTAAATTTCAAACGGATCTATTAAAAGGCTATTTTGAAATTATGATCCATCGGAAATCCTTCGGAAATAAACCGACGAATTTCCGACGGATGTTTAAATTTCAAACGGATCTATTAAAAGGCTATTTTGAAATTACGATCCGTCGGAAATTCGTCGGAAATAAACCGACGAATTTCTGACGGATGTTTAAATCTTACGAACCGTCAGAAAGCCGTCGGATATCCGTCGGAATTTCTTACGGATTTTTTGCGGTCGGTAATCCGTCGGAAAAACCAACGGATATCCTACGGTATTTGGTTGTCGAAAACTCGTCGGAAATACGTCAGAAAATTACCGACGGATGGAATCCGTCGGAAATTCCGTCGGATTTTGTCTTGTTTTCTTGTAGTGTTTGTCAAAAAAGTTTTGTCGAGAAAAACAAAGTTTGTTTATTATGATATTGATTTTTTTAATTATTTTTTGTTTTTGTTTTTAAGTAATAGAATGGTATTAGTGTTATTAAAATAAAATTTGATGGATTAACCGATTTTTTACACATTTTTAATGAAGTATTTTTGAATGGGTGTTAGGCTAGTAATATATCAAGAAATTAGTGCTAATCTGAGTAATTTTCTCTATATTAAAAGAGTTAGTATATTTACTAATATAACTATTATTTTAGCCTCGGCCGATAAGCACGAATTTACAATAGGTTGATTCAAAACAAAAAAAAAAAACAGAAAAAAACAAAGAGAAGCCGGATCACATTAATGATCTTATATAAAATTAATCAAAGGTTCAACAACATCTCAACAAATAAAATATTTGTTCGATGAAAAACATTGAATACTAACCATTGATTAGTGATTAGATATAGATAGAAACTTAAACACTAACTAAGCTAGCAAAGTAGCTTTAGGATTAAAGAGAAGAGAGAGAGAAGTGTCTTCAGGGGAATGCATAAACTTGCAATTAGGGCACGCCGGCGATGCTTTACACAACATCACCAGCATATGACACTTCATGCACACTCTCGCCACCATTTCTGTCTCTCTTCCGCGGCCTCTACCGCCGCTCCGTTCGTGTCTGTCGTCATCGAGGTCAAAAGCAACCCATGCCATGTTTTGCTGTGTGTCTAGCCCTAACACCGAACCCTTCTCCATCATCTTCTTCTTCCTTTCATCTTCCTCACAATTTTTATTGTGATTACTCAGATCATGATCATGATGATGATTCAGATCGATGAGAGATGGTGACAAGTTGAGTTCAAGATCAAGTCTCATGCGGTGGTTATTATATCCTTCTTCGATATTATTATTCATATTTGTTGAATCTTCTCTTAATCTTCTTCTCTGCAACAAAAGAACCAGAACATGTTCTTGTATACACCTCCTAATTAAAAAATATATTCAGGGACAATATGTTTTTTTTTTTTTTACCAAGATTTTTGACCATTTGTACAAACTGGGACTCCTAAGTTTTCTAAAATCTTCTTATCACATCAAATATATGTTTGACAAAAAATTGAACAGAATCTTCGAATTGTACTTAATGCCTTTTGACATAAAATCTTCTTACAACATAAAATATATGTTTTACCTTCTGATCAAAGGAAGAAGCAGTAGGGTTGTGTGATCCGGATCTTTCAACGATCTCATAGTTTGCTAACAATTCTTGACCCTTTCTTTTTCTAGAAGCTTCCTCAGATTCCATGCAATAAGACACAGCTAGCTCTCGCTTCTTCAGCAACCAGTTTGTATTTCCTTTGTCTGGAAACTCTAACATCACGTATATGGTTATATTTGTGTAGGCCAAACTGTTTCAAGGGCGTTTTATATAGGCAGTTGAATATTTGAATTTAATTTATTAAACAATTAAATAAAGGAGAAAATTTTATGGGCCTACACTGCCCATGCATGACGTGCATTCAAAGTTTCTCGCCTCTTCAATTACTGCAACCAGAGAGCTTATTTAAAACACTCAGATTTATATAAATATATCCAACGCTCTATTCCTACTTCCTTCCCCAAAATTAATAAAATAAAAAGCTAATTCAATTTTAATAAGCTATAGGATGTATTTAAAAGCGGGTCACAATTTATTTCCCCTATTTAATAGTCTTCTGTTGTCTTGGACAGTTTGTAATTAATTTTGCCGCACTCAGGCAAAATATCTGATAACTATTGATAAGAGCTATGTAGGTTGAAATAAAAAAAAATATTAGAGTTGCGTAAGTTTCTTAAGTAATGCTTACCTTACGTTATTATGCAAAAAAAAAAAAAAAAATCAAAATAGTACATAAAAAAAAACAAAATTGTTGTTATACATTAATATAAAATACAATATATAACAGACGAGGCCATCTAGTGAAAACAACAGCTAGAATCAGACAAGAGATCAGATGAAAATTAAATCTGAAATTACAACCATAGATTTGCAGAAGTAGATAGACAGGTGCAACAATAAAACGTTTTTCATAGTAATGTCATTAAATGAGGGATTGCATTACACAGTACCAGTTTTCGGGTGTCCCTTAAATGGAGGCGGTGAAGGTTCCATTTAATGTCAAAGAGTCCGATCAAAATACAGTTGAAAGTGAAGTTGAATTGGAGAAGAAGAAGAAGAAGGAAGCAAGACTTCAATGCCCTTGTACACTGCAAAGGGAGAAAACATTTAGTTGTATTTTAATTTTCTTACATCAACGGCAATTCTAAATATTCAATAGAACCTGGTGTGGCAAACCAGACCGGTACAATGTTGGTGTTGGATCATAGTCCATGAAACCAAAAGAAGATATAAGAAACGCCCGTGATGAGACAAGGATCATTCGAGGAAATAAAGAACTATTGGGATAAGTACAATCCTATTAGGAAAAGGTTAAGTTAATCGTATGTTGATAAGGATTGAGTCAAATTTATCTCCTAATTTGTAGGGGATTTGTTGTTGGAACTTAATTTTAAGACGTAGTGCAAGAGAGTATACTCATATGTCAAAATTGCAGTTTGTTTGAATGAGAAATGCTTGTCCTAAATTTGTTGCTTGAAATGCATGAAATGGGCATAACATATATTATGGAGAAGTCCTAACAAGGTTAAAAACCTTAGGACAATTGTAAAGAAGAGTGAACCTATACTAAACCATGCGCGCGCGCCAAGCTGAGCCAAGTTGCATCAAGTTTTAGGTTTGTAATTGATCACTACAAAATATCTAAACTTGGTCAAAATAAAAAATAAAATAAATGGCACTCTTAATTTTGGACAATTAATTTAGAGATTAATATTGTCCTTAATGACCATAGTAAAAATCTCTACTAATGCTCTTTGGGAGAGTTACATATTGGAAACCCATGGCTTATTATAAAGCATTGGTGTTCTTCAATCTCATTCATGGACAAGAAACAACAATCTCTTACACTTCCTCTCTTTTGATTTTTCTCCATGAGAGTACAACACAGAAAAAGTGTTCGTTAGATTATGTTCTTGAGTTGTGCAAAACTGAATCGATTGCAGTTGTATCCTGGGATTCGGAACGCCACACAACCGTCACACTACGGGGCCTTTTCAGAATTAAGGATAAAGATCATATCTTGCCTCTGCAAATTCGTTCTTCTTCCTAATTCTTGTATCGGTATTGTTGTATTATCGATTAATTTATGTATTTCACTTTACAAATATCAGTTTGTTCATAATGTAGTAATTTGAGTTCCTACAATCTTAATTATGAAAAATTTCATTTTTGCACTATTGCACTAACGAAAACTGATTTTTTGTGAAATGTTTTTGTCATGAAAACAGGAATCAGAGAGTTCATTGTGATCGATAATCAATCATTTTCCATCAGATTATATTCGGTCATTTTTTTAATAATTCTGGAATTTTTCAATTAATTGTTGAATTATATATATAGATTAATTCTTTGATTTTTCTGCAATTTATTCTAATTATTTTGCAAATTTTTCTAGAATTTTTCTGTGTTAAAACTCTTTAAAATTGTTCATATTTGGGACTAACGATTCTAATATTGTTAATATTTCATAAGAACATGTGTTCATCCTTCATTCTAATAATTGATCGAATTGAAAAAAGAAAACCCTCTGCATATTGGTTATTGCAATATTTAATTTCTGAATTTATTAATTCTGAAAATTTGCAATATTTAATTTCTGAATTTATTAATTCTGGAAATTTTATTTTTAATTATTTTTTGCAATTTATTTATATTTATTTAAATTTCTTCATATATATTAGATTGAACTTTTAATTTTTTGTGTTAGTGTACTAATTTAATCTTGATTCTTTTGAACAGATTTGATTTTCAGTACAATTAACACCGAGTTAGCAATAAAATACATATTTCATTCATTTGTTTTGTATCAATTTCAGTCTAGTATTCTCATTTTCGGAGCTATCAAAAAAAATCTAACCCCAATTTTATTCTTTTATGTAACCCTGATTTGGAATTGGGTATTACATCCACAATTTGGTGCCGTATGTGAGGAATTTTTTTATTTCAAAATTCTAAATCATAAATGGATGGAGATGATGGAGATCTTACTCAACAAAAGTAGACCGATATACAAAAGAGTTTGGCAGATCTCTTCATACAATGAATGTAGTCACTTCGAGTGTGTTGTTAATGCTCAACCCAGATTCGTATCCTTTGACGCACTAGATCCTGGTTGATCCTAACGGATTACTAACATCGAGAGAAGTCCCTTCGAGCTCGACAATGACTCTCGAAGTCATTATTACAACCTTACAAGGATTACCACCTCCACCAAACTTGACTCCACCAAAAAACGTTCCAGTAGCTCCATTGGGTCTACATATCAAGCATCTCTCATACATATCTACGTTCCAACCGGAACACCACTCCCATGAGTAATGATGTCAAGTCAGTTGCACAACATCATGTTGGCTCCCAGGTTTTTCCATCTCACTTTGAAGGTGTGTTACTTCCACGGTCACCCGATGTTTATGGGATCGAGACTAAATAAGCATGTCTTGTTAACCTATAAATATATTAAATGTTAGTGCATACCTAAAAGAAAATTATAGATGGACGTCACAGAAAAGAGAAAAACAAGGTTACTTGAGAAAATATGGTACATTCAGCAACTTGACGGCGGTTTCCTACCTCTGACAAGCATCCACCAACAGACTCAGATCACGCACCTCGACGTAAGGCACAAAGCCTTTTGCTCTTGAGTCCTTGGTGAAAAAGAGCGGCTCTGGCTGTCTTGCGATCGGTGATTGATGCTGAGGAGAATGAAGGCGGCAAGATGTTAGCCCCTAAACACCACGAACCCTAGATGATCGACGATCCATCTCCATCGCCCTTGCTTGCTAGCGGTGATAGGTCAGGTAGTACCAACGGCCCGAGCCCTCTTCAAACATGGCTCAGTGGAGCCATCATAGAGAGACACACCTGCAAGATCAATAATGATGAATGGTTTCCAACTTGATCGCGATGACTATGAACTAGTAGAGGAACTGATGGAGCGGAAGCTTCTAGGGATAGGGTTTGAGAGTCCTCCTCTCAGGGCTTTCGCAAAAGCTCTAGGGTTTGTGAATACTCTTCACAGTGGTTTATCAAAACCTCTTTAAAATCTCTCGATTAATCAAATCATCATAAAAATCATCATAAACTGAATACAATAGGAGGCCTAAACGGCTTATTTATAATAACGTATAAAAACCCTAAAATCTCTGGAATATTCTACATAATAATAATAAACGTAAAATACAAATAAATAAGGAAAATATCTAAATAATAAAATAAGTCATAAGGATAATTGGAAATATTCCAATTATCTCGCTGCATCAAGTCTCGCCGGCCAAAAAAGATTCGTCCTCGAATCTTCAATCGAGTTCTTGGCACCAAATAAGACTTCTTCAAATTTTCATATCGTTTCTTCAGAGAAGTCTTGTTCAGCACCAGATTTGCACAAATCGGATTATGCCCGGATTTTGCACGAACCTGATTCTGCAGGGATTTTTCAAAAACCTGAATCTGCACCAAATTCGCACAAACATAAATCTGCACGAAATCTGCACAGATCTGCGTTCGCCCGATTTTTGCACGAATCTGATTATGCCCCATTTTTGCACGAATCAGATTCCCAAAAATCTCTTCTTCGAAAGCAAAGTCGATAACTTGGACATCGTCTTCATAGGTGTCGTAGATGGGATCACCATGAATCTCTCTGTAGATCTCATGGTTATCTTCTCTTTCAACAAATGGACTTTCGTCCAGGATATGGGTAGATGCAATCACTTACCATGTGATAACTAGAATCGTTCCTTGATTAAGACATCAAAGAGACACGGCTCTGATACCAACTGATGGAGCGGAAAGCTTCTAGGGATAGGGTTTGAGAGTCATCCTCTCAGGGCTTTCACAAAAGCTCTAGGGTTTGTGAATACTCTTCACAGTGGTTTATCAAAACCTCTTTAAAATCTCTCGATTAATCAAATCATCATCATAAACTGCCTACAATGGGAGGCCTAAGAAGGCTATTTATAATAAAGCATATAAACCCTAAAATTTCTGGAATATTCTAAATAATAATAATAAACGTAAAATACAAATAAATAAAGAAAATATCTAAATAATAAAATAAGTCATAATGATAATTGGAAATATTCTAATTATCTCGCTGCATCAGGAACAGAGGAAGACGACATGTCGTCAGTCAATATGATAGTTTTGTCTTTTGACATAGTTGAAAAGTGGGAGGTCGAAAGAGAAGCTGAAACAAGACAAAGGAGAAAAATAATGCAAAAGATGAGGAATTAAGCTGTTAAGTTTTTTGGGTTACAAACTCAAAATCAATTGGTAATGAGTGGATTTGTTCATGTCCCTTATATATTACTTAGGCCTCATCTTAACGTCCGATGTGGGATTCCTAACACGCTCCCTCGAGATGAAGGCTTTTCTGACCCATCTCGAATCGAATCCACTCTAGGACCGGTAATAAACTTTTCTTGATTCACCTTTAATGGGTCAAATTCGGACTCTAATACCATGTTAAAATTTCATGGATTTCTAACTAACAAATCAAGAATCTCGCACATTTCCTTCGAGGAAACATTTTTAAAATATCTTTTAGCCGGCTTACGGTTAAGAGAACTAGCTATTAGTGTGCTCTCTTATGGACTTACTCGCCACTACGACATCAATTATTGTAACATATTTTAGTCATTTAGTAATAAATAATTCTAAACTACCATCGTTTATTTTCTCACACTTTATAACTGATGCTATATAAATTTCTTTTCAGTGTGTTCCCAATGTAAATATAGTATTTGAAATGTTAAAATGGCATTGTCTCAATGTTTGCTCCAACTCGTTTAATACACAATCGTTAATTCAAGCGCCCATACATGCATGTATGTTAATATACAATGAAGTATATAAAATCTATAAAAGTACCACTTGAGTTTTAAAACAAAGGCACATCAGGCTGTTTGCTGTCACGGTTGGTTGGTTACACTTTTAAAATTTGTAGGCCTTCCGAAATATTTACATCTCTGAATTCCCTTTACACAAAAAGTTAAAGCCTCTGTTTTTTTCATCTCACAAATCAATAGGTCCGATTAGTAACACATGACAGTACAAATTTTTCAGTGGTAAAAAATAGCGGTACAAGATGATAGTAAAATTAGAAATAGTACAAATAGTGATAAAAGATTAAGGTACAATAAAAAATAGTGATATTATTTTTTGTAACGCTACTTTACTAATTGGTTATACAAGAGGTGGTACAAGTTGTAATCCAGTGTTATAATGTTACCATTCAGAGCCAATGTTTTCAAATCCCGACCGTGGACCTGGACAACAATCCGGTCGCGGTCAGGGTATAACTCTAGAAACGATAAAATCCAGAAAATCCAGAAATAAACAGGAATCGGCCAATAGTTTACCCGACTAGATCACAATTCAAGGAAATATCCTAATTCAGTAAAAAAATTTCCACTTCCTTTTCCGGTTTGTTTTCTAGATCGGGTTGCAAAACATTGTCGTAAATGTTAACATCTCGAGTTTACTAGTTTCAATTAGTAAGATATAAATCGTACAATGGGAACCATAATCAGCAAAATGCTTCTATATTACTTGAGAAGTTGAGAAAAAAATGAATGTATTATATTAACAAACAAAAATTATGTTGGCGAAAATTTCTTCTATATACCTCATCACAAGTTTCCTTACTTGGTTACTAGTTTTAAATCGATGCTCGACTAGGGATCGCATCCTTCACTGGAGCCTAGTCTCGGATCTTGATTGTCTTTTTTGCAATGCTAATCCAGAATCCTGATCCCACATATTCTTCGACTGTAACTATAGTAGGAGTATCTGGAATCCGCTGGCAACCAGATGTAGCGTCATCTAACCTCGACAATGGGACACTTTACTAGACCAACTTCGGATAACATCGGGTTCAAAGGTGGACAAAGCACTACTTCAAATCACTTGGCAAGCAGCCCTAGATCTTATATGGCAAGAGCGCAATAATCGATAACACCAAAACCAATTTACTCGATCGGATCTGCTACAAAAGGAAATTGATTCTTCTATCCAGAACATATATCAAGTCTCAGATTAAAGTGACCTAAAATAGGTTCAACGATGATGCAACCTTGGTTCTCATCCTAACGATTGATTTCTTCTTTTGGTGTAAGACTCGATTCCGATCGCCTCTACACCTGACTCTGTCTTGACAAACACTTTTCGATGGAAGTTGGGGTTCTGCATTAACCCAAATGATTGGCGAGACCCAATCACACAAAACAAAAATCAAATTTCCATGTACATGTGCATTGACGGATCTCAAATTGAAAATTCGTGATTGATTTTCGGGTTTGGTTTTTTTTGGGTTGGGTTAGAATAAATTAAGTGTCTAATTTTTGTTTAGGATCGGTTTTCAATTTCTAATCGCGAATTTTAATCCAATTTGAACAGTATACGCTATTTTCCAAATCGGTGTGGTTGAATGAATTAAAATTTGCTTTTGTGTGGTTTTGGGTGTTTAAGTTTGCTTATGTGTAGGTCTATAAAGATGTCCAAACTTTGTGTGGCTTGAATAGGAATTGAAATTTTCGGGGCGGCTGTAAATCGATCACCCTAATTTTTTTGTCAATCTTCTAAAAAGTTAGAAGCATGGGCCTTTGAGCCAAACTGGTATCGTGTAGCATACAAAAGAAGAGAGATCCTCTCGATTCTTAGTCCTCCGAGCAAAAAAAAAATAGAGAAAATTGCACAGAAAGTTACATTAAAACATTTTTTGCACAGAATGTCACTTACACAACATTATTATAAATTTTCCATTCGTGTAGTGGTGAGAGAGATGTTGAGTGATGTGACGTCTGTGTACGTACACAAAATATTTATTTTGTTCGTATATGCAGATAATTACGTACACAAAGTACGTGGCAGAAAGTGTACATACGTAAAATGTTTATTTAGTTCATATACGCAGACAATTACGTACACAAAGTATGTGGCCGTCTGTGTACGTCTACATACATGTATACATGAGCACTTTGAGTATGTATTTCGAATAAGCAAAAATATTATGTACACATACATGTATACGTACATCAAATGCGGTTGTACATGAACAAAATAAGCATTTTGTGTACGTAATCAAATGCGTACATGGAGAAAGTGACGTCTGTTTTCACATCACTCAACTACTCCCTCACTAATATACGAATGGCAGTTTCGTCATAATGTTGTGTAAATGACATTCTGTGCAAAAAATATTTCAATGTGACTTCATGCGAAATTAAAACTCAAAATATGATTTTTATTAAAAAAAAAACTAAAAAATAGGTCTTACAATTGAGAAATCGCCAAATTGGAAAACATAAATGAGATTATAAACGGGAAAATTTAAGATTTAGGGAAAATAATTCGTCGATAGAAATGGACTTGTATATATACAGTAAAACTTCTATAAATTAATAAAATTAGAATTTTGAAAATTTATTAATTTATTAATTTATAGAGATATTAATTAATCGAATTTATAGATAGTATTTTATTCCATAATTTTTTTTCTTTCAATTGATGTTATATTAAAAAAAAAAATTAAATGAACCTACTTTTAAAAATAATATTTATAAATTTGAAATTATGATTAATAATCTCGGCTATCGCAATAGAATGTATATTAATAGTATACTGGTTTATTCAGGTGAAAATGATACATGTGTATAAGTTTAAAATTTAAAATAAATTGTGGTTACGATTCTTAATGTTGGTGATGAAGTTGAAGATGATACTACTGTATATTTTCAAGCATTAACACGTAAAAAAAAAATCAATTATTGCGTTTAGAACTTTCCACAAGTTTTGGATGCAAATCGAGAAGACAATACTAATATTCTTTTGATGTAAAAAATAAAATTAGAGACGGGTTCTAATGAGATTTCAACTTTAAGTGAAAGCATACAATACCGAAGTCATATTTTAGTACATTATTTTAGTTATGTATGCATAAGTTTATATAATTATTAATTTATGATATTGTTGGAATCATATACATAGGGGTTCTAAAAAATTATAATCTTATCGAATTTTGTAAATTTATATTGGTTGAACTCACAACCGACAAAATTTATTATTTTATTATTTTTATTAATTTATCGAATATTAATTTATAAATGTTTTATTGTATCTTGAGAGATCCTAATTTATTCTTTCTTGTATGTATCTGTTTTTGTAAATTAAAGGTAAATTAGCATTTTTTTTATATACATAATCACGTCTACGAACTTGTATAAAAACATAGCCTCTTGACATGTTAAATTAAGGGCAATTACCACCAATGCCACTAATTCAAGTTTTGCTTCCAAATATAGCACATATTTTTAAATGTTCCAATCTTACCACTATTTTAAAACTAAAAGACTAAAATAACTCTCTCTCATTTAATTTGATAATAACTAAAAAAAAAAAAAGTTAAACAAAAAATTGAGAATCGCGATTCTCTGAAATCGTTGTCTCTTCGTTCTCATCTGGTCATCGTTGGTTCTCGTCGCCGGAGTTTCTCGTCGCCGGAAGCAAAGATCATCGCGGGAAATCCAGGTCTCTTCTACAGGTATAATCTCTCTCAGTCTTCTTTGAACGCTCTCTTCCAATTTCTAGGGTTTTGATTATCCGAATCTCTTCCAAAAAATTTCCGAATCTGTAAAAAAAATTTTGGTTTTCTGTTGTTGTTGAGTTTGATTCTTCTGGTTTTAGGGTTTTGATTTTTCGAATATGTTCCAAAAATTTTTGTTTCTGAATCTCTCTTTTCTTTTTCTCTCTGATTTCGAAATTATAATGGGACATTTTTGTACTGTGTACCAATTTAAGCTTTCACTGTTTATATAAAGATATTTAGATCCAAGCTTGTTGGATATTTTTGTGAAATCTGGGTTTTGTTGTGAAGTTTGGACGAAGTGATGGAGTATTTTAGTTGTGTTTAAAACTTAAACTGGTCAAAAGTAAACAAATTGGAGGTGAATAGAGACTAAACAGAGAATAAAACCATAGAAAAAATCTTCACCATTCCCTGATTGTGCTTCTGTGAAAATTTGGCATAATCTTTGTTGGTGTGTGAGTGTATTATGTAGATGTCAAACAGACTTCTTGGAGATGATGAATTTTTCTATTAGGATTCTGGTTTCCATGTGTATTATAAGAAAATTAATATCTTTGTAAAAACAACTATAATTTAGCTCTAGGTTCGTACATGTCTGATGCATAATCTTATAAGCTAGATTACAACATGGCTTACTTTCTTAGTTATTGCACATGATCACACAAGTCTTTTATACACAAAATCAACCCAGATTTTTCAAAGTTTTCAACAGTTACATACTTGCTCCCTTCTTATAGTTTGGTTTTATGAGCTATGATCAGAAAGCTAGCACGTATGAAGAGGTGTTGTGTTTAAAGCTTAAGTTGGGCTTATTCACTGTCTCTTGGGGTTGGACTGATATTTAGCTCCAATTGTTTGCTTAGAGGCTGTGTATTAGAAATTATAATGGGACATTTGTGTATTGTGTACTCGCTTTTTTCATTTTCTTACAATTCAGGATTTGAAAGTCCTTGATTTGTGTCCAGATTCCTTAGATCTAGCTTTATATTACTGCTTTCACTTTGAGTTTTAGCTCATAGATTATATTAGTCACTGATGAGTTTGCCTATGATGTTAAATGTTGAGATGTTTATTTTCGAATCTTTAAAAAGTTTTAGTTTTCGAGTCTTGTTTGGACTATGCAATTGGATTTTGAGGCTTTGTTATTAGAATTACTAACTTGGCTCTTGTATATAATATGATTTCAGGTTTGGCAACTAAAAGACTGTAACCATTCAGCCAGCTGACAAGAACCAAAGTGTGGTACTCAGAACCTAAGAAGCAAAACAAGTCTAAGCTCTCTGTCAACAAGTCTGCCCTCAAGAAAGAGTTCTCGAGGTATTGTATTTCTTTCTGCTCTCATTCTATGGTTATCTTACGAAATTTAGTTGTTATTGATTTTTGTTCTGCTCATTTCCTAATCTCTCTATGCTATAAAAGTCTGAAGTTCTTATGTTGCATTTAGTTAATGGAAATATATAAAACTTGTGTCTATACAAACAAATCTTCTTTGTATATGATTTTGGTTGTATATTTGCATTTTCGTTTGTTTTTACATTTAGTGTGATGTTACAGCTATAGGTTTTGAGGTTAGAAAGTCTTGTTTCTACAAATTAGTTCATATTGGTCCTTATTATCCTTTTTTAGGAAGGTTTTGTATATAATTAGGAAGGTCTTCCTAAATCGTAAACAATAACAGTTTTATTCTATGTTCTTTATAGGTACAAAAAATGGGAGAATCATTTCCTGTGAAGATTTCATTGCCGAAGCCGAAATTCGGCCTTATACCTGAGCCAAGATCTGCTGTCATAAATCAATTCACGTCATTTGATTCTATAGGTATTGTGAAAGACATACTTTCACCAATGGAGTTCATACGCATAAAAAACACTTTTATGGGACCACTGATAAAGATGGGTTCGAGGACGGATGGATTAGCTTTTTCTGCCAAGATTGTCCACTGTATCCTCAGCAGAAATCTGGTGACAACAAAGAAAAACGAGCTATGATTTCAATTTGGAGGACAGTCGATGAGATTCTCTATTAGAGAATTCCATATGGTTACGGGCCTCAAATGCAGCAGAGATCATCAAGCGCCGGATACAGAAAATCAAGACTACCATTGGGATATGTTGAATGGGGGCATTCATTGAGTGATTTGGAAGCCCAGCTCCGCGAGATGAATCAAAATTCAGTGGATGAGAGGTTCTCTCTCGCAATGCTCTTTCTAATTGAGAGTATTGTACTTCAGAGACACAAGGTTTACAAGTTTCCATTCGAAAACGTCAAGAAAGCGCAAGATATTCAAGTATTGATGAACTATCCTTGGGGTCGAGACGCTTACAAACTCTTTTTCAAGTCTGTTAAGAATAACTTGAAAAAAAAGTGAAGAACAAGGATAAGTATGATATTCACGGGTTTCCTTGGGCGTTGCACTTGTGGATTTTGGCGTCTATACCTCTACTACAATCCACTTTTAGCCAATTGGATATGATTGTGCCGCAAAACAGCTTTATTTGTGAGAGGTTCGTGCAGACCCAGAAGCCAAGCCTTACTCAGGTTGTGAACCTGGAGGCATCATAGAGTGTAAGGCCATTATATCCTCTGCCATTTCTAGTAGTTTCCTTGTTTCTTGATAATTTAGGAAGGTCTTCCTAAATATGCAGGAATCCTTCCAAATTAAAGATTTAGGAAGCCTTTATGATTTTTCAGGAATGATTCCTATGTATTCAGGAAAGGCTTCCTAAATAGTCAAGAAACAGAGAGTTTGCCTTTTTCTTTTAAAAATCCATATGAATTTGATTTTTTTCATTTTGCAGCTGATGGTAACATGCATCCTACCGACGCTTGATGGAGATGAGGAAGATTCGGTATCATTAGAAGATGTGGCAAATGCAAAGCTCGATGAGATGGTTAACTTGATAAAACAAGGTTATCGAATCACTAAGTCTGATTGGGACCATCAAACAATTGACATAGGCGATGCAATGGAAGCAATTGCGCGACAATCCTATCACTGGTGTGCAACATAGCGTGTCCAACCACAACCTACTAGCAGCTCAAACAAGTCTAAACTTGACGAACTTTACACGCTGGTGCAAGAGGGGATGAAGATGATGCAAGAGGGGATGAAGACGCTGCAGGAAGAGACAAAGATGATATATGAACGTCTGTCAAAAATAGAAGAACACTTGAATATAAATGAGGTATGAAAACTGGTTTTTTGTGGTTTCTTTCTTAAGCATGTTATCAACTTTATGAATTCTCACTAAATCTCATGATGCTAATGTTGCAGAGAGCTCATGCGGATCATATCCCATCCCCTAACCGTGCTTCAGCCCAACAAGCCAATCCAAATGATGAGGTAAGATCTTTGTTTATTTTTCTGTTGTTTAAATATATATTTAGGAGAATCTTAAATATTTATGAAAGCATTTGATCTGATAAAACAACCAGATTCGACATTGACTTTTAAATGTTTGTTCTTGCAGTTTGGTAGCAGTGCATACGATCATTTACAGTCTCCTAACCGTTGTCAATCGAGAGGAAAAAAATACACAAGACAGTGTATGAAATTCCAGTTATTAATGTGTGTGTTTTTGTTAAGTATAACAAGTCCATCAGATAAAATTTTATTGAACGTTTCCCTTTTGTGTTACAGTTACTGGGAGACGGTGATGATGTACCATCTCACTTAAAGTTTGATTATGCTGTGGAAATTGCAACTGTAGAGCCTGAATTCCGCTGGTCATGGTATCCAGGAAAGGTGCTGACCCCAACATGGTTTAACGGGTTAATTAAGTTTCAGGTGGAGTACAACTCGAGGTTTACTGACAAAGAGAAGACTCAGCGAATAAGGGCGCTTGTATCTATGGATCAGCTTCGTCCTCCACCACCATCTTTGGCTGGTGGAGTAGACTCTTCTTGGAGAAATATAAAGCTGATGCAATATGTTGAAGTGTTTGACAATGGCGGGTGGTGGAAAGGGACTGCCAGAGTACTGAAGGAGAATGGGATTATCTCTGTTTTAATGCACAATTCACAGGAAAATCGTGATGTTAAAACAGATGATCTACGAATTCATAGAGAATGGGTGAATGGTGCTTGGGATCCGCCAGAAGAGGTAGAATTTTATGTTGTTTGTGTTTGGTTTTATTTCAAGTTAGATCATCTTTACCAAGGAACATCTAACGTTTACCTTGACATACAAACTGTTTTGACATTTTTCTTTAAAACTTTCTTTACTGCAGCAACCTAGGGACACTGTGGATCATACAAGTTCTCCACTCCATCCAAATGATGAGGTATCATTTTTGCTTTTACTTTGTTTGTTTTTAATTGGCATGTTTATCTCTGACATTCTTATATTTTTTTATGTTGCAGGTAGATAGAGGTATTCCTAGTGATATCACGTCCCCTAACCATCCTCAACCCAATCAAGACAAGCAAAACGACAAGATATGGTGGTGCATTTTCCTTTGAAGATTTTACTTAATAACATAGGAAGGACTTCCTGAATATCTACAACTTTCTTTACTGCAACAACCTAGGGACACTGTGGATCATACAAGTTCTCCACTCAATCCAAATGATGAGGTATCATTTTTGCTTTTACATTGTTTGTTTTTAATTGGCATGTTTAGCTATGACATTCTTTTTTTTTTTATGTTGCAGGTAGATATAAGTAGTCCTAGTGATATCACGTCCCCTAACCATCCTTCACCCAATCAAAACAAGCAAAACGACGAGGTATGGTGGTGCATTTTCCTTTAAAGATTTTACTTAATAATATAGGAAGGACTTCCTGAATATTCAAGAAAGCTTCCTAAATACGAATTCATGGGTGTTGTTTCTTATGATTGTGTGGTGCATTTGGTTTCTTCTTATGTTGAAACCGTCTTTTGTGCGTCCATTTGTTGTTTTGCAGAGAGTTATAGAAGGCGAGAAGGAAAGAAACTCTTCTAAAGATCCTTCTCCACAGAAATAGAATGTAAATGAGAAGGTATTAATTGAATGTTTCCTATTAATTTATGGTTTATGAAGAATGTCTAATTAATTAGGAAGACTTTCCTAAATCGACGAGAAACAAGATCTATGTGTCGTTTTTAATTTTTCATTTGTTTGATCAAAGGAGAAGGGTAAGCAGGTGGATGCCTCATCGGACATACCTTCTTTCAACATGTTCTATACTCCACCCGAGGTTTGTTCTAAGGAAAAATTAGATTTTGTGTTTTATTTATTGTCGTAATAAATATGATCATGATAATTTATTTTATTAAATATAGGAGACATCGAATCCTTCAAGCCCGACTGTTGTGAAAGATGTTGACAAGAATGACAAGAAGCGGTGTAAGGATGGTGATATTACGATGCCAGTAAAGAAAAAGAAATACGATAACTATCCTAAACCATGGCCTCAGCCAAATTATCGTCGTTCTCCAAGACTTAAGCAGCAAGGTGGTGACAAAGATGATGTTATGGCCAAAGATAAACAGCAGTTTCTAAGGCGGAGCACTCGGGAAGTAGTACCATCTAAACCTATCTGGACTCCATACAGAGCTCCAAGGAATCCGGCGACAGCTGTAACGCCTGATCAACACCCGATATACCACCCGTTCCTATCGCCAGATTACCGTAAGAGTGCAAAATTAGAAGAATGGAAAACCTCAATAAAACCAAGGTTAGTATATCACGAAAATCTTTCTATTTTTTTTTGTAATAAGTGTTTTTAATTGTTACTAACTTGTTTGTATTACTTGCAGCATAATGAAAATTGCGCTCAGCGAAGTAGAGCTGGCTTTCTTTACCACTCTAGAGGACCCAGAGGAATTTATCAAAGCAAGGGTAATTCATTCTTGATCATTTAGGAAAGTCTTCCTAAATATGTTGAAATAATTTCTAAATATTTAATACATTTTATTTTTATAATTTTTTATGCCTTATTTTCTTCTTTTGTGTTTATGCAGCACGTCAACGTAATATTATTAATGTTGTGTATTCGAAGAGATAAAGAAGCTCCGTACTTTCACAACAACTGGCTTCCAAGGGCAATGTTCTTAGACACATTGTTCTTCAAGTACTTGGGAAACAGCTACATTAGATTTAAGAAGGAGAAAGATCCTCGACGTTACATCTTTGATAAAGAAATCATTGAAGTTGGCAGAGGTGAAAGTGCTCCCACCTGCTTTCCTTAAAAAAAGTGGATTGAAGATGTTGATGTGATCTATGGTGCTGTGTTAATACGCAAGTTTATGCACTGGTTTGGTATGGCTATCAACTTGAAGAAGCGCATGATCACAGTATTGGAATGCGAGAGTCCAACAGAGAAGAATGATTTCATTACGAGTCATGTACAACCTTATGCAGGTATAATTTTTGATTTAAAATCATATTTTAACCCCTATTTTAACAAAGTTGACAAGTAGCTTGTAACTCTGTTATTGTTTTTTTCTTTGTGCAGACATGTTTCCTTTCCTACTTACTTGTGTTCGTGAAGAAGAGGCTGCTCATTTTGATTCTACTCCATTCAAAGTCGTCAAGTTAGAAGAAAAACATACTCCTAGGAGAAGGTTCACCGCCAATTGTGGTCTTTTTATTGTGAAGATGATGGAATGCCACTCGATGGGAATGGAGGATATGTCTAAGCTTATTGACGAAGATGTCGGAGACATAAGAACAAAATTGGCGAGCAAAATTTTCGACGAGTTTTATGCTCCATAATTTCTAGAGAAAAAATCGAAAACTCTTCACCATTTTTATTTTCATGTTGTTTGACTTTTGATGAAACTGTTTGGTTATCTTTTAGTCATGTTTGGTATGTTCGTTGGTTGTTTTTTTGTAGGAATAATTGAAGTTTTTCTTGAATGTTGAAATCAACCCATGTCTGAAGTAGTTTGTTTCTTTCTGTTTTTTAGTTTTTTGTTTAATTTAGGAAGTATTTCTATATATTTAGGAAGACTTTCCTAAATATTCAACTACAATTTGTCATCGGTAACTTTAGGTCTCCAATGCACTTGGCCGATTCGGAAAACCAGTGACCGATTTTGTTGCTGGAAATAATTAAGTTTCAAACACATGTTTCATGTATGTATAATTGAGATTCATAATTATTTATTTATTACATATATATGTATTGGGGGAAAAAAGATGGAATCATGAAAGATATATATGGAAAACAAAAGATAATCATGAAAGATATTACATATATATAACTCTTCCTTGTACTTATTATGTGCAACAGAAATTCTGTACAAGGTAAATTTCCAACAACTATGTGTTTTTGTTCTAAAAACAACAAAATGTAGATTTGAGTATTTTAGTTTTATAAACATATGCATGATGTTTTATGAATGATGGTATTGTCACAAAAGATTCAAATTCATCAGAATCAAAAGTGGAAATACTTATATCATCAAAAATTATGTTGCTGTTAAATTCGGAAACCATCCTAAATATTTAGGAAAGATTATTACATATTTAGGAAGTCTTTCCTAATTAGGAAGGTTATCCTAAATATGCAGGAAGTTTTCCTAAATACTTACAGATAATTGAATTAATTTTTTTGTATTGAACCCATAATAACCAGATTCTCATAAACTCAAGATAACTAGATTCTCATCCAATATCTAGGTGGAAAAAGCTCAGGTATAGTCGAGAATAATAAAATAAAGTTTGTTATTAAAAATATTAAACAATTGCAAACAATATCCAATTGAATTATGAAAAAGAATTACTATGCATGTAGCTTCTCTGTTTGTGTGCTCCTCTCCGACATTAACAACTGCAAATGTTCATCATATCGAGGTTCTGCACGTACTCTTGTTGTGTCCTTCTCTACCACATCTGCTACACTTGTGCCTCTGAAATTTTGAACCCGGTACTCCAAACTCTCCAACTGATCTCTTTCTCTTTTTAGGAGGTCTCCCACTGCTTTGCCTAGTACTTGGAGGTCCACACAATAATCCAGTTATAGATTCGGAAAAATCCCAGCTCTTGACGTCTCCACACGGGTGTATGATCTCGGCATATGCATTATCCCATGTGTTCGTCAAATAGAAGTCGTCGACAAGCTTGTTTTCATCCCTCTTTGTACGCTTAGCAGCTGCAATCGCATGAACACATGGGATTTTGTCTATGTCGAAAACGTAGCATGTGCATTGCTTGTTCTTCAAGTGAACAATATACTTTCTGGTTTCGTCTTTGACCTCAAACTCGTATTCATCGACTTGATAAACGTCAAGCTTCATCGCATCATCAAACCTTGCTACCAACTTCTTCACCACATTTGGTGTGACCCGCTTGTTGTGTTTGGCTGCCTTTACCCGTCGTTCATGAAACCATGTTGTCATTATCAATCGAATCTTCTCAAGAAGTGAATTACCGGCAACTCACGAGGCATGTTTAACATTGAATTCAGCGACTCTGCAATGTTTGTTGTCATCATGTTGTAGCGGTTTGAAAGAGCATAAGACCGTGCCCACTTTCTAAAATCAGCGTATTCTAGATACTTGGCCAATTCCTGATTTTTACTCCTTATTATGCCGAAAATCATGCTAAACTCCTGCTTAGTATAAGCATTAGCTGCTGCTTCTACGAGTTTCAAAAAATTTCCCAAACTGAGTTTTTAAGTTGTTAAGGAGATGGAATCTGCATATACCGTAATGTGCAGCCGGATAAACCTGTGAAAGTGCTTTTGTAATGGCAGCAACACGATCCGAAACAAAAACCAGATCTGAGGCGTCTGGAATTACAATCCGTAAACCAAAAAAAAAACCAATTCCACGCATCTTCATTTTCAGAATCAACTATTGCAAAAGCCAACGGATACAAGTGGAAATCACCATCTTCTGCAGTGGCGGCTAGCAATGTCCCTCTAAACTTTGCCTTGAGAAATGTCCCATCAACGGCAATAACCCTCCTCATCAAACCAAAACCCCTTATCGATTGGCCAAATGCGACGAAGATGTACTTGAAATTTCCAGCCTCATCCAACTCAAGAAAAGCTTCCGATCCAGGATTTTTTCCTTAACCATAAACAACCATTTAGCCAAGTTATAATAGCTATCCTCAGCAGATCCTCTTATCAAATATTGACCTCTCTCTCTCTTGCTCTCCAAGCTTTCTTGTAGTTAATTTGTACACCATATTCTTGTCTGACAAGATCAATAATCTGTTTTGGTTTCAGTCCTTCCTTCTTTTTTTCCATAGTTGCTAGAAATTAAATTTCCAATCACATTCACTGTTGCTTGCCTATGGTTAGCATTTCTGTGCGTTGTATCACAAGTATGTTCATGAACATACTTCTTCACCACAAAGCTGTCAGAAGCAGCAATCTTCATTGTACGCATCTTCCAGCTACAACTATCATCAACACACCTGAACATAACTCTTGTTGTGTCTGACCAATGAGATTTGAACTCAAATTTCCATTCCAATGCCCATTTTCTCATCTTTAGCATTAGCTCATCCTTGTTATTGAAATATCTGTTGACATGTATATCGTTAGCCCCTCGGGTTGAATATGAACATCCTATAGGGACTGGGGCAGGATCTGGAGCTGCAAGCAAAAGATATGGATGAGATCCCTTTTCAGCAGTTGAACTTGTGTCGTCGCTATGTGTTACATAAACTGATTTTTCACTGCCAATTGATGGATGAAGTTCCTACAAAGAAAAGTAAATATATATATATAGATAAATGAAAGTAAAACAAAAGGAAATATATTAAAAACGTAGTAACTGGGCTAAAAACAGAGGTAAACAAATTTTAGGAAGACGTTTTGAAATTTCGGGAAGGATTCTTAAACATTTAGGAAGGTTTTCCTAAATCATCAAGGAACAAAAAAACATTAACTTAAATCGTGCAAACTGTGTAATAGAAAGGGCTACCAGTTGATTTTCATGCACATTAAATATATTTACGCTTGAACCTCCATATAAATTATGCAGTACATGTGTGCGTTGATTTTTGTCAACTTCACAATCTTCATTGTTGTGTATGGTCTTTGATTGAGTGTTGCTTCCAACATGAGTAATATAACTGAATTTATCATTCACCTATAATCCAGATAAAAAGAAATTTAATTGAGCTAAAAAAAGAGTTACAAGTGATTTAGCAAGGAATGTACATCATGAAAATTTGCGTAAGAAGAATATTACCTGTTTTTTTGCATGCACATTAGATTCAGCTACATATGGATCACCATCTAAAACTCGCAACATATGTCTTTTCTCCACATCACAAATATGTTGAGTGTGTATGGTCTTTGATTGAATGTTGCTACCAACAATCTCAACAGCAACGTCTTTGCATTTGTCACTCACCTAAACCAAAAGAAAAAAAGAGTTTAGTATTGAAAGAGTAGTAAGTGAGCTAAAACAAATGTGACATACGTTTTAGGAAGGCATTCCTAAATGTTTAGGAATCCTTCCCGAAATTTGTATTTAGGAAGATTTTCTAAACCTTTAGGAAAGCCTTCCTATATAGTTAATAGAAAAAGAATGCACATTTAAATTGAAAGCTATGTAACAGTATTAACTCGATTACATGTACGACTTACCGTTACACACAAACAAATTAGTTCAACATCTTCTTTATCTTCTTGATGAGTGTTCTTACTTGGCGATCATTTCGCACATAAATAGGTGTAGAATCCACTACCATCACTTTCATTCTCATTGGAAGTCCATAACTGAGTGAAATATCTATTTCTTTAGCGAAGCAATCAATGCTAAAATCTTCGATAACCATCTCAACTAGCTCCTTGTATGTAACGTTCTCATCTACCTCACAAAGGGATCCTCCTTTGTTCCTATCTACAAGAAATTCCAATTGGAGCTTGTCATTTAACTTCCACTCACCAAAAGCAGCATAGATCTCGACCATACTTTTCTGAAATAAAGAAAAGAAGACAAGATTTAACTGTCCTCTACATATGAAACACAAATCAAGTGAACTAAGAACTAACAATTAGCTATTTCCACAATTACAAATTCCCACGAAAAATCAAGCCAATAAAACATCAGAGCAAAAACGAGCTAAACAATATCATATCAGAGGTCGTTTGGGAAAATTCAGAGACAAACCAAAGGTAAAAGTGTTAGGTCGAGTTTTTTTCCCAAATCAATATCAAAACTCGAATATGTTTTTGTTTTTTCCAAATTGATCCAAAAAGAGAAGAAGGAGAATACATACCGAATCTATTAGAGATTCAGATAGGGGATTCGAATCCCAGATTTGAAAAAATCACCGCCGATTACAGAGACCGCTGTTGATTACAGAAACCATCGCCGATTACACACTCGATCCGAGATAGCCGTCAGAATCGATCCGAGATCGCCGTCAGAATTGATCCGAGATCGAAATCGTCAATTAGAGATCCGAGATCGTTTCTTAGTTTTTTATTTTCTCAAATAAAATATATATTTTTTTTTTTAATTATGAAGGCTCTTAATGAAGACATAAATGTCTTTTGTTCTCTAAACTAATGGTATTAAATAATTTGGAAAGAGAATCTCGTTTGGTAGTATCCTAGGAAATTTCTATTAAATTAAATTAATAACAGAAAACCTTATAATAAGTTTTAGGTGTCCAAGTGTTCATGCAAGAACGACTAGTATCTGATTCAAAGATTTGCAAATCAGATCTGAGCTCACGGATGCTTCTAGGCGGTGGCGATGGCCCGAGGGGATTCGTGAGTTTGGCTAGTATTGTTTATTATCGAAAAGTACCCCAAATCGAGAATCATCGAGCCATGGTTAAGACTTAAGATCATTAATGGTTCTCTAATGACAAATTTTAGCAGGCTTTTGGGTTTGGGTTATGTTTAGATGATCAACGAGCCATGATTAAGATCACTTGATTTGGATGAAGCTGACTTGTGCACATAGAGGATTGTATGAGGTATATGAACATTGGTATTTGGGCCTAAGAGCCGAATCCATATTAAATTTATTCGATGCTCCGTCTATGGGGACAGACTTATTGCATGTTTTTCAAGAACCTAGAAGAATGTTACAAACTTGCCCAATGAAACACAGAAACATAACAAAACCAGAAACTCCAAAATAACATTCCGATTTCATTTTGAGATTTTTGCAGCTAGTTCTCTAACAAGCTTAGCCGCGACCATTGCTGTCATGCCGTCAACAGTATCACGTTGCGGGTTGAACTCGACAACGTCAGCCCCGACCACATCTCCCTGAAGGTTGTGTAAAATGTTAAGGATGTCTCGGAAAGAAAGACCTCCTGGTTCGATGTGAGACACTCCAGGCGCAAATGCCGGATCGAGGCAGTCAACGTCAATCGAGATGTACACACCCTTCACTCCTTCCCCTAGTTTCTGTACAAACCCATTCAATATACGACTCAGAATATACACCATGCACAAAACCTCTAATGAAGAGTGCATATAAAGCCCGAACCGAATTCCTCAAGCTGTACTAAACTTTATTTCAAAACTGAACCACAATCTTTCAAACCAAATGCCCACCCCTACCTCTAATACTTTTTGCCTTGTCTAAATTAAGGGAGAGATAGATACCAGATTTTCCAAAATTTGGCGATCTCTTGAGAAGGTTCGCATCTCATACTGTTCTACTCCAAATCTCTTGCCCTGTTCCCGTCCTTCCTGGTTTATCGATCTGATCCCAACCTACAATAAAGTTTGGGTTCTCCTTAAGATTATATTTCCCAGAGTTTGTGATGTATATACAGCAGAGACATTGGAGAAACCTGTAAAAGCCGCCGGGCATAGCCACCTTCCATGATACGAGCAAAGGAAGATGCATGAGAGTACTTGTTTCCTTCGAAACAGTCATATATATCTGGATGTGCATCGAAATGAAGAATATCGACAGGTCCTCCAAGCTTCTCAGAAACCGCTCTCACAACAGGATAAGATATTGAATGGTCTCCACCTAAGACTAGTGGGCGCAATGGTTCCTGACAAAGGAAAAACAAAATCTCAGTTAGCAGGACTTTGAGCTTCATTGAAATTTAAACCGATGATCAAGTCGATTCCATGATTATAAGTTCATTCCATACCGGACCAGACCAGAATAAGGTTATATACATTCTCATTATGAGAAGGGGTCATTCGAGCGTATCTAAATAGATATTATGTTTACATAGGGATCCCTACGTCGTTACGTTCCATGTCTATCAAATGATGTCAAAACAGAAAAACTTTTGTTGCTATAAAAACCACCAGGATGATCCAATTAATTATCACCAAAGACTAACTACTGATCTGTTTCCATGTAACACTATTAAACAATATGTTGATCTCAAACACTAAGATGTCAAAAAGGACTTCTCCGTAGATCAGAAACCTATTAATTGAATATGAAAGGTCGCATATAGCTTACCTCTTCAATCACCAGCTTCACGGATTCGCTTATTACATTCATCAGTCTATCATCATCAACCCCACAATCTCTAATCTCTTGAACCGGAACATCCCCAACATCAGTTAGAACCCGTGGATCCTTTAGCTCCTTCCCTGCAATTTATTCCACAGAGGTGAAACAACTACACCACAACATAACCGTAAAAACCGAAGATGTATAAACCATGAATAGCACGAGTTGATTGATCTGACAACAACAGAAACCCCATGGTTTCACTCTACCAAACCATCAAATGAGAGAAACAACTCCATAAGCAAAAGCTTCCACATTTAAAACCTAGACTAATGATAAATAAATAACACCATCCAGATTATTGCTAAACAAAACATGGAACCATCCAACATTCCAAATCAGAACAAAGCAGAGAAAGTCGTGCTACCTTCTTCAGTGGAGGAGTTTGTGCTACCACACCAAATAGCTTCCCTAATACGAGGAGGAGCAAAAGCTGGGCCTTGAAGGAAAGAAGAGTTGTGACCAAGCGGTACACCAAGAAGAGATGTTGAAGCTTTGGCTCCTCCTAAGAGACGCACAAGCTCTCCCTAAAAACAATATATACAAAATTTCATATTACAGACAGAAAGAAACATGAAAATTGATAAAAAAAAAAAAAAAAAAAAAAAAAAAAGCTTCGTTTAAAGTGTAATACTTTGAGTTTTGCCCTTTCACGAATGAGAGTTAAGGAAGCATCAATGACACGATTTTGTCCTTTCTCGATCAAAGAAGCAGGAACGGTCGTGATCGACGCATAATTGAGTCTCTGGAAGTAGTGAATTCCTCTCCGCCCAATCTTCGACATATCTGGATTTCATAAACAAATGAAAAGGTAAAGATGAGAGGCAAGTATCAATGGACGGAACATTTGGGATCGGAACCCACAGATCAAAAGTTTGGTAACACACAATCGGTGATAAAGTCGACGGCGATAAGAGACTGAAATTTCTGGGCAGAGAGCTAAGAGAACGGTATCAGTGACGATGATGAATTGTTCTGATTTTTTTTATCCCATTTCCTTTTGGGTCGATTTGCCCAGTAACCAAAAAAAATTAATAATTAAATACATAGCCACAGAATAATTTTGGCTATTTATTAATTATGATTTTTTATTTGTTTATTACACCAAATTATTCCTTTTTTTTTTTCGTTTGGCGTCCGTTTTTTCCAAAGGGTTATTTGGCTGAATCACCAAAAAAACAAAACATATTTTGCAAACTAACCAAAAATTCACTAATTTTAAGGTTTTTGGTTAGTTATTAAATTTTTTTGCACAATCCTAGTCACTGATTTTAAGGTTTTTGGTTAGTTATTAAATTTTTTAAGAAGCTTTGTATTTGAAACATTTGGGGTTTTATAGAGCTTTAAACACTTCTCTTCTAAGAAGCTTTGTATTTGAAAAGTCTATAAAACTTGACCACTAATTACTTGAAATTTGACTACGGTATGGTGAAGACGAAGAAGAAGAAGCTTCAAGACATTAGACTACCGTGTCAAGTATGACTAGCACGAGATCCTATTACAGAATTTGTCTTTTTCATTTTCTATACGTGTCATCAGATAGATCGTAAACAATACACAACAACAACAAAAATTGAAATTAATTGAATTGAATACCATTTCCACAAAACTTTATTTCTTCTCTCCACAAGTCAATATAAATGAGGGTTTTAATGTCAAGTTTTGATAGCACAAAGAATAAGCAAGTTGTTCACGAAAAACAGAGATGGCTTCTGATCATTTTGGTTTGATCAAATTCGTCACACTTCTTATTAGCTTCTACATGGCAACATCTGTTTCAGCATCAGAAGAAGCGAAGTCACTTCTCATATGGAAGTCTTCTTTTAAGAACCAGACACTCTCTTCTCCATTGCCCTCATGGACCAACACTAACACCAACTCTCTTTGCACAAGTTGGTTCGGTGTTTCGTGCAACTCACAAGGGAGTATCGTAAGGTTGAACCTCAACCACACTGGAATCGAGACCGATCTTCGAAATTTCCCTTTTGCTTCTCTCTCCAATCTCACTTTCCTAGATCTCAGCATCAACAATCTCTCTGGACCCGTCCCTCCTCAATTCGGACAACTCTCTAAACTAAACTGCCTTAACATGTCCAGAAACAACTTCACAGGTCCAATCCCTTCAACCATAGGAAATCTCAAAGACTTGAGGTTTCTAAATCTGCAAGGGAACAGTCTTACAGGTTTCATTCCTCCAGAGCTAGGCAATTTGGTGTCCATGGTTGATTTAAGGCTGAACGAGAACAAACTCACAGGTCCTATTCCTGATTCCTTTGGAAACTTATCCAACCTCGAGTTCCTCTACCTCCGTGGTAACAACCTCTCCGGTCAAATCCCACCAAGAATCGCAAACCCTTTAAAGCTACAAGTCATGCAACTTGACACAAACAAGTTGACGGGTTTCTTGCCTGAAGGTATCTGCGGAGGTGGTAAGCTTCAGAATCTAACATTGCGTGGTAACCGGCTTCACGGTCCTATCCCCAAAAGCTTGAGAGAATGCAAGAGTTTGTTCAGAGTAAGGTTCGAAGGGAATGGATTCACCGGAGATATCTCTAAAGTCTTTGGAGTTTACCCTCATCTAAACTACATTGATCTCAGCCACAATAAATTTCATGGTGAGATTTCAGGGAATTGGGGAGAAAGTCGAAAGCTAGGTGCTTTGATCTTCTCAGACAACCAGATCACAGGTACTATACCTCAAGAGATTTGGAACATGACACAGCTAAATCGGCTCGATCTATCTTCCAACAAGATCACCGGTGAAATTCCAGAAGAAATCGGAAATCTCAAACGTCTGGGGAGACTAGAGCTCAATGGAAATCAGCTCTCCGGAAGAATACCTTCTGGACTTGGATCTTTGACTGATCTTGAGTATCTTGATTTGTCCTCTAACCGATTCAGTTCCGAGATCCCAACAAGTCTGGCATTTTTATCAAACTTAGACCACATGAACATGAGCAGGAACAGCTTAGATGAAGCTATTCCCGTCGAATTAACCAAGTTGAGTCAGTTGTCAATGCTTGATCTTAGTGAAAACCAACTTGATGGGGTAATACCGGCGCAAATTAGCTCTCTGCAAAGCCTAGAGACACTAGACCTTTCCTATAACAATCTCTCGGGTCTCATTCCTACAAGCTTCGAAGAAATGCACGCATTGAGGAATGTGAACATATCCCACAATAACCTCGAGGGCCCTATTCCACATAGCTTGGTGTTTCAGAATGCTCCTGAAGAAACATTGGAAGGTAACAAAAGGTTGTGTGGTAATAATACAAAACAAGGGATCGAGCCATGTTCTACCAAAAGATCTACCAAAGTTGTGGTATTGTGCGTGTTGATTCCGATCCTTGGAGTGATCCTCATTTGCATCGGAGTTGCAGCCTATCTGCAAAGAAGAAACCGACAATTCAGAGAGCCCACAGATTCTGAAACTGGGCCAAGATTGTTGATATCAAACTTTGCTGGAAATCTTTCCCACGACGAAATCATCAATGCCACGGAGAGTTTTGATGCAAAATACTTAATTGGAGAAGGAGGATCGGGAAGGGTTTACAAAGCAACAGTGCAAAGCATGGTCGTAGCCGTCAAAAAGCTACACGAGACAATGGATGACGAGAGATCCACGTTTATAGTAGAACAGGGTTTCTTGAATGAGATAACTACATTGGCGGAAATTCGGCACCGGAACATTGTCAAGTTACTAGGATATTGTTCTCATACCCTCCACTCCTTCCTGGTGTACCAATATTTAGAGAAAGGAAGTTTAAGAAAAGCATTGGCCGAAGACGAAGAAGCCAAGAGACTTGATTGGGAAAAGAGGATTAACATTGTGAAAGGTGTGGCTCACGCGCTCTCTTACTTGCACCATGACCACTCACCGCCCATTGTACACTGCGACATCAGCAGCGGAAACATTCTTCTAGACAAGGATTACGAGCCAAAGGTTTCAGATTTTGGTACCGCAAAGCTGCTCAAAAAGGAGGGTTCCAATTGGTCCGTGTTGGCTGGCACATATGGCTACATGGCTCCAGGTGAAATCAAGAAAAACTCCCTGTAAAACTATACCCTTTATTTTAACATTCAAATGATAACTCTTGCTTTGACAAAATACTTTCAGAATTAGCTTACTCGATGAAAGTGACAGAGAAATGCGATGTATACAGTTTCGGAGTTTTAACACTGGAAGTAATAAGAGGATCTCATCCGGGCCGCTTGTTGGGAAATGAAAACATTGAGTTGATGGATATCCTGGACAGCCGCTTGCCATCTCCATCTATAAACATCAAAGATCAAATGTCACAGGTCATAAAGATTGCAGTTAGTTGTCTTCACATTGATCCTAAATCTCGACCAACCATGCTACAGGTCTCCAACGCATTGTTGTAAAAGATGGAAGTCATTTTTTTAATGTAAAAATAATAACTTGGTTCCTCATAAAACAACCCAAATCGAATACTTGCTAAGCAAATAAGACCCACATAGAAATCCAGGCAATAGAGTAGATCCCAAAGAGCTTCTATTTCACTCACCTTAATGAAAACCCTTTGGGATAGACACCTTCTTTCATAAACTCATTTATAAATGGCAGATCTTCTATCTCCTTGTGAAGTTGGCTCAAATACCTCGTTATATAGTAAAATTCTTTTTTATTTATTTTAAATCGTAAAAACCAGGACTTTACCTATTTTTCCTCATAAGTTGGAGGAAATTACAGATCCAACCACCCTATTATCGACCCAGTAAAAAAATCCACCCACCCAAAATAAATCATCGATCCTCGGAATCCATATTATGCAGTTCGACGATCTATGTGCCAAGTTGTACCAAGTATTACCAAGTTCAGAAATCCATAATTTAAGAAAATTCGATATCCAGAAATCCATTAGAGATCCATCGAAATTTGAAATCGCGATCCATAAGACCAGAAATCGCGAATTACTTTATCGTCTCACTTGGACTCAGAAATTGGAAGTTGCTCTTCTTCAACTCAGAAATTCGAAACCCTATCATTTTTGGGGAACCTATTATTTGAAGTGTTTGTGTAAAAAGATATTAAAACACACATGTTAATAAAAAGGCAATTATATAAATTAAAAAAATTTGGTTTTTGGGGGATTTGAGCCGAAATTTAGGTTTTGAGGGAAAAAACATGTTACTCACATGGCAGAAAACCACACGAGTTAAAATCAGCTGTCACATGGCAATTATATGAATTAAAAATTCATGAATTTTTCACATAGTTGTCCCTAGTATTCTAATATGTGTAGAAACACATTGTATACATCTTTCGCCTCATAAGGTGGTTAGTATTAACAAAGTCTTCATAAAAATATAAGGGGTTTTATGTGAAAAGTATAATATGGTAAATATATGGTAAATACCATTATCAAAGATATTTATGTTATATAACAACTACATGTACAACATGTATTTTATGTTTATTAGTTGCGTTTGAAACGTAATGTATCTTTTTAAAAAAATTTGGGTATTTTGTTAAAAATTAATTATTTATTGTAAAAAATTAATAAACAACCAATTTAAATATGTGTAAGATGTAATTTCCCCAATAATAGATTTATAGGTTATTTATATGCCAAAATGTAAACCCAAAACGAGTTAAAAATAAATAAAACCAAAACTACTTTAAAACCCACAAACGATCATAGTAGTACCAGTTTTACGTAGTTGTACAAACAGAGAGATTGAAACAGATAAAATAGAAGTACAGACTTGTTTTTATACCAACATTCAACTTCTCTAACATGTACAAATAAAAACGCAGCATCTCAATGTAGCTTAAATCCATCTCACCATAATTCACACCAAATGAACTTCCTCCCTCCTCTCTTAAAACTTGCTCGCCGCACTGGTTTATTTCCACATGCAAAGCACTTCTACATTTCTCTTTATCCATGGCCGATAGATAACCATCAATGTCATCATCATCAAAAATATATGATTATTTCGAAGGTTTCACTACCAATGGAATGTAACTCAATTACAGTTTTGTCGTAATTTCATCTATCCCAATCTTCATGTATATCCTATCCACTAACCCGAATAAGTTATCTCCTCCTTAAAAAATAATGCGTACAACTTAACTTCTTTTGAAATCCATCGATTCCCATCTCCTGCCTCTACCTCCATAGTTCAAATGTATGACTGTTTTGAACATTGTATCCTGGAAAACAAAAACTACATTAGCACCTATCCGCACCTATCGACTTTTATCGATAATACCAGTTGTACATGTTATATCACTTCTCGTAGTAACACCAGTTATACCAATTATCCTATATATGCAAATTGGATGAACTCAAATACGGTGACTTCGGTCCACCGATGCTAATCTACCTACGATTCAACCACTACAATCCATTGATTACCAATAAAATCTCTGAATCGATTCACACCCAATGTGTATACCAATTTCCTAAATCCATTCAATTGAAATCCCCAAATCAAATTAAAAGCATACAACAACGAAATCCTACAGCAACTTGTACCAACATAACCGATGGCGAGCTATCAGGTAGAAGAACTCACCTCAATTTTCAAGCTTCAAACTTTAATGGCGAGTTCAATGGCGGATAGATGAGGAGGATGAATCGATGCGGTTACTCGAATGGATGAACTTCAAGCTTCAACTGAAAAGCAGAAATGGCGACGGGATGAGCTTCAAGCTTCGAAGGGGGAGGATGAGCAGCTGGATTGGATTTGGATTCGGTCGACGTCGACGAGGAAGGAGAATAGAATTTGGGGATAAATTATGATTGGTTGAATTAGATTAATTCTGATTGGCCATTTTAAAAAAACATTCATTAATAAATATAATTTATATTAAAAGAAAAATGGGAAACTAAGGGCAAAATTGGCTTTGCATATCTCATTAAAAGAGAGGAGTATATCAGATTACAAAGAAGTATGGTAGACTAGAGTACACAGAGATTGGAGTATATGAGAAGATTGCCCGAACAATGGCTGAGATGACCTTCTCCTTCACAAAATGATTCCAAATAATCCTGTTATAAAAAATCATGAGATAATTGGACCATATAACACTTTATCATAAAACTCAATATTTTTTTAGCACTTTTTGATTTGGGTTTGTGTCCATAACACTTTATAACGTAAAATAACTCTATTATCCTCATCCCATGTTCTCCCTCTCTCTTCTACGTGATGCCTCGTTTTTTTTTTTTTTTTCCTTTTTTCTTTTTTTCTTATATTACTACATTCCTCTCGTCTTATATTCACATATATTCTATATTTTACTTTAGTAAAAATATTTTAGTTTCAGATTCCGCTAAAATTTATTTTTCTTTACAATTTGATATCCATATTATTATAGTTTATTAATTTTATAAATTATTAAAAAATAAGATGTATTATAGATGTACACATAAACGTATAGACATCTATAGAACTATGTTGTATGTCCACGAATCTAAATTTGTACATGTTATATATATATATATATATATATATATATATATATATATATATATATATATATATACGTGTATACATATAAAACATATGTACACACACATACACATACACGTAAACATATTAAACATATGTACACACACATACACCCACATGTACATGTTATATATATGCGTACACACATATAAAACATATGTACACACATACACATACACAAATACATGTAAAACATATATACACACATATACACATACACGTACATATATACATATGAATATATATCATAGATATAAAACATATGTACACACATATACACATACACGTACACATATAAAACATATGTACATACACATACTCATACACGTACACATATAAAACATATGTATACACATACACATACACGTACACATATGAATATATATCATACATATAAAACATATGTACACACATATACACATACATGTACACATAAACATATGAAACATATGTACACATACATTCGCATGTACAATAAGGAACACATGTAACTATAAATTTGAAAACATTATAATTGTGTGAAAATATGGTAATATGGAACTCTAAAATTAAGAAAAAGAGTGGTGTTTGAAAAGTAAAAATAATTTTTTTTTTTTTTATAAACGTAGATATAAGAAAAATAGAAAACAAATGTGAAAAGAGAAAAAAAGAAATGAGAAAGAAAGGTTGGCGTGGAGGGGTAGAAAAGAGAGAGAAATGGCATAATCATAATATTTTGAGTGGATGAGGGTAAAAAAACAATGAATAGTAGTCGAAAATGTCAAAAGGACACCATTTTTAATAAAGTGTCAAAAACAATAGGTTTCCATAGTAAAGTGTTATCATAGTCAATATTCCCAAAAATCATTTCTTTTTAATTTTTTAAAGAAAAAGTGGCTGATTACTCCTATGTCCTTAATGAAACATGATTTTTACAGGTCCAACCATAAATCTAATACTCAGAACAAAAAAAACTCTAAAATCTCTTCGTCTCTCTTTGTCGCCGCCTCTCTCTCTCTTCGCCTCGCTTTGTAGCCGCCGAAGTCGTCGCTGCCAGAGTCACGCTCCTTCTTCTCTCCGCCTCGCTTCATCTTCTCTCTCTGCCTCGCTTTCTCTCCGCCAATTCATGTAGACCAATTGGCGGTGATCCAGTGGTTGAAAGATTCACCCTAATAGTTGAGGGACTAGATGATGCCCCCACTACGATTTTAAATTTTTAACCATGATTCACCACTGTAACTGGTTTCAACTAAGCATTTGGCTTTTCTATAAATCCTGAATACTTAGCTAAAGTTTCAACTTGGAATCTTGCGGTTATAAAAAATATTATTTATATGTAAGAATGTATTTTTGCAGGTGCAGAGATGTGGAAAAAATGATACTTCCGCTTATATGGCGACGAAAGAAATCACAACCATCCTCTTCCCAAAAAAAAAAAAACTAAAATAAGTTTAATCAAGACTATGGTTATTATGGTCCCGGGGTCATAACTCATAACTTATCTCATGTCATTGAAATATTAGTTTCTTGCACGAATATTTTCGTATCTACCGATAAATTTTGTGGACCCTTACTCTATCAAATGCATCTCAATATTTTGGTAACTACCAATAAATTATCTCATGTGGTTTTCCATATAAGGTGAACAATGACAAGAGTGTTCTCGCTCACATATTAACTAAAAATCAAATAGAGACTTAAACTATATTGCTCCCTCATCCTAGTAAAAGCACCAAACAAGAGCCCATCTAATCCTCTCCAAAACAAGGCACCAAACAAGAATCAATCTAATACTCTCCCAAACCAGTGGCCAAAGTAAATGTTTTTTTCCTCTTTGTTTGAATTATTCTTATATTTATATCTTTTATATACCTTTTAGCTTACTTCTTTTCATTGCTCATTTTACAGAGCTTCCAATGGCCAGAACAACTTATGATTTACAAGAAAAGCAAAAAAGATGAGGTATGGGACATTGTAATTGTAAAGTTTTGAGTTTTGTTTATTCATGCACTGTGTCATGTGTTATTTATAAGATCTTGAAATCTATTCGTGCTCCATACTTTTGGAAGAATATCTTACTTGTTTTAACTATTTTCTATTGGTATCTTTTTTTTAAATTGTGTTGTAAGTTGTTTGTTTTTGCGACAAAGTATTTGTTATCAGGATGTTGGTATAGTCATGTCTTAAACTTCTTACTAGATATATTCTTTTGTATTTTTAAACATGATTGATAAGTGGATTACCTTAAATTAAAAAAAATTCAAAAGTTTTAAAAAAAAATTCAAAGTTTTAAGCGGTTATGATCCAACATTACGCAAAATCACCACAAATAGCTTCTCATCTCATTGCCCACAATATTTTCTAGAAAAACAAAAATGTTCTTCTTACTTACAAAAAGGTGACATGATATTAAAGAATGTGTGATCATCAAGTTTTCATTACATTTTAAAACTAAATTTGGCTTTCAATTCAAATATCATCAAATAAATCTAATAAAATATCAATTTCAAAACATGTTATGTTTTATGCAAAATGAACATTCAAAAAAGTATGATTAAAAAACATAAACTATCTATTTGATTTTTCAATGGATTCAATATTATTTTATTTTAAAAACAACTATTAACATAAAACTCACGCGTATGCGCTGGTACTCACCTAGTATTAATTAAATTTATATTTGATATCATTCAAATAGGATAGGATTTGTCAAATGTTTAGTGCTAGTTTTAGGGAATTTATATTGAAAATAGGATATTATTAACATTATTAGTAAGATTTGAAAAGATTGGTATCTATTTTTTAGGAAAGAATTTTAATTACATCGATTCATATTTGGTAGGATTCACGGGTTAAAAAGATCCTATTTTTTAAATAGGCTCGGATTAAAAAGGATCCACGTGTTTTACTGTTTTTTATTTGGGTCTATGTTATCGGATCAAAAGACTGATCAATAAAATTCATGTTTCTGTAAATGGTTCACGATAATTTTTGACACTTTTATTCTTAATGAGGCCTTTTTATTTGTTCTTTAAAAAAATTAATTCCAATGTAATGTAATTTCTCACAATTTTAATTTTATTTTCTAAAACTGGATTTTGACCTGCGTCAAACGCGGGATTAGATACTTTAAAAGAAAAAATCATGATTTTTTTAATATATCGGAGAAATTAGAATAGCAAAATTATATGGTACATCTCCCATATAGATAAATATATTTTACCTTATAGAAATTAATTTGCATGACACTTGGCTTGAATGTAAGCATTTTTGTATAAATCGAATACGTTTGAGAAAATTTAATATAACAAATCAAAAATAATAAAAATGTGAAAACTGATGATTTTTCGAAATTCAAGCATTATTTTTTTGTTTTCAATTTATTGTGTATGAACTGTTTGGATTTCGCCAACATTGACAACTTGTACATATGGTTGATAGTTTTATAAGCTCCAACTGTTTGATTGATAGCAAACAGAGCAATGATTCTTGTATCTTCTTATAATATAAATTATCAAAACATTTAGATACATATATATATACTAGATTTAGGATCCGCGAAAGAAAATAAAATAAAATTGAGAACGCATACGCAAAACCACCAAAATAGATTTCTAACAGTTATTTATTTATTTTGAATCTCTTATTTTCTGTTATTTGGTTTACAATTAAATTTTGTTATATGTGTCTATATATTTAGTTGTTCATATTCTTATTTGAATTGAGTGTATTTTTATCATTTAAGTACTCATATTTCTATTGTCATAAGAACTTGTTGTAGTATTTCTATTTGAATTAATTTTACCTTTGTCACCATATTTTATAATTTAATACGCGGGTTTATAATTTAATATTTTATAACCTGTGAAAAAAACCAAAAAAGAAAAAGTGAAAAACAAAATTAAATCACTTGTGAAAGTAAATAAAAAATATTTAGAACGCCGACGCGAAACCACTGATAAAGAAGTCTAATAGTTATTTATTTAATTTGATTCTCTTGTTTTTTCTATTATTTGATTTTCAGTTAAATTTTTTCACATATTTCTAAATAATTATTTTTTCATATTCTTATTTAAATTATGTTTACTTTTTATTATTTAGCTACTCATATATCTATTTTTCAAAATCTTGATGAATTAATTCTCATATTTCCATTTGAATTAGAATTACTTTTTTAATCATATTTGACTTGATTTTTTTTTTTGAATCGACATATTATATTTCTTCAGATGAGAAACGGATTATAAGTGTTTCATCAATTCGTTTTTTATTTCTATAATTTTCACAACATGAGAAATTTTCAATATTTATTTCTTCTCAAACTTCAATTTTGTAAATTTTACCGCGTCCACATAATGGCAAACCTAAAAAAACTCACATTAGAATGCACATTGCACATAAAAAATAATGGTATTAGGGTTTTAATTCGTTTTTGTAATCTGATTCAAAAATACAATGGTATATTAGGTTTTTAAATTAAATAGACTCCTTTAACACGTGTCAAAATCTAATTGGTATATTATTATTATTTAAAATAAACAAACTCTTTTAACACCTGTTAAAATCTAATTGAAAATTTTTTTTACACGTGTCAAAATCGGATATACTAACTTGACACGTGTCACAATCTTGTTAATTACAAAGTTTGACACATCAAGCTTTATATAATAAGATATATATATATTTCTATCGATAAACCCATCATGTTTTTCTGTAAAAATTGTAAAAATGTTATATTTGTAGTTGTACATTTATAATAAATGCTCAACTTTAATTAAAGTAATATGGATACAATTAAGCGATATTAAAGAAAATAATTGTATGATCAATCATATTTTCAAATATGGTATTCAAATGGATATTAATACATTTTTTATAAAGTAAATTTAAATTGACATCGGTAAATGATTCATCGTTTAAACATTGTGTTATATAATATGTTAAAATATTAAAATGTTACGTTTTAGTTGGTTTTAAATTTGTACCACATGTATTTGTGGGTTTATGTTAAAAAATTGATGAGAATATGTAGAGATTTTCACAATGACATATGTAATTAATTTTGATTGGTTAATTTAATTGATGTATCCCTTAAATTCTTCTTTAATCGACACATATGATTTTTTGCACTTATCTGTTCTCAATTAATATATAATGGATAATATTGACACATTTGCGTTCTTTCTATATATGAATCGCATGGTAAACAAATAAAAAGTTGTAGATGTGTTTCATATCTTCGTTCTCCCACCTCGTCCTCGATTATCGTTCCTATCGAAAACGTTGAACGCTTCTTTCATATCATCTTCTCCTACCTCGCCCTCGATCATCGTCTTGTAAAGCTCTCCAAACACATCCGTCACCATTAATATCGATCATCTGCGTAAGCTCGTCTTCATCATTATAGGTTCTTTGATGACTCGTTTAGCTCCTTCTTCGTCATCCGTCCGTTTCCGTCCTTGTCGAACATTTGGAACACGCGTTTTAGCTCTGTGGGATCTTGAATCTGTTGTGAAATAATCAAAGAATGATGAGAAAAGTAATATGTAACAGATGGTGGAAATGCTAATTAGTTAAATAGCATGTACAAAAACACATAACTTAGACTTATATAAGAATGCAAATATCAATACACGTTTAGGATTAAATAATGGGTCACATATATTAGAAGTTTCTCTAGAAATAAGATATTTATGTTATTGTCGTCTATTCAAATCTGTGTTTTGTTATTGACACGGTTGTTGTATCTTTGATAGCTCCAAAATACCTTCTTAAACTGATATGTGATAATGACATTTCGTTTCTCCCTCAATAGAAACATGAAAAGTCTTAAACACTTTTAAAGTTAGATTGCATCAATAGCCCTAAAGATGTCAAATTTTATCTTTTAAATCACGAAACCCTTATGTCACCAAAGAACAAAAACATCAAATCTACCCAAAAAAACCCCCTCTTCGTTGTGTAATTAATTCCCATAAACCCTATATCAGAATACTATTAAACCAAATTCAAAAACCAAATGAAGAAAGAAACTCACCAACTTCCATTATGCGGTGAAAGAGCTGAAATTCTGAGAGAAAGCAAAAACCGATAAAAAACAAAGAAACAAAAGGCTCTCGTGATGTTACCCACAATGTTGTTGTCCCCACCGCTGAGCCATTGATCATAGCTATCAGAACCGGTGGCACCAAAATAAGAGTGGCTCTGAATTTCTCGACCGCCGCCATTATCTCGTGTATCATGAACCTGCGGAGGAGGATCACAAACATCAAATTAAATTTCAAAAATAAAAACACAAACTAAAACAAAAAAATTAATTAAAACTAAAATTAGAAAGAAACCCAAAAACATATGAAAGCTAGAAAAATGGATTGTTATAGTAATTAGCAGTGCTGGGATTTTTACCTGAACTGAACTAACCGACCCAATCGAGATTTTCGGTTTTCGGTTCTGGTTCGGTTACTTCACCCTAATCGATCGGCCCAATATTTAAAATTGATTCTAGTTCGGTTCGGTTCTCGGGTAAACGTTCGGTTTTTCGGTTTTTTTTTAAACCGATTTATACCAAAATATATACCAAAATTTAAATATATTTTTTAAATTCCGAACCGAACCGAACTACCCGAATATATCCGATATTATCCGATTTTACCCGATTTTAATTAAAATTACAAAAATTTCGGATAATTTCGGTTAAAAAATAAAATACCTGAACTAACCGATATCCGAACCGAAATTTGTTTTGGTTATTTTCAGTAGAATTGTTACTACCCGATTTTCGGTAGAATTATTACTATCCGAACTACCCGAATTACTAATTAGTAAGATTACAAGAGATTGTGTGATCTTTAGATATTTGTTAGACAATAATAGGCAATTTATATATTTACGCATAATATTAACTTAGATAATAGAAGGATTTTTCAAGATTGCACTTTTTAAAATTCGTTACTATGTACAAATGTTAAAAAATAGTTATCTTGATATGAATTAATCATTTATTTAGTTAAGTCAAATCATAGTCATGCGAAATTTAAAGAAAAGAACTATAATATGTGCGATTTGATTAGAGTCTATATAATGTAAGATTAATATTAGGTGTGAATTAATTTTCGATAATATATAGTAAATATAAAAAAGAATGTAAAAGATGTGACATTCACATCGACACCGATTATGTTGCGCTAATTTTTCAATAACTTCCAACTTCCAAGGTATAAGAAAACATATAACCTATAGTTACTTGATTCGGCCCTAAATGCTACATGACCGCCTAATTAGCATTTAGCGAATTTTTGAACATTGGTTATGATTATGCATGATATATTAATGGAACAAAAGGTTTGGTATCAAACTAATTTAGAAGTTATTTGCTGATTCTAATTCTCTTTAGATTGCTTGGTTAAATTTATGGATTTTCAACAAAAAGAGCTTATTGTCTGTTAAGAAGAGGGGGTCGAGGTGTTGGATTTGGTCGTCTATTATTATTAAGTTGTGTGGACATGCATTTAAAACTCTTTCATTGTGAATCAGGAGACGGCAAAACCTGCAGCATCTGGTTTTTACAACTATAAGGTCAGTTTCTGGCTTATGTCGGTGAAGGACCAAAGTTAATAACAAATGCATATGTGTTTATGGTTAGACCACTAGGGAATGAAATCGTATACCTAGTAAAAATCCTACAGTTAAAGGCGTTGCAGAAGTTTACGAAGTTTGTAAACTGGATTTGTATTCATAGAAGGGGAAAAAAAAACATCTTTTGGCTACCGTAAAATTGCTTTCGTAGTAATTTGCTTTTGAATGAAATTAACATTAAACAATAACAAAAAAATAGTAACTACCGCAAATTAAACTGATACTCGATCCACACTCGGTCTTAAGAAATAGGGATATATCATCCATTAACGCTTGTTCTTCGGTCTTCGCACCAACTCCAAGTCTACGCCAACTGACTTTTTTTTTTTTTTTTTGTCGAGTTTCTAATTTTCTGTGATAGAAAAAATTCTCAAGTCTCCTTTCTTTTGTGACCAAACAAAAAGTCTATTCCTTATGTACCGGAAGACAATTGGTTCACACATTTTTCTCCACAAATAATTATTATTAAATAGACCTCTATAATTTATAACAATGTAGTAAGACATTTTGACTTTATTTTTGAAGTTTGCAAAACTTCAAATTTGAGATTTAAAGATGTTTCTTTTTAATGGTGTAACTTCAAATTTAACTTCAAAAGACTTTTTATTTTGCACTTTAGTTTTTATTATTGATCACAATTAATTAAAATCATAATTTTTTATATATAACTATAAAACATACATTAAAAAATATTACAAGCACACAAACTAATAAAAATACAAACTAAATCATAAATTATAAGTAAAATACCAAATTACTCAATAAAGCTATTTATGTAATTCTCTTAAAAATGCATGAGGAAAATAAAATATTTGTAAGTATCTCTATATACATAAATAAACCAAGAAGCTATTTAGTTGTATTTTCTTAATAATTTAAAAAAATTATGGTGAATTTAAGAAACTTAGGTTCTGAATGGCGACGTCCCACACTGTCATATCATGCACAAAACAATAACAACAATATATATTTATATATGTGTATCTAACAAAAAAACTATATTTATATATGTGTGTATGTATTTTTATTACTATTCGGACCGTCCCACATCGCACTATCACCATTTCGAAGCCTTAAATATTTAATCCTTTTTAACTAAATGTTAGACTTTTTATATTTATAAAATGAATTAATAGTTTATTCTTTCTCAAATGAAACTTCGAAAAAATTTGTTTATGTTCCGTCCCGTTCTCAATCGGAAATTAAAATATTGTCCCATATGAAAATGTATTTCTAGAAAATTTGGATCGGAAACGGAACGGAATGAGTCGAGAATTATGTCCACCCTTATTCAATATACAATAAGAAAGATCAACGTGAGAGCATTGAGAGGACCAGTTAGTTGTAAACACCATTATTTGTGCAAGACTTTAAAAGTCAATTTGTTTTGCGGTAGATCTCTTCACTAAAAATTTGAATCTCTATTTTGTCCACCAGAAATATATGGCAAAAGAAACGAACTTTTCTTTTTTGGATATATGGTGGCATTGCAGTTAAATGCATCCACATTTTACATTAATGCTAATGTATCCTACACTGCAATTATAGAGAATTTTTATTTATTATCAGTTAGTTTTGAATTGAAAGTTTATAATTCACATGGTAATAGAACTTAGTAAAAATAAAAGAATCATTATTTCGAATGGATATGTTAAAATATTCTATATTGAAAATAAAAATATTCAACACTAATATATGAATTTTTCTATTCACTTTGTTTTTATTTAAAATCCATAATGTACTAAGTTTTTCCAATAAGTAATAGGGATAAGATGAATGGAAGAAAAACTTAACATTCAAATGAACATAAAGTATTATTTTCTGATGAATATTGACAACGTTATCTTCTGCTGAATATTGACCATCGTTGTCGATCCATATAATCCACCAATCGCAGCCGTCACGAGCTTCCTTTTTAGTGTTTTTATAATCAGACATTCAAAGAATTAGACTATAATCATACTTTTAACTTTTACATAAATAGAAAACAACGACTTACATAGATCGGATCGAACGTGTTAGAATATGAAAGCTAGAAGTTGTTAGCAAGTGGTTTTCATAAATTTTCCTTTTATACATATGTGAATTGTAAATTGTCATATCAAGATTTGAGAAAGTAAGTGGCCAATTATTTAAGTGAAATTGAAAGTTATTGACTTATTTGTCCTCTGATATCAAGTGACATCCCATAGTCAACTCTCTCAACCGGTTAACGAAATGAATTTGCAGATTATTTAAGGCCCAAACCACAGGATAAAAAATGTACACATTTCTGTGTAAACACAAACCCAGAAAAACCCAATTCCTTAAAATCATCTCATTCAACACCAATAGAGAGAGAGAGAGAGAGAGAGAGAGAGAGAGAAAAGAGAGAATGGCTTGGAGATAGAGAAAAGAGAGAATGGCTTGTGGTGATCTTCAAGTCCTTTTGATCATTTTCATAGTTTTGAGCTGTTCTCTTGCAGCTTCTGCGACTGTCTCAGAAGCCAATGCTCTTCTGAAATGGAAGTCAACTTTCACGAACCAGACACGTACTTCAAATCTGTCTTCTTGGGTCAATCCAAACACGAGCAGCTTCTGTACGAGTTGGTATGGTGTTGCCTGCATACGAGGGAGCATCATAAGGTTAAATCTCACTAATACCGGTATCGAAGGTACTTTCCAAGATTTCCCCTTCACTTCTCTCCCCAATCTCACTTATGTTGATCTCAGCATGAACCGTTTCTCTGGAACCATCCCTCCTCAATTCGGACAGTTTCCTAAACTCATCTACTTTGATCTGTCCATTAACCAGTTAGTTGGGGAAATCCCACCTGAGCTTGGCAATTTGAGTAACCTAGAAACTCTCCATCTTGTCGAAAACAAGTTATACGGGTCGATTCCATCCGAAATCGGTCTCTTAACTAAGGTTCAAGAAATAGCCTTGTACGACAATCTGTTAACTGGACCAATACCTTCTTCCTTTGGAAACCTAACCAACTTAGTTAACCTCTACCTCTTTATCAATTCTCTCTCTGGTTCAATTCCTCCTGAAATCGGAAACCTAGCCAACCTCGCTGAGCTATGCCTTGATAGGAACAACCTAACCGGTCAAATCCCTTCCACTTTTGGAAAGTTGAAGAATGTAACCCTTCTCAACATGTTTGAAAATAAGCTCTCTGGGGAAATCCCTCCTGAGATTGGTGATATGACCTCTTTAGATACCCTTAGCATCCACACCAATGAGCTTACCGGTCCAATTCCTTCAACCTTAGGAAACCTCAAAAGCCTAGCCATTCTTCATCTTTACCTGAATCAGCTTAATGGTTCCATTCCCCCGGAACTAGGCAGCTTGGAATTAATGATTGATTTAGAGATAAGTGAGAACAAACTCACTGGTTCTGTTCCTGATTCCTTTGGCAACTTAACCCAGTTGGAATGGTTATTCCTCCGTGACAACCAGCTTTCTGGTCCTATCCCACCTGGAGTTGCCAACTCTTCAGAGCTAACCGTCCTGCAACTCGACACCAACAACTTCACCGGCTTCTTGCCTGAAACCATCTGTAGAGGTGGCAAGCTTGAGAATGTCACGCTGGATGATAATCTCCTCGAAGGTCCCATTCCTAAAACCTTGAGAGATTGCAAGAGCTTGATCAGAGCAAGATTCAAAGGGAACAGTTTCTCCGGAGATATCTCTGAGGCTTTTGGAGTTTACCCAAATCTCAATTTCATTGATCTCAGCGACAACAAGTTTCATGGAACGATTTCAGCCAACTGGGAACAAAGCCAAAAGCTAGTTGCATTCATCATCTCCAACAACAACATCTCGGGAGCCATTCCGCCTGAGATTTGGAACATGACACAGCTAAGTCAGCTCGATATATCTTCCAACAGCATCAGTGGTGAGCTCCCAGAATCAATCAGCAAACTCAACCGTTTGTCAAGACTACAACTGAATGGGAATCAGTTATCCGGAAAAATCCCTTCAGGAATCAGACTCTTAGCCAACCTTGAGTATCTTGATCTATCCTCAAACAGATTCAGCTTCGATATCCCCACAACGCTTGACTCCTTGCCAAGGCTTTATTACATGAACTTGAGCAGAAACGAGTTGGACCAACGCATCCCCATGGGATTAACAAAGCTGGCTCAGTTACAAATTCTTGATCTCAGCTACAATCAGCTCGACGGAGAAATCCCATCACAGTTGAGCTCCTTACAGAACCTGGAGAATCTCGACCTCTCACACAACAATCTCTCAGGTCCCATTCCATCAAGTTTCAGAGAGATGCTGGCGCTGACACACATCGATGTATCACACAACAACCTCGAAGGTCCAATTCCAGATAACGCAGCGTTTCGAAACGCAGCTCCAGATGCATTGGAAGGCAACAGAGACTTGTGTGGTAACAGTGAAAGACAAGGCTTGAAGTCATGTCCGATCACTTCCTCCGGGAGCAAGAAATCAAACAAGGACAGAAACCTAATCATATGGATACTAGTGCCGATCATTGGAGCGATCATAATCCTCTCTGTGTGCGCCGGTGTATTCGTCTGCTTCCGTAAGAAAAAGCCCCAAACCGATGAGAACTCAGATTCCGAAACCGGAGAAACGTTATCGATCTTTAGCTTCGACGGGAAAGTGAGATACCAAGAAATCATCAAAGCTACCGGAGAATTCGACCCAAAGTACCTGATTGGAAGCGGAGGACAAGGCAAAGTCTACAAAGCAAAGCTCCCGGCGGCGATCATGGCGGTCAAAAAGCTCAACGAGACAACGGACGAGGAGATATCAAAGCCGACGGTGAAACAGGAGTTCCTGAACGAGATTAGGGCACTAACGGAGATCCGACACAGGAACGTGGTGAAGCTCTTCGGATTCTGCTCGCACCGCCGCAACACGTTCTTGGTGTACGAGTACATGGAGAAAGGAAGTTTGAGGAAAGTATTGTCGAGCGATGAGGAAGCTAAGCAGCTAGATTGGGGAAAGAGGATCAATGTCGTCAAAGGTGTGGCTCACGCATTGTCGTACATGCACCATGACCGGTCGCCGCCAATCGTTCACCGTGATATCACCAGTGGAAACATCCTCCTCGACAATGATTACGAAGCTAAGATCTCCGATTTCGGTACTGCGAAGCTTCTCAAGCCGGATTCTTCGAATTGGTCCGCCGTTGCCGGCACCTACGGCTATGTTGCTCCAGGTACTTTTTTTAACCCATTAAACTAAATGGATCTGGATTTGGCCCGAAACGGATCGGGTCGGATCCGACGAAATCACTAGGAGGGTCTGTTTTCGGTTATTCTGATTTTTTTGGTTTTGCAAATTTATATAACCTAATTTACCGAGATGGACATTCCCTATGGTTTTTCCGTTTTATTCGTTTTTTACAAATTAATAACCATATTTAAACCAAAAATGTTTTTTCCGGTTTGATAAATTTCTGCTTTGGTTTGAATTTGGTTCACATTTGGTTTGATTATATAAGATTATATAAAATCACAAAACTAAATTTCTGCAGATATTAAAACAAAGATTATATTTATTTATTAATATAAATTTTAAAACATGTATTTATTAATGAAATTGGGTTATTGGATTACAAAATCGGTTTGTTTCGGTTTCGTTTTGTGATTTAAAAATAAATAAAATCAATCGGGTACGTTTCAGTTTAGTTTCGGTTTAAGCATTTCAGTTCATATTCGATTTGGTTTGAATCCAATTTGAATTTAGTTTTTAAGAAAGAAAAAAGATTATACTTAATGATAATGTCCAATAATGTTGATGAAAATTTGATGTGACAGAATTAGCATACGCGATGAAAGTGACGGAGAAATGCGATGTATATAGCTTTGGAGTTTTAACTCTTGAAGTAATCAAAGGGGAGCATCCGGGGGATCTAGTTTCAACTTTGTCATCGTCTCCTCCGGACAAAACCATGTCGTTGAGAGGAATTTCCGACCACCGGCTGCCGGAACCGACGCCGGAGATCAAAGCTGAGATTTTAGAGATCGTGAAAGTTGCACTTATGTGCTTACATTCTGATCCACATTCTCGCCCAACAATGCTCTCTATCTCCACTGCCTTTTCTTAAGAATTTCCCCTTCTCACGTGACTCTGTTCTTCTCCAACCACATTACTATTATCATGTTTTCATGATTACGTGTCAATATCTTTTGTTTTATGGAATGTTAGTTATATATGTGGCACCTCTCACTTTTGTTAAGAGTTAAATTATATAATAATATTCTGCATCAATCGTAAATAGTGTGTTTTGTCGCGTTTCTCGTTTATGTTTCAAAAATATGGAACACTCTAACTCATCTAGAGGTTTTAAAGGAAAGGCCAAACAATAAGGCCCATCGAAGAGCCCAGTCCACAATCTCTCAGACGTCACGTGCTTGCCCTAAAGAAGAAATCTGTTGCTGTGTGTGTGTTTAGAGCTCTCTATTTTGACATTAAAGGAAACATAGGGAGACAAAGAATCAGGAGGTTGGTGAGGAGAGAGGAGTGGTGTAGTTGATGAACAAAATATTGGATTGTATTAACTTGTGATTTGGTTGTTATAAAGACACTGATTTTAGTAGATTTCGGGTATCATAACCCTGCGAGGTCCAAATTTTGACCAATTTGGTCAAAAGATAGGTTAACAGAAAGTCAACGATTTATTATATTTAGACGTTTTAAAATCGGTTAAGACGGTCTATTAATATATTTCTAACTAATATTTATTAAAATAACTAAAACTATATAAAAAGATTTTTAACATTGTATATTGGGAAAACGGTCATTTTAATCACGAACTGTCCGTTTTGCACCAAAAGAAATACGAATTTTTTAATGAGTCGGAATAGATACATACTTGTGTTGACTCGGCCACATTAGATACACAATTAGTCAACAGTAACAGCCGTTTAAGAGACGTTAAACGGCGTTACTGTGGCCGTTAATCTTAAACGTTGTCGTTTTAATAACAGAGGAAAAAAAGAAAAACCCCCAAATCACGATCAAAATCCCTAATTCCTCTTTCTCTTCTCTCTCTTCTTCGATCTATCTCTCTTCCTCTCTCAAAATCGATCTTATTTTTGCTTCCTCTGTGTTGGTCGAAGGCGAGACGTTGGAGCGAAGAACACATCGGAGCTGTCTGTCACAATCAGTAACATCGTAAGCTCTCTCTTCCTCACTGACATCGTAAGCTCTCTTCCTCAATGAGTTCAAAGTCAGAGAAACGATGGTGGAAGAGCTTGAAGATGCATTACCGCACTCGGAAACATTGAGACTGAAGTTGACAATAAAAAAGATGTGATCGAACTCATGAAGAAGGGATATCCGATTGTTTCATATAAACAGAGACATAAGAAACAAAAGAGAAGGTTTCATTCAAACAGAGACATAAGAAGCATGAAAAGAAATTGTTTGGACAAAGGGATATCCGATTGTTTTCCCATCAAAAGCAAACATAGACTTAGTTTAACAAACGTAAAGACACGAAAAAGACAAGAAATTGGGACAGCTCAAATAATTCCTTGTGATGGTCCGATGTGTGATCCTTGTGATCCTGCCATTTGCGATCCTTGTGATGCTTCCATTTGTGATACTTGTGGAGTCCTTTCCTGTGTATAAACCAAACAAGACATAGATCAAATATATTGTAAAAAAAACAGTCAAACAAATATCAAAATCAAAAGATAAAAGATCAAAAGATAAAAGAAGCAGTGTGAACTAAAACAAACCTGAATTTTCCTTGGTCTTCCCCTAGGCCTCTTTGATTGAGTAGGGATAGGGACAGTTGGATTTGAACAACTCAGCTTATTATGCCCTTCTTGTTTACAGTTTAAGCATGTCATTACACGATTCTCACGTGTTAACTTGGTCTTGCTTGAAGATGATGCAGTTTCAAATCGTCCCTTCTTCCTAGCATGGTTATTTGGTCTGCCAGGATTGCCCTTCCTATTTCCAGGTGGCAAGACAGCTAACCTATTCGTTCTAGGCCAGTTTAACTTACTTTCCACGGGCTGAATACTATGCTCATAGGTCTTTCTCCATGTTTGAGTTGTGTAACACTCAGAGACAAAATCCACAATTTTTTCCTTTTTTGATGTGATAACACAAGCAGCTGAGGGCAAGGTATGCCAATCAACTGCCACTTCCCACATCCACAAGTTTTCAGATTCATGTCTACTCTAAAACCATTACCATAAAGTTCTACCTCATGCCGATCTCCTGTGGCCAAATACCTAATGCAATCCTTAGCCTTAGTTTTAGCATCTTCTATTTCAGCGTGTGCACTCTTTGTGAACCTTGTCTTCAACCTATTTGCAATAATAGACCTCTTGACAGTACGCTCCATAACCTGTCTCCTAATAGTCTCTAGCAATTCTAATAGTGGTTTTCTTCTTGGTTCACGAATGGTTCTATTGAAGGACTCATTCAGATTGTTCAAGATATCATTGCAGAAGGAACCAACCCTAAAGTATGCTCTAGACCATGACAGAGGATTAGTGTTTTGCAGAGAATCATACGCACCTTTATTATACGTCTTCAATGCTTCCATATTCTCAGTAAACTCCCCTTTGGTGTACGATCTTGCTATTTTCCAAAACAGAACCTCTAGTTCTCTGTCTGAGTTATCTCTCTTCCAATTCCCAAGGATGTGTCTAGCACACAGACGATGTTCACCTTGAGGAAGAACATTGTGAATAGCTTTCACCAAACCCTGAAAAGGAGAACAACTTAAGTAAGTAAATTGATTAGAAAATAGAACAACATAAGAATAGTGAAGCTTAATTGATACTAACCTGTTGTTTATCGGATATTATTGTGACCTTACTGCCATCACCAAGTCTCAATTCATGCCTGATATGTCTGACAAACCAGCCCCAATTAACATCATTCTCTACCTCAACTACTGCCCATGCAATAGGAACTATCCTATTATCTCCATCTCTTCCAACTGCAGCTAATAGATGCCCTTTTATATCCCATTTTAGAAAAGCACCATCCAATCCTATTATAGGTCTACATGTATTCAGCCAAGCATCTCTCTGTGCTTTAAAGCAAACAAAGATACGATCAAACCTTTGTTTGCTTCCAGGAGTTGGCCCTGGAATAGTCTCAATTTCCAACGTAGTTCCAGGATTAGACCTCTTGACCTCTGCTTCATAATCCCAAATCCGAGAAAAATGAGCTTCATGACTAGCTTGTCTTTGTTTCATCAGCTTTGTCTTTGCTTTCCGACATTGATCCTCAGTAACAATCAAATTGTAGTTCCTCTTTATCTCATCAACCATCTCACGAGGAAGAAGCTTCGGATTCACTCTCAACCTTTCATCAAACAGTTGTGCAATTGTTGATCTCTTCAACAACTTGGAGTATCCTGATTTGACACAAACATGCTCATTCACAAACACCTTAACCTGCAGCTTGTGTTTCTTCCTCTCAAATGAGCAGTAAATTCTCCAAGGACAATTATCCTCTTCGTCAGAGCAAATCGCACCAATCTTCTTTTCATTAGATAGGTAGAGCTTGATATCGTATCCAGTTTTAAGAGAATACCTAAGCAACGCTAACTTGAATTTAGAAGAGTCATTATACGTTTTACCTAATGCTAGAAGAACATCGAGATCTTGCTCTTCTTCCCTACACATACGTTCTTTTGTCTCTTCTTCATCATCCGATGACAAGGGATCTGGAATCTTGTCATCGTTCCAGATATCGTCTCCACTATCTCCATCACTTTCCTTTGTAGCTTCCCCAAATCGAGCTGCTAAGACCGTATTTGCTTCTTCTACACCGGCTACAACATCTTCCTCTAAATCCTCATTCGCCTCATCCTCATCATTCCCATTACCAGCATCCTCCTCTAACTCATCATCCGCATCTTCAACAACTTGACAGTCATCATCGGGTACAGCCTCGACCTCATCTTCATCATTCAACCTGAAATATTCTTCAATAGACACAGGAGGAGGCTTCCGTCGTGCCACAAGCTTCTTCGTTCTCATATTTTCGGAATCGATCGACACAGAGGAAGCAAAAATAAGATCGATTTTGAGAGAGGAAGAGAGATAGATCGAAGAAAAGAGAGAAGAGAAAGAGGAATTAGGGATTTTGATCGTGATTTGGGGGTTTTTCTTTTTTTTCCTCTGTTATTAAAACGACAACGTTTAAGATTAACGGTCACAGTAACACCGTTTAACGTCTCTTAAATGGCTGTTACTGTTGACTAATTGTGTATCTAATGTGGCCGAGTCAACACAAATATGTATCTATTCCGACTCATTAAGAAGTTCGTATTTCTTTTGGCGCAAAACGAACAGTTCATGATTAAAATGACCGTTTTCCCATTGTATATTATCATATTGAATTGATTAATCAGTGTAGACGACCAATACTATTCAATTTTGATTAATTAGTTGGGCGCTAAACCTTCTTCGAGCCTCCAATTAACGACTAACTTTTTTTTTTTTTAACATGCTATATAATCATATTGTATCAATATAATATTAATTAAATAATTAATTTATTTATATTTTAAGTTATTTAGTATTTTAAACTAAATAGATTCCAAACCAAACCAAAACCATATCAAACCAACCAAATTATAAATGGGTTCTCTTTGACATCAATTTTTTAATAAACCGATAAAACTGAAAAATCAAAACTATATCGAATCGAACCAAACCAACCGATAAAATTAAATACCAAGCCGAAACATAACCGAAAAACCTCTAATCTCCATCTCCAAGACAACAAAAGGGCTCTTCTTCTTGTAAGGATCAACGAGTCAGCAAATTCTTCACACATCACATTAGCAAAAAACAACAACAATTTTCTTGCGCGAGGGGTTAATTTCTAAAGTCACATCTTCAAGAGGCTGCTCCTGGAGAATATCTTCTTGCAATATGGACTCGTTCTAAGGTTTCCATATCTTCGTACCTTCTCCACCAAGCTCTCCCGAACAAAGCCCTGCTCAAATACAATTCAATACCATGTGTTACTGTGTTCTTGGAAATGTAAGGAAGTATGATCACAAGACTGACCTTGGTCACGGATAGAGCGGACTGGATAACGTAATTAGCAAAAGGGTCTTGAAGAAGATGCTCGAAGTTTTGAACAGAGACGAGCTCACGCACGATCTGAGCTCTGCTCTCTGGATAATGTCTAAGGCATTTCTCCACCACATGGCTACCAAACTTCTGTGTAGCCAATTTCACGTAATTACCTCTCAGCCCAAACATTACATTAACTCCTCCCATCTTCTGTTCTATTATGTATTGCACCACATAGTTCCTGCCATTAATTTCACAAGCGTAAAGAAGGTCCAAAGTTGAAGATGTTATCCCCATTTTTTCACAATAGCAGAAAATAGCTTTAGTATTATTATTACCCGAAAGGGTCTTGTGCAAGAAAAAGAGAGTTTCCAGATATCTCAGCAACGAGCTTCTCACGTTCGGCCCCGACCGAGTGTAAAACACAGCGTTGCAGCACACAACATCCATGGCGATGAGTCGCAATCTCAGCACAGAACCTCGTAGCAACCTCCAAAACAAACTGCACAAGAAAATATATATAGAATCATCAGTTTTCTCACTCACTCATCAAAGACATTATAAAGCATTTTCAAGAACATGAAGAGGAAGAGATTATGTTTGGCAAAAACGAAACCTTGTTATCATTAGGACCAAGGGATTGTAAGCAACTTTGTATCACATGGTTTCCATTTAAATCTCTAACCAGAGAGAGAAAGCCTGGTTTAAGAGCTGACTTAACCAGACTGATTTGTTCCTTTGTAGTCACTGTCTCAATCAACTTCTGCACAACCCTTGTCCTGTTGATTTTAAAAACATCAACTCAAAGTCTCAGCTTTTATCACAATATAGCAAAATCGAAGATTTCCCAAAACATGAATCATCAAGTCAAAGGTCTTAATTTTCAACCATGAGCTGAAATCTTTTTTTTTTTTTTTTCAAAGGTCTCAGCTTGTCTTAAAATCAGTAAAAACAATTCACCTTTTTCTATCAAGAGCTGACAGATTATACAAAATCTCTTCTTTTTTTTCGTTTCCAAACACAGCATAGGTTTCATCTTTCTCGAAAAACAAGAAAGATCTTATCCTAGTCCACAAACATGTAAACAAAGCTTCTTCATCTCTCCTTAATTCTTGTGGTTGTGGGAAAAAGCTACACGTTTTTTTTTTGGGTACTTTTAAAAAACAATATTTGAAATATTAAATGCAAATGCTTTTGTACTACTATAATATTTAATGGAGAATAATACTTTATACTAAAATGATTATTGGTATTTTTGAAAGCAAAGCTTACCCATAAGTGTTGAGGGAAATTGTGACAAGCAATCCAGGTTTTGAGGTGAACATGATGAGAATCTGCGTTCGTTGTTCTTCGTTGCAGACTTGTATAAGCTTCTGTACGAAATAATTCCCAAACTGATCCGTTCCAAGCTCTATCACATGATTAATCACTTCGCTGAATATAATCATGGCATCAAGAAACCTTCCTCTTTCGACGAACTTTTGTAAAATCCGACAACCCATTTGATCTTTTGCCATTAAGTACACAGAGCCGTAGATTCCAACCATGGTGGCAAGATTTAGAGGCAAATCCTCTTCATTACCACCATTGAAATCTTCCTTGAACAAACTCTTCTTCATACACTTAGCAGTGAATTTCATGTCTCGAGAACCTCCCATGGCTGAAAAAGGTGGATTGTTTCCGCTGTCGAATACTTCATGGTTCCCTTGAAAATCTCGTCGGATTTGTTGATGTATAGGTTGGAAGAGGTAATCTCTGTTATGACCTCTTGGGTTAGGGTTAGGAAAGTCTTGCAAGGCAAGTAATCGGAGCCTGTGACAGTCGTCACCGTCACCAAAATAACCACCTATAGAAACTTCGCCATGAGAGCTGTGGAGTGCAACTTGACGACGAGAAGAAAAGTCCAGAAACGGATCGTGAAGACTCAGATCCTGGTCGAGTCTGGAACAGCCATGGTGATTTCTAGAGCCGGAGTCGACCAGAAACGGATGGGATCCGGTGAAAATACTCCTTTCGACTTCATCGGAGATACCCATTTTACTGAGATTTTGACACAAACCCAGATCACTACAATCCCCCGTATTCAGCTTTAGAAGGTTCCTATGAAGCTGGTGGTTTATGATCGGCGTCATGGGGGCTTTACGGTCACCGTAAAAGCGAAATCCATCGGAGGAAGAAGTTTGAGGAAACCCTCCGAAACCCAGGTCGTTATATGAAGCTCGTTGTCTCAAATCGCCAGGAATATACCCAAAATCCATGAACAACTTTATCTTCTCTTCAAACATCAACAAGTCAAATCTAGCTTATACACACAAAAAAACTTGGGGAAATTTCTAGACGAACAGAGCAGAAGGAGAAAAGGAACGAGGAGAGAGAGAGAGAGAGAGAGGTGTCAGTGCATTTCCTGGAAATTTCTGGGTTTTGTGTGTTCTAATTTGGGGAATCGGCGATTATACAGAAGAACGAAATGGGCATGAGCGTGTCATTGTACGGAAACTGTCTCTCTCTTTTTTGTCGTTTTACAGAGACGGCTCTGCTTCTGCTCTCTACCACTGTGTTCCTCCTACACCCTGCAGAAGCAAAAGTTGGAGAGAGAAAACAAAAAAGAGACAAAAATGGTTTTACAATTTTCTTTAGTCCCTTTTTTTATCGTTGAGGTTTGTTTGTGTGGGTTTCTTTCTCCTATTGACTCAGAAATTTTGAGACTTTTATTAGTCTTCTTAATTGTAGTTAGACCCATTAAAAAGGAGAAATTGGCTTTTATGACCTAAAAAGATAGACAATATTTAGGTAAATAACATGTAATTTATCTGTTTATTTTTTTTTTATGAAATTTATTTGTCCAAATACTCTCACTTGTTTTAGAAAAAAATATATTTTTTCCTTTTCCAATCATCATCTTTGTTTGATTCTTTTTCTTACTAAAAATTGAATTATTTTATTATTTATATAAAAAATAATAATTGTTTGCATACGTTACGATTTAAGTTTTAAGTTTTAAAAACCGAAAATAATAAAATATTATAAATAAAATATAGAATAAGATTTTCTTATTTTAACATAGATTCTTATTTGCTGTTATTATTTCCATAAAATAACTTTAGTTGTATTATGCAAATCCGAGCTAATATGTGATGTTAGTAATTATGCAGCCTCGAATAACATGTTATAATACAAGAGCATCTCCATCAAAGATTTTTTTATAATGTTTACAACAATAATAAAAATTGAGAAACTCACAAACAAATTTTAAATATTTTATTTTTTTGTGAATTTAACAATTATTTGAAAAATTCACCAATTTATTATTATTATTATTACTTTTTTTACTATTATAGATGCAAAAACTTCCAATGAAAATGATTTAAAGATATTTAGAACAGTTTAACACCACTTTATATTATTCACCCCCAATTTTTTTGGTGAACATGTTATTTTACTTTGCTTCATTTTTTGTTATTTTACTAACTGTTTCTTAGCATAAATCTAAATGCTTTATTTAAAAATTCAGTTATAATAAGATAATATTTTTTGAGGAAATTTTTTGTTTTGTCGCATTGAAAATTTTAATTTCCTAATTTAGCACATGAAAGTTTTAATCTCTCTAAATGGCACTTTAAAGCTGATATGACGATTATATCCTTGATTTGGTGAGAGAGTGCGCATGGATCGGTGTTTTGTTGTCAGATGGGTTGAGATGGGTTGGTTAAAAGTATGTTCATTGGACATATATGATATATTTACCAAAAATTTATTGCAAAGCAAAAGTATGCTTTGTATACGATTATAATGGATTATAATAATAATTATATTTATATTGTAATGGTAAAGAGGACTATCTTCTATTGTTGTGTTGCAGAGGAAAACGAAGTTTTAGTTTAAACTACGTAGCCGTGAACAAACTTGGTGGAGGAGATAATCGACAGTACGACGTATATAGGCGGCCGAGTTCGGTTGTGTGTACATTGCTTGTACATTTGTTGTCTTCGATTGGAAAGTAGTTTCAGTGCCTCTGCACTTACTTCATTTGTATTTAATATGATATTGTTGTGAAAAATTATTTAACTCGTGTACGTATATGAATGTATAAATATCATTCATGTACGTATGTTACTATGATATGTACGTATTCACTATTTAAAATTAAAGCATAGCGTTACCATGTACATATATAAAAACTTTGTATACGTTGAACTGATGTGTGTATGTACAAATGTTATCTCAACAATTAGGATATACGTAACTATGATATCACACACACATACACTACCAGATCATGTATGTCTACCAACAATCATTGCATACATCGAATGTCGATTTCACTATAAATACACCACCACGTACGTCATGCATGTCTACTTGCCTCGATATAAGATTACATGTACACCAATATTTTCATGTATAATCGATTAACACAATATCATCGATCACCGTGTATACCGATTTACATCGACTGACACAATCTCATCGACCACCGTGTACACCGACTTACACAATTTTACCGACCACCGTGTACACCGACATACACCGTCACAATATCACCGATAAACTGTGTACGTTATATCGAATATTTGTTGATCAAGTACACATAGACTTATTTGTCCGCATGTGTACGTTGTACGGACGCTTATCTCCTCCAGTCAACTTCCGTTCACTCTTTTGGATTAGGATGTTTTCCCCTTGTTTCTCTAAAATTGGCGGTTCCTGCAAGTGAAGTGCCGGTGCTGAGCCGATTCCTCTAATTTCGAGAAGCCAACCACTTTTTCCCAATTCGCACCACCGTCTCTTGCTGTATGAAAACAGAGAATTTGTTTCATACCACTCTTGTTGCCTGTCTTTTTATCTTCGGCGAAAATGGAGAGGAAGCATTTTCGTCTCTCTATTTTTCTCGTGGGAAGAGGAAGCACTTTCTCCAAATGTGTAGAGGAAAAGACGCTTTTAAAGACAGAAAAGACATGTCAAACCAAATTGACACAGCTTTTTCTCATATCTCTCTCCTATATGCATACGTTTTTTTAATAAAAGCAAGGGCATTTTGGTCAGAAAAATGCGAAAGTGCCAAATGGAGAAATAAAAAAGTTCATGTGACATTTTGAGAGATAAAAATATAAAAATGTGATTTTTTAGTAAATAATTAATTTTTTTTTCCAAACTTTATTCTGTTTATATTTTTTTTAAATTCATAAAAGTCACATGTTTTTAGTTTTAGTTACGTAGAATGTCATAATAAAATATTTTTTGAATGAAATGTCACTTACACAAAAATATGACCAAAATATATTTGTATGTATAGATTCTTTATTCAGAATTTACTGACTGATTCTGATGTGTCGTTGATTTGACAAATACAAACCAACATTAATGCTCATATTTGATCTTATATACGTTCACAAAAATGTATATACACACATCATATACGCACACAAAAATATGTACACTCATATTTTATATAAAAAATAGTGATTGAACACTTTGTAATGATGAAAATATGATAAATAATCTTTTTTTTCTTTCCTCCCATTCCACGCAAGAAATTTAGCTTTTTTAAATCAATTAATTTTAATATTATTATTACTTCTCATTTCTATTGTTTTCACATTTTCTATTTTTTCACTCTCCTGAATTTTTTTATTTTTCTGCTTTGAAATATAATTCATTTTTCGTTTTTTATACCCATTTTACTATATTTTGATTAAAATTATCTTTTAGTTACCTAAATAATTATGTATTTGTTTCTACGATTATATGTATGGAACATAAATATTTATGTACTTTGTGTACGTACATGTATATCGTACATCAAATTTGATCGTGTCGGACAGTTGTGATAAACTTTTGGAGTCGTTTATAATATATGGGGTCAGCATAAGCACTTTGTGTACGTACATTCATATTGTATATCAAATGTGATCGTGGTGAAAAGTTATATTGTCTACGTACATGTACGTATAAGTATTTTGAGTAGATATTTTGGATAAGTATAAGTATGATGTACACACATGTATACATATATGTATATCGTACATCAAATGTGGCCATGTTAAAATATAATCATCTACGTACATAAAGTGTAAATGTACATAAATGTAATCACCTACGTACATGAACAAATAAGTATTTTGTGTACGTATATGAGATTAGCATAAACATTCTATGTGTACGTGTGTATAGAATTGATGTTCTCTCTCCATTCCATTTAATGTCAGTTGTTTTATGTCTAATCAAATTAAGTGAAAAGTAGTATGCGATGGACTGCACACGCAGACACTCCTACAACGATATATATAAGAGTAATTTCGTGTAAGTGACATATCTTGCAAGAAATGTTTCACATGTGCCTTTTCTTGCAATTAAAATTGCAAATGTGACTTTTCTTGAAATTTTTCCTTATATTTATTAGTGGTTGACAGTATCAGTATGATACATAAAGTTTAGAAAGCTTAAGCAAAAATTATACAATCAGAAAGAACAATTAATTCAATTGACTTTTTTAAGACTATGTGCGCATTTGTTAACATTTCGATGCATGCATTTGAATTAAACTTTATGAAATCTGCTCTCCCAATTCCTAATTGTGGAGGCAAAATGCTGCCTGTATATATACGATTAAAAGTCCATCATGTAGTATACAACTTTAGATTTATGCAAGTTTCTTCAAACTCAATTTCGCAGTAACCTAAGCTCCATACATCATATTGATTGCATTGCCCATATTTGTTTTGGACAAACGCAAATTTATATTAATCTTAGAACGCGGTTATAAGTCGAAAAAGTCGGGATCTCGATGCCAGAGAGTCCGAATTTAAAGCATAATTAAAATATAAAGCATGACAAAGATAGGATAGAAGGTTACAATCATAGATAATAACAAGAAGCTCTTCGAAATGGCTAATTTTTCTGCCATTAAAGGACGAAATTTTTAGCTCGTAATGTCGTCAAAACTGAGCGTTTAAAAATGTTTTCCACAAAGGAGAAGGTTGGTGGAATGGTTCTGTCCAAAATGGAGGAAGGTGATGAAAATAATCTTTCCAAAAAATAGGAAATTGATGGGTCTTGAAAGGCTGAGATAAATTAAATGGCCCAGTAAACAAACAGAGTATTTCCGACCCAAAATAATTTCACGACACAAAAATATAACTGGAGCGTGTAAGAGACATGAAAAACGGAAAGTCTGGAGAACGGCGGAGGGGCTATGCCGGATGGTCGAGGAGACGATGCCGCTACACACACCGAGCAAAACCTCAGGATTTTCACGCCTCCTCGCGGCAGCAACAAATGTATACTTGTTTCTAAAACTACACTTCTATTTAAGTTATGTTATGGACACATGAATAAAATGGTCGACGTTGGTGTAGTTGTTGCTAATTTCCAAATTGATCCTATCCCAAAGTTCAATTCCTTCCATGCCAATTAATCTTTTAGTTTTTTTTTCTTCTTTATTTTTGGTTCTTTATACCTTTTCTCTTTATTGAATTTTTTTTGTTTGTATTGGACATAAAAATTAAACCGAACCGAAATTCATCATGTAATAATATCTTGTATGAGAATAGAAATGACGTGGGTGGATATGTATCATTTGAGAAGATTAAGATTTTGAACTTTGGTAAATTTCCGATGTTTTAAGAAAATTGTACATGACTAATGTTATAAGTTCCAAAAAAAAAAAAATGCGAAAAGTGATTGGATTTTTTTTTATGACGAATTATGTCAATGTGATCCTATTCCCAAACTTTGGTAAATTACGTTTTTAGATATTTTGATTGGTACTAAAGTTTTAGATTCCAATTAGTTTTTAGATTTTTGTTCGATTAATCGCTTTTGATTGGTTTATACCGAATTAGAAGTAAGTAAAGAAGATCACAGGAAATTAAAATTCAATGGGTGAACTTAAAGATTTCAATAAAACTATAGTGGTTGACAAATCCAGATTACTTCCCACCATACAAGTCTTGACATTCAGATTGATAAGGATCCTATAAGAAAAACACCCGAATTCTATGAACTTCTCTTCAAACACCACCAACCAATTATATTATACACACAACACCGTCATCTATGGAAATTTCTTAGAACAAATATTACAAAGAGCGACGGACCAACAAAGCATAGGAAAAAAAAGTGATTGTCTGACTGGGATTTCTAGTGCATATCCTGAAATTTTTTGGGTTCTTAATTGTCTGTGATAATTGGTTATAAAGATAGAAATGGGCTTGAGCGTGTCTTTGTACGTACGGAGACTGTCTATTTTTGTCGTTGTAGAGAGTAGTCTGGTTCTGCTCTACCATTGTTCGTATCCCCTCCAGAAGCAAAAGTTCGAGAGAGACAAAAAAAATAATTTTACCATTTTATAGAAACTAATTTTAGAAACAGGTTTAAAATGAAAAAATGAGTCAGAGTAGTAACTTTGGATAAAAATAGCTCATCTTGATTGTTTTTTCTGCGGTGACTCACGGTAATCAGCGGCGGCTCATGGTGATCGAAGAAATTTCGGCTAACACTTGTGCAAGTGAAAGAGGTGTGGATATTTATAAAAAAGTGAAAGTGGAATTAGTGGGGCAAGTGTTATTTTTCTATTGCCACTTGTCAACGGTGGTGACACTTGTCCCACTACCTCTGAAAAGTGTTCAAAGGTTGATACATATCCCATTAGCACTTTTCTGGTTACTCACATCACGCCACGTATCTGATTTTATCTCCCACACACTCTCGACTACTCAGCCCGACCCAATCACTGTCTTGCACTGTCTCGCACTGCCTCGACCACAACCATATCCGTCCTCAACCTGCAAACATTGAAATCCATATTCTTGACCCAAAATCATTTTCTTCGATCTGCAACTAAATTCTCTCGACCAAACCTAACACTCTTGCCGACAAATACAACTAAGGATTTTCTAACACCTTTCTCAACTCAACAAATCTACTTTGACTCATCTAAACCGCTTCTCGACCAACCACTCATTCGATTGTATCGCTAGGTCCAACAATCGTTCTGCTTCAACCACACTCCAAATTCTTCGACCCAAACTAATTCTTCCTCGACTAAAATGCTTTCCTTAACCAATTACAGCAAAATTACTTCACTGTTCACTGATTTCTTGTGAGGATCATTACACAGTGGGTCAATAATATGGGACAGAAGAAGAAACAATCAATCATGCAATTTTTAGTATCCCCTACAAGTTTGGATTTTATCGTCGATCACATCGGTTATGAATGCATTCCCATCCGAACCAATGTTCTCCAATATGGATTTTCTATTTTTGGAGAAATCTATCTCGAACGAAACAGAGAAAAATCATAAAGTATACTCATTGATGATGTGGTTTAGATGAAAAATGCATAATCAAAATATATTTCAAGGCATTCAACCGGATTCATCATATACAATATAAGCGATTTTCGATTTGGAAGAAGTTCAGAAAATTTCTGATCAATATCATGTCGAATCAGGCCATAGAGAGATAATTACACATAGTGTAAAATGTTAAATAAACAATTCTTGGAAGAGCTCAGACCCCACATCTGGCTTAGGTTGAATATGTACACACGACGGTAATAAGACGATTATCATGGGTGCCAGGTGCTAGTGATGGAGTATATCACCCCTTCATTCAAAATTGAAAGCTTTATTATGGGCGATGCTCAACATTCTACATAATATAATTAATTGTTAGATTTATGAGATGAATTATACATAGTTACTCAAGCTCACAAAGTATTCTTCGCTATTTCAATGTTAGGCTTCCTAAGTTCTCGCTTTTTTATATTTTTGGTTCTTTCAATGTTAAGACAAAATGTTTAATTCATGTTTTTAGTATTAAGTTTTCTTATATTTCTCCGGTTTAAACAACTAGTTTATTATGGAACCTTCCTTAATCCAGTGGTTTGACAAAGGGTTCATTAATACTTCTACACTCGGAGATATAAAGTTCGATTCTCAGAAAAGGCGAATTATGCAGATTAATGGAAGCAAACATACAGGAGATCTTCAACATGGTGCAAGTAGAACCGTTCGTCGTGGTCTCGCATGGTGCATGTATAACAGTTTGACTTGGATCCTTATAGACGGTAGATTTGTCTGTTATATAACAGACAAATTATAAATCATGTAATTGTTCTCATAATTTGTAATAAATTATAAATTCAGATGTTAAAAAAAAACAATTAGATTAGAAATTTATTTGAATTAATGTGTGGTTGAAAAAAAACCTCATAAAATCTATCATGTTTAATCAAAATAATAAATCAAATATGCTTTAACACCCATAGGTAAAATGTTGGAATCAAGTGGGATCGGACGTCCCAGTGCATTTACTTATTTCCAAAGCATATAATAAATTTTCTTTTTTAAAGAAATGGAAATCGCTGTGTTTCGTCCCTAAATTTAAGTCAGAAAGGTCGAAAATGAGAAAAAATGAAAAGTAAGAAAGAAGAAGACTAGAAGAAGAAGTTCACTAGACTCCATTTTTCTTACTCCAAAAGCAAAAGCCTTTGTTGATTTCGCATCAGATCTGCTCTCTCCTCTCTGTATCTTTTGGATCTTCTTTCTTGCGTTTGATTTTCTCTCAATCGGATTTGGCTTCTGGGATTCCAGTTTCGCCGAAATCCATGAAGGAATCGGATCTGACCACCGAACCAATCGCCCAGAATCTGATTAAGCTGATTAGCAATGTCTGTTTCTCTGTGTTCGTCTTCACCGTTCTCATATTTACAGTGATTGCTGTCACCTACCAGCCTCCAGATCCATGGCTTGAATCAGCTCCAGCCCTTACCAAGCTCCTCACGGAAACCGAGAATGCAACTTTCAAAATCGACGGTTCTATCCTCAACACCGGTGAAGACATCGCTTCTTCTCCGATATCAGCGCCGGCTAACTCTACGGAGCCGGTTACCGAGGCAACGATCGAGGTATCCGAGGAGAAAATTGGGAATATGACGGTGAAGTCTTCTTCTATTGACTGTGACGATCTCAAGGTTGTGAATTGCTCGGATCCGCGAGTGTTGGTTGCTGTTGAGAGGTTTAATCTCAAGGTTTTCAAATCCATTGTGTTCTTAGAGTATGAAACTCCGGTTAACGGATCAAAACCAGACGAATGTGATGTTTCTTGGAGATTCAGGAACAAAAAGGAGAAGTCATGGAGGAGATACAGAGATTTCAGGAGGTTCAAGTTTGGATTTGGTGAGAATTGTACATACAAAGTGTTTCACACTAGTGGTTGGCATTCTGGTGTCAATGCTCGGAGGCCTAGGAACAAGCCAAGCTCGAGTAGAGCCAGAGGCGGTCCAAAGGTTGCACGCGGTGATCCCGAGATCAACGACACAATCCCAACTCTTGGTTCTCAGGCGAATTTCAGGAGAGGCAAGTATTTGTATTACTCACGGGGAGGCGATTATTGCAAGGGTATGAATCAGTATATGTGGAGTTTCTTGTGTGGATTAGGGGAAGCAATGTACCTGAACAGGACTTTTGTAATGGATTTGAGTTTGTGTTTGTCTGCAAGTTACAGCTCCAAGGGTAAGGACGAGGAGGGTAAGGATTTTCGGTATTACTTTGATTTTGAGCACCTCAAAGAGACGGCCTCTATTGTTGAAGAGGGTGAGTTCTTAAGAGACTGGAAGAAATGGAATCGGTCGCATAAACGGAAAGTTCCTATCAGGAAGGTTAAGACGCATAAAGTGTCGCCAATGCAGCTTACTAAAGATAAGAGCACGATTATATGGAGGCAGTTTGATGCGCCTGAACCCGAAAACTATTGGTATCGAGTGTGCGAAGGGCAAGCCTCAAAGTATGTCGAGAGGCCGTGGCACTCACTGTGGAAATCAAAGAGATTAATGAACATTGTCTCCGAGATTAGTGGGAAAATGGACTGGGACTTTGATGCTGTTCATGTGGTTAGAGGCGAGAAAGCACAGAACAAGAAGCTCTGGCCACATTTGGATGCAGACACATGGCCTGATGCAATCTTGAGCAAACTTAAAGGAATGGTTCAGGCATGGAGGAATTTGTACGTCGCCACCAATGAGCCGTTCTATAATTACTTTGACAAGTTGAGGTCTCAGTACAAGGTTCACTTGCTTGATGACTATAGCTACTTGTGGGGCAACAAGAGTGAGTGGTACAATGAGACAACTCTGTTGAACAATGGGAAACCAGTAGAGTTTGATGGGTACATGAGAGTAGCTGTTGATACAGAGGTGTTTTATAGGGGGAAAACGCGCGTGGAGACGTTCTATAACCTTACCACGGACTGCAAAGACGGGATCAATACATGCTAATATTGATTAGTCAGGTTGTGATATGTCTCCTTATAACTTTTGTACCAGCAATTTCATTTTATTTTTGTATCCAAATCAATTATGCTTGTGTTGTTGCCTTGTGTTCTACTAGCAATTGACTTTATTTGGGGGCAAGACGCAAGAGTGTATGTAACGTTTTAAACATTTTTTGTTATACAATTCCTTAATCCTGTCAGATGGCTAAGTCTCTTAAATCGCAGGAAACTAGCTGATTTGGGGCTCTGATAGTTTCTGGTTCTGCTTTAAAACAATTCTCTATTATCTACCAAACCATGCTTGGATGGATCTGTTAACGCAAATGGTGTTGTCACTTCTTCAAGATCTTTGAACACGGGATTTCATACTCCACTTCCTGCAAATGGTTGGAAAAAAAGAACAATATGAGAACTAAGCAAAGGGAATTATTCCAGCGCATAATTGCCGATTGTCAAATGCACTTTGTTTAGATTTTTTTTTTTTTCACTTTATTTTATTTTCTATGTGAAATTTAATTTATATTAGTTTATTAATAAGTTTTAAGAACATATAATACTGTCATAACTCACTAAATAACAGTAACAATAATCACTTTTTTTTGTTTTGTTTACTTGCTCTTTTTGGTTTCAAATTCTAAAAACTCAAATGGAACAAAAAGAAAGGAAGTAAACAAAAAATGTTCAAATGATCCACAAGATTAATTACAACCCCTCTACAAAATATATCTAAACAAATTGTTAGTGTTAATAAAAATATCCAAAAAAATGTTCAACTAACCCACAAGGAAAAATGGTCTTTTTTTTTTAGTGTTAAAAAATCCGAAATTTTAAACCCAAACCGGTGACATAAATCTTGTTGAAGTTCATAAATTCCTAATAAAAAATCTAAACCCTAACATTTTAAATCACAAATATTAAATTGTAAATCCAAATGGTTGGATTAAGTTTTGTTTAAACTCATAAACCCTTAAAAATATATAAACCCTAAACCTTAAATCCATAAACATTAAATTCTAAATCACGGTCTAAGCTTTCTTCAAACTCATAAACCCTTAATAAAAAAGGTCTAAACCTTTGATCCATTAACATTAAATTATAAATTCAAAATAGCAACTTAAGTCTCGTTAAAGCTCGTAAACCCTTAATAAAAAAAATATAATCTCTAAATACTTAATTCGTAAATATTAAATTTTAAATTTAAACTTAAACTCTAAACATTGTAAACCGTAAACATTAAATTCTATATCCAAACCGCAGTCTTAAGCTTTGTTCAAACTCATTAACCACTAATAAATAAATCAAAACCCTAACCGCCAAACTTCATCTAAATCGTAAATCATGAAATCAAATTGTAGTTTGTGCTATTGAAAAACAAATTATTGACAAAGTCTTGACGATGACCATATCATGTAACTTAATGAGTTTGTGTTATAATTTTCGAGTTTGTTTTAGTTAATTTTAATTAATAATGTAAATGTTTAGTATATTTAAATATATATTTCTATTTTGACAAAGACCCGACGGGTTTAATCCAACAAAGTAGGTGCGGGCGGATGAACGGTTGCTTCCTTTCAGTCGACTTGGCGAAATCTTGTCGATTTAGGCGCATCGCTCTCTCTTCCCAGATTCCGCTTGCCATGGCCACCGTTAAGAAAACGGTTCGCGTCGCAGCCGCTCAGATGACATCGGTGAATGATCTGATGGCCAACTACGCCACCTGCTCTCGTCTCGTACATGTAATCTTCCCTATTCTCAACTTTCATTTCCAATCAAATGATTGTTTCTCATTTCATTGTTTTCTTGATAGTGTCAAAATCGAATTTACTTTGCGATGGTCTTACCAATAATTGACTCATCAAGTTCCGATTATACGTTTGAAGTAGATGAAGAGTAGACGTAATTTTCCTTTGGGGTTTTTAAGTAAAGAAAGAAGAATATGACTTTCTCAGGTGATTGAGAGTCCGATTATTGTCCGAATTTTAACTAGTTTTTAGTCTTTGTCATGTAACTTTCTGGTGTTCATGTCCAATTTCAACTCTTTTTTTGGATAATATAATCTTGGAACATAACTTGTGCTGCGATTTCTTGTTCTAGCTTGTATATCTAACTCTATTGTCTTTGGCAAAAGGAAGCAGCCTCGGCCGGTGCAAAGCTGATTTGTTTCCCTGAGAACTTCTCCTACGTGGGAGATAAATTAGGGGACAGTGTGAAAATTTCTGAACCATTAGATGGGCCTGTGATGCAACGGTATTGCTCTCTGGCCAGGTAAACATGTTCTTTTGCGTACATTGAGACGTTTCCTCTGCATTGATTTGCTAGCCTATTTATGGTCTTCAACGTGTTCTGTTTTTGCAGGGATTCAAATATATGGTTGTCTCTTGGAGGCTTCCAAGAGAGATTTGATGATACCCATTTGTGCAATACACATATTGTGATCGATGATGCTGGGATTATCCGGAGCACTTATCAGAAAATTCATTTGTAACTTGTTGACTCTCCTTGGATTTTAGTTGTATTCAATGTTTTTTTTTTCTTTCCAAAAGATGCAGAAGATCCTATTCTTGATTTATCAAGTCTGACCGACCCCTTGTTGTATTTGGTTCTGTTTGCAGAATCACTGAATGACAACTTCCGTTTTTTTTTTTAAAGGTTTGATGTTGATGTTCCTCGTGGAAGTTCGTACAAGGAAAGCAGATTTACAGTTCCAGGTATACTCTGTATCCTGTTGATTGAATGTCTGAGCATTCTGAGACTTTCATGAGGATAACGTATCTTAAGTCCTTTCCAAACTAATAATTTTAACTCCCTTTAACACATCTGCTATGCGTATTGCTTTTGGCATCGAGAAAGTAAGGAAAAAGTTGTTTGGGGAGTGATTCATAACAGCTCAAAATCCCACATGAAGTGGTATCACAACCTGATAATCAACGCAAAACCACAAAAATCCATGATCAATAACACTGTCCGTCACATCATTATCATTATGCTGATAATTCCTCATAGATTCTTTTTTGCACAACCTTTTTCTTCACACTTAAGAAGACTAGGAACTGATGTATACCATATCTTTGTTTGTCAGGGACAAAAATTGTTTCCGTAGACAGCCCTATTGGGCGTTTAGGCCTGACTGTATGCTACGATTTGAGATTTCCTAAGATTTATCAGCAACTGAGATTCGACCAGAAAGCTCAGGTAAAATCCAGTGTTATTCAATTATTATGAACCTGTGCTATCATTTTATATCTTATTGGTATTGTTTAGGAAACTCAGTCAAGGAAAGAAATGGTAGAATCACCCCAGCTAAACACGGGTTTGGGTTGAAATTCATGGGTTTGGAAAAAAAATGAAACAATAATAATGTGATAAAACTAAGTTCCTGTCTTAATGGTTGTCATGTGAACTTAAAAACTCTGCAGGTTTTACTGGTACCGTCAGCTTTCACCAAGGTCACTGGGGAGGCACACTGGGAGGTTCTTCTTCGAGCCCGAGCAATTGAAACCCAATGTTATGTATGTGATTGCACACTTCTCTCCTTCTTTAACCACTCATCACATTTTATTTTATTGGTCTCTCTTCAATTTCTATTGCTTAAATTAATCCTCAGGTCATAGCTGCTGCTCAAGCTGGAAAGCATAATGAGGAAAGAGAAAGTTACGGGGACACACTTATCATTGATCCGTGGGGATCTGTGGTTGGAAGATTACCTGGTGAGAATCCCAATCTTATAACTCTTGCTGATATTCACGTGTCTCCACCATTGATAGCTTCATCTATATCTAGTTTTTAAGAGACAAAAAATCTCTCCTGATCAAAATGAAAAGATTGATGGGTGATATGTTTTTGATATAATTTTGCTATTTGTTGCTGTTGCAGATCGTGTTTCGACTGGCATTGTCGTGGCAGATGTTGATTTTTCACTGATCGACTCGGTGAGAACAAATATGCCGATTGACAAGGTAAAAAATACAGACTTGACAAATGAAGAATGAGACAGAACTTTTGTTTCTGTCGACCAAACAGAAACAAGATTAAACAAAAGAAGTCTTATATTTCCATCTTCTTTGTTTTGCAGCAACGGCAGTCGATAGATCTCTGAAGATCCATTGGTGTTGTGAATTTTGAAGTCATGGTTTTCTTGTGTAAATTGTAAATGAATTCATCTGCTGAAAAATAGCTCTTTCATTACCATTAAGAAACATGGTACATGACAGAGCATTCCAAGACACAACAAAGGGCTGTAGATATTGGGGGTGATTGGCTTTTGGGCTGTAAAGACTTTATTGAGTTTTACAGTCCTCACAGTTATATTTCAACCAATCAGACTTTTACTTTTTCTTTTTTTCTCTACAGTCCAACCGTAGACTTTCATTTGTTCTTTAATTTTTTTTTTCCTAAAATCATAAAAAAGAGATTTCACATGGCTGTTGTTTAATATTTTAATTTGTTGCACTTTTTTTTCAATTGAGTTCACGAATAATATAATTAATTAAAATAAAATCTAAGTGATTTCTGAAATTGGATTTTGTTGTAAGAAAAGTGGAATAATGTTAATAGTTTACAATAATCAACTGTTACTAAATATTTAATAAATTAATTAATTAAATTCTAGAACTTGAATTGGCAATCAATTTGTTTAATTAGTGAAATCAGTTTCAATAAACTATATAAATAATTTTTGTTGATATTTTTGAAATTATTTTCATAATTATATTATTTATATATTAATTAGATTATATATAATTATTAGATCTACATGACATATTTTATTAATAAATAAATTAAATTATACATTTATAATTGCCAATCATATTTTAAATATTTACAATAACAGTCACAATTTACAAATTCCCACCAAAATTTTCCCAATTTATGGTACTTATTAATGTCATGTTTGGTTATTAAACCAATACATGAACTAATAAACATAGATGAACTTTATTTGTTCTGAATAATTATTTATGAAACAAATATATGTGGTCACATTGTTTAAATTTTATTAATTAATAAATTTATTTTGACCAAGATATATATCATAGTACTTTGCGGGAGTGGTCCAAATTGGACATAATCAATATTTTTGATAAAAATATATATATTTTTAAAACAGTCACCGTTTTTACAGTTTTTGTTACCAATCAGACTTTTATGTTAACATTAAAAGTCACAGTTTCTACAGCCAAATTCTCTACAGCCAAAATTCTTACAGCCAAAAGTCTACAGCAAAAGTTTACAGCCAAAGTCCTTACCAATCAGCCCCATAGTCTTGCAGATCTAGCTATACGGTATATCTGCCCGAGGGTTGATATGATGGAAGCTGACTCCTCCTTGTCCTGTCATATAAGTATATCGTAAGTGGATATTTGTGTTGAGATGCATCTGAGTTTCTAGCTGCTTGCTTAGCTTTCATCAGGCTATCCACAACCTATTTTGAATCCATCAAGAACATGAGATATCATCGAGTTTAGTGTCGAGAAGTGCTGAATGGAAATTAGCAGTGCCATTGCTTCTGCTTCAGCAGGGTTAGCTAGTGTCGTGAGGCTACCTCGGCTCCAAACCAAAAGTTTATTTTGAGAATCATATAACAACCATGCTACTCCTATTGGGGCTTCATTATTTTGCCAAGATGCATATAGGAAACGAAGGAACTTACTTGAGTCTTGAGGCATCAATCTCTGAGTCCATTTAGAGGAACTGAGATTATAAACATTCGTTGGAGCAGTAGGTTCTGCATCATTTTCTTCAACAGGCACTTCCTAATGATTTGGATTCTCCCATGCTAGCGAGTCAACAATAGCTTTGGTTGATTAATGCATTTCTAGTGATATAAGTCTCGGTTTGTTGATTCAAGTTGGCTGATGGGCTCGCCCTTGAAGCAACAGTGAGGAATTGAATGATAGAGATGAAGTTGACGCTGCCTGTATTAGTAATCGGTTTATCTCCTCTAAAATCGCCGATTGTACCTCTTTTATGGCTGGCTGGTTGAGAAAATGTCTCTGTAGTAGCGGATTGCTACTTCCTTAATGTTATTCTCTAGTCCTAGAATCTTGTTTCTTGTCCTTCGTTGTTTAGTTACAACATGAAAATATTTAGAATTGTTATCTCTTTCCGGCAACCATAAGTTACTACTTATATTTTCCCAGAAAACACCTCCTCTTGATAAGTTTCTCTTAGATTCTTTGTAAGTTAACTTGTGAGACCGTTGATTACCATCTTGTATCTCTTCTAAGGTTGTTTTCAATGGCACTGTCTTATCTCTATCATATGGTGCATCATCCTTTCGCTAACGTGAAATTGATGTATGACAGTTTTGTATATGATATGTACCATTCCATCCGCACTATATTGCTTCCACTAAACCATTCCTGCCCACCCATCTTTTTATCAACCCAAAACAAGCCATTTGACCGATGTAAACCCATCATGATCGATAATAGAACCAGATGATGAACTGATCCCACCATTTGAAGATATTTAACTTAAGAATGCGAGAATAAGGTAGGAATTCTTCATTCCCAAGAGCACCACCAAGTGACATAGAGAAGTTTCGCCACTTCTCCTTCCAAGTCAAGACATCTTATTACCCGAATAAGGAAAATATAACATACCGTAGTTTGTAATCATAAGGTTAAATGGAAAGAAAGAAGCGGCTGGCCTCATTCTCTACCCTTTTAGAGAAGCCCATTATTTCGTTAAAGTCACATGTGAAGAATATATATATCAGATCTCATAAGGGGTGATGAATTTGAACTAATATGTAAGGGATCTGGGTCAATCCATGTTTTTAGTTGGAAACTCATAAAATTTAATATATAAGGGATCTGGATCACTCCATTCATGTATTAGAGCCCAATTTATTGATCCAAAAAGGGTGACCCAAAAAGAGTTTTTTGCCGGTCCTAGAATGAGATTCGGTTTGGGATGGGATGAAAGACCTATCATCTTGAGGGGACGTTTTAGGAATATCCCACATCGGAAATTGTGATGGGACATATGTAATATATAAGAGATATGAGTCAATTTAATCATTGCCAATTGGTTTTAAGTTGGAAGCCTACTAAATTTAACATCACCGATCATAAACCAAGAATCCTTCCTATCTGAAACGATATTATCTCTTTAACATACTCTCTAAATTAGGTAACCATATCACCATAGACAAAAAATTAAAACTTATTTTTATGAAATAATCCATTCCAACATCAACAATTCAATTACTTGAATAAATATATTAATACTAAGTTCATATGTATAAAGCAGTGCTAATCCATCTATTAGACTACACGATTCAATCTAAACAACTTATTATAACTAATGTGAAATTGAACATTTTGCATATACATAGAAAAACATGCTTAATTTCTGAAGAAAAAAAACACGTGGTTATATAGTCTCAACAGTTCTCTTAGACGTTGAACTGTTGGGTAATTCCTATCCCCCGACGTTTCCATTATTTTGTTAGATTTGATTATTTTTTATTTTTATTTCTACAAGTAACATATATTTGTGTGGAAGTCTCCTGATCAAAAATTTATTGATATTTCTACACCAATTCTAGGATTCGATTCCTAAAGAATGTAAATTATGTATATTAATGGAAGCAATTTTGCCAGAGATTGCTAACTTGGTGCAAGTAGAACCGTTCATCGTGGTCATGTGTGTTAAATTATTTATTGTGAACTGGTAGAATTGTCCATTGTGAAGTCATCTATGGAATTATTCATCGTGTTTCCAGTTGATGCATGAAATTAGATTGAGTTGTCGTCAATGATAAAATTATTATTTGTAATAGGATAACAAATTAAAATATCTTTTAAAATGATGTAACAGCCGATAAAAAAAAGTAACGTATATTTGCTTGCTTAAAAAAATTATTAGCCTATTGAACTTTTGTGGAATTTAGAAGAATTTCTATCTATTAAACTATGCATTCTTTCAAATCTAGAGAAATATAAAGTATAAACATTAGATGATAAAATAAATCATTAAAATCACACAAAGACCTTGACAATACTTGAAAATTTACTACTTGTGTGTTCATTTGAATTCTTTCTAATTCAATGAACATTATCTTAATTCATTGAATAACCCCCTACCTAAGTAGATTTAAAACAGTCTTTTCTAAAAAAAATGTTCATAATCATAAGTTCTTTTAAGTGTCAGCTTTATTTTTCTAAATGTTCTTCTATATTATTCTTCATATTAGAGGTTAGTTAATCTTTCGATCTCTTTCGAATCTCTCGGCTATAACGGTATTCAGTATATACTAAGCAATCCAATTCTTTGTTTTTCTTACATTAGAGTTTTTCTTTCATAATACTAAGGATTTGTTTGAACCGTTTCGTATATAGCTCATAAATAAAACCAGAAGCGATATAAATTAGTTATAATAAGAAGAGGAAAAGAAATAAGTAAAGAAACATATAACTTCTCGATAGTCGATAACATTAATGATTTTATTATTAACATTTCCTCATATTGAGGTGACAAAGTCAGTAGCATCTACCATATCCTTGATCTTTGATTTCGAATTCACCACCTTACAATTCAATCTAATTTCACCTTGTTTCCCTGTTAAAGGTGAAATGTTTCCCATCCTCATCATCGCCTCCACAAACGCATTGAAAAATTTATCTCTACCATCAGCGAATGCTCGGACTAAGGGGAGAGTATCAGAAGCATCAGGGCTAGAGAATAACTCTTGGTCGCTCTGGATAAGACCTTTGTTCTCTTTGAGATTCACATAATATTTGTTGTCAAAAACTGTCGGCGTACGTAAATCAAAATCCACCAATATACTTTGGTTCCCACTGCGGGGACATTGTTTTCTAAGCGTCTTGAGGTAAGATTTATCAAGGGTTGGGTCGGGTGAACCGGAGCCACTGAAGTTGTAAAGCCGGTCCATTATAAACCGACATTGGTTTTTGCCAAAAGTGTGACCACCTAACAATAGAGAAAATACATCAAAAGAATAAATAAAACTAACCAACAATAATTATTTTACCATGGCATGTAGCATAGTGGTTTGTGATAGTGTTGTGACTATGTCACCACTCGGATTCAAACCCGCATAATGCATGTTGTTGACAAAATAAAATAATAATAGTGATTATTTATTAGTGATTATGTATGAATTTATTCTTATGATTGCATACCGGAAAGAGCAACTAGATCAGAAGGACGGTCGAGCCCGACGTTTTTGAAGCTATCCTTAAGTTGTTTAAGAGTAAAGAATGGAGCCGGAAGGTTTGTATTAGCAAGATCCATAAATCCTCTTAAACCGTCTCTTCTTCCACCTGCTACCATCCATGAAGGACCTCCTGCCTATTAAATGTTCAATTTAAAGTAATCAATTATATTTGATATAATTATGTGCTTCTCTTAACAAGTCAAATAATATGGCCTTGAAACTGTTTTAAAAGGCAAAAAGAATAAAAGCATGTATATTTGCATAACATTGTAAAAGATGCATACCAAAACGACAGACTCTTGAGCTGCGATAGCGAGCAAATCAGCACATGAAACAGTTTTAGGACATGCTTTCTCTACGGCAGCCTTCATTCTATCAATGACTTCAAAGCCTCGAGCTGAATTTGCGTTCCCAAACGCGTCTTTCTCTGTCCTAAATGATGTTGTGTTGTCTAACAATATCGATGCATCACATCCCTTTTTTCAAAACCAAGTATTTTTCTTCACAATTAGCCAAGTACCACATTCATAGTTAAATCACAACATCTTAACATCCGTAAACAATGCAATAGTTTGTGTTTCCCATGTTGTTTCTCAAAGACTAGAGTTCAAATTCCGATGGAGAGAAAACTGATTTGATCTCCAATCCGAAAAAATTATGATACAAAAATCCAAAACTTTTTGATAATAATAATAAAAAAAAAATATATATATATATATACATACATATTTTATTTTGGTTTAACAGAAGTATAGACTCCCATACTACTAGTTTTTTGGTTTTAATGTTAACCCACACTGCTAGTTTATCTACATTTTGACCCCAAAAAAAAGTTTATCTATATTATTAAGATGGCAGTTTACAATAAAAGTATTTAAATAGTTATTTTACTTGGGTTTAAAAAAATGTTATTTGACCTTAATAAATACGTGAATATATTGAATCTAGTGGTATCTTACATTAACAAAGCAGTCGTGGAAGTGAAGACGAAGGATGCTGGCTGCGATGCGAGGGTCTGATCTCAACGCATCGACAATGGTTTTGGTTGCAATGTCAAAGACTTGGGGACATGTTTTGTCGTAAAAGGAAGGGCTTAGTTGAGCATGGGAAAATGATACGTGAAGAAGAAGAAGAAGAAGAACTCCCAATTTTATGAGGGTGGTCAAATCGAAGGGGGAAGAAGAAGAGGAATGCATTTTCTTTGGTCTCTAAAAATATGTTATTTGGTTAGGGTTTAAGTTGTTTGAATGAAGGTTCGTGATATTGAATCCTTTTATAGGCAAAAGGGTCTAACTTGGAGGCTTTTCCTTTTGTAAATTATTTAAGATATTTATTTTCAAGTTGTCTATTCATATTCGATTACATATAGAAGAGAATACATTTACGTTTTGTTTAATAATTCTGTACATAATGGTTTAAAAGTTTATGTTTTCTTTCGGCAAAGTGGTTCAATGTTTTAGTAAAATACATGACTTTTTCTTGTGCAATAGTAAAATACATGACTTTATCACGTGTTTCTAAAACAGAATCTTTCTCCTCTCATTTAGTTGTCGAAAAAAAAAAGTGTTTTCTCTTGATGTTGGACATGTGATCTAGCCATTATTCATGTAAGATTTTATATATTTATATGTATTCACATGAAGTTTTTTTGATAAAAAAAAAATAGAGTGAATAAGATGATAAAATGCGAAAACAAAATAATGTATTAGTGATAATCATGTATTAAGAAGTAAAAAACACAGAGAACGAAACAATGCGCATGTCTAGCACATACCGATACCAAGTTGGGTTATCCAAATCGTAAATATAATATTGGTTTTGTAAGCCAAGAATATAAAGACGAATGTGCCTAGCACATACCGATACCAAAAAAAAATGTGCCTACCACTGCTTTCTTTCCTGGTCATTTTCTAAACATATATTGCATTTTTCACATGCAATTAATCTCATTTAAAAAAAAGAATTTCATTTTACTCTATTAAACGAGTTTTGAGGAGTACCTTTGCTAAAGTGATTTAGTCTGGTCTCAACACGGAAGTTTGAATCCATCCGTTTTCTTTGGTGGGATTAATTGGACTAATAAGTCTTGGCATAAAAAAAAGTTTATTTAAATTAGAATTAGAATTTTGCTTGGGAGAAATTTATTTAAATTCTGATAGAGAGATGTATGAGTTTTTGTCCAGAACTCCTCAATTAACTAAATATGAGAAAAAAAGTTTTGTTGTTTGACAAAAACAGATCAAGTTTGACATATTCAATTTGGAATTACAGTGATGGGATTCATCAATTTATAGCATATAATCTATTTTTTAAGACGTATTCTGATTCACTACAAAAAAATACAAAGTATTTTGCGATGGATTTGCAACGAAATGATAACGAATATCAATCCATTACAAATGGTTCGCAAATTTGCAATATAGCTTATAAATTCACAAAAACAAAAGGGGTTTAAGTGAATCCATTGATACAAGCTGATGATGCAACGATGTTGTGCAACCAATGTTACCGCATCGGTCACTCTTCTGAGAGCTGTTTCACTGTGATTGGCTATCCATAATGGTGGGAGAGAGAGGCTTAGAAGCAGAATGATGTGAGTTGTATGTGCACAACTAATCAGTTACAGTATTTAAGGAACGAATTCAAAGAGATTTGAGGGCACAATAATTAACTAAAAATAAGAATAAAGTTAAGCAAAATTGAGATTTGGGTTTTTTGATGCAAATGATTAAAAAGCTGAAAAAATAAATCGATTGTAAACAAGATAATTAAAACATTGGGCATTCAGGATTTTTTCAGGGATTCATAGTTCAAATTATTCATGTTCTATTTCTATGACATCGTTTTTTCCGTTTTAGAACTTAAAACACGAATTTATGACTAACCCACTCTCGTGGCTATTTCTATTTCTATTATGTGTCTAATTATCCTATTAATCAACTCTCGCAATCAATAACATAATCAAACAAGCATTCATAATCAGCTTCAATTGTTCATCTAACTCAGTAACTCAACTCTTGCAGGTTAAAGCGTTTGACTCATCAAACATCAGATCTAAACGATAACTCAAGTAGTGTGCTAGCCGAAATCGTTATAATATTAAGTTCTAAGTGATCAAAATAGATACATGCATTAAATGACAGATCTAGATGAAGAACTACTCTAACTTATCAAAAGTGACACTCTAATCCTAGAAACCTATATATCGAACCATGAAAAAATAGTCCCAACAAGAGAACTACTCATACATACATGGATATTAAACTCATAGAAAACAAAAAAAGATATCATAATCATAAAGAGCAAAGGGTTCAAAATTTTTTTTTATAGAGATACAAGAGGTACGAATCGTTTCTCTTATCGAACAAAAGCAAAAGTAGCAAAAAAAAAAAAAACTAAGAACTTTGGTGGTGAAAAATCAATCACAACTTGTTGAAGAATTATGTCAAGCTTGATATTTTCGTAGCTGATGTGGTGCTTTTAGAGGGTAGGGGTCGCATCTAGGGTATATTCCTTGAAAGATTTGGAGATACCGTCGAAAAAGGAATATTTCCCCTGTTTCAGGAGAGACAATCGATCAATTTCCCCCTAAGAGATCTATCGATCTCAACATCAAAGGCAGCCAAAATTTCGGATACGCAATCGACCGATCAGCCTGGTGCTGATCGGTCGATCAGGGTTGCCTTTCTCCGATTGCTTCAGCTCAAACCCATAACGATCAATCTTCAGTAATCAGGGCATATCTTGAGATCGCACCGTTGGATTTGCACGATCTGATATGGAAATGAAAGCTAACACTCCATGCTATCTTGTGAAAAATTTTGAGCTTGGTCTGACGGTGGAAAGATCTCCATTTGATGCTCGGAAGCTGTCCAATGTCCAAAATCCTTATTTTGCATTTTAAGCCCAAATTGCTTCAATTCCCTGAAAAGACTCTGAAAACCACAAAACACTAAAAGAACAATAAAATGCCAAAACCAATTAGTTTTTTCATTAAAACCCTATTAAAACATATACCAAAAAGTGATAAAATCTAAGGTATATCACATAACGTACAAAGCCATAGAACGTGGAGGATTCATTGGAAGTACATGTCATGGCAGAGGAGGAACTTCCTATGCAAATGTAGTTCATGTTCCAAGTCTACAAAACGCGGAGCATCATAACTATGTTGTTACTGATTGCGATAGCAATGGAGTAAGAATACTGAATGAAACACAGTGGAAAGCAATTATGATTCTTCTCAATGCCGAGGAACCACTGAGCTAGAGAAACTAATGGGTACGCTATTAGTTCCTTTCTGGATTATGGATACTAGTGTTTCACATCATTTGACATGAAAGTTTGATATATTGACACTATCTGTTTTGCATGAACATTTTTATTGGCCTAAGATGAGAAATGATGTTGAACGTGTGTGTATTCAATGCATTAGTTTCAAGGAATCAAAGTCTAAAGTTCATCCACATGGTTTATACACTCCTTACCAGTTCCTCATGCTCCTTAGACTGATTTATCTATGAATTTTGTTTTAGGTTTGCCTAGAACTAAAGGAGGAAAGGATTCTTTTTTTTGTTGTTGTTGACCGGTTCTCGAAAATGGCACATTTTATACCATGTGATAAGACTAACGATGCATCTCACATTGCTCATTTGTTTTTCAAAGAAGTTGTTAGGTTGCATGATGTGCCTAAAAAAATTATTTCTGATCGAGACAACAAACTTGGTAGCCACTTTTGGAGGATATTGTGGAAACAACTCGGCACTATATAAGCTTTGCTTCTCCACCACTTGTCATCCTCAAATCGACGGACAAACAGAAGTGGTGAACAGAAATTTGGGAGTCATGTTAGTTAGAAAAAAATCTGAAAACTTGGGAAGAAGACTTGCCTCATGTTGAATTCACTTATAATCTTTCTAAGCATTCTGCTACAAATTTTTCTCCATTTGAGGTTGTTTATGGTTTTAATCCGCTAACGCCTCTAGATTTGTCTCCATTGTCTACTGCAGAAACTTTAAGCATGGATGGGAAGGAGAAGGCATATTTCGTGAAGAAACTTCATAAGAAGGCTCGAGCAAACATAGAACGGCGAACTGAACAATATGTGATGAAAGCTAACAAAGGCAAACGCAAGGTTATGTTTTAGCCTGGAGATTGGGTTTGTCTTCATTTGAGGTCTGAGCATTTGCCTCAACTTTGCAAACATACGCTGAACCTAGAGGAGATGGACCATTTCAAGTGATTGAGCGCATAGGAGACAACCCATATAAGTTGGATTTGCGCGGTAAGCTCTCTATTTCAAACACTTTCAATGTCACTGATTTGTCTTCTTTTAATGCAGGTGATCAAGATTTGAGGGCCAATCCTTCTCAAGGGGGAGGGAATGATGCGGTTATCCATGAGGAGACTACAAATCTGCCGATTACAAGTCTGCCAAATACAAGTCTGCCGACTACAACTCTGCCGAATACAAGTCTGCCGACTACAACTCTGCCAAATACAACTCTGCCATCCACAATTGTTGAAGAGATTACAACTCTGCCATCCGCTTTTATTGAAGAAGAGATAGAAGTAACAGAGCCGGAGACGTGCGACCAAGTGGAACCTCCGGTTTTGCCTCTTGGGCCAGTGACAAGAGTTCGGGAACAAAAATTCAAGCGACTTATCGATTTATTCATCTCGGGAACGTTTAACAAGGTATACTCATCCGCAACACAAACCAAAGACGAGTCAAAGGTTGTTCTTCTCTATTTTCTAGAATAAGCTCCTTCTATTTATATGGAGTTGTAGACATTTGAGAAAGGAAGTTTTGATTAATAAAGTTTCTGAGATTGTTCATCTCATTTGGTTCACTTCGAACTGCCTTTGGCTTGGTGAAAATTGGATTCTCAAAAGCTCCTTGGATAGTATCGGCGAGTTTCCGCTCTCGTCGTGGTGTCCGGCGATTTCCCCAGCGATTTCAACCCCTAGTTCGATTCTGGAACGATTGCTACTTCTTCCTCTTACGCGTATTTGGAGGTACCCGTAGAGGCGTGTATCAACGATCAATCTTTTATGTTGAAGAATTTTGGTCGGGCTTAATCTCCCTTGGACAGTTGATGGACGAAAATAACTGCATAGTATAGTTGGCTGGCCATTTCCTTATTGTCCAGGATCGTACTACGAGGATGGTAACTGGAGTGGGTAAGCGTATGGGAGGGACTTTTCACTTTTGCAGTATGGAGACAGCGACACCAGTTGGAATAAAGGATGAGAAATCATTCGAGTTGTGGTACAAACGACTGGGCCATCCATCAGCAAAAGTAGTGGGTCTGCTTCCAGATGTTTCAAAATCTTTTGCGTCTGAAGTTATGAATAAAGCGTGTGATGTATATTTCCGCGCTAAGAAAACAAGATGTTCTTTTCCGATCAGTGATAATAAAACGAAGGATATTTTCGAGCTAATTCATTGCGATTTATAGGGTCCGTATAGGACACCATCTTATTTTGAAGCAAGATATTTTTTTTACTACGTCGACGATTTCTCAAGAGATGTGTGGATTTATTTTTTTTGAATAAAAAAAATAGAGGCCCCGAAACATCTCAAAAACTTCCTCGCAATGACTGTTCGTTAGTATAATACTCTAGTTCAAGTGGTAAGAAGTGACAACGGTTATGAATTTATTTGCTTTAGTAAGGTTTTTTAAGAACAAAGAATTATTGATGAGACTTCCTGCTTGGGAACGCCTCAACAAAAATGGAAGAGCTTAAAGAAAACACAGACATATTCTAAGCGCGGCCTGACTTCAGTGATTTCAGTCTAATTTACCAATCGAAATTTGGGGAGAGTGCATTTTGACAGCCGAATACTTAATAAATAATACACCAAGCTCAGTTTTGAAATTTGAATTACGCCATATGAAAAAAATCCATCATAAGAAACCTGATTATGAGCACCTGGGGGTGGTAGGAAGTTTGTGTTATGCACATAGTCAGTCCCATAAAGAGCATAAATTTGCATCAAAGAGTAGACTATGTGTTTTCGTGGGTTATTCTTCCGGAAAAAAAAGATGGCTTATGTTTGATCCCGAGATAAACAAATTCTTTGTCTCCAAAGATTTCTTAGGTGAAGATAAATTTTCTTATCAAAGTATTAATCACTCTGAATTTGAAGATGAAAAAGATGAAGAACTGTTCTAGTAATATTTCGGTTCGGGTAATCCGACTCTACCCTTACCCGATTTAAATTACCCGACTCTTTCGGGTAAGGGTAATTGATATTACCCGTTTGGATAACGATAATATATTTTAACGGTAAGGGTAAGAATCGGATAATTATCCGGATACCCGATTATCCATTTGGGTAATTAAAATTTTTAAATTATATAAATTTATTTAAATCCTATTTATATAAAGGATAAACACCATTCATTGGTAATTTTGAAGATGAGTTTTTATAATATTTTTTAAAATTATCCACCATTTTTTAAAGTTATCCTCAAAACCTATCTTTAAACTTAACAAAAATTTTGCTAATATTATCCGAATTATACATAATTAGCCGTACGAATAGCCAATCAGAACATTTCATTTAATTCTAACCAATCAGTATATTTCAATTAAAAATATATGACATGGTGAAAATCTCTACATATTCTCATTAATTTTATAACATAAGCCTATTAATATATTTTTTACAAATTTAAGCACAACTAAATATAATATTTTAGACTTGCCATATCTATTTTTAATTTTTAATGATATATTAACAAAAAAATTATTATTATGAAGATCAATTTAGACGGAAAAAAATGAATATCAATTTTACACTTAAAAAATATTGAAATAAATAATATTTGCATATTTTTAATCAATTTTACACATAAAAATATTAAAATTAATGGCATTAACATATGTTTGATCAAAAATATTTAACTTTATTACATTTATGCACAATATATATCATTTTGTATGTTTATAGATATTAGAAATCATATGCTTTGTTATAAAAAAATCGATTCGTCAACCTATTTAATCATTTAATCTCGCGCTTGGCGTGGATCAAAATCTAGTTCATCGGTAATTTTGAAGATGAGTTTTTATAATATTTTTCAAAACTATCACCATTTTTCAAAGTTATCCTCGAAACCTATCTTTAAATTTAACAAAAAATTTGCTAATATTATCTGAATTATCCATAATTAGCCGTACGAATAGCGATTTTAATTATCTAATTACATGTTCGAGTAATAATTTTAATTACCCATATTATCCTTATCCGACTTTTACCCTTAAATTATCTATTTAAACAGTAATTTTTGATATTCTAAACACCTTTATGCGATCCTTATCCTCTAATACCCGATACTTTACCTAGAAGAACAACCGTTGTATGTTGGGTTGTAGAAGAAGAAGAGCAAAGAAGAATGGGCCAAATTCGTTTTTCCAATGCAATTAGCGAAATAAGCCCAAATTTAATAAGCCCATCTACTTAACAACAAACAGAAGTGGGCCGAAACAGAGCAGACGAGAAAGGAAAATCGACCTTCTTCTCAACCGATACAGGAAAATTCGATTGAAGCAGAAGCTGTACCAGCTGATTCTGATTCTTCAGTCACTGCGACAGAACTTCTAGGTTCGAGGGCATCGTCTTCGCAATATCTCCATTAGAACTCTGACCCAGCAATCAGCATATATGGGTAAGTTTCCCTTTTTACTCATTTCGTTTTCGATTTTTAAAATGAAGTAAACCCAACCCACCATGATCAATAACAATTCCCAGATTCTTATTCAAGTTTCCGTCTTCCTCCGTCTCTCCGAGCTGAACTAAGATTGATTGAAAACAACAAAAATTGGGGTCTTAGTTAATTGCTTATCTTTTGAGTTCCTTATGTGTTGTTGGACTGACAGATGAAGCAGAGGAAGCGATGCTTGTAAAGGAAGAAGTTGAAGGAAGTAACCTCCTTCCTCAACTCATGAAGCTAAAACAAAGCCAATGGTGGATTCTTGTTTTCATCAGCATCTTCTTCCTCATCGCTGCTCAAGCCGTAGCTGTTCTTCTCGGTAGGTTTTACTACGACAAAGGCGGAAACAGTAAATGGATAAACACTCTTGTCCAAACCGTTGGCTTTCCGATTCTCTATCTCCCTCTTTGTCTCCTTCCTCCTCCTCCTCCTTCACACTCTTCTCTTTCTACTCTCGTTTCCATCTATGTTTCTCTTGGTCTCGCCATTGCTTTAGACAATCTTTTATACGCTCTCGGTCTTTTGTACCTCTCTGCTTCCGCTTATTCACTTCTTTGCGCCACACAATTAGCCTTCAATGCCGTCTTCTCTTATTACATCAATGCTCAGAAAATTACATTCTTTATTCTCATCTCAGTGCTTCTTCTTTCTTTCTCTGCTGTCCTGATATCCATGGACGACGATCCTGACAGCCCATCAGGAGACTCTAAGTGGAAGTACATGATTGGTTGTTTGTGTACACTTGTCGCTTCTCTCATCTATTCTCTTCAGCTCTCTCTTATGCAGTATTCCTTTGAGAAGATTCTCAAGAGTGAGACATTCTCTATGGTTCTCGAAATGCAAATCTACACATCTCTCGTTGCCTCTTTTGTCTCGGTCATCGGGCTGTTTGCCAGCGGTGAATGGAAGATGTTGAGAGCAGAGATGAAAGAGTTTGACGAGGGTCAAGTCATCTATGTCTTGACTTTGGTCGGGACAGCGATATCATGGCAATTGGGTTCTGTAGGAGCCCTGGCGCTCATATTTCTGGTGTCTTCTCTGTTTTCAAACCTTATTGGTACGCTCTCTCTGATTGTTACGCCTCTTGCAGCCCTTTTGGTGTTCCAAGACAAGCTGACTGAGCTTAAGATGGTCGCAATGCCCATCGCGTTCTCGGGATTCGCTTTTTATATCTACCAGAACTACCTTGAGGACTTGAAAGTACAAAGCGCACGAGAAACACAGGCTGATTGATTCTGCAGGTTGTTCTATTAGTTGTAATTTTTTTGAGAATCACTCTTGGAACAAGTAATGTTGTATTGTATATGCCAGAGTTCTTAATCCGGTTATCAAGGTCTCAGAACATCTGGAAAGTGTGTCGTCTCACTCTCCGAATCCCAGATCCCATCTGGAAAATGTGTAGAACATCTTCCCAGCATGACGTATATGGACTGTTTTCCTTGCCTTGCTCTGTGCACCGAGTTCTTCGACTAAAACTATAAAATTGAGCAGACGGAATTGCACATGTCAAACTACAAAATCAATCAAGAGATATCAATTTCGCCTAAGCCTGTTCGAATGATAATCATTGGATGATTCAATATTTCATCCTATGTGTTAGATAGAAAGAGAAAAAAAGCATAGTCTTTATGCATATATTCGAAAAAGACCCTGCCCCTATCAGAAGGTCTCTAAGTCATTCATGCATTCTAACATCTCTTGCTACTCTCGACCACATAATCTAACATGTTTTAGACCAAGTCATTTCCGAACCAGTTGTCAATTGATTTGGCTTCGGTTGTCACTTTCCAAATAGACTAGTCTTCAGTCGTTCACATCGAACCTAAAACATCTTAGACAGCAAGTCAGCAACACGCAAGAGCTGGTTAGGAATGCATGAATGATTTATAAACGGACCTGTTGTCTCCTCGTCTTCAATTTTCTCTAACTTCTTGTTTAGGCCCGGCCCCACAATACTAAAAGCCCTAGGGCAAATATGTTTTTTTTTTGGGGCCTCTAAATTATATTCTAGAAGTTTCAAATTTTGTAGTCTTTAGTTGCACTACATAATTTTCGGACCCATATTCTATTACTTTTTTTTTTCACGAAAACGGGCTATTTTATATATTAAAAAAAAAAAAAATCAAATGGAGATGAGCCTTGGGGCCACGCACCTCTGTCCATCCCACTTGCATCGGTTTTGTTCTTGCACGTAGATCCGATGGGATGATAAATAGCTCCGATAGGATGATAAATAGCTCGTTGGAAAGGTGATTCACATGGTTCCTTTTTTTAAATCTAAGTCCGGAGCTCATCGAAGTCGAGGAGGATTCCTTTGAGTTCCATATTTGAAGACTCATGATTGGCATCTTTTGCTCTAAATGCATTAGCTAACTAAATTGTACATGTAATTTTGCAAATAACTTTTTAACAAAAAGGGACAGTTTATTGTTTTTTCATTTTATAAAAAAGTATTTTTTAGAATGTCCCAACATATTTAAACTTTCTCTAATTGGCAAAATAGTGTATTTCAGACAGTTATGTCCTTCTGCATCCAAACGGCAAACAATGGAAAGAGAATATCAACTCTATACGTACGTACACGAAAATTATGTACATTCACTAGAACCACATACACACAAAAATCCAGACACAGATACCACCAGTCATGCACATTCAGTAGAACCAAGTGTACACGAATCCCGTACACATGTAATTACAAATAGGCAAATACATTAACAAAAACAAATTGTTATTTCTGTTCCAATATACAAACTAAGTCAGATTACAGCGGTGTGCCTCACGGTGATGATGGTGAGTTTGAAATTTTTTTACTTAGTTAGGTGGATGTGATGTCATCCATATAGTGTGTAATGTATGTAATCATACAGATTGTGATCTACGCAATGTTCCAAGCAAAACATGAAAGATGATGTTGGAGAAACAATTCTTTTTTTCACACTTTAATGATAGCGGTCGCGACTTTTGATGATGAAAAATGAACTGTCAAATCGTATTTTCTCGGTAATGTTTTAATATACATAAAGTTATAATATAAGTATCTCAGACAAAACCTAGAAGTTGATGTTTCGAATGGCACTTAGGAAATGACTATATAAAATGGTCTGGTCTCAGCCTAAAAGAATATACAGTACCTAGGTCAAACTTCTTAGTAAGATCATCGCAACAATGTCATATGGAGAAAGAAATTTTGACATGTGACATGAATAAATTTGTAAGAAAAATGATTTTTAGAAAATAATTAAAAGAAAATTGGTAATGAAAAAAGCAAAATAGTCGAGTATTCCATTTTTGCTCACATGTTAGATCAGATCTCTAATAATATTTTAATATGATTTTGAAAATAGTCGAATATCCATTTTCGTCGTTTTCCAGCTTTACAAAGACACCGTATTTTGTTTGTTTGTTTGACCTCAACTACTACGCTTTTCTGTGTCCTTCTCGCTGCTTCGGTTCTTCCCAAGATTATTTCAAAGGTCAGTTCTTCGGCTTCGATGTTCCATGTTTTGTGATTTAATGGGCATTTCCTTTGAATTTTGAAGTCTGTACTTTTTGGGTTGACAAAGATCCTCCCGACCCGACATTTCTGCTAAATGAGAAAACGATTGTTGTCGGTGAGATTAAATTCGACATTTCCCGACTGCTAAGCTCAAAGATTTGATTCTTAATGACTGCTGTAATAGTCTTGTCTCTGCAACTGACTTTGATGGGTTGTGTGTGTTCATCTTCTGAAAATTTCGAAGATTAATTTTAAAATTTGTTTTTTTTTCCAGAGTTATGAACCCTAATCCAGTCTCAAATGGGTTTGTGAATCACGTTCGTACCGAAGAAGAGCAGGCAAAGGTAACTCCTAACTTTGTCATTTTTTTTTTTTTTTTATAAACGGTTGCTGATTTAGAGAAAGCTTCAAAATCAGATTTTGTTATGAATTTGACTTCAGATAGAGGAATTGAGAAATCTGCTAGGGCCGTTGCCGGAGAAGCTCTCGAGTTTTTGTTCGGATGATGCGGTTTTGAGGTATCTAAGGGCGCGGAATTGGCATGTCAAGAAGGCTGCCAAAATGCTTAAAGAAACCTTGAAGTGGAGAGTTCAATACAAACCTGAGGAAATCTACTGGGTATTAATCATTAATGTCATCTTTTTGACACATATGACTAATGTGATATTCTGAATGGAAAATGTTTTTTTTTTCTAGGAGGAAATAGCTGATGAAGCAGAGACAGGGAAGATATATAGATCAAGTTGCGTCGACAAACATGGACGACCTGTTCTCATCATAAGACCGAGTTGTGAGGTTTGTTCATCATCAATGCAATGCATAGAGTTTTTTTTTTTGCTCTTTGAAAAGATCTGGTCTACTTTGATCTCATGCCTAGTTTTAATTTACCCAATTTTTGAGTTGTTTAGAATTCTAAGTCGGTGAAAGGCCAGATAAGACACCTTGTTTATTGTATGGAGAACGCAATCCAAAATTTGCCTCCAGGGGAGGAACAGATGGTGTGGATGATCGACTTCCACGGCTACAGCTTGGCGAATGTATCCTTAAGAGCTACAAAAGAAACCGCTCATGTATTGCAAGAACATTACCCTGAGCGGTTATCTCTGGCCATCCTCTACAATCCTCCTAAGTTCTTTGAACCATTCTGGAAGGTAAAACCTGAAGGATCAATTTTAATTAAAGTTATGTTGGTCTAAAGCATAATGGGTGTGACCGTTGTAATAGGTGGCAAGGCCCTTCTTAGAGCCAAAGACACGGAACAAAGTGAAGTTTGTTTACTCGGATGACCCAAACACCAAGCAGATAATGGAGGAGATCTTGGACATGGACAAGATGGAGTCAGCGTTTGGTGGAGGCGATGACTCGGGTTTCAACATAAACAAGCATTCAGAGAGGATGAAAGTGGACGACAAGAAAAGACTCGCAGCCTTGGAGGACATTGCTTCCACTTCTCTAGACTCACTCAGCTTTTTATCTGTCTCTGACGGTGCCACCTCCGACAGTGCTCAACCCGGCTCTGATGATATCTCCGAGGACGAGTATCAACCCCGTGGCCCGAGTCAGAGAAATGGATCTATCCCGTGATGAGTATCCAATGTTTGCAACTTCAAGCACACATGAGAAAATCTAATTGCATTTCCTTCTGAGACTCTACCCGCAAAAAAATCTACTCATTGTATGTTTTCTTATCCTGTTCTCTTCCGGGATGAGATTCAAGATGTATTTTTTTGTAGTTATAAAACCATGACAGAAGTGCAATAGAATGCACAAAACACAAGCTGCAATTAAATTATAATCCCACAGGTTGGAGGAACCCTGATACAACATTACGAGGGAAATGCAGTAGCCAAGCTTGTGCTTGTAGGTAAACTAGTCCTCGGTTTCTTGGTATAGCTTCATGATCTCTGCGCAATCTTGTAGTGCTGCATCCCTCAGAAACCCCATGTTGTTGGCGAAACGGTCGTCTGAAGCGATGCCGTTAAAACGGGTGAGAGTTACACGGGCACGGTCATGGCCAGGGGAGACATTGGAGCAGCGTAACTGAGAGCTACTAACCAACATGGTATCACAAAACTCATCATCGTGGTCCTCGCTAACCAAGATCTTGTATGATCCTGTTGAGTCAGTTCTCGCCTCGTGTGTGTATGTTAACTCCATTGTTCTCCTGTCTTTGCATTCCAGTCTAACCACCGCACCTACACTCATGATCCAAAAATCAGTCTCACTCAAAAGATCCCAAAATCTCCTTTAGTACGAAACAAACAAATGATGAAAACCCTAATACCTATATATCAGATTCTCAAGAACGAAGATATTCACCTAACGGATCATAATAAAGCCTCACAACACGATCAGACAATCATCATAATTGGCGAAAAAAGCAAAAATCCGATCCAGATCCACAAGTTCAAAATAAGACAGAACAAGGAATTTTGCAGATCGGATTTGATATCGCGAAATCGATTGGATCTCGGATGATTTGGTACGTACCGGGAATGTAAGTAGAGGCCGGAGTTTCGAAACCAGCAAGGCAGGTATCGCAATAGACACGACCTCGTACGACGAAAGGGTTCTTGTTCGGACGAGCCGCCATGGCCAGCACCGGTAAAAAGCAGAGAGCCACCACCACTATCGTAACAGCTTTCGACATTGCAGAAAATGCTTAATTCTCTGGAAAATTTCACAGAAGATAAAAACTTTTCTTGAAGAGGATAAAAGATTTAAAAGCAGAGAGTAATGAGTGAGTGGAAGTGGGACACTGAGTTTGTCGATAAAACAGAAACACAAAATGATTGAGGCGCGTCAAGTGGTCAAACCGTTAATAATTGCAACTGTATTATCAGGCTATTGATGACGTGACCTAATACTACTATTCATTCTAATTAAACACACTTAAAGTAGCAGATTACTTGGACTTTAAGAGTGGCGAGGCCATAATTACTAAAGGAATTAGTATCATCAAATTCTATTTCTTGAGGAGTATGAGTATCCAATATCTTACCACTTTATATATTTTCTTTTTTTACTAAACGTTTTTTTCTTTCTTTCAACTTTTGGGTTTTTATCACCTGTCAAGAAGTCTTAGACTAAGGCGATGGGTATGGACCATGTGTTAAAGATGATCGGTGTGATTTTCATAGTGGCGAGCAGTTTCTCTGTACAGGGCCAATGGGCCTCTTTTCAAACCTAATGATATGACGACCAAAAAAAAAAAATCACCACCTATTTTTGGAGAATTTCCAAAGAGTGATCTCAAAACTTTATTTTTAAAGTTTTAAATTCTCCAAGAGCAACTTCAAAATCTTAAATTTTGAGGTTTGGAATAGTAAAATCTCAAATTTAAAAATTTACTATTCAAAACCTTAAATTTGAGGTTTCATCTTTTTTGTTTTTGCATTTTAGTTTCTAATATTATATATCTTAAAAATAATTTTATTAATTTATTTATTTTATCATTTTAATTCTTACAAATTTATGTCTATATTTTACATACATTACACAGATTAAAATATTACAACAATACTAATATTCAGATAAATTTGATCTCGAACTTCCAAGGCAGAGCCGACCTTGGGGCAAGCAAGGCAAGCATGTGCTTGCGGCCTCTTATACAATAAGTAATATTTCAGCCATTTTTTGATAAAATTTTATGTAGGTGAGTTGGTCTGTGTGCATTGATTAAGAAGGAGAAGGTGCAGTGTTCGAGTTTTACACTTGCAACAAGAGAAATTCTGAGATATACCAATTCTCAACTACCACTTTGCAAAAATGCCACTGTTTAAATTTTTTTACAAGCGTGCCACTCCATTTTTTCCATATCTCCATATTACCCTTTAACTCATTTTAACCTAACTTTTGTATTGATTTTTTTTTCAGATCTTGCCTTCCAACTCGAGAATTTCTCTAAAATCGCCGTCTCCGATTTCAAATCTCTCCGCCTCCGATCTCAGATCTCTCTGTCCGATTTCGCCGTCTCCGAACTCCGTCGCGATCTCCGTCGCGATCTCCTCTGAGAAGGTTCGAGAAAGAGTTGTTGTTGATCTGGTGGTGCGTTTGATGAAGAACATGAATCTGAGATTGGATATGGTGGATTTGGGAAGAAGAAAGGTTGTTTAGCCCGATTAATGATCCGATTTGTTGAAGATCCGACCTGTGTTAGGTCAATAACGGTGAAAAGTCAACTTCCGGGTAATATCCAGGCAATGTAGAAAAAGAAGAAGGAGGAAGAGAAAATGCAATCGCGGAAGAAGAAGAATCGGAAACGCTTTTGAATAGCTTATAAAACCTTTTAAGATTTGTTAGGGTTTAAGGTAAAATCCTTAATAAGTGGCATTTTTTAAAATGGACAACTCATTGTGATATTTTTGAAAATTGACACACCAAAAATGACATTTTTTAAATTCCCCAACTTTTAGTGGCAATTTTAGAAAAAACACTAATAATAGTATGTTTAGAACAAAAAATTATTTTAATAGTATTTTAAATAATTTCTCTAATTAATTAATGTCTTCAACTAACGCTATATTTTAGATAACAAATGTTTTAGTTATATTTATTTTTTTGTGGATCCAGCTGTTGTAGACAAATGTTTTTTAATAATAAGCAAACATGTGGTCGTCCAAAAAAACACTGGAATGAGGAGGGTTTTTCGAGAATTCTTTGATGTACAATTCAATAAAACAGATCACGGGACTTGGTCGAAAACCAGAAAAAATCGGAAAATATGGAGTAAGGTAGTCAAGTCACGATGAGCCTGAAAGAAGGGGTGGTCCGCAATGTTGTTTGATGTTTTGGTGAATATTTTAGTGGAAAATAGTAAGAAAACAAGATTTTTACGAAAAGATGATCGAAAATGGTCACAAAAGGGATGAGGTTGATGTGAGTCAGGTTTTACCCTATGACTAACAATGCAAAATTGCAAGTGAATAGAAAATTGATTGTAGTACTTGACGAATTGATCCCACAGAGACTTTGAATGCATAATAATAATAATCCAGAAATGAGAATTAAACTAAGTAAAAATTAATTTTTATGGGATTTTGAATGCAAGTAAATAAAATGTGTAATTAAAATCGATTTAAACAATAAAAGAAAAGCGTTGGGTTTTCAGGGATTTCTCAGAGATTCACAATTCGAATTATTTAGGGTTAGCTCCTAGAGGCAATTGACATCATTTTTCCTTCGTCCTAGAACTCAAATCACTATGATAAGATTAACCCACTCTTGTGGCGATAGTCATATATGTCTAAAATATCATACTAATCATTTTTCGCAGTCAATAACATAGATAAACATGAATTATCAAGTTCAATTGTTCATCTAATTTAGTAACTCAACTCTCGCAAGTTAAAACGCTAGACCCATCATACATCAAATCAAAACAATAACTCCAGTGATGTGCAACCCGAAATCGTTCTATAATCAATTCCTAGATGATCAGTAAAGGAATATGCAATAAAATAGGTTTTAGATGAAGGATTACTCTGACTTATCAAGAGCGCCACTCTAATTATTAAACCCTATCTATCGAACCATGAGTTTTCCTTTAAAAATATATTGATTCCAACAATGAAACTACTCAGACTTGATCATACAAACCAAAATAAAAGCAATAGAGAACATATTCATTAAGAGTATAAGAGTTCAGAAAAATTCTGCGTAGAAGTACAATAGGTGAGATATTCTCCCTTATCGAACAAAATAAAATAAAATTAAAAGACTTTGATGATGAAGATAATTTTATCAAACTTCAAAAGAATTATGAAAAATTGGTATTTTTATGGTTGATGTAGTGTTTATATAGAGTAGGGATATAATCTGGGGTTATTTCTTTAAGGATTATGAGATAAAAATTGAAAAAACAATTTTTTTTTTCAGGAGGGATGATCGATCGATCGACTAGGGTGATTGATCGATCGCTCCATAAAATCTTTTCTTTAGACAAATTTGCATGAGTACGATCGATCGATCACATGGGTTGATTAATTGATCACACTTTATGTGCTCTACTTGCTTCTCCTCGAATCTTGATCAACCAGTCTTCAGTAAATCGGGCATATCTTGAGATCGCACCTTTCAATTTTTACGATCTAATATGGAAATCGAAACTAACAGTCTCTTCTATCCTGTGGTAAAATTTGAGCTTGATCCAACTGTGGTAAGATCTCCATATAATGCAAAACATTTGATGCTCAGAAGCTGTCCAATCTTCAAAATGCTTGTTTTACATCATTTTTTATGCAAATTGCTCAAATTTCCCGTAAAGGCTCTAAGATCCACAAAAACACTATAAGTAGCCATAAAATACCAAAATCAAATATTTTTTTTATTAAAAACACACAAAAACCGATAAAATTGACGGTATATCAGAGGTTAAGAAAATGCTCTAAATCTAAAGATACAACCAAGATAGAGAACCAAGAGAATAGACGAATGCTTGCGAAAACTTATACATAAATGAAGAAATTCACGTAGAATTTTAACCATTCCAAAAACTCTTCTGTTTTAGGTAGGTCCGGTCCAACATAAATAAGGGTCATTGGCCAAAATGTTTGAGTTAATTAGTAGAATAACACATTTGTGAGAGAAAATTTAGAAAGTAACATGTGAAAAAATAATTTAGGTAACTAGCAAAGAGAAGAAATTTTTTGACAAAATTACCCCTACATTAACTATTTTCGGAACATAGTTACATATTCTATTGATCTCAGAACATAGTTAACTACATCGCAATGTTTCTGTAACTATCTAAACATAGTTACCTATATTCAGAAAATAGTTACCTATTTAAAAATATAGTTAACTATATTCATAGCATAATTACCTACTCTACTGATTTCAGAACATAGTTGACTACATAAAAATATTGTTGTAATAGTTACTTATTTAAACAAACATAGTTACTATTTGTCAATACAAAACAACTATGTGGATATAGTTTGCTTTATATATAATTAACTATAAAGTTTACTTGTACTATATATATAAAGAGTTATTTACGTCTAAATGCATTTTTAATAGAAATATAGGTAACTACATGTAAATATAACAACTATATTAATGTATAGTTAGCAATAAAATGGATATATAGTTAAAAATATAGTTAAATATATGTATATATAATCAACTACATGAATATTTAGCTAAATACTTTTGAAATATAGGTAAACTACATGTAAATATAATCAACTGTATTAGTGTATAGTTAGCTATAATGTGGGTGTATAGTTAGAAATATAATTAACTACATCTATATTAGTTATTTAGTGTATAGTTAGCTATTTTGTTTTCAGAATAAGCTGAGGGTATAATCGAGGATTCACAAAAGAAAAATGTTACTTACTAAATTTCAGATTCTGATATATTAGATGCTTAATTTTATACCCAATTCCTATTATAAAGCCTAATTTCCCAAATATTTTTTGGATCCTTTAGCATAAGATCATATATTTTTTTCCTACTTTTTAAGAAAATTTTGAGGTTTTTATAGGGAAATTGTACTAAATGCCAATGGATTTAAAAATAAGTAAGACCATGACATAATAGCAAATTTGTAATATTTAATACACTTAAGTTACCTATAAAATATCAAAAATACCCATGCTATATATCCAACTCTAAAAGCATCTCCATCCGTGAAAATTCCAAAGAGTTTCTCAAACAACAAAAAAATAATATTTTAATAGAAATTAATTGTATAATTAAATTTAATTTTTAAAAAAAGAATTGAACTAATCTCTAATTGACAAGTGTCTCATAAGGTTCTCATGAGTTTCTCACTTGAGAACCCCTTCTCTTTCTTCCTTTTCTATTATTTTTCTTATTTTAATTATGAGAACCTTTCCTTAGATACTTCCAATGGAAATGTTCTAAGAGCACTTTCCTCATTAAGAGACTTTCCTTAAAAATAAATCAAAAACATTAAAAATAGTTTTTTAATGGAAATTATTTAGAATCGGTTATGAAATGAGATACCCATGAGAAACCCTATTCTCCTCAAAAGATTGACACATGTCTTTTTATAAGTGGTTCACATTTTTGTGATAAATCATATTCTCCACAGTTTAGAATATTAATTAAATAGTTTATATATTGTTATTTTTTTAACTTTTTATTTATAAATCATAAAATAAAATTATCTATATATCAAATTTCATTATACATACGTTTAAATTATATATTAATATTATTTTTAATTGATATTACTTAAGATTAATTCAAAATATTAAACTAATATTGTTTTAGTTAATACAATAATATAATATTTAAAAACTAAGATTTTTAAAATTAAAAATTATATATTGATATACTTTTGGTCAACATTTTGATATTTTAATAAAATCATGTCTAATTATTGCTATTAAGATTAAGATTACTCATATTTACAATTTTATTATTGTTATTTTTATAAGTAAATATAATTAATTAATAAAATTAAATATATTTAAGATGTAATTTGATATGTTTTAAAATATTAATGAATGATTTGATCGTTTTTGGTTATTATGGAGTTTTTCGAAAGCAAGGAATGATTTGATCTTTAATGGCAGAAAATGGAGCCCATTTGACATATACCAACGAGCTAAAAATGAGGCAATTGAATGGACTGATGTTACTGATTCATCACAACCACAAAGAGATCCGAACACTAAAGAAACGCATGTACCCACTTGGTCGTCTCCTCCCCATACGGTTGGTTAAAATGCAATCACGATGCATGCTTCAATCCTACGAGTAGCCAAATAGGATCAGGCTGGATCATCGCAATACCAATGGTGAGTTCGTTAGCGCGGCTTCATTCGTCCTACCGCAAGCAAACCCGGCTCTTGAAGCTGAAGGGTTGAGTCTTCTACATGCTTTACAACTAATACGATATTGTGGTTGCCGTTGACTAATATTTGAAGGCGACTCACAATTTCTCGTAGATTTAATACATGGACGAAGAAATGACATAGCAATGAAAAATTTGATCCAAGATATCCATCTATGGATCAATCGATACAGGTGTTCAAGTGGTTTACATTAGGAGAAAGGCTAATGAAATAGCTGATAAACTTGCACATATATAACAATCTTAATATACTTCTTGTTATATTCATAATTATCCTCCTCTATGTATTCAACATATCTCATTTGAGAGTATAAACTTTTGTAAAATTAATGAAATAGATGTTCAAAAAAAAATATTAATGAAAAATTAATATAAATTTTTTGAATTAAATAATATTAAAAATATTAATATTATATTGATGAGAAATTCAATGGATATCTCAGCAATAAAATTAGTATTTAATTTTTGGTAGTGAAATTCTAAATTTAAAATAAACTAAATATATTAATATAATATTGGTGTAGAAATCCATATATTATCTCACTGATAGAAATGCTCTAACATTCTTTTCTCATCTTCTTCCGTCTTCGCGCGGCTCTTCCACCCATTCTCCTCCACGTCGCCTTCTCTAGCCACCACAAGCTCAATTTCCCTTCTCTTCCTGCCTGTCTCCTCCACCACCACGAACCACCGCATGAACACAGCGCTACAACTATTTTCGCCGCCGCATTTGTCGTCGTTCTCCACCCACCACAAGTTCAATCTCCCTTCTCTTCCCTCACGTCTCCTCCACCACCACGAACCGCTGCATCATTTTTTCTATCTACCGCAAACTCAGTCTCTCTTCACTCTCTATTTCTCATCTCCACAAATTCCCACTCATACCCTCTTTCGCGTCTTCCAATACACGCGCCGCCTCCTCTCTCAGCCGCTTCACCGCCATCGATCATCCTTCCCATTTCTTCTGCTTCTTCCTTCTCCTCTATATCTTCCATCTCCGACTCTGAATCCTCCGCCATGTTTCTCCTCCTTGCTATCCGGCGACTTCTCCGTCTATTCTCCTCGGTGTCGTCTTCTCCAACCACTACAAGCTCAATCACCCTTCTCATCCCTCTCATCTCCTCCACCGCGTGAACACCGTGCCAAATATGTTTCCGTCAGAGTATCCATTGTCGTTTTCAATTCACTTCCTCTAGATCTCCACTTTCCCGTCTAAAGCTGGAAGGGTATTTTGTCACCGAAGATCTTTCTTATTTTGCAAATTATCAGACTTTTGCTCTTTCCACCTAATTCTTTTCAAAAAAATTGGTATCTACCTCGTTAACCCTTTTTATATTATAAAAAATATTTTTTTTCTAATTCTTGGATTTTTTATATTTAAAAAAAAAACTAAACATAAGCCTTTTATTTAAAATTCATGGCCTTATTCTGATTTAAAAAACATGGGCCCTTTCTATATGTTTTTTTCAAAACATGTGCCCTTTTGTATGGACTCCTAAGCCATTGCACATTTTCCCACCTTTTTGGTGTCGGGTTTGGTTTCAGGCTGCCAAGTTTATCATCTGTAAGATTCGGATTAGACCACACTCACTTGGTCGACATACATGATGTGAATTTAACATATTAGACAAAACCACTCACGCTTAATTAGTTATCATAAATATATGTAAAATATGAGAAAGTCCCTTTAATCACCTATACGGCATTTCTCATCGGAGTTCGACTACACCTTCTTCCAAAGGATTGAAAAAAGCTTGACCAAAACGTGCAAAAATAATTAAATATGAATTATATCTTTCATACGGCAAAACTTCGTCGTAATTAAACATAATATACATATGTAAGTGAGTTTTCTCATGTTATGTTAGCCAAGTTTTCTTGAATTTCCACTTATTCGCCTGACTTATGCGAAAATATCTGGTACAAGGGTTGGGTAATGAGGTTTTGATCCTCCATCATTGTTGCGTCCTAGTTTTCTACTGTTTGTTTGGACTTATGGTGTGAAGTAGTAGAAAAAAAAAGTGTGATGTTTCTCCGCTAATGTTCCGAGCGATAATAGAACTTTCGACTTTGCTTAATACTTTTATCTTCTTCATGAGATAGTTATCAAGTCGCTCGAATGGATACATCCATCGATATTGTACATGGTCATCAAGTGCTACTTCTCGAGAGAGATGAATTGGAAGATGCTCCATTACATAAAAAAGGACAGTGGAAATATCTTTTCAAGATTACAAAAGAGAACAAGTATTTGGCATCCAAATATTGAATGTCGTCAACTGTGAGGGATCTCGTGCATATGTACCAAAAGAAAGCATCTACCCCTGCAATTGCTAGCAGAATGATGTGTTGCATTTTTAACGCACTTTAACCCGTGTTTTCACTGTGTTTTGTGTGTTTTATTGAGTGTTTTTAGTCTCGATCGAGTCATTTTAGATTAAGAGGCATTTTGGATGAAGACTGAAATTTTCGGAGCAAAAATGGGTGAACTCAGCACGGAAAGGGAAGAGATCGATCGATCCCTCTTCTACTGGATTGATCGATCTGTCTGTTGAAACACACGTGGCAAATTGCCTTTGAATATCATGGATCCATTGATGTCTTTTATAAGGCGTCGATCAATCTGTGCTTTTGCAAAATTCCAGAAGTAAATGAATCGACCCAGGCTTGAAATATAACCACCGATCCATGCAGATCGACCGATCCATCTCATACGAATCGATCGATCTGTTCACACGAAGAAAATGAGATTTTTATCTTTTCCTGTTTTTCCTTGAAAGATTTCTATATCTGACCAATCCGATTTTTGACCTATATATACTTATTTTTTGCCATTGTTTAGGCTACACTTTATTTTTGTTGCTTTTTCTCTGTAAGTTTTTGGGAACGAATTTCTCACTCTACATCTATTGAGAAGATTTTTTACCCCAATTTTTATACTTTAATCTAATTATGCAATTTCTTTCATCTCGTTTGGTTTCTCTTTTCATTTCTGAGTAGATCCATACTTAGGTTTTAGGGTTTCAAATGGGATTCCCATGGATTGTTGATTGAGATTGCTAGAATAGAGATTTATCATCTAGGTTTTTCATCTATAGTTGTTCTTATCACTTAAACTGGCTTGATCACCTTGTTTCTGATCGTAGGTTGTTCAGCGCACCAATAGTGTTTTATTAAATGCCTGAAAGAACATAGATGAGCAAAATATCCTTAGCCAACAAAAGCTGGTGTTAAGATGTTTAATAAACCTATTGAACCCAAACAATTAATGCATGTTTATCTCTTTGAATTCAAACGACAATTTAAAATCTTAAAGTGCTAGACATAGTAATTAATTATACAACAGTAGGTTAGTTATACATTTGTGATTCGAGTTCTAGATCGGTGCTTCATTGTTTTCCTGCTTGTTTATCTGATTTGCAATTCTGGATTCCTTATGAATATCCCTAAGTCCCGACGCTTTTACTTCATAAGTTTACAACGTTTATCTGCTTTCTCATTTACATTTTTGCATTCAAAATAAAACAAAAACTCATATTGTGTCTTAACGTAGCTTTATTCCAATATATTGTTGAGTAACATTTGGTTTCTGTGGATTCGATCCCTAAAATACTACGTCGTTTGTTGTGTACTTGCAGTGTTATGTTTAGAATTAAAATTGTATGTATCACAAAACACATAAATATATAATCAAATATGAAATTGAATTAATCGGTAACATAAATTATATTTATTTTACCTTTAAAAGCTTCATGCACACACGTTTGTTGGTAGAATCCTACAAATGCGAATGGAAGCAGGCGTTGCATAAAAATATGTAAATCATTACCCTTCATCCCATATGTCCTCTTGACTATCAACACAAGTTCATAGATTAGAAACGTATTTGTAAAATTTAACGCTATGGATAATCCATTGAAGAACTCATCCTTAGGATTACCATCCGTTTTGAAAATGGACTTGGTCCCTTGCCATTTGCCATGACATGTATCTCGTTGCGCGCACATATATTAGCAATGTTTAATCTCAACTTCAAATTATCTTTCATCTTGGCTTTGACATTTAATATGGTATTCAAGATATTGTCAAAGTAGTTCTTCTCGATGTACATAACATATAGATTATGCCTAAAAAAATGGTCCTTCTAATATGGTAAATTCCAAAAAACTTATTTTTTGTGCCAATTATGGAAATCCCCATAACCGTCAACAAAAATGTTCGTTTTCACCGTAATCTGCAGTCTTCTATGCTCCAAAATCTCTTAACTACATTAATATATTTTTACCGTCTAACTCAGGCGGAGAGTTATCTCGAACATATGCTCTTCTTAAATAATGTCTTGCTTCGACGATAAGGATGTAAACTTGGTAGAAAGCGTCTATGACAATCAAATAGAAATGTCTTATGTACATGCAACAATTTGCATCAATATTATCCTGATAATATGAACACAATAACCTTCCATGTGTTGTCTATCAAGATAATATTTCATACGCAATGAAATCGTTGATGGTTCATATAAGCACCACACACATCATAAAATTATGATGACATGAAATATCGTAGGCTTGAACACCATGTTCCCATAACTCTTACAAATCATGAATAAATGACTGCAAGAACACATCAAGGGATTTCTTAGGGTGCATTTGATCAGAAATTGTGAGAAACATAAACTCTCGTTTTTACCATTTTCCAATAGTATTTCCGACGAAATTTATTGTGCTTTTCCGACGGAATTTATAATGGTGTCAATTCGGTCGACAAGTTTTGACCATTTTACAATAGTATTTTTGGTTCGAAATTACCGACTGATTCTTGTATGTGTCCAAAGCCGATCGAGATTCGGATGGAAGGTTTCTCGACCAATATATCGGTCGAAAATTTGGTCAGTTTCATTTTTATTTCATTCATTATAGATTAAACTAGGTTCATTATTACTCATATTATTTATATTGGCTCTAACTGATAGTTAATTTGAAAAAGGCATTGATCACAAGATGAATGAGACAAAATTGAGTGGTGTAATGGTAGGCAGAAAAGCTTCTATCGGATGATTACTCTACCGATTGGGATACTATGGTAACACTCCTGTGCCATTCCAATTTTGATAGACCCAAGCTTTTCCTTATGCGATATGTATTCCAAACAATGCTTTATCACCTATGGAGGGAGCGAAACAATCGCAATCATGGAGAAATTCACTCCTCTCCAAGTCGACTTATCAAATTGATTGACAAGAATGTGAGGAATATGCTGAGCTCTATCCGCGTAGCAAGTGACTTCACCTACAATGAAGGCATGGAGCTTTGGTTTGCATCTCAAATCCCTTAAAGCCATGGTCTTCTTCACCATGTCAATCCTCTCCGTTTTTCTCTGTTTTTTTTTAAAGTCATAACACTCATCGTTTTAGGGCTGATCAATTCTTTCAATCTTTCAACATTAAAGTAACATTTCTTGTAAGATAGTCTTTTGATTGAATAACACTTTTACATTTATTCAAAAAAAAAATGGTAGGCCGAAAAAAGTACATACTAATCAATATATAAGATGAATGGTCGGGTTAGAGGCGAATGAAAATGAATCAAAATATATAATGAAAATAAGCATGAAAAATGTAAATGCCGTCAAAAGAAAATATTAAAAATGTATACCGTATGATAATGTATTTTATTATAGCTTTGATTGGTTACATACACATCAAGTAGTACAATTTGTAATGCTTATTTTTTAACCAATCAAAAAGGTGTTACACTTTCGTAATATTATTTTGTACTACCTATATTTGTACAGCCATATTTCATACCATCATTAGTTGTACTGCTATTTTTCGTACCACTCTAAAATTTTGTAACACACCACTATTTCGTATATCACCAATCGGAACATATAAATTTATAACAATGAATAAAACATATCACTACAATAAAATCAATAGCAATTAATAAATGAGGAAGTTTGGTTCGGCATCTTTTTGAATCAAACGTTCAAAACTAATAAAATAATTAATAACAAATAAAATAAAAAGAACGCATATCCAAACATTTATTTATGGATATATGCCGAAAAAGAGAGATAATTTAACTTAATGAATATATTTTTTCGATTTTTTTTTATAAAACCGAACTGCTGCATATATTTTACTGGTATCACATGAGATGGGATGATCCATTCATTATTTTTTGTCCTATTTTTTGTACATCTAGTTAGACCATCTCCATCCATGAGATTTCTCATAGATAAAAATTTTGGAATGGGTTTCTCAACTTTTAAGACACCAATTTAATATTATATTATATTATTTTCTTAGAGACTCCATAAGAAAACCATGGATGGAGATGTCCTTGCACCCTTTCTTCCTCTCGTTAGTCACTATTTGCATCCTATATACATATTTAATTACATGATGTTAAAGGGGAAAAAAAACTTTGGAGACAACAAGCCTTGAGATCATCGATGCTCAAACCATGGATGGAGATGCCATGGTTATATATTCCAGCAAAATATTAAGTATCTCAATTGTGATCCATTAACCCGTTTTATCAATTCATGTTATGTTTTTACGAAACTAATATACGCAAATAACATTTAATATTAAATACAAAAATAGTTATCCAAAAAATATTATCTGGAAACAAAATCAATTTAACGAACAGATAATAACAGACCAGTCAACCTAGTTAACAATAATCTCTAACGTCCCCCCAAAATTAAAGGAACGAGAATAGGACTTCAAAACCGAAAAATAAAAACAAACAAATTCTTATCTTTTACTTTCCGAGCTTCACTTGTATATATATAAACCTCGTCTTCTATTATCCCCTCAAAATCTAACAAAAACAAAACAATAAACTCTAAGGCACTTCAAAGAAAGTATAGCAATAATGAAGCAATCTCTTATTCTTTCCATCTTAATACTATTTCTATCATCATCATCACCCATCCATGCCCGCAATAAATCACATCCGGCAAAGTCTCCCTCGCCATCTTCGGTTGCAACTCCCGCGCCTGGACCGTCAAATTCTGATTGCTCGACCGTAATATATGACATGATGGATTGTCTCTCCTACATTAGCATCGGATCAAATGATACTAAGCCAACGAAATCGTGTTGTGGCGGAATCGAATCGGTTCTTGAATATAACCCAAAGTGCATTTGCGTTGGCTTGGCAAGTAGCAGCGAGTTGGGGATTGCATTGAATAACACCAGAGCTCTTGCCATGCCTAAGACCTGCAAGCTCCCCATTGCTCCTCCGCATTGCGGTTATTATTCTTTTTGTTTTGTCCCATTACTAGTTAAGGTTTTCTTCGCGTAATATTTTCATGGTTTTGAAGTTATACTTTTCTTGCAGATATTTTGCATCAAGGCGCCTCGGCACCGGGTGCATCAACTCCTGGTTTGTCTCCGGGTACGTATTGAGTTATTTTCATATTTTTGTTGTGTTAATTTACTTTTTTTTTTTTATCTCAATTAGATAACCCATTATTTTTGTAATTATGATTTAAGATAGAAGACTTTTGTGTGATTGAAAGGTTATATTTTTCTTGCATTTGCAGTAACTAACCGTTTAATCTACAGTTAATTTTCATGAGCATGTTGTTATATTCTCTTTTTTCCTCAATCAATTAACTCATTAGATTCATAACAAAACTGAAGGTTTTGTGTGTGTGGGTGTTTTTTTATTACGGAGGCAATTGAAATATTAGTGTCACTGAAAAGTGTTTAGTTATTAGAATCTTTCGGCATTGCATATGCATTAATAGTTGAATCTTAAATTTATAATAAACTAGATTTGATTTTAGTAAAAAATCATAGGTCGCTTTCGTATTTTTGTTAACATATCTCTCTGTATGTAATGAAATATAATGTGTGAATGATAATATGGATGCAGTTTCTCCATCGGCTAAAACACCTATGACTTCGCCATCTTCAGCCGATGAGTCGCCGGCAACTTCGCCATCTTCGGCGGTGACTGCACCGTCTCCCGTAACTTCTGGCACCAACAACCTCTCAGTTCCAACACTGACCCTCGTTGCCGTTATATTTTCTTCTATTGTTTACATTTCGGCTTTGTCTAATTAATCACAGCTTTTCATTTTAATTTCATGTATTTCTTCTACGGAAGTGGACATTGTTATGTTTGTGATTTGAAGAACGATGATGTTTTACTTTAATGTCTTTGGTTGCTCAGATTAAGTTTTTATTTATTTATTTTTATCATGCAACAGTCACATTTATCTCATTATAAAAAAAAGTTGTTTACACACTTTTTAGAAACTTATATCTTTATACACACTTCTCACTATCAACACCTTTTTTCTCTATAGAATGACTAAAGTACCCCTAAACTTAAGAAATCAGACATAAAAAACTAAGCTGACCAAAAACTTGCGTTAACCATGTTAGCCTCTTTTAGTGGACCCGATGTAAGGAACTTTTTTAAATCTTTACCTCACGCCTTTTAGTTTCATCACTCTTCTTTTCTCGTTTCTAAATCCTAGATTCTTGTTCACACCGTTAGCGTTACTACGGGCACCGGATTTTCGCAAGCCTATTCGGTTCCTCCGTTGTGATGTATCGGTTAGAAACCCAATATTCTTCATTTACACCGGCGTGGTTACGAAAGGCTGTGGATTAATCTGTTACACCGGCTGGATTACGAGAACCTCTGGATTTACGACTTTTCGTTGGTTGGCGGTGAATCGACAGTATTCTGATGCAGAAGCTTTTGGCTAGAAGAGGACGGACGCTGTTATCGATATCCCAAGTCGATTCCTTTCATAATGGAAGGTATGTAGAATCTAATTCTTAATTGTCTAGTCACACTTGATTTAGTCGTTATGATTTTGAGTTCATTTGGTGTATTTTTTTTTTTAAAATTTTATAGGTAATTCCTAAGCAAGGGAACAAATCTCGGTATGAGTATGTATGGAAACACGAAATTAAGATACGAATCACGAACGATTAGTCTGCTGTAGAGTATAATCTACCTTCTTTAATTACAATAAAAACAAAATCGAAATCCCTAGAAATACGAAATTAAGATACGAATCACGAACGATTAGTCTGCTGTAGAGTATAATCTACCTTCTTTGATTATAAAGCCAAAGCGTCCATCGATTTAGGTAGTGATAGGGTTTTTTCGTATTTTGATTGTTTTCTATATAAGATAGATGACGGCGCGGATCAATTTCTCAAATGCCCCTCAATGTTTGAGAGCAATCTCAAATACCATCGTTATAACAAATGATTTATTTTTGATTTTTTTTTTAATTCGAAACAGAAGGAAATTACGGAATAGACATAAAAAATCTAAATAATTACTGACCCAACCATTTATATCCACCCGAAACCCCTACCCATTCCGAGTAAATCGGATTAAACCGCCCACGACCCATCCCCTTCTAATATCGGAAATCCCGATTATCCTTCAGTTACCTCAAAATCAAATCCTCTTAATTTTTCTCGTATAATCGGACAACTAGGTACAACCAAACCTGCGAATTCGGAGTAAGGTATGCTAAAATCCGGGTTTTCTTTTCAATTTGGAGTAGGTTCCGTTTCGTAATGTACTAATGGGTTTAAATCTATATGATGTAGTGATTTTGCCGTAGAAATGGTGCGAACAAAGAACCCATCGGTTTCGGTAGATGGAATTCCTCCAACCGTAGAAGTTCCACCGGGTCATGGAAGGTATGCATACAGTTCATCGGAAGAAGAGGCAAATGAAGAACAAAGGGTTTCGGACAAAGAAAAAGAAGAGGCAAATGAAGAAGAAAGGGTGTCAAACGAAGAAAAAGAGAAAAATGGTTCAGATGCAGGAAAAGAGCAAACTGGTTCAGAGAAGGACAATGATAACGAATCACCGGTAGGTTGTACTTGGTATAACGAAACTATGCTAAATGAAAAAGTAATACTTGGTATAACTAGGGAAAATAGTAATACTTGGTATAACTAGGATGATATATAAATTTGAAAATTCTGGAATGAGATAGTAATACTTAGTACCGCTGTTGTTGTATGATTGCAGGATTCGGATGAGAAAACCCAACCATTAGAACCTCTGCAGATGTACTTCAATCGAAGCGAGTATACGAAGACAATAAAGATGTCATCAAGGTGTTTCATTAAGGAGGCAGTGAACACAATCGATGGTCTACTTAACAGAAACGAGAAGAGATGGTTTGAAGAACATCCACAGTTCAAGCATTTCTTCCACATGCATAAGGAGAGCCAGCATAAGGCAATGGGCATGTGGATGCTCCTTCTTCATACGGCTTGTACATCAAAGGTAAAGGAAGCTTGGTTTATCGTCAACGGTGTTCCTATTCGATATTCTATCAGAGAACACAGAATCATTTCTGGTTTATACTGTCATAACTATCCACTGGACTGGGAAAGAATTTAGAGTTTGTTGGGAGGCATTTCAAGCCTGGGACAACAATAACCTATGAAGCTATCGAGAAAAAGTTCTTGTCGATGAAACCTTGCAGAGATAGGTTGAATACGGCTGTCTTGTACTTCTTATCCAGTGTGATCATTGGAAAGACAAAGAGAGGAAAGGGAGCACCCTCTGTAGAGCCGTTCTTTCTCAGAGCGGCTAATGATCTGGAGTTGTGTCGGACGTTTCCATGGGGACGATTGTCATTTGATGACAATCTGGCACAAATGACTAATTTGTTTACTAAATTCGGAAGCGTCGTCGAGAAAGATGCATGGTGTTTTTCAAATTTCAATATTCCTTTGCAGGTAAATCCAAGATGCATTATTTATTTCGTAGATCTTAGTTTGAATTTGTTAACATGTTTATGTCTTATGTGTAGCTTCTAGTGTTTGAGACAATTCCAGATTTGAAGACGAATTTCCGAGTTGCTCTTCCAGAGGCAGCCTCTGATTGTCCAAAGATGTGCAAGTCCAAATTCAAAAATAGTTCTATGACCGGTTTTCCGCTTTCTGAAATTTATCGAGCACTTAGGACAACTAAGGTTAGTAATAATATTACTATTACTCATGTTAATGCAAATTAGTTATTGGTGAGCTTATGATTGGGTTGTATAATCTTCCACTAATTGTATTTCTTTATATCCACAGAAGATAAACAGTATCTTGATCCCATATCATAATGAGCGATCTCTATTGGCTCAAATCTTTGATGAGGAGGAGAACAATCGAGATGTTGATGACTACATTGTTCAAAGTTGGAAAAATCGCCTTTTTATTGACAGAAAGCCAATTTGGTTTGAAAGGATGTTCGACCTTGATGTCAATGGCCGAAAAGAAGCGGATAATGAGGTTGCGGATCTTCCGTCGGAGGTGGTGGCTTCTGATGAACTGGAAGGTGTAAAGAAAGGCTTGTTAGATGTACAACAAGGAATGCTCAAGCTGAATAAAAGTATGGAAGATGGTTTTGAAAGAATGTTGAACATGATTGGTGGGCAGGATACAAGGCTCAAGGCTGTGGAATCAGTTGTGAAGTCTCAGGGATGGAATGATGGGACTGATTTCGGTTTTGCTGCTTCTTACCCTCGATCTAGGTATTGGAATGATGGTGATCGCTCTGGTGGTGGTGGTGGTGGTGGTGGACAGGAGAACCTGAAACAGAAGGATGGTGGTGATGATGGAGGAGAAAGTGAGAAGGACAGTGGAGTGGAAAAGGAGAATGAAAAGGAGAAGGAAACTGGAGTGGATGTGGAGAAGGGAAAGGAGAAGGAAACTGGAGTGGAAAAGGATAAGGAAACTGGTGGGTCTGAGCCTGGAGTGGAAAAGGAGGCTGTTGAAGAATTCGAATCATGTGATTCGGTTGGAGAAGAGTCAGAGGAAGAAGTTGAATGTGGTGAGAAGGAAGTTCTTGGTGAGAAGAGGAAGAAGAAGCCAATAGACGTATGCAAGATTCCTTTCACGACTTTGAAGCCACGAAAGAGGAAGAAGAATGAGTGAAGAAGGACTGATACACATATTCCTCATCCTCTTGAACTTTATTCTAGTTATATTTGAACTTTGTTTAATCGGTGTTTTGAACAACTGGTATTATTAGGTACAACTGTGAACCAATCTGTTTGAACTACTGGTATAATTAGGTACAACTGTGAACCAATCTGTTTGAACTACTAGCAATTATGAAATAGGCAATAAGATAGAAATTATGAAATAGCATAGAAATTATGAAATAGTCAGTTAAAGTTAAAAACATGGTAATACTTATACGAGTTATACCTAGTAGTTCAACAAATAAAATAGTAGTATAGGATAACCGAAAGAAGACCAACAAGAACTCCAAACATAAGCTTCATCTCTTTCTTGCCAAACACCTTCGTCTGAAGCTTGACAACCATATCCCTAAGATCCTTAAGCTTCTCTTTTTCTTCCTCGCAACTCTGAACCAAGTCCCACATCATATTTGGTGGATGACAATCATGAGAGCCAGTCCATGCTAGAAGTCGATCTTCTAGGTCACTCAGTTTGTTCTTGGTAGCAGCAATCTCCTCCATGGTCGCGTCATCCCACAGTTTCCAAATGTGGCAATCTCCATCCTAATCTCCAATCAAAGGTTCAAATTTGGATCAAACATTGAACACAAATATATACAATTAACGTATAGTATTACTTACATCCATATCAGTTGTACAAGTGTAGTATCTTCTCCCAATTTGCGCACCATGCGCCTGAGTCTTAGCCACAGCTGCTGCTCCACAATAACACCATGTCGGAATGCCATTGTCAACTTGCTGCCATGTTTCCGGTTGAAAAGAAATGTTGATTTCGGATCCCGAAGAGGATGAGTCGCTGTTGTTGGTTCCGTAATCGTAACTACTGTTTCTGCGGCTCGGACTCATGTTTCTGTAATCCAAGTTTAACCTAGTTTCCCAAAATTCAGAACTAAATCCTATAAATTTCCAATATCCAAATCTAAACCGAGGCCGAAGAAAGGAGAAATCAAAAACGCAAAAAGAAAGGAGAGAAATAGAGTACTTACCGAATCGAACACCAACGTTGTAGCTTCGAGCTCGAGCTCTCTCTTTCTCTGGTTCGCAACGTAAACCCTAAATTTGGGGGAAAATGTGGTTTTTAATTTTGGGGAAAAATTGATTTCTTAATTTTGGGGGAAATTGGTTTTTGAATTTGAAAAACAAAAAAAACAAAATCAAAAATTGGGTCAACCCCAACCAAATTATGCCACGTATTTAAGACATATGCGCCGTTATCTGGATGTATTTAAGAAATGTGCGCTGTTATTTAACACATAGTTGTTCCGAGTATACAAGTTGTACACATTTGTTAACAGTTGTACTTTTGGGGTTTTTAGTTTTTACTTAGTTATACCTTGTTTTGAAAAATAAATTTTCAGTTGTACATGTAATTTTTGGAATTTGAAACACATTTCCTATGTCTCCATGCAATAATATTTTTAAGACCACATTTTCTGTGAGTTTTCGCATCATAAGGTAGATAACATTATGAAACTCATCTTAAAAGTATAAGGTGATTCATGGGAAAACAAAATATGATATTACATAGATGATTAATTTTTTATATATATATATATATATTATAATTGCTCACTTGTTTTTTATTTACATATTGAACTAACATTTTATTTATAAAATTTTCCTATATTAAATATTACTTATGATTCGATTTGTTTGTGTAGTAAAATTAAACTGTAGTTATACGTAGTTGTCCAAACAGATGTACACAGTTGTACCATTACAATAACTAGTTGTACGTAGTTGTCCAAATAGATGTACACAGTTGTACCATTATAATAACCAGTTATACGTAGTTGTCCAAACAGATGTACACAGTTGTACCATTACAATGACCAGTTGTACGTAGTTATCCTTCATCTCCACTCTGGCTCTCGAAGAATCTACCCAAACCTCGGCCTGGAACCGCCTTGTTCTTCGGTGGTCGACGACTTTCTCCAGTCGATGGAAACCTTTTCACTTGACGTCTTCCCCTTTTTGTATTGTACTTTGGAGGTAATGCGCACAGTTGTTTTATATCATCCAGAATCATCCACTCAGACCTATGCGGAACTGGATAAATGGTCTTGTAATATGCCACTACCCAATGCTCAATCAAATAATAACGCGAACACAACTCATGTAACTGGATATCCACTGTTTTTCCTTCTTGTCTCATGAGTGCGTAGAGTGCGGCTATTGCATGGACACAAAGATACCTATCAATATCAAAACACTTGCAACTGCAACTTTTCTTTAGCAAGTCTACCAAATAAGCCTTCCCATCCCTTCCAATGACACTATATTCGAGCTGGAAGGTGTTTAGCTCATTCACCATCAAGTACGTCGCAAGCTCACATCTCTCGTGCAATACGTTCTCCACAAAAGGCACTACTTTCTTGGTGCTTCCTCCAGCAATACTATCCTTCCTATGTTTGTTAAACCATTAGGAAAATTTGGCCACAATCGCATCTATCATAGGCAACAAATTGTACTTCCTTGCATCTAAAAAGACACCGTTCATAGATTCAACAGAATTAGTTGTATCTATGTTGTACCTTTCTCTGGGAAAATAGCACTTAGCCCATTTTGCCACATCTACGCTATTATCCAGATACTCGCCTGCTTTAGGATACCTTCTCCTAAAATCAGCATACCTTCTTAGGAACTCAGCCTCTGTATAAATCAGAGCAACCTCCCTGAATGTCTCTGCAACTACGTCTTTGTTGACGTTAGAAACTTTTCCTCTCACATTTTGGGACAGATGAAAGATACAATACCCATGTTTAGAGGTCGGGTACACCTCAACTATGGACTTGATGAGGCTTGCATTTCTGTCAGTTACAAAAACAAGTTCAGGACTATCCTATATAATGGTTTTCAGTGTATTGAAAAACCACATCCAACTAGCATCTTTTTCACCATCGACTACAGCACATGCAACTGGATAATGATGACGATTAGGATCCTGAGCCATGGCAAAAATCAGCACACCACCATATGCAGTCTTCAGAAAAGTAGTATCGACAATGAGAACTTTCCTCATGGATACAAACCCTTCAATGCAAGGTCCAAGTGCGACGAATAGATACTTGAACCTTTTTTCTTCATCCAATTCCACAACTGTTTTCGTACCAGGATTAACGTCCTCCAACATATACAAATACGAGTACAACTGTTCGTAACCTTCTTATGGATTACCACGCACATCATTCATAGCTACATTCTTCCCCCTCCATGCGGTAGAATATGACGGTGGAACACCAAATTTTCTTTGAACCAAACCCATGAGATCTTTAGGACTTGGGGTCGCTACTGCACCTGGATAGTTTTCTTCCAAAAGAGCAGCAACTAATCCTTGTGTGGCTCTATTTCTATGATCGCTGCGTGTACTTGCACTAGCACGAGAGCATGTGTGCATGTTGTTGTATACTCTAACAGAGAAACACTGTGATTTCCTAACCTTCGTAGTTCGTAAATACCAATGACACCCTTGTTTAGCTTGACGACATCTTACCACATATCTCGTTCTATCAGACTTATCTGTATAGAAGCCAAAACATTTTACATGTGCACCTCTCTCAACAAAATCTTTCACTTCCTTCTTATTTTTGAATTCTTGACCTACTTTCAAATCCATACCATCTCCCCATCCCTGAGCCAACTGATTTCCTTCTTCACCACCTGGAAGCTCATAATATTCATGATGCATACTGTTATCCATACCATCTTCCCATCCCTGAGCCAACTGATTTTCTTCTTCACCATATGGAAGATCATAATATTCATGCTGCATACCATTATCCATACCGTTATCCTCATCGTCACTTGCTACATTTGCACAATCTCCACTACCATCATCCTCCATTGGCTCATGCTGTTCTCCGGATGCTTCCTCGCTTGTTGTTTCCTCGAATGCGTAAAGAGCAAGGGCACCAGCATTAGCTATACCATTTCCACTACCTTTTGAAACCATCTTCTCGTAATTCACACCAAATGAACTTTCTCGATCCCTTCCAGAAACTATACCCGCACCCAACTGATTTCTTCCAACCTCCACATGCAATATACTTCTACATAGATCTTTATCCATCGATGTTAGATAAACATAAACGTCATCATCATCGAAGATATATGATTGTCTTGGAGGTTTCATGACCAATGGTATGAAACTCAATTTCAGCTCTGCCGTACCTGAATCTATCGCAACCTTCTTGCATATATTATCCACTAACATCGAATAAGTTATCTCTTCCGTAGATAATCTCTTAAACAATATACTGTACATGTGGGCTTCTCTTGAAATCAAACGATACCCATCTCCGTCCTTTACATAATATCCCCCATAATCAAAATATATGCTTGTGCTCATTGTCTTCATTGTCTCCTGAAAAAAAAAGAGAAAAAACTACATTATCACCTATTCACATGTATCACCTTTATCTGTAAATTTGAATTCGAGCCCAAGATCTTCTAATCCCCTACGATTCACTACGATTCATTAATTACCTATGCAATGTCCTAATCGGCTAAGAAAACAAGGATATCAACCCAATGTGCATACCAAATGAATAATTTCTCAAATCCAATTGAAATCCGTAAATTACCTTCTCTTTTTGTGTTTAGAACAACGAAAATTAATTAATCGACTAACAAACTAGTTCGATTTAAGCTAAAACATAGTACAACGCACCTCAGTTCAGCTTCAGCTTCAATGGGGGATGTTCAATGCTTCAATGGCGTCGGACGACGAACTCGACGGCAAGAAGAAGAAGATGGATCTGATTGGTCCATTTTTGATTTTTTTTCCTTTTAAATTATATCCTTATATACAATTAAATTGAATAAAAATATGTTTGAGTTAAGGGTATTTTCGGAACTGCACATTTCATTAAAGGGTGGAGGGTATATTAGATTAGAGTTTGGTTTGTAGATTTGGTTTTCAAAGAAAATGGTATAAGAAATTAACGTCCTGACGGCGCTACCCGATTATTACAGAGGCTAATTAAAACGCTGTCGTTTTAAGTGAAGTTATTTGGAGTGTATTAATGTCGACCATATCATTATGTCCATACATACTATTGTAATGGCTAAGTTTTTGGCAGTGGGAAATGACACAGGTGGTAGATGGCAGATGAGTATGCAGTTGTTTCATACACTAAACGGATCTATTCCCGACCACATTGTTATGTCCATAATTATTTGTACACATGGATTATGTCCATGACATTGTCGATAATTTAAAAATATGTTAAGAGTGATTGCATTGGAGGGAAAATAGCCCTCGTTAAAAGTAGGGACAATGTTGGTTTCCGCCGATCTTTCCTTAATTATGTCCATGACGTTGTTAGATTTGTGAATAAATGGTCTGAAGTTAATGGACAGTAAAGATTTTGTGGCTGGTTTATGTTTTTATGGTCATGTTTTTATGGATGAATTTTGTTTTTGTTGTCTTGGTCATCGCGGATATATATATGTGGATGAATTATTGTAATGGATAAAATTATTTGTGGATGGATTATTGTGGATGACTAATTGTGGACACATTAGTAAAAATTCACAGCCAAATCCGAACATCTACCAAATCTAAATGTTAAGAATTTTGTCATCGAAAGATAAAAATCACAAAAATACACATCGATATTCAAACACAATCTTATATAAACATAAGCATTTTTAAAGTTAATGGACAAAAAGGCTTTTGTTGTTAGATTCATGAATAAATGGTTTGAAAATTAATGGACAGACAAGCTTATGTTGCTGGTTTATGTTTTTATGATCATGTTTTTATGGATGCATTTTTTTCTTTTGCTGTCTTGCTCATCGTGGATATGTATGTGTGGATGTATTATTTTAATGGATAGATTATTTGTGGATGGATTATTTTGGATGACTAATTGTGAACATATTTATAAAAATTGGCGGCCAAATCCGACCATCTACCAAGTCAAAATCTTAAATGTTTTGTCATCGAAAGATAAAAAAACACAAAAATACACACCAATATTCAAACACGGTCTTATAGTGACCAAGAATTTTACAATATTGGTTCATTATAGACGACACTAGTATCAACAAAAATACTCTACTCTGTTAAAACAGAACCCATGAGCTTTTGGCGACTATAGTGACCAAGAATTTTACAATATTGATTCATTATAGACAACACTAGTATCAACAAGAATCACTATTTCGTGAAACAGTGAAATACTTGGTATTTGTCAATTGGAAAAATGGATCTACAATTTCACTATCCAAACTGAAACATGTTTAAGTGAGATTCATGAAGCTAACTATCTCCTGAACATACCATTATGAAATCTCTAGAGAAATTTTTTTGAAGCTAATAAGTTATTTTTTCCTTGATAAAACAAAGACTTTACGAAACAAATACTCTCGCACGTGTGAGTTTGTCCAAAGTCCAAACAGTTCTTAGTTCTCACGTACGAACAAGAACCCATAGAACAAAAAAAAACATAAGAGCAGCGGAAAGAGAAACGAAAGAAATAAACAAAATACCTTTTGGCCTTTAGGGCATAAAGGGGAAGTCTTTCAAGAGATTCAAAGAGATCTCTTTTACTGGGTTAGTTTCTTCTATTTGTCCTCTTCGATTTTCAATCTCTGTTTTCACTTTTGGGATTCGACTGTTTTTTTCGTGAAAAGCTTTTGTTGTTAATGGACAAAAGCTTTTGTTGTTAGATTTGTGTTCATCATCTATTTTATCAGACATGGTTTTAGATACATCACCAGCAAAATCAAGACCATTGATTTCAAATATCTACTTTCCACTAATGTAATCTCAACCACACGATGTTGATAACCAATCACAGGAGTTATACTGTGTGTTTCTTGACCGCACGATCTGTAAATAGAAGCTATAGATCGACGGTTTAAAACAAATCTCGGAATCCCTTTAGTTATAGTTATCTAATTAAAGTTAACCACACATGTGTGCCTTGGTCAGGGGCAAAATCGGAAAGAAATGTCTTTCTGAAAGGAAAAAGTGTTCTGATATCAGAAAGTGTCTATCTTGATAAATACTTTATGAGAAAATGTCTTCTAAGTAATTCTCTTACTATTATTTGGAAAGTGCAATTAGTGAAAAATCTTAGTTGTTTTAATCTTATTGGCTTTCTCCCAAAAAAACTATGACATATCTTTAAAAAATGATGATATGTCTTTAAAAAAAGATGACATGTCTTTAAAAAATGATGATATGTCTTTAAAAAAAGATGACATGGCTTAAATCTCTAATCAATCTTTTAACACAAATTATTATATCAATAAAATACCATGAACAATTTTCGGATACTTTTCTAAAATTAACAACCAATTTCGACTTAAAAAAAATAAATTAACAGCCAAATAGAAAATTTTAAAAATATTATCAGCGATTTTATAAAACAAAACAATATTATAATACATTTTATATTCGCCTAATATTATACTCAGTTTTATACTAAATTTTATATAAAAACAATTACCCTCCGAAGACTTAAACTGCTGTTTCAGCTGTAACCATGGCTCCAATTCCATAAACCAGTGAAAAATGTGTCTCGTTGGTTTTCTTTTTGGGGGGTAGTGCGGCATGCCCAGAGTACTCCCTGTAACTCGTAACTCCACCTTTCTTTTTTGGAATTGAGTCGTTTTTTGAGGTTATCTAACAGAGTTTTGTTAGCTGCTTCAGCTTGGCCGTTTCCGTGGGGTATCTTGGCGTTGAAGTCGTTAATCATATCTGCCATTTTTGGCAAACATTTCAGAATACGGCGAAGATGAATTGGGATCCGTTATCCATTACGATCTCATATGGTTGTCCGTGCCGACATATAATTTTTTTCCATACGAACATTTTTACTTGTTCGGCGTGGATTTCCTGGTAAACAGCTGCTTCGATCCACTTAGTGAAGTAATCGGTTACGACCAACACGCATTCGACTTGTTTGGGTCCTGATTTGACTAGTGGTCCGATTATATCCATCGACCACCTCATGAAAGGATATGGGGCTGAGATCGAAGAGAGCTCTTCGGCTGGTTGGTGTATTATGGAGGCATATTTTTGGCATTTCTCGCACTTCGTTGAGAGAGCTGCGCAGTCGGCGAGCATGGCCGGTCTGAAGTACCCTTGTCTTTTGATCTGTAATGCTAAAGCTCGGCCTCCAAAATGACTTCTGCAGGAGCCGCTGTGCACTTTATTCATGACTGTGTGGGTTTCTTTTACATGAATACAGGTTAGGCATGGTCCCGCGGCGCTTTTCTTGTATAGCTTGCCTTCGGCTATACAAAATCGAGCACTTTTTACTTTGAGTTTTCGTGCTTCCCACCTGTCGGGTGGCGTAGTTCGTGCTATATGTATTCAAGGATAGGAATTCTCCAATCCGGGATTTCAGCAGGTTGGTCGATGACCGGGTCCTGTTCAGTTCCTAGTGAATTGGGTGGGCTATCCGAGGAAGGCTCATCTTGGGAGTTATCCGAGAGCTCAGCCTCGTCTATGTCTGGACGGCTCGTTCGCGCTGTTGGCTCGTACCCGTTTGGTTATCGGGATTCGAGCTTATTTCCCGGGCTTGCTGACAACGTGTTGTTATTGCATTCACAGCTGCCTTAGAAGCTACGTCGATGCTTGGTTTTTCTATTCCTTCAACAAGAATGATTCGTTTGACCAAAGGGTCTGAGGTCGATGCCAGGGCTGCTAAGGCGTCAGCCGATGTGTTTTCTCCCCGTGGAATTCTGGTGAGCTCGAACTTGTCGAACTGCTTGGATAGTCCATGGGTGATTTTTAGGTAAGATACCATTCGTTTGTCCTTAGCTTCGTACTCACCGTGGAACTGGCTCGTGACTAGCTGAGATTCGCTGAATGCACTTACTTCTCTTGCTCCAATCCCTAGGGCGAATCTTAGACCGGCGAGGAGAGCTTCGTATTCTGCCTCGTTATTCGAGGCATTGAATCCGAGTCAGAAAGATTGATCTAATACTTCGCTGGTGAGTGAAATAAGTTTGATTCCGACTCCGGATGTTTGTTTGGAGGATGCCCCGTCGACGTGGAGGGTCCACGTCTTCCCATGGTTTGTTTTGCTTATAGCTTTGGGGGCCAGCTCGATGATGAAATCGGCGAGGACTTGTGCCTTGGCACATGTTTTGGTCATGTATTCTATGTCATATTTCCTGAGCTCGATTTCCCATTTGGTTAATCTTTTGGACTGACTGGGGCTGTATAGTATAGTCCGGATAGGGTGCGAGGTCATCACATGGATCGTGTGGGACTGGAAGTAAGGTCTGATCTTGCGGGCTGAAACTACCACGGCTAGGGCTAATTTCTCCATGGCTGGATATCGGGTCTTCGCGTCGACCAAAGTTTTGCTTACGTAGAAGATTGGCTTTTGCTCGTTCTGCTCTTCTCGGACCAGTACCCCGCTGACTGCTGCGGGTGATATTGCGATGTATAGGTAGAGAGGTTCCCCTTCAACTGGTTTTGCTAGTATAGGAGGTTATTGAGGTATGCTCTGAGCTATTGGAAGGTTTCTTCGCACTTTGCATCCCATCTGTTCCCTTTCAGGAGTTGGTAGAAAGGGAGGCACTTATCGGTTGATCGGGAGATGAAACGGTTTAGGGCCGCTATTCTTCCGGTCAATCTTTGCACCTCACGGGTTATTTTTGGTGATGCCATCTCTAAGAAAGTGGCGATCTGTTTTGGGTTTGCCTCGACTCCTCGTTCGGTTACTAGGTAACCTGAGAATTCTCCCGAGGGAACTCTGAATGAAAATTTTGTGGGGTTGAGTTTCATACCGTACTAGTTGAGTATGGCGAAACAATCCCTAAGGTGAGATACATGGTCATCCTGACGAGCTGATTTTAACAGCATATCGTCGATGTAGATTTCCATGATTTTTCCCAGCAGCTCGACGAACATCTTGTTCACTAGTCGTTGGTAGGTTGCACCGGCGTTTTTCAGTCCGAATGGCATTACTTTGTAGCAGTAAATACCTCGGTCAGTGATGAATGAAATTTTTTCTTGGTCATCTTGGTTCATCAGAATTTGATTATACCCGAAAAGAATCCATAAAGGACAGTAGTTGGTGACATGCGGTTGCCTCGACCAATTGGTCGATGTGCGGCATTGGGAAGCTGTCTTTTGGACAGGTCTTATTGAGGTCGGTGAAGTCGATGCAGACTTTCCACTTTCCATTTTTAAGTCGGGGTACTTCACCTCCCTAATAGAATCGACTTTGAGGAGGCGGTCGACCTCGTCGTTGACGGCCCTTGCCCTTTTGGGGACGAGCTTAAGTCTTTTTGTTTGACGGGTTTATTGGTGGGGTCCACGTTGAGCTCATGCAAAGTGACATCGATGCTTATACCTTGCATGTTTGAAATAGTCCATCCGAAGGTGTCAACATTTTCCTTCAGAAATTTGATTAGCTCGCTTTTGAGCGGATCTGTGAGGTGAGCTCCGACTCCCACGCTTTTTTCAGGGTGAGCATCGTCAATGCAGACCTGTGTGACTAGGTATTTCCGAGGTATGCCTTTGGAAGGGTTGTTATGCTCTGCTATCTGTAGTATGGATAGCTTGTTCCTTTTATATAATTGCTATTGGGGGATTGTTCGATCTGCTTATGCCCACCCAGGTAGCATATCCGGGATGGTACGGCTTTCATGGTGTACAACATGGCCTACCAAGTATTGCGTTGAATGAAGCTGGACAATCTACTACCACAAAATAGATGGATTTGTGGATGCCTTCAACGATCATTGGGAGCCGAACGGTTCCCAATGAGTAGGTGGTTTAGCCAGCAAAACCTGTCAGAAGTGTTGCGTGTCCCTCTAGTTCGGTTTGCTAAGACCCATTCATTTGAATGCATCATAGAAAAGCAGATCAACCAAAATACATGTGTCAATCATTACTCTCGACAATTCGTAGCCGCACACTTCGAGTCGGGTGACCAATGCATTGTCGTGTGGCTTGTTGAGGTCAAGGGTTTCATTTTCCCAGAAGGTGATCTCGTGATCGGGGCCTTGTAACGGGAGAGGTGGTGTATGCGAAGTTCTTGCCTTGAGTTGGTACGCTTTGATTGAGTTTACCGAATCTCGGCAAAACTTAGATCCTCCGAGGATAAAGTCTATTCGTTTAGCCGGGACTGAAATGGTGGTTTCTTTACAGATACTAGAAATTCTTATCAGAGGATTAGTTGGCTTTTTAGTTGCGTGAGGTGGTGTTATCGTTGATCGCACCGATCCTCCGCAAATTCTAAGCTCGCCAAATATGAGGTATATCCTCTTTTTGGAAGCTAGGGATGGTGAGCTCGGATTTTGTTCCTCAATTGACATTTTCCTTTTGCCTGAGATTGAATATTTTTTCTCGGGTCGGGTTTAGGTGCGAGGAGCTCTTCTTCGCTAAGTTCGATTTGCTTATTTTCGGAAGCTTGCTTTTCTGCTAGGATTCTAGCTAGAGTTCGGCATTTCTCGGTGGAGTGGCCCTTCTTTTGGTGATGGATACAGAACTTGGTGACATCGTAGTCCGCGTTCTTAGTTGGGTTCAGATTACTTATGGCATAAGATTGCTGGCCTTTTCCATATGACTCTTTTTATAGAATTTTTTGGGCGCTTGCTGCTCGGAGGGAGCAATTGCTGCTTTGTGTTGTTCGGCTAAAGCCGCGGTTTCTTCTTCGAGCAGAGCGTATGAGGAAGCGCGATGAAGTGCATCGTCTAGTGAACATCGTGCGGTGGATCGTAAGTTCCTCGCGGAACTTCGATGTGTACCAAAGGCCGTTTTTGAGTGCAGCTATGGTTACCTCCTTGTTCAGGTTGGCTATTTTTGCCTTGATTTCCTTGAACTTGGAGATGTAAGACCTTAGTGGTTCCGTTGAGCTTTGAACTAAGGTCCAGAGACTGGCTTCCGAGGTTTTTGCCTCTATGAAGACCGAGTATTGTTTGAGGAATATGTCGACAAGGTGGTCGAAACTGTCGATGGAGTTGCTATTCAAGCCGGCAAACCATTCCAGGACTGGTCCGACCGGATTTTCTGCGAAAAATATGCAGTATTCTGCAAAAAATCTGCAGTATTATCCATCTCGTTCTAACGGATCTGGGATCGGATTTTTGTGTTAGATGTATCTATTTTTTCCCTACAGACGGCGCCAAAATGTGGAAGCGGATTCCACACACAAATATTTGTATGTAAATCGGAGAAAGAACTATAGGACTAGATAATCTATATAAATCTGATAAACAATGAGATGAGTTTGACGAACTGGATTTGTATTAGATATGATCCAATACACAGAAAAATCTCAAGTGAGACGTGTTTATAGCTAGCTCGTAGAGCCGAATGTTACAATTGGATAATAAAAGATGGATCTCTTCCTTGAATGATCCTTCATATTTATAGACTTGTTAAGCTCGTTAGTCAGTTCCGCGTATCTCGCCCACGTGCCCAGAAGATCCACCTCATATCTCGCCACTCTGATCCGTTAAAGATAGCCTTTGACTCTTTCCTTGCCGAGGTGGCGAGCTGAGCCGTTCTTTGCTGAGATCGCAAGCTTGCCTGCTTAATTGATCTTCGATTGTTCTTGAATCTGCGTTTATCTGGACCTAAAATATAGATCCAGACTCGAGTTTTTGATGTTATTTTTAATTGGACTTTTATGGGTCGGATTTCGTGATAAATCTAGCTCAAACAATATTTTCAATAGAATAAATACAAGACATTTACATAAATAATCAAATACAATATGTGAATATTTAATTTCTGAATTTATTAGAAAAAACTAATAAATTTGTATAATTTGTTGTTTGGTTTATCCGGATAAATCCACTCTCGCATAACGTGGATCGGTTTTGTAAAAATTTCGATATACTAGACTAGATGTTATTCCCTGATACTTTTATAAGTATTAAATCATTTCCGTTTATATAATTTTGTAAAATATTTTTTTTATGATATATCAATTTATTTAATTATTTAATCCGTTATGATCATCTGGTTATAATATTATTGTTTAGGTCATAGCTTTTGATTGACCTCGAGTTAATCTTATTAATGTCAATCTTATCCGAGAGAACAATCATTGATGTATTTACCCTCCTAAGCGGCTTAATGAACAGTGTCTAGCTGTTAGCTGGTCACACAACTCCTATCCTATTTAAAAAATGCCAATTAGTAAATTAAAAATATGATTAACTAAGAGGAAGTGTATTCGAATAATATATAGTATGTAAGATAGATTGATATTGTTTCCTATAGTATTGAGATTGTTAAGCTGACATTCTCTTGTTTTCTTACATTTAATTTGATATAACTACATATATATTATAACATATAAAAAGTACTTATAGAGGTGGTTCAATTTGCTACTATAACTATAAAAAAACATAATATTTAGGGGTGTTATTAGGAGTAGAATTTTTAATGATTTTTAAAAATTTTAGATTCCACTGTTATTGATTTATAAATTATAACAATTTTGAAATCCACTATTATTGGTTTATAAATTCTAACAATTTTGAAGAAATTGTTATTCAAAAGTTTGTTTTTAATGATTTTATAATTCTAGCAAAATTCAGTATTATTGGAAAATTGATTCTTCACAAATTTACACATTAAATACAACTTTCACAATCTTAAGTATATACATGAGATTCTGAAAATTTTTACAATACAATTCTTTGATAAATTTGTTGAATACACAAAACTATTTCCAATCTTAACAAATCTCTCTACAAATTTAACAAATCTTTAAACTTTTAAAATCAACAAACTCTATCTAAATTCTATGTCAATAACTTCCTTAGTGTTTAGTTTTGGTTCGAGACATATTATTTGGAATATTCGTACTCAAGGATTCTAACTAATAGAATAAATCAAACTCAATTTGAATTAAATATTAAGTTGAATCTCTTCATTGCCAATACAAATTGTGAAAATCGATGGAAAAACAAATTGTGAAAACTAAATCATTATTAAAGAAATAAACACCTCCGGCGAATATAAAACAAAGGAAAAATGGGTTAAAAACACAATTGTTAACATAAGTTGGAAGTACAATTTATTCATCACCTCATATAAAACACAAATCACGAGAGAAAATAACATTTGAAAGATTGATAAAATAAAGAAGGAAAAAATGCAAAACATTCGACCTTGTCCCCATTCCACCATTGTATATGAATCAAACTCAACAACCATATATTACACATATAATCATATCATCTCCACACAAAAAAAAAAACGAAATCTCTTAAATCAGTTCCTCCCATACACACACACACATGTGTGTGTATGTATGAATAGATATTAAGCTTGATGGTCAGCCAATTTAGGAGAACAAACTGCAACCGCGTCGTCAACGGTGAGGAAGATATTTTTCTCTCCAATCTCTTCAGCGAACTTGGAGGCATGAAGCTTCTCAGTCACGACTGGTCCCGGATTTGCTAGAATCAACTGTTCAATTTCAGATCAAGTAATCTATCAGAATCGTTGACATTATCCCAATATGATCGCATACTAAGGAATATTACCAAGATCAGGATGTTATACCATTACTTAGGGATAGTATATTGTCAAGCATGGCCTCTATTTAGTATATTAATTGAATCATGTCACTTTAGTCGAAACAAAATAGTATTTCTTTTGTAAGATATATTTCAATTAACATTCTAATTAAGAAATAAATTATTAAATCCATCCAAAATTTTATTGTTATGTCCGAAATTTCTTTATTTATTAAATTCTAAAACAAAAATAATAATAAAAGTCTCCGTATTTTTGCTTATGACCGTTCTATATAAACCAAATCAAAATAATCAATTTTAATAACTTAGCTAATTGCAACCAATAAAAGTTACATTAAGTTAAACATTAAAATTACCTGGATTTCTTTTTTCTCTAGACTCTTGTGAAGTTCTTCGATGGAGTGGATACCACTGGTATCGATATCGGTGACCGCTGCTCACATATAAAACCATCAGTAAGTTTGTATCGTTGAAATATGTAATACGTCAACAATATAAGCTTATATAAATTACGTCGAAAAAATAATAATAATAAAATGGTCAAAGAAGATAATCAATAGAGCTATAGAAAATTATTCTTACGAGACATCTCAATAATCACAAACTTGATCGGCGGCATGCCCGATTCTTTAGCTTTTTCTTCCTCTTCTCGCAACCATCTTAATGACCTGTCACAAAATTTAAATAATTCCATGACTTCTACATACATACTATATTTAGTTATATCAACCTGAAGTCCTCCATCTCGTTTAATTTGCCTACCTACGAATTTAAGTTATTTGATATATACATTAGCTAGATCAGTTTTGTACGATATATTTACCTTTCTCGGACGTAGTTGGAGTTGGAAAAGTAGATGGCGGAGTCAACACGGATGATCAAGAATCCAGGAATCTTGGTAGCCTCCGGATACTGATGAGTGTTCCGGTACACATTAGTCCCCGGAAGCTTCCCTAGAATCGCGGTTCTTGGTCTCGTCACTTGCAGCAATATCTTCGCAAACGATATCACCACCTACATAAATAGTTTCACCCACAACCAAAAATAAATAATCTTGTTATATAGATAATAGTCTATTATTAATTTCACTCGATATATCTTACGGAGATCAAGAGACCGATCTCGACGGAGATGAAGACGACTCCAAAGAAAGCTCCCATGCAAGCCAAGAAGTCGAGTTTATCGATCTTCCAAATGAGAACGGCTGCGTCAATGTCGATAAGACCAAGGACCGCAGATATAATGATGGCCGCGAGGATGGCGTTTGGGGTATACTTGAAGAGAGGTGTAATGAACTCTAACGTTAGAGCTACCACTATGGCCATCACTATGTTTGAAACAGCGGTATGGCACCCCGCCATGTAGTTCACGGCAGACCGCGAAAATGAACCTGTAGTTTTCTTAAATATATGTTAGGAATCTCATTTCGCTAAGTATAAAGATTTCTTTGGTTTTGAATTGGAAACTCATAAAATTTAATAATATACGATATCATCCCACGCTTAACTTTTAAGTCGTTATGTTATCCAGATGATTGCTTATTTATTTACATGAGCCCTTAAGAATCGAAAATTTAAAAAAAAATTGTGAGTATACCGGTGGCAATGTAACAAGAAGTGAGTGAACCGACGACGTTCATAGTCCCCAATGCGATCATCTCTTTGTTGCCATCGATTTGATAGTCCTTCATTGCGGCAAATGTTCTTGCAATCGCTACGGCTTCCTGGAAAAGAAAAACAAGTTATCCCGATGAAATTTAGTGTATAAGAATAGAAAAGACTAATGATTCCTCACTTATTTATATGAGTGACTTACCGTTAGGGCAACCATGCCAGCAATGCCTCCAATGCGGATTCCTTCCGTCAAATATTTTCCGGAGAAGTAAATCTTACTAGCAGAAATCGGATTGATTCCTTTATCTATATGCTTCACCTACATAGTTTATATGATAAAATATTGAGAAATACCCTAAAGTAGTACCAAAAAATAGTTTTTTTTCCAAACTTACATACCAAATTTAAAATTCCGAAAATATAATAAATTATTGTGGGAAAAATATTGTACTAAATAAATCACAAACAAAATTGTACTAAATAAGTCATTTTGATATTGAATGTGTGATATGTTTAGAAATTAAAAATTAATGATGGTATTTTTGGAGTAAAAATTTAAAGTGTGGTGTTTTTAAGTTAACTTACAATTTGGACTCCTTGTTTGTCAGCTCGAGTTATGAAGACAAAGAAGGTGGAGACAATGACGGAAATAAGAGGAGCAATTGCCGGAACCCAAAAGAGTTTCTTGTTCTTTTTCCCCTGTAATCAAACTTCATATTAGAAATGAAGATAACAAAGATTAAAAAAATACAATAAAGATTAAAAAAAAAAAAAAAGGTTACAATGTATTTGGCGACGAGAATGAAGGTCAAGAAACTGGCGCCAATGACTATAGTCTGCCAATTCCACTGGAAGAGTCATGAAGAAAAAAAAGCGTATAAGATATCAATTTGTATTAAGGCAGATGATAAAAAAAAATTGTATTAAAAGGTACCCCATGACGAGCTGCCTTGAATACAGATTCCATGACAGAAACAATATCAGTTTTCTTGGTGAAGTTTTTGATGCCAAGAAAGCCCTTAAGCTGTTGGAGAGCGATTGTGATGGCTGCTCCTCCCATGAACCCAACCACCGCGGCATGAGACAGAAAGTCTATCAAGAATCCCAACCGGAGAAAACCGAGGCCGGCTTCGAAAATGCCGGCAAAGAAAGTGGCGGTGAAGGCAAGGCGGAGATATTCCGCGGGCTCCTCAACAGGATCGATCACGGCCCGGCACAAAGTACCTAGAAGAAGAGACACCACAGCCACTGGTCCTATCGCAATATCTCTAGAACTCCCCATACCCGCGTACACCAATGGTGGCACGAAACTCGAGTCTGCACACAAAACCATGCATTCACTTATAAGTACAAAAGAGGAAAAGAAATTATCTACGTTTGTGGGTCCGATAACAAGTTTTATCAAAGGCTGGTTCATGGCCTAGGGATCAGAACTTTCCCCATAACCCGAAAAAAGGAAATTATTGTTGAAGACTCACAAAGTCCATATTTTGGATCCAAATTCGCGAGCTTTGCATATCCGATATCCTATCATCATCCATGAACCATAAATGAGATATAAATAGGGGTCGGAATATAAAAGGAAAGAAATGAAACGTGAAATGTTATTAAAAAAAAAAGTCTTGATTTTGTGAACCTGAGGGATACAAAGACTAGCAATGGTGAGACCAGCAATGACATCACCTCTAAGTTTGCGAAGATTGTACTCTCTGGCCCAGCCAACGATCGGGAAGACAGCCTGGACCCCGAGCAACACCTTCTTAGATGCGGTTTGGTCCTTGAAATCTCTAAGAGGTGCATCGTGGAAGAACATTTCTTGAACCCTCGACTTGAACTCCTTAAGCAAACCCTCCTTCGGAGGAAGTGCAACTCTGTGACGAACGGACCCATCTCCGTCCGGCGGATTAGTATTAGCCATGCTCGTTGGAAATTAGTTGCCTGCAATAAAGTTTATTTAGCGAAGAAGAAATGTGTAATTTCGTATTGTGTTAATAAGATTTAGCATTAACCTTAGACGAGGGATATTGTAGATTTGCTTGAGGTGTTTGGAGTGTTGCTACGTTGTTTATATAAGTTGTCAAATATCTGGAGGTCAACTCTCAAGATCACAGCTTGATTTTCATTTTTATTGTAAGAAAAAACATATATGCTACACATTTTGATAAATTCAGCGAATGCCAACATATTTTTATTCATAAAAAAAAATGATTATAGTATTTGAGGTGTATATAAATTAATATGATATTGGGAAGGATTAAAGAGCAAAAGGTTGACTTTGGCAATTTCTGCGGTGTGAAGATAAACACCATAAATATTTAATTACTAAAATCAAAATTCTAGTTAAAAACATTTGTTCAAAAGAAGTATTTTCAGTTCATAGTTTTTAAAAAAAAAAAAAATTGTGGAAGTTTCCAACTTTTGTTGAAATTTTTTTGTTCGTAGAAATAGTAAATATTGAAAGTAAATTTTGTTTATGTCATGACATGTAAATATTAGGCCGGCAAAATTTCCCGCATCAACACTAACTAGAGGCGCAACTAAAAGTGTATCCGCCTTTGGCTCATGCATATGAAAAACTATTAAATCCATAGTGTAACCATTATCATGCACATTTAATGTCATTGCACATAAGATATTATTGCTACATTTCGCCGAATCTTTTTTTTTTGGTCGAAACATTTCGCCGAATCTAGTAGACACGTATGTAAATACTAATGGCGAACCTAGAAAATATTTTTACCGGAGTCAAATATATTTTAATATATTTAATTAGTTAAAAAAACATATTACTGGTGTCATAAGATTCCCTTGAACTCAATTTTATGGGTGCAATCCAAAGCATTTTAACCAGTTCACTAGTAAATTAAGGCTTCCACATCTAATTTACATTATTTTACCGGTATCAAGTGACACCCCTTCTCCAAACGTGGGTTCACCACTGATTTATACCGTGCATTAGGTTTGTGTACTAGTCGAAGGGTAACCTTTTTGAATTTTACAGACTAAAGATTATGTTAATGATAATAGCTGACCGAGAACTAAGAACATGGAATCTAGACCCAGAAATATATTTCTATAAATACCTTTTTATTGTAGAACATAAAGAGGATATAAAGAAGAATGATATCATAAAATCATCTTAATCATATTTGACTCCTATATACACTCCTTTGTAGATAATGAATGAGTATGAGCCTTCAAGCTGGCCAAAACCATAAGAGAAGAGTATGAATTTCAGCCATGCACCTACTACTCCCCCCCCCCCCCCAACACCCCAACTAGCTAAAGCATTTGTTACATCAATGTAATACAGAACCACATAAGCAGTTTACTTAGCCTATCAAGAGAATGAAGAAGAGAATAGTTCCTTAGAAACCAAAAAAAAACCAAATAGTGGAATAGGGGAAGACATCAAATGAAGACCACTTTTAAATGGCAAAGATGCTAGCATAGTTTGAGACCAAGTTGCTTCGTATGCCAGGAATGGCGGTGTCCAAAAAGTCGATTCCTATTCTTTTTGACTAGCGCAAAGAGGCCCAACTTGATCTCGAAATTCTACTGCGAAGGTGGTGGTTGGATTATGGCGCGATCCTGAAAATCATATGGAGTCTCATACTTTTCTATAGTGAGGGGAGTTGGATGTGGTCTCTGGTTATTAGCGGGTCCTTGTGCCACTCTGGCGTTTATATGAATATGTTGAGTGACACCGGCAACTAGAGGAATATGAACATTCCCACCTTGGTGATGCAATGTTTTTTTATTCAAATTTTTTAAAATTACCTAATTAAACCCTCAAGTGCAAGGGATATCAGAATAGTAATTAAGAGTCGATGAGATTGCATAGTATCACTAGATATGCAAGAAACTTAAAAACTGAGCTAGATGATGTTTTGGGTTTTTCAAAGTCCTAACTAAAAATTTAAGTGAAACAAACGAAATGAAAATGCAATTTAACTAAACAAGATGATATGACTAAACAAAATGCAAGACAATATCAAAATAACCAAAGCAAAGATCAAATGAAGACAATATGAAATCCACCAAAGAAGATTATGGAACATAGGCTAAGGTAATTGACTTTGGGTATATTATCTATTGGGTAGTGGTGCTAGGCTATAAATCAATTCGTTTTATAAAGCAAGGATCACTAATCCATTTATATGGCACTAATCCTTTTTTATTCCCTAATCATCAAAAACTTTCATTTGCAATTATGGAACCAAGAAGCATTAATTATAAGTCCCTAAACTCACAAATCACCTTAATCATCAAGTGTCAATTGGCTAAAATGCTAAATGCTCATTTGAAATTCTCTTAGGCATTTTTACAAACACCTTCCAGGCACAAAAAAATCATATTCTAGAATTTAATTATCTACTTCAATTCTAACTTTAAATGCATCTCAAATGAAGGAATATACATAAACTAAGTCTAATACACCCTAACCCATCTTCTAATCACTGTAATCTTTCTAGCCTATAATCCATAAGATCACTACTCGCACATGATAAATGCAAAAACAAAAGCTATTAAGGAAATATACATAATTAAGAAGATAGGATGAAAATATGAAGATAAACTTCAATAGATCATCAAAAGATCCAAGGATCAATGTTAAGAACCAAAATAAAGCTTTCTAAAACATAACATAGGGTTTTAATGTGCTAAAACTATATAAATAGCAAATGGAAAACGAACCGGGTCGATCCGGAACAAGCCGGATCGGACCCAAACATTTTAGGAGAAATGCAGTCTTCATTGGGGGCTTTGATCCCTCTTTTGGTCGATCAAATTTGTCTTCAGGATAACAAACAAAATCCGTCGAATTGTGTCAATCTGATTGATGCTTTTGATCCCTCTTTTGGTAGCTCGCTGAGACGTGCATCAGTTAGATTAGTGCTTTTGATCCCTTTTTGGTAGCTCACGATGATGCAGTAAAATCTCCTCATGTGTAAATATGATTTAACAAATTGATCCCTTTTTTGCCGGATAAAACTTTCTTCTTTCTCAATGTTGATGTTTCTTCAGTCTTTCTCCAAGTTTCATCCTCATGCCAAGCCTCCAAAGGTATCCTAACTTCAAAGTATTTGAAAAGACTCAAAAACACCATGCAAATGCAAAAAATCTTCCTAGAACTCTAAAATGTGTCTGATATACAAATTGGGATAAAAATGCATGGAAAAATATACCTCTAAATTATATAAATAGTGATCAAAACCAATGCAAAACAATGCTAAGATCAAGTGAAATACCCAAATATCACTTGGTCATCAAACTGATTTACAATATCATGTTGAAACTAAACATTCCAGTTTAATATTTTTTGATCCATCTCAATTCTTCTAAATTTCAAAAACTCAACATTCCGATTTTATATGATTCATAAATTAATATATGCCTAATCATAAACGATCATTTATTTGAATTCAAAAAGTTAAACAAATATTAAGTTCGGGTTTGATCAATTCACAATTTATCATAACATCAACTTTCATTAGTTAGGAAAAATTGCTCATATAGGTTACTTCAAGCATTTAAACAAACACTTCTAACGTGTTAAATTACCTTGAATCTTGGATCTAAAATTAGGCGATCAATCAAATTTTAGAACTAAGAAATACCTATATGTTTATAAATCCTTGAATCAACATCATAAATCTATCAACCCTAAAATCCCTTGGAAAACACTAAACTCTAATTGGAAAATTACTCACACAGGAATAAAATGAAAAACACAAGAATAAATAATTGAAAACGTAATTAAATTGATAAAAGTAAATAAGAAGATTGAGAAATCTTCTCCAAAGTAGTATGGTTCATATATCTTCTCCATAAATCTCTCGATAGCAAAAACAATGTCTAGATATGAAAGGAATGAACATAAGTCTCTGTAGACCGAGCATATGGTATTGAAACTATAGAAATCGAAGCAGGTCAAGTTTGGAGTGAAACGAGTTAATTTTGGACCAAAACTATTCCTGTATGAGTGCACTGTTTGGTTTGGTATATGGACCGGTCAGCCTGGTCTTCTCAGGCAAAATTCTCGCGTATGGTAAACAAATTGGCCATAGTGATTTGTCACTCAACTGGCATGACTTTCAATCCAATCGTTGGAAAGACCTTAAACAACTTCTAAATAAAGACTGACTCTATTCTTTATCATGTGTCCAAATTTAAGCTCGATTCATCGTTAGGATACCTTTCAGTAAATGCAATTTACTATGCCTCTACATGATCCTGCATTTATTTGTATGACCCAAGCTGAACAAACTAACCTAAAAATGTTTTCTTTCTAATCCAACGTGAAACCTGAAACAATTCGATAAATGACTAAATTACTCTAAAAATACATTTGGAATCATTAGAAGACACAATACAAAGAGTTAGAAACCATAAAAACGCAACTCATCATATATACTAGTTAAAAAAGTGATATTTTTTTGTCGTCTACAACACACAAATAAATCTGGGTTGTGGCATAACTGTAACACCAGTTTAAACCATTAAGCAAAAGCCCATAAAAATATAGATTGATATATGCGTCACATTTCTCTCTAAAACAATGTCCAAAATTTTTGTAATAGATTGCGGTTTTTAGTACAAATTAAATGGTGTGGTCCAGAGGTTGAAAATTCACTCCCACTGCTTTTTTTAGCAGAGTTTGAGTTCTCTCATTGCGATTTTAATCATCAATGGCCACCCATAGCGAATGGCAAAAAAATCTGGATTTTTATTGGTTTTGGAGGATTAATCCGTGTCTTGGTCTAGAATTCTCTTAGTTAACAAAAAAAAAAAATAGTACAGTACAAACTAGCTACTTTTTTAGGTTAGTTTTTTACTCTTTGGACAAATCCTTTTCAAATTCAAAGTTCATCAAGTTTTTTTACCCTATATGTATTTTAGGGTTTATTTGTTAGTTAGAATAATGTAAATAACTAATTTATGAATAAGTGGAAATCAATGTTTTGCACTGTTTGACCAAAATGTATTTTGTACTCGCGCATAACCTTTACTATTTGTTAAATATTGTATGACCAGATAAAACGTGTTATTAAGTAAAATAACACTCTTGAATCAGTGAATATATACCAACAACGTAGCATCAAATAAAAATTTGTGCAATAATGTAAATTAATTTGTCATCAAATAAAATAACGTTATTTGTTTAAACATGCGAAAAACTCTTAATTATTTGAGAGATTATAGGTTGTACGCAATCTGACGCTAAAATTATTTGTAAAGAAAAATTAAGATTATTTTACAAATTTATGTAAATTATTTAGTGCATATATATTTTTTAAATCTAAATTGTTTGGAGGAACTTTTTAAAAATAGAAAGTTAATCTTAAACAGAAAGTCAAAGGAGTAGTACAATTACAACTGTTTTGTCGTCTACTGCTGTCATCCCAATAAATGAACAAACACAAGTGGTGCTCGTAGATTAGTTTCTCTCTTACGCCGTCCAGATTCATTGTGTCGTTTCTAGGAACATAACAAATTCAACTATTTATAACAAACAGGTATATAAACTATAATTAAGAGATTTCTATTGTTTTAAAATCAGTACCTATGTTTCAACGTAAATATAATATTTGAGTTTTAGAAAATGATAGCATTTGCGGTGAAAAGTCCATAGACATCTATGACACTCATGCTAAAAATTATGCGAATGATCGAAAAGCGAAAAAAAAATGGCAAAAGACATTGTTTGGTAGTTCGGTTCTACAATGTATAGATTACAATCCATGTTATAATATGTTCTTTGGTAAAAAAAAATTCTATTCGAGATAAATGGAATAGTTAAATTTTTGTACAATATGAAAGAGGTTCTCAATGAATGTTGAAATTATTTTATTTTATTTTTTTGTTAAAAGTCTTTCAATTTAAAACATAAGAAATATAAAAATTGTGGGGCTTAACCCATTACATGACCCGAACCGAAATTAGATAGTAGAACCTAACCGAACCAGATTGTTGTAACCAGAAAATAATTGGGCTCGTTGGAGGAAACTCATGTAGTTACAATAATAGCCCCAACCACCAGAGTAAATGCTAGGGGGATCGAGAGCTGAGATTTGTTTGGAGATTTGATGAGACTAGGGTTTCACCATCAAGGAGAAGACTCAGTTGTGTTGGGTTAGATAATCGGAAAACCAAGCCTGAAGAAGGGCAGAGGCAAATCAAGGCCGAGAATCTCTAAGACTGCTTGCTCTGTTTCTGACACTACAAAAAAATAGAGCATGAGTGACTCCCTAAACGGTCTCAAAATGGTCCCAAAATGGTCAATAATCTGCAATAAGCGACTGATTTGAGACTAAAGTAATCGCTAAATTTTGGTCGCTAATTGAAACAGTCGCGTATTACAGACTATTTTGTGACTACTAAATTTAGTCGTAAATAAGCGACCGCTTTGAGACAACATTTAGTAGTCGTATATTAAAGACTAAATAGTGATAGATGCTGGTAGTCATATTTATGAGACTAATTTGTCTTTGTAGTCGTAGATGTGCGACTTTTTTGAGACTGATAAGTTAGAGACTAATTAGCAACTTGTTTGCAACCACTTAATTAATATATATATATATATATATATATATATTATTTTTATTTTATTTTTTTCAAATTTGAAAAACTGAAATTAAAAAAAAAAATGAATGTTGAAACTTTTAACACAAAAGATACATCACATATAAGATCCATAACTTATGTTCCATAGTACTACAAACATGGAATAAAATATAACATAAGTTCATGTTCTAACACAAAAAGCATTTAAATGAAGGGAGAGGATGATGTTTATAAAGTGAACAAGTCCAGGTTACAAACAGAAGAAACCTTGAAAATGGCAGCCAGAGCTTCCATCACACCAAGCAAACGAAAGTGGTTCATGACACTATCTTCCTTAGAAGATAAAATGTCATGTGTCCATTAAAAAAAGCTGAAACGGAAATGCCACAATAGAACAAATAAAAGTAAGTTCATCCATTCAAGCTGAGTAATTCGTACATGTTACAAAGGTAAAGAGCAGTTTATAAACAATCTTATTGGAGTAGTCAAGCGTTCACAGTTTTAGCACAATGGAATGGATTGTGACTTTATTTATCCAATGATGAAATAATCGAAGATAAGGAAGAAAATTCTCTCACCTCTGGCAACATTTTTATGCAGTGATCATGCCCAAAAGTTTGAGACTTGATCTTCTGCCACTTGCAGACTATACTCTCTGCAAATGACTCTGCTGGAATATTGCTTGGGGTAGCTACGAAAAGATCAACCTACGATACAAGGATATAATATAGAATGAGAAACCAAAGTAAATCATGATAAAAATAAAATAAGAAAGGATCTGAATTGTACACCTGCTCAGCTGCCGTCATCCGTGAAAATGCCCCCAACAACAGCTGATGCTCCACCTCCTCCGACAGAACATAAGATATTGCGTACACCACTTAAACCATCTAGTATTTCTCTGCGTAGTCATCACCAAGTTTGTAAAACAAGAAGCTCCAAGACATAACGTGGAGTGATCTCTTCCAAAATCTCGTCAATTTGTGCAAGTAAATCTGGTGCAAGGCTGCTTGCTCCTTCCTCCTACACAAGACTCGAGATCAAAGTATCAAATCAAGAGAGCTCTTACAAAGCCCATCCAAGAGAGCGTTCAATTCAACAGACTATCCTAAAATAAGTCAAATTACCTGCAAAAACTTCAGAGCTTCCTCAACGAACTCATAACCGGTAAAAAAATCAGGTGGATCCAGTGCCATGGCATCCCTAGAGATGTCCACAAACGCAAGCGCCATAACTAAAACCACATCTTGCTTGAGCGACTTGGGCAACGTCTCCTTAAGCAGGGCTTCACCAACCCGAAGGACGACTTCAGTCTCACCAGCTTCTTACAATACGCAGAGAGCTCCAGGAACCTTCATGTTTTTCTAGTAGACATCCACACAAAACAAAACATGATAAAGTTGTTTTCTTTCTCCACTTAAAGAATCGAATGAAGAGAAAAATCTGAATTAAAAAAATTACCTTTTCCCAAGGAACCTCAGTGATGACAGTACCTTCCTCGTCATCAAGAAGACCCTTGTTGTACTCTCTTCTAGAGCGAGGATTCGACAGAGTTTCACAAGCAGATTGAAGAATCTGTCTTCGGCTGATTAAAGCTTTGTCATTGAAGTCGAATTGAGGAGGTTTCGAAACCTTAGCTTCGAATGCTCTTCTGATTCCATCAGTTAAGAAATGCATATGGGCTCCCAACACCTAGAGATTTCCAAAATGGCATGAATCAGATGATAAACTCAATTAGAAAGAATAAGAAGAAGAAATGCAAACGAAGATTGAGCCGAGAAGTAAAAGAACAGCAAGTCAACTATGCCTCTAGCCACAGCCGTAATAGAGCCAAGACGACACTGCACCATACGCACAGACCCGAGACCATCGTTAACCAAGAGCCCCAAAACCTCGCCGACCCTAGCCATCGGAATCTCATCTTACAAAACCACCGAAACCGAAATCTCCGATTGCAGATCTACACCCAACCAGAGGCTCTCGGAGATGCAGGCAAAGGCATATGGAGCTCCGAAGAACCAGCGGAGGCGAGCGGTGGAGGCGGAGGGATTTTGGTTGCGATGGATTTGGATTTCAGGCGGGTTTGAGATGTGGGAGAGGGAGGAGGCTTAGGTGAGGTTTGCTTTTTCTTGGCCATCGTTTTAACTCCGGCGACGAAGGCCAGGACCGACACCGGTGATCTAGATCTGAGAAGCATGGGTCTCAAGAAGGAGAGCTTTTTTTTTTTTTTTTGGTTGATATTTGTTTTTTTTTTTTGTCGAATGTTGATATTTGTTTAGCAGAGTCTCAGATTAGTTTTGGAAAAAAATAAAAAGAGTCTCATATTAGTTGCAAATTAATTTTTGGTGGAATAAATACCCGCCTAAAATTTCACCAAAAGCCGAAAATTTTCAGAAAAATTTATATATTAACAAAGTAGTTCAAATCAAGTTAGTAGCAAATTAGACGCAAATAGGAGATCACAGTAGCAAAGTAGTCACAAAATGTAACTGTTTTGTGACATGTTGTATGAGTCACAAATCTAAACCCTAAATCCTAAACATTTAGAGCCAAAAAATTGATACACATGCTTAACCAATCAGTCTTTTTATATTTCTTAAGTGTATGCTTTAGTATATAGTGTTAACTAATACTAATTAAGTAAATTTTGAAAAAAAATTAAACTTTAACAAACATTAGATTGAAAACACATGTAGTTTATGTTAAGACATGTCATGGATGATACAAAGATTATTTCATCAAATTGAAAGTTAAAAGTTTTCACTATTATATAATATATGTAGTGTAAGAAGTAGTTAAAATCTATGTAGATACTTAAAACTAATCTATTTACCATTATCTTTTGTTGAATTTAAAAAATTATACGGATAAATTGGTAATCGGAAGCAAAGCAGTCACACTTTCAAATTACCGTCGCGAATTAGTCACAAATTAGTTGCAATTTTGGGACTATTTTGCTACTACGTTTTCTGACTAATACAAGAGTAGCAAATTTGGGATTATTTTGCTACTACGTTTTCTGATAAAAGTAGCAAAGTAGTCACAAAATGTAACTGTTTTGTGACATTATTTTGTGAGTCACAAATCTATACCCTAAACCCTAACCATTTAGAGCAAAAAACTGATACATGCCTTTGCAATCAATCTTTGTTCTATTTCTTAAGTATATGTTTAAGTATATAGACTAAACTAATACTAATTAAATACAATTTTGAAAAATATCCATCTTGAACAAACATTAGATTGAAAGCTTTTGTAATATATCTAAAAACATGTTATGTAAGATGCAACAATAGTTCACCAAAATAAAAGTTCAAAGTTCTCACTATTATATATATATTTATTGTTAAAAGTTATTCAAATCAGTCTACATACTTAAAACTAATCTTTTTACAACTTTTTTTTGTTGAATTTCCAAAAATCATACGGATGAGTTGGTAAACGGTAGCAAAATATTCACAATTTTTGGACTAATTTGCAACTACATTTACTGACTAAAAATAGAGTCGCAAAAGAGTCTCACTTTGCGAGTCTTTTGCGACTACATTTAAACAGTCAAATAATAGTCTCCATTCAGTCGCTAATTTAGAACTACTAAACGACTGAACAATTCGGTCGTAAATATACGACTGATTTGCTGCTCTATCTTCCGTAGTCGTTCATTAGTCGTAAAGTGGTCCCAAAACAGTCGCAAAATTTTGCGACCGAAAAAACAGTCACAAAAAGTAGTCACTCATCAGCTGTTTTCTTGTAGTGTGATTTGAAGATCAATTTGCTTTTGAAGAACTTGGACAGGCTTCTCCACATTCTTGTGAAGACGATGATTCCGTTCAGTCCAAAGATGATAAATAGCCGACTGCTAGACAAGGAGGAGCATAGATCGCTTGATGTCCTTAGTTGGCAGAGAGTGGAGGTATAGGAGTAATTGTTCCCATTGCCTTATCGGAGTGACAGAGCATCATCCTTGCAGTCCAGCCCATAGGACCCAGCTGTAAGAACATTCGAAGAAGAGGTGATTCCTAGATTCAAGAAGACATTTGCACAGAACACACAATGGATCAACCTGAAGTCCCCAGTTTAAGAGACAATCTCTAGTGGGGTATCTATTGAGGATAAATAACCAAGCCAAAAACTACTGCCTAGGAATCCCTGCAGAGTGCCAGACTTCCTTGTTCCATGTAACCTTAGGACCATGTTTCTTGATTAGTTGATAGATCTGTCCAGTTTGGTATGTCTCTTGATTCACATCATTGATACACCAATTGTAATTGTCTTTCCTGTCAGAGATTTGGATAGTAGAGAGATAGGTCTGAACATTAACCTGACCTTCGGATCTAGCTGGAGGAAGAGCCCACTGTCCATCAAGCCATAAGTCTGAGAGAGTTGTATTCTGCCTAATACCATAACTCAGTGAAGCATCAAAACCCAGGTACTTATCCAACATGTCATAAGGTGACCAATTATGTGTCTAAAACCTTGTATTAGAGCCATTCCCCACAGTTACTTTTATCCAAGGGAAAACCACATCTCTGAACTTTAACACTTTGTTAGAGAACCACGATTGACTCTATTTCTTTTTGGTATTGATAACCCAGTAGTTGTTTAAATCACCCTCAAGCACCTCCTTAATGTACCAATTTTCCCAGATAGATTGCCCTCTGAAGAATAGGATCCAACAAAGTTTCATGATGCAAGCTGTGGGAGTCGAAATCAACACAATTAGAATTTGTCGGAGGTTTGTTAAGGGGGATGAAATTTCTGCGGATGAACCATGAACGGAGAGATCCAAAGATGGTTTTTATTAAGCTGTGTCGAAAAGCTTTTGTACAAGAATTTCAGAGCAAAAAAGTCTAGGGTTTTTTGCAAAGTAAATTCCGGATCCCTTTTTCAAGGGATGTACATAGATATATATATTCGTTCCCGTTGGCTAGGTCAATCCCAAAGGGATTAGGAAAACTTCTTAATCTTTCGGGATTTCCGTTTTAGCAAGTCGGCTTGGCTTCGTGGGCCTTTGACCCATCGCGGGCCGAAGATGGGCTTGTCGTCCTCGTATAAAAATGACTTCGGCCGCGTTGTCTTCTAGCTTCGTATAGAAATGACTTCGGCCGCGTCGTCTTCTAGCTTCGTGTAGAATTGACCTTGGAAAGACAGCTCCGTATGGGAATGACTTCGGCCAGGACTGTCTTCGGCAGCTTTGACTTCGGCCAGATAGTTTCGTATAGAAATCGACTTCGGCCGAAACGAGCTCGTATCATGCCTAAGTGGATTCGTATCATGGCCGAAGTGCCGAAGTGAGCTCGGTGGCCGAAGTGGAGCGTGGCCGAAGTGGAGGCTTGCCGAAGTGGGCGTGGCCGAAGTGGAGCATGGCCGAAGTGGGCATGGCCGAAGTGGGCTGCCGTGTGTGCCGAAGTGGCATTGCCGATGTCACGGGTCCTTGCCGAAGTGACATTGCCAAAGCCGTGGGTCCTTGCCGAAGTGACATTGCCGAAGCCATGGATCCTTGCCGAAGTGATATTGCCGAAGCCATGGGTCCTTGCCGAAGTGACATTGCCGAAGCCACGGGTCTTTGCTGAAGTGACATTGCCGAAGCCATGGGTCCTTGCCAAAGCCACGGGTCCTTGCCAAAGTGACATTGCCGAAGCCGTGGGTCCTTGCCGAAGCCACGGGTCCTTGCCGAAGTGACATTGCCGAAGCCGTGGGTCTTTGCCAAAGCCACGGGTCCTTGCCGAAGTGACATTGTCGAAGCCGTGGGTCTTTGCCGAAGTGACATTGCCGAAGCCATGGGTCCTTGCCGAAGCCACGGGTCCTTGCCGAAGTGACATTGCCGAAGCCATGGGTCCTTGCCGAAGCCACGGGTCCTTGCCGAAGTGACATTGCCGAAGCCGTGGGTCCTTGCCGAAGCCACGGGTCCTTGCCGAAGTGACATTGCCGAAGCCGTGGGTCTTTGCCGAAGTGACATTGCCGAAGCCATGGGTCCTTGCCGAAGCCACGGGTCCTTGCCGATGTGACCATGCCCCAAGGCTTGCCTAAGTGAAGACAAAGCTTTGCCGATGTGAGCCAAAGCTTGCCTAAGCGGAGACACGGCTTGCCTAAGTCTCTCCTTCCTTTGCCGAAGTCTCCCTGCCGAAGTGAGCCAAAGCTTTGCCGATGTGAGTCAAAGCTTGCCTAAGTGGAGACAAAGCTTTGCCTAAGTGAAGACAAGGCTTGCCTAAGTGAAGACAAAGCTTTGCCGATGTGAGCCAAAGCTTGCCTAAGTGGAGACTTGCCGAAGGCAGGGCCATGCCGAAGTGGAGGCTTGCTGAAGCCAGGCTGTGCCGAAGCCAGGCTTGCCGAAGCCAGGCTTGCCAAAGCCAGGCTTGCCGAAGCCAGGCTTGCCGAAGCCAGGCTTGCCGAAGCCAGGCTTGCCGAAGCCAGGCTGTGCCGAAACCAGGCTGTACCGAAGCCAGGCTTGCCGAAGCCAGGCTGTGCCGAAGTGGAGACTTGCCGAAGCCAGGGCCGTGCCGAAGTGGAGGCTTGCCGAAGCCAGGCTATGCCGAAGCCAGGCTGTGCCGAAACCAGGCTTGCCGAAGCCAGGCGGTGCCGAAGCCAGGTTGTGCCGAAGTGGAGACTTGCCGAAGCCAGGGCCATGCCGAAGTAGAGGCTTGCCGAAGCCAGGCTGCGTCGAAGCCAGGCTTACCGAAGCCAGGCTGTGCCGAAGCCAGGCTTGCCGAAGTGAGCTAGGCTTGCCGAAGTCTCCAGCGCCGAAGTCTCCCTTGCCGAAGTCTCCAACGCCGAAGCGGCTAAGCCTGCCGAAGTGGCTAGGCTTTCCAGTGCCGAAGTCCTCCTTGCCGAAGTCTCCAGTGCCGAAGTGGCTATGCTTGCCGAAGTGGCTATGCTTGCCGAAGTGGCTATGCTTGCCGAAGTCTCCTTTGCCGAAATGGCTAGGCTTTCCAATGCCGAAGTCCTCCTTGCCGAAGTCTCCAGTGCCGAAGTGGCTATGCTTGCCGAAGTCTCCTTTGCCGAAATGGCTAGGCTTGCCGAAGTCTCCTTTGTCGAAGTGTTCTAGGCCTGCCGAAGTCTCTTTTGCCGAAGCCTCCATGCCGAAGCGACGCTTCCTTCAAGGTTTGCCTAAGTGGAGACAAGACTTGCCTAAGTGGAGACAAAACTTGCCTAAGCCTCCTTCTTTGCCGAAATGAAGCTTCCTTGGCCGAAACTGGAGCTGCTTTGGCTAGAATGGCCTCTCTTGTGCTTAAGTGGGCTTGCACAGGACTGACTTAGGCGTAATTCCGGCCTTGTCCGATTCTTCGTATCTTCACACTTAGCCATGTTCCCATTGATCACAGCTGGGTGGGTTTTGACCCCAACACAAGCTTTATTCCAGGAAACTAGTTACCTCATACCTAGCCCACCTTCATCCTTAGAGACAGTAATAGAACCCAAGCCACTCGAGCATAATGATGAGTCTCTTTCCATAGAAATTCTCCACACATGGAGTTAACGATTTCAATACATCTCTTTGGCGGGATAAAGGAACTAGACCAGAAGTTGGTTATTCCAGAGATGACAGAGGATAGAAGTTGCCTTCTACTAGCAGAAGAGAGTGACCTTGTAGTCCAGGTGGACAATCTACCTTTGATCTTTTGTAGCAAAGGATCACAATTAACCAGATTCAGGTTCATGGTACAGAGGGGTACTCCTAAATACCTCACAAGGAGTGATGCATGAGTGACACCCGTGGAGGTGCTTATCAGAGTAGATTCTGCAGGGGAAAGCTCTGAGGAGAAGAAACAAGTTTTATGTATGCTTATGGCCAGACCAGATTTATCTTTTAAGTCCTGAAAAATTCCAAGAATTTCCTCCACAGTAGACAGATTACCCTCCACAAAGATAAGAAGATCATCGGCAAAGCATAAGTGAGTTAACTTAGCCTCTTTGCACTTGAAATGGTAATTAATTCTTCCATCCTCTGCTGCTTTGTTTAGAATTAGTGATAAGTAGTTCATGGCTAGCATAAATAAGTAGGGTGACAAAGGATCTCTCTGTCTCAAACCCTTTTTCCCTTGAAATAACCATTTACCATACCATTATAACCCACTGAGAACCCTGTATGGCATATACAAGCCTGTAGCCATCGTAGATAGGTTTCTGGAACTTGTATACTTCTGAGTAAACACAGAATAAATTCTCATCTAACCGTGTCAAAGGCCATATAGCAATATCTACTTTTATAGCAATCCTCTTAGGATACTTGTTCTTGTGATACCCTTGAACTATTTCTGAGGCTAAGGTAGTGTTCTCAACAAGAAGCCTATCTTTCACAAAGGCAGTTTGATTTGGCACAATGAACTCAGGCAGTATAGGTTTTAGCCTTCTTACTAGTAACTTTGAGATCAATTTGTAGATTGTGTTGCAGCAAGATATGGGCCTATAGTCTGATACTGAAGAAGCACCAGGTCTTTTAGGCACCAAAGCTAGAATTATGGCATTGGTTGCAAGAGGTAGAAAAATAGTAAAGAAAAACCTTAAGATCCCCTTAAGAAGCTCATTTCCAACAACATGCCATACTGCTTTGTAGAAACATGATGTTAGCCCATCCGGACCAGCCGCCTTATTAGGATTCACACTCATGAGCATTTTTGTAATCTCTTCAGAAATAGGGATAACTGACATAGACTGTTTCATTTCTGCAGAGCAACTGAAGGGAGTAAGATTTTGGAACCAGCCAGTGTTGATGTCCAAAACAGGAAGAACATCAGGAGCTAGAATAGAACATAAATGATTGACGGCCAGCTGACTCATAGAGATTGGATCAGAGATGATGGTACCATCAGCTAGACTGAAAGATCTTATGGCATTGTAAGAATTTCTCATTTCAGTGATTCTATGGAAATAGGTTTTGCAAAGATCCCCTTCTTTCAACCAATTAATTCTTGATCTTTGTTTGAAATAGGCTTCCTCAATGTGGCAGAGATGATTTCAGTGGAGATGAATGTCTCTTTCAGCCTGAAACGATTGTTCAGAAGGATGATTCAGTGCATTTAGCTCAGCTGATTCCAATAAACTGGAATACTCAATAACTCTCTCTTGAATCTTGGAATAATTGTCTTTATTTAGAGTTTTCAGAGTCCTTTTTATTGCTTTGAGCTTGAAATAGAAGGAGCATAGGTCTCAAGCTACCACTCCACTATCAATTCAGCCAGATTCCACAACTTGACAGAAGGATGGGTTCTTAGTGAGGTAGTTGAAGAACCGGAATGGTTTTTTCCGCAGTGGGGAGGGGACATGCCAGGTCCAAGGTGCAGGGAGAGTGATCAGAAAACTCAAGAGCAGAGAAAGAAGCCACACTGTTAGGGTAAGAGGATAACCAACTGTGGCTAACAAGCAGCCTGTCTAGTTTTTCAGTGATAGGACCAGGTGGCCTATTATTGGTCCAAGTGTGGAAAGGTCCTTAAAATCTGAGGTCAAACATTTCAATTTGGATTAAGCAGTCTCTGAATTCTAGCATTTCCTTTGTCAAGTGGTTGATTCCTGGCTGAGAGTGTTCGGAAGGGTGAAGAGTTTGGTTGAAATCACCACCAATAACCCAAGGCTGTCCTCCTATAAGACTTGAAAGTTGTAAGTCTTTCTTTCCATAGCAGTTCCCTCTCTTTGCTCTAATTAGAAGCATAGACTGCAGTCAAAATAAAAGGTCTTTGACTATGGAAATTTCAAACTCGAGATGTATATAATGGTTAAAGATCACGAAATTAGGCCATATTGATGTTCCGTTCTTACTACTGAAGAATTCTTTTAGAGAAATGGGACAACCCAACTTGGAAAAATAATTTTTTTTACCGAAAGATTTATTTTTAAGAGAAACAAACCGAGTGGACTGATATTGTTGGTTTTTCTCTCTTTTAACCATTTATTTTTCCTTGTTTCTATCTCATTTTGAATCATTTAGTAGTCTTACTTTGCATTTGAATCTTATTTCATGTCATATAGGTGTGTCTTAGAGTCCTAAACTAGTTTTAGTGTTTGTAATATTTTTAAAATCTTTTCGGAATCAGTTTGGAGTTTAGAGACACATTTGAAGACTATGAGATGCATTTGTAGACTTGGCCTAAAGGTGGAGTGGAAATAAAACCAAAGAGGTATAAGAATTGCGGAAGAAACGAGAAGAAATGTTGGGTGGGCAAAAGGCCGCTCAACCAAACCGATTAGGATGGAGACATATCAACAAAAATGAGATTTCTCAGATAAGCAATGTTGAACGGACAATACTCAACCAAATTCATCACTTGGCGCAAATTAAATTTTTTAGGCGAGTATGGGGGAAAAAGGCCACTCATGTCAACCGATCAAAACTACAACCATAAGCTACGTCCGTTTAGAAGTTTAGTTTGAGCGGCCAAACAATCACTCACCCCGACCAATCATATTTCAGTTTTCTTTTGAGTTTTTGGTCTGACACAATTAATCTAGGATCAATCTGATTCGTTTCTTTATAGTATTTAACCATCTTTTTAATCATTTTAACCTAAGTTTTTAGTTTACTCCCTTACTATTTGGTCTTTAGCAAAACCCTTTGGATCTTGACACTTTATATTGAAAAAAATCACTCATTTTCATGTCATTTAGTGAAGAATTTTTCTCTATATCTCTTTACTTCTTTTAATTATTTATTTCTTAATCTTTTGCTTTTGTTTTCTCTTTAGATATGTGTAAGTAATTTCTCATACAGATTGTTGGTTTAATAGATTAAAGGGATCGTGGCTTGATCTACTATACTTAAGGCTAAATTTATATGTTTATCTACATAAAATGTATGTATTTAATGATAAATTTAAATTTGCTAACAAAATTATAGACAATGGACATTTTGTACCCGAAAATAGATCAAATGTATACACACTTTTTCTAAAATGTATATATTTTTTGTCATAGAAACCGAAAATATATTACCATATACACACTTTTTCTAAATTATGTACACTTGGGTACTCGTCGATTATATATTCGCTAAATCATCATTTGTTTATTGTTTCTTAGATAATTGAAGAAATGGTTTCATGGACCAGCTATGCAATTTTCACGTGCATGTATATATATATATATATATATATATATATATATATGAATATATATCTTTTGACAAAAAGTTTTTTGTCCTCCCTTCCTCATTTTTGTCTTTCCAAGTTTCTCCCTTAAAAGATTTATATTTTGGACAACTGCACTTCAGAAAATGTTAAACAAACAAATATTTTAAAATTTAATTAAACAATTGAAATATCTAGTAACTATATATTTTAATCTTAGTTGAAATTTGAAAACAACTAATGTGCTTTTGGCAACATAAAAAAAAGGTTGACTTGGCATTTTATTACAGTATCGAACAGATTCTCAACCAATGAGATTGCGAAACGTGGGTCCCAGAATCAGAAAAGATGGAGCCACGTCGGATAAAATGTATTTAGCCGTGATAATGTCTAGGTTCATGTTTAAGTTGGGTGCTTGAGACTTTCGTCTCCTTGATGGTTTCTTCAAGAGTAGTGTTATTAGTATAGTCATTCTTTAGATCTTTAATATGGCCCTTAGCCTTGTCCTTTGGCCAAGTTTACCGAATCAAATTTCAAGATAATCTATATCATCCGGTTACACGAGTAGACTTTTATTTAATTTTTTAATATATCAACTGGTACAACTTGATAATTTAACAGCGATATACAATTATACATAATAAAAATTCGTAGTTTAATTCGATATTTTTAATAAGAATAGTTATCAATCAAACAAAAATCATCTTTCTACAGGTTCATAGTGATTTAAATAATCAAAATAATTTACAAATAACATCAATATATGAACCTACTTCTTATATATTATGATTTTGTGCCATCTGATATATACTCATAGCAACATTCTTTCGCTAAATTTCGAGAAAAGGAAGTTGTAGAGAGTTCGATGGTACATAATTCAGATTCTTGCACCTCACAAAAAGTTGTAAATATGATTATATTGATTAAGGAATCATACATAAATAACCATATTATGAATATAAGGAATATTTTGGGTGATGTAAGAAAAAATAAGAGCCATATTTTGGGTAAAAAAGGTTTTATTTTACTTTTGGTAAATAAAATGCTTTATAAAACAAGGCATATTCACTATTTAACTCCTATAGAAAATTGTGGTTTTGTTTTGATTTTCTGAACGTATAAGATGATTTTTGAATATATATATATATATATATATATATATATATATATAATTGGATTTTCTGATTTTTTTTTGAAGGCTTTAATTGTTTTAGCCGTCTACCGGACACAATCAATCAGTCCTACGATCAAGATTGTAGTGTAATTAATTCGAGAATTAGCGAAGAACTTGATTTGATGGGATTCTCTTTGTGAATGATTTAAGAATCTTATCCATGAATGAGCTTCAATATATATGTGCCAACGAATATGACTTCCTGTTCATACACTATATAATATAAATAATGATTTTCCCCCTATTAAACCAAAGTTTTTGTAATTGTCGTACCTTATGGAAATGGTATCTGCTCCTAAAAACTGCAACGTGTTGGCATGACAACGTGTTGGCATGACATGGTATTTGTTTATTTTGCCCACCAAAAATGTAGAAACTGGAATAAAAATAAAAATAAAAATAAATAAATGATAAAAACAAAGAAAAATTCTTTTGGTATTATTGTTTGTGTATTTTAATTGATTTAAAAATTTATTAAAAAAAACTAGAAATTTTTGTAAAATTGATTGATTTTTAAAATTTAACATGTGTATTTTAATAAATATTTAAATGTATGTTTTTCCTCTAATTTAAGTTTTGTAATCTTCATTTTGGAAATACTTCCAAATCCATAAAAAAATTTCTGTGAAATCAAATCATTTTGCGATTTTTTGGAAATACTTCCAAATCAAATCAAAAAATTTCTGTGAAATCATTTTGGAAATACTTCCTCATTTTTGCGATTTTTTTCTATACTATCCTTAATCAAATGTAAATAATTAAAATAAATGATTTTAAATTTTTTTAAAAATTAGAAAATTATTAAAACGGAAAGAATAATCTATGTGAATAAATTAAAATATCATTTTTGGAAAAATCAAAATTAAAAAATATTTTTTTTGTTTATTCTACGTCTTCCAGAATTCGCGTTCTACTTCTACGATGTTTCTACGGGTCTGTAGAATGTTTGTTCTGATTTTTGATCTATATCTACTAAATTTAGAATTTGAGTTCTAACACCTGCTCTGTGTTCAACTATTTGGTAGAATATTCTTTCTAATTTGCTCTAAGCTCTACCAAATCCTCAATACGCATACTACAATTCTCTCTATCTTCTACCGCTTCCATAATAGAAATTCTACCGTATTTTCTATCTTCTACGGTACGTAGCATGTGTTTTCTGCGAAGTTAGTTTTGAAAATTCCATAAATCTAGGATCTACAGTTAGTGAATATTCTACCATATCTAGTTTCCAAAAACGAAGATTTCGAAGATATTTTTCTTCTTCTTCGTTTCTTCTTTCTTCGTTTCTTCGTCTCTCTTCGCTATTTTTCTTCTCGGTTAATATGCTGCATATATATGAGGAATGCATTAATCCAATAGTTGTTCCTGAGGATGTATGGCGTGTCCCACCGGATGTTGAACGTGCCCAAGTTCTACCACCTGAAACACGAAGAGCTGTTGGTAGGCGAAGAAAACGAAGACACGAAACAGTTGAAAACAAGATACGATCGTTACAGGGGTCACAAGGGTCTAAGAGGCACAAGTGCAGTCGATATGGTATTGAAGGTTACAACAGAGCGACATGTGATAGAGCAATATAGACATTGTTTCATTTTCTTTTGGGTTTTTCCTATTGTTTTAATTTGATGGACCTGACCTTTTTCTATCTACATGTTACAGTTTTACATTCGTTTGTAGTGTGTCAGAAAAATGCGAAAAACCCCCAAATAATCTTTTTGTATCACGTAAAAAAATCCAACATAGTTCCTTCGTCTAGTGAAAGAGAACCGAAGATGATAAAAAACAACAACATAGTTGCAAAATATTTCACATGACACAAACTTCTCTCATTTGTTTCCTAGAAGAGACCATAGTAGAGACATAAACATCCCACTATAGCAACACATACCACAGTTTTCTTAATTGTAGCCTTCAATGACTTTACTTCACATTCTAGCTTCTTTGTCTTCTCCACAAGTTTCTCTAGTGTATCCATCATATGCTTCTCACAATCTATTATTTTCAGAGTTGCCTTTTTTGTCTGGAAAAGAGATGGATCGATCCAGTGAGAGATGGATCGATCTGGTTTGATCTGGTCCGGTCTAAAAAATTCATGCGTGCCAGATGTGTCCGGATCGATCGATCCAGATTTTGATGGATCGATCTGACTCGTTCTGAAAAGTTTATGTGCGCCAGATGTGTTGGGATCGATCTATCCAAATTTGGATGGATCGATCTTTCCCCTTCTGGTCCCGTCTCCTGCACATACTTCTTTCTGCTCGCCAGACTAACATATCTTCACCAAACATGGCATAACTTTTTAACTCTTTATCGGAATGATATCAACCACCTCCAAATGAAAGCTAACTCAAGTGGCTATCTTGTCTCCAAAATTCATCGCAATCTAATCAAGGAAAGCCTTTGAAATAATACCAGGTTTCCAAAGCTTTAGCATGATCCCATATCTTCATAAGTCCAATTGCACCCAAAATGTCTTGTTGCCTCCAAAACGAAATTTTTTACTAAACCGGAAGCAGATTTTTAATTGAACAGATTGGTTTAATTACTAAACCGGAAGGATGAGAAGGAAAGTCGGAGGAGGAGGAAGAAGACAACGGCGAGTCTCTCCAGCGATGATGAGACGACGGTGATGTTCTGCTTCATCTTGAGAATCCAGAAGGCGGATGCAGAGAGGTTCGAGAAGAGAGAGATGAAAAAGGATAATGAAGAGAAACAAGCGATACCTTGTTTTTACTTTTTCTTTTCTATTATTTTTTAAATATTTTAAAAATAGTTTAAAAATTAACAAAAAAACATTTGTTAATATTAATCAACGGTAAAACATATTTTTTTAACTAAATCATAATAGGACAAAGTTATGTATAGAAAATTGTATTAGGACAACAGATGTGTTAATTGTCCTAATTTAGCAAATTTCCCGTATTAAAAACCGTAGGACGAATAACATAGAATTTTGATATTGATTTTAAAATCAATAATCCAATAACACATGGTTTTTGTTGGAATTCAAAATCAATTAAAATCCATAAACCACTAACCCGCTTAAATAGTTATTTAAATGAATATACTAGGTGATTATCTGCACTATGTGCGGGACAATATTATTAAGGTATATAATATAATAAAAAACCAATCATTTATAGTTTTGAAAAAATAGTAGTCCTATACTTATAGTTTCTCATCATTTTTGTTGAGCATCGCGCCATAATCCAACCACCACCTTAACAGTAGGATTTCGAGATCAAGCTGGGCCTCTTTGCACTAATAAAAAAGAATAGGAATCGACTTTTTGGGGGCCACCATTCCTGGCATACGAAGCAACTTCGTCTCAAACTTTGCTAGCATCTTTGCCATTTGAAAGTGGTCTTCAATTGATGTCTTCTCCTATTCCATTATTTGTTTTTTTTTTCTAGGGAAATATTCTCTTCTTCATTTTCTTGATAGGCTGAGTAAACTGCTTATGTGGTTTTGTATCGCATAGCTGTAACAAATGTTTTAGCTAGTGGGAGGTAGGTGCATGGCTGAAATCCATGCTCTTCTCTTATGGTTTTGGCAAGCTTGGAGGCTAATACTGAGTCGTTATCTGTAAAGAGTGTATATAAGAGTCAAATATGATTCAAGACGATTTTTCATATAATCATTCATGATGCCAGCTTGGGTATTGCAGGTTACCATATCCCAAAGCTGAGAGTCGACACGGTAGATTTTGCACTATGGTGGAAGGGTCAGCGAAAATCTAAGGTGGTGGTAAGAATGCGACCGGTGATGTCAGTAACTTTTATGGAAGCTGAGGATTTCTAAATTTTCTCGGGACTGACTTGTATTGTTCAGATTTGTCATTGCGCTAGCTTGATATTTCCTTCCTTCTAGTTTAGAGAGATTAGAAAAGAGCCTTTGGGTTTGTACTTTAAAAACAAAAAAAAGCTTAACATTGTGGTAGAACCCAAGAAAATATAAGGGAAGACTTTGTATTTGCAATTTTGTTCCATTTCTTCATTACTTTTTGTAATTTTATACAAGGACGTCCAAGGTATTAATTTCTGAAGTCTTCACATTAATAAGTGAGACAAGAAGTTCAGAAGTTCAAAAGTTCGGATCAAATATTGTTGTGGTTTCCGACGCAGTTTGTCAAAGCTTTTGTTTTTGAAAATCTTGGTGAAATAATTAGTAGCGGTGACTTTTGATCGGTTAGCCACCTTGTGGTGTGCTCTGGTTTTCCTAGTTTTATGGGTTTTGATCTGTAATTGTCTTCGTATCCATTATTTTCTTATGTTTATTGGATTTGATCTTTGAGCTACCTATTAGTGTGCGTTTTTATTTTCTTATTATTTGAATAAAATCAATTCAGCGTTAAAAAAAAAAAAATTAATATATTTTTAATCGTTTTACAAGTAAATTGCATTCATATACAAAACAATCATAAATTCAACTATAATATAACACTAGACCTATTTCTCATCTTCTTTTTGAGGCTGGGCGAGTGGGAATATTACGGGTATCAAAATTGCCCCAACTTCTCCACCTATTTCTCATCTTCTTTTTGCAGATGATAGTTTATTTTTCTGCAAGGCGTCGGCAACCCAATGTGAAACTATCCTGCAATTTTTAAAGACCTATGGCAATACATCATGACAAAGAATCAATTTTGATAAATCGGCTATCACATTTGGGAAAGACATAGCGGAGGAGGATAGAACGGAAATTAAGATGAAGTTAGAGATTTCCACGGAGGGGGCGTAGGAAAATACTTGGGGATCCCAGAACAATCACAAGGATCAAAAGCCCAGGTTTTTGCTTATGTACAAGATAGGTTAAACCATCGTATTAACGGATGGTCTGCTAAATTCCTTTCCAAAGGAGGAAAGGAAGTAATGATCAAATCGGCAGCGCAAGCTATTTCGACATATGTGATGTTTTGTTTTCTTCTACCAAAACGGCTACACCAAACACTCACGAGTGCGGTAGCCAACTTCTGGTGGCTTACTAAATCTACCTCAAAGGGTATGCATTGGGTAGTTTGGAAGAAATTGTGTCTTCCCAAGAAAGAGGAGGGTATTGGGTTTAAGTCTTTTGAAGAGTTTAATCATTCCTTACTGGCTAAACAGCTCTGGCGACTCCATCAATACCCGGACTCTTTAGCCGCAAGGGTTTTAAAAGGCAAATACTTTCGGTATGCATATCCCTTTCATGCAAAGAAACCGTACCGTCCCTCATACGGATGGAAGATTATTTGGTCTGCGAAACACTTGATTGACAAGGGTGCTCGATGCACAATTGGTAGTGGATACCCAATACCCCCCCCCCTCTTTCCGACATATGTGATGTCTTGTTTTCTTCTACCAAAACTGCTATACCAAACACTCGCGAGTGCGGTAGCCAACTTATGGTGGCGTACTAAATCTACCTCAAAGGGTATGCATTGGATAGCTTGGAAGAAATTGTGTCTTCCCAAGAAAGAGGGGGGGGGGAGTATTGGGTTTAAGTCGTTTGAAGAGTTTAATCATGCCTTACTGGCTAAATAGCTCTGGCGACTCCATCAATACCCAGACTCTTTAGCCGCAAGGGTTTTAAAAGGCAAATACTTTCGGCATGCACATCCCTTTGATGCAAAGAAACTGTACCGTCCCTCATACGGATGGAAGAGTATTTGGTCTGCGAAATACTTGATTGACAAGGGTGGCTCGACGCATAATTGGTAGTGGATACCAAACGTTAGTATGGAAGGACAATTGGATTCTGGATAGTGAACCACGGGCAGCTAAAAGCCTTCTCCCGAATCCCAACCCGAATCTGAGGGTTTCGGTATACGGCCTCCGATGACTTTGGCCAACGATGGGTTCTGCTGGCATTATACAAAGTCAGGGTTATACATAGTTAGATCAGGTTATGAGGTAGTTCGGCTGAATTTTGACACCGAAACTCAGTTCATACTACAACAACCATCGATTAATCCGCTAAAGGAGAAAGTATGGAAACTAGCTACAACAAATAAGATACGTCACTTCCTCTGGCAGGTTCTCTCAGGAGTTATAGCGGTCAATGAACGACTTGCTCACAGACACATACCGATCGATAAATGCTGTCCACGATGTGCATTTCCGGAGGAAAAAGTTAACAATGTTTTATTTACCTATCCACCAGCTCTTCAGTGTTGGGCGCTGTCAAATATTCCAAATATCGGAGTACTAGTAGATATTTGTTTGATCTTAAACTTGGAGATCACTTAATGGGCCAAGCTCTTTTTAAATCGAATTGCCGTTTGGGTTATTGGATCATGTTAGCCTGCTTGTGGTTTCAGTATCCAACCGTTCACTATTACCAAAGTCAATAATTTTTGAAGAGAGGAGACGAAGAGGGCCGAGAGGCTATTTGATTGTTCATCTCATTAATGTTATTTTTAAATTGATTTCGAAGCTGACGAGAGGTGGAAGTCTTTGCAGGCCAAAGAAATCGAGATTTTGTTGCTAAAGACATGCCTTTTAGATGAGGTGGTCTCTGCCATTGATGAAGCATCATCAAGCCATTAGATGTTATGGAGATGCAAGGCCTCTTTTGTTTTTCAACTTTGGATTTACCTTTATGAATTTTTGGTTTTCTTCTATCGGATCTCATTATCTATCTTCTGAAATGGGACTTGATTAATCATTTTCCCTTCTCGTCTTATTGTGATTTGAGTATGCTGCTCATTTTTCATACCGTTGCCTTTTTTGTTTCATATATTTTCATATTTAAAAAGGATAAAAATATATTGAATGTGTGAGTAAATGATTAGTGTTTTGTGAGAAGACATCAGAGAACACCAAAGATGAAAGCCAAATTTAAGCATTCATGTAATATTGTCAAAGCTAAAAATTTATTAGAAAACTACGACCTTTTAGATGAAGACTATTGCTAAGTATATTTTGTTTGTTGAACCAAAAAAAAGAAGAAGTATATTTTGTTTGGAAAGTCAAACTAATCATATACCTTTTGCCTCCTACTTAATAAAATGGTAGAGAAAGAGATTTTAATTTGATAATTCTATTGTCTTAAATGATCAAACCTCTTCGGATCCGAGCTCTTCATTCTCTTGGCTCTAAGATCCTCAATCTCATGCAACTATATTTTTTGACAACTCCTTAGTCATCTTATGATAAGAAGACTACCTTCCTCTTTAACTCTACTTTTTCCTGAACCAACATTCTGCAGTTTGGCATCTTTCTCGACTAATTTTTCATTCGACAGTGAAAACTCATCAATCTTCTTGATATATAAAGCCTTCCTTTATCTGAGAACCTCACTTTCTTGGATAGTATACAATTCGGTTTCTTTATTAACCAAAATCTCATTCACTGTTTGAAAAAGAGCAGGAACTAAGAGCATCTCTAACCCAACACTAAATTCTACATCAAATCCCATTTTGGTGTAAAATTCTCTCCAATCCAACACCATTTTCAACACCAAAATTGTGTAAACCTATTTTTTACACTAAATATGGTGTAATCTCATTTTTTACACCATTTTGGTGTTGAACTTTTTTATTTATAAAAAGATCCTTCAAATTTTAATCAATTTTAAAATTGATTATTATAAATATCAAGATAAATTTATAGATAACTTTTAGATGTAAAATCTATATACAAATAGATTTTATAAGCTATGTGGCTCAATAAACGATACGATGTTGTTTTTTTGGTTTTTTATAAGTAAAACAAAAAAAAGACACCATTTTGTTTATTTGATGACTCAAGTGCTGACTGGGCATCTGGCTCAGTCCCATTAACGACTAAACAAATAACATTTCGTATTAGGTAGATTAGGACTGAGTTTCATTGTCTGGGTTGAAAATTTAAAAAATATGTAAGTTTGGGTATGAATAAATACGCACCCGTCGTTTAGTTCGGATATGGATATGTCATGTTCCCAACATTTCACATATATGTTTTGAATAAAATACATGTTATGTTTTAGAATATCAGTATCACAAATTAGAATGTGTCGTCATATATTTAAATATGTAAAAGGTTATCAAGATTATGCGTTATTTAACTACAAATATATATATATATATATAATGCAAATAATGTATATGATTTTTTGTTATCTATGATTTTTTTTTGTTATCTATGATTTTTAATGCAAATAATGTATAAGAGCAACGTTTGAAAAAAAAAAGTTTTTGAATTCACTTAGCCCGCAAAGAGTTGGATTTTGTAAGTTAGTTGAACTTGTCTGATTTGAATAGTAAAATACCTCAATTGATTTTTTTTTTAGAATTGCAAACATACTTCGTATTTTGAAAAAATAAAAATATTTTACTACGTATTATTTAATTATATATTTTAATAGACTTTAAATTCAGAAGTGATTCTTTCTTTTTCTTGTGATAAAATAAACATATGATTACTTGTAATAGACTCCCAAAAATAAAATAAACACGAAAAAACTAACTAATTCTCAAGAACCATCAGACATATGATTACTTAATACCATTCACGATTTTGTTTGTATTGATAATTGATAATTTTTTCATTATTGTAAAATTTTTGAATGAATTGAACAAATCTTAAAAATAAAATATGTTATTCAAAACGAGTTTCTGATCAATTTCTCGTGGATTCAAAACCAAGTTTAAATAATAACAACAATTAGTGTTTTTAATCATTTTATAAGTGAATTATGTTCATATATAAAACAATAGCAAATTCAAATATAACATAGCAAAGTTTTATATATATAACATAGCCAAAAAACAATCGCATTTGTTTTTTGAGAATAAGTTATCTCCGAAAACTAATAGATATGTACGGATTCGTAAACTAATAGATATTTTGTTCTGCCCTGGTTTCCGATATCTTTTGGCTAAGTCGGTCTTTTTTAGAATATTGGTCTTTTGTCTTATTGGTTCTAGGATGGGATTTAGTGATGCATCTTCGATCCTAGGCATCTTCCTTTCCTGGTAGGGTTTGTTTCTCGCTTTAGCAGTAGTTGGTTTGAGCATGTCCTATTGCTTTTTCTTCTTTCCCTGCTTGAGATTTTTCATCTTTTGGAAGTGGCTTGGTTTTCTATTCGGTTTCGTTCTGTTGCCGTTTGATCTCTTCTTTTCGGCCTCAACCGGTGTAGATGTTGCATCGCTCATTCTGATCTGTTCATTGGCAACTATTCGAGGCATCTCCACAGTCTTACGACAACGCCGTCTCTGGAAGGTTTATAGTGGTACGAAGTGTGATGCTGTCTTGCCGGAGTATGTTGCCTAGGTTATTTGATTTGAGAGGTATATTTTATTATGTATAGGAGGTTGTTTGTATCGCTGGTTAGTCTTTATAGGCTCCTTCGATATGTCTTTATCCAAGTATCTTCCAGAATGGGTTTCACTTGTAGGGTTTGGTATTTTGCTTAGGTCAATCTTAAATCAGGATTCTGCCTTGTTTTGCGGATTCATGCTCTATTTGTATTATATTTTTCTTTGTACTTTTGGTTCATTAGCTTCCCTTGTATAGGGCTACGTTTCTGGAAACATTGAACATTCGTGTTTCGCCGACTTTGTCTCCAAGATCATATCACGTGATCGTTGGCTTTGTATTTCTTCGAAAATTTCAGATGACAACCAAAAAAAAAAATCCTTGAGATCACTTAATGGGCCAAGCTCTTTGAATTGCCGTTCGGGTTATTGGACCATGTTAGCCTGATTGTGGTTTCACATATCCAATCGGTCACTATTACCAAAATCAATAATAGTATATATAATCATATAATCAACTTATAAAAAGCATACGGTCTACATGATAGAGCAAGAATTAGGGTTCTCGTCGCTAAACATAATGGTGTAAGAGTCATCGACGGTGGTCTCACTGACGGAGGCCGTGTCCGGGACTTTTCGAACCATATTCGGTGGCGCCTTCTTGTCATATGCCTGAGATATGTACGGATTCGCCACCATTGTGTACGGAACGTACGGCCATAGCTCCACCTTCTTCCTTGTCGACTTGGCCGCCTCCAAAACCTTCTTCGGTTCCACGTATCCCGTCACCGTTACCTTCTGCTGCTTCACGTCCACGTCCACCGACTTCACCCCTACAAAAAATGAGTCCAATGCAAATCAAATCCATTTTCTTAATTGAAGGGTCACAATTTCTAATGTTCAATGACCATTTTTAATTTATTAGCACGGCATATCTTAGATCTATCATAGTACCCGACTAAATATTAAGTTACATGGGTTGTCTACTTAAAATCAATTGGCAATGAGTGGATTTGTCATATCCACTACATATTATTTAAGATCCCTTCCAACTTTTAACGTGGGACATTAGTTCCTAATACCCCCTCGAGATGATGGCTCTTTGGCCATTAATCTCAGAATATTGGGCATGGAGCGGCGGGATCAATTTTAGGGTCCAGTCTAGTTTCGATGGACCAACTTTGGGTCCGATCAATTTTGGATCGGATTGGATAGCCTGGATCTGGGGCTTGATACCATATTAAGTTACATGGGCTTCAAACTCAAAAATAATTGGCAATTAGTGGATTAGCTCATATTTCTTATATATTACTTATATATTACTTAGATATCTTCCAACTTCCGATCTGGGACTTTAGTCCATAATACTAAATTTCTTCTAATGCAAATTACATATATTTCCAGAATAAATAAAACGAATATTCTCCGTGATATTCAACGAGGCCCAAATTTTGCAATATTGCCAAGACCTATCGAAAATAAAAAATTTCTTGTCATTTAAGATGGAAATTAATTACTGGCTTTGACCCACATGGCAAATGTCTAACCATTGGATGATCACGATGATTGGTTTTTTCATAAATTTATAGAAGTGAATACATGTTGAACCATACATAATGCATACCTTTGACGCCGGAGAGGATATGTTTGATCTTACGTTCACAGCCTTCGCAGTCGATACGAGCAACTCGGAGAGCTACTGTCTGCATCTGTTTCTTCTTCTTCTTCCTCTTCTTCAACAATTCTGATATATACTCCATCGTTCCTTCCACTCCCATTTTGACTCACACCGATCCCTTTTGCGGCTTTGTTATTTTCTTGAAGACGAGACGAGACTTATATAATTAGGGAGAGTGGCGAAGTGAGGAAGAAAGGTTCTTTCTTTGCATTTATCTATATAAAGTGGTGGGTATACTAGTCTTATTTACGTTTATCTATAGTGAGTGCATTTCATATAATAAAATAGAGGACATATGGGAGATTGCTTATTTACCTTAATTATTTTTCTTTTGTTGAGAAGAAAATAGGATTACATTTATTGTCTCTGAGAGGGGAAAAACAAAGACTACTAATTGCTTTTGCGGTCTCTAGAAAGTGTATGAAACTTCCACCCATATGATGAAATGAAACGGTTGGCATTTAATCCATTATAACCAAGCTTGGCTGATGGTATCGTACATGTTCTTTCTTTTTGTTCGTTTATTTATATAAAAAAAGTATTCCTCTCCTATGATTATTGGGCGTGTTTGATGGAGAATTTCATTCGTTCCAAGGAGTATTGGGATCTCATAAAGAATAGGATCAGCAGGTTCGAAGGAGTCGTTCCTACTGAAACACAACAGAAGGTGATTGAGGAGCAGACGTTGAAGGACTTGAAGCTCAAGAATTTTCTTTATCAATCCATTGATAAAGATATTCTCGATACAATTCTCAACACCGACACGAGCAAACAAATCTTGAAAAGCATGAATGATACACATAGTTTTAACCCTAAAAATATCACTGCAAGTGCACAGCAAACAAAGTAGTATTTTAAGGATCGAATCCACGAGAACCAAGTATCACACTACGAATTCTTAAGAATGAAATTAAGCTAAGATATCAATATGGTGGTTGTTTGCAATATGAAACAAAAATAGCAATTAAAAACGATGTAAATATCAATTAAACGAAGCGTTAGGTCAAGGGAAATTCGCAGGAATTCAGAAATCATTAACGAGACAATTATTCAGAGAACAGATAAGCGCAGTCTTGAACTCAAACATGAATGTCTAACCAATCCACTGTCGTAGTATCAATCACTTTACCTAGCAACCTAAAATTCTAAACTGTCGTTTGAACTTAAAATTCTAAACAAGCATTAACGAGCAGGTTTGATTTGTTCACGAATTGCCTTAGCATCAGCTTTCGTTGGCTAAGGACAATTCGCTCACGTATGTTCTATCAAGCAATCTATAGCACTTCTGATGAATAGATTAAACCCTAAATCATAGACTAAGTGATCAATTCAGTCTAAGCAATAAAAACAACGATAGGTGAAGACAAGATGAATAATCCCTATCTATATATGATTCAATGATTCATAAATTCTCTTGAAACCCTAAACCTAACTATGAAATTACTCAGACATGGATGCAGAGAAACAAAAAGGAGATGAAGAAAAACTCATGATCAAATAAAATAGATATCCAAAAGGGTTCAGAAATCTTCTCAGAGATGTAGAGTCAGAGATTTGTCTCCCCAAAACTTACAAATTGCAGATAACCAAAAAGTCTGAATAAAATAGAAAGCGTGTATGTTGTGTAGCCTAAACAATGGCTAAAACTCGAATATATATAATAAAAACATTCTGGTTGAAAACATATGGCAAAACCCAATAAAATAAGAAAACTGAAAATTTCCTTTTTCTGGTCAGATGGATTTGGATCGATCGATCTGAGCATGGAATGATCGATCTGCTCTGAAATTGGTCAATCTGAAATGTTACGGAAACCTGGATTGATCGATCCAAGGTGTGGATCGATCGATTTGATGATGGATCGATTGATCCAAGGTGTGGATCGATCATCTAATGATGGATCGATCGATCTGGCCTTAAATGATCGATCCATGTGTGGATCGATCGATCTGGCCTATTTTCTGCTTTTTGCTACATTCCTTGCTCCTTCTGCCTTAGATTCGTTCCAAACGTGTTCCAATCCTTAAAAAAAACTCTAAAACACACAGAAAAGACTCGAAAAACCTTTGAAAACTTGGGTTAAAATGTGTCAAAAATCCAATACATCAATGAAGCAGAAATTTTAAGGATCTACCAAAGTGAAGAGAGCACAGCTTCAAGCTCAACGTAGGGAGTACGAGATACTTCAGATGAGAGAGGGTGAAACTGTGAACAATTATTTTGCAAGGGATCTTGCAATAGGGAAGAAGATGAGAGTCTATGGAGATACACTTCAAGATACTGCCATCACGGAGAAGATCTTAAGGTCCATGACCATGAAGTTTAATTATGATGTGTGCTCAATTGAAGAATCGAACAATCTGGATACACTCACATTGGACCAGCTCCAGAGCAGTCTCCTGGTTCAAAAACAACCACTACAAGAAAACATACAGTTTTACGAGGAAAAATTGCGACTCCATAATATGGTCGCAAATCTGCAAGTCGTATGCTACGATTTTGCGAAGGTGGTCGCAAATTAGTAGCAAATTTGCTTAGAGAGCTGTCGCAAAATTACGAGTGATTTGCAATGACACGAACTTTCGTAGTAAATCCGTTGCAAAATTACGAATGATTTGCTACAAAAGTTTTTTAGCATTTGCGAGTATATTAGGCTGGTAGGTACACCACGTTTTTAATGATTTATAACTTTTTCTACTAATATTATGGTCGCAAATGGGTAGCAAAGTACTAGGAATGGCCTTGCAAATGTTTTGGTCGTAGCAAATTAGTGACAAATATTGGTCGCAAATTAGTAGCTAAAATTACTGATCCTCTATAAATAACAAACAATGGGGGAGACGAAAATCATAACAACAACATCCCAAATCTACTCACAAAAAGATTTTATTCCGCAAAAATACTATAAATCCGATATTTTTTGTGGAGAGGTCGATAATCGATCATGTCTTGGCATCATGAGATATACACGGTTCGGGCATGGATGTACAACCGCCGAGATCCAGATAACGGTGAAGTGACGAGAGAATTCAGAGATGGTCTAGATCAATTTTTGACCCACGCGACAAATCATTCATTCACGCGAGATAACGGTAACAAGATTTTCTGTCCTTGTGTTAAGTGCGAGAATATGAGCATCATGTCCCAAACACTGTTTGGAAGAATTTTTACCTAACTATTATGTTTGGTTTTCGCACGGGGAGGATTTTGTTGTTAATGTTCCGGGTAGTTCAAGTACGAGTTATCATGGAAATCAAGATGGCGCTAGTAGTTTTGATAATAACCATGATCAGCATGCTCATCATCAATATTATAATCAATATGTATATGGTAATAGTGATGGGAATAGGTTTCATGACATGGTTACTGATGCATTTCATGAAACTACTGCCTCGTTTAATGATAATACTTTTGAAGAACCAAATTCGAGTGCTAAAAAGTTTTACGATATGCTAGACGCTGCTAATGAACCCATCTACGAAGGATGTAGAGAATGGCTTTCAAAATTGTCACTAGCATCTAGGATGATGACAATTAAAAGCGAAGATAACATTAGTGAAAATTGCATGGATAAATGTACTGCATTGTTTAACGAGTATTTGTTGGAGGGTAATAACTCGGCAGAGATTTACTATGCAATACAGAGACTGGTCATGAGTCTTGGTTTACCGTCTGAGATGATTGATGTCTGCATTGATAACTGTATGATTTTTTGGAAAGATGATGCTCAGTTGCACGAATGTCGTTTTTGCGGAAAACTGAGATATAAATAGACAGGTGGCCGCACGAGGGTGCCGTTCCAACGTATGTGGTATCTTTCGATAACATATACCAATCAGAGCAGACAGTTGGGGCAATGAGGTGGCACGCAGAACACTTCGGTGAGGAAGGGGTGAAATCTCATCCATCAGATGCGAAGGCGTGGAAACACTTTAACACGATACATTCAGACTTTGCTGAAGAACATAGAAATATTTATTTGAGTCTCTGCACTGATGGATTTAGTCCGTTTGGTATGTCTGGTCGGCAATACTCGTTGTGGCCAGTCATAATAACGCCTTATAATTTACCTCCGGATATGTGCGTGCATCGAGAATTTTTGTTCCTTAGCATTCTGGTTCCGGGGCTAAAGCATCCCAAAAGATCTCTTGATGTCTTCCTGCAGCCTCTGATCCACGAATTACAGGAGTTGTGGCATGTCGGTGTACGAACGTTCGATTCATCAAACCGCCAGAATTTTACCATGAAGGTTGTGCTTATGTGGACCATAAGCGACTTCCCCACCTATGGGATGTTATCTAGATGGAAAACTCACGGGAAATTATTATGTCCTTACTGTCTGGATCAAACTGATGCGTTTCAATTGACGAATGGACGCAAAACTTGCTGGTTTGATAGTCATTGTCGATTTCTGTCAATGGATCATCCGTATTGAAAGAACAAGAAGTTATTCAAGAACAACAAAACCGTCAAAGTCTCCCTCCCCCCCCCCCCCAACGGTTTATCTTTCAAGAGAACAGTTGGAAGCATAAATAGATTATTGTGGTGCTCAACAAACTGCAAAAGTTAAGGGTAAGTGGCATAGTATCACCCTAATTTCGATGGATGTACCCATTCGAAAGATTTTTCAAACATCTAAAGATGAAAGCAAAAAATCTCGCAAGATTTGAGGGATCGATCGTGGCAGGAATTTTGATCGAGGAGACATCTAATTTCTCGAGTTACCACTTTAGCCCAACCGTGAAAACAAAGAAAGCGGGTCGTAAAAGATACGACGATGGTGGGATTGGGAGAACATATCCTGATGTGGGAGTACTCGATGTCTTCTCGGATGTAGGTCAAATGGGTGGCAAAGTAAAGGCAATCGAGTGGTGTGATTACGCATTGTCACGTAGCTCATACATATATCTTGCTAAACTGTGACTACTTTGGATCGTATGAGAGGTATAGTAGAAAATGACTCGTTTGATATATATACATATACAATTAATTATAATCATCCTTCATTATGTGGTGCACATGATGCTCGAACAGCAAATACGGGAAGCATTTCCGGAACTTGACGACCAAGAAGTGAGATCATACGTTGAACGTGATTTCACCGGATGGATGAGAGAGAAGGTAACCAGAACCATAATCTTATATATATATATATATATATATGATATTAATTAGTAATCAACTAATTGCATTTGGTCTTGTAGGTGACCAAGAGGAGCTCTCGGCCGGGAACTTAGCCTATGTGGGTGCATGAGTTCGTGATGGGACCTACCGCAAATATAAAAACCGCTAAGATGTATTGTACTCGCGGATTTATTTTCCATACATTTGTGCATGGGCAACGAAGGGCCACTGCAAATTATGGTATTCAGGTTCGGGAATAATAAAGTTGGGCAGGCTATTAGAAAATTGATCGAGCAAGGTTCCTCAAGAGACGATGATAAGTGGTTTCATACTTTCGCGGTAATTATATTTCTAATTTTATTTCTATTAATAATTTAATTTATAATTCATACAAATATTTAATTTATACTAATTTAAATTTTTATTTTGTATATCAAAATACATATGGGATGTCGACACCACGTGATAGGTCCGGGATGCGTTCGATGACAAGGCGATGCATCGCCTTACTGATCAGGTCGGCCGCTGGAAAAGGAAATGGAAGGAGGATCCCGAGCATGCGATGCCGGAGTGGTTCAACCCGATGGTTTGGGCGGGCCTCGTTGACTACTGACAGTTCCCGAGTTCCAAAGAAACGAGCAGCAAGTGTCGGCACGCGCTTTACACCAAGGTTGACGGGGAGGAGATTTTGAAGCATGCATGTCTTGGGGCAGTTGTCATTTGTGGAACAAGCACGCCGTATTGTAAGTTGATTTCAGTTTATATAGTTAGAATTTTGAAAATTCTTTAAATTAAAGTATTATATGAATTAACATATTTTTACCATTTTTCAGGCACAGAAGAAAGGTGTTTCAGCTACGATGTCCGAGATTTGGGAAAAGATCCACATACGCAAGGACGGAACGTGGGTTGATCGACGGGTGGAGCAACTTCACAGCGATGTGACTGCCCGGGTCTAGGAAATCACATCGCAACCCACTCTTGATGGTCAACCCGTCGAGATGACCCCAGTGAACGTAAACCGCATCGCCTCTCAGGTAACAAAATTTTCAAACAAACTTTAATTACTAATTCATATATACATTATTTAACTACTAATTTTTTTCTTTATTAAATTTTAATTTACAGTTAGCTCCCCGTACAAAAAATGGGAAGATTGCTTTCATGGGATCTATTCTGACGGATGACGAGGGAGTTCCCTATTGTCCGATTTCAACCTACGCCACGGACCCGATTAGAGATAAGAAGCTAGAGATCACAGAACAAGAGATCAGATCACTGAAGGAGGAATACAATGCCTACAATGCGATGTTTGAGTTACTTGGGGATATGAACCTGGAGATTCAGGAGATGCTGAGGAAGAAGAATCAAGCAGCAGCTGGAACATCCGAAGGTCTACTCGCAAACTCCTAGCAAATTAGTACTCGCAAATCCCTAGCAAATGCCTACACGCAAACTCCTCGCAAAAGATAGTCGCAAACATGACGCAAAACTTGGACTCGCAATCTCCTCGTAAAGTGTATTGCATCGCAACCTCCTCGCAAAATAATCTCGTCACAAATGCCTTGTAAAACAGCCCCCCATGCAAATTCGTCGCAAACATTTTGCGAGGTCTTTGCGACCAATTTTTTCTCCTCGCAAATTTTGCGAATCATTTGCGACGATTTTCCCTTGCGACCAGCTGGTTGCGACGATTCTTGTTTGGTCGCAATTGCCTCGCAAAGTGGCATTTGCAAGGCATTTGCGACCAAAAGCGGAGTTGCAAATCGACCTATTTTCTTGTAGTGAACGTATGAAAGGAGGGATTGTGGAAGAAGAGCAGATTCTAAAAGTCTCATATGAAGGCAGAGGATGAGGGACTTTTAGAGGAAATTTTAGAGGAGGCCGAGGTCGAGGAAGGAACAGTAGCAGAGCCACCATAAAATGATTTAAGTGTCACAAGCTAGGACAATACCAATCAGAGTGTCCTACTTGGGACAGTACTGCAAATTATGATGAGCTAAATGAGAAAGAAGAACTCCTACTTATGGCGTTTGTAGAAGAGAAGGGCTCACAGCGAAATCATGTGTGGTTGAAACTGGTCTACTAATTTGTATGAAAAGCTCATGCACACGGTGGGATTAGGAAACAATTCGAGAATGAGGGTACAAGGTCAAGGAAGTATTAAGCTGGTCTTAAAGGGAAGAAGTCACATTATTTCAAATGTCCCTGATCTAACAACAAATCTTCTGAGCCTCGGTCAATTACAAGAAAGAAAGCTGGCAACTCTCATAAAAGACAGAAGTTGCAAGGTGTTTCATGAGGTATGGGGTCTGATTATACACACCTCCATGACAGCCAATCGAATGTTTATTCTTCTAGCTTATACACTAACAATGTCGAATCTGTAAAATCTCATGAAAAGTCAACACCAACAATGTCGTATCTGCATCCGACCAAAAAAAAAACAATGTCGTATCTGCAAACATCCCATGATGAGTCAAATCTATGGCACAAAATATTTGGCCATCTAAATCAACAAGGCCTGCAGATTTTATCGAAGAAACAAATGGTGGTGAGACTTCCTCAAATTGAGAATGTCAATGAAGTGTGTGAAATATGTGCAAAGGGCAAGCAACACAGAGAAACTTTCCCTAAGCAAGCAAATTGGAGAGCAATAGAAAAACTGCAGCTTATACACACGGATCTGTACAAACCTATTCAGCCTGATACAATAGGAGAAAAGAGGTACATTATGAACTTTATAGATAATTTCAGCAGGAAAACCTAGATTTATTTTATGTCTATGAAGAGTGAAGCATTCTCATTCTTCAAGAGCTTCAAGTTGATGGTTGAGAAGCAAGGATGAAAATAAGCTGTCTGAGATCCGATCGTAGAAGGGAGTTTAACTCCAAGGAATTTAATGATTTATGTGCGTCTAATGGGATCAAGAGACTACTCATTGCCGCTTTCACGCACCAACAAAATGGAGTGACAGAAAGGAAGAATAGAACCATCATGAACATGGTGAGATGCTTACTTATTGAGAAAGGCATGCCTAAGAATTTTTGGGGAGAAGCTGCGAGTTGGAAAACTCACATCTTTAACATGTGTCTCATTTCGGCTGTGAAAGAAAAGACCCCTCAAGAATGTTGGATTGGCGTCAAACCAAAGGTTGATTATTTTAAGGTGTTCGGATGTATCGGATATGCTCATATTCCAAACCAGAAATGAGTGAAGCTTGATGATAAGGGTCAGAAGTGCATATTTATTGGTGTAAATGAAGGCTCCAAAGCGTATAAAATGTTCGATCATGTAGCAAATAAATTCATTGTTAGTAGGGATGTGATTTTCAATGAAGAACAAGGATGGAGTTGGGAAGGAGCAGTGATGAAGAAACGAATGATGTGTTGGTGATCGAGGAGGAAGAACGAATTATAGAGAGCCTAAAATCGGTAACAACAACACTCAAGAAGCAGCAGAAACTTCTGAAACATAAGCAGACTCCAAAGAGCCGAATGCTACAACAGTTCAGCAAACTCAGCAAGAAACAAGAAGAAGAGCCCCACCGAAATACTTACAAGATTATGTAAGAGGAGACGAACCTACTAATGAAGAGAAATAATCACAGTATCTGGCTATGTATGTCTCCCAAAAAGATCCGTATACATATTGGGAGGCTGCTGAAGAAAATAAATGGAGAGAAGCAATGGATGCTGAAATCAAGTCAATTGAGAAGAATGAAACGTGGGAACTAGTTGAGTTACCGGTGGTAATGAAGAAGATTGGGGTTAAATGGGTGTACAAGACCAAGATGAATGAAAGAGGAGAGGTTGAAAAGTTCAAAGTTAGGCTCATTGCAAAGGGCTACTCACAAAAACATGGAGTTGACTATGATGAAGTTTTTGCACCCATGGCACAATGGGACACTATCAGGATGTTTTAGCAGAAGCGGCTAGAAGGAAGTGGAGTGTGTACCAACTTGACGTAAAAAGTGCATTCCTTCACGGGGTGTTAAAAGAAATCGTGTTTGTGGAGCAACCGAAAGGCTATGTGAAAGTCTATGAGGAGCATAAAGTGTACAAGTTAAGAAAAACACTGTATGGTCTCAAACAAGCTCCAAGAGCTTGGTATAGCAAGATTGAAGAATACTTTACAAAGGAGGGATTCAGCAAGTGTGAGCTAGAGCACACGTTGTTCATCAAAAATGAATCTGGAGGAAGATTGCTCATCGTAAGCTTGTACGTGGATGATCTGATTTTCACGGAGAATGACTCAAAGTTGGGTGAAGAGTTTAAATCTTCGATGAAAAAGGAGTTTGAAATGACAGATTTGGGGAAGATGTGTTATTTCTTATGCATGGAAATGGAGCAGTGTGAGCATGGAATATTTTTATGCCAAAAGAAATATGCTACTGAAGTACTGTCACGATTCGGAATGGAGGATTGCAATCCAGTGAATAACCCGATTGTTCCTGGAATAAAATTATCGAAGGACATGGAGGGAGAAGATGCAGATCCGTCATTATACAAGAAGAATTGGTAGCTTGATGTATCTAACAGCTACAAGGTCTGATATCATGCTCATTGTTTTCTTCTTGAGTCGTTTCATGATGCGACCAAAAGTTGCTCATCTCTTGGCTGTCAAAAGAGTGTTGATGTACATTAAAGGAACTCTGCAAATGGGGCTGATGTATACAAGTGACAGGGAAGGGATTATGAAAGCATACACAGATAGTGACTTCACCGGTGATATTGACAGTGGAAGAAGCACTTCTGGATATGTATTTCCTATGAGCAACGCAGATGTGGCATGGAGTTCGAAGAAACAGCCGGTTGTGACTCTTTCTACAATAAAGGGAGAGTATGTTGCTGCGTCCTTTTGTGCAACTCAATGTCTCTGGATGAAGAAGATACTAAGCAGTTTCAATCAAGCTAAAGAGAAGTGTGTGACTATCCTTTGTGATAACAGTTTTTCCATTAAGCTATCACAGAATCCGGTTCTGCATGGAAGAACTAAAAACATCAAGATCAGGTTTCAGTTTCTGCGTGATCTAGTGAAAGAAGAAGTTAATTTAGTTCACTGTAGAACTCAAGATCAGGTGGCCGACATCATGACAAAGCCCCTAAAGCTGGATACATTTCACAAGTTGAAAAGGATGCTTGGAGTTCAGGAGAATCAGAAGAACAAGGAGCAAAATGCAATGCGTTAGCCGCATTCAGTTTGGGAGAAGGAATGTTAGGAATTGGTCAAAGCAAGAATAAGTCTTTCCTACTTTGTAGGAGTTAGTGGCTTTCAGTTTAATAAGTTGCCGAGTCTTATGCTCGAGTCTTCTGTTTTACTACTTTTTAGGAGTTAGTTGTTTACTTGTTTCGTGTTTGTTCAGTCTCCTCTATATAAGGAGCAAGCTTGTATTCTTTCAATTATCAATCAGAAAAGCTTTGATCAAACTGTTTTCATATTGCATAACCAATTTCAAGATATGGATCATAAGAGTTTCTAATTATTCATTCATACAATCAATAATAAACTTTAGACAAATGGGTATTCGCCTCAATACGCTTTCTTTCTAAATCTTTTATAGTTTTTTGTATTCCTCATTGTTTTTTCTTGACCGAATTCATAACAATAACTAGTTCATGATAGTTTTGTAGTTCATGAAGTGTCATTTTTGGTTCAAGGCCAGAGTAAAAAAATTATCATATGATTTTAATCATGGTTGGTTGATTATTATAAATATTTTAAATTGTAAAATTTTGGGGTTTTGCACAGACTCCGAGATAAATATGGCTTTCAACACTAAAAAAAATTTGCATTAATTTATATCATTTAATTGATTGATAAAAATTGATATTATATTCCAAATGTAAGAAAATTATTTGAAAAATATATTAAACAATCTTTGCAGTTTGCATTCATAATTTTTTTTTCTTTTTTGTAAACACCATGTCTCGCTTTTCTATGATTTATGAAACCCAAATAGTTGGAGAAGTGACAAATCTAAAAGTAACGAGTTTACGCAATATCAACCATTCCCGTCAAAGTTTGGTACGTTTAACTTTCATACTAACAAAGTTTTCCGTTTTAAGACATGTTTTGATGAAACATCTCTTTAACATTTTCCACATTTAGTTTGGACCAGGTTTTCATGTGTGATGGGGAGGAGTTTGTGAAGCTTTTACGTGGAAGGAAAACTAATTTTTTTCTTACACGAAAAAAATATTTAGTTTTGGATCGGCACGGTCCAAAAAATGTTTGGCAAATTGAACGAAAACCATAAATTTCATTATCTTTAAAAAACAAAAAAAAATTCAAAGTACTGTGTAAATAAATAAAAAATTTGATAAAAGATTTTCTATTTAAGCTACTGTGTAAATAATTGAGGAGGGTTTCGGACGATGCAACGTTTTGAAATAATATTGGTTTATGCATGGAAAGAACAAAGTATGTGGCTGATGTGGACGACACATGGCAGTGAGTGATTGTGTCAAGTTTCAACGGCATGCGTTTAACTTAAAAGTTTGTGATTGGGGTCAGGTCAGTGGCATTATATAATTAAATGAAATTGACAATATATAAAGAAACCAAACAAAAATGCCATTGAAAATGACTTTCATGTAAATTTGGTTTTGTTGCAGAGACATCTGGCACCAAGTTGAAGTAGGACTGTGGATACGATAGGTATTAGATTAACAAAAGGACCACCTGTTACTATGTAAATCATTGAGACTATCAAATATCAAAATATTAGCCGATGTTTATAAATGTGAAGATTATATACATTAGACGTTAACATTTTGAAATTATTAAGATTTAATTGGTTCATCCGCTACCACCCACAAATGTTACGTTTGTCGGCAATTGTGGTTGATAGCGTTTGACAACAATCACATAAATCATTTCATACCATTTTGTACCATTTTATATCGCTTAAAATCACTCTAAATCAAAAATTCTTTTCTCCGAACGTTTGCGGTTACAGACGATTACGAGTGGTTGAAAAAATATTTTTTTTTTAAATATTATTTTAAATAATAAACTAAAATTTACAAAAAAAGTTATTTAAAATTTTTTTTTTCTATCAAATATTATCATAAAAAATTATTTACACTTGATATATATTTTATTTAAATTAAAATAAACTTGTAATTATTAAAAAAGTTATTGTAAAAATACTATTTAATTATTCTATGATTTATTTAAAATATATAACTTAAATTTTTGTATAATAATATATTTTTGATTTCAATTTTTATTTTAATAATTATAAAAAATGTTATTATATATATATAAAATGTTCCAAAGATCTTTAAAATTTTTATTTAATTATTCTATGATTTATTTAAAATATATAATTTAAATTTTTTATAATAATATATTTTTGATTTCTATATAAATTATATATTATGTGTATTTTTTTGGTAATTTTATGTAAATTCGCTATCGCATTCGCTGTAAATCAGTCATAAATGTCCCGTAAATGCATCCAGTTTCAGCCGCTTTATCAGTCGTATAAATTGTCCAATAACACTAGAAATTGCTATCACCTACTTCCACAAATTCCCGCACTCGCTGCATTTAACCAGTCAGATCCTTAATCTATGTGAAGCTCAACCATATAGAAAACGTTATCAGTTTCAAAATTGATAAACAAATGAAAATTTTCAGTTTTCCCATTATATCTCTGAAGTCATAAATTTAATGTTTTCAGAGTTTAGTTCAGTTGTGTACAAATAGTTCATTTGAAATGATTTTAGTTTCGAAATTCAACCAAATTTATTTGATAGTGAACTTTATGACAAAATTTGAAATATTTTTAAGTTAGAAGGCGGGTAGCTTTCAAACTGTTTGCAGTTAAAGAGGCAGCATATCTACATCTCGAATTTTGATATGCCCCATTCCATTATGTAATGAATTACTCATCACGTTTGCTTGTGTACATGTGTCACCTTTATTTCCGTTACCCCAATATCTATATTAACAATTTTAATATGACAAATGAAGAATTTTGTTACCATTTAATAATTTAAAGAATTTGAAAAATGTGATTAATTTATTAAAAGTCAAAAGTTAAAGAAATTGTTTTTGTTTTTTAATAAGTGGTTCAGATAAAAATATAAAGGTAGATTACGTGATAAAAAAGATAAACTGCATAATTTAAAAAGAAGGTCACTAATACATAAAATTTTGACTATAAAATCTCTTTCAATTATATAAGTGCATTCATGTTTCGGTGAAAAAAAAAATTGAAAATTTTTGTTTATTTGAAAAAAAAATATCACTTCTTTCAAACATATCAAAATTATCAGAGAAGAATCGAGTAAGTTTACTTACATCACTTTTTGTATAATTCATACATATATAATTTAATATTTATAAATAATATTTTTTCATGTTACAAAATTTCTTCCTAAATAACATAATTTATCTGAATTATATATTTTTTAAACTGATTTTAAAATACTTTTAAACTAAAAAGCATGTATATTGTTAAAAATAATTAAAATTATAATTACTTACGATTAAACATTTTAATTATCAAAGTTTCAAAAAAAAAAATTTAATTGTATTCCTACAAAAGAATTGATTACTTTAAATAAATTTTTAAAAACTATATATAATCGTTTTTATTTACGAATTGAACATAAGTATTTATATTTGAATTTACACATCATTAAATGTATATGTAGTGTGTAAATATTATCGATTGTTTTTAAAAATTACATATAACTAATATTTTTTTAAATGTTATTTAGCAGAACTACAACTATGAGCGGAGCAGGGGATGCGGATGGTGGAACATCAAACGAAAATAATATGGTAAAATTATATTCCAAAAAAAATTGATATACGAGAATTATATTATAGAAATGTAGTTAATTTTTTGTGAGTTGTGAAATTTAAATTGTAGGAATTTTCTAGATAGTCGCCAAGGTTCAATTCTATATTCATTCAATTATTAGAAGAAGAAGTGCAAAAAATAAATTATTGTTCGACATTGCCATATAGAGAGGGCAAAAAAAATATAGTCAAAAAGTTTCGTGAACAGACGGAAAATACAATTGATTGGGATAATGTAAGAGTAAACATGATAACTTTAGAGCCCTGTACGCGGTATATCAAAAGCTTATTCGGTGTACCGGTATTTCAATCGAAACTGGTACTGGAAAAATACTTATGGATGCACAATGGTGGAAAGATCGAGAAAATGTAAGAGTTTTTTAATTGCATACCACAAAATATTAATTATATATTTTTAAGTATTTTTATAGAAGGAAAAATCATGTTGCAGGACACAGAAGGGTCTTCAAGATTAAAAAAAAATTCTCTACCACACATGCACAAAGTGTTTGGTCCTCTCCTCTACCACACATGGAGTTGATGCACAAAGTGTTTGGTCCTCATTGTGCTGTAAACGACAATATGATTTCAGCTAGTCAAATAGATGAGATAGTTGAAGACGGCGATGCTGAAGAAGAAGAAGAAGAAACTTTTACTGAAAGTGTACCAGAAACTCAATGACAATTCAGTTTTGAAACTGAATTCAACCACAACCAATAGAAAATCATCCGATTCCGCCGTCAATGCCGATTGAGATACCTTCACATCAATGACGAGCTAGGCAAGATGGTAATAGAGGTAGTAGAACCACTAGTAAAGGACGAAGCCAATCTAGTCGATAAATCACTCAGACTCCACACAGACGAGCTGTTATGGATACACATTTAACTAATATCGAGTCATATCTTGCAGCTATGCAAGCTCCAATCCAGATGCTCAATGCACGAAATGCCAACTTAGTGATTCTAGTGGAAAAAGTAGTAGAGGATCCATTGGTAGTGGATCAGGTTCTTCAGGCGTAGGAGGATTTGTCCAATTTGGTGGTGCTGGCTTTTCAAACATTGGAGGGACTTCGAAACTGGGTGACGCTGGTTTTTCAAATACTGGAGGAACCTCAAATTTGGGTGGTGCTGGTTTTTCACATTTTGGTGGTTCTGCCTCGCCGAACCAATTCGGAACAAGACACGGATTTCAAGTTCCAAACTCCAACTCACAATTTAATGTGTCTCCAAATCCTAGAGTTGTCTCTGGTGAAGGTTTGGCATTTAGACCGGCGTTTAGTAGCAAAATATTATATCATAAATTATGTATATTAATTTATTTTATCAATCTATTAATTAACTAGTTATATGTATCTAAAATTTAATTAATTAATTCGGAAGAAACTCAACTAGATAATATTGTAGGAAATAAAAATTAATTTATAAGGAATAGAATGAGTATTTATTAAAAATGCCACTTAATTTTTTCATAAGTTTATTTAATTAATTATTTTTTCAAAATTTTAGCAAATTCAGCAATATTCAGCAGGTACCATTTAAGTTTGATGTTATTCCGTCAGATTCCGCTAGCCAGATTCTGTAATTCAGCAAAATTTAATAGAATTCAGCCGATACCATTTAGATCCTAGATAGCAATTACAAAAGTAGAATTTAGATTATTGTAAACTAATAATAACAAAAGTTTAGATTCTCCAAATGGATGAATGAAGTCTGGAATTATGAGTTCTTACAGTTTAAAAATGTTGTTTGATTTTTTTTTTTCCCGTCAACGGGTTTACTAGACCTTTTCCTAAACTTTTTGTGGGAAGTGAAATCGAATTCTTAAATTTAAGGATTTTTTAGAGATGATAATATCACTATACGATATATATAAGATTTAAGATTTAAAAAACTCTCGTACAGTTTAGTGTATTTGTATAATGTGGTTTGAGTCGTTGTAGAACATAGATCGTCTACAATATAATGTGTATATATATATGGGGAAAAAAATTAGTGACAAAAAAAAAAATTTATATGGAAAATTTTAGAATTTTATACGCATAAAGAGGAACGATAATTAATTTATATTATGACGTCTCTTTAGTTAGGTTTTAACAAGTCCATTCCCCTTTAATGATTGATTAATAATCTTACAGACGACAAGGTTGTTTCAGCAACTTTTGCAAAGCTTTTTATTTTATTTTGGCAAAGGCAACTTTTGTCAACTTAAGACAAATCAGTAGGTGAAAACAAAAAATAGTGATTTTATGCATGCGCTCCACTCAAATTATATTTGCTATTAAGAAAGAGGATCTCTTCATGGGTTATCTATACGGTGGGACGATTTCGGATATTTTGAAATTTCAAAATATTCGGATCCGGATCCATATCCGTCGGATTCGTGACAAAAGTATCTGGATCCGAATTCGTGGCGTTCGATATCCGAACTTCGGATATCCGACAAAAAATCATGATATCTGCGGATATCCAGAACCGGATCCGGATTCGAAAAACAAATAAAAAAATAATTAAAATACTAAAAACTTTTTAAAAAAATTATAATTTAAAATTTTGAATAATATTTTTCAAAATAAATATAATATATTAGAAAAAAAACTAAAATCAATTTTTATATATTTATATATATATAAATAACTTAATATATGTAATCCAGGACAGAATCAGATTAGTGCAGATCCAGGACAGCTCCAACCACCCTTAAAGAGTGGTGAATTTGAAGACAAGTTTAAGAAGATCTATTTGGTGTCAAGAACACGATTGAAGATTCGAGGACGAATCTTTATTGGCCGGCAAGACCTGATGCAGCGAGATATTTGGAAATATTCCAAATATCATTATTATTTATTTTATTATTTGAATAACTTCCTTATTTATTTATAATTATATTTATTTATTATCTTTTAGAATATTCTAGAGATTTCTATGTTTTTTATGCTTTATTATAAATAGCCTTCTTAGGCCTAAGTTGTATGGAGTTATTGATGATTTGATTAATCGAAAGATTTTTAAAGAGGTTTTGATAAACCACTGTGAAGAGTATTCACAAACCCTAGAATTTTTGTGAAAGCCCTGAGAGGAAGACTCTCAAACCCTATCCCTAGAACCTTCCGCTTCCATCAGTAGTTAAGTGACTCGGAACTGAAAACATAGTAGGAGTAGAAGAGCATTGTGGGTTTTTGTTTAAACAACCATTTATTCAGACAACTGTTCAAAAGGACGAAATCAGAATGATTTAGGGTTTCATAACACCACCGCGTCCGTCGGTGTGGCCTCTCGCCATCCGGCGAGAATATCTCCTCTTTCTCCCTCTTCTTCCTTTTTCTCTTCAATGGCCCCAATCTCTCAGGCTTTGACTCTGCTAAAGCTTCATCTGGATCCGTCGAAATTTGAGGTTCCTCCTGACATTCTCACAGTCCTATCTCCGATCTCTCTTCTGGCTCCACCCGAAAGATTCTCCTCAGCTGCTTCCTCCAAGAGGGGCTACCAATCCCCTACTCTCAGTATTCTTTCCAGCAGAAGCTCTCCCAGCCACATCTATCTCACACCCTCTGGTGTTATCTTACTCTCGTGCAGTGAGCAGTGGCTCTCTCTGTAATCTTTGTAAAGTGGGCCATCCGGTTGTGTTTGAAGATGGAACTCCATGGTCCAAGCTCCAGATTCGGCTGTGTTACAAACTTCAGAGGTCTGGAAGGACCATCTAGTGGCCCATTTCATGGCTCTCCCCCTTCTCCAGCCAGAATATTCTCTGATTTGAATCCGATTTGGGGTACACACAGTCGTACCGCAGTCCGTAAGTACTCTCCTCACTCATGTATGATCTTCATTCCTTCAGAGGTTACAAGAAAATGGGCACTCGAAGTAGGTTTCAGGCAGTCTGAAAACTGCGCATTCACAGTAACCAATTGGTCCTCTCGCTCTTGTCTCTCCCTAATGAAGCTTGATTTTGCTCCACTTTGGGTCATCTTGCGAAACGTGCTGTCACATCTCTTCTCCTTTGAATGTATCAGTGCAATAGCCTCAGGGTTGTGTCATCCCCTGTACACTGAGCACAAGAAGCTTACTCCCAACATGTTTGGATTGGTCAAGCTTAAAGTTTTGATGAAACTCGATAAAAAGTTCCCATCGGCTGTTAGGATGACTGATAAGCTGGGTAACTCAGTGCTGGTGTCCGCTGAATTCCCACACGTCCCTTAGAAATGTTGCTACTGTGGTGAGTTTGGTCACTTACCTCTCCGATGTCCTGAGATGATAGAACTCCCTACGGTTCTCGTCTTACCAGAAAATGCGAAGGAGTTCATTCATCAGGATTCTGCTTTGATTGCTAGTACAGCTACAGCGAAGCCTAAGGAACATTCCTTCCCCAGCTATGCAGAGGTCCACCTTAAGAGTAACGCGGTTGTTCGAGAACAAGGTTTAGATTTGGTTGAAGTTTTGAAGATGACAGCTCCGGCAGTTAGAACTCATAATCTCCCTTCGAGTCAAAGGTCAGAAAGTGTAAACAACTCTCAGGTTTGGACTCGAGTGTTACGAAGATCAAATCCAGTTATTACCAAATCTGTTGCTAGTCAAAAGTCTCCAAATGTTACTTCCCTTACTTTGTCTCAGTTTCATGATAAATAGGCTATGATAATAGAGGCGCAGAAGGTCTTGAGGTTACGGTCTAGCTCATCATCTCCATTGGGGTCTTCTCCTTCTGCTAAATCTAGGAGGACAGCTAGGAGAAAGCTAAGGCGACATCTTCTAGCTGAAGAGCAATCTAGAGCCTCTATTGACCCAGCCTCGGAACCTTCCTCTCATTTATCTGGATCGAAATCAGTCTGTTTCGACAGAGGACGTTCGCTTACGCGATATGTCCCTCCTCCTAAAGCTTAAGTGCTTCTTTGACACCAGTTTTTGGATATCCGCCATGATTTTTGCCTGGAATGTAAGAGGCCTTAACGGTCAAAAAAGCGGAGCACTGTTGTTGGATTACTATAAATAAACCACTAATAGGTGCGTTTTTGGAAACCATGGTGAAGGAAAATAATATTTTGGGGTTGATATCTCGCATTCTGCCTGGTTGGAATTTCGAGGTCAACTATTTTCCTCATGCTCTTAATGGTCGGATCGTAGCTGTATGGAATCCAGCATTATCAGTTGTAACTTACCTTAAGACAGATCAGTGTATGGTATGTGGAGTATTTATTCCTTCTTATAATCAGTATTTTACAGTAGCTTTTGTGTATGCTAGGAATCGAGACATAGAAAAACATCCTCTGTGGGAGCTTCTCTCTTATATTGCCTCCTACAATTTGACCCAACAGTCCCCTTGGTTGGTTATTGGAGACTTCAATTAGGTCCTCTCTTCGAACGATATGTTTTCCATCTTCCCTTTTGTAGTATCAAGACTTGGTATGGTGGACTTTCAAGAATGGTGGCCTCAAGTAGACTCTCGAATCTAGTCAAAAGAGGGTGTTTGTACACTTGGTCAAATCGCCAGCCGCTAAATCCCATTGCTAGGAAATTGGATAGAGCATTAAGTAATGAGGCATAGATGAATGCCTTCCGCAGTCAACAACGATTTTTGACGTCCCTGGAGGATCAAACCACTCCCCTTGCCTAGTTTCCTTAACAGAGGTTGTTCACAGAAGGAAAACTCCATTTAAGTTCTTCACATTCTTCACTACTCACCCGGAGTTTCTGAGTCTGGTTAAGGATGCTTGGTAGGATATGCTACCTTTGGGTTCACCTATGACTACTCTCTGTAAGAGACTAAGAGCTGCTAAGTTGTATTGTAAATCTCTGAATAGGAATAGTTTCGGTAATTTAGAGTTGCATAGCAAGGAAGCTCTTGATAGGCTGTCCGAGGTGCAAAGGCAGCTACATTCCACTCCGTCTTAGGTTATTTTTGAGGAAGAAAGATTAGCTCAGGATGCTTGGAATTTTTGGGCAGAGACTGAAGAGTCCTTTTCCAGACAACAGTCTTGGATTAGATGGCTTAAAAAAGGCGACGCCAACACCAAATTCTTCCACAACTCAGCCAAATCAAACCTAGCCAAGAACACCATTCACTATCTTTGGGATGATAATAACCATAAAATCACTGATCTGGATCAGATCAAGGTTTTAGTAGAGAATTACTATGCTAGCCTTCTTGGTACTGTCAACTCAGAAGTCAGACCCCTTTCTATTGATCAGATAAAGCTGTTACATGGCTTTCGTTGTGACCAGACTTTGGCTTCAAGGCTTATAGCAGTACCTACATCAGAAGAAATCATATTGGCTCTCTTTGCTCTGCCTAAGAACAAGGCTCCAGGCTCTGATGGGTTCACACCATAAATTTTCACCTCATCTTGGGATCTTGTAGGATCAGATTTTATTGATGTTGTGACTGATTTCTTCAACTCCTCTAAGCTTCTAAGACAGGTCAGTGCCATCGCTATTGCGTTAATCCCCAAACAGATTGGAGCTGATAGATTATCAGATTTCAGACCAATCTTTTGTTGCAACACAGTCTACAAGATCATTGTGCGGTTAATTGCATCACGTCTGAAGTGGTTTTTGCATGATGCAGTACAAAATAATCAGGTTGGATTTGTTTCAGGAAGGCTCTTGTGTGAGAATGTTCTTCGATCTTATGAGCTGGTTGCGAATTTTCACAAAGGAGAAACCACTACTAGAGGCTGTCTCCAAATCGATTTAACCAAGGCTTATGACAATTTGGATTGGCGATTCGTCATTCATATCCTAAAATTTTTTGACCTTCCACCATTGTTTATTGGCTGGATTAGAGAATGCATTTTTTCTCCCTCTAATTCAATTGCTCTTAATGGTGAATTAGTGGGGGGTTTTTCCAGGGAAAAAGGCATTAGACAAGGAGATCCTATGTCATCTTTGTTGTTGTTATGGCCATGGATGTTCTGTCAAAAGGATTTGGATGTTGCTGTCCAATCATCTCAGTTTTCTCCACATCCACAGTGTATCGATCCCTTAGTGACACACTTAAGTTTTGCTGATGATGTGCTAGTTTTCTTTGATGGTTCCTCTCGGTCTTTAGAAGGTATTCTGGAGGTTCTCCATAACTTCTACTTATCTTCTGGTTTGCAGTTAAGCCTTGCTAAATCACGAATTTTCCTTGAAGGAAATAACCAATCTCTGGCCAGCTCCTTAGCATCTCGGTTCAATATTACCTTAGGATCTCTTTCTGTAAGGTATTTGGGTCTCCCTCTTCTGCCACATAAAATGAGACTCAAGGACTATCAACCATTGTTAGACAAGGTCCACACAAGGATTACTACTTGGTCAGTGCATCATCTAGCATACGTGGGTCGTCTACAACTGATTCAATCGGTAATCTATAACATTATAAATTTCTGGACTGCGGTTTTTCCTCTCCCTAAGAAGTGTTTAGATGAATTAGAGAGACTTTTCTCTTCGTTCTTGTGGAAGGGTGCTACTGGATCAGCTAGAGGTGCCAAAATTTCATGGGATTTAGTGTGCACACCAAAGAAATGTGGTGGTTTGGGGTTAAGAAAACTCGCAGCTTGGAATCGTGTTTTCACCCAGAAACTCATTTGGATACTCTTTACAAAGGCTGGATCACTATGGGTTTCTTGGGTCTTAAAGAATTTAATTCATGGACGGGTTCTCTGGGATATTCCTACGGTTTCAACGAGAAGTTGGATTTGGAATCCATTCTGAAGCTTAGAGACATAGCTAGACCTTTTCTCTATTGCAAAGTTGGTTCCGGTAATCATACATCCTTCTGGCAGGATGATTGTATCTCTATGAGGGAGTGAACAAATCTTGTAATCTCAGAACAATCTTCTAGTGGATCTTCTTATGAGCCAAAGTTCACCGAGACGTACCAAGATCGGATTGTTCTTGGTGTTAGCAAATCCATAGCAATTTTATTCTAGCTCTAAAAGAACTTAATAAGATAGATAAAAGAGATTGAATATGAAATAGCTCATTGAAATTTTATTTAGTGCAAAGAAAAGTAAAAGAGGGAAAGACTATCTGAAGAACACCATATTTAAATTGATTTTTGGATTGATCATAAAAGGGGAAGAATGAGAATTGCTCTTAATAGCAGCTCTCAAGGTTATATTTCTTGTTCTCACAAGTAGCATATTTATGTGTTAGAAGAAAGCATCTGTATAAAACAGAGTGTCCTTCACAAGACACAACTAAAGCCCAAAACGATACAGTTTTGAATATTAGGTTTAATGAGACAGACAAAACAGGCCCAAGAGCAACACAGCCCAACAAGCCTGAACCGGGAAAGCAAAACACGATCAACGGTCATCTCCTTCACAACACGACAAGGCCAAAGGAGTTGCAGAGGAAATTGCGAGGAAGAAGACGGTAACGGCTGTCAGTACGGAGGGTCAACTCACAACATTCAACAAATTTTACCCTCTCAAATCTCTAGCTGATAACTAAGCTCGACAAGTGTCATAATCTCGGTTAATCAATTCTTGTATAAAAGCATTCACAAGAACAATGTAATCCTTAAGCAAAATAAGAAATAAAAATACAATCTTTCTCTTCAAATTTAAGTTCTCTGAGCTTCTTCTTTCAATATGAAACTACTTGGTAGAAAATCCTAAAGGCATGGGCTTGTTGACACTTCATTGGGCTTGTTGCCATTGGAAACTCGTAATCCGTGTGTGGAAATGTGCAAGAAAATATCAAGTGTGTTACTGACTACAAAAAAAAAATAGACAAACGTTTTGAGACTCTTGTTTCCCACTCCTGTTGGGGTTGCAAAAAAAGATAGTGACTTAAGTAAAGCCCATTTTTCGCGACCCATTTAAGAAAACCAAGAGACGTGTTGGCAAACGTATTAATTCATCACAACAATATCACAAAAACTTCATTTTGATTATGTTTTACAAGGCTAATGCTCTACAAAGTTGATGAAGAAACCTGCACTCTAGCGGTTTTGTCTAATTGTCACCTTCTGTTAACAATTACAGATCTGACTCACATAAGTTCAACAGCAGAAGACAGCTCCCCGGTTAGAGAAATTCTCTAAATTGGAAGAATGGAGGCAAGAACTCAAGGCTTGGGAGGATAAATGTTGCACTGAGACGGATACGGAGACAAGTTTTCGTAAAAGGGAACAGAAAACGGCAAAATCAAAAATATAAAGAAGCGGGTACAACATAGGTACGTCAATAAGAAATAGACATATAGAAAACAAGTATCATATAAGTCAAAACATATAAAACAAAAAATCTAGTCTAATATCTTAACTAACGAAAAATAAGCTGCTTATTTATGATTGAGAAACTCGTCTTCAAATTCTGGCTCATCTAGGGAGAGTTCTGCAAACTCCAAAAATCCTCCATCTTTCAGTGGATCAGAGGAATCTCCACCAACATCCCACATCTTAGTCTTCTCATCTTCATACTGAGGAGAATTTATTGATAAAATAAGTAAATTGTTGTGGATGTAAACCAAATCTTGAGCACGACTTGGTAACAACTTGTTCCTTTTAAGTGAATGAATAAATGCGTAGGTACCCTACACTTTTTTGTATATAAACGTCTCGGAGACAAAAAAACTAGATAGAGTCGTGAGTTTTCTTAGTCTTTTCTTTTTCTTTTCTAGTTTTTTTTTTTTGGAAAAAATGAGTTAAATATACATGGTTACACTGGAGACACCTATTTTTAGACCCAAAAAATTTCTGAAACGTCCTCAGATTTTAGCTCTCCGCTCCGAAAATTGGTTGCCGTTCCCACTTTGCTTGAAACGTCCTTGAAACATCTCGGAGCCGTCCCTAAAATATTTTGGAGACGGCTATCATATGGCGTCCCCATGCTTCATAAGCTCGATGTAGCATCGACATGAATTGTATATCTTTTAAACAGGATGTAGCATCTCTCATGAAATTGCTGGAACCAATCCAAGTTTGTATCGTTGAAAAGAGTCTGTTGTCGGAAATCTGGTTAATGAACTTGGCCCAATGCTTAAGCGCTCATCGGAATCGATGTTACATTGTGTTTGTGTTTGGTCCTAATCTAAAGAATATGCTTTATAATAGATGATGTAAAGTTGTTGTAGCAAACATCAATCTATCAATCACTCAGTTTGTAGGTATTAAATCTGTCACAAACTGTTAGGACTGACATAGAATCTGTGAGAACGCAATACTCGAAAATAAGTTTTGTAAGTTCAAAATCAGAACCACATGGCCATTAGCACCAACAGAAGTTTCTGATAAAACTAAGTACACAACCAAAAAAGAGAGTCTTAATAGTCCTTTTCCTTCCATTTTGCATCTCTTTCTGTAAGATCATGAGAATTGAGAAGACCTTGAGAGATAGATACGTCATAATAAAAACATTGCTTATTCTTTCTTTACATTTCCAATCAGAACGCTCCTCTGCATTTCCATGCATATATTTAGGATACTTGAAGGGGAGATTTATTACTGGCTGATCATCAGACAGCCCTTGACTCGCCATACCAAATGCGTATCCTAACGCAATCCCTACAGGAACAGCCACCGCATTCCCAAGTCGGATGTATCTGCAAAATTCATATGCAAAACCCGTCAAAACACCAAAGCAAAACACCAACCGTAGCAAAATTGAGAAACATGCTTGAAAAGGAGCAGGAACTAAGGACTTACTTTTCCTTAATTGAGCCACATAGCTTATAAAAATCAGGAAACCCTTTTAGTCTGGCATTCTCACAGACAGTCAACACACGATCTTGAAACGGATGGATTAAGCTCTGCAGAAACCAATTTTAGTGACAAAGAGATCACTAAAGAATACAAAGGGGCACACAAAAAGCATGGAAATATAAATTAAAAAAAAACAAGGCTTACCTGGTTGTGAGGTTTTGCTCTAGTCACAACCGTATTAACAATCTCATCTCACCAAAAATGACCAAATGGCTTGACATTCAGATAGCATATTAGTTACTTTTAGTGAGTCTACATTATCATATAATTGAAATAGCTTCTATGAGTTGTAGATTAGTTAAGAGAAAACGCACATGTGAGTATTTACCGTAATTCATCATAAGGCTCCTAAGTATCTTCATCTGGACCATAACCTTTCCAACGCACCTGATAGTATTTTTTTTTTAAGTAATGTTTGAATTACATCTTAAAAACATTAAAATTTGTTTGTACCTAATGGAAATTTTGATTTATAGTCAAGGAAATTGTACCTTGATGAAGTGCAGATGCCTCAACTCCTTTGGGATCTCCAAAACATATGGCAAGGAACTCTCCTACCTCAAACTCTTCAGGTGGAATTTTAGAACCATTACTATCTTTATCTGCATCATCATTTTTGCCACCATCTTCTTCTTCATCTTCCAAATCGTCATCTGATTCTATTGGCTCGGTACTGGGAATAAGTGAAAACTTTTGGCATAGCTTTCTCCATTCTTTGAACAATCTTAGAAAGTCTTCCGCAGCTTCGTTTCTCACCTGCTCAGTGTTCAAAATCAGTTGATCACATGTGTGGACATTGAATCTACTTTCCAAACACATTATACACAAATCACCACTAAAGATCTACCTCAGTTTCAGGGTGATTAAGTTTCAAACTATCCCAAGTGAACTTGTTGATGTCTACTGCCCATTTCTGCAAAATCAGAAAGAGCAAAGTAAATCTTACTCAAATACAACAAAAAGTTAATGTGGCACATATTTCACACTACCAACAATGTAAAACATGAGTATTCATGACAAGATGTTTACCGTGATCAATTTTACACTCACTTGAAATTGTTGATATAGTTCATCACTATATGTGCTGGGATTTTTTGGCAAGACAGAAATCATCAGTTTTCTTCAAAACACTATGAAAAAAGTTGATAAAGATATGAATGATAAAAGTACAGAAACCAAAGCTAGAAATGGCTAACTTAGATCAAATAGTGCTTATATTAAAAAAAAAAAAGTCTAGGATAGTGCTAAAAACTAATTAACATGGAAATTGAGGTTAAAAGGAAAATAGTTAAACCATGGGAAATCGAAATTCAAGTACCATCATCTGCAGTTGAAAAAGTCATGTGTGCCAGCTCATATTTCATATCATAGTAGAGATCACATTGCGATATAATTTTCTCCTGGTTTCTGTTATTCTAAGGTGAGTATTCATGACAAGATGTTTACCGTGATCAATTTTACGCCTGACAAGGAAGCCCCCCCCCCCCCCTCAAGAATGAACAATTCTTATTGGATCTATACAGTGGATGTGGGGCAATGTCTACTGGGTTGTCCATTGGGGGGGGGGGGTTTCGATGCAATTTAAGTCACACTCACTTGAAATTGTTGATATAGTTCATCACTATATGTGTTGGGATTTTTTGGCAAGACAGAAATCATCAGTTTTCTTCAAAACACTATGAAAAAAGTTGATAAAGATATGAATGATAAAAGTACAGAAACCAAAGCTAGAAATGGCTAACTTAGATCAAATAGTGCTTATATTAAAAAAGAAAGTCTAGGATAGTGCTAAAAACTAATTAACATGGAAATTGAGGTTAAAAGGAAAATGGTTAAACCATGGGAAATAGAAATTCAAGTACCATCATCTGCAGTTGAAAAAGTCATGTGTGCCAGCTCATATTTCATATCATAGTAGAGATCACATTGCGATATAATTTTCTCCTGGTTTCTGATATTCTCAGGTGACTTAAAATCTAAGTGTAAATAAAATGATCAAAAATAAAGAAAAAATTTCTAATCCCTCATACCTCTGTATTTTCTTCAAAAAGGGGGCCAAATGAAATATAGTATCACGGGCCAGACTAGGGTTCACATGTGGGGGGTGAAGACGGTATAACTTAGGAATATTTTCTTTTCCTTGTTGTATCGGGTTTGAGGCTTATATAAAGGGGTCATAAGGGTTTGTAATTCATTATTCACACAATCAATAATAAACCCTAGACAAAGGGGTATTCGCCTCAATATTGCTTTCTCTCTATATTTCGTTTCTTCTATAATCTTTCATAAGGCCGAATTTACAACAATTGGTATCAGAGTTTCAGGCTAGGATTGTGATTTTTAGGGCAATGGCTGGAGAAGGAAGTTCTCTTAAATTTGAGATTTCGCGATTCGGTGGTAAGGGAAACTTTGGGCTATGGCAACGACGGGTGAAAGATCTGCTGACATGGCATGGTATGAAGAAGATGATGTTAGATGCAAAGCCAGAAGCGATCACACAGGATGATTGGGATGATATGCAGGAGATGGCATTTTCGACGATTCGTATGTGTTTGTTAGACGAGATTACTCATCAGATAATGGATTTTACAACTTCGAAAGCTATGTGGAATAAGTTAGAGAAGTTGTATATGTCGAAGTCGCTAACTACAAAGTTGTATCTAAAACAGAAGTTATACGGGTTGAAGATGCCTGATGGAAGTGATCTTGTGCAGCACGTTAACTCGTTTAATCAAATCATTGGTGATCTGATGCGTATGGATGTAAAGATTGAGGACGAAGATAAAGCCATGATTATGTTGTGTTCTCTACCCCCTGCATATGAGAACCTATTGACAGCTTTAACGTGCGATAAGGAAATAATAAAGCTGGATACTACCACTGCATCGTTGCTATCCATCACGAGCGACGACAGAACATCGGTTCAGAGAGGTCTCAAGGCGATGGGTTGTATGTAAACTACAACCAGAATAGCGGAGACAGAAAGAGAAGCAGTTATGAGGTAATAGCAGAAGCAAATCAAAGCCAAAAGTCAGGAATAAGGCTATCTTCTATGGTTGTGGCAAAACAGACCACTTCAAAAGAGATTGTCCTGACAAGAGACAGAACGGTAACAGAAATTTGCAGAATTCTACAAAGTCTGCAAACGTGGTCCATGAAACGGAAGATTCAGAGGATATTCACTTTGATATGCTCGTTGTAACAGCAGGAAAAAATGCAGATTCTTGGATGCTTGATTCAGGCGCTTCATTCCATATGACCTCGAACAAGGAATGGTTTGAGACGTACAAGGCTGAAAATATTGGGTCAGTTCAGTTGGCAGATGACAAGGTTTGTAATATCGTGGGTGTTGGACAAGTCAAGTTTCGTATGCACGATGTTACAATCAGGATGCTAACTGATGTACGACATGTTCCACGTGGTAAGAAGAATCTGATCTCCATGGATACTCTCCACATAAATGGATTCAGATTCAGTGCTGATGAAGATGAAGACGTGTTGAAGGTTAGTAAAGGAGGTGTGACAGTGATGAAAGGACTTATTACAGCTGGAAACATATACAGATTGATGGGAAGCGTGGTTGTAGGCGGAGCTGCAGCTGCGGAATATGAATCTGATAAATAAAACTATAGGAAAATAAACACATCATCACCTACAATTAAAAAAATAAATCTAAAATAGTTGATGAAAAAGAATACAAAAGAAAATATTTAAAGACATGCACTTAAACATAAAAAAAAATATAAAGTGTTAACCATGAGATTACTTTCTCCTAATTCAAATCCTTCTAATTTGGATTTTTTATAACGTGTGTTGTCCATTCAGTTATTCGACAAATGAGCTCTGCCGATATAAAATGTATTTGATGAAATTGGTTAGTAATTAACATCTCTTTTAAACTATTTATGTATTTACTGCATAATGAGAGTGTTAAATTAATAAAATTTTATGCATGTGTCTAGATTTATGTATTTTAAAAATAAAATGAAGAAGATTAACGTGAACAAAGAAAATAATGCTAGGTATCAATGACATATTTCATTCTCCCATGTAATTAGAGTACTTTGTGATTTATCCAGTTTCTACATATTTCTTTAGTTTTTTGGAATGCGAATCGTTTTTTCGGGATAAGTCTTTAAAAATAAAATGAAGAAGATTCACGTGAACAAATAAAATAATGCTAGCTATAAATGATATATTTCATTCTCCCATGTAATTAGAGGCACTTTGTGATTTTTCCAGTTTTTACATATTTCTTTAGTTTTTTGGAATGTGAATCATTTTTGGGATAAGTCTTGAATTATAAATGTAGAATTTACTTTTCTAGATAAAACGTATTGAGTTTGTTAAACGGTTATAAAACGGATGCACTTCAGATATTTATGACAATCATTTTTAGGATAAGTCTTGAATTAAGTTAATATTAGATTAAGAAAATTTCTTAATTTTAAGGTATTAATGTTTAAATAATAATATATTTTAAAATAATATGAATATTATATTATTGTACATAAATAAAACTATAGGAAAATAAACACATTATCACTTATAATTAAATTATTAAATCTAAATAGTTGATGAAAAAGAATAAAAAAAAGATTAAAAGATATGCACCTAAACGTAAAAAAATATATATAAAGTGGTTCACCATGAGATTACTTTCTCCTAAAATCCCTCTAATTTGGATTTGCTATAAATTTTGTTGTCCATTCGGTTATTCGACAAAAGAGCTTTGTCGATATAAAATATATCTGATAAAGTTGGTTAGTAATTATCTTCTTTTTAAAACTATTTATGTATTTACTACATAACAAGGGCCTTAAATTAATAAACTTTTATGCATGTGTCTAGATTTATGTATTTTAAAAATAAACTGAAGAAGATTAACACGAACAAAGAACATATGCTAGCCATCAATGACATATTTAATTCTTGCATGTAATTATAGCACTTTGTGATTTATCCAGTTTCTACAGAATTTTTTTAGTTTTTTGGAATGCGAAATATTTTTGGTATAAATCTTGAATTATAAATGTAGAATTTACTTTCCAAGATAAAAATATGTTTAGTTTGTTAAGCGGTTACATATATATTTATAAACAGATACACTTTCAGATATTTATGACAATCATGTAATATATTTGGAATTCTATATTATTCTATAAGCATATAATAGTTTTTAAACTTTTCAAGTGGCACCGTCTTAATTAATAACCAACATTCGTCATGCCGGAAAAAGAGGTAATATAAATCGTTAAGCCAAGGCGATATGAGTACCATGTGATGTTTGATTGTATTTTGATCCGTTTTACATCATAATATTTTTTATGTAAAACTAAATGATTAAATGCATTTAAGTTACTTAAAAGAAATAAGTTACCTAAGAAAAAACAAATATAAATAATTAAATACAGGAAAAGGAAAAAAAAAAAAATATATATATATATATATATATATTCATTTACCCTAAACATAAATACATAAACATAAATACATGAACATAAGATAATGAATAATACTGTACCTTTTTTTTTCAACCTGTATCGTATTCTTTATGACCATTTAGTGAAGCGGTAAAAAGATAATTATACAATAATATACAATTTTTTTAAAATGAGATAACAACAATTAAATGAGTGTGCATGTTTTCTAACAATCTAACATGCAAAAAAATATTAAATTTGAAGTTATTAATATTGTGACAATTAAATATCATTAATCTTATATTGCAGTTGGGTTATTTTCATGGTTGAAGACTTTATTTATTTCAGAAAAATCGTTTGTCTATGTGTGAAAGATTCCTATTTTTCTTGGACTTTGCTATGTTTTTGTTAATATTTTACTCTCTCTTTTTTTGTTTCGGTCCTTTCAATTAAATTCAGATAGGAAAAAAATCAATATAGTGACAAGTTCTATGAAATTTTAAATATATACAATCATCAATTGATTCCAAAATTATATATTTACATACAAAAACTAATTAAAAATAAAACAATTAAAATCTTAATTAAAAAAATCCAAAACCTAGTCTATACTATATAAAAGTTCATGTTATTAGCTTCTCAGACCGTCCACATAGGATTTAAAACATCCAATAGTTACATCTCACATTGGCATTTAGAATTAAGCTAATTTTCTTTTTGTTATTAGTAGAAAATTAAGACATAATTTTCTTATTTCATAAACTCATAATTTCAAGTAATTTTCATTTGTGTGGACTCTTTTAATTTTGATTTTCCTTTTTAACTTTTACATACTAGAGATTAGAAAATTTTCTTCATTTTAAGGTAGTAATAGTCTTAATTATAAAAAATCATCGATCACTTACCAATTACCAAAAAAAATTTTGTTATTATTTTGTTTATTAAAAATAAAGTCAAATATAGTGGTATGTGAAAATATATTTTTTTTTTTTATGAAAGATATTTTTTTATATGATCGTGTAATTTAAACATCCAATAATAATATTTTAAACATCCCATAATAACATTCCAAGTCAACATCTAATTTAATCGATAGTGAGTTTAGAAAAGTTTCTAAAATTCTAAGGTATTTTAGTTAATAGGAAAAAATTGGAGATAAGGAAATAATTAATTTCACATTATTCAATAACAAAAAAAATTAACTTAATTAGATTATGAAATTTTCTTAGGGCATCTCCAATCCACTCCATTTTTCACTTCAAAATGGAATTTGGAGTAAAATCCTCTCCAACCCACTCCATTTCTAACTCCAAAATGGAGTAAAAAATGGGTTTACTCCAAATATGGAGTAATCCTATTCATTACTCCATTTTTTTACTCTTCACTCCATTTTCTATTTGGAGTAATCCTATTCATTACTCCATTTTTTTACTCTTCACTCCATTTTCTACTCTAAAATGGAGTGGAGTTAGAGTAAAACTCAACTCTATTTTGGAGTAAAAAATGGAGTAATGGGTTGGAGATACTCTTAACAATTAGATAATAATATATCTAATAAATAATATACTATAGTACGTAAATAAAACTATCGGAAAATCTATCTTATTATATAAAGGAGAATGCACTCAAAATTATAACTCATTAGATCGTGACATGTGTCATTTTAATTGAGATGATGACACGTGTTCATATACTAACGTATAAAGTTAATTTTAATTTAAATAATATTTCTTTTTTTATCTAAAAGTTAAAAGAAAAATACATCATCGCAAAAAAAAAAAAATGTCCTAACGTAACAAAAAAAGTCAATGTCCTTCTGTAAAAAAAATTGTCATTAAAAAAAAGCAAAATTTGTACACAAAATGTCACTAAAAGGTAAAAGGAAAATTTGTAAAAAATGTCATTAAAAAAAGGTAAAAGAGAAAATTTGTAAAAAATATCATTAAAAAGAGGAAAAATTTGTTTCATGTCAATACGTTTTAAAAAAAAAAATGTTATTAAAAAAAAAGTAAAAGAGAAAATTTGTAAAAAAAAATATCATTAAAAAAGAAAATTTGTTTCATGTCAATACGTTTAAAAACAAAAAAAAAGGAAAAATGTCATAACTAATCGATAAAGGAAAAAAAATACATTATTCAAGAAAATCATGTATTCGAGAGTTCCACAAATCGATCAAAACTATTTTACTTTAAATTTTTCCCAACATGAGTGTGACACGTAGGCAAAATCGTAACTCACTATATCGTAACATGTGTTCATTTTAATTGAGATTGTGACACGTGTCAATATATTAATATAAAAATATAATACATCATTGCAAAAAAAAAATATTCTAACGTAACAAAAAAAATCAATGTCTTTCTGTAAAAAAAATTGTAATTAAAAAAAGAGAAATTTGTAAACAAAATGTCACTAAAAAGTAAAAGGAAAATTTGTAAAAAATGTCATTAAAAAAGGTAAAAGAGAAAATTTGTAAAAAAATATCATTAAAAAAGAGGAAAAATTTGTTTCATGTCAATACGTTTAAGAAAAAAAATGCCATAACTATCGAGAAAGAAAGGAAAAAAATACATTATTGGAAAAAAAATTAAAAAAAATGTCATTAAATAAAAGTAAATGGGAAAATTTGTAAAAAATGTTATTAGAAAAAGGTAAAAGGGAAAATTTGTAAAAAAAAATATCATTAAAAAAAAGAAAATTTGTTTCATGTCAATAAAAAATGAAAAATGTCATAACTAATCGAGAAAGAAAAGAAAAAAATACATCATTCAAGCAAATCATGAATTCGAGAGTTCCACTAATCGATCAAAACTATTTTACTTTACATTTTGCCCAACGTGAGTGTGACACGTATGCAAAATCGTAACTCACCAGATCGTGACATGTGTTAATTTTAATTGAGATTGTGATACGTGTCAATATATTAATATAAAAATATAAATTTTCTTTCTCTACATTATTTATTTCTTAAATCAAAGTGTAGTGTAACTAAAAGGAAATAATAGTCTAAAAAAAAATAAGACATGTTATTAAAAAAAATTAAAAGGAAATAGTAAATCAAAAAGACTAAAAAAAAGAAAATAAGACAAATTATTTATAATTGTAGTGTAACTAAAATAAAATAATAGTAAAAAAAAAGGAAATAAAACATATTATTAAAAAATTAAAAGGGAATACTAAATAAAAAAACTAAAAAAGGAAAATAAGATAAATTATTTCCAATTTCTAAAATTATTAGTGCGGCATATAAAAAATTGATATTCATGAGATTACGACATGTTTTGTTAATACTTTTAAATTTATTTACTAATATATTTTGTTAATTTTCTTACTATTTGTTTAACACTAATGACATATATAGACATAAATTTGATAGAATATATTAAGCATATATTATTTTGATATGAAAATTTTGGGTATTATTGATTGACAAGGAATGCATTGAGTAAAAATATGGTTTTAATATTATGGATGAAATACATGAGTTGTATTGCGAGATGAAATACGTGGAGTTGAAATTCAGTTTGAAACAAAGTTACTAATCAACATCTAAAATAAATGTGCGAGTAACAATCAAAATCTAAATATTTACGTCAACAAGATTTAATATATATTTATTACATTTTCATAAATTTTATCTTGATGAAATTTAATCGATTACCGACACGTTTTACTTTATTTTTATCATTTATAAATAAGTTATAATTAAAACCTCGTGTATTACGCGGGTCCTAATCTAGTATTATATAAAAGTTCATGTTATTAGCTTCTCAGGCCGTCCACATAGGATTTAAAATATCCGATAGTTATATGCCACATCAGCACTTAGAATTAAGTTAATTTATTTTTAATTTTAGTAAGAATTTTTCCATTTTTCCTTAAAATTCATTTTTTCTATTTTTTCACAAATTTTTTTCATTTAATAAAATCTATGTATTTTGGAAAAAGTAAAGTGAAATGAAATAGTTAATAAATTTTTTATTTTTCTAATTGTACATTTTTGTAAAAACAAATAAAATGGAAAAATAAACACGACAAATAATAATGAAATTAATAATGAAATAGCAATATAATACCACAACGTTTAAGAAAGTAATGATATATTATAGATTTTACTACACTCAATCACTTATTTTATAGGAAGATTATATAATAGAGTGAATAAAGACAAAAAAAAATTAAATAAGGAAAAAAAATAGGAAAAAGTTTTTTGTATAAATATGTATATATGTATGTTAAAGTATGTTCGTGGCTTTGTGTGTTCTTTTCAAGTTTTTATGTTTTGTTTTTTTATATGTGTGTAATTCTCCACAAATTAAACTAGAAGTTGTTGAATAACTAGGCTTTTTTATATGTGTGTAATTCTCCACAACTTAGCTTTTTAAATTTTTTATTTATTATTCACAAAATAAATAAAATGTATAGTATTGATCGATAAACTTATCATATTTGATGTTGGTCTTTTTTTAGGGATGTTCAATCCAGGTAGATTGATCCGAATTGAACCGAACCGAAATAATTGATGTGAAAATCGGATCACATATTAATAATGATTTAAAGAAATTTACTTATCATGTATTCGAAAAATTAAATTTAAACCAAATAGGAAATAAAAATCGATCTAAAAAGAAGTTTCTTTAAACTAATGATATATTTGACTAAAATTCAAAACCGGAACCGAACCGAATTAAAAGCTGGATAAAACACCCTAATTATATTTTACTCAAAAAATTTGGGTTACGTACCTACTTTCTTAGATATAATTGTTTTACTATTGAATTCACCATAGTTACAGCTTGAAGTTTAATTATTTTATAGAGTGAATAGATTCTTCTGTTTAATAAATTAATATGAGTCCATTCATAATACAATGAATAATATTGGCTTGTAGTTTTATAAAATCTGAAATAAAATAGTAAGTACCATAATATATATCTACAAATTTATAGGCATTTATACATATAGAACACATAGGTAACATTTTTCTTTTGTTTTTACTTTTTATTTTGTGTGTGATTCAGTTACTTGACTTCCACATAACACATTCGTCTCCTTTTTCTCTTATTCAAAAGACTATGTGAAAACTAATGGTCATATCTCCTGTTTGACTACGTATTTAATACATATTCAACCAACACTAATGGACATACATATAGATAATGTAAAAATATATCTATACTATATATAAAGTTGTAACATAAACAAAATATATACTAAATTGAGCAAGTAAAATAAGTAGATTTTAATCGTATTGGAATTATCCATTCCTTGAGTCGCTTATTGTCATAAACAAAATTGAAGTTTGAACGCAAACTAAAACCTACCAAGAGTGGCTTACTCATAGCTTACAAAAGAGAACTTATGAAGAAGGAAGAAATAAAAAGAACTTATTAAGCATTTGCCTTGATCATCATCGCTAGCAATGTTTTTCTTTCTCTCATGAATACCAGGATTTTTTAACAAACATAATTTCAAAGTAATACATTATATTATTAAAAACAATCAGTCGTACCACCAAAATTTTAATATAAATATGTAAATATAATACTAAGACTGGAAGAACATCAAAACATATATAGCAAAAATATTTAAAAGTTCCAATTGCTACGTTTTTTTGGTCAAAATACCAACTACTACTCAATCACCTAATTTAAGATTGGTAGGGTAAAAAAAGTTTTGAAACACCAATATATCTACACCTAAAATATGCTCATGCACTTCTATTATATAAGTTATTACGTGTACAATAGACATTATCAAATAACATGTATGCAGCTAACTTTAGTCAAATTGTTAAATACAAAAGATATAATGAGAAAATTGAAAACAATATAGATAGTTGAGATAAAGAAATGTCAAGAAGATAGCTGAGATAAAGAAATTCTTTCTTGACGGGATTAAACTCATGTATTTAAGAACTATCTATTCCAGTTTGAAATTCTCTTGGTATAATAAGAGTGATTTCTCCCAATTTATTCGCCAAATATTGTTTAATTATAGAAGAGAGAACAACCCTAGACTAACTGAAAACTTAAGCATTGATCATGTGTGATTAAGATGAATTATCACTCAAAATAACATTGAAAACACCCTATCAAATTTGCTAATATCATCAGTGGCAAGAAAATGACTTCTCAAGTATTTGAAGCAGTTTGAAATGTGCTTGCAAATTTCGTTCGGAAGATATTTTTGTTGGTTAAGTGTTTATGTCTTAGGAATTTTTTTTTCCTCATCATGGACCACAACGGGCTTAATAATTTTCTTATTGAAATCATTATCTTATAGTTAAAAGATTTCCCTTTTTGTTGGTTTATATGAAACCAATACATAATTTTCTTATTTCATAAATTCAATATAATTTTCTTATTTTCTTTTATCCATAATTTTCTATTTTATTTTTGAATGTTGATGTGACATGTAATTATTGGTTGTTTAAATCTAACGTGAACATTTTTCTTATTGTTCGCTTAAAAGAAATTAAGACATAGTTTCCTAAACTTAATCTATTTTTTATATATCTAATTATATAATCATAAAACTCAATATAATTTTATTATTTCATTAATTCAATATAATTTTGTATTTCATTTTATACATAACTATTTTTGAATTTTGATGTGAATTCAATATAATTTTTGTATTTCATAAATTTTATGTAATTTCCTTATTTCCTTTAAAAGTAATTTTCCTATTTTTTAAGGTTGATGTGGTATGTTTGGTACTGGTTATTTTAAAAATCTTGAACTAATTTACTTTTTGACTTTTAGAAAAAAGCTAATTTATTCTAATATTTTGATAGCTTTCGTTTCACATATTTTTAGTTATGTTGTGTATATGTTTTTTTATTGTAAGTTTTACATTTTTATATATTATTGCCTTTAAAAAATCATAGGCTATTTTTATATACATATTGTTCTCAATTTGTTTTCTAATACATATTTCCTTTTTAATGTTCTTTTAAATGCTAATTGTAATAGATTTCTTTATCTAATAATAAATTATTTCATATTTAAAGCACTATTTTATGATTAAGAAATTTTCCTAATTTAAATATTTGATGTGACATAACACTATTGGTTGATTAAAATCTTACGTGGACACTCTCAAAAGCTTATAGCATGAAATTTTATATAGTATAGATGTATAAAAGATTTTCTAATTATATGTGTATAAAAGATAGATATGTATTATATCTTTAAACTTATGTGTTATGTGATTTAAATTTAATTTATTAATTTGTTATTATGATATTTTCTTACAAATTTGATGTAAGTGATGATAGTTAGAGTAAAAAAATATAACAGTGAACAATATAAAGGTCGGTGAAATGAACATATTTTTGTGGTAAAACTGACTTAAAATATTGGTGATGATAGAATTTGGTAGTACTTAACAATATTAAGTTGTTGCAAAATATGTTAACAACAAATTTCTAATATATAAATATAAATTAGATACAAGAATATATACACATTTAAACCAAAATAAAAGAATATAAACATTAATATATTTGCTATTGTCGGGTTTGAACTAATAATCAACGGTTAGATTAAGAGAGTTTATAAAAAAATTAAGGTAGTTTTGTTAATAAGAAAGAGTTTATGAAATAAAGAATTTATATTATTATTTTATATTAACAATAACAAAAGAAACTGACTTAATTAGATTAGGAAATTTTTTTAATTCTAAAGTCTTAACAATTAAATAATAATAGATTTAAAAATAATATACTATTGTACATAAATAAAATATAGGAAAATAAACACATTACTACACACGATTTTAGAAAATTAAAATCTAAAATATTTGATAAAAAACAAAAAAAATGTATTAAGAGACATGCACCTAAATATAAAAACTACAACAAAATGTTAACCATGATTCTTAAAGATACTGTAAATAACATAATCTGTGAAAAAAAGAGGCACAAAAAGGAAAAAGAAAACACTAATATGGGATATTTTAATATACACATATACACATATTTATATAAAGTCAGAAAACAAAAAAAAAAGTAAAACTAAAAGATAAACTGAAAAATTGTAAAAGTTGGACATTGTACCATCAACATTGCATAAGATTGTGGACTGAACAAATCAATTGTTCTATTTTCACAAACAATTCTAAAACAAACTATTAAAACTTGCATGAGGCACATGCCACATATTAGTACACATACATACACCTCTTAAGGTAGTGATCTCGATTATAAATAATCATCAAACGTATCTTTTTTAGAGAGAGAGAGAGAGCTTATGAGGTGCTGAAAAAATCCATTAAGCTTGTGGTGCTTAAAGTGTTTTCAAAATGTAACGCTTACATTTTTCTCACAAGTCTCACTAAAACTATGGTCTCTTCAGCTTCTTCCACTTCCGCATAGCGACTTTTCCGCTTGGTTTTTGATGAGTTTGAAAAAGGTTTTAATATTCAATACTATATAAAAGTTGAAACTACTTGCCTCTAATCCAAATCTATCTAATTTAGATTTTTTATAGCTTATGTTGTCCATTCAGTTATTCGACTGAAAAGCAATATCTAGATTTTATACGTATATTAGTTTCAAACCCTAACCCTAAACCAATATATTATATCATCTTAGCCTCATAGCGATAAAATATAGTGGTAGAGTTTAAAAATATTCTACATATGCAATAGATCTTAAGATGTTATGTCATATATTGTCTTTTTGTACATATGATTATGTGTGTAAGTACTATTGTATGCAATTGGGTCTTATTTGGAATAAGATGCTTATATGTTCAAGTTAAATCTACTCTGCAACTACTTTTGAGATGCAATGGGCAGAGAAAAATATCACAGAGATGAAACTTAACAAAGTCATTCACAAGGATATATTAACAATGAACGAAATGTCTATTCAGATCATGAGAAAAAAACATGAATTGTTTATAAATGTAAACGATATATACTATTAATGAATAAAAATATATGAACAGAAAATGAAAGTTTTTATGTTGTTAATACTAAGTTAAAGATATTGCAAAATATAAACTATGAGATGTTTATAGCTTTAGAACAAATTGAGAAGATAAGTACAATAATCATCAAGTAACATATATATCAAATTCAAGTATTTACTCATATAATTATTTAACTAAAAATATTACAAAATAAAATAAACTAAAAATTATTAAACTCTCACATTAAAAATCCAATAAATCAACAAAATATTTAAAACATACACAAATATATTATATTATTGACCATTGATAATCAATTTATTTTCTAGTTTTACACTGCTAGAGTTTTCTGAATTGTATATTTAAAAATTTAAGGATAAAAGTTGTTATGAATGTTCGTTATATATTAGATGTATATTATTACCATCACCGATATAAAAAAAAAATTTAATAAAATATTATTGGTCGCTATTTTTCAACAAAAGTTTATACAAAGAATTCGCGCACATCGCGGATCTAAAACCTAGTATTTATACAATATGATAGTCGGTCAATATAGACCTAATCCAAAATAGGAAAACTTCCTATTTTCTAGTGAATTTCATTTTTCCTCAAAACCTTGAAGTCGGCTAGTCATCGTGGATTTGGGCCGAATTCAAGCTTATTGGGCCGATCTCGCGAGTCTGCATCTCGTCATGGGCCGAGATCAAATAAGAGGGTTTTTCGGCTCCTTCAGGCCCACTTCGTCTGTCTTCTCGGGTTGAAATCCAACATATTTCTAGATCGGATCTGGATCGAATCTTTAAGATGGATGCTCACAATGTACCAACAGAAAAGCTCAAAAGAGATTGAGGTTGATAAGTTAAGCTGGAAAACAAAGGACGTGAAGCTAACTCCGTAATTTAATATTGCAGCATCAGCAAAACAATCATTTACGTACCGTTACATAGACATCATCTCCCAGATTCAAGATAACTCCATCAACGAGAGCTTGGTGGTAATGATGCTTCGCCTGTTTTTTCTCTTCATTGCCACTGTATTCGAAACCAACAACGAAGATAAGCAGCAACAAACTTGAAACTTATAAAAGAAAACAAAACGAAGAAGAGAAAGAGTTTTAACAAAGAAAAACCCTCAATATACCCATCGTTGGGACTTGGGAGTTTCCACTGTCACAGTTTTTCAAGATCTGTAGCGAAACGGCCATTTACTCATAGCTTCCTCGACGGGGATTGGTTTTTGGTACGTCTAGTCATTTTATTTTATTTTTAAATTAATTTTAGCTCCCCGAAAGTTTTGATAATTTCAATCTGACCTCCTCATTTTTAAAAAGAATCAAGAGAAGCTGTGTGTGCGAAGAATTAAAAAAATGGAGGCTTTTAATAGCGAGCGAGAGTCGCGGGATCGCCCATCTCCACTCTGCCTTATCTTAGATCTTTCCTTTTTGATCTCCGATGTAAACAAAAGATCATCCTCTCAGATCTCCGATCGAAAGCCCATCTCTGGATTTTTTTTTTTTTGCGAAAAATATGGGTTTTGAGAAAGGAACGGCGGCGAGAGAAGACACACCCCTTCTCGGTAACGGAAGACCATTGTCGAGCCATTTCAAGACTTTCGCCAATGTCTTCATAGCTATTGTCGGAGCCGGTGTCCTGGGTCTTCCGTACGCTTTCAAGCGAACCGGATGGCTCATGGGTGTGCTCACGCTCTTTTCTGTGGCCGCTTTGCTCAACCACTGCATGATGCTTCTTGTTCACATCCGCCGCAAGCTCGGTGTCGCCAATATCGGCTCTTTTGGGGATCTTGGATTCGCCGTGTGTGGTCCCATTGGGAGGTTCGTCGTCGACATTCTTATAATTTTGTCTCAAGCTGGTTTCTGTGTCGGATATCTCATCTTTATCGGTACTACTTTAGCTAATCTGTTCAACCCAACCACAACCGCGACTCTGAGTCTGAGTCTGAGGCATGTAATGGCTGTGTCTCATAAGAGTCTCTACATATGGGGATGTTTTCCATTTCAGCTGGGCTTAAATTCCATTAAAACGCTCACTCACTTGGCTCCTCTGAGCATATTCGCCGACGTGGTTGATCTGGGGGCAATGGCGGTGGTGATTGTGGAAGATGTGAAGGTTACAGTGGAGCAAAGACCTGAAGTTGTTGCCTTTGGTGGCATGTCTGTGTTCTTCTATGGGATGGGAGTGGCTGTTTACGCCTTTGAAATCGTTGGAATGGTTTTGCCTCTTGAATCGGAGATGAAAGACAAGGACAAGTTTGGAAGAGTGTTGGCTCTCAGCATGCTGTTCATCGCGTTGTTATACGGAGCTTTTGGTGTGTTAGGCTACATGGCTTTTGGGGATGAGACGATGGATATAATCACGGCTAACTTAGGGGTAGGAACGGTGAGCAGTCTTGTTCAGCTGGGGCTTTGTATTAACCTCTTCTTCACCTTCCCTTTGATGATGAATCCTGTGTTTGAGATCGTTGAGAGACGTTTCTGGAGTGGTATGTACTGTGTCTGGCTCAGATGGCTCCTCGTCTTAGCTGTGACGCTTGTGGCTCTCTTTGTGCCAAACTTTGCAGATTTTTTGTCATTGGTGGGAAGTAGCGTCTGTTGTGCGTTGGGTTTTGTGTTGCCTGCTCTGTTTCATCTCATGGTTTTCAAAGACGAAATAGGGTGGAAGCAACGGGCTTTGGACGCTGGGATCGTGCTACTCGGCGTCGTTCTTGGTGTCTCGGGGACTTGGAGTTCCCTTAGGGAGATCTTCAACTGAAAACCAGAGGTGGTGCAGGTAGGTGAAAGAGATTGGACATGTTGTTTTGTTTCTTTTCTCCCCATTTTGACTCTTTTGTTGGAATCTTTCTCTACTTTTCAATGAAAATTTTCGAAATTATTATAATCATTGAGTCAAGTGTGCCATTATAGTTACTTTTTACTGTATGTGTAGCTGTTGCCATTGGCTTTGATACTTTTTTCCAGTGTTCTTGTTTCAAGCCTTAGTGGTGTGTATATCTTTGACTTGGTACTATTTCTACTGTAACTCGTTTCATTTGGCCACCACAACTTATTTGCTAACCAAACAAGTACTCTTCTTGGGATGATGTTGTGGTTACGTAGCACGTTTGAAACTGAGGCGGCTTTGTCACGACTTAGGTTAGAGGAGACGCTGCCACATGGCACATCACATGTTACACCAACACAGGCCACGTATTCGTCTTGCACCGCCTAGCGTCATTATCTATAAGAATGTGGAAGAGAGAAGTGAGAACAAAAAAAAGAGAAAAAAAGAAAAATGGCAGACATAGCCAAAGGAAGCTCAGGCGTTAGCTGCAGCGATCGGTGTGGGTGCCCTGCTCCGTGTCCCGGTGGCGAATCTTGCAGGTTGATCCTCTATATGCTTCATGATTGATGTGTGTTTTGATCTTAAAACGTGTGGTTCCATTTCATGTAGGTGCAGGATGAGCGAAGCATCTGGTGGGGATCAAGTACACAACATGTGCCCGTGTGGGGAGCACTGCAGCTGCAACCCTTGCACCTGCGCCAAGACCCAGACCTCTGTCAAGGGCAAATCCTCGTGCACCTGTGGTGAGGGCTGCACTTGCGCCACTTGCGGCGCTTAGACATATGTCTATACCACCATACTTGTATAATAGGTACGACGAGCTAGTCGATTAGGTCCCAGTCTTTGAAATAATACTGTGTTTAATTAGTAGGTCCAAGTACAACAAAATATGTCGTATGCTCTTCTCTTTTGTACTGAAAGTCCTCTCGCTAAGACCGTGCTGTGTACATGGGAAGGAAAATCTGGGAAACTCAGAAAGCTGTTGCTTTAAGTTTACCAAATCTTGGAATAATCCAGCTTTTGCAGGAAATGAAAATCTGTCGTTTTACATCTGGACCAACTCTCTGCATATAAATTTGGATTCTGTGCTGAAAAAGGACTATATCACAGAGGTCTATGCCCAATCGTCTATTTGTTTATCCTTCTTTTAGAGCTTCTAGAAGCGATATGTAGAGAGATGATTATTATACAAACACACAGAACAATGAATGATACAATAATACTACTACGCTCTATATACCATTGCCTTTCTTATGGTTATTATTATGAACATGTGAGCCCATGAAATCAAGCCATTAATTTTTAAATTTCTGATGGGAGAGATGAAAGCATCACACATCAACACGTCTCATGAATTTCAGTACTTCCATCTACCATGTCCCCGTTACTTACGCAGTAGAATGGATGAAGACACAATTACTTAGTTGCAGAAACCATGAGATCACCCTGAAGATGAAAAGATATTGTCAGAAAGACAAAACCACTCTATTATTGCAAGATGTTCTTTTAAGTTCCAAAGCTACTCAGAGAGTCTTTTGTACGTACATATCTACCGATTATATTTGGTTTTTGTGGTTTAGCTAGCCTTGTTTTTTTGTCTGTGGCATGTAGCAATGTTGCTGTTGTTACACATTGATTGAAAAAGGAAACATATATCCAAGAACACAGAAGTGTAAGGTGGGTCAGTGGTAATGAGTACATGAGTGGAGAAGAGAGATGGGTTTGGGGAGGTGGTTAGCATTGAGAGTGAAGGAGCAGATGATCCTTGTATGGAACTTGGAGGTGACGAGTCGGCCTAGAATGTAAGCTTTGGAACGGAGGACGAGAGTGAGATTAAGGGGAAGTGAGAATGTGTCGAGATGGACAGAGACACCACCGTAGAGAGGAATCTGATGGCCATGCACCACCGTCACTATGCTCTTTCCGCTCTTCCTACCCACCGTGAACTTCTCCATCTGACCGGAGGAGAGGAGGAGGTTGGAGTAGTGAAGGAGGATAGGGGAAGCAGTGACGTGGACAGCGAAGAATGTGGATGGGTTCCTATACAAGATCCTAACCGTCGAGTTAAGAGACATCATGTCCGTTGGCACTCCACTCAGATCGTTCCCAGCCTGCACGTTCAAGTCCCTCACCAACATCCCCTACAGTGCAACACTTATCTATGTTCAGTCTTAAACACATTCCCACCAAAATCAATGCACACTTGTCCTTCAAATTCACATTTTGTCTACTTGTCAATCTTTACTTTTTGTTTTCATTGGAAACATTAAAAATATTATTTTCATTGTTTGGCCTTTTCCCAAGTTGTTTCTTTTCAGGAACACCAATTCACTATACGAGTCGACTCAGCCCGAGTCGCCGAGTGAATAAATTAATTAAGAAAGGAGTTACCTTTACCACAACTTTAGGAGGGTAGGATTTGCTAGCACCCCAGAGTATGAGAGAGAAGATTGTGAACAAGAGGACCAAGGAGAGGAGCAACCAGGCGTAGAGGCGCACAGTCCGAAAAGGGTCGTCGTCATCTCCGCCGTCTGTTTCGTCGTCTCCGGCGTTGCTGATGTATCGGCGGCGTGCGCTTCCTTCGCGTATGGACTTGTAGGAGAGGAGGGCACGGTCGGAGAACCGAGAGGTGGAGGACTCGAGAGAGTGATGGATGGGTGAGCAATGGTAGTAATGTGGATGTGCAGGCGAACCCATCGGGCTACAACCCGACCCGAATGACATCTTCTCGACGTCGTGGTTGGATGGGCTCTGTACGTAGTAAAGAGGTCTAATCGCCGAACGCGGAGGAGAACGCGGCGGCCATGACAACGCCGCGTCGATGCTAGTGGCCTCCGAGTCCGTCTTCGCATGCATGTCTCTTTAATTAGTAGCTTCTCTCTTCTTTTTGTGTTTTTTTCCTTTTCCTTTGGGGAAGAAGAAGCAATAAAACAGAGATGCTAGTGCCGTGTTTGGCTCTTTCTTTCGTATTATAATAATGTAACAAAACGCTTCTTGGAACGAAACGCGATAGACGTTAAACGCGATAGTGATTTGGGAGAGTGTGTAATAAAAGCGAAAGCCGTATGGGGTCTTTCATAACTCTGTTCAAGCAAGTTGGTCCCATTGTTAGATGTTTCTTTCTCACGCGCTTACACGCGTGGCCAAACACACCACACGGTTGAAGGAAGGTGAGACTCACTCCCACGAATCAGCGCGTGGGGAATGTGAAGGTGGGAATGCAGTCAACTGTACTGACAGTAACCCAGAATGTCTTTGGAGATATTAAAAATCTTCAATAAATAGATTTTACGCATTTAATTTCTTTATTTCCTCGGTTTGGTGGGGAAAAGGCCGACGTAATAGGCCCAAAACACATTATAATTTCCTTCTTTAATCGGGGTCTGGACCCAATTTACTTTCCTCGGAATGTTTTAATACTTGACGAGTTTAATAACAAAACAAATCACATTTTCAGACTTCATACTTTATCGGAAAGTGAATAACATTTACATTTGGGAACGTGACGTCTTCATCTCTTTTTATCCCCTTTTACATAATTGTGTTTAAATATGCAGTGTTAGAGAGTTGGACAAGAAAATATGGCTTTTGTAGAAAGGAGTTAGATTTAGAGTAAATGCTCACCAAATAATTGGTTATAGAATAAAACCGTGACACAACTGATAGATAAGGAAATTTATTAGTTAAAGAAATATTTATAATTCTCATTCATTATCGAACGTGGTACTTTGTCTATATATTCATAATCTATCAACAGAGAAAGGGCACAGATTATGCTCAATACCATTCAACATGGTATCAGAGTTTTCCTTTTAAACCTAATTTTTTAACCGCCTCTAAACAATTTTCTCTCCTTCTCCTCTCTGTTTCACATGTTCTCCTCTGTTCACTCTCTGCTTTCTCCTCGTCTTCTCCTTCTTCATAAACATACTTATTCAGACATACTCTCTGTTTCTGATCTTACTCACACATGGCGGCAGCAGCTACTCCACCCATAAAAATGATCGTCTCAGCCTCACTCAAATTCGAGCACACATTCCAATCATCTTAGACATGAATAAGATGAATTACGATGTGTGGCGGACTCTATTTGAGACTCACTGCTTCAGCTTTGCAGTTACAGGCCATCTTGATGGCTCGTTCGATCCCACCGGATCCACCGATACCAACTGGTATCAAATCGGTGGCACCATAAAAATGTGGATCTATGAAACCATCTCCGAATCGCTACTCAATTCCGTTCTCAAAAACCAGTGCACTGCTCGGGAACTAGGGCTTACTCTTGAGAATCTGTGACGGGATAATAAAGAGGCTTGAGCAATTCAACTCGAGAATGAACTCTGAACCCTTTAAATCGGTAATCTCTCGATCACAGACTACTGCCAGAAGCTCAAGTCGATATCTGATATGCTCACCAATGTCAATTCACCGATCCCAGAATGCTCTATCGCCATGCATATGCTTAATGGCCTCAGTTCCAAGTTTGATAACATTATCAATGTTATCAAACATCGCCCACCCCCATGCTCTTTTGGTGACGCAAGATCCATGCTCAAAAATGAAGAAGATCGTCTCAAGACAAAAAGGTAAATTGAATCTGTTCATGCTGACAACGCATCCTCGCCTCAACTTCTCATGGCAACAACAATGTAATCAAGTCCTCATCAACCTGATTTCTCCACTCTACGACACTACAACAACAATAACAGAGGAAACAGAATCAACAGAGGCAACCGAGATCAAGGTCGCGGTCGCAACAACTACAATCCAAATTGGAATCCTCGACAACAACGGCCCCAACAACAACCTTTCTGGCCGCAAAACAGCTACAACTGGCCTCAACAACCACCTCGTCACCAATATGCACCTCGTTTCCACCACAACAAGTGGGTCTTCTAGGCTCTTCACCGCATCCATCTCGTGGCGCTACATACCTCACAGACACCTCCCGTTCTCCTCCCATCAACTACCAAAAACAAGAGTTCATCCCAACATCTCTTGCAAGTGCATTCAACACCATGACACTGCAAGATCCTACTGATTCTGGATGGTATATAGATACCGGTGCCACTGTCCATCTCTCCTCTCAACCCGATAACATATCTCTCTCTCCAATCTCTTCTATTTCGCTTTCTTTAGTCACTGTTGGTAACGGCTCATCCCTACCCATTACAGCAATGGGCAAAACTTTTTTCCCCACCTCTACTCGTCCTTTACATCCTCAAAATGTATTAATTTGTCCCGGTATTTTAAAAAATTTCATTTCAATTCGTCAATTTACAAAAGATAATCGTTGCTCTATTGAATTTGATCCTTTTAGTTTTTTTGTCAAGGATTTTCAAACTCGGACGCCTTTAATCCGATGTGATAGTACCAACCCTCTTTACTCCATCACGCCACCGCCATCTTAATGCTCTCACGCTCTTATTTCCACTACTTCTCGTGCTTCGACTTAGCACCGCCGTCTTGGTCATCCCGGGAATGCAATGCTCAAGTTTTTAATTTCTTCTGGTTTTTTTAATTCTTCCACGCCGACATTTTTCCCTTGTGCCATGAATGTCAATTCGGCAAACACACTCGGAAATTGTTTTCATCTTTTACTTCAAGCGTATCTTCTATTTTTGATATCGTTCACTCTGATATTTGGACGTCTCCGGTCACAAGTGTTAGTGGCATTCGATACTATGTCATTTTCTTGGATCAATTTAGTCATTTTTATGGATATATCCTTTTCGTCAAAAGGGTGAAGTTTTTAATAAATTTTTAATTTTTTCAAACTTTGTTCAAACGCAATTTCATAAAACAATAAAAGCTTTTCAATGTGACAATGGTGGTGAATACACAAGTCATGATTTTCAAAAAAAAAATCTCTTCTTATGGTATTCAATCTCGCTTCTCTTGTCCTCATACCTCTCAACAAAATGGACATGCCGAAAGAACTCTTCGTACCCTCAATAACATGATTCGTGCTCTGCTTTTTCAAGCTCATATGCCGATGACTTATTGGGTCGAAGCTCTCCACATGGCAACCCATCTTTTCAATATTCTTCCTTCTAGTGCAATCAACAATGACATACCTTAGTCTCATCTCTTTCACAAACAAGTCTCTTACGATCATCTCCGCATCTTCGGATATCTTTGCTACCCAAACCTTTTACCAACTTCTCTCCATAAACTAGCTCCGTGCTCCATGAAATATGTTTTTCTCGGGTATCCTACAAACCATAGAGGGTATCGATGCCTTGACCTTCACTCAAACAAAAATTTCATCTCTCGGCACGTAGTCTTCGATGAAGGTTTGTTTCCTTTTCAAAAACCATCCTCTACAAACACAAAACACTTATCTAACTCACAAATATCATCTTATCCCATTCTTCAATCTATCCAACCTTCGTCATCAGTTGTTGCACCACCATCTTCCTCTATTATTCCCACAGATGCTGTCACCCCCCCCCACCTCCACCTCCAGTTCCGATTCCACAACAAAATACCTCCACAATTCAACCTTTAGAAGTAACTACAGCTCCAACAGCTCCTTCTCTTCCCCAATCTCAACCACCTGCACCGGAACAGTTACGAATTCACACACGCAGTCAAAGCGGTATAACCAAAAAGAAACAAATTCTCTCTCTACACACCAACATCATTTCACCTCTTCCTTTATCTCATGTTCAAGCCACCAAAGACCCTAATTGGAATCCGGTTATAAAAGATGAATACAGTTCTCTCATTGATCGTGGCACATGGACCATAGTTCCACGGCCTCCTAACGTTAATGTTGTGCGTTCTTTGTGGCTATTTCGACACAAGTTTGATGCAGGTGGTCGTCTATCACGATATAAGGCTTGCCTCGTCGCTAATGGCAAATCTCAACAGATTGGAATCGATTGCGACGAAATATTCACCCCGGTTGTCAAGCCAAAAATAATATGCACCGTTCTTCACCTTGCTCTTTTACTTTAGTGGCCCCTCCACCAACTCGATGTTAAAAACGCTTTTCTCCATGAAGACCTCGACAAAATGGTGTATATGCATCAACCTCCGGAATTCGTTGATCCTACTCAGCCAAATAACGTTTTTATACTCCATAAATCTCTCTACTGCTTAAAACAAGCTCTCCGCGTGTGGAATCAACGGTTTGCTCAATTCGCCACCAAAATTGGATTCAAACAAAGCAAAGTCGATGCCTCTCTCTTCGTCCTTCGCAAAGGAAATGACCTTTCCTACTTACTTATCTACATTGATGACATCGGTCTCACCGAATCCAACAAAACTCTCTTACGATCTATCATAACATCTCTTCACTCTAAATTTTCAATGACTGATTTGGGCGAACTTCACTATTTTCTAGGTATTGCTGTTAATATGAACAAAGACGGACTCCTCTTACACCAACAAAATTATGCCGCAGACATAATTCATCGAGCCGGAATGACTGGTTGAAATCCTTCCTCTACACTCGTCGACACTTTTACAAAACTTGCCGCCGACGCAGGACCACCTGTCGCTGACCCAACACTCTATCGCAGCCTCACCGGAGCTCTTCAATATCTCACTTTTACACGTCCCGACATCGCTTATGTGGTTCAACAAATTTGCCTCCACATGCACGATCCTCGGGAGCCACATCTCCATGCTCTCAAACGAATCATCCGCTTACACATGGCCTACAACTTCGTCCAAGTAACATATCTAAGCTCACAGCCTACACTGACACGGATTGGGCAGGTTGCACAACAACACGCCGATCCACATCCAGTTATTGCTTGTTTCTTGGCGACAACCTAGTCTCATGGTCTTCCAAACGGCAACCAACTGTGTCTAGATCAAGTGCTGAAGCAGTATAACGCGGAGTCGCAAATGCCGTAGCCGAAGCCACTTGAAACTGTAACCTCCTTCTTGAGCTCCACTGTCCTATCAACTCTGCTATGGTTGTATATTGTGACAATGTGAGTGTTGTGTATCTCTGAACCAATCCGGTCCAACACCAACGGACAAAACACATCGAAATCGATCTTCATTTCGTTCGTGAACGTGCCGCCCTTGGTCAAGTCAGAGTTCTCCACGTCTCCTCCGATCATCAATACGCAAACATTTTCACCAAAAGATTACCATCAACTCTCTTCATTTTTTTCCGCTCCAGTCTTAACGCCCGTCCTTCTCAGCTAAGACTGCATAGGCGTGATAGATAAGGAAACTTATTAGTTAAGGAAATATGTATAATTCTCATTCATTGTCGAACGTTGTACTCTATCTATATATTAATAATCTGTCAATAGAGGAAGGGCACAAATTATGCTCAACACCATTCAACAACAACATCATCATCATCTATAATAATAATAACACCTACCAACCTTTCAAATCCAATTCAATCACATTCTAAGTTTTTCTGCAATGCGAGGTGAAAACATAACACTCTTCTTAATTAGTGTATGTTGGACTCTTCAAGTTCATCAACTTTACCATTAGTATGATATTGTCCGTTTTGGATCAAGTTGTCAAATTTGCACGAATTTGTTTGTAGATTTTTTTCCAAAAAAATTCATATTAATTGGAGTTTGCATTGGCTCATATATTAGATAATGATTGTCTAATATTTTAATGTGAAATATATATTTTTTGGGCTCAACAACAATACTTTATTCAACCAATACTTAGTACATCAAAGTTTATCGGTCTCAACAATATCAAAAATCACCTCCACCAACTGGCTAAAATGCAATGTGGACGCGGCATGGCCGAAGGAAAGGAGAGTTGGTGGCTTAGGGTGGATATTAAGAGACCATATGGGAAAGACTGTTTGGATTGGAGTAAAAGTTATCCTAAAGATGAGAACAGAACTAGAAACTGAAGCAAATGCCCTAAAATGGACCATCATCTTCATCACAAAATTGGACTACCGAAGAGTGATCTTTGAGTCGTATTCTAAGGAATAGAAGCTCTGTCGGATGACGATGTATGGTGAGTCTTGCAATCTCTGTATAAAGATATTAAGATTCTTATTCTAGGGATGAAGTGTGTTAAGTTGGTGTTCCGTCCGAGAGATGAAAATAGAGTGGCGGATAAAGTTGCGAAAGAAATTTTTTTTTTTTTTTAATTATGACCCTAAGTTGTATTCTATTATGCCAAAGTGGGTATCTCTATCAACTACAAAATTCAATATAATTTCCATTTTATTGAATTCTCCAGAATGTTTACAAGAAGCTTCTTGTACATGTGCACGACATTGATATCAAATCATCCGACAAATGCTTCTATCTCCTCCACCCCCTTTAATTTGTGAAATTGTTTTAATTAAAAAGCAAAAATTCATTAGAGAGAAACAAAAAAGAAAAAAATCATAGAGTAGTTGGGCCGTTATTAATAAGTTGGGCCTCTTCGTAGAGTTGAACAAGACCAGAGTCGACGTTCTCAAGAGGCTCCCACGTGGCATCAGCCATATCTGTCCATTTCACAAGATACTCTGTTTTCCCATCATCACCCATCCTCTTCCCCATCACTCTCTCCGCTACGGCGTACTCCAGCCCAGCCTCGTAGTCCTTCGCTACATCTTCCGCCACGTGTATACCTTTCACCCACTCGCAATCTCCACCGTCCTTCCATTTGACCAGATATTCAACGTCTTTGCCTTTCCCTCGTTTCTCCATAATCTCCTGCACCTCCGCGTACTCGAACACTTCTCCTTCCAGAACACTGATCACCTTCTCTAGACCCAGTCTCCGACCAAACTGCATCGGATTACCTTTAGGCGTTGTCTTCAGAATCTCCTTGGCTAGCTCCAGCGCCGTTAACCCTCTCTCGTCTTCCACCTCCGGATCGGCGCCGAGCTCCACCAGCACCGCCACCACGTCCGGTTTCACGTAACCAGCCGCCATGTGCAGCGCCGTGAGGCCGCCCCTGATATCCCTGTGATCCAGATTGGCTCCAGCCTCCGCCAGAAGCCTGACGCACTTGTCCGAACCAAGACCCGCCACGAAAAGGAGCGCCGTCCTGCCGTTTTCGTCTACGGCGTTGATGTCTCGACCGTCGTCAGACTCAATAAGCTGTGCAAGGGACTGCTCGTCGGCTTTCCTCGCGGCGGTCCACCACGGGGTCTCGTACTCCGACACCACGTCTGCTGCGATGTAGCTGGATGGGACCCACGAAGGCGAATGGCCGTCTTTCCACTCGATAAGGTACTCCATGGCGGCGCCGCTTTCTGCCGTCCGGCTTCCGATGATTTTGTTCACTTCTCCGTACGACTCATCGTCTTCCACGGAGGAGGCCGTTTCGTAGTTTCTTTGCACGGCTCTTAATATAGCTCGAAAACGCAGCTGCTTCCGGATCCGTCTGATCGGAAAGGATTGAAGGGAGAAAGCAGAAGATTTGGGAATAGTAGAGGAATGAAGTTTGATGCGAGATAAAGACTGATTGATTACGAGAGAAGACTCCATGACCATGGCCAGACTCGAAGGTTTCTGTGAAATGTCGCAAGTGAAAAGAGAGTTGTTATCGGGAACACGGGATTTTCTAGTGGATAAGGAATCTTAGCCACCCAATCATTTGGAACCATCCAAAGGCCCATTTCACTTGCTAGTTTTGTTGGGTCGTTTAAAATGGGCCCATAACTCAGAAAAAGAAAAAAACGAAATGCTTCTCTCTTATATGGTTTACAGAAACCAAAGCAATAAATTATTGGTCTTTGCTTCAATATGCATCTCCATTTGTCTACTAGTATATCATAAGGTTTTCTACACAAAGCACAAGAAACAAGCGAGCAGAAACAAGTATGCCCAAAGTATCTTACACATAGTCACTCTCACTCGACATTTTTTTCTTTTTCAACCCCAAACCGGGAAACAAAACATCTTCACCATACTCTTCCCTGCCATGCATCTCCCTCTTCTGATACCTTCCCTTGTATTTGGCTCCGAGTTGCAATTTCACTCAGCAGCAGCAGCCTGTTCAACACATGTTTCAGCTTCCGATTGTTTTAACCAATAAACCATCTCTATTAACTTTTTTCGTATAAACATCAACTACATATGCATTTTGAACAGTTTAACAATAAGTTTTATCCCCGTTAACTAAGCCAGATGGGATTTTCACTTACCTGGTTAAGAGGATTATCTGGCGATTTCTTCCACATCTTCCATATCAAGTCCTTGTACTGAGTGTGAGTAAGACCTGGTTTCTCCTCTTTCAGCCTTGGAAGTTCAGCTTCTTCAAAGGCCTAAACCACAATTATAGCGACTCAGCATGTAGTTCCACCAAAAATTTTGCATCTCGTGATCGATTCTATCAAACAATTATCATTTCAACCACAGAAACTCTCCTAAAATATTTATGACCTTCAACAATCACACGAATGTCTGCTATCTTGTCCTAAATGTGATCCACAGGAAGAGGATACATCATCCTTCCTCTCTGTCATACACTAAATAATCTTTCCAATCGAATAACGAATATGTTACGAAATCTGAAAATCGAAAACTTGCTACGAAGTAACAAGCCACAGAACGTCAAAGCAAAAGGGCACAAGAGATAACCTTAAACGAAGCCTTGAGTCTTTTTTCCGGGTGTCTATCAACAGGAAGGTTATCAGCCACCGTAATCCGTGCGAGCGCCTCGTCAACGCTATGGGCCTCGATGATCGAATCATCGCGATTCGTATTGGTCACCAATACCATCTTTTCGTACTCCTCTTCCGCTGCCATGCGGGTCTGTTTCTTCTTAGAGTCTTCTGCTTTTTTCGCCAGAGCCACCTGATCCTCCTCGCGCCTTCGTATGAGCTCCGCCTCTGTAACCTTGGGGACCGGCACAGCGACGCGATTCACCTTCTTGTCAGGCTTTTTCAGAGCCTTCTCCAACTCTATCTCCTCCTGCTCAGCGAGACGCCGCGCCTCCAATTTCTTAGCGGCAGCCTCCGCCTTCTTCTCCGCCTCTTCCTCACGCTTTTTCGCCGCCTTGGATTTGGGACCCTCGGCCTCGCGCCAGTATTGTTCCTCCTTCTCCCGAGTCTGGCGATCCTTCTGCTCGGTCTCGGCGGCGGTCTTCCGGGATTTGGCGACCTCCGCCTTGCTGTTGACACCCATCTTCTTCGGCATCTTCGCTAGGGTTAAAATTCGATTTCCCCTTCACCGCAGGTTTGTATGAGAGAATGAGATGGGAATTGAATTAACGTGTACAAAAATAGATATCATCATCTTTGTGGTTTTCTAAGTCTAATGTATTGGCCCAAGCCCATTCACCAACTGGGCAACTGAACATATCTTTAAACTTCAAGGGCATAATCGTCCTACATCAGTTTGAGGGCATCTCCGACCCACCCTTATTTTCACTTCCAAACTCTATTTTAGGGGAAAATCTTTTCCAACCCACCTCTATCTTCACCTCTAAAATAGGAAAATGCTATTTCTTCCTCTATATATAGAGAAAAGCTATTTCCACCTCTATTTTAGAGTCAAACTTTTTTATTTACAAAATGGTCCTTTGAATTTTTATTTATTTATTTATGATTAAAAAAAAAAGAATTATGAGATTTAGTGAATATTATGATAAGTTAAATAATATTTGTTAAGTATAAATAACATGAATATTCATTAAGTATAAATAAAGTTGATATATTAAGTTATTTATAATTTAATAAATATTTATGAAGTATAAAATAAAGTATAAAATACACTAATGTTGATGGTTAAATCAAAATTTACCATGTTTTATTATTTTTATCTTATGTAATGTGATTTTATTTGAATAATAAATGTTTAATTTTAAAAAAATTATAATTTAGTGAAGTTTTTACAAAAATAAAATAAATAGGGTCGATTTGTAAATTTTAGAAATAAAAAGTGTTTTGTAATAAAATAAAAGGAAAATATACTTTAGAATATTTCTTTTTAGAGTCAAAAATAGAGGAATACATTGGAGTGAAACCCACCTCTATTATAGAGTTTCTCTATTTTAGAGTCAAAAATAGAAAAATACAATGGAAATGGTCTGATCAAATACCAAATGATGAAAGCTTTGTAATAGTAAGTTGGTAAAGGCTGTAGGAAAATATGTTTTTTCTTTTTTTTTAAGATTTTAACTAAGAGAGAGCAAAATAAGTTGTTGCAAAAACTACAATGCTGGACAATTACAATATCATAATAAAAAGTAGGATACGTTCAACGTGAATTCGACTCATAAACAAAATTGTAATTCATCAGATTGTGACATATGTTAGTTTTAATTTAGATTGTTACATGTGTCAAATCTACATAATGTAAAAACATAAGTTTTTCTTCTGTAAATTAGTTATTTCTTAAATCAAATTGATGTCTACCTAAATGGAAATAATAAGATAAAAGAAAAAGAAAATAAAACATATTATTGGATAATTAAAAGGAAATCTTATTATATAAAGCATGATGCGCTCAACGTAAGCACAACACATAAGCAAAATTGTAACTCACCAGTTTGTGACAGTTTTAATTTAGATTGTGACACGTGTCAAATCTAAATAATGTAAAATCAGAAGTTTTTCTTCTGTAAATTAGTTATTTCTTAAATCAAACTGTTGTCTACCTAAATGAAAATAATAAGATAAAAAAATAAAATAATAAGACATATTATTGGATAATTAAAAAAAATAGTAAATAAAATACAATAAAAAGGAAAAATAAAACATATTGTTTTATGTTGCACAAAAAACATATTATTTCTAATTTCTAAAAGTATTAAAAAAGTTTTTTTCCTATACGTGATTTGAAAAAAAGTTTTCATTTCAAAAATGAAATAAAAGGTCAATTTTTTTTGTTAAAACAAGCTAAACTTGACGAATATATTAATTTTTAATTTGATAACTAATTGCAAAATATACGTGATCATTAATATCTAATAATATATCGATAATATGGAAATTTTTTTTTTAAATAGTTAAATAAATAGGAAACTTGACTAAAGTAGAAAAAATTGAATTTAAATTTGTTAATTAATCACAAATTATACATGATCAATCATTTTAATATAATAGAATATTTTTTACTTTTTGTTTTCGTTTTATAGAAATAAATAGAATTTCATTTAAAAAAATTAAGTAGATGGTCAATAAAAAGTCATATTCTCAAATTTAGATCCTTCAATCACATGTAACATTTTCTACGTAGTATTTTTTATATGATCGAACATCATTGTTTTATTCTATTTTTCTTGCGTAACAATCCTTAGCAGGTGATATATTATCACGTGTGAAACCACACGTTTCAAGAGTTTCGTTGATGGACTTCACATAAGAGTCTAAATGAGATTTTGATCTGTTTTATATTGTCGCAGTCCTATATGTATGCTTTACGTTTTACGATGTTTCATTACTAATCTTTTGCTCACATCTTCTAGATGTGTAACATAATGTCTTCTTACACCCCCTTTTCCCCTTCAATCTTGTGGTTAGTTGGAATCAAAGACCAAATTTTAATGATTCCAAATACAATCTTTTTATGGATGAAATAATAATCGACATCTATATGTTTGGATCGATTGTGAAACTTAGAATTGGTAGTAAGATGAATATTCGTCAGTCTAATATTTTAAGATTGACGAATATCTTTTGAAATGTCTTGACTAGTTATGTACGAGTGTCCACAAATTGTCCATGTGGTATATAAGTGTCATAGAAGTGTTGATTAGATTCTTATGGGCGAATTAGAATGTTACATACAGTCTGAAGATAGAGTCATGTTCGCACTCTAATGGCTGAATCGTTCTCTTTTAGTCCACCAAAATCCAATATCTTATGCTTTCCGACAAATAAGACTATATCACGAATCAACCGTCCAACGGATTTGGAAATTTATCTCGAACAATTTTTTAAATTTTGGCATAGACAAATTATTTTTTGAAATAGTATGTGAAATTTGTATGTATCTATTAATAACAACAATCATAAAAAATACATCATAGAATTGCGTCTTTTCGAAAAAACTCATTTTATGGTTATTAATGCATCACAGTGTTGCGTGTTTTCGGAAAAACTATATTATGATTATTAATGTATCCTAGGGTTGCGTCTTTTCGAGAAAAAACCGATTTATGGTTATTAATACATCATAGGGTTGCGTCTTTTCGAAAAAACCGTTCTATGGTTATTAATGCATCCTAAGGTCGCGTCTTTTCACAAAAATACATCATAGGGTTACATCTTTTCGAAAAAAACCGTTTTATGGTTATTAATGCATCACAGGTTTGCGTCTTTTCGAAAAAAATATTTTATGGTTATTTATAATACATCATAGGGTTGCGTCTTCTCGGAAAACACCGTTTTATGGTTATTAATGCATCATAGAATTGCGTCTTCTTGGAAAAACCCGTTTTATGGTTATTAGTGCATCCTAGAGTTGCGTCTTTTCGGAAAAAAATCATTTTATGGTTATTAATGCATCTTAGGGTCGCGGCTTTTTACAAAAATACATCATAGGGTTGCGTCTTTTCGAAAAACCGTTTTATGGTTATCAATACATCCTAGGGTCGCATCTTTTCACAAAAATACATCATAGGGTTGCGTCTTTTCGAAAAAACCATTTTATGGTTATTGTGTCTTTTAGGAAAAAACCGTTTTATGGTTATTAATGCATCATAGAGTTGCAATTTCTCGGGAAAAACTGTTTTATGGTTATTAATGCATCCTAGAGTTGCATCTTTTCGAAAAAACTGTTTTATGGTTATTAATGCATCCTAGAGTTGCGTCTTTTCGAAAAAATTATGTTATGGTTATTAATGCATCATAGGGTCGCGTCTGTTCATAAAAATACATACTAGAGTTGCGTTTTTTCGAAAAAAACTGTTTTATGGTTATTAATGTATCATAGGGTTGCGTCTTTTCGAAAGAACCGTTTTATGGTTATTATGCATCATAGAGTTTCGTAGTTTCGAAAATTGTTTTATGGTTATTAATGCATCCTAGGGTCGCGTTTTTTCACAAAAATGCATCATAGGGTCGCGTCTTTTCCAAAAAATACATCATAGGATTGCGTCTTTTCGAAAAAAAAACAGTTTTATGGTGATTAATGCATCCTAGGGCCGCGTCTTTTCACAAAAATACATCCTAGGGTTGCGTCATTTCGAAAAAAATATTTTATGGTTATTAATACATCCTAGGTTTGCGTCTTTTCGAAAATACCATTTTATGGTTATTAATGCATACTAGAATTGCGTCTTCCCAGGAAAAATCATTTTATGGTTATTAATACATCATAAAGTTGCGACTTCTTGGAAAAACCGTTTTATTGTTATTAATGCATTATAGAGTTGAGTCTTTTCCAAAAAATAGTTTCATGGTTATTAATGCATCCTAGTATCGTGTCTTTTCACAAAAATACATTCTAGGGTTGCGTCTTTTCGAAAAAAACTGTTTTATCGTTATTAATACATCCTAGGATTGCGTCTTTTCGAAAAAATTGTTTTATGGTTATTAATGCATCATAGGATTGTGTCTTCTTGGGAAAACCGTTTTATGGTTACTAATGCATCTTAGAGTTGCGTGTTTTCGAAAAAAATTTATTTTATGGTTATTAATGCATCCTAGGGTCGCGTCTTTTAAAAAAAATACATCCTAGGATTGCGTCTTTTCAAAACAACCGTTTTATGGTTATTAATGCATCCAAGGGTTGCGTCTTTTAAAAAAAGAAAATTGTTTTATGGTTATTAATGCATCATAGAGCTGCGTTTTTTCGGGAAAAACTGTTTTATGGTTATCAATGCATCCTAGAGTTGCATCTTTTCGAAAAAACCATTTTATGGTTATTAATACATCATATGGTTGCGTCTTTTCACAATCATGTCTATTCAACTAGACTTATTTTTGTTTTGTTCAACATATTATAGTTCATGCTTATTCTTATTCTGAAAAATATAATTGGTAACCATTACCACTAATATGGAGTTTCAAAGAAGCATTTTTACTTTATGGTTAGGGATAAATACAAATGATTTCAAAGTACTAGGTATCACATACATTTAATTTACAACGGAATATTTATGGAGTAAAAGTCAACAAATATGAATTAAAGAAGATTCTTAAAATGCATTATAAATAGTTTTTTTAATTTTTGCTTGTAGCCGCTTATTTCACTAAGGGTTGCATCTTTTTTAACTTTTGTGCCTATTGAACTCTACATGTATTTTCTCGCAAGTCCTCTATTATGGTTGCAGTTTTTTCTTCTTGTAACTGCTTATTGCATCTTTTAACATTTGTGTCTTTTCAACTATACTTATTTCTTTTCGTACAATATTTTTTCATTCATGGATAATAATTTTAAAATTCACTCAAAACATAATGTTGATAAAACCGTCATTCTATTATGTGTAAGGAATTTTGGAATTCTTATGAGAATGTAGAATTTCTAACCAGTTTTAAATATAAAAAGTTAATGAAAATTTCAACTATATTTTCTCTGACATGGATGGTGCATATAGTGAGTTTTTAAATTTAATAATTCTCTACGAAAACGTTGATTATTTTACTTGAAAACAGTTTATTTGGGTGTATTCATCGAAATATTGATGTTAAGTTAACATTGCTACAAGATCCCAAGATGAAAAGATACCCTCAATCGATATGGATATCTACTATATTTTTTATATAATTTATAGACCATCTTGTGCTTATTGCAGAGCGTTGTTCTCAAACACACAACATGTTAATACTTACTAGCATTCACGGTTTTGTTTGTGTTGATAATTGGTAATAGTTTTCATTTGGTAAGTACTATGGTATGTATTGCAAACACATCTTAGAAATGAAACATGTTATTCAAAATTAGTTCCCGCGCGATTTCAAAATTAGTTCCCGACTTTTTCGATCATAATCATTATATGGTTATTTATTTTGTATCATACGATTACATTTTTTATTAATAGATAATTTCTTCAGAAATATCTTTACAGTTATAACCGTTACTATGGTTATGTTTTAATTATTTCATAGGGTTGCGTCTTTTTATAAGAACTTCTTCGTATGTACCTTTACGGTCATAACCGTTACTATTAGCCCTCAGCATCCGGTTCGAACCGAGAAAATCGAAATGACCGCAACGACATTTACGATTTTCGGTTTCAAATCCGTTATCATCAATAACTCGATCGACAACTTTTTAAAAGACATTCGGTTCGGTTCAGCAAACACTAACCGATCAGTTTAACCTAAACCAAAAATCCCTAGCCTAAATTTTTTTTTCCGTGCTTCGCTTTATTGGGTTTCTTTCTTCTTCGACAATAATTGTCAAAGAAATTATCTCAGAGACTCGACATCATCAACTTTGGTTTCTCTTTCTTTTTTATATTGGAGAGACAATCGATTTCCACAAGTTTATCTCCATCGATTCATAATCTCATAGAGACAATCGATTCTCACTTTGATTTCCACAATTTTATCTCCATCCAACTTCTAAATTCAACCGTATTTAAGGTAATTTATTTGTCAACTCGAGTTTGCTTTAGTTTCGATGGTTGACTTGAATCGAGTCACTTATGGTGTCGTTTGTGGTTGAGTTAAAATCCATTATCTTTGAGATGACTTTTCATAGATTAAACTTTGAGATGACTTTTCAGTTTCATGTTGAATGACTTTTCATAGATTAAACTTTGAGATGGTTAAGTTTTTGTTTTTGTTTTAGATTAAACTTTGAGATCGTTAAGTTTTTACATTTTTGTAATTGTGTTTAAATTTAGATTTCAATTTCAGTTTCACCTTTATATTGTTTTAGATTTGGTAAGATGTTGAGTGACTTTATGTTTCATGTGTATCTAGATCATGATCATTCTTTAAGACGAGTTTTTTTTTTGTGACTCTTGCTTTCTCCAATAGATAAAATAAACACAAAAAATTTAGCTAATTTTCAAAAACCATCAGACATATGAGTATTCAGCACCATTCACGGTTTTTTTTTGGTATGTTTTGCAAACAAATTTTTAGAAATGAAATATGTTATTCAAAATGAGTTTCCGCGCAATTTTGCACGGGTTCAAAACCTAATTAGTTATAATAAAATTTATATTAAAAAGCGAAATCTTGATCAAAAGTTCTCTCATCTAATCCAATGAAGCCTTACACACAGATCAAGATACAATACAGATCAAGATACAATACTAAAAAAAAAAAAAAAATGAGATCAGTTATTTCATATCTTGATAAATAGTGAAACAGGTTGATTTTTTTTTTTTCATCTAGAATAATTATATTGATATGAAAATTCAAATTACACAGAAAATCAAAGTCGATAGGGGATTATTAACCCATCCATTACATGTTGGGACGGTAACGAATCCGTCCAAAATCAAGAGCCCAAATAAAGGAAACAAGACACAAATGAATACCGAAAGACAAAATCCAAACAAAAAAAACCGTATAGCGAAAGATACAATCCAAACCCAAACCCAAACATGTTGATTTTCTTTGTTTTTTTTTTCCATTACACTTTTTGTTTATTTTTTTTCTTTTAAAAATTGGGAGGGAAGGGGAAAGGGGGAAAGGCGTAGAGCTTCTGCAAGACTGAAATGGCGAACGACAATAATCTCTCCAGCTTGGTTCACGAACTCCGTGAACGGGTCGCCGCATCCTCCTCTACTCCGGCTAACAACCTTCGTCACTCTTCCGTAGACGACGACGACGATGCTCTAGAGATTCGATTTCGGGCTGTTATCCCAAATCTTTTGAATACCTACGTTGTCCCTTCTCTCGGTACACCTCAATCTCTTTCTCCTAAAAATTACTCTCTCTCTCTCTCTCTCTTTGAGCTCTTGTTTCTGTTCCCCCGTGGATGATTTCTCTCGAATTTTACGGGAACTTGTTAGGTTAACCTCAGATGTTTGCGGTTTCATTGTGGCTCCTTCGATGTTGATGAACTTCACAGCTTGATAGGATGGATGCTTTCCAATCCAATCATCGATTGAGTTTCCATTCCTCTGCGAATTTGAGAAACGCTTTGTTCATAGTTCCTTTTTTTCTTTGACAGGTAACGGGAGGGAAGTTACAGCTGTTCTGAAGCTTGTTGGTCATACAGCAAGGAATATTCCAGGAGTTTTCTATCATGGAAATCCTGCTGCTATTTTCCCTGTCATTGGTCGTATTATCCCCTTCTTTGCAGAACCAGAGTTTGTGTAAGTTGTTTTCACTAGAGATTGGGTGTGCCTAGTTCCCTGTTATTTTAGAATGACACAGGCACATCACTTTTCTGTGTTCAGAAAAGACCTCATTGTTTGTACCAGTATCCAAACCACAGACTGGAGAGACAATGGTTAATATGTGTCGCTCTTAAAGAGTTTCGCTTTAATGCTTTATCTTGTAAACCAATTGCAGTCCTGGGCATGGAGTAATACTTGAAACTGTTGGATCTCTCTTAATGTTGCTGCGTTCCAACTCAAGGAAGGCGTACGGGATGTTCTTCCATGACGCTTTGCAGGCCATTCAAGGTGAGAGTAAGATTTAGAACTTTCTTCCCTGTTTATCATAATGATGTGGCCTTTCCCAACTGATAAGAATTTTCATGGAACACAAGTATTTTTTTTTTTTTTTAGCATAAACTCTTCACGTCAACTTCAAAGCGGTTGTGATGTTGTTTGCAAATCTGATTCTCAGATATTTCTGTTCCATAAGTGCAAATAATGTTAGAAGGACCAACTTTATAATTGGAGATAGTTGCTTAAAAAAACTGACTCCGTGAATGTTAATAATACGTTCTATGGTTCCAAAATTCTATAACTTATACTGGCTAACATGCCTTTTGTATGTGTCCAGATATGCAACCTATTGCATCACTTCATTCCAATGAACCGGAACTCTGTGAATATCAATTTAGGTGCTTCTGTATGTCCTTTTCTGGAATTTGGGGTGATTCTTGTCATCTCTGTGATCTGCCAGATACTAATAAGCCCAGAGATGGGGATGGTCTTGTATTGAACTTATTGGGAGCCAAACGATGGCAACCTTTTGCTACTTGTATCATTAAACTCATCTGTAAATGCCTAACTGAGGGGACACTTTACGTCAAGGGTCTCATCCATACATCATTTGTTAAGGCTGCTTGTTCTTTAGTATGCTGTGGTGCTGCAGATGTGCAGATGGTGAGTTGCTATTTGTTCATAAGCTTGTGCATGTAATTTTCTTTGAAGATGTGATGATTTTTGGGGACATTATTCTGACATCTGATTTTATATGGAAGGCATGCTTTGAATTTGCTTCGCTTGTCGGATCAATCCTTAGTTTCAACATCCTCCCTCATGTGAGCTTGATACAGTCAATCATCCTCCTTTTAAGTGCAGATGAAGAAGGACTTCCTGTGTACAGGTGTGTTCCCCAACTTGTCAAAGCATGGCTCTTTTGTTTTGTTCTAACATGATTGTCTATTACTTAAATTTTTTTGGATCTTCTCTGTTTACCTTCCTTGCATTTTGGTGTGGAAAACATATTTATAACTTTTTCCACTGGTTAAGTGAATCTTTTCCTATGAAGTTTCAGAACAAAGACGTATCTTCACTTTGAACTTCAAATTCTGGGTTTGTGTTACAGGAATGCGATTTATGATTCTACCATTGGACGTTGCCTTACGACATTATATTCCAGCTGTTCTGTTGTTGCTGTCAAACTAACTGCAGAAAGTTTAGTGTTGGTCTTCCCTCATGCATTACAGAGAACAAAGAGTGAGGAGCTTAAGGTATATTTGGATCTGTTTCTTCCCATACACATGTTTCACTCCAATGAACTTCTGATCAATTCTTTTTAGTTTCTTTTCGCTGCTGCTCTTTCAACAACTTTATGGGAAATCATGTTGGGTATTTATGTATGTAGGCTTCCCTGTGCAGTGCATATGTGCGGATTGTGAAATCTTGTCCTCCTTGTATCTGGAAGCTACATTGCCTTCTAGAGTTACTTCATCTTTCAGAACCTTGTTTTCACTTGATAGAATGTTTTAAAGCAGTTCTTGTTGTTCTTGGACCTGATTTTGTTCGAGGTGAGACAACCAAATGTGGTAGTCATACATCAGCAGCAAGTGATAGACCTGTCCAGGGTGTTAACGTTGGGAAAAAAAGGCATATTAAGGATGGAAGTACCTACAAAAGGAAGCGCCAGAAAGTTGGTGCTGATCCTCAACAAGGGGTTTACTCTGCTCCTGAAGTTGCCGATGAGACTGATGGAAAAGATGCTGCTAGTCTGCGTGGGATGCTTATTTCAACTGTAGAATCTTTAAATCCTCCACCTGGTGGACCTAGTCTGTTACGGCCTGAAATTTCAATAGTGGCACTTAGCATGCTCACCAATGCATTTTGTTTATGTCCCTGGACTGGAATGACTTATCGCTTGTTTCACCAGATGTATGCCTGGATTCCCTGGATAGCTGAGCAGGTAACCAGAAACTCCCCAGTCCCTATTCTTTTATTAGCGCTTTCATTTTCAGTTTTTTTGAAAGATTCGTATGTAGGTTGAGAAAAAAAATCCTATCATGTTCGATATTTCTACTTACTTGGAAGGAATTCACAATGTGCTGCTCGTGCCTGGTAACTTTCCTTGTCCATGAAGTTTCTTTTACCATGCCAAATAACGTTTAGTTATCTTTTGCTTCATACAAGTTTTGGATTCAGCATCTCTTAATGTATTCCCCTTTCATCAGATTTGGATTTACAATATGAATATACAAGTAAAGGGAATGATTTGGATGCCATACACGTCATACTGAAGCTTCCTTGGACTCACTTTCTGCTGTTTAAGAAGCCTAATTCTCTATTAAAGTCTAAGTGGTTATCTGTGGGGATATGGACAAAGCTTGGTTTACGTGATGGGAGTTGTTTTGATATCTTCAATATGGCTCTTTCTGATGATTTTGAACAAGTGCGAGCTGTCGCTGTTATCTCCATGCCACTAAAAGTTCTTTTCTCTGATCTTGATGCCCTTCCTCATATATTCCGAATGCTGGAGTAAGTTGACGAGAAAAAAAATGACATAATTATCTAAGTTCATATTGCTATTTTTGCTCCCAGTTCCTTTTACAGACATAGCTTTAACTGTTCTCTTGTCTTACATTCATAGGCATTTGTTGAAAGAAGAGCATTTGATAGTTAGGAAGACCATTCCTCAGTCTCTTGGCTTCTTATCGTGCCTTTATGGATCAAGTACTACTGGCTCAGAAAAAACTGCATGCCGTTTATTCCTACATGAAGATTTAAAGAAAGATGAGACTCTGAATTGTCTACTTCAAGGGTTCCAATGTTCAAAGTGTGATAAATTTATCAAAAGCAAAGATGAGAAGCATTTCAGAATCATAGAGACTCCGGAGATGGTGAGAATGGAAATGGATCATCATCTTGATTACTCTAACCTTCAATCCCTATATTTTAATATGCTCTATGATGAGTCTTCTGAAGAGACTCAACTAGCCTGCATAGACGTAATACGAAGGATTCTTGGCCACACAGCCCCAGATTTTCTGGTCAGAACAAGGTCTCAATGGATAAGATGCCTTCAATATCTGCTACTTCATGTAAATACAGATGTACGGGAAGCATTTTGTGCCCAGATTGGTATCTTTGTACAGCATCCTATTGTGAGCTGTTTGTTTCTTGATGAAGATGCTATGGAGAAAAGTTGCGAAAGGAATTTTTTTAATTTGATTGAGCAGTCTCTAGCAACAGCTAAGGATCTTCTTGTCATCCAGACTCTCTTGGAAACGACAGCTGAAGTTATGGTAGCTGTTGATATTACCAGTGAGCTTTTCTTGTTTTCTCTTTTCCTGCTGATTGATCAGCTTGATCATCCAAACTTGATCGTCCGAATAAATGCGTCAAGGTTAATAAATCGGTCATGCTACATCCATGTGAAAGGGGGATTTGCGATGCTACTTTCCAGAGCTGCTCATATTCAAAATGAGTTGTTTGATAATCTATCTGTCAGGCTGACTAGCCGTCCAAATGTGGTAAGAGAATTTGCAGAGGCTGTTTTGGGTGTTGAAACTGAAGAACTTGTGAGGAAAATGGTCCCGGTTGTTCTTCCTAAGCTCTTGGTATATTGGCAGGAAAATGCTCAAGCAGCCAATACCTTGAACGAACTGGCCAAGTTATTAGACACAGATGTGGTACCTCTAATAGTAAATTGGCTGCCCAGAGTTCTTGCTTTTGCTCTGAATTCAAAAGAAGAGAAGAATCTGCTCTCAGTTTTGCAATTGTATCACTCACAGATTGGTTCTGACAACAAAGAAATTTTTGCTGCTGCATTACCTGCACTCTTAGATGAGCTCGTCTGCTTTGTGGACATTGCTGATACACCCGAGACAGATAGACGGTATGTACTTGTGTAGCTTCGGAATTTTTTTAGCAGAAATTGGTAGTTGGAAATAGCATGAAAGTTTTCCAAATTTTTTCTTGTTAGAATTCTTGGGTTATTGGGGAACTTTGCTTCTAAAAATAGAACTTCTTGAAGGAGTCAATGTTCTTTTGAGCTCTCTCTGCATGTTTACTGTTCTATCTTGTGCTCATTCACATTTAAATGTCAACCGTATTAGCTAACTGTTGTTTGTTTTTTAATGCCGTGAGAGGAAAATGCAGTCATCATTTTAAACAAATAAATGAACGTCCTGGTGCTTGTTTTTTTTAATGACATCCTGTTTGATTTCAATATTTTGCTTATGCAGGCTACAGAGACTGCCTGAGGCAATAAAGAAGATCTCAAAAGTTTTAACAAATGCAGAAGATCTTCCTGGATTTTTACAAAACCATTTTGTTGGACTCCTTAATAGTATTGACAGAAAAATGCTTCATGCAGATGATATTTTTCTTCAAAAACAAGCATTGAAGCGTATTAAGCTGCTCATTGAGATGATGGGACACAATCTCAGCACATATGTGCCGAAGCTTATGGTTCTCCTTATGCATGCCATTGACAAAGATGCACTTCAGAGCGAAGGTCTCTTGGTCTTGCATTTTTTTACAAAAAAGTTGGCTGCCGTATCGCCATCTAGCATAAAGCATGTGATTTCTCAGGTTTTTGCGGCACTTATACCCTTCTTAGAGAGAGAGAAGGAAGGTCCCCGTGTATATCTAGACGAAGTAGTGAAAATTCTTGAAGAACTTGTTTTGAAGAATAGAGATATACTAAAGCAGCACATCTGTGAGTTTCCCCTCTTACCTAGCATACCTTCCTTGGAAGAATTGAACAATGCTATTCAAGAAGCACGTGGATTAATGAGCCTGAAGGATCAGTTACGGGATATTGTAAATGGTATGAAACATGAGAACCTGAATGTTAGATACATGGTGGCATGTGAGCTAAGCAAATTGCTGTATCAAAGAAATGAAGATGTTGTTGCACTGATTGCCGGTGAACTTATCTCAGACATGGAGATCTTGAGCTCTTTGATCACATCTTTGCTACAAGGATGTGCAGAAGAATCACGAACTACCGTGGGTCAGAGGTTGAAGTTAGTTTGTGCAGATTGTCTTGGAGCAATAGGTGCTATTGACCCCGCCAAAGTGAGAGTTGCTTCATGCAACCGTTTTAAAATCCAATGCTCAGATGATGATCTTATCTTTGAGCTCATTCACAAACACTTGGCGAGAGCTTTTAGAGCTGCACAGGATACAATCATACAAGACTCAGCTGCTCTTGCCATACAGGAATTACTAAAGATTGCTGGTTGTGAGCCATCATTAGCTGGGAATGTTGTTGTCTTTACACCACAGGAACGTGTTCAACTCAATGTCTCTGGTTCTAGAAGATCTGGAGGTAGCAATGAAGTGAATGAAAGGGGACAAAAACTATGGGACCGGTTCTCAAATTATGTTAAAGAACTAATAGCTCCCTGCTTGACTTCAAGGTTTCAGCTTCCAAATGTGTCTGACCCTGGATTAGCTGGACCAATTTATCGGCCTTCTATGTCATTCAGAAGGTGGCTATCCTACTGGATAAAGAAATTGACAGCACATGCAACTGGATCCCGTGTAAGCATATTTGCTGCTTGCCGAGGCATAGTGCGTCACGATATGCAGACAGCTACTTATCTCTTACCATATTTAGTTCTGGATGTTGTTTGCCATGGGACTGAGGCAGCGCGGCTTAGCATTTCGGAAGAGATCCTTTCTGTTCTTGATGCTGCTGCATCAGAAAATAGTGGGGTGACAATAAACAGCTTTGGTGTTGGTCAGAGTGAAGTTTGTGTTCAAGCTGTTTTCACGCTTCTTGATAACCTTGGGCAATGGGTTGACGATGTGAAGCAGGGAGTAGCACTCTCATTGTCTCTGCAGTCATCAGGCGGTAGGCAAGTAGCACCCAAATCAAAAGATCAGGTTTCAACTTCAACAACAGAACAGGATCAACTTCTTGTACAATGTAAATATGTGTTGGAGCTTTTGCTTGCTATTCCCAAGGTGACCCTTGCTAGGGCATCATTCAGGTGTCAAGCTTATGCCAGGTCATTGATGTACCTCGAATCCCATGTACGTGAAAAGTCAGGCTCATTAAATCCTGCAGCTGAGAAGACAGGCATCTTTGAAAATGCTGATGTTTCTTCGCTGATGGGAATATACAGCTGCCTTGACGAGCCTGATGGTCTTTCGGGCTTTGCAAGTTTAAGCAAATCGTTAAGTTTGCAAGACCAATTGTTGATAGATAAGAAATCTGGTAACTGGGCAGAAGTTTTTACTGCATGTGAACAAGCCCTTCAGATGGAACCAACATCAGTTCAAAGACACTCGGATGTTCTAAATTGCTTACTTAACATGTGCCACCATCAGACAATGGTCACTCATGTTGATGGACTAATTTCCAGAGTACCTGAGTACAAGAAAACGTGGTGCACACAAGGTGTACAAGCTGCATGGAGACTTGGAAAGTGGGACTTGATGGATGAGTATCTTGGTGGAGCTGATGAAGAAGGTCTACTCTTCAGTAGCTCAGACAGTAATGCCTCTTTTGACAGAGATGTCGCCAAGATTCTCGAAGCAATGATGAAGAAGGATCAATACTCTGTAGCTGAGAGAATAGCAATTTCCAAACAAGCTCTCATTGCTCCTCTAGCTGCTGCAGGCATGGACTCCTATACACGAGCTTATCCTTTTGTTGTCAAACTTCACTTGCTAAGGGAGCTAGAGGACTTCCAGGTGCTTCTTAATGGGGATTCGTATTTGGAGAAATCATTTAGTACAAGTGATCCGGTGTTTTCAAAAGTAGTAGATAACTGGGAGAACCGGCTCAGGTTTACTCAATCATCATTGTGGACTAGGGAACCTCTCTTAGCTTTCCGAAGGCTTGTCTTTGGTGCCTCTGGGCTTGGTGCTCAAGTTGGGAACTGTTGGCTTCAATATGCAAAGCTTTGCCGTTTGGCTGGACACTATGAGACAGCTCACAGGGCAATTTTGGAAGCTCAGGCTTCTGGTGCACCTAATGTTCACATGGAAAAGGCAAAACTTCTTTGGATCACTAAGCGTTCGGACAGTGCCATTATAGAGCTACAACAGTCTCTCCTGAATATGCCTGAGGGAGTTGTTGGCTCCAATGTAATTTCTTCAATCAATAGCTTGTTGATGGCTCCACAAAATCCCGATCCAACAGTTCGTAACACACAATCTTTCAATGACAAAAAAGATGTTGCGAAGACCCTTCTTTTGTATTCCAAATGGATCCATTGCAGTGGGCAAAAACAAAAGAAAGATGTTTTAAATCTTTACACCCAAGTCAAGGGGTTGCTGCCCTGGGAGAAGGGATATTTCCACTTGGCTAAGTATTATGATGAACTATATGTTGATGCAAGAAAGTGTCAACAAGAGAGCTTTGTATTGAGCTCTGCAGGCAGCAAAAAAGGTTCTGTCCCATCGAACTTGAGCACTGAGAAAGCAGGGTGGGAATACCTATGTAAGGGAATGTACTTCTATGCTAAGGGACTTCACAGTGGGCACAAGAATCTCTTTCAAGCACTTCCGAGGTTGTTAACACTATGGTTTGACTTTGGTACTGTCTATCAAATGAGTGGTTCAGCAGGAAATAAGGAATTGAAAAGTACTCATATGAAGGTGGTGATCATGGACTCGTTTTTTTTACAGCTCTTCGGTATTTAATACTTCTCTTATTTCATCTATATAAATATATATTTTTTATTGTTTTCACAGATAATGAGTTTAATGAGGGGCTGCTTAAAGGATCTGCCAACCTATCAATGGTTAAGTGTGTTGCCTCAGTTGGTTTCTAGAATCTGTCACCAGAACGGGGAAACAGTACAAATGGTTAAAAATATTATCACTTCTGTTCTACGTCAATTTCCTCAGCAAGGGCTCTGGATTATGGCAGCTGTTTCAAAATCTACTGTTCCTGCTAGGAGGGAAGCAGCTGCAGAAATCATACAAGGTGCAAGAAAGGGTTTTAAACAAAGTGACAGAGGCCACAATCTGTTCATTCAGTTTGCTAGCGTGACTGATCATTTAATTAAACTGTGCTTCCATGGGGGACAACCAAGATCCAAGATTATCAATATAGCGACTGAATTCAGTGCCTTGAAAAGAATGATGCCGCTGGATATCATCATGCCAATTCAACAATCTCTTACCATTAGCCTACCAGCATTTGATATGAACAATAATGAACGACACTCTGCCAGTGTCTTTTCTGGTTCAGATCTACCAACTATTTCTGGTATAGCTGATGAAGCCGAGATACTTTCATCCCTTCAGCGCCCAAAGAAGGTATGCTTTCCGCTTTTCACTGAATGAAAGCGTCAACCTAATTCCATATGATTCTCTGCACTGCTCTCTGTTTATATCTCATTTTATATGTCTCCAAATATGCATTATATAAATAACATAAATACATTTTACCTTCGAGAATCAGTCCTGCAATATGCATTACCAATAGATTATATTTTGTATATTCAGATCATTCTGCTGGGAAATGATGGTATTGAGTATCCATTCCTCTGCAAGCCCAAGGATGATCTCAGGAAAGATGCTCGGATGATGGAGTTTACTGCGATGATAAATCGCTTACTATCCAAATATCCTGAAAGCAGGCGAAGGAAGCTATATATCCGCACTTTTGCAGTTGTTCCTCTGACTGAGGACTGTGGTATGGTGGAGTGGGTTCCACATACACGTGGGCTCCGCCATATTCTACAAGATATATACATTTCTTGCGGGAGGTTTGATCGGCAGAAAACAAACCCTCAAATTAAAAGAATATATGATCAATGTGCTGTTAAAGAGGAGCATGAGATGCTGAAGACCAAGATCCTCCCTATGTTCCCTCCAGTTTTCCATAAATGGTTCTTGACAACGTTTTCTGAACCAGCTGCTTGGTTTAGGTCACGTGTAGCTTATGCTCACACCACAGCAGTTTGGTCCATGGTTGGGCACATTGTTGGACTTGGTGACCGTCATGGAGAAAATATACTCTTTGATTCTACTTCAGGTGATTGTGTTCATGTAGACTTCAGTTGCTTATTTGACAAAGGCTTACAACTGGAGAAGCCTGAGTTGGTGCCATTCAGATTAACCCAGGCAAGAAACTACAAAATCGTTTTTTTTGTGTGTTCTGTTGGTAGAAATATATATATTTTCCCTTTGTTATAATAATGACCTTGTGAATGTTGGTTTGCCAAACCACAGAACATGATTGATGGTTTAGGCATCACTGGATATGAGGGCATCTTCATGAGGGTATGTGAAATCACTCTCACAGTGTTGAGAACACATAGGGAGACATTGATGAGCATCCTGGAGACCTTCATCCACGATCCTCTTGTGGAGTGGACAAAATCACACAAATCAAGCGGGGTCGAAGTTCAGAACCCACATGCTCAGGTTTGCATAATCATCTGATGCTTCTCTTTACATGTCAGTCAATGCTTTTCATACCCCTATTTTTCTTCTTCTAATTGCTTGAGACAACTACATGATTTGGCAATTACAGCGGGCCATAAGCAGCATCGAAGCCAGGCTACGGGGGGTGGTTGTTGGTGTTCCTTTACCGGTAGAAGGTCAGGCTCGCCGGTTGATTGCCGATGCAGTCTCACTTGAGAATCTTGGGAAGATGTACATCTGGTGGATGCCCTGGTTCTGATGTAAATCTCTCAAATATCCCCCAGTCCCAACAACAGCTATGTGTAGCACACTACACCGGTTTGCATTGTGCCACTAATGTTAACACAGTAAGTTGATAAGCAGATGGAAATATCCTATAAAAATTTGGAGTGTGAAACTTTACTCATTTCAACAATATAGATTTCAGTATGGGTCGCCTATGGCAAATTGCAGCGACCCGAGGAAACCAGACGCATTTGAGTGGAAGCAACCTTTCCAGTAAACTGAGAAAGGTAAGCTGTTAACTCTCTTCTATGTCTTTTCTTACTTCACAAGAAACATCTCTGATGATCATGCTGGTGATTTAACACAAAGGATTATGTTTGCAGAGAATAAAGCAAACAATAAATGTATATATGTACAAAACCAACTTATTCGAAAACTATCATCCTCCACCTGTCGTCCTTCGTCTCATCAATAGATCTCTATCGTCTTCTTCGTCTGTACTGAAGAGGTCCATTGAGACGACACCGTGGAGCCACTCGAGACACCCGCATTGTCCTCCGCAGCAAACCTCTTTGAATTTACCAAAAAGACCTTCCTCCACCACTGTCTCTGGTGGCCTCCCTGCCATAGGCTGCAGGTAAGCCAAAGCCGCTTGCTTCACCAGTGGGTTCCTTATTGGTATCTCTGAGCCATTCCCACAACCGTGCATTTCTGGTGACTTCACAGGTGAGGCTGGAGGCGGAGTTGGAGGAGGAGGAGGTGGCGGCCGCAGTGGACTCACCGACAAGATTTCCCGGAGAGACGTGTACTTAGACATCACCGATTTTCCCAGACTATCGCAGGAGCTCGCAGTCGTTTTGGTGAACCTTGACAAGTCGGAACGTGATGAAGACTCGCCGTGGCGTGTTGGCTTCATCGCCGTACTTAGAGATCGGAGAGAAGAAGCTTGTTGCTGGCAATTTTCTCTCACAAGAAGACGACCTTGGCTTTGTGCCAACTTCTCCTTCTTAATTCGTTTAAACGTCAAACATTATATTATTATGTTGTCGAATCAAACGCAAATCATTTAAGAATAATAATAATCATGTGATTAGTCACCACCAATTATTAATATTTCTTATAATGTTGTCATTCATTATCGACCATTAGGGATCTTTTATTTTGCAGAAACAACTGCTGGCTATCTTACCAAAACAAAAAGAACCTACTTTGCAAGTAATTAAAATGATTATAAATTTTTTGTATTTACATTTGTAGAAAGTTTTGAATGTGAATAAAAGGTACTTGTGGTCTAATTTAGACAACTCTCCAGCTGTACATCAGTGTGCAAATTTTTAAAAATAAAACTCCAAAAAGGAAAAATAAAATTGAAAGGTGGCGGTTTATCATAGGGAATGATTGGTATAGTAAATTATTTGGTTATTTACTAATAATAATAAATAATAATATATTAAGGTTTTTTTTATATTTTATTATATAAAGAATGATGCGTTCAACATGAACGTGACACGTAAATAAAATTGTAACTCACCAGATCGCGACATATGTAATCGTTAATTTAAATTGTGACACATGTCAATATATTAAGTAAAATTATAAATTTTTCTTATCTACATTATTTACTTTTTAAATCAAATTATAATGTAATTAAAAAATAATAATAAGTAAAAAAGAAAATGAAAATAAGAAATATTATTAGACACATGAAAAGGAAATGAAAAAGAAATAATAAGTCAAAAAGACTAAAAAAGTAAATAATAAGTCAAAAAAAATTTAAAAAGAAAAATAAGACTATTATTTCTATTAGTTGTAAAAAGACTATTATTTTCAATTTCTAAAAGTATTAGTATATTTCTTACATTTACATAAAGTTTATCTTTGTTAAATTTAATTGGTTACCGACAACAAATATTTTATTTTACTTTTTATTATATATAAATAAAGTTATTATTAAAAACGCACGTATCACCCGGATCCTAATTTAATATGAGAGTCCGTTGACAACACATTTTTAATTGTTTAAATTATAACATAAACACACCCATGATCGTGCTCCAGCGCATGTCTGTCTGTAAAGAAATCAGTTAGTCAATAGTATATTAATTGTAGTCGGGAATAAATTGATAAATATCGACATCCAGATTCCAGATATCCGATGGCAAATTTAACATATATACTTTAACAAATAAAGAGCGAAAAATTAAGTTATCAGATATATCAATTCCATAAATAATAGAATAGCACCGTAGCGCGCGAAAGGATATGATTTGTCGAGTTTGATGAAAGGCACTCAACGCCTAATTCCTTAATCCTTGTTACTTGTTAATGTTTGCACTAAATAATTTTCAACGATTCAATTTTTGTTTTGTTTAGTTCATACAAAATTACAATTCAAATAGTTAAGCATAATAGTTACATAAATACCACACCACGTGAACAACACATGTCGATGTTATGTATTTGATTGGGATTATTATTAAATATAATCCCAATGCCAAATTGAAGCAGCATCCTTGAACACAAGAACAGCTCAAGCCTCGTCGAGGGTTTTTTTTTTATTTCATTGGTGACAGAGAAAATATGATAATACAAGAATGTTCAAAAGAATTGCATTTGGGGAGCGATTGGGTCAGTCACCTTTTTATTTGGGGAAGGACACAGAGAGGTGCGAACCAAACCGCAAAGGATCAAAACAAAACAAAAAGATGCATTTCGGGGATCAGTTGGTGGAGTCTCGGCTGTAGAACTGGTCGAGTGTCTTTGCAGGTATACGGTGAAGCAACTCGCGCGGGAAGATCCTGAGGAGTGTCCAGGCCAGGTCCAGGGACTGGAAGATGTTACGCGTATCATAGGCTCCTTGTGCCACAAACTTCCTTTCGAATTTGTCCAAGAACTCCAGATACAGCTGTTGCACACGCAATTTCATTTATAGTGAGTGACAAAGAAACGCTCATTATATATGGGATTAGATAGAGAGACGGAGGAGAGACCAGATCCTCGGACGAGAGTGCTTCTTCTCCAACCACGGCTTTCATTGCCTGTACGTCCTTTCCAATTGCATAGTTTGCATACAGCTGATTGGAAACATCAGAGTGGTCCCTGCGAGTCATCCCCTCCCCAATGGCACTCTGCAAAACACATCAGAGTGGGTCTTGATATATGTCTTTTTTCCAATCCCGTCTAATGTACAAGGCTTCACTTTACCTTCATGAGACGAGATAGAGACGGCAGGACATTGATCGGCGGGTATATCTGTGGAATACAAACACAATTTGTATTTAGGCCACAACTCTTGAGGAAAATGTTATCTTCTGCAACATTTTTACCTGTCTGTTGTGAAGTTGCCTGTCGATGTAGATTTGTCCCTCTGTTATGTATCCTGTAAGATCTGGTGTGGGATGTGTGATATCTGATCAACAGAGAGCGAAGAAATTAGAAATCTCGAACATCAAAAATTTCACTAAGAAACCCTGTATACAAATACCTACAACCAGAGAGTTACGGTAGAAATTACCATCGTTTGGCATGGTTAGAATTGGAATTTGAGTGATGGAACCTTTCCTCCCCTCAATTCGTCCAGCTCTCTCGTATATGGTGGCCAAGTCAGTGTACATGTAACCCGGGTACCCACGCCTACCGGGTACTTCTTCACGGGCAGCAGAAACCTAGTGCAATTATCAACATTAACCACTAAATCAGGCTCTCTATCACTCAGAGGAGTACATGCATCATAAACAGAAGATGTCTATATCGATTGTCACCTCACGAAGAGCATCAGCATAAGAACTCATGTCTGTAAGAATAACAAGGACATGCTTGCCACATTCATATGCCAAATACTCAGCCGTAGTGAGAGCAATACGAGGAGTGATGATACGTTCAATAGTGGGGTCATTTGCCTGTAGAGAAACATGAAGTCAAAGAAACATTAGAGCTATGTCATTTCAAGTAATTTACAGCTAGATTGAGAGACTTGCCAAGTTAAGGAAAAGTGTCACTCTCTCCATCGACCCATTCTCTTCAAAATCACGTTTAAAAAACTGTGCAGTCTCCATGTTCACACCCATGGCTGCAAACACAATGGCAAAGTTATCATCTTCATGGTCCTGCAACTTCACAAACAAATGTGATGCGTTAATTTCAATATTGAAAGAATAAAAAGTTAAGAGTAGCGTTTTGTTGAATTAAACCGATCACTGCTCAAGCTTCATCTGAAGAAAAGATCAAGCAATATCTAGTGCAGCTTATCCCTCTAAATTCCTTATCCGTCTAAATTTCTTGGAAATGGGTTGATGAGGCAACTATATCATAATCGTATCCATAGTCATATTTCATCTGCAGACTCAGATGGTTAAAAAGAAATACCTCAAGGAGATTATCCGACTTCTCTAAACGCTTAACCAAACCAGCCTGACGACAAATCTGAGCAGCGATTTCATTGTGAGGAAGACCAGCAGCAGAAAAGAGGGGAATCTTCTGTCCTCTGGCAATGGAGTTCATGACGTCAATGGTTGATATCCCAGTCTGAATCATCTCTTCAGGATAGGTTCTCTCACTAGGATTTATAGAACTTCCTAGAGAAACCAAAATCGAGATTTCATATATATGCACCTTTTTTCCTAGTGAGATCCAACTATGCGTAAAGAGGCTTAAGTGACTCACCAGAAATATCCAAGTAAGCCTCTGGCAATATAGGTGGACCATTGTCAATGGGCTTCCCTGAACCATTAAAGATACGGCCAAGCATATCCAATGAGACAGGAGTTTTTAAAACCTATGGGAAACATATTGGCAAAAGTGAGATAACAAAATCACATACGTGTAAACCAATGAAAACATTGGATATCACTGGCGAGTACCATACCTCCCCTGTAAATTGCACGGTGGTGTACTTGTTGTCAATTCCAGATGTTCCCTCAAAGACCTAGACAAGCAAAGCGAAGACATTTATCTCAGTCTCAGACGCATATAAAGAAAACAAAGTGGGTATTGGCTGTGCCGATTAACCTGGATCTGAAAGTTCCATTATTAAACATTTGAAAGGTAATGAACACAGAAAAAAATCTCCAAACCTGAACAACAGCTTTCTCCCCGTCAACTTCAAGAACTTGACCACGTCGTGTAGTCCCATCCCCAAGACGGATATTGACAATTTCTTGGTATTTAGGTCCCTAGAGTCCAAAAACAAGACATCAAATGTATTATAGTAAGCATCGGATGGTAGTCATAGAACAATAAGCTTTTCTTATATAATTACCTTAACTTTTTCAAGAATGACAAGAGGTCCAGCAACACCAGAGACCGTTCTATACTCTGCAGTTTAAAGGGAAGAAGCATGGGCAAAGATCCTTGTTAACATTGTTCATATTCATACAAACATGATTATATAACACTTACCCATTCCGATCTCCAGGGCACCCTCCTCCATTCCGAGGTTGTTCTCAGCAGCACCCATTTCCGATCTTCACAAATCAAACGAAATATCAGCCCAAACTAACCTAATCCTTCCAAATCTCAGAGACGCACTTCAATTTTCATACGACGGTTGTCAAATTGATCATAATAATTTCTATGAGAACAAACAGCATCAATCGAAATGGATGGAAAAATGCTCGAATTTGATGATCGGAGAGATGTTTTACCTTTATGATCCAAAGATCTGCCAAAGGAAGAAGAAGAAGAGATAGAGCCGGCTGAGATCTATCGTCGTCGACTATTACTTCTCCAAAATATATATATACAAATGGACAAGATTCATTTAAAAGAAACCAAAAAAAAAAAAAAAATACCCCAAAAGTTTTTTTGTTTTTGTTTTCGTGTAATATATATTCTGAGAAATTTTGAAAAATATTCCACTCAACTGCCACTTTTCAAAAATGTCATTTTTTAAACTGTTTCCAAAAATGACACTAAAATTATATCATATTCCTGAAATACTATTTGATTGAATTTACCCTAACTTTTCTAATTGACTTATCATCTGAAAGAAATATCGAAATTTCCTCTAAAATCGCCGATCTCGTCATCGTCGATTTTGCCATCATTGATCTCCTCTGAAATCGCCGATTTCGCCTGAATTAGTCTTTGAAATCACCGATCTCTCGTATTTATCGTAATTTTTCGCTTCGGAGAGCTGTGAATAACTGTTGTAACTTTATTTTGATAATCCAAAGTAATGATTCAGAGAATTACGTGTCTTTATCGTAACTTTTTGTATCTGAGAGTTGTGTAGTTTTTCGTACTTTTTTGTTTTAATCATTTTTAAATTCTTCTAAAAAATGCATACGTATTTATCATTTTAAATTCAAATCTTTTAATGAAAATTTCAATCATTTTATAAATCTCTGTTTAGAATTTTTTTTTAATTACAAATACGTCACATTTTTTAGTTGTATCTCTTTATCATAAAACTTCCTCACATCTTATTTTAAATGGTCGTGTCTTTTGAGTTGCGAAATCTTACCATATTATTTTAATTTTTTCTTCTTCGAACAGTCATACGTTGGCACACCCATATACCACAACTGTTTCAACTCGTGAATAAGAAGCTGCAGAAATACATATAGGAACCGCTTTGGATGGTTAGGACCATGGACTTAAATATTCAAGAAAAGAACTTCATGTTGCATTCACATATCATGGGGAATGTTATAAGGCGTAACGATAACTGGTCACAAAGAATATTGTCTACCTGACATACCAAATGGACTAAACCCGTCACAAAGAATATTGTCTACCTGACATACCAAATGGACTAAACCCGTCACAAAGAATATTGTCTACCTGACATACCAAATGGACTAAACCCATCAGTCTAGAGACCAAGATATACATTTCACCTTTCTTTAACAAAGTCTATGTGTACAATATTAAAGTGTTTCCACGCCTTCCTGATGGATGACTAACCTCGCCATCTGACTGTGAATGTTCAGCATGTCATCTCATCGATGAAGTTGTCCTTTCAAACTGATATATTCGTTTCAATCTATCAGTTATAGTGAGGTACCACATCCGTTTGTATGGTACCTTACTCCTACTTTGCGACTTATATCTCGGTTTTTGGCAAAACCGACATTTCTGCAGCTGATCATCATCTTTCCAATATATCATACAATTATCAATGCAAACATATATCATCTCAGAAGGCAACCCCGAACTAAACACCAACTTATGTATTTCATAGTATGATTCATTTGACAAATTATCCGCTGGCAAATACTCTCTAAATAATTATGTCCATGCATCCATACAATTTTCAGGTAAATTATTATCTATTTTAATGTTCATCATCCTAGCTGCAAGTGACAATTTTTAACGTCCTTCACTACATCTATCATAGTTTTGTTGGTTTACAGCGTCTAATATATCATAGAATCTCTTAACGTCCAAGTTGGGTTCCTCAAAAGTATTATTAGAATATGCAGCTGTTGTTCCATATTGAAATGCATATGTAACCATGTCATGAACCTTATCATGATCTTGACCAACCTGATGATGATAGCCAAATTGATGCGGATGCTCATGCATATGATCAAGTTCAACATGATCTACATCTTGATAATTACTATTGCTACTACTTACATCATTCCTAGTACCATAACCCTCGCCATGTTGAAATCAAACATAATATCATGACTTAAATCCTTTATTTAGTAAATGATTCCATATAGTATCAGTATGAATACATTTCTTATTCATGCACTTATGACAAGGACAAGACATCTTACCGCTTTCCAAAGTTAGTGGTGTATTACTCGTCTAGTACATGAATATTTCCACCCTGTCTCTGAACTCTTTTGTCACCATTTCTTCCGAATCTTTATGCATGTACATCCACTTTCAAAATTCGTATATATCCGCCCCATACATATTTTGATTAGAAAAATAAATATTTTTAGAGGATGCTTTTTTAAAAAGTTACAACTCTAATTCAGTTGATATTTATAGGCAAAACATTACCTACGATTTACCATCGATTTTGTGACGAACGCATTAGCGACTATGTTAGTTCGACTTACCGTCGCATTTACGATGAAATCAGACGTCGTACAAAAACAGATACAACAATTTTATAAACGTGTTCACAAACTTATAATTTCATCGTAAAATTCGTCACAGGTTTACGACGAATACATTCGTTGGAAACTCGACGCCCATTCACTTCCAATTATCGTCGAATTGAGGGGACGTCGCTAATTCGACCTTAGTTAACGACGGGTTTACGATGAATTACTTCGACGTTCATTAATGACGAATTTACGATTAATCAATCGGTCGACGTGAATTCGTCGTAAATTAGTCCCTACTTTACGTCGACTCAAATCTGACGTAAATGTTGGACGTAATATCCACCGTTTCTTGTAGTGATATATTAGCATTCTTCTAATATAGTTCAACGTGTTTGGTAGACACGGTGTGTTTTGGATATCTCCGAAGTTTAGTTGTTGGTTTTTTGTTTTAGTGTCAAGTTTTGTTCCCTTTCAGACTTTGTATTTGGTATATGTGAGATCGTCTTGTCTCCTTTTCACAAGCTTAATCTCTGGAAACATTTTATTGTCTGCCGGTTTAGTTTCCAAGGTTTTTCTGTTAGCCACCGATTTAGTTTCCGAGACTTTTCTGTTAGCCGCCGACTTTTGTATTGCACCAAAAAATTATTAATATATAATTTAGATGAAAACAAAAAAAATATTAACATTCTTCTAAAAGTTATGCAGATTTTCCTTGTGTGCTTATTTTCAATATTACTCACCGATACGGAATATTTTCCTCACAAGTTAGAAGCAAGAAACAAGCGAATAGAAGAAAGACATGGACCACATATAGGTTACATGCCAAAAAATAAATGAAAGATTATCCATTTTTGCATACTCATCAATTATCAAAACCAAGAATGAAATTATATACGTACGTACAAAATTACAAATATGCCGATTTCTTTTGCTTCCACGCTTCTAATTGTGTTTTTGCAAACTGGACCCAATTAGTGTTTCTGACACCTTAAGAGCTAAGATAATCGTTGTATAGAGAATTATAGGTCTATCTACCGTCCGCCGTTCCAATCTGAGGGCTGTGATACAAGCCGTACAATTTAGACTTAATCTAACGGTGTAAACAGAAAGATCACATCCTCTCAAATCTAACAGTTGTCGTTAACATCTGCGAAGCCTCAAGTTTTTGGTGGAGAGAGGACAAACAAACAAAACCAAGAAAATGGCAGCCGCAGCTCTCTCCGCCCGACCCAACCGCCTTAGCTCAGCCTCCGATGTTCCTCTCCACCCGCTCTATCTTCCTTCCAAGCTCAATTCCCTTTTCTTTCCGACTCAGCCGTTGCGCTCCGCCGCGATTCTCTTACCTACGCGGCGGCGATGCGCGGCGCCTAGAGCTAGTTCTCGCGCCGACGATTCTCCGCCGTTCGATATGTCTGTGGAGACGGCGCTTAAGGTACTCGGTGTCTCTGAAGGAGCTTCCTTCGACGAAATACTTCGCGCCAAGAAATCCATCATTGCTTCCCGTAAAGACGATCCCAACGCCATCTCCCAGGTGACTCTCTCCGATTGCTTCCCCTGTTTTTGAAATTTCTAGGGTTCATCATCCAATTGAAGGTTTCGTTATTGAAGTTTCTCGATTTCAGCTTAGTCTGCTTTCTTCTCATGTATAGCTCGTGAGAAAGTTCCTAAATTTGGTTAGGTTTCCCCCAATTACTGGAGTTTTTAAGCTTCGAGTTTAGACGAATCTCTCTCTAATTTAGTTTTTGAGACGACCATCTCTGTAAACTCCATGAATCATGGAGATAGATAGTTTCTTTTCTGAAGCCTCACTGTGAATTTCATTCATCCCTTGTCTCAGGCGGAGGCTGCATATGACATGCTGCTGATGCAGAGCCTAAACCAACGCCGAGCAGGCAAAGTTGTGAGCAACAACATTCGCTACGCCGACGTTAAATCCAGTAACCCTCTAGGAACAGGTACCGTGTCTCAGTGGATGAAGAATCCACCTGTCTCTATTGATATGCCATCCACGAGCAATCTGGGAATACAAGCCGGAGTCTATGGAGCAATGATGGTCTTGACTTACGTTAACGGGAGTTCCATAGAGTCTTCTGGGATGCCTTATGCCGGTGCTGATGTGCCCGGACTGATATTGGCTAGCAGCTTTGGAGCTTCACTATACTTCATGACCAAAAGGAATGTCAAGCTAGGTAATAACGATAACTTCCATCTTCTTCTGAGCTCACCGCAACTGCGAGCACCTCTGATGCAGCTTTGTGTGTTGGTGCAGGGAAAGCAGCCGCAATAACGGCAGGAGGACTAGTGGTAGGTGCAGTGGTGGGATCGACCGTAGAGAGCTGGCTGCACGTTGATGTGGTCCCGTTTCTGGGTCTCCACTCCCCAGCCGCAGTCGTGAGTGAATTCATAGTCTTCTCTCAGTTCTTGGTGTCTCTATGCTTGCGGTAGAACATTTGGACATTGAGTTTAGCTCAACCTGTGACGTTGGTATATGTACGTCTTCCCCTCTCCGTTTATATGCATTTTGTACATAACACCCAAAGTAAACAACAACTCAGGAATCTCATGTCCCAACATCTGCCTTCTTCGGTTCCTTGGAAATTTGAAGTTTCTATATTGCGTAAACCAAATCATAGAGCTTCATCTACAGAGTTGTAAACCCTACAAAAAGCTAACAAAGAAGAATAATGACTCTCGTGATCATTCTTTCTCCAATTCACACCTACTAACACACGTTTAACAAACAAAACTAGCATTTGTTTTGCTTCGCTTCCCAGACAATAATAAGTACTACATATATAGACTAGTTACAGATCTTGTAATGAATATGGACGCCGTAAAACTGATTCAGGCCACGGCTAGAGTGTTATGTGGCATGCTCACACCGGCCCCTCTAACAGACGCAGAAGGCCCTCTAGCTTGGCTCACAAGGTTTGCATCAGAGAAGACAACCATCACTGTTATGTCGTCGTGGAAGTGGCGGTGGACCCCTCGGTCAATCTTTTTGAGACCAGAGTATCTCATCTCTCGCTTCTTTGCTGCTTCTTGTAGCACCAGCCGCATTGCAATTCCTTGCACTCCCATTAACATCCGAGTTGTGTATATACACTCTTATAGACTATGATCATCTGAAAGCAATAAAAAGAGGGGCTGAGGCTCACATTGCGGGAATGATATGTGAACGATGTCGAAGGCTTTTTGGTTGCTCAAGTACAGCGATGCACTGTGATTACTCATTATCGGCTTACTGAATGGTTCACACAGACAAAATTTGGTATACAGCAGTTCTCTGTTGAACTCTCTAATCATTTTAGATACACATCGCCTATGGATCTTGAAATCTGCAATCTTTTGTGAGAAAACTATCAATGTGAGCAAGACTCAGAGAAATGCCGGCAACCAGTACCTGAATGATCCCCATGACTCGCCATAACGTTATGTTTGAGAAGCACAATGTCAGAATGCTGAGGGTGCAGGGCCTGAAGCTCCTGTCATACAGACTCTATTCATGTGTTGTGCTAGCTGAGAGCTGGATGGCTTGGGCTTTCCCTGTCCCAAGAATGGTCCGTGAGTACCCCAGGTCCGCCACATAGAGTGTCCCGTTGCATATCATGCTGACGAGACAGCATGACCCCATGGCCGCAATCTGAGGTTTCACCAGCTATTGCTTGGCAAGAATGAATAAGAAACCGTCTTCCGTTGCTTGGAACGCCTTCTTTATCATCTTAAGTGACATTGATTGCTGCTCTGCAGTAACCCTGTGCGCACGAGGACAAAGCTGACCAACATCTTTCCAAGACAAATCTAAAGCCTCTTTTTCTTTCTTTCAATTTTCTAAATTATGTGATCAACAAGCAAAAGAATGCTCTGTGTCCTTGCCACGCTCTAGAATTACCTAACTAGTCTTCAAGATCTAACCATAAACCAAAGCAGAGAAGTCAGAGTAAGTGTTTACACATACCAACTAAAAGAAAAACAAAGCAAAGCCTAAAGCATTTCCAAGAGCCAGAGGGGTTATAGGTTTATTACTCACTCTTGAGATGCTGGACCACGGTGTCCGTGATAAACCCTAACGAATGTGCCGTAGGGACAGTCTCGTGCGTGCTAAGACTGCCTGACTCAAGCAAGTTGTTGGCCTAAACCACGGCCATGGAGAAGTCTCCCCGGAGTCTCTGTACCATAAAAGACCCTCCAACTTTTTGTTGTTGTTGCCAACAATCGTAGACTTCTTCCACAACTGTTTATCGTGTATCATAAGTTCATAACTATTGTCTATTATTATTTACAGCAGTCAATATTGATTTTCCAACGTTCTAAATTCCAACTTCCCCGGACCGAGTTGATCGTGACAAATTTTACTATTTGATCACCAAATATAACCCAAAATCCAAAATAAATCATAAAACCAAGAGAAAAATGGGAGAATTTGAATTGGGAAGGTCCCTATTTACTAAACATAACTTTCATCAAAGACCAAACTTGGATTTCCATTCATGTGAACCAATAATTCTTCTTACAGCAGCAATTCCCAGATTGGTGGTATTAACAAGAAATGATGATAAAAGAAATGACGTTTCCTCAGTGCTCAGTAAACACAAGTTTGAGCTACGAAAAGCAACTAAGAGGCTCAGTTCAAACCGTATGATCCGACGATGTTGCTTACAGTTTGTGCAAAGGTTCTTGAGGTTATCTTTTTTCCAGGAACATGGAATGGGTTTGAGACTGCGTCTACGTAGGCAGCATGGAACTTCCTGAAGAACTGTAGAAAATAAGGGCAACACAAAGAATGAAACTCTTCTTCATAGATTGGTGCTAAGAAAGACTCTACCCGCCAACAAACACAAGTAGAAGAGCATGAATTAGTACGTGATAGAGAAAGAGCATGAAAAGTAGTGTTGCAAGCCATGGAAAACCTAAGGTTTAATGAGAAAATAAAGTAGTATATGAGCAGATGAAAAGAAACTTACACTTCTCACATCGGTGTCTCTGACATCCAAATCAGTTGTGACCAATATAAATTTGACTTTGGTATTAGTCAAGTAACCATACCTGCAGGAGAAGAAGAAGAAGAAGAAGAAGAAGGACCCATGAAAGGAGTATCATCAGAGAGACAGTGAATGGTAATATGACACACTGCTTAGTGCTTACACTTTGTAGTTCACTGTAGGATAGAGCAAGCCAAGAAATGCTTCGTTCAACGTAGTACCAGACTTTTTGGGATTGTTCACTGAAGAAAACAGATTGACACGTTTCAAAGACCAAAATGACATTACAACTCTATATGTATGCTTCAAGGACACAAGTTGTATCTGTAAGATGAAGAAATGCAGACAAAAACTCGGAATTGGGGAAACGAACATCTCTACGGAGATAAACCTAAAAAATCAAAGCAAGAGAAAGGACCTCGCTCTTCGATGACATCGAGGGAGCAATGAACGACGTGGTGAAGCTTGAGGGCATCGTCAGCATCCGTGAAGCTCTGTATGTAAAGCGGATTGTTCTGTTGTTTGGATCAAAGTCAGAAAGCATGAACATCAGATCAGATCAGAGATCGGAATGTAGTAAAGTCAGCGGCAGACCTGGTGGCCGACGACGGAGACGCAAACGATCATCTTCTCCCACCACGCACGACCTTGCAGATCTCCGAATCTCGAAACTGAAACTTTCCGATGAGAGCAACACTGTCAGATTCCGAAACCGAAAGACCCACTTTCGTATGGGCCGGGCTTTATCATCCACCACGTAAACAATAAACTACTAACTTTTGATATTTTCAAACTGATCCCAGGGTTCCTTATATTTCTTTTTAGGGACATCCACTAATTTCTTGACCCATGAGATGTCCCCATTGGACAAGTATTTTGCTTTGGTATTTTTTGTATGTGAAAAAACTGCATCACACCAGAAAAAATTGCTTTCATTTGTCGGTTAACCGACCACAAAAAAGGCTCAAAATTGGCAATCTCTGTACATTTTCAACTTCTTATATGTTTGTGTCGATGAGTCTGTGTCTGCAAATCTTAATACAGAGACATCTTGAGAAGACAAATTGAGAAAGAATGTCAAAATGTGTAAAGCTCATTTCTTCAATATTGGTAATTCTGGAATCAGACTTATTATTATAAGCATCATCAACAACAATATATCTCAACTTCACTTCCTAAAAGCTTTCTCAACAGGCATTACATTCGGATTTTCGAACAAACACACGCACACAAAACATAGACAGTGACCCAAAATGATAACTTATATGAAATGTTTTGGGGGCAAAGAGAGAACGAGAGAGAGAGTCATTCGCCGGTTTTAAGGATCTTTCTCTGCCTGAGGAATCTAGCGATTGGAGGAGTCAACGCCATTGTGATGGGCACTCTAATCGGAAACAGCGCCTTATTGCACAAAACCGCCAAAGCTAGGGCTCCTCCGGCCGATTTCGCCAGCTGTTTCGTCTTGTTCTCGCTCGTGCCCAAACCTTCCTCTTCCACACTCAAATCGAGGCTAGGGTTAGGCTTTTCCTTGGTAGAGAACCAAGGGATTTGGTACTTTTCCAAGAGCGATTCGACATCGACGTTGTTCTTGATAGCGATGTAGAATCCACTAATTGAGACGCCTGAGACGGAGAAGTGGACTCCCAACGCTACTTTTCCGTATTTCTTCACAATCTCCTTGAGTCGAGTCGCCATCGAATCAGAGAAACTTCTAGAACTAAAGCTTTGTTCATCTTTTAGGGTTTATCTTCCGAATCCGAACCCTTCCTTCCTCTTGGGCCTTTTGGTCAAATCTCTTATATGACCACTTCTGAGCCTAATTTAGCCCATTTAAAAGCCCGTTAGTATTTTAAAATTAATAAAAAAAAAAGTCAACAATTACGGAATTGCGCAAATGAAAAAAAGAAACTATCAATTCGGAAAAGGTAACAAGAACAAATCTGTAATGGAAACTAATACAAAGGTTTCATTATACCGTCTCAAAAAAAAAAAAAAAACTCTCTGAAAAACTCTTCGCCTGAAACTTTCTTTGTTTTAAATCTGATCCTCTTTTTACTGGTTGGTGTTGGTAATCTCCTCTCTGCCGATACTGAGCTTTTGTAAAATTATCTTGGAAAATAAACACCTGGTCTCTCCTATTTCTTCTGATTTCTCCCTTGAAGTTTATTCCGAAAACACCAAATCCTAGATCTAGTAAAATAAGGCTAATCAGAAGTTTAGTGTTAATGGAGGCTTCAATTTTAGGAGTTAGGAGCAAGTGGAGATTTGATGGAATCAGTTTTCTTTTTATGTCCTCTGTCCTTTGGTCTTTTGTTTCACGATCTAGTCTTATTCGGGTCTCTGGCTATGGCCGGTTATTGCATCATAATCTTCCGACTTGTTTCGGATCTTGGTTCGGCTTTGTCCGAGTTTTTCTTTTCTTTCCATATGTGTTTCAGGTTTAATGTCGGATGCTTCTCTCCCGATGTCTCTTCGACTCTTCACCAAGTTCAATTTTCTGTCTTTGTGAGAGAGTAATATCTTTACCATCCCATGGGTCTCATGGGCCTACAAGTTAGGTAATTAGGTGAAGCTTCCCTCTGAAGGTTAGATCTTTTCGACTTATCTTAAGGTGTTAGTGTAGAGATCTTGGTAGATAGGCGTAGGCATGTTTTGCGGAAGGAGCTCGAAGTGATGTTTTGATAAAGCCCGGCGACGGAGCTGTGGTAGATCGTGGATCGGTCGGCATTGTCTGTGTCATTGTCTTCTTCACCTCACGTGTTATCATGTGGCTCTTTATTTTCTTATCCTTATCTTTATTATTGGGTAGGATAAGTTGTACTTTCATTTAATTAAAGATGTAAATGGTGCTTTTCTAAACATCACTTGTATTACCCTTATCTGGGTCTTTCACTTTAATGAAAAATGGCCGACAACAAAAAAAAGAAGGAAAAATTGGAAATAAAGGATGTTTTTTTGGAGTTTGTCCTTGTATACCTTTATTAATGAGGTTTGGTGATTTAAATCTTTGTAATAATTAAAATTCTATTATGTTCCTAATTTTCAGAATTAGAATTTCAGAATTGGAAAATTGTTAATTTTCAGAATTGAAAAATTGTTTTTAGAAATTAAATTTAGTATTTTCGAATTCAAAAAAAAAGGGTTCAAAATTAATGTTTCACTCTTTTAGTTAATGATCGAGAAATTAATGTTTCATTCGTTTAGTTATAGAGTTATAGTTGTAAAAAAAGAGTTATATGATCATATAACTCTATAACTATGTTTTCATATTATATGGTAAAAGTTCGAAGGTAATAGAGTTTCTTGAACTCAATTATAATGCTATATGCCTATATATATAAAATAAAAATAAATAAAACAAAACGAAACAAATCTCAAAAAATTGCAAAAAGTCAAACGAACCAAAGAAAGCATTTAATGTAAAAACATTAAACCAAACTCAAAGCATTTTGATTATTATACTTAATCACTTTGATTCTTCTCTTCTTCTCTGCATACAAAATTCTTGATCTTATAGTAATCAAATTCATATAAATTTCACCCATAAACAAAATTCATATTCATTTGTATTTGTTGATATTTTTAAAAATTATTAAGAGGAATAAAATGGAGCAGAACAATTTGGAAATTTTAAAACTGGTGTATGGGAAAGTAAATCGCCACGTCCTCATCAGAACAAGTCTGGAAGGCCTGGTCCTCCTGGAACCTCTCTTTATCCTCTGATTTATCGAAATGTTCATTTAATGAAGTAGGAGAAAACATAATCATTTGAAACATTTGAAATTTAAGGTAATACTCTGCTCTTGTTCTATCCCAAAACATAAATCGGTTATAAATTGAATTGAATTTAGAATTAATTATGGGAAAATATAAACCGGTTTTAAACATAAACTAATGAATTCGCAAGTACTAGAAAATACTAAAAGTTTAGACACTTAGTTTACTGGACAATACACATACTCTCTTGTTCCTTATCAATACGCACAACCGTATCGTACTCTACCTTTTAAAATACCCAACAAAATTCTGAAGTTATCGCTGGCTCGTCATAACAATAGGAAGAGAATCAACGCTTAGATCAGTTGGTAGATAACTAAATTCCTCATCAACCATACTCTGTTCAATTCTGTAGTCTTCAGAAACCATCATTTTGAGTTCTTCAAGAGTTGTAGTGGATTGCAAAGTAATCTCGCATGTTTTTCTTCATCAACCATAAATCTCCACTCCTTCTCAAATGATCGCCATACACCACATGTTACATAGATCTGCATCATATTCAGTTGCTAAAGCCGGGAAAAGAAAGAAAAATCGTCACAAAAACTAGGTATATATAGAACGATTATTGACAATTTTATTGAATTTTGAAAAAAGTAGAATACGTATTCTAAAATCCGCATAACGTAATCTAACAATATATTCGATTTCCTAAACCACTAGATTCAATTTGAAGATTTCGAATATCTAGTTTCCTTAATTTTCGGTATTCTGAACTAATTTTAGAATTGCTTTTCTAAACTTTGTAGAACATAGAGCAAACAGAAGAATACGTATTTCGCCATTAGTAGAACTAACTTTTGTAGACGACATATTCTAAATTTTGTTAACAAATGTTAGACAACCTATTCTAACTTTTGTAGAACATAGAGCAAAGTGCAGACGACCTATTCTAAAATTGTCTTCTATACTTCGTAGAACGTAAATGTATTCTACACTTTGTAGAACATGTACAGTGCGTAGATTACATAATCTGAACGTTCTAAAACATGTATAAAATGCAGAAGGTATATTCTAAACAAAGCAGAACGAATTTTATAAATCCAAAATCTAATATATCGATTACCAAACAACAATCACACCTTTAACAAAAAGTCTTATTCTTTTGTTTCTCACGTGTTTGACAAAAAAAATTATTATTATTTATACTATAAATGGTAGTTTAGGTATAAATGGAAATTTTGAAATAAATGTATATATGGACAAATTGGAAAAAAAACATACTTTATTTCCAATTCTCAAAAAAAAAAAAACTAATACAAAGGTTTCTAGTCTTTGTCCTAAATTTAAAAAATGATATTAGGTTGGTAACAATAGGGGAATGATTGATTCGTTGTGACGATTTGGTGTTATTATCTCAATAGACTGTTAAATCGTCAGAATTTTCAAAGAGAAAGAAATAAACAAAGATTGCCAGAATTGAGCAGTCAGTGTGAGTGGCTGCCATAGTTGGGATCATCTCAGTTATACAAATGTCACAAATTTAATGTTTGACGTGATTATCATTGTCAGGTTATTAATTAGCAGACCACACCACGCCATTTCTTCCACATATATAAGAGAGTAGAGTGGTTAGAAAAGACCTGCGTCTTCTCTCGATCTCCGGTGCGAACAGTTGATAACAAAAAACTCCAAATTCTCTATTCAATTCCAGGTACTTTTCTAATACACCACCATACAAATTAGACATACGGTTGAGATTGCAACTGGACATCTTTCCAGGGGCGTCTCCGGGAGCAGCACGGTGCATTTTCTATAACCAAAATTTCGCAATTTCATATGAAGAAGTGCTTAAAATCCAAAATGCTTGCTTTCATTGTTGCAGCCGGTCCACTACAAGTACCAGATCACCACAGCCGAAACCTACGAGTAAGACAGCCGAATCCAAAATGTGCGGACTTCAGAGCTTCGAGGCAGGCAAGGAAGAGATACTGTCGGTGATCTCAGAAGCTTACGTCTTCGTCGCCAATTATAAGGTCCGGCAGAGCGTCTCCGCCATGCTATAGGAGATCCTGGACAAACACGGAAACATCGCCGCCTCTTCGAAGCTGCAATCCACCTCAACAAGGTCGTTTTACCTGGAATCCGTAGCCGCATCAGTGATGGAGCTGAAATCGATGGTGCTGAGATATCTGACTAAGGCGCGCATCGTGGAGATCGCGGTGGTCGTGAAGGACATGGATTCGGTAAAAATCGACGTGTCGTGGCTCAAAACAGCCGTCAATGAGCTGGCGGAGGCGGTGGAGTACTTCGGACAGTACGGCGCGGAGAAGATGGAGAAAGAGGAGTGCAACAGAGGTATGACGGAGGGGAAGGCGGAGATAGAGGAGCTAAGGAGGAGAGAGATGGAAACAAAGGATTGTAGAGAGAAGGTGACTGCGATGGCGGCTAGAGATGAAGGATTCGAGAGTGAAGAAGCATCTAGAGCTGTTCCAGAGCAAGGTCGATAAATTCGACGGCAAAGCTCTCAGACTCGTCCGACAGCTCCGGCGGGTTCGCGGGTTGTTCTTAATAAACTATACAATTGAATTTGTATGTTTTAGATCCGTATGGATTCGCGGGTTGTTCTTAATAAACTATACGATGTATATACGAATTCTGCAAATAATCATCTTTTGCAAGTTTTTAATATCGTATTTAGACAATTGGTGCAAATGATAACGAAGTGGACAATATACAATCGGATCCATGAGAGTATTCATAGTCCTATATGCGGTTTTAAAACATGTTGTTTCTCTCACTTGAAAAAAAACATTTATATGTCCAAAGAAACATTCTATTCCAAACTCATATTTTACACTGGAATCTTGTTCACCAAACATTAGATTATGATACATTCTACTTTTCGTTCTGGCGTAAAACGAAACTTGTTTTCTCTCTAAATATTTCAAACTTTAGCTTCCTTTTTGATGTTTTACTTTAAGCTTGGCCAAGTGTTTATCAAAGTTTTAGTTTATTAGGATAAATTCGGTTTAGGATCAAGTTTAGTGTTGATTTGCTAACAAAAAACAAACAAAATTGAAATTTGTGGGTAGATAGAGTTCGAACTATGTTTTTATGTGAAAATATGTCGACAACTATTATTTGATGGAGATTTGGATCGAGGTCCAAACTTCAGGTGGAACTGATGCTATATGATAGTCGAGGGGGATAGATCATTATCCCAATTTTTTTAGGTTTTTTTCGACCAAGTTTTGTTGTCATATTTTGTTTTTTAAAACGTCTGAAATTTGTTGAAAAAAACCATACATATGTTTTAAAGTTTATACATGTCTAGTTTTGATTTGCATGAAATTCGTGGTCTCCGCAACAAACACTAAGTAGAGATATTTGCTTATTCAATGGTTGAATGATATATATTCGATTCTTCTCTTTTGACACGTGTTAAAAAATTTCAATTAGATTTTACCACGTGTCAAACAAATTTTATTTAAAAAAATTCTTATACATTTATATTTATCAATTAGATTATAAAAAATAACATACATCAACGTTTTCTAATTAGCTTCTAATTAATAATTCATAAAAAAAATTAATAGATCATCTACATATATACACGTTTACATATATTTTGATTTTGAACAGAAATAGATAAGGTAAAAAATCAAACATTTTTTCTCATTAGATTATTAAATACACATGTAAAAATCTTTTGAATTTGAATAGAATTAGGTTTACATACCCAAATCTTCAAGGATTATAATCTTTCACCTCTATTTAAACAATTTTGCGCTCTCTCGATTTTCTCACCAAATAATTTAAAATTTCAATAATCTCTTCTAGAAATTTTGTTTCGGCTTTTGACACATGTAATTTTTTTCCAATTAGATTTTGACATGTGTCCTACAAATCTTATTTCTTTTTAAACTTATATATTTGTATTTATCAGGTAGATTATAAAAATCAACATATATAAAAAAAATTAATTAGTTTCTAATAAATAATTCATTAAAATAATTAGTTGATAAGCATGGTCTATTCCTTTAAATATTGACTTTATTATATGTCTCGATTTTATTTTTTTCGTACAACCATTCTTTCTTTCCCTCTTCTCCTTTACGTTTATTAAGATGAATTAGATTTCAAAATTTTTTCAATAGAATATTAATTAATATACGTGTAAAAATATTTTGAGTTCAGATAGACTTAGGTTTACATACCCAAATCTTCAAAAATTATAATATTTTGCCTTTATATAACAAACTTTTGTGCTCTCTCAATCTTCTCACCAAAAAATTTCAAACTTCAATAATCTCTTCCACAAATTTTATTTCATATTTTTTATTATTAAAAACCATCGATTACTCTCTTATTCGATAAAAACAACATATCTCAATATTTTTCAATTAACTTATTTTAGTAATTCATAAAAAAAAAAGTAAATAAGCTACATATATATACGCTTACATATATTTTGATTTTAAATAGAAATAGATATGACAAAAAAAATCAAACACGTTTTCTCAGTAGAATATTAAATACACGTGTAAAAATCTTTTGAATAGAACTAAGTTTACATACCCAAATATTTAAGAATTATAATATTTCACCCTTATTTAAACAATTTTGTACTCTCTCGATCTTCCCACCAAGCAATTTAAATTTTCAATAACCTCTTCTAAAATTTTTGTTTCCAATTAGCTTTAGCCACATGTCAAAATAATTTTTTCCATTTAAAAAATATCTAATATCATTCTATTTTGAAATCATACTAAAAAAATGTACATTGTATTGTGGTTTTTTTAAAGACTTACCACTACGTAGACATCCTAAATATTGTAAAATTTATTTATGAGAAGAAAATTATTTTGAAAGTTTTTCATTTTGTGAAAATTATAAAAAGTAAGAAACCAAGTGATAAAACACATATAATTCGTTTTTCATTGGAAGAAAGATAATACTTGATTCATAAGTGAAAAAAATAAAATTCAAATATGATAAAAAAATGTAAGTAAGTTTAATTCAAATAAAAATACGTAAATCGATTTGTCAAGAGTTAAAAAAAAAAGATATATGAGTAGTTACGTAATAAAAAGTAAACATAATTTAAATAGGAATAGAAAAAAACTAATAATTTAGAAATATATGAAAAAAAATAATTGAAAATTCAGTTAATATAAAAAAAATTATGAGAATCAAAATCAATAAATAATTTGTAGGCTTTTTGATGAGTGATTTCACATCGACGTCTTCAATCTTATTTTATTTATTTTTACGGATGAGATGATTTTGTTTTCCATTTTTGTGCGGTTTATAAAATATTAAAGGAGTCAAAATAATTCAACTAAAACATGAGAATAAATTCATAAAGATTTTAAAAATGAATTAAAAAATAATATTAATTCAAATAGAATAGAAAACTAATAATTTGAAAGTATGTGATAAAATTTAATTGAAAATCAAATAATAAAATAATCAAAGTAAATAAATAAATGTTAGACTTCTGAATTAGTGGTTTTGTATCAGTGTTCTTAATTTTATTTTATTTATTTTTACGGATTATTTAATTTTGATTCCTACTTTTAGTTGATTAACTTTTTTTACAGCTTATAAAATGTTAGATTACAAATCCGCATATATACGAGTCTTTTATCTAATAATAATAGAAAATATCAATAGTTAGACAAAAAAAAATCAATTAATAGAAAAAATCAATGGTTATTACTTTGTATCAGTGATTCTCTGGTTAGTTATTTTGGGTCTAAGAAGAATAAATGGGTTCTGTGTGAATAAGAAGAGAGCAATGATATGAAACTTGTAAATATTAAGCCCGATAAGAGCGATACCTGATACCAAGACAAATTAATTGGAAAGCGACGGGTTTGTACTTTGTAATTAATGACGACAAGTCAGAAGAAGACCTTTCTCAAAATCTTTGCCAACTTTACATTCTTCTTTTTTTATTTTCTTTTCTTTTAATAGTAAAATTAATTGTCGTTAGGCTAAAAATTAACCTTTCTCAAAATCTTTGCCAACTTTACATTCTTCTTTTTTTCTTTTCTTTTCTTTTAATAGTAAAATTAAATGTCGTTAGACTAAAAATTAACAGGAAACACGTCAGCAGAGAAAGGTGAAAATATTGGCAATTAGGATTTTCCAAAGTTTCACTCATGCTAGGGTTTCCGATAGCTGTGCCGCCGATAGACAGTTAATGACGTCCCCGAAAGTTGTGACGTCTCCTCTTTCGGAAGCTTGTTCACCAAGGGATAAATTCAAAAAGAGATCTTGGGTAAGTGTGGTGCAGAACCGGCCTAGTTTTACAAAGCATGAGTTACAAGTTATTGTCGTTGATGGCTCAGAGATGGTGGTGGTTCCGGATGATGTTCTCGGTGACACGCCACTGTGGGAAGACTTTCTTGTTGGACGTTTTCTATCTACGGCTCCTCACATTGCTAAGATTCATGTCATACTGAATCAGATTTGGCCACTTGGAGACAAAACTATAAAGTTTCTTGCTCCTATTCAACTCAAATTTGGAAATCTTTAATGTCGAAACTTCTAGCGGAGATGTACACAACCGATTGAGACCAACTAATGCCGCTTCTCTACAACTCAAGCCATGATGAAATCAAACAATTCTTATCAAGGTATGCCTTCCAATCGGCCATGTATCACATTTAGGGAGAAAGGAATAAGCGTCGTCATGAAGAGACACCTTCATCTCCAACTCGGATTATCAAGATGGTTGATAAGAACATGAGAAACCGATTGAGTTATATTCGCATATCCGAAGACACCACCTACGAAAAGGGGATGATCGAATGGTTTGCATCTCAAACACCTTAAGACGTCTTCTCACTCTGTTTTGCTCTCTCTGCTTCTTTCCAGAATTCATTCAATTTTTTTCAAATTTAAGTAACATCCATTGTAAAAATAATTTTTGATTGAATAATACTTTTACATTCATTCAAAAAAAAAAATACCACGGAATATGCGATACATTCCCGTACCTACTTTACCTTTTTCGTAGGGAAAACGGTCGATTCATGCCCCAACTGTTGTACACGATCCCGTTACGCACATGTACTCGAGAGCTGTGCGAAAACATTCTCGTACCTCTTTTAAATTCAAATTTCTTACCTAAAAAATTATATTTTGGTTTTGATACCCGTTAGTCAATCCGTTAGTAGTTTCTTACGTGGCAACTGGCTCATTTAAAAAAATACATACATATACACATGTGGAGAAGACGACATCGTTTAAGGCTCTTTTGTATAGGAAAAATAAAGGGTAAAACGACGTCATTTTATTAAAAATACGACGACGTCGTGTTGATAAACTGCTCCTTCATCTTCCTCGATTCATCACTAGACACTCAGAAACTTTGTTACACAGAAGAAAAAAAATCGACATTTGTTAGGGTTAATGTTCGGCTACGACGTATAAGGGTAACGCGACGGATCGAAGCTTGAATCAACAAGTGGACAAGCTTTGGAATTGAAATTAGGTAAATTGTTGTCTTTAGAGGAAAATTACAGAAATTCAGTGATTTTAGAGTTTGTATCATTAGGTAAAATCGATAAAATATCTTAGGGTATATGGAATTAAGAGACTTGTTGGTATAGATTTTGGGTAGATAAGGATTTAGGAGGCTGGTTATGTGAATGTTATTCATGATTTAGTTGAATACATATTCTGACTTTTTGTGCATATAAGGTATTCGATTAAATGTCTGAGTGAGCATGTTTAAGTATTTGGGTTAAATTTGATATATGTTTTTGGTTATTTCAGAGATGAAAACGATAATATTTTCATTATATACTACAATGGAAAGTTTGAGACTCATGGTGGAGACGTGATATATGTTGGTGGTCAGACACATCTACTTGAATCACACCCTGAAACAGTATTCAGCAACTTAAGGACATATGGTATAGTGGATTTGTATGGTCAAATGGTATGGTATAAGTTTTCTTTTGAAAACCTAAAAGATCTAAAGGTGTTGTGTGATGGTAGTTATAATTTCCAGAGTATGTGTAAGGCTGCGCATTGGCGTAAAAATGTTGAAGTCTATTTGGAATTAGGAGACTTGTTGGTATAGATTTTGGGTAGATAAGGATTTAGGAGGCTGGTTATGTGAATGTTATTCATGATTTAGTTGAATACATATTCTGACTTTTTGTGCATATAAGGTATTCGATTAAATGTCCGAGTGAGCATGTTTAAATATTTGGGTTAAATTTGATATATGTTTTTGGTTATTTTAGAGATGAAAACGATAATGTTTTCATTATATACTACAATGGAAAGTTTGAGACTCATGGTGGAGACTTGATATATGTTGGTGGTCAGACACATCTACTTGAATTATCCCCTGAAACAGTATTCAACAACTTAAAGTCAGATGGTATAGTGGATTTGTATGGTCAAAGGGTATGGTATAAGTTTCTGTTTGAAGACCTAAAGGATCTAAAGGGGTTGTGTGATGGTAGTTATAATTTCCAGAGTATGTGTATGGCTGCGCATTGGCGTAAAAATATTGAAGTCTATTTGGAGCATGAAAATGCTCATGATGAAACTGAGAATTTAAGAGAAAAAGCTGGAGTAGGGTAGAATGGTAATGATGGATTAAGAGACTTAGGTAATGCTGGATTAAGAGATGCTAATAATGTTGGTGGACTAAGATAGACTGATGATGGTGGTTAGGACAGAATGGAGATGATGAATTAGGACAGAATGGTGATGGTTCTACCAATGTAAGAGAGAATGATGATGTTTGTCCTCAGGAAGCACGTGTGGAAGAAATTGTGGCTAGATTTGTAGAGGAAGAAGAGAATGATGATTATCGAAATACTCCTCCAACAAGTGACTGTGAGGAAGAACAGAATGAAAGCCACTATCAAAAGTATAGAAGAGGAAGTGGGGAGCTTAAGATAATGCAACTATTTGAGAGTGTGAAAGAGTTCAAGACAGCAGTGTTGGAATATGCGTTGAAAGAAGGATGGAATGTCAGATACACCATCTTCTAATGCTTAAATTAATGAAAACTATGTTTCTAACTCTCTGTCTCTTTCACTCTCTAAATATGTGGCTTTCAATGACTCAATCAAACAAAAAAATAAACAAAAACAATCATTCATAATCAAAGTTTCCAAAATCAGAGTTAGTTACATCAAACAAACTCCTACAAATCCGCATACAAGCATGGCATTCTTAGGATAATTAAGCCGAGAAGAAATAGAAGACGATGACCATGCCTAATCCGCATACAAGCATGTTCTTCATGCTTGACAATTCTTTCTCACAACCATGGACCACAATTTTGATAGCTTCTACCTCTGTCTCATATCCACTCACAACAGCCTTCAATTCTTCAATCTTCTTCTCGTAGCTACCAATGATTTCCTTAATATTAATAATTTCTTCTACCATTGATTCGTCGAGCCACTTGAACAAATGCGTTTTTTCCTACAAAAACAAACACATAACTCAATTACATATTTATTGACAAAATACTTACTGAAGTTTAGTTTAGGTTTATCTTTTCACTCCCATTTGGACAACAATGGAACAATCTTCCTAGATTTTGAAAGGTCTTCTATGTTCTTATCACAGAAGCTTCTCCACACCTACATGTACTCGGCATGCCTCTCTCCATTTCACCACCTCATCGTTGGGAAATTGCAGTCGTTCCTGATGTCGAGGAAGAGACTCGATTCGATGAAGTAGACATTAGGATCGATTTTCAGAAACCCTCAAAAATCCGATGTGAAGAAGAATAAGAAGACTCGACAAAAGAGGGGAAAACCTGGATGAAGAAGAAGACTCGTGACCAAGACAACGGAGAAAACGATGGCGTTTTGGTTTTATTCATTCTGACCTAATAAACAAAACGACGTCGTTTGGTTTATGTTTATATATTTTTTTTTTACAAAATGACTTAGCACCCATGTAGGATACATATAATGGATGTCTGAAATATATAACGGATTACATCCACTTTAGACAAAAAATAACGGATTGATTGACGGGATATCAGTCAACGTATGTAAAAGTCATAATACAAGTGTTTAGGTAGGAAATTTAAATTTAAAAGAGGTACGGGAATGTATTCGCACAACTCTCGATTACATGTGCGTAACGAGACCGTGTACAACAGTTGGGGCATGAATCGGCCGTTTTCCCCTTTTCCGTATCAGGTACTCTAAACAGTTAACAGATATATTTATAATATTTAAATACAAAAAAAGAAAAAAAAAAAGAAACAAGCAAGCAAATGAGAATGTGGAGTGAGAAGACAATGAAGTAAGAGATCTGAAATGAAGTTTCCGGAGTCACTATGACCTTTAATCTATGATTCCTTTATGCTTACACCGAACCACTTCGATCCATTCTACTTTGACAAAAAATAAATTAATAAAAGAATGGCGAATTGACGAAGTCTTGGCTGAAACTTATAATGTTTTTTTATGGCGGTCAAAGTCAGAAGTTGCAGAATAGTGCCATAGTGGAACCCATAGATATTACTTAGAGGTGGTGAATATATATATACACAAGGCTCCTTCTCTCTCTCTCTATACAGATAAGATAAATCATTCATTTCTTCTTCAACTCGCATCTTCTTCCTCCTTAACTCACAGGTATCCATCTCTCACTTGGCCCATTTCTATACTTACAGTTATATATATATTTGCATGTCTATGTGCCAGATTAGTTTGAGGCTAGCTAGGATCTTCTACCAAAATCTTTTTAATTGTGTTGTGGGAAACATATATAGGATGGTGAGATTTTTGCAATTGATCTGATTAGTATTGTCGTCTCATGTTTGACTACAGTTTGTGTGCTAATTAAACAAACTCATGGAAAGATGGTCAATCCTGTTTGTGTAGACACATACTTAAGCGGAATAAAAGCATCAATCATTTTCTGTAATACCTTATCAAAAGCGTTGACTCCCTTCTTGTGTGATGTACTTTGGTGGGTCTCTCTCGTTATAATGGATCTGACCAGTTTTTTTTTTTTTTTTTTTGGTTTTGTATGTCAGGTTTCGTTTATGTAAAGATCTTATAGAGTTGCTTAAGTTTGTAAGATGGAATTGGTGTCTGGAAAAGTAGTTCAAGGTTGCTCCAACGCAGGCAATCCTTTTCATGAGTGTACTTCTCTCTGTTTGGAGAGATTAAACTCCGGAGATGTCCACAAGAAGGAGAAGAAACTCTTTGGTATGAGGAATATTTGTTTTTTTATTCTGTTTTTTATTGTGTCAATGTTCTCTTAAAACATGATTTGTGTCAGGTTTTGGTAAGAGAACTCCAAGCAGGGACACTCCTCCAGGCAGTCCTGCCCCTGCTCGTGGAAGCAGATCGCCTCTGGCCAGCTATTTCGCAAAGAAGAAGGTTGAGTCAGACAATTCACCTTCCCATGATTACACCAATGGTAACTTCTTCAGTCGTCTTTCCCCGCTACAAGGACGCTCGTCCCAACCCAAGAACGAGCCTGCAAACAATGCGGACTCTCTCCCCATGTCGCCTTCTCTGGCTGGATATTCAGGGGGAGACTATTTTGCAAGGAGGGTAAGGGTCATTCTTATCAAGAATAGCTAAGCTCTCTCTCTCTCTTTTTCCCTTGAGACTCACTCTTATGTTGTTATTCTTGCAGACTGATCAGCGTGGAGGCGAGGATGATGATGATATGTCACCAAGGCCCTTTGGAATTCGGCCTAAGACGCCTGAACATCCTCTTAGGACGCCTCAGCATAGGCCTCGCACACCCCAACACCGCTCTGATACTAGGCCATGGGCGCAACAAGAAGACCCTATTTCACTAGAAACTAGGCCGAGGACTCCTGAACGCCGATCCAACACCTCTGATACTAGGCCGAGGACACCCATTCATGAGTCTGTTGCAACAGGAAGGAGGCCCCAAACACCAGAAACTAGGCCGAGGACTGCACAACATAGGGGGAGGTCACCTGAGTTCATGGAAAGATCCCCCGGGCCAAGGTCCAAGACCCCAGAGCCTCAACCTACCTACTTTGAACCGTTGTCAAGGACTCCAAAGCAGCGGTCTAAGACGCCAGAACCCAGCCCTAGGATTCCCCAAACACAGCCCATATCTCACAGATCCCTTGACAGCTCTGCTCTTCAAACGCCTCGGACAGTTGAAACTAGGCCTAGGACGCCGGAACACCGGCCAAGGACCGTGGAAACAAGGCCAAGAATACATGAAAGTAGGCCAAAGACTGCAGTCTATAGAGGAAGGTCACCTGATCACAGGGAAAAGATCTCACAAACTCAACAAACTTCCTTTAAGATGGGTCAAAGATCATCTCAGGCCTACAATTATCTTGAGAGCAAAGCTGAGTCGGTCTACGTGGAGAAGGACGATGAATCAGTTCTACTCTATCCAGAACTTATCTTGTCACCTCAAGAAAGGTCACCCTCTACACCCATTACGGTACTGATCTCTACCCTCTACCTTCACATCTTCATATTTCTGCACATGCTTATGACAGTTTTGGCCTCTTACCTCAGCCTAGTCGCCGCGGATATGAAACACCCACCAAACAGGAAGAACATTTTGATAAACTGGATGAGTCCGCTAGCTCAGATGATGATAAATTTTCATTTGTGGATGATCACGACGATTACTCTATTTGGCTATACCCTGAAATCACACCGAAATCTGGAAGCAACACGGTATGTATATCCCTTCCCTTATCTCATGCCTTCATGTTACTTTCAAATCTCACCAGAGAGCTGGTGGTATTGACACAAATGTTCTTCTCGTCTGTTGCAGCCCGTTCATCACAAAACCCGTAAATCGCATAGCAAACAAGAAGAACAAGACAAAGCAAAGAACGAGCCTCCGGAGCTACCAGATGAATCACAGAGCTTCAGTCTCTCAGAGATCTCCCGCATGAAAGGAATAATCAAGAAGAACGAAACAAGGGACGAGATACAGTCCATTCTATCTGAGTCTTATGTTTCCGTGGGAGACTACAAAGTCAGAGCGAGCGTCTCGGCCACTCTTCAGCTCATCCTCGACAAGCACGGTGACATTGCATCCGCTTCCAAACTACATTCGCTTGCGACACGATCCTACTACCTCGACATGATTGCCTCCGTGGTTTTCGAACTCCAGACCACGCCTTTAAAGCATCTCAAGGAGACACGCGTGGTGGAAATGCTAGCGATTGTCAGAGACGTTGAGTCCGTGAAAATCAAAGCAGGTTGGCTCAAGCCTGTCCTGGAGGAGATCGTAGAGGCGGTGAAGCACTACGACCAACACGAGATGAGCATAATGGAGAAAGAGGTGTGGGAGAGGGATGTGTTGCTTGCGAGACAAGAAATGGAGAAACAGGGGAAAGAGCTGAGAGAGAAGGAGAAGAAGATGAAGGAGTGGAGAGAGAGAATGACGGAGATGGCTGGGAAGTTGGGGAATCTGGATATGAGAAGAGCCCGTCTCGACAAGAGCTTGGCGTTTCTGAGTTCCAAGGTGGACAAGTTTCAGGGGAAATCTGTTCTTCAAGGCATCTTTTGACCAACCAAATTGCTACGTACGTGTCTGGTTCTTCATTTGGAAGTCCGGAAATTCTTTTGTTCATCATGTCCATATGTGATTCTAGACTCGAAAAGTTTCTTAGGAGATCACAAAATCTAGACAACGGTGTGTTATTTCTTTTTTCTTTTTGGAAAACTGATATATTTATCAAATCTATTATATAAAAACCCAAAACCTATATTCTAAAGATCCCAAGTTTGTAGGAATTAAGTTAGGTAGGATTCTTATAAATCTTCGAATTTTAATTCTTAATATATATTTGATACATAGATAAATACTCACATAACAACAACAACTAACAAAGTATTTAGAAATGATGAAGATGAATAGTACTGTTGAAGGAGAAAGGGATGAGAGGAGAATAGTGTTTTGGATAGAGCGTTTGCTTCTCGTTCTACTTGTTGGCATACCTCTTAGATCTCATCCTCTTTCTCATTTTCTTCACTACTCTTTTCGCATTACCCTACTTCTTCTTTTGCCCTAATCTCTCTTCCGTTGGACCATCTGTAAGTATATCTCTCTTCTCGATTACTTGTTGTGGCACAATTAAGTACCTAACTCTCTCTCTCTCTCTCTCTCTCTCTCTCTCTCTCTCTCTCTCTCTCTCTCTCACATGTGACATGTTGATCTGTTTGATTAGGGTATCGGAGGATTCTGGTTGTTTCTATTGGACCGCTCCACGTTTTACTTAGGCTTTGAGTATTCTAAATTTTTGGCTGGAGGCTTTGAGCTCGTCTTCCTCTGGCGTCTCACTGTTATCCTCTCCGTCGTGATCCACACCATCTACATCGTCGACCACCTCCTTAGATCGCATCAAGAAGCCGTACCACCCCCTCCTCCTCAATCTCATAAAGATGAGACTCCGTTATCCACAGGTGATTATATATATGAACAAACCCTAGCTATTGTTTTTATCATTTCTTTTATGCTAATGTACGCCGTCTCTGATTAACTTTGAGATGAAGGTGATGTGTGCGAGCAAGTGGAGAAAGTGAAGGAGTTTGTGGAAGATGGGAAGAAGATGATGGCAGATATGGAGCACGTGATATACTCAGATCTTGAAACTCTTAGAAAAGAGTGGGGAGAGTTTCGTGATGAGTTGAGCGAAGATGGGAAGAAGATGATGACAAACGTGGAGCATATGCTCTGCCCACAACTTGGAACTCTGAGAGACAACATTCACCTCAACGTTGACGACATTTTGGAAGAGCTCCGAAACGAGCTGAGATCCAAAGTCGACGAGGATATCAAAGCTTCGAGTGAAGAATTCAACAAGGATGTGAAATTTGTAGCCGATCAACTCCACGAGACCCACCTTTCTATCCAAGAAACCGCTAAAGAAGCGAAGACTACAGCCAACAAGGCCCACGAGACCTACCTTGCCATCCAAGAAACAGCCAAAGAAGCGAAGGCTATGGCCGAAAAGGCCCACGAGACATACCTAATATTCCAAAAAGATCAAAACAAGAGACGGATGATAAGAGGAGAGGACGTTGAGGGATTTTGCGAGCTAAGGGAGGAAGTACGGTGAATGTCGGTGGAGGCTGAGATTGCGGCGGAGGAGATCTCACGTGCGACGGTGGAGTTGGTGGAGGCGGGGATCCAGCAATGGGAGGAGGACAATGCCAACTATCTTGCCTCCATCCCTCTCTTATATTGCAATCGTAACTGATTATTCATTTCATCCTTATTGTTTCTTTCCTTTCTTGCATTTTTTCGTTGTTCTTGATTTGATAGCTAGCTACTCTTTTAATCTTATACATTGAATTTTGGGTGAACGATCGATTTCTCCACAGAACTGTCATATAACTATATTTGCTGCCCAAACTAAGACTTCTTTATATATCTCCCCGAAAATAAAGTTTAAAACATATATCTCCCCGATTTTACTCCAAAAACAAAGTTCGAAACCTCAGAACCCACAAAACTCGGTTTTAGTTGGTTTACTATTTTAAAAACTCGGTTTTAGTTGGTTTACTATTTTGAAATTACATCTTAACCAACTAAAAAATAAAAAAATGATACTAAACCGGATTAAAACCCGATTATGACTCAATTACCACCCGATTTCAACACTAAAACCAATTCCCAATTTGAAAATGTCCCAAATCGAAAATTCCAGCCAAGTTCATTGTCTGCCTTCGCACAGCAAATCTCTGGTCCAGCCAAGACCTTGATAGACACATTGCAAGCTGCAGGAATGGGTCTCCGCAGGATAATGTCCACCCTGGTCAAAGAGTATGGTGGCATAAGCAAGGTTGACTTCGCCGAAGTGGACTGTAGGAATTATATGAGGAACAATCGGCAGAAGAGCATTGCATGAGAGATTCAGCTTCTTCTTGACTACCTGAGGCAGACAACCCAAACTTCTATTATGTTGTACAAAAAAACGAAGATTAGTCTGTAGGTAATGTGTTCTGGGTTGATCCAAAACTTCTATTAAAAGTTTCTCTTTTAGCAAAGAAAGACAGAGTGTGAAAGTTGAAATCTGAGAAAGAAAGAGAGAGATAATGATGAAAGTTGGCATTCTCCGGATACAATAGAAGCTTCGACGATGCTGGCTAAAAACGATTTTGGACTCCGACAAGGTTAAATTTTTTATCAAAAAAGGTTAAAAAATCGACAATTTTGCTCTCTTTTTGTGGGTTTTTTACGATAACGAGTTGAGGAGAAAAAGCTACAACGACGATGGGAATGAGAAATTTAAGATCTTTAATCAATATTATCAACAAAATCACAAACAATTTCCTAATCCCCCAATTGAAAAGAACCACAGAACCCTAGTAAAAGCGGGTCGAGTTTTAGTTTGATTCAGATTTGCTGGTTTGGTATCGGTTTAGATCTTGAACCATTGAAACTGATTGAAATCAACATTTATGGGTTCTGATGTATTTAACTTTGAAATCGGGGAAGTATAGGTTTCAAACTTTATTTTCGGGGAGATATATAAAGAGGTTTTAGTTTGGACATCAAATATAGTTATATGATAGGTCTTGTGGAAAAATAGATGGTCGACCCTTAAAATTTTTAGTAACTTGGTTGATTATATGTTAGAGTCTTGATAGTTAATTGTTGCTTCTTCTTTTTTGATTCATTATTTATCTCTTCCATTTTAATTTTACTTATAATCCTATATTATTTGATTTACGCATATCTCAATAACAAGTCTATCAGCATTTTGATCTCTTTCAATATTTTCTTGTTCGCATGTCCCATTAATAATATTCTATATTTTTGCATTGTATTTATAGTTATTCCCGCTTCTATTATTTCGTTCTTTGAGATTTATATAAAATAAATCTTTGTTTGTCTTGTGCCATAACATGAGTCCATTAAATTTTTGAAATAAAGATCAACATATTGGCTTTTTGGTTAATTTTGTTTTTTTAAATGTTCAACAAATAATCCATAAGAAAGAAATAAGATGTGCATACATTTGATGAAGATACAAGTAGATTGCAAAAACTTCAACATACATAGATCTTTAATAAGAATGTCGACAGCGTGTGCGGTTATGTGAAATGACGAGATAAGATAAATGTGGCAATCTATGTACAAAGTCTGAATATTTTAGGGCTTCAAGCAAAAAAATTTGTTTGGCCCATTAATTATTGATTTACTCTGATTTACTCTGGAAAGTTTCAAACTCTCCACCCCAGCAATACCATTATCAATAGAGCTGTTGAATATTTTCTGTAAAAGTGATCCCTAAAATTAAGAAATATATTTAAAATTCCAAGCAAATGTTTCATTGGCTTGTATTCAGGACCGGCTCTGGACACATATACTTTGACTAGAAATGAACGTTTTATATAACTGTTACTTTTTTTGTCAACCACACATTTAAATTAGTATATAATTTTTTCTCTGGTTGTCCAATCCTAAAAAATCGAATTATGGCTGAACCAGATAAATAATCCACTCTAAAATTCAACCGACATAAAATAAATGAAAGAGAAGAAAATAAAATTGTTGAAAACTCGTCTAAACGATTGGAGAATGCGAACTACTCATCAGGAGACTGCAACATTTTGATCGAATAATCCGACTCAAACTTCTATTTGTTCGGCCGGTGTTAAGATTAATCTTGAGAAACACAAAATTCTATCTCGGCAACGGATAGTGAGTTGAGATATGCTCTACATTAGGCTGAAGCATTGGAATATAGTAAGGCCCAAAGCAAAGCCCATTGTTTCAGGCCCAGATTTTAAGGCCTGTGCAACTGTTTAACAATGTTTGTATGTTGGGGGACTCATTCTTCGTCGGAGCTGCAGAAATCTAAGACCATCATTTTTCCGGTGGCATTCTCGGCAGCTTCCCTGCCGTGCTCTGTTCTCTTCCTCTTCGGCTCACCTTTTACTTGCGTTTCTTTTGCCGATGCTTTCCTGAAGAGAAAAAATCCAAAACATCTCCTTTGAGATACATTTTTTACATTAGCACAACTCAGGAAGATAACAACTCATGAAGAAGGTACCTCTTCTCTACAGGCTTATTCACAGCTTCAGATTTCTTGTTAACGTTCTTCAAAGCCGTTTGTCCTGTAAGTCCAAGATCAGTCACATTGCACCTTATAAGATATGTATTGTATCAAAAGGAGAAAGAAGAAACATACTGGCCATCTCGTTCAGGAAACGTATTCCTTGTGAGTGTACGTTAGGCGTCACTTTATCCGCAGTACTGCATATTCACAACTGGGTTTAGAATCTGATAAGCAGGTTCTGTTTCGTTATGTTAAAAGTAAAAAACTTGTTTAAAGTTTCCAACCTTAGAGCCTTTCGGAGACCTTCCACTGTTAGTACTCTGACAGGCTGAGTGGCCTTTTTGTTTCCGCTCCTATCTGCTGGTGGCTCAACTGTGTAAATCCCTTGGGATCTTGGATCTCTGAAAGCTGTTTTCAAGTTCCTGAAATAAGAAAACTCCCAAGAATCATGCAAATTTCACACTTAAGGTAATAATGGCCAACCTATGGACACAACTCGGTAGCATTTAACATACCCTCCTTTGAGTTCAGTTCTCGTTGTAGCAAATCTGTCTGATGAATTCTGTGCAAAAATTCATAGCTAGTGAAAAACATGGTTCATTGCATTGACGCCAGAAAACAAGACCAAGGTATTACCAATCTGTACCAGTTTATGAATCTTGCAGAATGCTCCTTGGCGTCTGAAACCAAATTCAAAGTTGTAACTCAAACATTCAGAAACAATACACCGCGATATGCAGGGACAAGGTAACTTACTTGTTTACAACAGATGTACAAGTTGTTCCATCTTTCCGCTTCGCTGAGCAGACTCCATAATCAGCGGAAACTCCCAGTTTTACCATTTGTTTAGCGGAGTTGACACTCAATGAGAACTCACGTCCCTGCCACAAATACGAATTTTTAAAAGGAGAGTTAGTTAAGTCATTAGGCTAGTCAAAATGATGCTATAGGCTTACCATTTTGTCCTTGCGAACTGAGCAATTAAACAGACCGAAAACCGTTCCTGCCTTTTCTGTCTCATTCTTCTTATAAGCATCACCAAACAAGAACAAGGAGACAGTGTTTTCATTTAAGCTTCCGATTTTCCATATGCCATAAGGCTGACCTATTGAGCTTGTTTTGGGTTGTCCCTTCTCTGTTAGCACTCCCATTGTCGCCCAGCACCCGGACAGTTTGTCACCCACTAGCAAGTTCCTACACAGAAATTCGTTTCAGTTGTATGTCTTGTGATTTCCAAAAGTAAGTATGTTTATTTATCTAAAAAGGGAATGCAACTTACTTTAGTGTTGGCAATCGAACGAAACGAATATCTGAGAACCGATCACTAATCTCTGCAGGGCTAAGTAATTGGTTCCTAAAAGATATCAAAAGATTGGCTAGTTAAACAATCTGCAAATACACTCGGCCTTGTAGCTGCATCACATTGCTAGGGTAGTTTAGTTTTTGGTAGACTTAATATATGAGTTTTTTTGATAAGTTAAATTTCAGCCGAGGAGCAAAAATGTGGTCGGGACAAGAATCTCAGGACATTAAAAAAGGGGTTTACTTTCACCTTATGCGCAAGCCAGAAAACTTGTCAATGTCGTTGAGATTGGAGTTATTGGAGCCTTTGGGTTTAGTGTTTCTGGCGACTGGTTTAGGATCATAGTCAAGGCAATCTTGAACAACACTTCTGAAGTCAGACAAGTCCACGTGAGGTCTACGTTTGGGGGATTCATCATCCGTCAGATATCCTGCGCAAACATGCGATTAGGGACAACAAGAACAACAACAGAAAACCCCCAATTGACGAAATATCCAACTGAGAGAAAAAAACATCAAACTTTACAGAAAATTGAGCGAATGGGATGAAAACAAGATGCACCCATCAGATCTATTATGCAATTGATAGATCGAAACGGAAACACAGATTGGAATATTTGAGCACTCAATTTTAACCCTAAGAAAATGGGGAAATCGATTTATACAAGGCGCAAAAGTGAAGAGAAGCTCACCGGGTGCAGCAGCAGAAGGAGAACCTGGAGGAGTTTCGAGAACCCTATCGTCAAGAGACAGAAGCAGATCAAGATCGTCTTGCTGGTTTTTCATTTTCACCGCAAAATCAAATTTCTCGATTGATACAATTAGCGAAGCAGACACACAAAAACATCTCAAACTCTGGGCGGGAGACTGATTTCGTTGCCGCCGAATCACAAAACGATACCGTTTGTTTCCTCTAATCTCGTCGTGTACTGTGTGGGTCTTTCGTCCACGTGGAATATTGGCCGGTTCGCAACAAAAAATCTATCATGCTGAGTAAACCGGACAATTTTGCGTGACGTCAGTGTCGGCATGGCATTTTGTCTCTTAACAAGAGCAATGGTCAGATGTGTTCAACTCTACCTGGACCACCAACAACGAGATCTAATTGTACTAACATCCACTAAGAGTGTGACACGTCATGTGATCATGGGCTCCTATCGACATTTTCAATACCTACATGGGCCCACGTATGGTGGATGGCCCAATATCAGATGCTTACTGCTCATATTTGATTTTATGCCATGTTTCAGTCGATGCCCTTCAACTTCAAGAATTTGCTAAATGGGCCCCCATATAAATTTCTTGACATTTTTAATTGTATTTAACTCTTCAATTTTTTTGTTGTAACTATTTTTTTTAATCATTTGTTATATCTTAAACTTTTTATTCTATTATTATAAATTATAATTTTATCGTTACTATAAATAAACTAAACTGTTTAGAACAACTAGAAACACTATAAACCATTTCATATACACTCTATAACGAATAAATTTATAATTGTTATTTTATTTTTCTGTTTTCTTACAAAAAAAAAGATTTAAGTATTTATTTTCTTTCAAACAAATTATCTGCAATTTTCATATATGTTTCTTTAAAAAAAAAGATTTTTATTCGCATAGAAACTAGAAATAACCACAGTATTGAGGAATTAGTTGATGTATGAATGTGATTGTGATAGGATCAAACATATTAAAAGCATAAAGTTTTGAGAATTTCTTCAATTATTATAGTATAAAAAAGAAACGTATCACGAAACAGATTGGTTTCCCCAAAGAGAAGAAGTTGAGATTCGAAGAGATAATAAAAAATTGAATTGATGATATTTGTTATTTTATTTTTATAGAAGACAAAAAATAATAAAAATGAATAAATAAATAACCGAGAGCGTTCTCATCCGTGTCTCTTGCACACTTTCTTTGCTTGCCTTGTGCGCTTCACGATTCTCGCGACATCTGTTCATCTCCACCGATTTCCACGTCCATGGATCTCAGTCAGTGCTCCTTAATCTCTACGGATTAGTCAATTTTTTCCACTCGAAACCACTCAGTCACCTGTAATCCCACCACAGATCGGTTGCGAAGACGGAGGATTGTGACGTTAAGGCTCCGTCGTCTCTTCGTTTTTCCCAACCAGTCGGAAGGTTTGAGCTCGGAGAGAGAGATTCGTGATCTGGATTTTTGTTTTCTGTGTTCCCGAGGGGTTCTGTCTGCTTTCTGAGAAGAATTTGTTTTGTTGGATCTGAAAACAAAATCAAGATGGGTTTCTTCAGCACTATTCTAGGGTTTTGCGGATTTGGAGTTGGGATTTCCATGGGACTTGTTATTGGTTACTTTCTTTTCGTCTACTTGCAGCCCAACGATGTCAAGGTTCGTTTTCTGCGATTTGATATTATATCCAACCATATATGCGTCTATCTAGGTACACGTTTGGTGTTTGTGTCTGTGAAGATCGTTCATAAGCTACATTAGGATTAGCGAATGGAATTAACACTTACAGCAACTTCTCTCTAGGATTGACATGTTTTACCTGATTTAAGATTGAACACCTTACCTGGTCTTCTTGGTTGTCTTGTTGTAGCGGTTTGACTTACATTTCCTGTTTATTTTTGTGCCATTAGTTACACTGCTTGTACGTGTCTAGGTTGGTTTTCCATATGAGAAGAGGGATTGTGTAAACTCTGTTTTATGGTGAAACAGTCATTATGGTCAAATATGCTTTAACCTTTTTTCACTTATAGGATCCTCAAATTCGATCCATAGCTGACCAAGATCCGAAATCTATGCTACGGATGCTTCCAGATATACCCCTATGGGTGAAAAATCCAGACTTCGATCGTGTATGTGATTACGCAGTCTACATGCTTCTTACTACTCTTGACATCACAAGTTATTTTCTCCCAGGCTCTGATGTTTCCCCTTCTATCTTCTTATGAACCAGGTTGACTGGATAAACAGATTTATCGAGTACATGTGGCCTTATCTTGACAAGGTTGCGTACCTTGACTTGCTCATGCTGATATTCTTTTGATATTTTAGTTTCTTTCTTTCATTTACTAGATTTTGACTTTTTGTCTCTCCGATTATCCATGTAGGCTATCTGTAAGACTGCAAAGAATATAGCAAAGCCGATCATTGAGGAGCAGATACCTAAGTACAAGATCGACTCTGTTGAATTTGAAACTCTTACACTAGGCTCTTTACCCCCTACATTTCAAGGTGGGTTAATCCTTTCTTCTCGGTCTTTAATCTCTACTTGAATGTCCTGTTGCATGTTGGAACTAAGAGCTGGAGGGACAAAAACTAAGACCACATGCTAAAGATGATTATGAATTGATTCCAGGACTTACTAGTATTATTTTTCTCCTTCTCAGGGATGAAAGTGTATCTCACGGATGAGAAAGAGTTGATTATGGAACCATGCTTGAAATGGGCCGCAAATCCCAATATCTTGGTTGCCATCAAGGCATTTGGGTTGAAGGCAACAGTTCAGGTAATAAGATATCCTGCTAGTGCTAACTCAGCCTAAAACAATGAATGGCCTACTTAATATTAGCAATCATGATTGTCCCCTTTCCGGTACTTGCACTTACCTAGGAAACTTTTTCAGGTGGTCGATTTGCAAGTTTTTGCTCAACCTCGTATCACTCTCAAGCCATTAGTCCCAAGTTTTCCATGTTTTGCCAGCATATATGTGTCTCTTATGGAGAAGGTCTGTGATTTAACCGTTTTCTTTATAAGGTCATTTTTTGTGTAGTAGTCAGCTTCTGTATCAGATCTTTGGTAAAGCTTTTTTGTGTGTTGACCATATCTTGCTATTATGGCAGCCACATGTTGATTTTGGGCTGAAGCTTGGTGGAGCAGATCTTATGTCAATCCCTGGCCTCTACAGATTTGTCCAGGTAAATATCTTTCTCTTACATCAGTCAGATTTCTGACTTGTTTGACTCAGAAATTGATTTGTGAGGGGGAAGGTATGATTGGTCATCATAGGAACTGCTCACTCTAGTCTTCTAGTCTCATGAAGAGGATTTGTTTCAATCTTGTTAAGGCAGAATGGGCAGATGAAACTGGGACATCTTGAATATATATATGTATTTGGAGATTCAGTCTCTTATTTGGTGAAAGTGGTTTGGTCTTTAGCTCTTTACATTTCTGCTGGATCAAATTTTCATTTGCTGTTCCATGGCTGTGATAATTGTTTCAGGAGCAAATCAAGGATCAAGTTGCGAACATGTATCTCTGGCCTAAGACCCTTGTAGTTCCAATCCTTGACCCTGCGAAGTATGCCATTCCGCCTTTTTCCTTTGAATAATCAATCCATGTCTTAAACCTTCATTCTTGCTTAGCAAATCTCAATTCATAATCTGCAGAGCGTATAGAAGGGCTGTTGGAATCGTCCATGTGAAAGTCGTGAGGGCTGTTGGGCTGAGGAAAAAAGATCTGATGGGTGGGGCAGACCCATACGTGAAAATCAAGCTCTCTGAAGATAAGGTTCCGTCTAAGAAGACAACTGTAAAACACAAGAATTTGAATCCTGAATGGAACGAGGAGTTCAAATTTTCGGTCAGAGATCCCCAGACTCAGGTTCTAGAGTTCAATGTGTATGACTGGGAACAGGTAAAGAAGCTATCCAGGGTGACATGGAGAGGATACGTTTATGCAGCTGCTAATATTTTGTTTTTCCAATGCAGGTTGGGAAGCACGATAAGATGGGTATGAATGTATTAGCGCTGAAAGAAATGGTGCCAGAAGAACATAAAAGCTTCACCTTGGAACTGCGTAAGACTCTGGAGGGCGGTGAAGAAGGGGAACAGCCTGACAAGTATAGGGGGAAGCTGGAGGTTGAGCTCTTGTATAAGCCATTCACGGAGGAAGAAATGCCCAAAGGCTTTGAAGAAACACAATCTGTGCAGAAAGCTCCCGAAGGCACACCGGCCGCTGGAGGAGTGCTTGCGGTGATAGTGCATTCGGCCGAGGATGTTGAAGGAAAGCACCACACCAATCCTTACGTACGCATCTATTTCAAAGGAGAGGAGAGGAAAACAAAGCATGTGAAGAAGAACAGAGACCCTAGGTGGGAAGAGGAGTTCACCTTCATGCTCGAGGAGCCTCCAATCCGCGAGAAGCTGCACGTGGAAGTGCTGAGCACCTCGTCCAGGATAGGTCTCTTGCATCCAAAGGTGACACACTCAAAACTCTGCGTTTTTTTAACTCACAGTAACACTAACAACAAGTGTTGGTTTAATTCTAAAAGTGGTTGTTGATGGGCAGGAAACACTGGGGTACGTGGATATTCCGGTGGTGGACGTGGTGAACAACAAACGCATGAATCAGAAGTTTCACCTTATCGATTCTAAGAACGGGAAGATCCAAATCGAGCTTGAGTGGCGAACTGCCTCTTGATTTGTGATTCGATTCGAGACCAAAAACAAAGAGAAAATTGGTTTGATGTTGTTAAAAAACTCTGTTGTTGTACAAAATGGGCTTTAACTCTTGAAACCAACATCAGATTTGCAGAGTCCCCTTTTTATTTGGATTTATGTGTCTTCTTCTTACTTCTCTCTTCTATGCTATTCAGTAGTGCGGCTCTCTCTATCTTATGGTTTCCACTGCTCATTTTTATCCGGCTACACGATAAGTCGATACACTTCCAACAACCATGCGAATGTTTTTTTGAAAAATAAATAAGAGAAACAAGAAAGAAAACATCATATTTGCAACTAAATTGAGTTTTAATTGTTCTTAGGGATACAAGAAAAAAAGTGAATGGTGAACAAAAAATACAACGTCAGCAACTATATCACGACCCAAGTAATACAATATCTTACGCTTTGCCTTGGGATATTTTTTTGGCTGGTCGAGAAAATGACATATTGGTAATGTACTTGGTTATATAATCGCAACTTGCTGTGCCAATCCACGTAATCTCAAATATATATACTGTATATATATTTTCATCAACCAATGTTTATGTACATGTAAAAAGTCCATTACTTCTTTCGTTAGAAATTTTATTTCGGTGAGTTATGTATCAATATTAATGCTATAGACAACTTGTAAACAAAACACAAATTAGTGTGTTTCATTTCCTATGATATCAGATCAATAAAATGACTAATTAAGTAATTAATAGTGCAATTTGTGGTCAGCATCAATTTAGTGTAGTGATTCGTTTATATGTTCCAAATTTGAGGAGTCTTTAAAAGCAAAGCTTCTAGAAGCCAAATACGGATGATGGTAGTGATTGTACAACAATGGAATAAATAAGTAAAGAAATGCAGTTAACAAAAAGTAAAGAAATGCAACAACTCCCATTTTCTTTTAGCTATCGATATCTCTTAATTTCCATATTAACCACTCTTTTCCCTTTTCTTTCCATTTTCCCTTTTCTTTCCATTCAAACTTCGAATACTTTCTTTACAATACTTTTTTTCTTACAGCAAAACCCATTAATTTATTATCAGGTCGAAAAAGAGAAATTGGTTAATTCATACACTAACAATTGACCACGGTTACAGGCCAAATATAAACTGCATACCTGTGCGAATTCATACATCAATTCATATAAAATAGCTAAAACATACATTGACAAGTCAACAAGTGTTGAGTCAGCTGCCACGTCACCAAATCATTACCAGCCAGCTGTCACATCACCTGAATCATCACTAGTCAGCTGCCATGTCATCCAAAAAAAAACTATAATTTTTAAGAAAAAAATCAAAGAAAAATGATATGTTTTTTTATATAGTTTTTGTTTATCTAAATTTTGTATTATCTTGCATATTTTAATTATCCAACATAGATTTTGGTTTTTTCAACAAAAATTATTTTAGAAATGCTATTAATCATAAAATTTATTTAAATATAATTTTATTTTTCTAGATTTAAATATAATATTTTTTTGATTTAAATATAATTTTTTTTTAAATATACTATTTTCATCGACTTCTGATTAATAAATGTACGTGCACCAGATAGAAAATATCATAGTCACTCGAAGTACCGAAATATGAGGTTCGAGACAGGGTTAAAAGAGAACGAGAATGCTAAAAGTTAAAAAAATGTACATGTCGTGTCTTATCACTAGCTTGCCATGGAGAAATTATACAAATACATAGAAGTCTGAAAAATTCAAAAATCTATTATCTTTTACAAAAAGTCAAATTTATGTTCTCTTTCAACCCTTTCTCGAATCTCATATGATTTGAACGATGAAAATCCTCGAAAAGCATACCTCCGATATTTTGAGTGACTTTAGCGAATTTTTTCTGATGCACGTATATCTTGACTCAAGAAGCCGATGCAAATAGAATACTTTTAGAAAAATAAATTTCTATTTAAATCATAAAAAAATAATTACATAAAATAAATTAATTGTAATTTTTATTTTTTTATGATTAAAACTATTTTTAAATTAAGTGTAATTTTTATTTTCTATGTTATAGATTTTTTTTGATGACGTGGCAGCTGACTGGTGATGATTCATGTGATGTGGCAGCTGACTAGTAATGACTCGGTGACGTGGCAGCTGACTCAACACTTGTTGACTTGTCAATGTATGTTTTAACTATTTTATATAAGTTGAGTATGAATTCGCACAGGTATGCAGTTCATGTCCGGCTTGTAACCGTGGCCAATTGTTGGTGTATGAATTGGCCGTTTTCCGGTCGGGAAAAGACTCACCTCGAAAGAGAGCTAAAACATAACCGAAATACAAGCATGGGAGAATAAAGACTCTCGTACTCTTGCTCCTTTGGCAAGGTATCAGCACGGACACTATTACATCGTAGAATTAAATAAATAAATAGAAAAACGCACTTTAAGACGATTAAATTTATCTAAAACATATGAAAAAGCAGGCCAATCGTCTTGATTTTCCACCAAATTCAGCATATTAGAACAATCTGATTTGAACACCACCAAGAGACAGTCTTTATTTAGCACACATTGCATAGCCCAAATGAAAGCTTCTAATTCAGAATGTAAAGTGGGATAAGCAACGAGTCGAACCTTTTAGGCCCAAGAAGCGGATACAATTTTCATCAAATAAGACCCATCCAAATCCACTTGTCGTCCATGTCTCTAGCCATGAGCCATCAACCTGACAACATATGAATCATTCGGTTCAAGTCTTGGACCAATTCGCCCACTTTCGTTTCGTCATCTTGCATGTTCTCCAAATCTCTACTTCATGAATGGTTGTTTGTAGCGTGTCCTGGGGTGATATGGTTTTAGCGTTGAAGACTTTGTCATTCCTCGCCTTCCAAATGTACCAGAGAATCCAAGGGAAGGCAAAGATTTGATCATCCTCAATACCTGTCTCTTTTGCCTCCAAAACAGGAAGTCGAAATTTCGGTAAATCGAGTAACTCGGGAACAGCCCCGGAGAAGTCGGTAAGTTCGACAGAGCCCAAAATTGAGTAGTTGGCGGACATTAAAAAATCATATGGTTTATCGTTCTTTCTTTACAATACTTTTTTTGCTGACAGCAAAACCCATTAATTTATTATCCGGTCGGGAAAAGACTGATAAGTAGAGACACAGCCAGAGAGAGCTTGCCACATGAAGTGCTTCAATTTACGCAATGTCTTTGTTTTCCAGACTTGGCTTAAATTGCAGTGATACTTGGTTCTAGAACCGGTCTTTCCAGCTCTTTCCTGATAGTCGTTATCACATATCCCGACTTCACCGTATATGCTTCTGGTTTTGTGTAAGACCAAGCATAACCATCAATCCTAAAAATTCGACTGGGTTTAGTATGATATCTTATGGGGATACAAGCTCTTGGAGTAATTCCAGCTACCATTTCTTTGTATTGAAATCGATCATATGGTTCACATAGAGATTGATATTTTGAAAGACATATATACTTATAGTTGGCCATACTTTGGTATTAAAACCCGACCCAATTGTCTTTCTAAGACCCAATTTGAGCAAAGACTTAGCTACTATGATACTTTGCCATATGTATGAGGGAAATGTCACATTTCGCTCATCAATGGGACTTGAGTAGCGAAAATTCCTTCCCTTAAGGACCCGAGCTAATAGGGAGGATGGATAGTGGAGAAGTTGCCAGAGTTGCTTTGCAAGCAAGGCAAGATTGAAGTCTTCAAAATCTCTAAAACCAAGACCTCCCATTTTTTTTGGGAATGCATATCTTATCTCACGCTATCCAGTGTAATCCTCTGCTACTGTTCTTGGTACTCCACCAGAAGTTAGAGATTGTATTTTGATTTTTTTTGCAAATTCCTTGGGGGAGAAGGAAACAAAACCTCAAATACGTTGGTAGCGCTTGAGCCACCAATTTTATAAAGATTTTTTTCCTCCCTTGGAAAGAAACTTTGCTGACCATATATTTATACGGTCTCGGAGCCGGTCGTGAACATAAGCAAATACATGTTTTTTCGAGCCGCATATTTTCTCTGGTAGACCTAGGTAAGTTCCCATCCTTCCTTCTCTACAGATATCCTCTTTGGTCCGTGCATCCACTTTATTCCCTAAAATGATAGACGGTTTTAGCGGGTTAAGTTGTTGGCCCGAGGCATTCACGTAACTATCCAAAATATTTTAAAGCTCTGCACAGTGTAGGAGGTCCATTTTGCAGAAAAATAAGCCGTCATCTGCAAAGAGAAGATGGGAGATAGGCGGGCTAGCTTGGGCAATCTTTAAACCGGTAAATCAATTTTCTCGCTCTACGCCTTTGAGCTGTGAGATCAATGCTTTAGTACAAATGATGAAGAGAAACAGGGACAGCAGATCCCCTTGACGGATTCTTCTCGATGGTTTGGTAGTACCCTTAGCTTCTCCATTTAAGAGGACCTGGTATGTAACTAATGTCACACAGAACATTACCCATTTAACACATTTGAGAGCAAAGCCTAATTTAAGCATCAAGGCTTCTAGAAAGTTCCATTCCACATGGTCATATGCCTTGCTCGTGTTTGTTTTATGGCCATAAATTCAGACTTTCACCTAGAATTTATCCTCAAGGCATCAAAGCCTTCCTGAGCTATCAGAATGTTATATGTGATTAATCTTCCAGCCACAAAGGTCGATTGGGTCTCCGAAATCAAATTTGGGAGTAGTCTCTTTAGTCGCTTACTAAGAATCTTGGAGATGAATTTATAGCTCACATTGCAAAGGCTTATAGAACGGAATTCTGCCATTTGTCTCGGTCGATCAATTTTTGGGATGAGGCAGATATTTTTCTGGTTTAGCCGGCTGTCAAAGGAATGTCTTAAAAAATCCGCAAAAGTCTTCAGTTTTTTAGTGTTTACCAGAATTTCTTATAGAACGGGAACTCGGGATGGGATTTTGCGGGAATGGGAACGGGACGGGAATTTGGGAACTAAAGTAGTTTTCCCATTTGTGTTCCATTTAAAATTTGGGACGGGACGGGAACGGGACGGGACGGGAATGAAACAGAAATTCCCAAAAAATAAAAACATGACAATCGTAAAATCAAAATATATTCGTCCATCATTATTTCCCTAAATAGCAGGTCATAAGTAGGTTAACCGAAAAGCAAATGAAACAAAGTTAGTCGTATGTAATGTTACTTAATAATTAAAAACTTCATAGTTAAAAAAACCATTATAAACCACATAATGTCTTTCATTAAGATAATATTAAGAAACTTAATCGTTTTATGTTAGGTCATAATAAAATCAAAATATAATAATAGAAATTTAAAAAATCTAATTTCTATAATTTTAATTTTATATTATTATGGTATAGATGTTCAATTATATTTAATATTATATAAATATATAATATTATATAGTTAATATATAATTATTTCCGTTCCGTCTCCCGTTCCCAAACGGGAATCAATAGCTTGTCTCATTTGATATCTCATTTCCATATGGAACGGGGATTCGGGACCGGGAATGGAACGGGACGGGACGGGAATTATGCCCACCCTAAGAACAATGTTATTATACCATCTGGTCTCGGAGCTTTCTCGGGGTTAATATCGAACAAGGCAGCTTTGATCTCTTTTTCCGTTGGGTCTTTCGCTAGCTCTATGTTTATACCATCTGAAACTTGCTCGGTAACAAACTGGAGAACATGACTGAAGTCACTCGAATTCGAGGAGGTAAAAAAAGCTCTTGGAAATATTGGACCGCCAATTGTTCAATACCCACATCGTCATTTATCCAATTTTCAGTTTGATCTTTCAAAGCAATAATTCGATTTCTAGCCCTCCTCTATTTCATGGTTGCATAAAAAAATTTGGTGTGCCGATTTTCTTCTCTTAACCAGTTAACTCTGCTCTTATGTTTCTAGAATAATTCCTCTTCTCGAAAAACAGCACATAGATCCCATTTTAGAGCTAAGACTTCCTATGTTGGTAAGGACCCATCATCTTGCACTTGATCCAATTTATCCTTGATCAAACTTATGTTATATAATTGTTTCATCGATAAAACTAATTCATACAATTTTAAATTTTTTTTTTTTTTTGAAGTACTTTCAAAAACAAAACAAAAAAAAAAAATTTGCCTATTCGCAAGCAAACAAACTACAACCAAGTTAACATAACTCATAAAATGTTATTATTAATGTGTTTGTTTGTGATTCGTACTTCTAATTTTTGTTCATATATAGAAATATTGTTTGGATCATAGTCATATGATAACGCTAAATCCAATGCAAACAATCTATAAATCTTTTCAAAAATTATTCTCTCTCTAAAACTTCTGACCTCTCTCTACCTCTTTGAGCTTGAAGACAACAAACACTAGATCTGTGTTTTTTGTGACCGGCGTCCGACGTATATCGCCGTCGGAGCCGTGTCTTTTATTGTTGTTTTGTTTTGTTCGGCTATCTCCTCGTTTTTTCAGGTTCTTTCTGATGGTGTTGCGCGGATCTGTCTTTTTGTTCGCTTCGCCGGAGTTTCGCAGAGCTTTGTCGAAGTAGTGACAGAGACTCCATCCGTCGGGGCATCACCCTTAAAATTCCGGCGGGGAGACTCTTTAATCTATAAATCTTCTTGAACCGGTGGTTTTTACTCATCAGATCTAGACATCTATCCGTTTTGCGGTATGTGTCTAGCTCAATTTTGTTTGTCTTCGTTCGCTGGTGAGAGGATTTTCACGGCTAATAGATCGGTAGCGGTTTTTCCCATGAGTGACGTCACCATTGATCTGCTTCAAGAGGCGTTGAAGAGAAGCAAGAGGAAGATGGCACGTGTCTTCTTCGTGGGCTTGGGCTTTATCTATGTTCTCTTGATGGATCTCGGCATCACACGTGGGAGTCCAATCTTCCGCTTATATCTACTGTTGAATCAATGGTTCAAATATTTCTCTTAACTGAGAGCAATCTTCAAATACTCACGAGAATTTTTTTTTTTTTTTTTTAAATATAAAAACGAGAAAATTATAGTAAAACAGGCAAAATTAACGAAATTACAGATTCAACCAAGTAATATATATCCGATTTTTGATCCAATTAGATTCAATCTGAGTGGAAATCAGATTGAATAAAAAAACCCTTTCAAATTCCCAAATTATCAAATCTAATTTTCTTTATATCTTTGCCAAGATCTCGATTGATTCTTCCTCGTGATTTCAAAACCGTTCAAACGACAAGTATAACTAGGGAAACTAGGAAGTATTCGAATCAAAATCAAGAGTTAGGTAAGTTGAAATTCGATTTTGTGTAGAAATCTGTTGGATTTATATTTGTTGTAGAAATCGTGAACCTATATTCTCTAAGTAATTTCTTTGATTTTATCCTAGATATTGTGGAATGGTGAAGACAATGTGGACGATGGGGAAGGGGAAGAGGAAATCGAAGCGGTTTACGAAATCGGAGAAAGATGCTCCTCCACGGGAAGTTTCACCGGACCCAATTTCACCGGTAGTAGAAGAAGAAGCAACTGAAGTATAAGATATGGCCGAAGAAGAAGAAGAAGCAACTGAAGTAGAATATATGGCCGAAGAAGAAGTAGAAGATGGGAATGGAGAGGAAGAAGGCGAAAAAGATGGCGATGGAGAGGAAGAGAAAGATGACATTGAAGAGGAAGAAAATGGCGATGGAGAAGAAGAGAAAGATGACAGTGAAGAGGATGAAGAAAGAATCGACGATGAGTCGCAATCAACTGGGACAATGGTATGTACATCGAATCAATGTTTTATTTGGTATAACTTGGTATAACAGCTTCGTTTTATGAGTCTGAAGTAAAAAGTAAAACTAGGTAATACTGTCAATATACTGTATTTGGATTGTAGGATACCGATGAAGAAACTGAACCAATGTAACCATTGAAGATGTGGTTCCCTAAAAGCGAGTATGGGAAGTCAATGAAAATTTCAACTAAGTGTTATGTTGCTAAGGTCGTGGCGACATTAGAGGGTTTACTTGAACCCGAGGAGTTGGAATGGTTCCATGAACACCTACAGTTTTGTCACTTTTTCACATCCCAAAAGACAAAAACCACAAGACGATGGGCATGTGGATGCTCCTTGTCCGCAAGGTCCAGACAGAGAAGAGAAAAGAAGCTTGCTTTGTGGTCAATGGGGTTCCAATCGGATATTCTCTAAGGGAACACGCACTGGTTTCTAGATTAAACTGCCACGCATATCCATCAAACTTTGAAAATTTCGGCGATTTGAAGTTTGTTAAGAAGTATTTCAAAAAGAAAAATGACACCTATGCAGCCGTTGAGAAGAAACTTCTGTCAATGAGACATTATCCAGACAGATTGAAGATGGCGGTATTGTACTTCTTATCGAGCATCATCATAGGAAATGCAAAGGTAGGAGATGGAGCACATGCGGTAGAAGAGATATTTATGAGAGTCGTTACTGATCTCGAGTGGTGCAAAACCTTTACGTGGGGTCGATTGTCTTTCGATGACACTATGAAAGAGATGTTCTATATGATGGAAAAATGTAGCGAATTCGCGAAACCAGCATGGTGCTTTCCAAGTTTCATCATTCCGTTGGAGGTAATGATGAGGATGTGATTTAATAGTTTAGTGTATTCCCTTTGATTATGTGATTATTTGTTTAATGTTAATATGTATAGCTTCTAGCATTTGAAGCAATCCTTGATTTGATGAAGAAATTCAAAGAAGAGGTTAGAGGTGCGTCGAGTGGCTGCCCTAAGATGTGCAAGATCAAGTTCAAAACAAGTTCCATGAGAGGTTTTGCACTTTCTGAAATTAATGATGCACTTGGCAGCATAAAGGTTATAAATCATGTTACTGTGAAGTAGTTATCCTTATCATATTATCATTGGTTAGATTTATCATTGGTGTTTTTAATCATTGGTTAGATTTATCATTGGTCTTTTTATCACAGGATATTTAAAGTATCATGGAACCAACCTTGGATGAGGTTTCTCTGATGATGCGAATCATGGATGGCCCTAATGAGGATGGTGATTATGATGATGTAATTGTTGATGGTTGGAAGAAACGTCTATTGGTTGAAAACAAGAAGATATGTTTTGAAGAGTTGTACGACCAAGATGTGGATGACTGGAAAGATGAAAACGTGGATGTGAAGAAGAATAAGAAGGAGAGTGTGATTGAGGACAATGCGGATTTGAAGGAAATTATGGAAGCTGGATTCAAGCAAGTCGGTGAGCAGATGACATCCATGGAAAGAAAGGTGAACGAGAAGCTTGATGACTTCGAACAAGAATCGGGCATGTAGAAAAGTATGTTCCACCGAGGGAAGTGTCTGGTGGTTTGGAGGAAGTGGTTGGTGGTGAGAAGGAAGTGGATACGGGTGAGGAAGTGGATACGGTGAGGAAGTGACTACGGCTAAGGAAATAGTTGGTGGTGAGTAGGTAGTGGCTACGGCTGAGGAGAAGAAGGATGCGGAGAAAGAGAGTAAGAAGATGAGTTATTTAAAACTTATCACAGGGCATTATTCGAAGCCAAACACGCATGCCCGCAAGGCCTCTTGAATACTCTGTTTTGGACATCCCTCTATTGATGTTGCTTTTGTCGTTTTGGATTAGTGCTAGGACAGTACGTTTGGTTTTTGTTTGCGTGTGGTTTGGTTTTGGAAACTATAAACTCAAACATGAATGGATGTGACGTTTCTAGTATATTGGTCAAGGTTTTTAGCATTGAGTTATAATGAAGTTAAGGGATAAAACATAACATAAGGAATAAAAACATAACATAAAAGAGTTAAGGTTTTTAGCAAACATTGAAATAGTTTTACTAGTTATACCTAGTTGTATCAAAATTACAAGTACTTAAACAAGTTGAAAAAAGCAGTAGAAGAGGATAATCGAAAGAACACCAACCAGCACGCCAATAATAAGTTTCATCTCTTTTTCTCCAACATGCATTTTGACCTTGATATCACGTAACTCCTTCTTAAGGTCATTGACATCCTTGTCAGATCTTTCAAGAGTAGTACCATCTCCTTAAGCTTCGCCTTCTCTTCCTCACAACTCTGAACCAAGTTCCACATCATATTTGGTGGAGGACAATCGGGAGAGCCAGTCCATGCTACCACTCGATCTTCTAGGTCATTCACTTTGGTCTTGATATCATGTATCTCCTCCATTATTACTTCGTCCCACAATTTCCAAATATGGCAATCTCCATCCTAATGAACAATCACATTATGAAAACGAGAAACGAGATACGTGAATTACATAGAATTGATGTAAAATCAAGTTACTTACATCCCTATTACCCTCACAAGTGAAGTATCTTTTTCCAAAATGCAAACCATGCGTTTCTGTTTCAATGACAGCTGCAGCACCACAGTAACATCGGGTTGTAATGCCAGATTCACGTGGCCAAGGACCCATTCCAAATACACCCACACCAGTTAAAAATCCTGAAGATGTTGAGTCATTGTTGTTGTCGCCGTAATCATAATTTGAGTCTCTCCAACCCATGTCTCTGTAACAACTTCAACCAATTAGTTCAGAAATGAGAAACAATTAATCGCAAAATCCCTAAATCACATAATCAAACCAGCTCAATTCAAAAACTCCTAAATCTCTGAATCGAACAATTGAAATCGAGAACCCCTAAGTCCCTAAAGTTGCTACGAAAAACCCCTAAATTCGACAGCTTACCTTGTCGTTAGGAACAAATGCTCTTCGATTTCGATGATTTCGCCTCTGTGACCAGCTCAAAACGAAAACCCTAGAAATGTGGTAGAAGAGGGAAATGGGAAATTTCTCGGGTTTATTAGAATTGAGAAAATAATAGTTTTAGTGGGAATCTGACAATTTGTTATTTATGCGGATTTTTTTTTTAAATTAAATTTTTTTAAAAAAAATTTTAAACGTGGAAAACATGTTTTTAATCGAAAATTTTCTCATAGTTGTCCCTGATTTTTGGGTTGTACAGAAAATCGAACAGTTGTACATTTCAGGGTTTTTACTTTATACTAGTTTTACCATAAATCGGTTAAAGTTTTTTAGTTGTACACAGAACATTTCGTAATTCTTGTATTGCCTAAGTTTTTCGTGAGTAATATGAGTAGAAACTCATTGTAAGCATATTTCGCATCTTAAGGTGGTTATTGTGTATCAAAGTGACCATCAAAGTATAAGATGTTATGTGTGAAATGTGTAAGATGATAGTTTGAACATTGCCAAAATATTTACAAATCAAAGTATTAAGTTCTGTTCAAGGACACATAATTCTTAGTTGATTATCAAATATGATTGGTAATGTATCTTTTAAATTCATCAACCTAAATATTTTAGTTGATTTTTGTAAACAATTAACAACTAATTGTTTAACATTTATAAATATGAATTTATTTGTGAATATGTAATTATTTATAAATATTTATAGTTTTTTATATGCGATAATGTAATGTCAAACCAAAACGAGTTCAAAATAAATCTAAACAAAACGACAAAGATACATAGTTGAACCAGTTTTACGTAGTTATACAAACAGAGAGTCTGAAACAGAAATAATACAAGTCTGATACAGAAATAAACAGAAATAACAGAGAATCGAACCAGTTGAACCTAGTTGTCCGAGGCAGAGTAAATCAAGTTTCACCTCACTTAGGGATCCCAATCCATTCAATCAAGCTTCTTCTTGGCACGGACATGTTACTTGTCTTTTTCTTCTTCCAACGACCTTCTCCAGCCGACGGATACATGTTTTCTTGAAATCTTCCCTTTCTTTTCGGATAATCTGGAGGTAATGCAAATTTTGCAAGTATAGTACCCGGAATCACCCAATTAGACTGATGCGGGACTGTATAAATCATCTTGTTATACGCCAACACCCACGTCTCCAACAAATAAAACGTCGAGCACAAATCATATACATTCATGTCAAGTGATCTATCTTCCATCTTTCCGTAGTCAATGACAGCGGTTACGGCATGTACACAAGGATACATGTCTATATATCAAAACGTGTGTAACTACAACTTTTCTTCCACAATTCCACCAAGTAAGTTTTGCCATCCGTGCCAATGACACTGAACTCAAGCTCAAAGGAGTTCAACACTTGCACCTTTAATTTGCTCTCTATCTTACAACTAGGGTGCAATTCATTCTCCACAAAGGGCACCATTTTGTGGGTGCTCGGTGCACTACCGGCTTCCATCCTATGTTTGTTAAACCACTCGGCAATTTTTCCCAGAATCGCATCAATCATAGGTAGTAAAGCGTACATCCTTGCTTTCCTGAAAATATTATTCAAAGATTCTGCACTGTTTGTGGTTTCAATGTTGTACCTTCTTCCTTTGAAATAACACCCTGCCCATTCTGTAACGTCTACACTACTATCCAAATACTCGGCTACTTTAGGAAACTTTCTCCTAAAATCACCATACTCCTTATCGAATTCAACCCGTGTATAATTCTCGCGAGCTCCCTGGATTTTTTTCCAACATATTCTTTATTTCCACTAAGAGTTTTTCCTCTCACATTCTGGGACAAATGATACACACAAAACCCATGCTCATACTTTGGGTAGACCTCAGCAATTACCTTTATGAGGCTTGCATTTCTGTCGCTAATAAAAACCAAACCTGGATCATCCGGTACAACAGTCAACAGCGTAGTAAAAAACAATTTCCAACTAGCATCTTTCTCACCATCCACTACCCCAAATGCAATGTATGCAATGGGATAATGGTGGTGGTTCGGATCTTGAGCTATGGCAATCACAAGTACACCACCATACTTGAGAAAAATTGCATTCACACTTAAAACTTTTCTCATGGCACTAAACCCTTCGACACAAACTCCCAAAGCGATGAATAAGTACTTGAATCTATTTTCTTCATCCATCAGCAACCTTATTTTCGTACCAACATTCATCTTTTCTAACACGTACAAATAAGAAGGCAACATCTTGTAACTCTCTTCTGGACTACCACACACAGCTGCTGCAGCTAGATTTTTCCCTCTCAATGCGGTAGGGTAAGACAACTTCACTCCAGCTTTTTCCAGAACCAGATCCATCAGAGCTTTAGGAGTCGGGGTTTCCAATGCACCAGGATAATCTGTGTGTATAACATCTGCAACTAATTGTGGATTGCCTTTCCTTTTATTGCTAGTTGTACTCGCCATTGCCCGAGAGCATGAATGCATCTTTTGTATACTTTAACCGACCAATTTTGTTTCTTTGAATGTTGAGGCTGCGACACTTGTATATACCACTTACACCCTTCTACACGACATTTAACCATATATCTCCAACTATCCGTATTTAATATGTCGAATTCATAATATTCCTTAAGTGAAGCTCTCAACACTAAGTTTTGCACTTGTTCTTTTCTCACAAATTCCAGCCCTAACTCCAGACCCGTACCATCTTCCCATTCCTCTACAAACTTTCGTTCTTCTTCATACGGAAGCTCAATATATTCATCCCTAACAACACCGTAACCAAAATTGTCATCCACATTGCCATCCACATTGTCACGTCCTACATTCTCACCATCTCCAACACCAATATTTTCCATCGGCTCATCATTTTGCTCTGGTTCTTCGTAACGAATAATCGCACCATCGTTTACTCTAGAATTTGAATCCATCTCGCCATAATTCAATCCAAAATGAACTCCCTCCCTCTCCTCTTAAAACTTACTCCTCGCACTGAATTATTTCCACATTCAAAGCACTTCTACATTGTTCTTTATCCATGCTTGATATATAACCATCGACGTCATCATCATCCAAAATATCCAAAACTTTTGGAGTTTCAATAGCAATGGAACGTAAGTCAATTTCACCTTTTTCGTAGCTTCATTTATCCCAATCTTCCTGCATATCCTATCCACTAACACCGAATATGTTATCTTCTCCTTAAACGATAAAGCGTACACCTTAGCTTCTTTTGAATTCCATCGACTCTCATCTCCTGTCCCTACGTATTTCCCTCCATATTCAATATGTATGACTGTTTTGTTCATTGTATCCTGAAAATATATTAACTTAACCACATTAGCACATATTTACTTTGCTCGGTAATACTAGTTGTACCTTTATACCCACGTCTCTCAGTATCACCAATTGTACTAGTTATCCTATATCTGCAAAATTTGGGAATTCAGATTCGGATACGGTGACTAAGCTCAACATATGCATAATCCTAATGTACCTACGATTCAACCACTAAATTACATAATCGATTCCCACCCAATGTGCATACCAAATTCTCAAATCCATTCTATTGAAATTTCCCAATCCGCAAATCAAATTAGATTGAAATCCTTAAATCTGCAATAAAATATACATCTAATTATACCAACATAACCGATGGCGAGCTCTCAACTAGAAGAACTCACCTCAAATTTCAAGCTTCAGGCTTCAATGTCGACCTCAGTAGCGACCTCAACAACAAGCTCTATGGCGGAGGAATCATAAATGCGGTTCATGCAAATCGACGGGATGAGCTTCAACCTTCAAGCTTTAACTGGAAAGCGGCAATGGAGGTTTGACGGAGGTTCGATGGAGCTGGATTGGGATTGGATGAATTGGGATTTGATTTTCGCTTTCGGGTCGACGACAAGATGAGATTGCCGAATTTTACTCTGCTCTGATTGGTCCAATTTTACTCATTTTTAAAATTGTTTTTAGTCCGAAAAGGATCTCTAAGGGCAAAATGGGTTTTGCCTCTTTTATTAAACAAGAAGAGTGTCTCAAATCATAGAGGAGTGTGGTAGAGAGTAGTAGGGTCAGGTTGGAGTATTTCAGAAAATGATCCATCTACTGTTGTTTTTGGTGTATCATATGTTTAGTTTAATAATTAGTATTATTATCTGCTTAATTATGTCTGCATTTGTTGTATTAATAATAAGATTACTCACTAGGATACATCTCCCATGGTAAAATCTCGATCGAATCGGTTTTCACCGAATACATATGGGATGTAGTGGATTTTTCCGAGTCTGGTTGTTGGGACGAAACCAGATTATGTAATCCCGTACAACGGAAACAGTCTCACTCCTTAGAAGTTTCCTTACCTCTTTTATGAGGTGTTGATGTCTACCTTTTAATGGGTCTGTTGTTTTCTCATGTGAGATAGTTGTATTCCCCTATAAATTAATTTTTTTATTAATATAATATTAACTGATAAAAAAAAAATCCAATCTAAACAATTGGTGACGTATTTAGAATTAATTAGTTCTTTTTTGTTATTATATTTTATATTGATTTAAATTTGGATAGTGACACATTAACGCTATTAACACAAATCATTAGCCAGTAGTCCCAATCCTCTCTTATGAACAGAACAAACAGCAGCTTGGCCCAAAAAAGTTTTGAACAAAAAGCCCATTTCTCGAAAGAAATGCTAATATATTTATATTTTAATGAGAAAATAGCCAATTTAAAATAAATAAAAAATCTATAAAAAAAAAGGTCAGTGTTTTTTCAAATCTGCTTGGAACCTCTAAAATGTCATGACCGGCCATGTTGGTTAGACTATATGTTTTGCATGTTTGGAATTACATTATTTTTGTTTTGGTAACACATTGACTAGTGCAAATATTGTAAAACTAAAATGTCCGATGTCAATTTAAACAAAAGATCTGTTGGTGTTATTATATTACATAATTTCCACCATCTAACAAATAATCTTATAAGTTATTAAAAAAAACAAATAATTTTAGGAAAAAATAAAACAAAAAAAAACAAAAAATCTTATATTAAAGTCTTGCTTTTCAAGTCTCTCGATAAAAAAAAAACATTAAAAGTTGGTTAGGGAATAATAGAATAACACCACCAAGGCAAGGTTTCTAGAAGACAATTACTTTGAAAACAATATTTTTGAAAATTTGTGATTTTTCATTTATGTTTGTTTTTTGATAACCATTATATGACCTATATTATATTATAGACACGAAGGGGTTGTTAATATGTCTATAAGTTAGTCTATTAGGTTTTTATTAGGGGTTCAGATATATACTCCCGTTCCTTTTTATAATATGTTTAGAAATTTTTATTTGTTTTATTTATTTGATTTTTTCAAATTTATATATAAAAACTAAATTCATTTGATATATTGTGATCATTTATATTTTACAGTATATTTTGTGATTGATTAAATTATTTTTTATTAAATGACGTATATATATATATATATATATGAGATTTTTTAATCGTCATAGAGAGAGAGTATATATTTTTAATAAATATATAACCATAGGCGGTCCTTAGATAGAACCTCACAGCTTTTCGTTGACATGCACACACAATTTCCCAATATCACTCATTTAACTTTACACCTACCTCCACATTTAAAATAGTTCTCCCAAATTAAAGATTATTGCTATCACCTTTGTTAAATAATATCAACATATAAGGTATCATTTGTGAAAAAACTATAGTAGGAACTAGTATGTATATGTGTGTGTATAACTGTATATATAAATCTACCAAATTAAATCGTATTTGCTTAATTTGTTAACTTGAATTATAGAGAAATAGTTAAGTGGAATTATATAAGAAGGTGTGAGCTTTGCTACATACATCAGTGCTTAATTAGCATATATACCAATGTAACATCTACATATTACCTCTTTATCCTCTGTTCATGGTTTAATTTTCTTCGGTAAATAACTACATATAAGGAGAATTAGCATCTATAACCAAAAAAAAATTATAATTCAATCTATAACTAATTAAAAGCATTGTCTAGAATGTATTGTGTATAAATTGTAATAATGCAAAAATGCCCTTACTACAACAAACGATGTGGCATCTCTCTGCTTTCAGATCACACATGCTTTAAGGAGAGTTTTGTAAAATCACATCAAAATTGGTTACTTACTATATTATGAGTTTATCATGGCTATAAGCTTAATTTTAGAGATCAAATATTTGGCTAGTGGGCAAATTAGCCCTAAATATAATACTTTATTGAAGAAGAAAAATAAAGCATAAATGACATAAAAAGATTTTTAACTTATTGTCCATAAAAAGAAAAAAGCCACCAAACACTCTTTCATCATAGATATCCAATTCCCACCAACTCACATCTAGAAGCACTAACAATCTCTAACACTCTCTATCGCTACCTATCCATCATCTAGAAGCAATTACGTATAAAATTTCTCATCTATATATATATATATATATATATATATATATATATATATATCTATCTTGCTTTAATTAATTAGGTCAAAACCATATACACATATATATAACTACGTACCACGCCAAGCTTTGAAGGATCATCATTCATCAATAAAGATGGGAAGGTCACCATGTTGTGAGAAAGGTCACACGAACAAAGGAGCATGGACGAAACAAGAAGACGAAAAGCTCAAAGCTTACATCAATACTCACGGCGAAGGTTGCTGGAGATCCCTTCCTAAAGCCGCCGGACTTCTCCGTTGCGGCAAGAGCTGCCGTCTCCGGTGGATCAATTACCTCCGACCTGACCTCAAACGAGGCAGCTTCACCGACGAAGAAGACCGTCTCATCATCCACTTCCATAGCCTTCTTGGCAACAAGTAAGCTATTACTCTCTCTATCACACAACTCTCAAGAAGGCCACAAGAAATATTCATTAAAACTTTTACGTATCTTTTGAACAGATGGTCGGTTATAGCTGGGAGATTACCTGGAAGAACCGATAACGAGATAAAGAATTATTGGAACACTCACATCAGAAGAAAGGTTATAAACAGTGGAATCGATCCCACCACTCATAGACCACTCGTGCTCCAAGAATCAGCTTCTCAACATTCTCACTTAGACCCAATCACTAACACCTTCAACATCTCCTTCACTTCTTCTTCGACTTCTTCTTCAACTTCCTCTTCTTCTCCAGAAGAAAGTTTGGCTTTTCTTGGGAAACCGTCAGAGAAGACCCAAGTTGGGACGATTTTCACGTGGAATCATGAGGAGAAAAGTGAGTGCCCAGTTGAGGAAACGTTTCCCGATTTGAACCTGGAGTTAGGAATCAGTCTTCCGTTGGGGTTGACGAACGGCACGGAGTGCGGAAGCAAAAGAATGAGATGCAACGTAGTTGGAGATAGCAGCGACAGTAGTGATGTCAGCACTGAATACGATTTTATAGGTTTGGCAAGTAATAGTAGGACCGATACTCCTATCTTGGGTTTTAGGAGCTTCTTGTGAATTTTCTTTAAAAATGAATTGGAATACCTTACATATTTTCTCATACTTTTATTTATCTTGAACGGTTTATGTTTTAAGAAACTTAACTACACAATACTTTCAATTATAATTATAAATAATAACTCGAATATTTATCATCTAACGAAATTTAATGAGTTTTTTTGTCATCTACATACAATATGTCGGTTTGAATTTGGATAGTGACAATCACACAATAACAACAGTAACACAAACCATTATGTTTGATGTTATGTGAAATATCGTTGATAAAATAAAATAATTTAATGAAATGCTAAATGTTAACTCGAATAAAATCGATGACTAGTGGAGTGTGAGTGTTGTAGTTAGCTTTCCATAATGTAAGAAAGGAAGAGGAAATTAAAATGCTACGTTGGTTATGTAGTAGATCTATAGGTATATAAATATATATTCCTTGCACGTTAACAACAAAAATAAAGAAGAGGAAATTAATGTTTTTTTCTGGTTTAAGTAGTAATTAATGTTAAAAGATGAAAATATAAATACGAAACTCTATTCAATTGATTAATTCTCAACGCACATCTCCCTAGTCCCTACAGATTAGCCTACTAGTACTACCAATCCAACAATTCCTATTTTTCCTTGAGGCTCTTAATCTTTTGTGTTCATGTCGTTTTAGCCACAATCATTAGCGTGAATACATTCTTGGATCTGCGGACTTGGGGTTAAATAGAAATGACAGGCTTCATTGCCACATTCATGGATCAGCAGATTCGATTCTGATGAGAATGTACACAAAATTCGAAATCGGGCCTTTTCCCTAAGATGCCATATCATCTGAAAACTGTTGGAACTCGTTTTTGACAAAATGGTTTAAGACCATTTTTTGGTGGAGACGTTCATCAGGATGACCGGATTTTAGGCACGATAGAATATTCGTCATGAACACTATAACGTAATGTATTCACTTGTCAAAATCGAAATTGATTTGAATGAGAAATGAAAGTTCAAAGTGGATAACTTTGAAAGCTCGTAAAATTTCAAAATTTGGCTAAGTGTAAAAATTAAACAAATATCTCACATTGGAAATTTGGATATAAAATCCTTAAATATATAAAGTAGAGACTCATAACAAGGTTCAAAATCTTGGATACAGTTTGGTGTATTAGAGAAAGAAAATACTCGGGTCGGACTTCGGTTTTGGGCTTCGGGATTTGTTAAATGGACCTACGGTTAAAAAAGATTTATTCCTTTGGCCTAGATCCCTTTTGAATTAAGTGTTGATCAAGTCAAATACATATATCTTTTAATGATGAATTTTAAACATCAATTGATATTAGTATTTAAGCGCAAATTCAATTGTATTTGATTTTGTAACTTATAAAATACTAATTACTTTGAATGAGTCATGATGATGAAATTGAATTCTCAAATCTCCCTTTAATGCTCATATGTTAAAATACATTGGACATATTTGCTATAAAAGCAAGCTATCCTCATCTCATTTTCAGACGAGAAAAACAACACAAGTCCCTCACAATTTATTCTATTTTTATTTTATTTTTGTCTGAGAGTACAACACAGAAAAACGTTCGTTAGATTATGTTCTTGAGTTGTACAAAACATAATTGATTGCAGTTGTATCATGGGATTCAGAATGCCACACAACCGTCACACTACGGGGAATTTTCAGAATTAAAGATAAAGATCATATCTTGCCTCTGCAAATCCATCTTCTTCCTAATTCTTGTATCGGTATTTTGTTGTATTATCGATTTATTTTATGCAATTCCTTTACAAATATCAGTTTGTCCATATTGTAGTAATTTGAGTTCTTACAATCTTCATTCTGAAAATTTTTATTTATGTTTTTTGCACTAACATAAATTTGTGAAGTATTTTTGTTATAAAACATGAATCTAGATCAATCTGTTTCCGATCAATTTTTTTATTCATTTCAGGTTATTTTAGTTTTGAAATCTGTTGTTTATTCAACAGAAATTCAGAAAAAAAATTATCTCTCAATTTATTTATTTTTTCCAGCTTTGTTAATAACTGGAAAAATATTTGTTAACGTGCTTAGACAATTTTTTCAAATTCTTTAAATTGTTTAAATGCATTTCAGCACTTAATCTGATTATGTTCTGACTTTCAGATTCACTTGTTTTTATAAAAATAGGTATTCATCGATTATAACTGGTGATTGATTTTGTTCTTGACTTGGTTTTCAACCTTGTCATTATGAACAATAGTCACGCTTGGTTTAGCCGTTTTAGGCTCTGGTTTGATTTTGGTTGTGTTAATTGATTACCAACAATCAGAACAAGTTGGTCTTTATTTTCGATCTTCTCGTTTTTGTTCATTCCAGCAATATTTTAATCTAGATTGCATACGTTTACTCATTTGCAATTTTAATTGGTGCAATAACTGCAAACATTTTTTTGTCTTAGTTATTTAATTTGAATACATTAAATCCTTATGTATGCAATTTTTTTAATTGTATTATTTTTGGTCTTTGCATTTAATTAAATTGTTAATTTCAAAAATTTCAATTTAATTATTTATAGCAATTTATTCACATTTATTTAAAACATAATAATATGTATATATTATATATACACGATTGAACTTCTCAATTTTTTTTATTAGTGTACTAATTCGATCTCGCTTCTTTGAACATATTCGATTTTAAGTACGACTATCACCGAGTTGGTAGAATGAGTCGGATATGTATATATGAGTATACATTTGTATTTCCGAATCGCTTTTAAAAGCTATCTAACAAAGATGACAACGGGTATGGTGAGTCGACAACTCAATTTGAGAATGGTGTACCACTTATGACCTTGTGTGTTATACGGACTACATCTCTGATGTCTATCGGAATGTTAGATCCTATTTACACCGATAGCGGTGGAGGTATTATGGTTACAAATCTAGTGAGTTGACGCACCAAATTGAGTTTGATAGTGGTCTGCCACATTGACTGTGACAAATTCTTATTTTTATGAGATTGTCATGTTAGTGCCTAATGTTGTAAACATAGGACTAATACTAGACAAATTTGATGGAACTTGATTCATTATGTGGCAGGATAAGATGTTTATTTTTCTGACCATGCTGAAACTAGAGAAGTAACTCAAGGAGGTTAGCTTATGCTTCCTCTTGATAATACTAATGTAAGAACTCTAGTCAGTGTTGATCATTGAGAATGTTCTATGCAAGGTTGGATAAACGCTGCCTGAAACTGCTGTATAAATCTACAGTGAGTTTAATACTTCTAAGGAACTCTTGTTTCCTTGAGATGAAGTACAAGTCTAAGAACACACGTTCTAAGAAATTTGGAATGACGAAATTTCTGGACTTTTAAATTGGTGGGCTCTAAGTTCATCATATAAATGTCAAAAAACTGTGATTGCTGATGCATAAGATAATGACCGCATGGATGTCAATTACTTTGACATACTAGGTTTGTTGTTTAATTGAAAATTTTCCACTAGCTTGGAAATATTTCAAGAATTATCTCTGGCATAAGTGAAAGGCTGAGAGCCTTGAAGACTTGATGGTCAGGTAGCGGATTGTGTCTACAAACCGCAAAGCATATGGTGTTTACATATGTGAATACAAGAACAAATGGAAACCTAAGGTTTCTATTAAAGCCTCCACTAGCTTCATAAAGCATAATGCTTAAACGAAGTTCAATGGAAAAAATGTCCCAATTGTGGCATTATGGGGGGGGGTCAAAAGGCTTACACATATCATAGCAATGCTGATGAATATCGTACCATGATTGACCATGCAGAGACAATGGAAAAATTCCAGACCAATCTGACTTAAACAAACACGTGTAGTGTAGTTTCAGAAATCAACCAGGTTGGAAACTATCGAATGGAATGGTGGCATTACGCTGCCACCACCATCAATATCTATTTTAATAGATATGTATACTTGCTAAAAGCAAGAATATGCTTTTGAAAAAGTTCAAAGCATACAAGATGGAAATTTAAAACCAACTTGAAAAAACTATAAAAATAGTTATACATGATAAATGAGGCGAGTTTGATGAGAATGAAATGCGTTTCTTAGAAAAAAATGGCATTATTCATTGAAAAAACTGCTCCTTATTCACTTGAAACTATTGGAGTTGTGGAACAAAAATTCTGAACTCTTAAAGAGATGATGAATGCACATATCCATGATTTTGAGTTATCTTAAGAAATGTGGGGGGAACCGTTGCTTACCACATAAAGTCATTGGCAAAACGTTATATGAACTTTTGAAAAGGTAAAGTACATTCGTACAAATATCTGAAAATGTGGGGGTGCATGGCAAAAGTCACAGTGCCATCTCCTAAGAAGGTTGCATTCAGACCAAAAATGGCAGATTTTATTTTATTGGATATACACATAAAATATTGCTTATCGGTTTCTGGTTTATAAATCAGACGTACTGGATATCCATGTAAATACAATCATCGAATCAAGAAATACATCTTTCTTCGAACACGTGTTTTGATGTAAGGATTAAAAAATCCAAAACAAACTCGTGAGGAAAAATACTTTATCTCCTCTGTAATTGAGGCAAGTACTATTGGCACACTGTAAGATGATGCAGAAGAATCTGTAAATCTTTTGGTAAAGATTTTTATTGGTCTTTCTCCGAGAGAATGCACCGTAACTTTCACTAAAGCCAAGTCTAAATTAGACAATCCTTCGTGAAAGGAAAACCTCATTAGTGAGATCGACTCCATTATGAAAAACCATATATGGGAGATAATCGATTTATCACAAGGGCATATAGTCCTAAGGTGTAAATGGTTTTTAGTCGAAAAACCATGTCTTAGTCAAAAATACACAAAGTCTATAGACTTGTGAAGTCTCTGTTTGGGCATACAAAAGCTCTGAAATAATAGCCTGAAATATTTGACATTGTCAAATATTTTCACATCAATAAATGTGATAAGTTTATATACATCAAAAGTACTTCTCACTGATACATTTTGCTAAGTTTGTATGTAAATCACATTATTTGAAGACATAACGACATGGTCGAACAAACTAATATTGTTCAAGATCTACTCAAGTGTGCTCGGCAGACGTAGTCTATGTACTAAGTTGCTACACACGTAATCCAGGTTGTAAATGCTGGAAAGTAATAACTAAAGTATTGAGCTTCATGCAATATACTAAAAGTTATGGGTTGCATTATGGTAAAGAACCAATTGTTTTGGAAAGATACAATTATGGTAATTGGTTATCGATTTCCATAAACTAATAGTCCACAAGTGGATATTTCTTTACGCATTATGGTGCAACAACATCATGGAAATCTTTCAAATTAACTCTGCGGAACAGATTAATCATGGAACATAAGTTCATAGCTTGAGATAAAGTTAAGGAAGCTTAGTAGTTTCAAAAGTTTGTAAAAGATATCATGATGTGAAAAAAATTAGTGTGAGCATTACGACTATAGCCCAACACTAAGTTTTATCTATAATGGGTAGTCATGTCTTTAAAAAAAAGATGACGTCAAACCATTAGAAAATTGATCTCAAATGGAGTAATCTCAACAGATTATATCTCATCGGACAACCTAGGATCCATTTATTAAAGGTGTGTCACGAGATCAAATTGTAAAATCATCAAAAGGATTGGGTTTAAAGCCTATGACTTACGCGGATGTTTGATGGAAACCCTACCTACATGACTGGAGATCCTAGGAAATAGGTTCAAGGGGAAAACTAAGTCAAACCGATTCTGCTAAAAGCACTATGAGACTCTAGTCTCTACCCAGTTTCTGAGATGATATACAGTATTTTCTGTATAAAAAGGATAAGCGTTGCTTTTAATGATATTCACCATAGCTTTGTATGTTCGTGGAGTATTACAGGATACTTCATAAAATAAAGTCTATTGAAATATCACCTAGTGAGTGTGAAATGAGGCCGTTTCTAGGAGAATGAATGAAAAACTATATTTTCTAAATTCACTCATGAAAACCAGGCATGTTCAAGGCCACAATGAACACAATAGAGAACCTAGTTCTGTGAGAGAATGAAGCTGTGTTATAGTTATTGTCTCGGTTTACATCAAAATCCGGGTGGTTCAAGACATCATGTTCACCTCCTGGTTGAGTAAACCCGATTGCTATTAACAATAATTGGTTCAAAGCTGAAAAAGCTACCAACTCATATACAGTGAATTTTTCACTTGTACTCTCAAAAGTTCATTTTCTCGAGTCTTGTCATGTCTATCAAGTCCATCGAGTCATGTGTTTAGAGTAATTTCTATTCATGTGGGGGATTGTTGGAACTCGTTTTTGACAAAATGGTTTAAGACCATTTTCTGGTGCATTTTTCGGTGGAGACGTTCATCAGGATGACCGGATTTTAGGCGCGATAGAATCGTCGCCATGAACATTATAACGTAGTGTATTCACTTGTCAAAATCAAAGTTGATTTGAATGAGAAATGAAAGTCCAAAGTGGATGACTTTGAAAACTTGTAAAGCTTCAAAATTTGGCTATGTGTAAAAACTAGCAAATATCTCACATTGAAAATTTGGATATAAAATCCTTAAATATATAAAGTGGAGACTCATAACAAGGTTCAAAATCTTTGATACACTTTGGTGTATTAAAGAAAGGAGATACTCGAGCCGGACTTCGGTTTTGGGCTTCGGGATTTGTCAAATAGGCCTACGGTTAAAAAAGATTTATCCTTTTGGCTTAAATCCCTTTTGAATTAAGTGTTGATCAAGTCAAACACATATATCTTCTTGATGAATTTTAAACATCAATTGATATTAGTATTTAAATGCAAATTCAATTGTATTTGATTTTGTAACTTATAAAATACTAATTACTTTGAAAGAGTCATGATGATGAGATTGAATTCTCAAATCTCCCTTTAATGCTCATATGTTAAAATACATTGGACATATTGGCTATAAAAGCAAGTCATCCTCATCTCATTTCAGACAAGAAAAACAACACAAGTCCCTCACAATTTATTCTATTTTTATTTATTTTTTTGTTTGAGAGTTCAACACAGAAAAACGTTCATTAGATTATGTTCTTGAGTTGTGCAAAACATAATTGATTGCAGTTGTATCCTGGGATTCGGAATGCCACACAACCGTCACACTACGGGGCGTTTTCAGAATTAAAGATAAAGATCATATCTTGTCTCTACAAATTCATCTTCTTCCTAATTCTTGTATCGGTATTTTTATTGTATTATCGATTTATTTTATACAATTCCTTTTTAAATATCAGTTTATCCATATTGTAGTAATTTAAGTTCCTACAAAAACAATGAGATTTACGTGAAATGGAGAGGGGGCAGCTGCCCCCTTAGATTTTATATAATTGATTGATAACTGATAAAGAGAATTAAAAAAAGAAAACCACAATAAGACATCTTCACCAATCACCAGCGTCTTGGCTTTTGAAGGTCCAAAAGAGAGACCAAGAAAGGCTGAAACCTTTTGTTTTAAGGTCTAATGGGCCTAACGAATGGAGCATTTTGCGGCTAAGGGTAATTTTGAAAACACAAGTAAAGTTCTCGAAAGATTTTACGCTATTTCTTAATTTTTAGACCTTAATGACTCCAAAATTGTGATTCCATCAATCGTGAGATCCGTGTTGCCAACACGAAAAACAATTTTAAAATTGTAGTAAAATTGTGGTCAACTACTATATGTTATGATAAACAATTTGTAAATACTTAGGTCACCAGTTCAATTCCAATTGAAATGGGTAATTTATGGTTTAAACGTGGTATTATCAACGGATGGTCCCAGATATCAAAAAAGATTATGGATCAAAAGTCCGGAATTTCTACGGTTTACCAAAAACAAAAAAAATTGTATAAAACTAACAAACTGATTTGAATTTTTTAAATCTACTTTCTTTTCCTTCAAGTTTCACGATTAATAAATGATAAAATAATAGTTGGTCAACTCATTTGTTAATTTTTATACAATTGAAACTTGATTTAATTAATGAATATATGAGCAAGTTGAATAATTGAAAGTTTTATATCTTTTCTTCTCTTCAACCTTTATCATAGAAGACGAACAAGAAAAGTAGATCAAATTACTCATGGAAGAAACAAACACAAAGACGTGAGAAAAAATAAAATAAAATTTGTATCTTGAATATTAATATTTATGAACAATTATGTATGTATAAAATTGTCGATTTTTTTTTTTAACAGAGTTGAAGATGTTGAGACTGTTGATGTTTATACAGCAAAAGGTTTGCTTAGTGTTGGTCATCGATATCTCGATGTTAGGTAATTATGAAAAATATCATTTCGTTTTAATCTTCTTTTTTTTTTTTTGGGACAGATTTCGTTATATTCCTTCTACATGTTGATATATATATAATTCTATTGATCGGTATTGGTGATTGTAGGACAAATGAAGAATTCTCTAAGAGCCACTTTGAGGATGCCTTGAACATTCCGTATATGTTCAAAACAGATGAAGGTGATTATTCTATAAATTTGGCAATAATTCCTTCTTCTTTTTTGAAATTATCAGCAATAAAACTTAAAAAATACTGTGAATGGTTTGTAGGTAGGGTTATAAACCCTGATTTCCTTCCTCAAGTGGCATTGGTTTGCAAGAAAGATGAACATTTGATCGTGGTTAGAATCTAATTAATATTTAATTGAGTATTATTTTCTCTTACGTATGATTATATAAATGTTCAAATATTAGATTTAGAATTTTAGTTACATAATTTCCTCATACTATCATGAATTATACGGCCAAGGCTTGTAACGCTGGAGGAAGAGGAAGTCGTGCTTGTGTTGATCTTCTCAATGCGGTGAGTCTATATGTATACATTTAATAAGTCTATGCCTACAAAAACACACCATACTTATATGTATAAATACGTATGTCTATAGGGGTACGAGCATGTGGCTAACATGGGGGGAGGCTACTCGGCTTGGGTTGACTCTGGATTTGCCGGCGACAAACCTCCGGAGGACCTCAAGATTGCTTGCAAGTTCCGGCCAAAGGACAACTAAACCGTCCCGGTTTGTTATATCGGTTTGATGCAAGAAAGAAAGAAAACATTTGAAACTTGAAAGTGATGTTGTGACGTTGTCCTGTAATAAGGAGTCTCAGACCAGCTTCTAGGCTCAACGAGGCTGTAACTGTATGGGCCGTTAATTATTTTATACTTTTTGGGCGTTTTTTGGGCCCAACCATTATAGGGCTTGGACCATTTTCACAAGCTATAAATTAATATTAAATATCTATGAAGTTTATTTATTTTAAGAAAAATGTAAATAAATAGATGGTTCTCAGAGAAAGAAAACAAATAATATGGATATATTTGAAATGCTTAAAGTTTAATCTTCTCTGAAAATTGTCTGGTAAATAAGAGGACACAAGGGAAATTTGAAAATGATTGTGGTTGATGACAAACAATGGGAATCTAAATTATGATGGAACATCAACATTTGTTGTTCTGTGTCTTTATGGTAAGTGGTAAAAGGCGTGGCACTGGAGGCAATATTAACATCTATGGGGTCCAACAAAATTTGATTAAAAAGGAGCTTTTGGTTTGACCATGTCTAATCAGTTTCAGACCAACCCAAAGAGAACAAACTCATAAAGCCTTGTTCATATTCACTGTTAAGAAAAAGTTATAATATTAACTAAAATTTGTACTCAGTTTTTTCCTTTTTTCAGCCATAAATAAATACTCAGCTTTATGAATTGCTTTCGCAATAAATAAAAACGGGGAAATATATTTATGATGAAGGAGACAGAGAGAGCAGAAAAAAGAGTGTTAATTTGAAATTGTCTTAAGCATTAATAATTTTGAGCAGAAAACAAAGAAGAAAGCGTGCCTTGGGCATTTGCCCTTACACTCGATGCGTCGCCTCGTTTTACTTACAATCTACATTACTACTTGTGAAATTATACCCATGTTTAAATATTTTATTATGAAAATACACATACTTACTAATGCTCTAAAATATACAAATATATAGTTATCTGAAAATGTAACTACATATATTTGAATCAATTACCATAGCTATTCGAGATTCTTTAACAAAAGGAAAAAGTAATTCGAGATTAGTTACTCTTATAAATTAGTTTTGGACCAATTACTAGATCAGCTTGAAATTAATTACTTTTGTAATTGGTTTATTTTAGCGTGGTTTCTTAACTAAATAGAATAAGTTTTATCAGAAAGTGTCTTCTTTCATTTAGCAACTTATTTTTTCTTAATATTTGGAAAGAATTATGAATCTATGATAATAAAATAAGAGCTAATTTGACTCATGCATGCTCCTCTGTCATTATTTCTAACAATGGTACTTTTGTTTTATTCTATTATAATTATTGAAAAGACAAACCCATTATGAGATATGATGATAGGGTCGTAAGTAATAAATATGTCTATATGTATGCGAAAGGATGCAACAACTGACTCCTAAATTCAACTAATTTGGTTGATGATTACAGAGCATTATAAATCACCATCGTGATTATTTATTAAATATTCATGTATAAATTATAAAAAAAAATTGAGATTTCCAGTTTCTCACATAATATTAGCATCAGAAAAGCACCTCAGTGAGGTCATGAAAAGGTTAATACCACTTAATTAACAAACAAAACAAACAGCACACAAAAAGTAAACTATTTTTGTTCTTAGGTTTAGTACTCAGACTCATGAGGAGAATCTAAAGAAAGAAACAACGTTCACTTGGAAAAAGACAGTAGAATTAAAATTAAATTGTTTTTGTACAAATATTTTGTTTTGGGGTCAATGCATTTGCAAGAAAGCATAAATATTATAGGCATTAACAAACAAAAGATGTCTGTTTTTGAGACCACATGATATAATAAAAAAATTGTATATTTGGTTTTATTTTGTGGTTGTCTACTTGTTTGTATTGGTTTGCCTTAAGCAGTTACTTATATGCTTTCGTCGATGAATTGACAAATAGATCAATTTTAAGCATTCATCTCAATAAATATTACGTTTCACATAGTATACACTACATGCACCTTTTATGAAATTAATCGAATTCAAATAAAATTTTGGTTTCTTAAGCTAATTTCACAGTGATCAGTAGTGCACTAAGTAAAAAATGTAGCTAACGTCAATCATAATACTATAACATACTGATATTTGATATGAAACATATTTATTTTGATTAGTAAAGAATGCAGAATTCTAGATTTTTGAAAATTTCAAAAATTATACGAAATAATATAACTCTTAAACGAAAAAAAAATTAAACTATCTTTCAAACTAATTTAAAAAAAACAACAAAATAACGTAATGATCAAGCGTAAATCAAGATTACATAAAATTGGGTGAATAATAATAAAAAAAATCTAAAATGGCATAATCAGTTCACTATATCTCAAATTACTAAATAACCCAATTTAAGTAACTCTTATGCACCAATTTTTATGTAATTTTCAAAAAAAAAAAAAAAAAAAAGTATCTATTATGCACTTCACTATATCCCCCCAAGTTAGCAAATAAACCTATTCAAGTATCTGTTATGTGCACTATAGATCAAAATAAATTATCGGATTTATGAGATCTATGCGTATATGTTTTAGCTAGTTTATGAAAAAAAAAAAATGGTAGGATAAAATATAAATTGAGAATAATAAGAAAGAGAGCACAAATTCCAGAGAGGGGAATGGGCATGTGATAAAAGCGAGCTTCCCTCTTATTATAAAAGCGACCACGCTTGTTTTCTTGCAATGATTCGGTCTACTTTCTTATTATTCGCTCTTTTTATTTAATTTTATCCTATCTAGTATTCATAATAAAAATATACTATATCCCAATTATCTATGCTTCTTGTTTTTTCCCCTCGTACATAAACATAAGTAGGGAAACATATCTATTTATTTTCCGTGATATTAATCGCTGGCGAAAATTGTGAAATATCAAGAGTGAAGATTTTATTTAGGCAAAAAAAACAGAATGTGATAAGTTGCTATTAATAAATAACAAGATACTATTAAATTTAGATATTGAGATTTAGCGCATGATTTTATTGACTAATTATTCAAAAATATATTTTGTATATAGAATAACATACATTTATTTTGTTTAGTATGGCATAAATGAATGTCCATAGCATATTGTAGAGAAAGCGATAGATCTCAAATGTTTAAGATCACAAGAGTAACCCGTCTAAAGCACGTTTTGTTTCATTTTGCTTAGTATGGCAAAACATACCTTTGTCATTATTTTAAATACCATCATAACCATTCTCATCTAATACAATTTTCTCAATCATTAACTCACACACATATATATATATATCAATTTTTGTTGTCAACAAAATCTACAAACTTTCTCAATTTTTTTTTTTTTTTTTTAAATCTGGATAGTTTCAATTATATACTACATGTTACCGAAAACTTAAACGATATTAACAAATTTTCACCAAAACGTGGTAAGCAATGGTACATGAAATTTTATTTCTACTTCAGCAATATAGATTCAGATTATTGAAGCTGATATCCCTTAATTTTAGGAGTACAGACTTTTCCTTCATTCTCCGAGAGGTGCAGACATTCATCTTCTTATTCTTCTTTTTTTTCCTTTTTTTACATTCATTTATTTAATTTAAGTCACTAGATACGATACATAATAACTAAATATATACTAAGAAATACAATAATAGAGAAAGGTTTAATAAAGTTTTCTCTTTTGTATCAAAAAAGAAAAAAGACATCAAAGAAAGAAAAAAAGTTTTTCTTCTAGCGGTGAAAGCCCATTGTCCTTTTTGTTTTTGACAGCCCATTATTTACAGCTGTAAGTCTGTAGTGCAGAGGCAGTATCTCTATTAAAATCATCAAAGGGGTTGAAAAAGAAAATCTAGATCAATAAATACATGTACTTCTTATAAGCAACATCGAGATTTACAAATGTTTGATCGAATCATGGGAGAATATTAATGTACTACGTAGCAAATTTTTCTTTCAAATTTTTGTCTTGTTATAAAAAAATATATTTTGTTTTAAGAAAATATAAATTCCTTTCGTATCATTGTGATACCAGAAGGGTTATGATCATGCTGAAGAGCTTTTATAAGTAAAATGTTTTGATAGCGAAGTGAAAATGTTTAGTTTAGAAAATGTTTTAACTTAACGAATAGGTTTAGAATAATAAGTAAACGAATAATTTGCTCAAGAAACGAAAGCCCACTCGTGCGAGCAAAACGTGACTCGCCGCTAAACCATGTGATTACGCTAATTTATTTGTTTTAATCTGATAACAAAAAGAAAAACAACAAATCAGTACTTAGCATTGAAAAAAAAACAGGTTTCATATAGTACAAATAAAAATATATTAGCCGGCGAAAAACAAAGTTAAAATAATAGTCACTTGTCCTTTACGGCTTTACCATAGCTTTAGTGAAAAAAGGTGTGGTTGCGGCATTCTTAAATTTTTATTAGAAAAATTTGACGAAGACAATTATATTTGATAAAACCAAACATTTTAATTACTAAATTAACCTTTCGATCTACCCATTTTGTAATAAATTTTTTGTTAGGTTTGATAATTAATTATTAGAATACTGGTTACAATAAATATGGAGTGTTCTTTTAGATATTTTAATTTTGGCAAATAAACTTTAATCGAGAATATAGTGTATATAAATTTGATTCTCTATGTTGTCACTCCCGAAACAAAATCTCTCACAAGTAGCTATCAAGAACAAAGGGGAGCTTTGCTTGCTTGGGCTTTGCTCATCATCCTCTGCCTTGAAAAACTACTTCCGTGTCTCCCTCTCTGTCTACACACAATATAATCACACTCTTCTATTGCTATCTTTCCTTTCTCTCTATATATATTCTCTCTCTCCACTCACTCTTAACTCAGCACTGGTGTTGTAGACAAAGAGAGAGATGGAGAACGGTGAGAAAGCAGTGGAGACGGTTGTTGTTGGGAACTATGTGGAGATGGAGAGTGAAGGGAAAGCTTCGGACATGAAATCAAAGCTTTCCAACATGTTTTGGCATGGCGGCTCTGTCTATGATGCTTGGTTCAGCTGCGCTTCCAACCAGGTTTCTAAGCTTCTATCTATATTCTCAGATTGAAAATGAAAATGGTTTTGGTTTCTTACTCTGATGAATGTGTTTTTTTCCTTTAAGGTGGCGCAAGTGCTGTTGACACTGCCATACTCGTTTTCACAGCTTGGGATGCTCTCAGGGATTCTGTTTCAGCTCTTCTATGGCATCTTGGGTAGTTGGACTGCTTACCTCATCAGCATTCTCTATGTTGAATACAGAACAAGAAAAGAGAGAGAGAAAGTTAACTTCAGAAACCATGTCATTCAGGTAAATTTATCATTCACTTAATTACTAGCTCTTTTCATATCTTAGTTTTGTATAATATTTGACATATTAGGGTTTTTTTAAAGTGGTTTGAGGTTCTTGATGGATTGCTTGGGAAGCACTGGAGGAATGTTGGGTTAGCATTTAACTGCACCTTCCTTCTCTTTGGATCTGTCATTCAACTCATAGCCTGTGCCAGGTACTAACATATTTCTTTCTTGAAAACAAGAGGATCAGCATATATGATGTGGTTTGATTAATCAATGAATGTGCAGCAACATATACTACATAAATGACAATCTGGACAAGAGGACATGGACATACATATTTGGGGCATGTTGTGCAACCACAGTCTTCATTCCTTCCTTCCACAACTACAGGATCTGGTCCTTTCTTGGACTCTTGATGACCACTTACACTGCTTGGTACCTCACCATTGCCTCCATCCTCCATGGCCAGGTAACTAATTACTTGTTTCTAATTTCATGATTAGATTAGCTGGTGCTGTCTTGGCTTAAGGGGACTCAAAAACATCAACAATGTTGTCTTCTTTCTTGTGTCTTTTTGGCCCTTCTGTTTCAAGCAAGCAACATGTAGTTGGCCCCACTTTACCCAACTCTATACATTAGTACTGTCAGACATGGTTTAATGCATAAATCATACATACATGTTGAAGATAAACGAATGAGTCAAGAGATTAATAATTATAATAATATCAAATTATGTAACATTGGTGTATAGGTAGAAGGAGTGAAGCATTCGGGACCAAGCAAGCCGGTATTATACTTCACAGGGGCCACAAACATTCTTTACACATTCGGAGGACATGCTGTTACTGTGTATGTCCTTGTTCTTTTTTTTTTTTTTACCCTTTTAACCCCATTCATCCACGTGCCATAGGGGTATATCCGGAATTACAGATTGATGAAAATGACCACTCACTTTCATTGTTTACCATGTTGTGTTGTCTTGGCAGAGAGATAATGCATGCGATGTGGAAGCCGCAGAAGTTCAAGTCGATATATCTGTTTGCGACTTTGTACGTTCTGACGCTAACGCTGCCTTCTGCGTCTGCGGTTTACTGGGCGTTTGGCGATTTGCTTCTAAACCATTCAAACGCATTTGCTCTCCTCCCCAAGAACCTTTACCGTGACTTCGCCGTCGTGCTCATGCTCATCCACCAGTTTATAACGTTTGGGTTCGCCTGCACGCCGCTCTACTTCGTGTGGGAGAAGCTTATAGGGATGCACGAGTGCCGGAGCATGTGTAAGAGAGCCGCCGCGAGGCTTCCGGTGGTTATCCCCATTTGGTTTCTTGCAATCATATTCCCCTTCTTTGGTCCCATTAACTCAACCGTTGGATCACTCCTTGTTAGCTTCACCGTCTACATCATCCCTGCCCTCGCACACATCTTCACCTTCCGCTCCTCGGCCGCTCGAGAGAACGCCGTCGAACAGCCGCCTAGGTTTCTGGGGCGGTGGACTGGGGCTTTCACCATCAACGCATTCATTGTGGTGTGGGTTTTCATTGTTGGATTCGGGTTTGGTGGTTGGGCAAGTATGATCAATTTTGTTCACCAGATTGACACCTTTGGCCTCTTCACCAAATGCTACCAGTGCCCTCCGCCGGTTATGGCCTCGCCTCCTCCGATCAGCCATCCTCACGTCAATCACACTCGTGGCCTTTGAATCTCTTAAGTATCGATCGAGCCGGCCTAAGAGCAACTCGCGATGAGTCCCCCAGCTGCTAGGAAAGTTGGCGTTTTCCACGGATCACAAGATTTCAAGATTTTGGGTTTGTTTAGACCAAATCCCTTGTGTTTTTGGGTTCGTTTTGCATCCAAAATTGGTCTATTTTTAACGTCTTTTTATGTTTGGAGATTAAAGAAAAAACAAACTTTAGGAATAACGCCAAATCTTTCATCTAAGAAAAATCAGTGTAGTCTTCCTAGAGAACAAAATGTTTATCCACGTCTAAATTTCAAGGATTCAACGAGAACTTGGAAACTTTATGATTAGAAAGGACAAAAAGGAAGCAAACTCTAACAGAAAATATGTATGATCGCTTGGAATTAGAGCATTGCACATAAATTAGCAAAAGTTTGATAAACATGCAAATACCAACCCAGCTTTCTTACTCATCACACGCACCATAACCACAAGTCCTAATAATCCGAGAACATCCAAAGAGAAGATTTTTTTTTTTTAAAAGGATAGATATTGATAGTAAGCGGCGAGAAGATGATCTTTATCATGTGTGAGATGACTTATTTACCCTTCTACACCGCCTTGAAAGTGTTTTGCTTCAACGACCGCCGCTTGTGCAATCCCTTGCAAAATGTCCAGACTCTCCACAGCTGTAGCAGCTCCCGCCACCTCCTCCGCTTCCACCGCCAAACCTACCACCGCCACCTCCTCCGTAGCCACCACCACCTTGAGAACAGTCTCTCGCCATGTGACCTGGTTCGCCGCACTTGAAACAAGTGCCATCGCTACCACCACCTCCACGGCCACCGCCGCCTCTACCGCCACCAAAACCTCCTCCTCCATAACCGCCACCACCACCGCTGCTGTATCCGCGTCCACCACTACCACCACGTCCCCCACCTCTTCCACCACCGCCGCCAAAACCACCGCGTCCCCCAGATGAACCGCCGCTGTTTCCCTGAACGGGAGCGCCGTCGGGGCCAGACACTTCGACAGCCTTGGGACGGCCGTTGTTGTCAACCTCAACCTCGAACTCCACAGATTCCTCAGCGGCGAGGCTACGAAATCCCTCAGATCTGATGGAGGACTGGTGAACAAAGAGATCGTCACCACCGTCGTCAGGTGTGATGAAGCCAAACCCCTTCTGGGTGTCGAACCACTTCACCGACCCTTTGCGTCTCTCTCCACCGCCGGTATTGTCGTCGCCGCCGCTCATTCTGATCAAATCTCTACGAACAAAATCACCGATCAGATCTCTCTCTCTCTCTCTCTCGGCGTGAGGCAAACGCTGTTTATATCTGCAGCAGATGTGTGTGGAAAGGGTATGAGTGCCACGTCCGCATTTTATTATTCCCATTACTTCCTTTTTATTTCTCTTCATATTCCCATTTTTAATATACGTATTTCCATTTTCCATTCGTTAATTTCTATTTTTTTGCACAATTTCTTGACTTTTTCCAAGAGTAAAAAAACAATTAAAATTTTAGAAAACTACTCCATTATACAACATGGAAATTTTACTTCTTCAAAAAAATGACGAATTAGTTTAATAAGAAATGGAAGTATTAAAATGTTCGAGATTTGTATTATTTTTTACCTTTTCGGGAAACTAAAGGAAGAGCTGGCCAACTATGATCTGGACGGTTGGGGATGCTTTGCAGAACGATTCTCAGCCGTCAGATTCAGATCTCGAATATTTCAAAAATATATAGAAAATCGTTTAAAGCTTATCTTCTTCTCCCGAAAAGATCTAACAGAGTGAAGGGTAGTTTGGGAAGGACAAATCTTTAAATATTTTTTTTTAATTTTCTTGTTCAGTCAACATTAAAGTTGACGGACGTAAGCAGCTATTTTAACTAGTCCCACATTTTTGGGAACGCAAACTGCGTGCCGTTTGTTTTATTTTATTTCGCTCTCGTACCAATAAATAGTAAATTTACAGATTATCCCCAAACAAAAATTATTTATTATTTTTTCAGTCAAAGCCTCAAAGGAGTAGTCAAAACTCAAAAGCGTAACGTCCATAGTCCAAAATCCAAATGACATGACGATGGGACATGTCAATACTTCTTTTTAATTCCAAACTAGAGGATTGGTCCGTAACATGTGCGGCTATAGAAGTTTTAGAAAAATAAATTAATTTTAATATTTAATAACTCGATTTTAGTATTTATAAAAATTAAATATGTATGAATGTTAGTTTTTAAATTTATATGTATGTAGAAAATTAATATATATAAAATATTATTTTAATATTTTGAGTGTTACTTTAGAAATTATGCATTTTTCTGTTTTGTAATTTTTATATTTACGTTGAAATAAAATGCAAACGATTGATAGCAATATGTAATTAGTGAAAGAATGTTTTGACATATTGAAAAATTAGATATGATGAGAAATAGAAGAAACACACAACCGCAATAGTCAACGAAAAAACACGAAACCAAACAAAATGATTCTTTCTTTTTCTTCTTCCTAGGTAATTCACTCACGCTATGTACATATATGAATAATTTATAAACTCTGTTAATAATAGTAATTATCTACATTTTGTTATCATTCATTAATATTTGTTTTGTTTTGATATTTATATAAACTTTGTTAATTGTAATAACAATCTTTGTTTGTTTTGTTTTTTCTTCTTGGTCTTTGTTTTTTTTTCTTTTTTTTTCTTTTTTTTCTCGATCTTTGTTATTTTTTCTTTTCTTTTTTTTTCCGGTTTTTCTCCTCACTCATCTTTTCCTTCTTTTTTTTATCGTCTCCGTCTTCTTTGTCTTATCCGCCTTCTTCTTTTTCTTATTTTTATTTTGTCTTCTTCCTCGTATGCGATTTCTTCTTTATAATTCTTCGTTCTTCTTCGTTTTTCTTTCTTTCTTCTTCTTCTTCTACTTATTCTTCTATTTTTCTAAAATTGTTCTTTGCGGTCAAAGTCGCTAAGTTCTTTTCTTTGTTCTTCTCCGGCTTATTCTTTGTTTTTATTTATTTTGCTTTCGTCTTCGTCTTTTCTTATTTTTTCTTCCAATTTTTCGTCTTCTCCTCCAGTTTTTCTTTATCTTCTTCTTCCAATTTTTCTTATTCTTTCGATTTTTTCTTCTTCCTTTTCTTTCCTTCTTCTTATTCATCGTCTTTATATTCTTTGTCTTATCCAATTTTTTTGTTTTTCTAGTTTTTCTTTGTCTTGGTTCTCTTCGTCGCCGTCATGCTCCTCTTCAAGTTTTTTTCAATCTTTTTTTTTCATCTTGTTCTTCTTCTTATTCTTCTAAGATTTTTTTCCTTTTTGATTTTTTTGGTTCTTCTCCGATTTCTTCTCCATCTTCTTTTTTCGGTTTTGTCTTCATCTTTGTCTTCTTCTAATTTTATTGTTCCTCTTCTTTTCTTCTTTCTTCTTCTATAATTTCTTATTTTCCTTCGTCTTCTTCTTACAACTTTTTTTTTTGGGTTTTTCTTCTTCCTCTTCCATTCCTTCTTTTTTTTCATTGTTTTTATCCCTTTTTTTTTTGTCTTACATGACTGTTTTTTTTTTTGGATTTTATTTGTTTTTATCTTCGCATTCTTTTTTTTTTTTTTTCAACATCTTATTCTTCTTATCTAGTTTTTCTTCTTTCTCGCCTTCTTTTACTTCTTCATCATCTTCGTCATCTTATTCTTCTACATTTTTTTATTTTTCGTCTCCAGCTTATTCTTCTTCTTTGTTCGAGATATAATTTTAATTTGAAGAATATTACTCTAATATTTAATATCTATAAGAGTTTAAAAAAAGGTAAAAGGATTAAAAAATCTATCATCGTAATTGAAAGGTGTTTAATGATTCTTTTTATTTTGAATGCATTAGAAAGTGTAGCGGTTATGTATTCAAGCACATACATAGTTTCCACCTAATGTTCTAATTTCTAAACAAAAAAGGTTCCAACATTATGCAAAACTAAACTAATGTAAAGATCAAAACAAATAAAATGTACACATTAATTTGTTTGGAACGTTTTTGCAGAATATTGGACCGCTTTTTGTTTGTAAATTTTCAATGGAATATGTCATGTATTTATAGATTTAAGAGGTAGTTAGGTTAAGGGAGCAACTTTTTTTCTCAAAAGCGAATCAAATTAAAACAACTCAACAATTTTCACTTAAACGATTTCTCGAATAATATATAGTAGATAAAAAATTTCTTAGATTTATGATGATAAAATACATGGTTGCCTGGAAATGAGAAAACAAATATTGTAAATATTTTTTTTGGATTTGTGAGCATACAAAGATTGTATTCTGGTCACTCATTATTCTCTTAAACATAAATTTGTGACTATTGTGCTAGGAGGTATCAAATATATTTTTCACAAATGTAGGAGGTATCGATTTTTATTAGAAAGATTTTGTATGTTATTTTAAAAATTATTAAAATCATTTGTATGCGATTGATTACATAAACCCGATTCACAAATTATGTAAGATACATTTTTTTTTAATTTAAGATATTAATATAATATAAAACATATTATTTTTCCTATAAAATTTAATATACCATAAGTCGTTGTGATAAAAACAATTAGAAACCGAGAGTATATATATATACACGTAAATGATTTTCGTTTTAAATTATTTTTTAAAATTGGTAATGGATACGTGAATGTTTTTTTATTTCTAGAAAGATTGCTTTTTATGTTTCAAAAATTGTTTATTGTTGAGATTGATTAGAGATTGATGTCATGTCATATTTTTCTTAAAGACATGTTATCATTTATGCTTGTCTTGTCATAAATTTTTTGTATGTAAGTTAATGAAATTATAACAATTAAACGTTTTTAATAATAGCATTTCACAAATAATAGTATGAGGATTAAATTTTCGGAATATTAATTATACTTTCGTAAATTTATAACATTAATTATAATTATAATTTTGTAAATTTATGATGGTAATTTTAATTTTGATAAAATTTGTGTTAAAAGATTGAGTAAAGATTTAAGCCATGTCATTTTAATTTAAAAATATGTTATCATTTATGCTTCCTATGTCATCGTTTGAGTAAAGATTTAAGCCGTGTCTTTTTTCACTAATTGCATTTTTCAAATCCGGTATATATTAAAAGAGGAACATTGGAGATCAAAATTGCTGATGTGTCAACACCACAATTTTTTCAGTATTTCTATTTTTTATTTAATTAATTAAACTCTTAGCACTATCCTAATTGCCAAACAATTACTTTTCCAAACAGCACTAATCCCGTAATAAACTTATCTACATTTCCAAACAAATAATATATTTACTAATTTACTAATTGTTTACCGTCGGTTTATATCTATACCGATATATATACCAATTTCTAATATAAACATACGACTATTATCCAAATAATTTTTATTTAACCGACATTGATAGACTATGGACCCGAAATTTACCATTACATTCAACATTTTTTTATTTTTTATTTAACATTAATGGTACTTCATTTATTTGAAAAATATACATTATATATTAACATGATATAATGAAATTATTAATAACTTAAAAATATTATGATTAGTAAAAAATATATTTTACAAATATACTAAACCAATATTGACAAAAACATTACAAAATTTTACAAACATATTTTAATATACTAAAATATTATATATATATATGTAAATTTAGTTAAAAAAAAATATTTTAATCCGTGCATAGCACGGATGGTAACCTAGTAATAATAGTAAGAGAATTTTTATCGGTTGAGAACAATATTTTCTGTTATAAAAATATAATCATTTTAGGTTGAATTCTGAACATTAAGACTCACTCACTGTTTCGACACTTAAGAAAAACTGTTTTGATTTCCTATTATTTAATCTGTTGGGGAAAACACAAAACGCACAATGGCGCAACGGAATAAAGTTTTCCACACTTGTGTGAATCTGTGAGAAAAATATTTGGACGATAGCAGAATATAATCAGAGCATAAAAGTAAATGAGACCAAACTTCTTTTACGTGGAAAACCTCCTCGATGTGAGGAGTAAAAACCACGGGACCGTAGTCCACTCAAAAATCCACTATACCAAATGAATATGAGTTACAACCACGTCCTCCCTGTTCACACAGAACAGATCCAGAGACTCAAGCTCCAAGAGCAATCTCCACCACAAGAAACACCACAAGAGAACAAAACAAGAGTCTAGAAATAAGCAGTCCCAAACGACCCTACGTTCACTAGGATTACGGTCACCAAATCAAATCTCCACCGTACAAACCCTATATAAACGAGTCAAGAACATCACTGCAAAATTTCAGCTCAATCCAAGAAGAACTCACCGTCGGATTTCTCAAACACTCAAGACAATGCAGACTGAACTACATACTTGCAACAGCAGCGAACAGCCCACTAAAACTCAGTTCTGCGACGAACCAACCGTTGAAACATAATCTCCACCGTTGAATCTCAAGAACACTGAGTCATGAAGCTACCCACGAAATTTCAGCAAAATCGGAGCATGTTTGTGACTCCAAACACTCTCTTGAACAAACTCTGCCGAAACTGTTTTCTTCTCTCTTGCCTCCGAAAAATATTTAGGTTTTTCTCTCTTGTCTTCTTACCAAAAATCAGGTTAAGAGAGGTATAAATACTCTCTAATAACCCTTAGCCCAATAACCAATATTATGTAGATAATTGGCCCAAGTTTGGTTCTATATCAACCAAACCCAATGGTTCCCCACTAGGAGGAAACCCAACAAACTCCCCCTCCGACTAAGTGGAGGAAATAGCCATTCCGGCTATCTCTCGACAAACTCCAAGCTTCCCTCTCGGCAATGACTTAGTCATCATATCAGCTCCATTATCATCTGTATGAACTTTTGAAAGTTCCACTTCCTTAGAAATAACCACATCACGTATCCAATGATACCTCCTATCAATGTACTTTGAATGCGAATGAAATGTAGAGTTCTTTCCGAGATGAATTGCGCTTTGATTATCACAAAGCAACACATACTTATCTTGCTTGAAACCAATATCCTCAAGAAAAATTTTCATCCACAACAACTCCTTACAAGCTTCCGTTGCGGCTATGAACTCAGCTTCAGTGGTAGACAGTGCAACACACTTTTGTAACCTTGATTGCCATGATACAGCTCCCCCTGCAAATGTTACCAAGTAACCCGAAGTAGACTTCCTGGAATCAATATCCCGAGACATATCAGCATCTGTATAACTAAGAAGCAAGGGATTTTCACGTCCAAATGTAAGCTTCAAACTAGAAGTCCCTCGGAGATATCTCAAAATCCACTTCACAACATTCCAGTGCTCTCTTCCTGGATTAGATATAAAATGACAAACTGCACCTACATCATAAGCTATATCAGGTCTTGTACAAACCATAGCATACATCAAGCTACCAACTGCAGAAGCATATGGAACCCGTGCCATATCTTCCTTCTCTGAATCTGTACTCGGACTCTGTTGACTGGTTAATCTAAAGTGTGTAGCAAGAGGAGTGCTAACAACTTTAGACTTGTCCATATGAAACCTCTGAAGTACCTTCTCAATGTACTTCTCCTGAGATAAGTGAATCAATCTCTCACCTCTATCTCTAACAATTCTTATACCAAGAATCTGCTTCGCTGGACCCAAATCTTTCATGGCAAAGGACTTGCTCAGCTGCTTCTTCAACTCCTGAATTCTGCTCAAGTTCCTGCCCACAATCAACATATCGTCAACGTACAGCAATAAAATGATAAAATCATCATCACCAAACACCTGCACAAACACACAATGATCAGACGTAGTCTCCTTATAACCATGCTCCCCCATAACTGACTTAAACTTCTGGTACCACTGCCTCGGTGCCTGCTTCAATCCATAAAGACTCTTTTTCAAGCGGTAAACTAAATCCTCTTTGCCCTTTTTCACAAAGCCTTCCGGTTGTACCATGTAAATCTCTTCCTCCAAATCACCATGAAGAAAAGCCGTCTTCACATCCATTTGCTCAACCTCTAGATCAAGACTCGCTGCCATTCCAAGTACAACCCGAATGGATGACATCTTCACAACAGGATAAAATATTTCATCATAATCAATTCCCTTCTTTTGGCTGAACTCTTTCACAACCAATCTAGTCTTGTATCGAGGATGCAAACTGTTCTCTTCATGCTTAATTCTATACACCCATTTATTAAGCAACGCCTTTTTGTCTTTAGGCAACTTCACCAACTCAAATGTGTCATTCTCATCAAATGACTCCATCTCATCTCCCATGGCATTCAACCATTTATCCTTGTGTTCATCCTCCAACGCTTCACTAAAACTTTCAGGTTCTCCCCCATCAGTAAGTAACACATACTCACTAGAATCATATCTTGTCGACGGTCTTGGACCTCTCTCAGATCTTCTAACAATAGGCTGGTTCTCGGTAGTTGGTGTCTCACCATGATCGTCACCATGATCACCAATACCATCATCATCATGTGCGGGAGCATCTGCACCAGGTGTATCAACATGAACCTCACCCTCAACCTGACCGTGGACCGATGTAGAAGGAGTAACCTCTGAATCAATCAAAGTCTCATATACCTGAGCTGGTTTTCCGGACTTGTCAATGTCCTTAATCGTCTGATCTTCCATGAACACAACATCCCTGCTCCTAATGAGCTTCTTCTCAACGGGATCATAAAATCTGTACCCAAACTCTTTCTGACCATAACCAATGAACACACATTGTCGCGACTTCATCTCAAGCTTTGACCTCTCATCTTTGGGAATGTGCAAAAATGCCTTACACCCAAAGACCCTCAAATGACCATAAGAAACATCCTTACCGGTCCAAACTTTCTCTGGAATATCACCCTCCAATGGAGCACTCGGTGACAAATTCAACACATGAACAACTGTGCTCAGAGCCTCACCCCAGAAAGTCTGCGCCAAGCCTGACTCTGAAATCAAACATCTCACTCTCTCGACAATCGTCCTGTTCATCCTCTCAGCCAACCCATTCAACTGTGGAGTCTTAGGTGGCGTGAACTGATGTCTTATTCCATGCTCTTTGCAATAAGCATCAAATGGTCCAGAGTATTCTCCACCATTATCACTGCGGATACACTTTAGCTTCTTTCCTGTCTGTCTCTCAACCAATGCCACAAAATGCTTGAAATATTCCAGAACCTGATCTTTCGTCCCCATAGTGAAAACCCACAACTTTCTAGAATGGTCATCAATAAATGTGACAAAATATGATGCACCACCAAGAGATTTTGTCTTCATTGGACCACACACATCTGAATGTACCAGATCAAGTACCTCGGGTTTCCTAGAAGGTGCAGAAGACTTGAAAGATACCCTGTGTTGTTTTCCCTGCAAACAATGCGCACACTTCTGCAAGTGCAAACCAGAGATACCTGGAATAACCTCTTTTTTAGACAACACAGACAATCCCTTCTCACTCATGTGACCGAGCCTCTTATGCTACAACTCCATGGCATCATCATTCTCCAATGCATTAACAATGTCTTTGGAGACCTTAGCCTACATTAAATAAAAAGATGAGGACTTCTCACCTCGAGCCACAACCAAAGAACCACGTGAAAGCTTCCATTTAGCACCACCGTGTAAACTATAGAAACCTTCATCATCTAGTCTTCCCGTAGATATCAAGTTCATCCGAATATCTGGGACATGCTTGACTCCCTTAAGCAAAAGTCTAGTACCAATACTAGTCTCCAAGCAAATATCACCAATGCCAACAACCTGAGCCACACCATCATTACCCATCTTCACAGAACCATAACTACCCGGAGTATAAGTAGAGAATAAATCCCGCTGCGATGTAGCATAAGTAGTAGCTCCACTATCAACAACCCAACTGGTGTCTTGGCATGCAACATTAATGGCATCACCCTCAAGAAGAATGAGAAGCTCATCGTCGGTGATTGTCACCCGATCTACACCATCTTCTTGCTTCCCTTGCTGCTTGTTGTCTTTCTTCAACTTCCAGCAATCTTTCTTCATGTGCCCTTTCTTATGACAATAATGGCACTCAATATTAGCAAATTTGTTAGATTTGCTTATGATCCTGTTTTTTTTTAACTTTGGGCTCTCTAAATGAACTCCTCCCCCTTGACTCAGAAACCAATACATCTGAACGCGAGGAACTAGGACTGGATTTCCTCCTTACTTCCTCATTCAAGACACTGTTCTTCACTAAGTCCATCGAAATAACACCATTCAACGCGGAGTTACAAAGAAACATCGTGAACACCTCCCAAGAATCTGGTAAAGTACCAAGAAGCCACAAACCGTGAATCTCATCTTCAAACTTAATTCCCATGTCAGATAATTTATTGAGCAATCCCTGAAATGCATTCAAGTGATCTGTCATCGGAGTTCCTTCCTGATACCTCAGCTCAATCAATTTCTTGATCATGTACATCTTATTATTCCCGGTCTTCCGAGCAAACAGCTGCTCCAACTTCAACCACAAAGAACGAGCATTAGTCTTATTTTCAATATGATTCCTCACATTATCATCTACCCATTGCCTTATCAAACCACACACTTGGCGATGCAGCAATTTCCACTGATCATCAGTTTTGGCCTCGGATTTCTTCTCCTCAAAGACTGGAACGTGAAGCTCCTTCACATAAAGCAGATCTTCCATCTTGCCTTTCCATATATGATAATTAGAACCATCCAAACTGATCATTCTGCCTATATATTCCATCGCTCAAAAAAGCAACAACCAATAACCCAAAGTTATCAAATTACAAAGCTCTCAAATCTGAAGCACTTAAACCTCAAGCTCTGATACCACTCTGTTGGGGAAAACACAAAACGCACAATGGCACAGCGGAATAAAGTTTCCCACACTTGTGTGAATCTGTGAGAAAAATATTTGGACGATGGCAGAATATAATCAGAGCATAAAAGTAAATGAGACCAAACTTCTTTTACGTAGAAAACCTCCTCGATGTGAGGAGTAAAAACCACGGGACCGTAGTCCACTCAAAAATCCACTATATCAAATGAATATGAGTTACAACCACGTCCTCCCTGTTCACACAGAACAGATCCAGAGACTCAAACTCCAAGAGCAATCCACCACATGAAACACCACAAGAGAACAAAACAAGAGCCTAGAAATAAGCAGTCCCAAACGACCCTACGTTCACTAGTATTCCGGTCACCAAATCAAATCTCCACCGTACAAACCCTAGATAAACGAGTCAAGAACATCACTGCAAAATTTCAGCTCAATCCAAGAAGAACTCACCGTCGGATTTCTCAAACACTCAAGACAACGCAGACTGAACTCTGTACTCGCAACAGCAGCGAACAACCCACTAAAACTCAGTTCTGCGACGAACCAACCGTTGAAACATAATCTCCACCGTTGAATCTCAAGAACACTGAGTCATGAAGCTACCTACGAAATTTCAGTCAAATCGGAGCATGTTTGAGCCTCCAAACGCTCTCTTGAACAAACTCTGCTGAAACTGTTTTCTTCTCTCGTGCCTCCGAAAAATACTTAGGTTTTTCTCTCTTGTCTTCTTACCAAAAATCAGGTTAAGAGAGGTATAAATACTCTCTAATAACCCTTAGCCCAATAACCAATATTATGTAGATAATTGGCCCAAATTTGATTATATATCACCAAACTCAATGGTTCCCCACTAGAAAGAAATCCAATGGTTTCCCACTAGAAAGAAACCCAACATAATCAACATATCAGATATTCTCATGTAGATATTTGGAATATTTTATGTTAATATAGATATATATATATATATATATATATTATATTAACTTGAGAATTAAAATTTGGTCCACGTTTGCAAATCTATTCTCCATAGATATGTTGGGTGAATGGGTGTTACTGCAGTAAAATATTTTTAATTATTTGAGAAAAAATGAAAAGTTTGAAAATTAAAATATATTATCGTTTTATATTGTGATGATGTGAGTTGTCATTAGTTTGAGTTTGGAATTTGATTTGGTTATAATAAAAAAACGTTGGGGATTATTTGCGAATTTTCAAATCTTTTGAAAAAAGTAAGATTGTTTTTATAGCTTATCCGCTTGTTCCATCCTATTATTTTGCTTATCGATGGAGCTGTTTCTGAATTTTGATTCTCTGCTTCTCATTTGAAAAAAAAACTCATTAAGACTTTTGCCATGTCATATTTTTATTGAAAACATGTCATCATTTTTTTTTACCATGTCATATTTTTTTTTTTAGAAGCCAATAAAACTAAAACATCTAAGTTTTTTTCACTAATAGCACTTGCAATTTAACCGTAAGAGGATACGCAATTAAAGTTTCCAAACAATATATATATATATATATATATATATATATATATATCCATTCTCAAATTTTCATTTTTACCCAAATGAAAAGATGAGTTTATTAGTTAATGTCTTGTTCATTTATTGTCTTAGTAGTTGTAGGCTTGTAGCCACTTGAGTTTATTATTTGTATCAATTATGATTCCATCAACCTTATTATACTAAAGAGAAGTGATTGAGCTATTAAATGTCCCTCAACAAAATTATTGTGTGGGCTTTGCTGAGCTCCTATTATTACTGTACGCTACTGGTACTTGCCCATTGGGCTTCTAATAAAAATATTGACGGCAAAAAAAAAAAAAATGTCCCTCAATAACTTTATAAGATGAGTATGGAATGTGTTCTGCACATGAAAATTAAATCGACAAGAGTTTTTAATAAATGCTAAGATTTCAGTTGAGGGTCATGAAACCAAGTTTGATAAAGTGTCCGACTGGTTAATAACTGCTATATAGTTTGGGTTTCGTAAATTTGGACCATGAGTATTTTAAAATCAAAACATGCTTTGTAAAACTGGTTAGACATTTTATTATATAAAAATATTATATGTTTGACTAAAATTAAAAACTTATTTACATACCAAATAATAAATGCGTTTATATGGTTGGTTTCGTACCTGAATTTGACCCACATAAATCTATTTTTAATAACTTAAAAGAAGCTCAACATCAACAATAATACATAACCTAAAGTATTATTACTTCATTTATGTTAAAATTGTTATAAATCAAAAGGACTCAGAGAGAGTTGTGTATCTTATTTCATGAATAACCAAGAATATATATAGGGATACAATAGTTTGGAGAGGAAATATAACTTGGGGAACAAGTGTAAAATATTCTAGAATATGGGCCTATAATGGGCATCCATATAATGAGTTCATAACACTCCCCCTTGGATGCCATTATAGTAAAATTATTCCTAATGCGCATAAGATGCTGCCTCATTAAAAATCTTACAAGGAAAACCCAATTGAGACAAAACCATGGTTAAGGGAAAAAGAGTGCAACACGCTTTTACTCCCCCTGATGAGTGCATAACTTGAGATCTTTGTGACGACACACCCAAATGATGAACTTGTTTCTTGAAAGTAGCAGTAGAACATGTAAATCGCCATTCTTCTGCAGCTCATGGGTCTTTGAGATGATTCATCTTGATCATTCTCTTTGTTTCTCTCGATATCATTAATATATGACATTGCCATTCACTTGGGAGATTGATAGACCTTGATATATCATTATAATATTCTTTTTTAAGTGTCTACCATTTGCGTGGTTTTTGATGTCTCGTTAAAAACCTTGTCATAGAAAAACCCTATGGGATAAAAACTATGATAAGGGAAAAAGAGTACATCCACGCACATCATTATATTTCTCCCCCTCGGAAACATCTTCTTCAGGAGATGAATTCCGATCATATATACTATCTCTTTTGGAATTATTATAAGCATCTTAATAAACAAACTTGTATGATTCTCATATAATCTCTCAGATCATTGAACTTCTGGTCCATAACATCCTTTCTCATAGAAGATCATTTCTTGGTCTATTTGAATTTGTTTCTTATCATACATAATCTCATCTTTCAACCATGAAAAAATCGGTAAATTTCCCAAACATCAATTTAAGTATGGTAGTTCTGGACCAACAATATGTGAGCCTTTTTATCTAGAATCCTGCAAGGATCTCTCAATATCTCATCTCTTTCGCTAGATGCTCAATATGTAATTCCAAGCAAAATTTATCTTTCAAAGATCTTTCATCTTGGATTATTTCTTCAAATATTTCAGTGTATACAAAATCTCTTCAGGAGTTCCAATGATGTTCAAATCATCAAATCATTTCCCAAATCTTCTTATAAATATGTATGAACTAATGAGATCATTCTTATAGCATTTTCTTTATTAAGTACTCACTGAGGCGATTATATCACATACGCCATTATTATTTCAATCCATAAAGAGATCGATTTAATATTATGCAGTGATATTCAGGTTTTGCCCGAAATTCGTACGAAACGGATTCTGCCCGAAATTCGCATGAATTGATTCTGCCCGAGATTCGTACGAATCTGATTCTTCACAGAAATCTGGTATGCCCGAAATTTGCACGAAATGAGTGTGCTTCTGGCAGTTTAAATCCTTCTGGGACGTTCATATAAATATCATATACAATGGTCTTTATCGTATGTTATTGTCATCGTACTACTCGTGATAACTCTGCCGGAGTTTCGATGATGTTCAATATAAGAATTCCATTTGATCAATATCTTTTCATAAATCTTCATGGGTATAAATTTACATGATTACACCCCCATGCTACATATTTTCTTTTCATTCGATCGAGTAGAGTTCCGGAGAACATAACTCTGATATCATTAATCCTTAAGGGATTATATCCTTTATATTTATATCCTTCGAGGATTACATGTAAATGTCATTATCCAGTGTTCCATCTCTTATTGCCAGACTAATAAGATAGCTAAAAGTATTGCATCCACCACAAGAGAATACATCTCTTTATAATACATTCATTGTCTTTATGATAATCTTTGTTCAACCAAATGTGATTTATATCTCACAATTTCACTATTTTTACTATTCTTTAACACAAAGACTCATTTGTCTTCCACTGGTTTTACACTTCAGGTGCATGGACTACTGGTCCAAATATTTTTCTGCAAGAGATTATACGTCTATTTCTTCCTTTCCATTTTGGCCAATCATTACTTTGGGTACACTTTTCAATAGACTTTTCTTATGATCCTCTTTCTTATTCATAATGTCAACTACTCATAGCATGCAAAAATATTACGACGTCGATTTGCTTTTGGTTCCATCTTATTTCATACATGACATAACTAGCTAGATCACTTCATTGTCAGGTACCTGAATTTCTTTCTTTGTCATGTATAAGGTCTCTTCTGGAGAACATTAAGTCTCTTCTGAAGATCCTTCGTTCTCTGCCGGAGATCTTTTAAGAATCTTTCTTTCCTCGATCTGGTCATTCTCAATTTCTGCTCCTTTTCTTTTCTGAGGATTCTTATATTTGGAACCAAATAGGTCTATCACGCTTCATGCGATCTTTAGACTCAATAGCAGTTTGATATTGTCCTTCTGGGACATAAATTCTAATTGGAGCATATACAGCTGGTATAGGTGACTTCATCACTCTATTTAGGTCAGCAAAAGCGTCTGGCAATTAATACGCTAATTTAAGCTCTGTAAATGAATTATCCTTTGGACTTCTAATATACAATCTTTAGTCCGAGGATCATTGATAATTCATTCCAACTTATTTCTTTCTCCAGCTGTTTACTTTCTCCCCCTAATGTTGGAAAAACTGACTCATTACAATGAGAGTCTGCAAATCGAGCCTTAAATAAATCCTTCTGGGATGGCTCTAGATACTTAGTCGTCATTCATATCCAACATATATTCTTATCCTCTTTTGAGGTCCCATCTTAGAACACTGTGGTGGAGCATTTTGGACGTTCAAAGATTTTCATATGGGAAATATTTGGTTTCTAACCCAAAACCAATTATGATGGGGAGAACTATCATTTACTCATTGGCTTGATGCGAATCAATGCTTCTAAAACATTTTGTGTATGAACATGATCTTCTGGATGTTCAACACTCATTCCAATGGACATGTAATAATCATGCTTTAAACATATTTTCACCAGCATTATCAAATCCACTTGCCTTTAGATAAAAATCTGGAATACTCTTGTACTTTAATCAATTAAGCAAGTAACCTCGCAAACTCCAAGTTGCGGATTGATAACAAGGATAAATATGGCAATATAGTCGATGTATCCATCGACTTTATGCGTCCATCGAGTCAATGCGTCCATCAGCTCGATGCGTCTATTAGAACCATAAGGTATCTAAAAATTCACATGGTGGGTGATCAGTCCATAACCATCTCCTTGTATCCGTTCAAGAAAATTGATAGAATCCAAATTATTTAAACTGGTGAAAGACATATTATCATATTGCTTTTTGTGCAAAGAATCTTCTGGTTCTTCACTGAATGTCCACATAATTTTTCTTTCATTTATTTTCGCATCATCATTAAACCAGGATGACCAATCCGGTTAAGCCAAATATTTATATTCTTAGTAAACTTCTGGTTTACTTTTCATTGCTAATCACTTACTCCCTTCAGGGGATATCATAATCAAAATTATATTCTTTAGTCCATGACAATCAAGCATGGATTTTGATGATGAAGCTTATGTCGATAAAGCAATAAACGGGATAATGATAGAAATTCTATAATATAGTATAGAAAATCTAGAGATAATTTAACTAAAAACATATAAGACATGGTACGAGATCAAGAGGTTAGAAATCGAGCGTACCCGGAAAATCCAAAGCTAGCGATGGGAGTTGTCAGAGAACGGAGGTCGAGGCAATCACTTTAGTAGTCACTTCCTTGGTGAATTTTATTTGTCTGTTCATCATTATTGAACCGTAATGGTCTAACCGACTCATGCCAAACATTGAAGTATTCGGTAAACTTCTGGTTTACTATATTATTTATTTCCATTATACTAATCTTTGTGTAGTACAATCTAGTAGAGAATGCATATAATTTCTCCAAGATACTTTTATTACCTTGGGTATACTCGTGATTTGAAGGTATTCAACATTTTCTTCACTTATTGTCTCAACATTGTTGGACTTGAAATCTCTTTGATTTACTTTATAAAAAATTCATCAAGTCTATTTTGAGTGTGAACATAATCTTCTGGATGTTTCACTTACTATGGATGTGGGATTCTTTCATTATCCCCCTCGAGATGATGACGCTTTAGGTCAATCAATCTCGAATTGAATCCCACCTCAGAATCAACAACATACCCAACTTGGGTTATGTATTTTATCTTACATTCTTTTAACTTTTCAGACTTGGGAGAGTATAACACATCAATTATTTTAAAAGGCGTTCCCATAGGCAATAATACATATGCTCTTCCGAAGCCTTCAATAAATTTTATACTACCAGATATAGTACTCACACTAGATTTTCTCTTCGTCAGATGAGAGAAATATCTCTTGTTTGTTCCCATCTTTATTTTCTCCTTCTTGTGAGAATATGAGTTCTTCAAAGAAACTCCTCGACCTTGACCATATCCATATCACATCCATATTCACGACCACTTTTATAAACATTTTTTCTGCTAGTGTTATTAGTGTGGTCCTTTTCTTTCTCAGTATATGATGTCATATTCACTTCAGGGAATAGCTCATTATTTTGTTCAGCCTTAAAGACACAAGATATAAGTTCAAGATTCTTTTTCACGGTATTTTGTCTGCAGGACGATATTATTTGCGTGAAAGGTAGAGTATATCTTTTCTAGCATCTCTGTATTAGTAATATTCTTTCCACATCATATAAACTTTTCTGAACATAACTGAGTTGTATCCACTTACAAACTCCAAGTCTTGTAGTCTCATATGTAACTAAGCTCAACTAGTTTTACGTAATATCACATTCAGGTGATCATATATTTTCTTAAGAATTGTTCCAAAGAACTTAGTGAACATAATCTTCTGGATATGTCACTTGTAGTGAACTTTAATAATCAAACAGTGAAACATAATCTTCTGAATATGCTACTTATTGTCTATGTGAGATTCTCTAATTCTCTCCCTCGAGATGATGAAACTTCTGATTCATCCATCTCAAATTGAATCTCACGATGAACAAAGATATTATTAAAATTATCTTATTAAATCGAGACTAAGTAATAATCCTTATTAATACCATCACAATTCACTAGTTTTTTTATCATGTCATTAAACTAGGTTTTCAATCAATCAATTCACCAAACAAGGTCAGATGACAAATATGTGCAAATATCGTGATCATGAGAACAAACATACATGATGATGGAATTTTTATGTGCAAAATCCGGGTTAAATCATGTATGTGCAAAATTCGAATTTTAATTATTCTGTGCAAATATCGGGTGAAACTATATGTAGATCTGATAACCGAAAAATCCGTGCAAAATCCGGACGAAACAAAATTCCATTGTAAAAACCCAATATATATATATATATATATTTCTTTTAATCATCAAAGAATATATATATATCATATAATCACTTCTTCACAATTAATAATTTTGTTTTATTAACATCATCATAATAATAGATCATCTATGTTATTAACAAAATAATTCTTAAACCAACATGCTTATACTTAAACAATTAAGACGAATCAAACATTTTTTTTTCTTCTTCTGATTATTGTTAAAATCACCATCAACAGAACAATAAAAACATGACTCTAAATAATGAGGAAAGATGTGTACTATATAAAGCAATAAAACATCTATCGATAGTTATTAAATTAATATATATGAGAACAGATTGTTAAAACCATAATAATCCAATTATCAAACATATACACAGATCAATACGAAGCATGAGCAATCAAAGCAATAACTAGTTGAGATTATTAAGGAACGAAGAATCAAACATGCATCATAAAGCAATAATGAAAACATGTGACGATTAATAACACTTACTTCGGTGGTACATCAGTAAGTCAACGAGAGAGATGAAGACAAAGATGTTGTCGATAATCAGAGGAGAGATTAACAGAGGTGTCAGCCAGAGTGGAGACGGCGTCAGAAAAGGGAGTATAACGTCGATTAGAGTTTTGCTCAGGTGGCTAGGGTTTCGTGCTGATAACGTGTTATAAATCAAAAGGATTGAGAGAGAGTTGTGTATCTTATTTCATGAATAACCAAGAGTATATATAGGGATACAATAGCTTGGAGAGGAAGTATAACTTGGGGAACAAGTGTAGAACATTCTAGAATATGGGCCTATAATGGGCATCCATATAATGAGTTCATAACAAAAATGGCTTTCTACATCTTAAAAGATTTTACACATTTTTAAAACTAAAGGGTGATTGGTCATCAGGTCATTTGTTTTTTGTTTTGTCATCTGAGATTATATTAGCCGAAGCGAGAACCACAACAAATATTACAAGATCCTATAGACTACACACCGGAAAATAGAGAGAAACTAAGCAATTACCTTAAACAAACCGATCGAACAAACATCACTAGCACATGGAAATACAGTAACCCGAAATCTCCTATTATGATTAAGTACTACCTCATCAAATAGTGCAAAGATTTCATCCTTCGGCAAGACCAAAGATGGTGGGAAAGAACCTATTGTTTACCGCACCTGAAATGAAATCCAGAGAGATGACAAATCCCGAACTGATCTGTAGCTGTAGGAACAAGGAGCGAACCACTCAAAACCGGCTGAACCCACAAAGTGCAGCATCAGAATCAGAACCGGTCAGAGACCATGTGAGCAAAGCGATGACGAAGAACCTGCAAAACAAGATAAACACCCAGAACCTGGAACTACCTCCGAAATACTGTCCGAGAAGCAAAACAGCAAGCACAAAATAGCCTTGACCGGATAAACTTCGGTAAAGCCCAATCGGGAATCAGGCCGAGGGCTCAGCCTAGAAGACTTGAGACAAAACCGAGCTAACCCAGGAGATAAACAACAGCCGACGCCACCATCTCCAACCAGATGAAACCCGAGCCCAGAGGAAACGAAGCCGAAGGGATAAACAGAGACGAAACCAAGGAGGCACAAACACGACAAAGAACCTAGCAAAGACAGGGAAGTCAAAAGCAAGGAAGACGAAGAGCAGACACAGGAAACCCGAACATCTCACCCAAGATTTAGAGACAGACCTTAAGCCCCCGAGATCTCAGACAGATAGGAGAGAAAGAAAAAAGACTCACCACACCGACCTGTCGAAGCCGAGAAACGATGCCACCCGAACCAAGAAACGATGCCACCCGAGCTGTGAAGCGATGCCACCCGAACCAAGAAACGATGCCACCCGAGCCGTGATGCCTGATGCCACCCGAGTCGAAGGTGATTGTTTCGACGAAACCAAGCCAGGCCCAAGACAATAAGGAATTCACAACAAGCCCACAAACAGAAGTGGATTGAACCTGGACAAGAAGCCCAGCAGGCCGAGCCGACTTAAGAAAGGAAAACACCCGAAGAAACAGGAAATCTTCCTTATCTCTTAGGAATATGTTTGGCCGACTCTGGCTTGTATATATACTCATGTACACCCTCAGAAAAGGGGATCGACAATTTGACCTAGCAAAAACTCTGTACTTTTACTCTCATACGAAAAGTTTTCTAAACAGCTCAATAAAATAACCATCTTTGGATCTTCGTGTTTGTGGTTTTAATCTCAGAAGTTTTGGATCCCTCTAAAAGTCTTGACAAATTCAATTGGTGTGGATTTACACTCCCACACATTCCCACAACCGGTCTACACTAAGGCTCAAAAGAAAGTCTTCTCGAAGTTTAAAAGGATATGAGTGATGTTGGAGTGTCTTTGCCCAAGAATGATGACTTGAGTCAAGTCCCAAGCCAAAGAAAGTTCATCAAAGACGTCCTAGCAAATCATGCAAAAGGTTATGGACGTGATGAAGACCTATGAGCAACAACATGAGGCACCACTTGAGCCAAGGTTGATCCTTAAGAAGAATGATCCCGGTAAATTCACAATCCCTTGCTCTCTTGGTGATTTGAAGCTAGATGATGCTTTATGCAATTTGGGTTCTTGTCTCAATTTGATCTCTCTTGAGATGGTAAAGAGTCTTGGGATAAAAGAGTTGAAAGATAACACTAGCTCAATATCATTTGCGGATGCATCTTCAAAGTGTCCAATTGGCATGCTTGAAGACTACCCACTAAAAGTTGGAAATTTTGTAGTTCCAACGGACTTCATGGTGGTGGAGATGGAAACCACATGGAAGCTACCTCTCATACTTGGAACCCCATTCTTGGCAACCACGGGAGCAAGCATATATTTTGTGAATGAGAGAGTCATACTCTTCAACGTGGACTCTAAGGTATACTATCCCATTACTCCCACCACTACCAATTTGTCTGGTACAATCACTTCCACCAATGAGGAAGATTCGATTCAAGTGAAAAGAGAACCTCCCCAAGTGTTAGATGAGTCTCTAAGCCTTGATGGTGAGAAATTTGGTGAAGACGTTTTTGATGGAGGTTGTGTGAGCTTACTTTTCGAAGAACCTTTGAAGTTGGGTTTAGAAGTGGAAGCACCAAGAGTCACAAAGGAGAATCTTAAGGAGAACAAGAAATCAACACTCTTCTTGTATCCTATGAAGTTTGTTGATGGTGCTATAGAGTACAAAGTGAAGAGTACAAGTGGTTCTAAGCCTTTCTCTAAGACAAAAGTGATTTTAACTCCCGGTTTGGGTAAAGAAGAGATAGCCATAATCAAGGAGACAATGGGAAAGGTTTTGAAGATTGAGCTCACTGATTGGGGACAGAGCCTTGAAGATAGCTCTCATTCGAACTCCGCATAATCTCCTCAAAACATCAAGCTAGAGACGTAAAACAAGCGCGCTTGAGAGGCATTTTCATGGTATCCTTTGTATATAACTTTGATTTATTTTTACTTTGATTTGCTTTGGTTTTGTTTTTATGTGTTTGAGTTGTAGAAACACCGTCAAGCTAGCGACGTTAAACGCACCCTTGAGAACTCTCCCAAGTACCCTTTCCTCCACCGCCTACTCCTTACCATGAGCCTCCCGAGTTCTTCTAGAGGCTCCAAGGTACACCATTCTCTCTCTCTTATACATAATTTTCGTTTTTGTTTGCCCTTTGTGTTTTGATCCCTTCTTCGTTTCTTGTTTCTCACCGAGACGGTGAGAGATAAGTTCAGGGGAGGGAACACGTTGGTAATCACGTTTTAGTTGTGTTTTTTTTCTTTTGTTTTTAGCATTTGCATTGTATATACTTTTAAAACCGAAAAATCCAAAAAAACAAAAAAAAATTTGAAAAATTTCGAAAAAAAGTTTCTCATGACATTCTTGCATGTTAGGATTGAGTCTAGTGCATTCATAAGTTGCATTTGCATATGCATTGGGAATAATGATTGATTTTCTTTGTAAATCCAAGCCTTAAACCGAACTTAAACTCCAATTGACATTTGAGCTTCAAAAACACTCTTGAGATGTTGTAATCACTAAGATTTGATCATTCGCATTCTTCGATTTCCTTAGACTAGAGAAGCCTTGTATGATTAGACTTAAGACTCTATCAAGTGAGAACCTTAATGAATGATTAATTAGCCTTACCTTGGGGCTTGATTTCGCAAAAATAGTGCTTGTTAGCTTATCATTCAAGTCCTAAACAATCTTTTTACCAACCTTTTGAGGACTTGAATGACCATTCTCATCTTTAGAATGGAACCTCACTAATCACCCTAGCCTTCTTTGAAACCCCTTGCATTGTTGAGTGAGCCCTTTTTGCATTGCACTTCAAGTGTAAAATGGTCGAAGATACGGAACGAGAAAATCAATGCTTCCATAGGCTAGCTTTGGAATCACATTTAGCTAGCACTTAGGATCACTAGGGGTGGGTTTGTTTTGGTTATTCTTGAGAAGATTTATGGGTAGTTAAAGCCAAAGTGCTAAAAGAAAGAAAATTGCAAAAAGGGTGAGGAAAGCAAAGCTAAAACACCGAGTGTGGTGGAAGATTTGGGAGAAAGAAAAGGAAAACCAAGTTGAGTAAATAGCTCTTAAGCCTTTAGAAAGATCATCCATAGAGTAAGAAGAATAAAAATGAAAAGAAAAAAAATGATGAGAAAAAAGCAAAGATGTTAGGAAAGAGGATCCAAAATCGAAATGAAAGAGCTTGGGTTTATAAAAGAAAGGTTTCTCTAGGTTCACGAAAAAAAAAAGAATGAAAGAGCTTGGTTACTTGAAAATTTTGATTGATATTTGGCTAAAGAAAAGAGCCTTGGGCTGAGATTACTCTCTTGAAAGGGTAGTTAGGATGTTGTCATTGAGGTAGACTCTAGGATTTGAAGTTTAAGGTTGGGTAGGAAATGGAAGCAAATTTTTTGTATGAATCAATTGTTCCACCATCTTGAGCTATTTTACGCATTGACACGCATTGCTCCTTTCATTGAGAGAAACCACCGTTAAATCAAGTTAGCCGTCTTTTATTTGCATTAGTCCCTTTCTTTCACTCTTGAACCGATTAAAAGCGAAAGATACTCCCTTGATAAGGATTCATGAATCTCGGATAATGAATGTTAAAGAGTGTTAAGGATTGGATTGCAAATGTGGATTTGGTTATTTGGAATGAAGGCTTGTACTTTGTGAAATAATTTGGTTGAGAGCATTTGATCATTGAGTTGTTTTGCTTGTGCGATTGGATGTTGGGTGTTTAGGCTAAGTTTTTGAGTTTGGTATTAGATATGAATTCCCGTTTTCAAACCGTTCTCTCGGTTTGCTCTCTCTTGTTTGCTTGTGGACAAGCAAAAAGCAAGTTCGGGGGAGTTGATATTCTCATATTTTACATCATTTCGATATGCTTTCATCACATTTTTATCCGTATTTGCATATCATTTAGGCATTTTTAGGTGCATTTGCATTCTCTTTTGTGTTTTATAGGTTTGGAGATGGTGTTTCCACTTTGAGGTGTTTTGGAGAGCATTTGGGATGCAAAATGATGTGGATTCAAGAGGAAACAAGAATGGATCAAATGATGCAAGAAGGGGTCAAGAAGAAGGCAAAGAAGTAAAGAAAATGAAAAAATGACAGCCCCCATACCGTGGCTCCATACCGGACTCGTGACCTCGGTATGGAGTGACCAAGAATCGAAGGTTTTGGAGCAAAATGGCAGAGGCCATACCGTGGCTCCATACCAGACTCGTGACCTCGGTATGGCCTTATCTCACGTAAAGTTTTTGAGACCTAACCCGGATCAAGATGGGTCGACCCGGTTCCGTTTCTACTTAAATACAATTTTAGACATAAAAAACCTAAGTTCTGATTTTGCTCTTGCCTCTTTGACCTCAAACTCTTCCTTATGATATTTGGCTTGGATCTTTGCTATTTTCACCATAAGTAGTGAAGTTTTTTTCCTCATCTATCTCTATTTCTACTTTCATTATGTCTTTATCTATGATTATCTTTGTCATTTGCATGATGACTAGTGAGTAGTCTTTCAATGGATTTTTGGGCTTAGTAGATTAGAGATGTTTGATGGATGATTAGTGATGTCTAGGCTTATATTCTTATGATTTCTAAATTTTAGGATGTGTTTAATGCTAGACTAGATTTAGCTAATCAAAATCTTGATCATGGACATTTTATGCACGGAAGGTGTTCGATAAAATGTCGAGGAGAATCCTAACCTTGCTTTTCATTCTTAACCAAGGAGAATTGATGCTTAAGGTGATTTGTGGCTTTATGAATTTATGCTTAATGATTATTGATCATTTGATTGCAATTGAAAAATTAGTTTAATTGAATGGTTAATAAATAGATTAGTACCCTGGGAGTGGATTAGTCTATTGTGTGATTCATGTCATAGAATTGAGTTTGAATTGTTAGTGCTAACATCATTAGTTAGTCATTGATCATCCTAAGTCAAATGCTTTGCCCAAAGCCCATGTTTTCCATATTTGATCAAATTCTTGTTTGTTGACTTTTTATTGACTTTTACATTGTGAATTTGCTTAAGCTTGATTATGGTTTGCTTTGATCTTGTTTAGTTTCTATTTAGTTTTTTAGTCTTGTTGATCTCCTTTTAGCATTCTCATTTCACTATTTTCACTTAGTTGCATAATTAGGACTTTGAAAATCCAAAAATATCATTGAGCTTAGCTTAGTTAATTACTTGGATTCCTAGTGTAGTTATTCTTAACCCCTTGTGGTTCGATCCTATGCTATGATACAACAACTAGAGTGTGTTGTTAGCTAAGTTTAGGCACAAAATACAAATTTGACACACATCACTTTCTCCGAGAGAATGCACCGTAACTTTCATTAAAGCCAAGTCTAAATTAGACAATCCTTCGTGGAAGGAAAACTTCATTAGTGAGATCGACTCCATTATGAAAAACCATATATGGGCGATAATCGATTTGTCACTAAGGCTTAAAGTCCTAAGGTGTAAACGGTTTTTCAAAACTGAATACTAATGGCTTAGTCAAAAAGACACAAAGTCTATAGACTTGTGAAGTGTCTGTTTGGGCTTACAAAAGCTCTGAAACAGTAGCCTGAAATATTTGACATTGTCATATAGTTTTAGCATCAATAAATGTGATAAGTTTATATACATCAAAAGTACTCCGCACGGATACATTTTGCTCTGTTTATATGTACATCACCTTGTTTGAAGCAACAAATACATGGTCGAACAAACTAAGATTGTTCTTAGTGTGAAGTTTGACATGTAAATTTTGGGTCAAATGAATGTGATTCTAGAAATTATGATCTCACGACATTCCAAAGTAATAATCATATCAACCTCAGTATGCTAAAACGATACTTGAGAGATTCAAGGTCTACTCAAGTTTGATCAGAAGGCTAAAGTACTTAACCGATCGGCGGACTCAATCCATATACTAAGTCGCTACATGCATAATCCATGTTGTAACACACTGGAAATTCATAACTAGAGTATTGAGCTACGTGCAATATACTAAAAGGTATGGATTGCAGTATGGTAAAATACCAATAGTTTTGGAAGGATACATTTATATTGATTGGTTATCACCTTCCAGAAACTAATAGTCTACAAGTGTGGAAAAACTAGTGCGAGCATTACGTGTACACTGTAATAGTCAATCGACTATAGCTCGGGCACTGAGTTTTGTGTATAATGGTTATTTATATCTTTTAAGAAGATGACATACAATCATTTGACAATTGATCTCAAATGGAGTAATTTCAAAAGATTATATCCCATCGGACAACCTAAGATCCATTTATTAAAGGTGTGTCACGAGATCAAATTGTAAAATCATCAAAAGGATTGGGTTTAAAGCCTATGACTTACGCGGATGTTTGATGGGAACCCTACCTACATAACTGGAGATCCCAGAAAATAGGTTCAAGGGAAAAACTAAGTCAAACTAATTATGTTAAAAGCACTATGAGACTCCAGTCTCTACCCAGTTTCTAAGATGATGTAAAGTGTTCCTGTATTAAAAGGATAAGCGTTGCTTTTAATGATATTCACCATAGCTTTGATATGTTCGTGGAGTATTACAGGATACTTCATAAAACAACGACTAATGAAATATCACCTAGTGAGTGTGAAATGAGGCTATTTCTAGAAGAATGAATGAAAGGCTATATTCTCTAAATTCACTCATGATAACCATGCATGTTCAAGGCCGAAATAAACACAATAGAGAACCTAGTTCTGTGAGAGAATGAAGATGTTGTCTCGGTTTACATCAAAATCCGGGTGGTTCAAGACATCATGTTCACCTCCTGATCGAGTAAACCCGATAGTTATTAACAATGACTGGTTCAAAGCTGAAAAAGCTACCATCTCATATACAGTGATTTTTTCGCTTATACTCTCAAAATTCCTTTTTCGAGTCTTGTCACGTCTGTCAAGACCGTCGAGTAATGTGTCTAGAGTTATTTCTATTCATGTGGGGGATTGTTGGAACTCATTTTTGACAAAATGGTTTACGACCATTTTCCGGTGGAGACGTTCATCGGAATGACCGGATTTTAGGCACGATAGAATCGTCACCGTGAGCACTATAAAGTAGTGTATTCTCTTGTCAAAATCAGAGTTGATTTGAATGAGAAATGGAGGTCCAAAGTGGATGACTTGGAAAGCTTGAAAAGCTTCAAAATTTGGCTAAGTGTAAAAACTAGCAAATATCCCACATTGGAAATTTGGATGAAAATCCTTAAGTATATAAAGTGAAGAACTCATAACAAAGTTCAAAACCTTGATACACTTTGGTGTATTAGAGAAAAAGATACTCGGACCGGACTTCGGTTTTGGGCTTCGAGATTTGACAAATGGGCTTATAGTCCAAAAAAATATTTTTTTGGCATAGATTCCTTTTGAATTAAGTGTTGATTAAGTCAACACATATCTCTTCCAATTTGTGAGTTTTAACGTCAATATTGACAATTAAGCTAAAGAAAAATCAATTTTGATTATTTTGTAACATAAAAGCTTAATTGTCATGAATGTTATTATGGAGAGAATCAATTCTCCATCTCCATTTATTGCCACACGTCGAACATATGGGCTTATATAAGACAAGCCATCCTCCTCAGTTTAAGAGATTGAATTATCATTTGTCAACCAACAAAAATAAAATCCCTTATATTTTATTTTATTGTATTTTGTGTCTGAGAGTACAACACAGAAAAATCGTTTGTTAGATTCTGTTATTGAGATGTGCAAAACAAAATCGATTGCAGTTGTATCCTGGGATTCGGAACGCTATACAACCGTCACACTACGAGACGTTTTCAGAATTAATGATAAAGATCATATCTTGCCTCTGCAAATCCATCTTCTTCCTAATTCCTGTATTGGTATTTTTGTTGTATTGTCGATTTATTTTATGCAATTTCTTTACAAATATAAGGTTGCCCATATTGTAGTAATTGATTTCTTACAGATTGTGCACAAGCTCAAATCTGCAAAGAAAAAGGGAAATCACGATATTCCATTTTCACTTTAGACCGACGTTGATTTTGTTATAGGAGGAAGAAGAGCTTCAATGATGAAAAGTGAAAACCTATCAAAGGTGAAACACAAGAGTCAATGAGACAGAAGCGATTAAATCACTGTATAATTCTAAAACCCTAACAGTATTTTTAATCCATAACCACTTGGTCCACTTATCTAGTCGATTTTAGAAAAATCCAAAAGTCAAGAAAATATAAATGTTTTTTTTCTTTCTTTCATATCTCTATTTATTCATTTTTAGACATTAAAATTAAATATTAAAATTAAATATAAGGAAAGACATTTGAATGATGCGTAATATAGATAGTCTTTGGTGAATAAAATTACAGATCTATTAAAAAGTTATACGAAACAAAACATCTTGGTGTATTTCTTGTCGGAAACAAAAAGTTCAATTTTATGCGTAATATAAATGGCCATCATGTCGGAAGCTAGAGATTAAGCAAAAACAAATCAAGGGGCATTTTGGATTGATTCGGAAAAGAATGATTCTTCGATCCCGAAAAGAGTCTTGCCGTAGTGTGTAGTCTGTAGACTTCCTTGATCTTTGAAGGATGTTCTGTTTTCCTTTGTTTTTGTTACTACCCTGTAAATCCCTAAAACAAAATTATTAGTACCAACTTATGTTTACTAATCCCAATGTAATTACATTGGTAGAACCAAAAGTCTAAATCATAAATAAGTGCCTAGCAATGGAATTTTTTGAGGCGAAGGATTCAAAGATTATCAAGCATCAGGAAAGCATAACCTTGGAACCTTGGTTGCCCCGTAATCACCCTTTGATCTGTAACCAAAAACCCCATACCTTTTAAACCAAACATATACAAACAGAAACCCCTACAATTCCTCCCAAAGTCCCATTACACTAATGATTAAACCAAACAAACCATCACATTCTAAACCCGATTGCTTAAACCAACACATCCAGGCTGCACAATCAGAAACCACACAATGCTAAATGACTTAAATCCCAAAATCTTAGTTCTTTGCCTATAAACCGATATCTAAGCGAAAAGTGAGGTAAGGTGTGTAGATGTTCTCCACAGAAAATCCTCGAATCATCTTCCAAATGCTTTGTTAGAAGGCAATGATAGATTTTTTCTGAGAAAAAACAAAGAAAACACAAACCGGATGAGAATGATCGAAGACTAAACACAAACCAGAATTCAAATTTGTCAAATTCCAGCAATTAAAAAAAAAATCAACTGAACAAACGAGCATAATCATAAAATACGGCGCTCGTTGCTTATAATTTGAGGAACAAACTACACTAAGCTTGAGCAAAACAAACAGAGATTATAGAGAGCAAGAGAGAGATTAACAAACAGAAGTACCGATTTCTTATTGTTCGTCGACGGAATCTTCGATGGGAGGAGCGGGAAGAGTATCAGTGTAGAGATCGTCATAGAGACACCAAAAGGAAGACGTTTCTAAACCAGATCCGACTATGGATGCTTTGATTGGGACCCAAGCTCGGAGAATTCTGATAAGATCTCTATTGGGCCCGACGGGCCATGTTGGGCTTTATAATATTGTATGCTTTATGGCCCATTATTCTCTCATGTTGCCTTGTATCTATCATTGTAGAAGGGTATCAAATTATATCAAATCAAAAACAATATTTCTTCTTCAACGCTCCCTCCTCTGCTCTTTCTTCCTCTTCTTCTCTTCTTCTCTTCTTCTTCTTCTTATCTTCTGATTTCTCATCTCATTCTCTTAATCGCTAGATAAACCTATCTCAGGTCTTATCAAATTCTGGCATGGAAGAGACGAATCTGCGGCGGCTAGAGATGAAGAAGCAATTTCTTTTCCACATAAATACATATTTCCGGCGTAAATATGTCAGATTATGAATTTTTTATCTGACTTGATAAATTTAAAACAAATTTGTGAAGCGATATCGAGTTCCGACTGCATGTGAATTGAAGTTCAAACAAGTGAAGATTGAGAGAAGTAAATCCATGTTCATATAAGAGGCGAACAAGATCGGTGGCTATAGAAAACGGCGGGAATTTTCCAGAAGAAGAACAAAGTAATTAAAAAAAACAAAATCAAAGAGACGCACAGATTGACAAAAGAGACGATGATTGACAAAGTACCTTTCCGAACAACAACGTGAAACGGCGTCACAAGCAAAAGGATTCGACAAAGAAGGGAGAATCAGACTACAGGGCCGGCGGCACATGCTATGATTTTGCCGGTGACTGTTGGAGAAGCACCATAGAATCGCCGGAGAGTCGTCGACGAACTTGAAGCGAAGTCATGGTTTTGTTTGGTTGTTCGTCGTTCAATTAGGGTAAACAAAAAATCCAGATTTTGTGTTTTTGTGAAAGAATTTAAGGTTTTCTTCAATAAATATTTCTCGAGAGAAACAAGAGGCGTCTCTCTTCTCTTAACCATTACCATCAAAAACACTCTCCATTCCTCTTTAATTCGCCCGTGACCGGCTTCACGCCGGCACCGTGCTTTTGCTATGTGTTTTTCTTTAATTTACTCATTATCAATTGTTCACATCCCTTTATTCCTTTAAAAATTTCTCAGACGAGATTTCTTTCCGCAAATCTTCGATGTCAGTCTTCTTTGCCGTTAATTCATCCACTCTATTGGAGTTTCAATTGATGATGTATTCGTTGTGCGGCGAAGGAGATATGTTCGTGATGATTTTGGGGAATAAACAGTTGGCGATCGTTTCTCTCACAAATGCAATTTTGTCGACGATCGGTTTCCTAGCATCAGCGCAACAGATTCCTTTCAGAGTCATCGTCGTCTCCGTTTGGATCCCTTTGGTGATATCCACACGCTTGATTATGGCGTATTCGAGGTGGAATCGGTTTCGTTCCTTCTTTTTGCTCGTGTCGGTTCGGTGTAACCGTGATGTCTCTTTTTATAGAGTGTTTGATTCCGGTGATCTCTTTCTTTATCGGTGGAATGTCCGGTTATCAATCGATGATTGTTCTCCTATCCCATGGTGTGGAGATATAACTGGGTTTTCGATCCCAGAATCATTGGAATAGTCACTCTACTAAAAGGAATAAGGTTTTCGTGGAATCGAATCAGGAGAAAAACAAAATCAAAATTTTTCAAAATGACTCTGGAAGCTTTGGTATCAAAATGTCAACATTTCAGAACTGTTGTTGGAAGCATCAGATTTTGTCATGCGGTATACAATTTGGAGGTTGAGCCAAAAGATGCTATCCACACATACAATTCGCATCAGAGCAAGATCAAATACGGAGAAAAATAATAATGGATTTAACGATCCATTAGCGAGTAAGGCTTGTCTACGGAAAGCATCGCCAAATTCACTTATTTTGATGTATATTTCTTACTATATGGCGCATATATCTGCTTATGTAATAATTTGTTTTCTGAAAATTATGACTAGACTTTGTAACCTCGATTTGAAATCAATGAAATTTTAGACGGCAAAATAATAATAATAATAAATAAATAAAAATAAAAAATCACAACTCTTCGTGAATCGATTTAAAGATTTGTAAGGGTATTTGGAATCTCTCAAAATACCTATGAAACCAATTTTTTTCTTGATAGATCTTGACCCTCCATTGCAATTGATTAATTGAATAAGTAATATTTTTTTTGTATAAAAGGAAGATGACGTCATCAGTTTCTAAAAAGAGTTTTGCTATTATATATATAGATTTTGACCAAATGTTTTTGTTATCTTGAAAATAAGCCCATGATTTTACTACGGAAAATTATCTTCTCTTTTTTCAATAGGGGATAGAGAAGTATTTTTGCCGACGACAAATAAAAATAATTAGTGTGAAACCCATGATTTTACGGGTGAATTTGTGGGATAGAAGAAAAACTAAAAAACTAGCAAAAATACTAAAATTAGAAGTTAAAATTTTGATACACGGATGAATTTGGTTAGATTTTAAATTTGGTTTTTTTCTATTATCTGACCAATTTTCTATGGAATTTTTGCCGACGACAAATAAAATTTTAGCGTGAGATAATACTAAATATCATCTTTCGTGAGTCCCTTCTCTCTCCCTCTCCGCACCAAGTCACTGATTTTTCTCTCTCTCCGTATCGTCTTCAGCCTCAAAAACCCAGAACCTTCCCCTGAAAAACGGCGACCCAAGTGTTTCCATTGCCCTAATCCAAATTCCAAATCGGATGAGACAATGCTCCCATCGTTTAACGGTCTGAAAATCATACCCAAACAATCACCGTTTTGCGCGTTTTCTCGCGTTTGTCTCTCGCCATGACCCTTATCTCAAGGTTCGTCTCTACTCTCTTTTATTCCCTCTTCTGCTTCGTGTGGTTTCTGGGTCTCTCGTGCTCACTAATCCGATCGATTTTGGCTTCCCGTTTTCCTGGAGATAACTTTGATTGATTCCTAGGTCTATAAATCGAGGCTTTGTTTAGAATTTTTGTGTGGCTAAGTCTCAATCTCGACTCTTTCGTTTGATTGGATCATTATTAAGTTAAATCCTTTGGTGAGACTCTCCCCACCCACTTCACCGGCGGCTTAAGGTTTATCTGTCCATGCGGAACGGGAAGAAGAGAGCTAGGTCCGAACCTGGATCCACTATCCATCCTCGGAACAAATACTCCGACAACCCGCCTGATTTTGCCTTGTTAGCGTCTCTTTACCCTTCTTTCAAGCCCTATCTTTTCTTCTCCGGTGGTCGACCTCGGATCGACTGGACCGATTACAACGCCACCCGAGAGCTCACTCGTATTCTTCTTCTACATGATCACGCCGTCAACTGGTAAATTCCTCTTAACGTTACTGGGTTTCTCAAGTCATTGCATTGCGTTTTGACTTTTAAAAATTGAAAGGTTTTTCTAGATTTTCTCGAGGAATTACATGTTATGCTCTTTACCCATTGTAGGTGGATTCCAGACGGACAACTCTGCCCCACTGTTCCTAATAGATCGAATTACATTCATTGGATCAATGATCTTTTGTCCAGTGAGATCATTCAAAGTTTGGGTGGTGAAGGAAGAAGCAAAGTAAAGGGCTTTGACATTGGTACAGGGGCCAATTGCATTTATCCTCTCCTTGGTGCATCCCTTTTTTGTTGGAGTTTTGTTGGCTCAGGTTTCTTCTTCTTCTTTAAACACAATCCATTTGCAGTATATAACATGGCTTCTATAGTAGTTTACATGCATTCTCAGTTGGGTGCCAATGTTGTTGTAAGCAGATGTTACTGTCGTAGCTTTAGAATGGGCAGAGAAGAATGTCAAAATTAATCCCCATATTTCAGACCTAATCGAGATCAGAGACTCTAAAATTCTTCCACAGTGTTCCCCTGAGTCTCATGTCCCCGAGGTTGAAAATAGAGAGAGTGAGCAGTGTAGTCGAACCATACCCGAGGAAGCCGGATTTTCCCCCACGGTTCAGTCTGATCATCTTGAAGATGAAAACAAGAGCTATATAGAGCCAGCTGTACTACTCGGTGTTGTCAAGGAAAATGAAACTTTCGACTTCTGTATGTCCAATCCTCCATTTTTTGAAAACTTGGAGGAAGCAGGCCTTAACCCTAAAACGTCATGTGGTGGAACTCCCGAGGAGATGGTTTGCAATGGTGGGGAGCAAGCTTTTGTGACCCGTATTATCGAAGATAGCGCTGTACTGAGGCAAAGATTTAGGTAACTGTACCCATATGTAAACTGTTGGATCTTTCACATTCTGGCTTTTCATCCACCAGGATTTATCTTTTGCGATCATGTTTTGTATTAGGTGGTACACTTCAATGCTTGGAAAGAAGGCTAACCTCAAACTCTTGATACCTAAGCTTTGGGAAGTAGGGGTTACAATTGTAAAGACCACTGAATTTGTCCAAGGCCAAACATCCCGTTGGGGCCTCGCTTGGTCTTTCATGCCCACAGTTAGGAAGATAATAGCACCACCTGTTGCCAAAAAAAACGTCCTTTCTTTTATGCTTGAGGTAATCTAGCTTTAACTTTTGTCTTCCTTTACATGCTCTGGTAACATATAATTGCTATGTAACTATATAAAAAGTCCTGGGCTGTAGTCGAGCATTACATCCTTCAAAGTGAATTTATGTTTTCTAGGGCATTAAACGGCAGTATAGTGCGTTCGATGTGCTGCAATCAGTTGAGGAATTCTTCGAAAGCTGTGGTGCCTCATGTAAATTAAATTCTTCTACGTTTTCTGTTGACGTAAGTGTACTATCCTGTATCGTTTTGTCTTGCCATCCAATCTTGTTTCTGTAGTATCTCAAGCTCAAAGGAGTTTCCTTCTATTGTTATACAGATTGTTGCGTCCAATGACCAGTGCAACACAATCTCGAAGAGTGGCACTGGAGATGTGGATAGCGTGAAAAACCACAAATATGAAAAACAGACACTGGATGGCTCCAGTTTGCAAGTCCCTCAAGAGAACCTATCTTTCCGCGTCTTGGTTTGTTTGGATTTGATTAGTATATCCCTGACGATTCCCTTGGCTTTTTCAATTGTTGTGTGATGGAGAAATTTCTGGTACAGGTGTTCCAGCAGATTCCAGGATCCTTGCTTATAAAAGGATCATTGCAGCAGAAAGATAGCCCCCTCTCAGGTTAATCAGTTTTTGCTCGGTTTATCCAAATTGCTGGCGAAATGTTCCCTACTTTATTCATGAATCTGCAAGATCTTTGGTTCTATTCGCCTGGTTCACCAAAATTGTTAAGTACCAAAACGTTTGCGGTAAATTACCGATGTGAAGACAACTGAATTGTCCATTTAATTTTGCATCTGCAGGATTGTTTTCAGTGGTTTTCAATTCGTTGGAAGAAAGCATGAAGTCCAAATTTTGTCGGTAACCCAGTCTCTCAGAGGTACTGTTTTGCCTTGAAGAATGGCATCTGGCAAACACTATATGAAGATAACGCTTTAAATCTCAGACCCATGTAACATGTTCATGCACACAGAACGCAAGCCGTGTTTTGATTACTACGTAAACTGATACAAGTCCTCCCTTGAGCTCTTGCATACGTGAGAACTGAGAGCCCAACAGAGACGAGCAGAAATTTAGTAGCGACTTTTCTTGGGGATGAAAAGTGTTGCATTGCAGACGGCTCGTGTTTCTCTACTTCATATATTAACTATAACCAAGACTTAAAAAGGCTTACCTTGCGGGGAGAGATGCTCAGAGCCAAGTTGGAATAGCCAAAAGCAGGAGAGAAGAGAGAGAGAGGGTTCTTCACTTCACGGGATGAAGCAAAGCTACTTTTGCTTTTCTCTCCAGTTTCTCTTTTTTGATCAACCATCGGTTGTGATGAAATTGTAAGACCTCTATTAAATATATATATCTTGCATTGCATGTGGTGTAGTTATTTTCAGTTGTCACTTTCTCTCTTTGCAGTGGCGTTCCCTATATAATAACTTTGGTGATCCCTCAACAGTTTGATTCATCTAGAGAAATATGAATCCTTGTGAAGATGAATACTTTCTCGATCACCTGTCCATCCACTCAAACACACCCTTACAACCTTCAAAATCCTTGCTTCCTGATGATCTGCGCAGCTTCCGTCTTCTCCTCAAGTGGTGCGCTTTGGATCACTCCTCGTCTTCTGGTAAAGCTGTGTCCTATTTGCTGTTTGTAGTCTTCACCTTACTTGTCCCCCTCATAAGTTGTCTGTCCATCAAAACTCCTGAAACCCCGCCTTCACCAGTTATGGACACCAACTCATTCAACGTTCTTGTGCAATTCCCAGAGTCTGGACTGGCCATCATCGGTTTCTTGACTCTACTATGTTTCTTTAGGGTATATAGTCTCAGAGAGCTTTTGTTTCTTGATGATTCTACCTTAGTGAAGCTTGGCTATTCGCGTGAACTTGACAAGGCCTTCCGTTACCTGGCCTCCATGCTTTTACCTTCTTTCCTTGTGGAACTTGTGCATAAGAGCATATTTTTCTCCTCAGCCGAAGTATCATTTCCTTTCATCAAGTCATCTTGTGCTCCATTGAACTTTGTGATGTTCTTGCTCGTCTTACTTTCATGGGCTTACCGGACGGGAGTGTTCTTGCTCGTTTGTGTCTTGTTCCGGTTGACCTGTGAGCTGCTGATTCTGAGGTTTCGAGGGCTGCACAAGATGTTTGATAAATGTGGATCGGACACCATAGAAGATGTATGTAAGGAGCACGTGAGGATCAAGAAACAGTTGTCGGCTACAAGTCACAGGTACAGGTTCTTCATCATCGCGTCCTTTGTTGTAATAAGTGCTAGTCAGTTTGTGGCCTTACTGTTGGTTTTTGCCTCGAAGTCCGACAAGAGTTTCCTCAACTCTGGTGATTTGGTGGTAATTCTCTAAAGCTTTGTTGTGATAATTCTCTAAAGTTTCAGCGCTCTGCGTTAACGAGGCATATATATATTCTTTTATCTCAAGGTATGTTCTGCAGTTCAGCTAAGCGGATTCTTCTTGTGCTTGTTGGGTGCTGCAAGAATCACACACAGAGCTCAAGGAGTAGTGTGTATTGCAACGAGGTGGCACATGACTTTGACATGTGCTTCTGAAGCCGCCTCACTCGAGAGTGACACTGACTCATCCGAAAACGTATACATCAATGTGTCACCGTCACTGGACTTATCTTCCTTCTTCCAGGCTAGGCAAGCTCTAGGTGCGTTATATTCAGATTGCAAGCTCTTATTTTTTTTCAAAATATAACTTGCAAAATTGATGGAGAGTTCATTGTAGTGGAATACCTGCGACATAACAACAAGGGGATTACGCTGTATGGATATGCACTCGATAGAGGATTGCTCCATACGCTCTTTGCATTTGAGTTCTCTCTGGTGATGTGGATTCTGAGCAAGGTCGTGGTTCTGTCTTAGAACTCACAATGCTATGTATGAGACAACGAAAGACAGGGAAAGCTTCAAACATCAGGAATTTCGAATTGTGCCTGTTAGAGCTTCTCTTTGATGCACAAAACTTAGGCACCGGTTTAACAGACAGAACCGGGATCTTGGCCTGTGGCGTTGTTGAGTTGTCCTTGTTTACCCATCACAAATATTGGTTGTTGGGTTGTCCATTTCTCTCAGCTGCCATCTCCATGGTTTTGTAATAACTCTGGCAAATACGACTCAACTCAGAAAAATCCATCTTTTATCCGAGTTTAGCATTCAAATGCAAGAAAATTTGCCTACAGGAACGAAAATCTATTTGATTTTGCTTCTTTATTAAATAATAAATCTCGAGTAAGAGAAAATTCGAACACTGTAGTTGTTAGCTCTGCTAGACTGACAAAACTTCTGAAGCTAAAAACGAAATCATCACAACACGTATAAATCCCTGCTTTTGCAGGCTTTAACAGTGTACAATCCTGGGAAGAAAATTTGCAGGAATCTTTGTAAGTTGTTTGATGATGCATCTTCGTGTTTGATTTCCGGCTTAGATCATGTGCTTGAAGCTTCTTCTTCCATAAGTGCAGCCAGATTATGCAGAACGGGGTATATCTCTTCTTTACGAGGATGCGACCCGTCTGAGACTGTGAAAGTTTCAACTTTGTTCTCGATTTGAATCCAACTAAGAGCTTTTTCTTTATTCACACTTCTCTTCTTCATTATCCCTCTCAGCTTCTCTACTGAATCCCACTTCCCGTGATCTGCATAAATGCTCGATAGCAATATGTATGGTGCAGACGACTCAGGGTCCAGTTTGATCAGTTCTTCCGCCGCTTTCTTTCCCAGTTCTACATTTCCATGGATCCTGGATACTCCTAGGATTGCATTCCAGATATGCTCGTCGGGTTTAAAAGGCATTTTCTCGATCTTGCTCATCAGTTCTTTGAAACAACCGGCACGCCCTAGGAGATCTATCAGACATGCGTAATGCTCTTGGTCTGGAACGATCCCGTGCTGGATAGTCATTGACTCAAACCACCTGACTCCTTCCTCTACTAGTCCTGAATGACTGCAGGCACTGAGAATCACAACCAGAGTTGTCCGGTTTGGATGGACTCTTGTTTTGATCATGTCATCAAGCATGCGCAAGGCCTTGTGGCCAAGCCCGTGCTGTGCCAATGCAGAAATCATCGTGTTCCACAAAACACAATCTTGCTTGTCATCGCAGAGATTGAAAACCCGCTCGCTGGCTTCTAAACTCCCTGATTTGGAGTACATATCGATCAAAGAACTGATAACAATCGCATTGGGTCTAACATTCGTGCGGATCATGTAGCCATGAATTTGCTTCCCGTGTCTAAGAGATGCAATGCTCGCAGAGGCGCAGAGACAGCTGCTGAAAGTAAATTGCTCAGGTTTAACCCTCAAAGCAATCATTCTTCTGAACAAGTCAAGCGCTTGGTCCCCTGAACCTTGTCTAACATATCCAGCAATTAATGCGGTCCAAGAGACTGGATTTTTCTCTGGCATCTCACAGAATAACTTGTTAGCCGCTTCCATATCCCCCAGTTTGGCATATCCGGAGATCAGAGCAGTCCAAATATGAATATCCTTCACTGCCATCTCATCAAAACGTCTTTTAGCACTCTCCATCTGACCACATTTTGCATAAGCATCGATGATAGAACACGAAAGCACAACATTTGAAAGAAACCCAGCGACCAGAACCTGCCCGTGAGCTTGCCGATTGAGCTGGAGCTCCCTCGATTTAACACATGCCGTCAAAATCCCAGCGAAGCTAAACTCGTTGTACTTGATTCGCGATCTCCTCAACTCTCTATAAAAACACAACGCTTCGTGTAGGTTCCCATTCTGAGCGTACCCAATCACCATGGTGTTCCATGTCACAACATCCCTCTCGGGCATACTATCGAACATGACCCGTGCACGAACCAACATCCCTGATTTGACATACCCAGAGATCATATTGTTCCACGAATACAAGTTCCTGAAATGCATTGTATCAAACACTTTACACGCATCGACAGGTTTACCGCATTTCATGTACATTCCGATTAAATGATTCGACAAAAGCGTGTTGGGTCTCTTCAATCCAGTAATCTTCAAGTGACGATGAATCCATTTGCCTTGTTTCAAAGACCTCGTGTCTCCACACTGCTGGAGCAGCGAAGCTAGGACTTCAAAGGGTAAGCGAATCCCTTGTTCTGTTAACGACTCGAGACAAGACACCGCCTGAGAGAGCTCTGCTTTCGTTGCGTGTCTGCTGAGAAACGATCGGGCGACACAGATTGGCCGTTTCCTAGGGTTACTGATGGGCATTGGAGGGAGAAACCACCATGGGAGGAGACTTCACTCCTTGTATGTCAACCCTCCTGCGATTAAATCCTGATCCCGGCGAAATGAAGTCTGAAAGGTTTAACGCCGGCGAGATTCGCCGGTATGAAATCATATGATTGTTCCGCCGTCGGATCTTGGGAACCGGATCTGGTTTTGGTTTGGTTTGGATCATACAAACAAAGACTATCCTTTTTCACTTTTGGGCTTAGATCTTCAGCCCACGGGCCTTCTTTTTCAATCATATTCATACTCCCCGATTTGACTTCTTTTTTTTTTTTGAACTTTGACTTTGTAATGGTATATATATTTTGTTTTGATGGAAAATACATATTTATTTCTCGCGTCGTCAAGACAAAATCTCGAATTATATAAAAAAGTACTGAATTTTTTTATTTTTTTTTGGTAAAGTAAAAATGTTACATGTAGGGATCGCTGAAAACGTGGCCGAGAGTGTGAAACAAAGCCTTTCTAGTGAACAACAGTAACGTTATAGGCAACGATGGCATCACCGGTCTTGGGATCGAACCAATTGGTCTGAGCAATAGCGTAGCCACGAGCCATCCGGAATATTCCCGTGCCGCCGACAATAGGCATTTCTCGAATTGGGTTCATAGCCGAATTCTTCCCGATCATGCTTATGGTGCTGTCCTTGTACGGACCGTCCTCAAAACAGAAGCTCATCGCCATGATCAGACCTATCTCTTCTTTACCTGTCCAAGAAAGCTAATCCCATCAAAAATCGGTTTGGTTATTCCCGGTCCGGCTATGGTATGAAACAATATATATATTTTACATGAAGAACCGTAAAGGCCTTGGGCCCGGCCGACGAGTTTGGATTTGGGATCGGCGGTCTCGGTGAGAGCATCGTCGACCATGAACGTGGCGCCGAACAGCGTAGGGGACTTGTCGGTGTCGGCGGCCTGAGCCACCTTCACGGCGGTCGGATTCTTGCCGCTCAAGGTGTCGTGGAAATAGAACTGAAGGTTGGTTACCTTCTCCTTCCCTGATTCCTCTAGCCGATTAGCCCAGCTGTACAATCTCGATCCATGAGCAGCCAGTGGCAGTATCGTTATTAACACAACAAGCATTCTTGTTACATCTTCTGCTTTTGCCATATTAATTTGTCCCTAATTGTTCCTTATGATTGGTGTGTATTGTGCGAGGAAAATGAGTTTCCTAGTGCGATGGAATAAGTCTATTAATATGGAATTCACATTTTCGCGACTGACTCAAGAGTCCAAGTTGGTTCAACAAAACTAATAAAAGGATCTTAAATTAGCAAAAATAAATGTGACAAAAAAAGTCAGCATCTTGTAGCGTATGGTTCACCTAATAATCTAATTGTTTGAAGTGGTGAATTAAGTAACTCTATGTTATTACTATTAGGGTTGACCCGCCCCGCAACGGGTTTAAAAAATTTTGATTTTCGATCCGTCCCGCAAAATTCATGGGACAAATTTTGCGGATCCGCAGGTAACCCGGAAATATTTTAAATAAATAAAAAATATTAATTTATACATATTTAATTAATTTAATAATAAAATTTAAATATTTTAAAAAATAATTACATAATTTTCTTTGAAAAACTAAAATTTTGTTACTTAATTTATAGATATTATATAATATTTCAATAATTTGGTAATATTAGTTGGATAAATATTTAAAATTAATATATTTTTAATTTTTTAAAAAGCCCGCATGTAACCCGCAAATCCATAGGGTTTATCCGTAAAAATTGGCATTTAAAATACTCCGCTCCGCCAGACCCGCTTGTAAATGGACTGGAATTTTTTGATCCGCACCCACCCGCAGCAGGGTGATCGGGGCGGAGCCCGCAGGCTTTAACCCAAATTGACATACCTAATTACTACAATTAAGTAACTCTTCTCAAATCCAGCTGAGTTGCAGCACCGATTATTAGGGGTGGAATTATTATCCGGGATCCGTTCCTATCCGCTCCGTAAATTAGGATATCCGGGGCGTCCGGATCCGGATCCGGATAGAAAAATCTCGGATCCGTGAAAAGAGGATTCGGATCCGGATAGTAAAATTTCAATGTCCGGATATCCAGATCCGGATCCGGACGCATTAAATTTATTAAAAAAATATATTTTTTACATATATTAAGTTATTTATATATATATATATATATATTGATTTTAGTTTTTTCTAAAATATCATATTTTTGAAAAATATTATTCTAATTTTTAATTTTTTTTATTAAAAAAATATTTTTTTTATTAAAAAAATAAATTTTTAATATTTTATTTTGATTATTTTAATTATTTAGTTATTATTTCGGATCCGGATCCCGATATCCGCGGATAACCTGATTTTTGGCCGGATACTCGAAGTCCGGATACCCGGAAGCCACGGATCCGGATCTGGATAGTTTTGTCACGGATCCGGATCCGGATACCCAGAAATTCCAGGATATCCGGATCCGTCCCACCCTACCGATTATATCTCGGCCATGTTCTTTTGTCCTGTCACAGCGACTGCGACTAAATGTTGTTGGGTGTTGTTCATTATGGTATCGCGCAACTTATTATTGGGATTGATCGCTATGACTTGTCGTTTAATTGTTCATTATGCTTTACGACCAGTCGCTGCGACTAATTGCTAAATTGTTTATAATTTAAAATTATATATTTTTAAAATAAAAAATATAATATACTTTTTGTATATGAAAAATATAATTTATGCATATTTATTCAACAGTGAAAACTTTTTAGTTTCATTAACATTAAAAACTCATAAATATAAATAGTAATCAAATGCAAAAATTATAAAATTATTGATGTATAACTATATTATTGATAAATAACAAAATATATAATTTTCAAAGTAACAATTATTTAAAATTCAATTTAATTAATTTATTTTGATTTACTTTATTTTAAAAATAAAAAAATTTATTTTATTTTTATTTATTGAGTTTCATTTTTAAATTAAATTAACTTTCATTTTATGTAATTTTAATGAGTTTAATTTATTTTAATTTTTTATTTATTTTTTAGTCGCAGCGATCAAATATTGTTCATTTATGTGTCACGCGACTGATCGATGTGATTAATCGCAGAATTTAAAATCGTGTCGCTAAAATATTTAGCAGTAAAATGTTGCAACATGCAATCGAACAATATTTGGTCGCAGTCGCCTGTTGGAGCGAGGCCAAACCAACATGGCCCTCGTAATTTTAAATTTTTGAAAGTGCAAATTGTGTAAGAAAATTCATATGGAACTTGAGAATTTGGTTAAGCGTTTAAAATGACAGAGGATGAATCAATATAATTATAAAGCATAGAGGATGAGCTTTTAAATTCGTTGTATTTCATAATCTATAAATACAACGTGTGCAAAGACGTAATTCCTATTTAGATTTCACAATGTATATAATCTTCGTACAAAACTCGTATTTTATACGACAAGATTAGTATTGTATCTCATCATCTATAAATTATAGTTGTCTAGATGAATCACAGACATTACAACCCTTTCATGAATGTGAACGTGTATTACAGTTGGAACCATCAGTTGGGGGATAAATAAACCATAATTGTATACAGTGTGTACTGTGTGGTGGGTACTATATAAAGAAAACCAAAACAATTTTGGTACCTATGTATAACATGCTAGTAGATTCATGATCTAAGGAAAAAATCTGGCTTTTTAACCTTTTAGGATTTGACTAATTTGTCATAAGATTTTTTTTTTTTTTAATTTGGTTATGTATATCCATTCTATTTGTAAAATTGATTAAGAAAATTAACCGGTAAGTCTTAGGCTAAAATCCGGACTAATCAGAAATCTGTAGAAAACAAGATATTTTTGCTATTTGAAGCGTCTACTAGCCAAAAAAAAAACCACATCGGTTTGTGTAGACGGTGGAACTAAACATTATGTGATTTTATTAATAATGATAGAGAGTGACATTGTACTCAACAATGGCATCACCATTGGTCAAGTTAACCGAGTATGTATTAAGTTGAGCCACTCCTGTGGCCATCCTAAACCTTCCTCGACCGCCCACAACCGCAAGCTCCCTCTCCTTGTCCGTTATCGTGTTCCTCGAAAACACGGTGAAGGAACTGCCGTTAAACTGTCCGGAGGTGAACCCGAAGTCGACGTACATGGTTAACGTTGGGACATGTTTTCCGGAGGAGACGTACATCCCTCTGGCGTTTCCTATCTGCTCGGATTTCGGGTCGGGTCCGAGGGTGAGAGGGTCGTCGATGGCGAAAAGAGAGCCGAAGGGTGACGGAGAGGAGTCGTCGTCGTGTCCGGTGAGATTGGGCTTGGCAATGAGGACGGCTGATGGGTTTGGTCCGGTGAGAGTGTCGTGAAAGAAGAAATGGAGATTGGTGACGACTTGTTGTTTTGGTGAGAATGGAAGAGTTTCTGAGTAATTTTCGCAGAGTGCGAAGGTGATGCATAGATAAAAAGAAAACGCTACTATCCCTATTTTCTTCCCCATTCTACTCTGCAACTCTCTATAGCTTATCTATAAAGTCCTTTTTGTTTTACATGTAATGCTGCAATATATAAGCGTGACCAAAGATTGCAATTGGTTCGGGAAAAACTCACTCAACGGGTCCAGTTCTGGAAATAAATCCATTGTTATTCGTTTCCATATGCAGTATATGTAACCTACTTTTTAATAGAAAAAAAAAAAAAAAAAAAAATATATATATATATATATATAAAATAGAATTTCTTTCTCTGTAATTAATTTACCATATTTTCCTTGCTAACATCGAAATAGTAATATTCGGATTGGGCTTCTCGCAACTTTGTAATAGAGATATTCCGAGAGAGAATGATGAGAAGAGAAAGAGAGGACGAGAGAGACCGAGGCGACGTTGACAGAGAGGAAGGAGGAGCAGCGGCGAAGAGGAAGAAGAGAAAAGGCTCGAGCCGATCAAGGTGCACTGCGAAACAAGTAATTGATGCCATAGATAATTGCATGGCAAGCAAGAGGTGAATGAGCCGAGTTATATAGTTAAAAAGAAGACACCTTCTTCCTCCAACTTAACAACGGCCTCAATCTCTTTCCAGTCTTAATTCTAATCAAACTTTAACTTATTTTCTTTCATTCAATTCAAATACAATTAAGGAATATTCATCCTACAAAAATGAAGATACATATAACTGTAAACTGGGACACTTTTTGTCTGTACAGAGACCACAAACAATACAAAACTAACAAGACACCACAGCGAACCAGGCATCATTTCCCTCGGATATCTTGTTCTTGGCACATTTCAAATCTATGGAGAGTCTAGAGATGGCACCTTCTTCCTTAGTATTCAGGACTGTACAGGCTTATCAGATGTTCTTCATTCATGCTCTTTCTTGACTCGTACCATCTTACTGATTCTGAAGACCCAAAGATCAAAGCTGCATTGCGTTTAATGCCAGCAGAAGAAACAGATATGATGGGCGTATTGATTGGTTAATTGGAAAAGGCAAAGTTTTCTTTTTAATTACCTGAAGAAGCTTGTTGTTCCTCTTCTTTCGTGCCATGGAGTATCATTGTGCCTGTGAGCACAGTGATGAATCCACATATCTCAGAGGCTACGCTGGCTGCGTCTTGCCCAGACCAGTCCTGTCATAAGCATTGGATATGATGTTAAGTGTGTTTCCTATAAACCAATTTTTGAAACAGAATTGCTGATCTGGACTCTATGTAGTTAAAGCTACCTTGAACATTATTGCACTAGCAACAATTGTGAGGGTTGTGAACATTACGTAGTACACTGGAGAAACAATTGCTGCGTTGAATGTGTCCAACGCCTGCCAAAGAATATATCTTAGTATCAATCATAGGCCAAAAGTTTCAACAAGTCGGTACCGTATAGTATGACTGTCTACAAGAGGATCTAGAAGAAAATTCGAAAAAATTATCAACAATGGCAAGTATAATTCTAGACTTTCTTGGTTTGCTGGATAAAGGAGAGCTTCAATGTTACAGATGCAGCAGAATCCAGGTAAACAATTAAGGCTCAGATCTTTCGACCAGAAAAACCTAGCAATGTAGTCCCTAGGTCAAGTTGATTGATGATCTACTGATGGATATTTGTTCACGGGCATTAACAATATGCCTGTTCTACTCTAACTCGCAAACTAACCTATTGGAGCCAGAATATAGGGATACCAAAAGAATTCTGAATTAGGGAGCTTACCTTGTTCAGATAAATCAATTGTGTAACAACACAAGTTGCTGCAACCATGACAAAAAGCCATGTCTGTGGATACCCGATCTGGCTTACTCCCTCCATTGTTAATTTTATCGCAATTCCAATAGCCTTTATGCTCATAACCTGATTAAAGACACCAACAACAAGAAATTACAAGAGCTATGAGTGCGCAAGAAAATAGAAACAGAGCTCAGAAGTAAATCCAAGATGCTCAGATGAAGCAGCTTACTGTGAGAGCACCCATTAGCGAACAAATTCCGATATAAACCAGAATGTTTGTTTGGCCGCACAGAGGTTCAAAGTGCAGAATTAAAGCAAGGACAATCGACATTGTTATGGCTACGTAAATCAGAAAAGCTGTTTCATGCCCAAGAAAGAAAAATTGTATTTCTCAGATAAACAACCACACAGAAGGCATAATGTGAGAGAGAGAGAGAGAGAGAAAGAGAGATACCTGGCTGAGTTGCCAGAATCCATATTTCTTCAACAGAACTTGGAGTCTGCTCCTTAGGTGCGTGTATAACAATAACAACCGACCCGACGATGCAAGACACACAACCCAGAACCCCCATTTTCTTAAGTTTTTCCTTTAATAGGAAATGTGCCAAAACAGCACTACGAATCAGTGAAAATGAGAGGTTAGTGCGAGAGAATATCACAAGCCACACTAGACAGAAGTGAGTAACTGAGCAATGTCTTCACATACACACCTTATGATTATACTTAATGCACCAAGAGGAGTGACGAGTACAGCCGGTGCATAAATGTAAGCCACAAAGTTGGCAGCTTCCCCAACAATCACTAAACATATTACAGAATCTGGATTAGAATTCGACTATACGATCTAACATGGAGAAAACTATAACATGATTTTACTCACTTGTCACCATGCCCGCCCACCAAAGAGGCTCTAATAAGTATGTATAACCTCCGTACCCTGCATAATCCAGTGAAAATCCCAATCTCATGTGAGAGTTGTTTCTAATCAAGTGACAGATAAACCTATAAAACTAGTTGTAAAAACTGTAATTGAACAAAGTGTCATCTATTGCTTAGAGGAGGAAGTAAGGAAAATTGAGGGAAGATGTTACATTTCTGGATTGAAAAAGTAGCAAAAAACTCAGAAGAGTAGTAATCCCTCAGTTTAGCAAAAGGGTACTCGAAAATCGAATCAAAATAAGCACTTACAAGAAGAGTAGAAGTCGAAATTGAGCAGAAAGCAAATTAAACAATTTATCAAGACATTGAGAATTTGGATAAGAAGCAGTAGCAGTATTAAGCAATTTTAAGATTGGGGGAAAAGGAGAGGACCTGCTCGGATTCCATTAGCACCAGCTCGCTTGAGACCTTTCTTCTTCAAGATGAAGCTGGAACCAATGAAAACACTAGACGCCACAGCTAGTATCAACCCTTTCCCATTGTCCGTCTCCATTCTATCGATCAATCCTTTACTTCCCCCACTCGCTTCTTTCAAGCGAACAAACGAAACAGGGATCCCCCAACCCAATCAAAAAAACCCTAAATTTGTCTATCGAATCGGAAGAAAGCTCTAGTCAATCCCGCTTACAAACAGCACACTCCTTTAATCCTAAGTCCTATCTCTCTCTCTCTCTCTCTCTTTCTTTCTCGGGGATCAGAATCAATCAATCGCGATTTTCCGGCGGTAATAGAAGGAAATGAGAAATTTTGAAGCTAATAAAGAGAGAGTTACGAGAGAATAGATGACGAAAGAGAATCGCACAAATCGTCCGATGCAACGCTGCCGTCTTACACGACTTCTGAGATTTGCTCAATTTCAAATGAAGGAGAGAGAGAGAGAGAGAGAGAGAGAGAGAGATGTGGTTTCGAACTCGTTGCCCTCTCGCCGAGATACGACAGCTCACGGGAAAATTCGACGTCGTGCCGAGGCTTAACCGGGTCCGGTACGCGTTCGGCAGATTCATTTGGTAATTTGTGTTTTTTTTTTTTTGGTCTCATTGTGTAACCATTTCTTACCTAATGATTACATTAATTTGTTTTTATATATAAAAGTAACACTTTAACAATTAAAAAAACAAAAAGATATTAAGGGAGCTGGGTCCGATCGACTTTTCATCAGAGGTTGGTCTTCGTTTGCCTGGGCTCTTCATTTTTTATTGTGAAAAAACAATAATAATTATATTTTTATTATCATACAATTTAAGCACATGCGTATCTCATGGCTGCAGCATTACCACGAGCTTTGTTATTTAGTTTATGGCTTTTTTTTGTTTTTCTTTAATCTAAATTTTTATTAAACTTTTAGTGAAACACAAAATCCAGGAATAGAAAGAACACCCCATAAACAAAATCAGCTGATAACACAATATTTTTCGAGACAAAACCCAAAAAAAAAAAACATTTAAAAATACAAAACAAAGCCAAACCTTAAAACGAGACAGAGCAACAACAGTTTTCGATTGAAACTAACTAATCCCTACTCTAACAATCTTTCTATCTTTTGAAGAGCTTAGAACCAGCTTACCGTTGAGGCCGAGAAAGGCCGATAACATAATAAACACATGATTTTTGAAATTATATATTTTAATAATAAATATAGAAATATGATCATGTATTTTTTGTAAATTTTTTTTAAAAATCAATACAATAAAAAAGTAGAATTATCTACACAAAAGATATTGAAATTATAATAACTTTTGGATTTGTAAGTATCATCAAAAATAAAATAAAAAATAATTTTTGTATGAGTACTATTTTTATGTTGTTTCTAAAGAAAACTCACTTTGTCATTGTATATACTAGGATTTGAACCCGCACGAAATCGCGCGAAAACTCATTTTGAATCACATATTTTATTTCTAAGATTTGTTCGATACATACCAAATTTTTTACAATAATGAAAACAATTATCAATATAAACAAAACCGTGAATGGTATTAAGTAATCATATGTCTGATAGTTCTTGAGAATTAACTAGATTTTTCATGTTTATTTTATTTCTTGGAGTCTATTACAAGTAATCATATATCTAAGTTTAAAGTCTATTAAAATATATGAAAAGACGCAACCCTATGATATATTAATAACCATAAAAAAGTTTTTTCCGAAAATACGCAACCATAAGATGTATTTTTGTGAAAAGACTCGACCATGAGATTCATTAATAACCATAAAACGGTTTTTTTCGGAAAGGCACAACTCTAGGATGTATTAATAACCGTAAAATGATTTTTCAAGAGTAGACGCAATTCTAGGATGCATTAATAACCATAAAATGAGTTTTCCCGAGAAGACGCAACCCTATTATGTATTAATAACCATAAAACAGATTTTTCAAAAAGACGCAACCCTAGGATGTATTAATAACCATAAAATAACTTTTTTGAAAAGACGCAAATCTAGGATGCATTAATAACCATAAAATGGTTTTTTCGAAAAGACGCAACCCTATGATCTATTTTTGTGAAAAGACGCAACCTTTGGATGCTTTAATAACCATAAAACTCTTTTTTCGAAAAGACGCAATCTTATGATGTATTTTTGTGAAAAGACGCGACCATATGATGCATTAATAACCATAAAACGATTTTTCGAAAAGATGCAACTCTAAGATGCATTAATAACCATAAAACGGTTTTTTACGAGAAGACGCAACTCTAGGATGCATTAATAACCATAAAATATTTTTTTCCAAAAGACGCAACCCTAGGATGCATTAATAACCATAAAACGGTTTTTCGAAAAGAGGCAATCCTAGGATGCATTAATAACCATAAAATGGTTTTTTTTTAAAAGACGCAACCCTAAGATGTACAAATAATAGAATAGACATTATTGTGAAAAGACGCAACCCTATGATGTATTAATAACCATAAAATAGTTTTTTTCGAAAAAATGCAACTCTATGATGCATTAATAACCATAAAACGGTTTTCCCGAGAAGAAACAACTCTAGGATGCATAATAACCATAAAACAGTTTTTTTCTTCGAAAAGACGCAACTCTAGGATGCATTAATAACCATAAAATAGTTTTTTCGAAAAGACGCAACCCTATGATCTATTTTTGTGAAAAGACGTAACCTTTGGATGTTTTAATAACCATAAAACTCTTTTTTCGAAAAGACGCAATCCTATGATGTATTTTTGTGAAAAGACGCGACCCTATGATGCATTAATAACCATAAAACGATTTTTCGAAAAGATGCAACTCTAAGATGCATTAATAATCATAAAACAGTTTTTTACGAGAAGACGCAACTCTAGGATGCATTAATAACCATAAAATATTTTTTTCCAAAAGACGCAACCCTAGGATGCATTAATAGCCATAAAATGGTTTTTCAAAAAGAGGCAATCCTAGGATGCATTAATAACCATAAAATGGGTTTTTTCGAAAAGACGCAACCCTAAGATGTACAAATAATAGAATAGACATTATTGTGAAAAGATGCAATCCTATGATATATTAATAACCATAAAATAGTTTTTTCGAAAAAATGCAACTCTAGGATGCATTAATAACCATAAAACGGTTTTCCCAAGAAGAAACAACTCTAGGATGCATAATAACCATAAAATATTTTTTTTCTTCGAAAAGACGCAACCCTTGGATGCATTAATAACCATAAAATGATTTTTTCGAAAAGACACAACCCTATGATGTATTTTTGTGAAAAGACGCGACCCTAGAATGTATTAATAACCATAAAATATTTTTTTTTAAAGATGCAACTTTATGAAGCATTAATAACCATAAAACAATTTTTTCCAAGACGACGCAACCCTTAGATGCATTAATAACCATAAAACGTTTTTTCGAAGAGACGCAACCCTTAGATGCATTAATAACCATAAAATGGTTTTTTCGAAAAATGCAACCCTAGGATGTATTTTCAAAATTCCAAAATTATTTTTTGCATTGTCATTAGAATTCCAAAATTCTTTACACAAATCAAGAATTTTAGGAATTTTTACAATAGTTTAAAGATCAATGCTAATTTTAGGAATTTTTACAATAGTTTAAAGATCAATGCTTTTGAATAATAATTTTAAAATAATAGAATGACATTTTTATCATCATCTTGCTTTGAGTGAATTTTAAAATTAGTAGTCCTAGATAAATAAAATGGTCAACGAAAGATATATGTAGACTTAAAAACAAAAATGCTAGAAAGTGCAACATTAAATAAATAAGCGCGATTTTTTCTAAGAAGACGCAACCCAATGATTTCTTTCGATAAGACGCAACCATTGAAAATACCCATAAAGTGGTTATATCGAAAAGACGCGACCATAGAATATATTGTTAACTATAAAACGGCTATTTACAAAAGGACACAACCCTATGATTCATTTTATAGGATTCTTATTATTAATAGACGCAACCATTGGAAATAACCATAAAGCGGTTATATAGAAAAGATGTGACCCTAGATTAAGAAATGACACAACCTTAAGCGAAAAACACGACCATTGAAAATAACCATAAAAAGGTTTTGTCGAAAAGACGAACCCCTAGAATATACTGTTAACTATAAAACGGTTATTTACGAAAGGACACAACCCTATAATTTATTTTCTAGGATTGTTATTATTAATAGACGCAACCATTGAAAATAATCATAAAGCGGTTATATCGAAAAAACGCGACCCTAGAATACGAAAGGACACAACCCTAAGCGAAAAACACAACCCTTGGAAATAACCATAAAAGATTTTATCGAAAAGACGCAGCCCTAGAATATACTATTAACTATAAAACAGTTATTTACGAAAGAATACAATCATTTATATCGAAAAGACGGGACCCTAGAATACGAAAGGACACAATCCTAAGCAAAAAACACGACCCTTGGAAATAACCATGAAAATATTTTATAGAGAAGACGCAACCCTAGAATATACTGTTAACTATAAAACGATTATTTACGAAAGGACACAACCCTATGATTCATTTTCTAGGATTGTTATTATTAATAGACGCAACCATTGGAAATAACCATAACTATAAAACGGTTATTTACGGAAGAACACAATCCTTTATATCAAAAAAACGCGACCCTAGAATACGAAAGGACACAACCCTAAGCGAAAAAAATACGACCCTTGGAAATAACCATAAAAAGGTTTTATCGAAAAGACGCAACCCTAGAATATATTGTTAACTATAAAATGGTTATTTACAAAATGACACAACCCTTTATATCGAAAAGACGGGATCCTAGAATACGAAAGGACACAACCCTAAACGGAAAAAAACACGACCCTTGAAAATAAACATAAAAATGTTTTATCGAAAAGACGCAACCCTAGAATATACTGTTAACTATAAAATGGTTATTTACGAAAGGAGACAACCCTATGATTCATTTTCTAGGATTCCTATTATTAATAGACGCAACAATTGTAAATAACTATAAAGCGGTTATATCGAAAAGACGCGACACAAAAATACGAAAGGACACAACCCTAAGCGAAAAACACGATCCTTGGAAATAACCATAAAAAAGTTTTATCGAAAAAATGCAACCCTAGAATATACTGTAAACTATAAAACGATTATTTACGAAATGACATAACCCTTTATATCGAAAAGACGCGACCCTGGAATACGAAAGGACACAACTCTAAGCGGAAAAAACGACCCTTGAAAATAACCATAAAAATACTTTATCGAAAAGACGCAACCCTAGAATATACTGTTAACTATAAAACGATTATTTATGAAAGGTCATAACCCTATAATTTATTTTTTAAGATTATTATTATTAATAGATATAAGATTTTAGTAATCTTCTAAAATTAGTGTTTGAGTATTTCTAAAGATTTTTGTTTTGAATGTTATATAGTTTAAGAAAGTAGTTTAAAAAGAGTTGAATAAACTACTACTTTAGCTACAATGTAAAGAAAACAATATGGCTAAAGAGAGATGGTAGAAGAGGTTAATAAGTAATTCACGAGAGTTCACTTATGTGGTGTTACTACGACCGCCACGGTCTTTCGACCTCGATTTCCACAACCATTTTGTTTTGAATGTTTCATAGCTTAACCCGTTCAGTTTAGAATTAATATGATACAAATAAAATTCCACTGTCTCCTCCACTCTCTCTCTCTTCTTTGTTGTATTGGATTTGACCAATCGAATCAATGATATTACTAGATATGGGTATTCAGGTATTTGATTGGGTGCCGAGTCTTTTGGATGGAGAGGTTTAGGATCCATATAGATACCGAAACAGTTTTGGTTCGGTTCCAATCGGCCATGTCTGGCAAGACAGGTTTGGGCCATGTCTAGTTTTCCTTGCCATGATGGAAGTTTTGATGAAGTTTCTCTTTTTTCAAACATCCATTATTTATTGAACACTGCCAAAAGGAGTTCATCCCTCCGGAAATGAGGAGGATGTACCCTTGGTTGCTCTGGTTCATGTGGAAAAACAGAAATGGTTTATTCTTTGAAGGGAAGATTAGCTCCTGAGGTGGTGAGTAAAGCATATGAGGAATCTGACTTGTGGTTTTATGCTTAGTCAAATCAGAAGAATGGAGAGCTCAAAGAGAACCCGGAAAAAGTTAGTGTAAAGAAAAAATGGAAGTTGGCTCCTTATCATTGGTTAAAATGCAATATAGGAGCTTCTTGGTAAAAAAACATCAAATAGGTGGAGCAGCTTGGGTGTTGAGAAACCATAGAGGTTTGGTGCTTTTGTATAGTAAGAAGAGTTTCTCCAATTGTGAGTCTTTGGATGATGCTAAGAGACCGGCTTTTGTTTGAGCTATTGAAAGTATGGTGTCTCATAAGGCGTATAAGGTGATTTTTGCGTCGGATGCAGTGGAGTTGATCAAAGCTTTAGATAGGTCTTCGACGTGGCTTTCTTTCTCATTTCAAGTGTCTGGAATTATGTATTGGCTAAATAGGATAAGTTTTTGGAAGTTGGAGCCGGAAGATGCTAGTACCAATGGAAGAGCTCTTTGTATTGTTTTTAGTGTGACAAGAGAATTGCAAATTCAATTCTATGTGGCTAGAGGTCCACCCTCTTGGTTAGAGAAATATATTTCAGATGATAAAAAAAAAAAATATGGTCTATTGGACAAAACGCCAAAAGTCTTTTTTAAGATCAGAAAAAGCGACAGAAAAAGCTTGTTTATTATTAATGGTGATTAATTAGGATAATAAGAAGCCAGTAAACAGAGGACACTCCATAGCTAAAAAGAAACAGAGATTTGAAAGACACAAAAGACAACAACGAAAGCAAACCACCGCAACTAAACCCTAGATCCATCACCGGCCGATTCATCTAAGAGATCTGACCACAATCGGCGATGAAGACTGGCTTCGCCGGCTTTCCAGATGAAGATCCGATCTTCTCGATCGCCTTCACAACGTCCAAGCCTTCGATCACCTGACCAAACACCACGTGTTTACCGTCAAGCCAGTCGGTCTTCACGGTGCAGATGAAAAACTGAGATCCGTTCGTGTTGGCACCTGCGTTCGCCATCGACAGAATACCAGCTCCTGTGTGCTTCCTCTCGAAATTCTCGTCCTCGAACTTCGCTCCGTAGATCGATTCGCCGCCTGTCCCGTTCCCGGCGGTGAAATCTCCGCCTTGGCACATGAAATTAGGGATCACACGGTGAAACGAAGATCCCTTGAAGTGAAGTGGCTTGCCGCTTCGTCCAACGCCTTTCTCGCCGGTGCACAGAGCTCGGAAATTCTCTGCCGTCTTCGGAGTCTTGTCGGTGTACAGCTCCATCACGATCTTTCCCGCCGGTTGCCCACCGATAGTCATGTCGAAGAAAACCTTAGGATGCGCCATTGTCGTCGATCTGGAGAAATCAAAAGTGTGTGTGTGACCTAAATTTTCTGTAAAACTGTTGAGGAGAGAGGACGAAGAGGCTGCTTTTATAGCGAGATCCGAGCAAGCGAATATCACGTTAGAAAATAATATCATGAAACGTCGGATTCAGAAACGTGTCAAGATCTCCACGGTTTTGATAATGATTTAACCGTGGTTAAGTTGAGTTTGACCACGGTAAATGCTCTTGAATTGCCCATCCCAAACACGACACGTGTCTTTTCTCATAAATGTTGCAACCCCTATTTACTGTTTCATATATTTTTTTTGTCGCCTACTGTTTTATTTTTTTCCATTTCCACTGACAATTGAAAAAATAGAAATATTTTTGATGAAGGTGAGAAAGTTTTTTCTGGTTTTGGGTTAAGTTCGGATTTTGAGCGAAGGAGGTCTAGATCAAGTGGCTATCGGAGATGGAAGGTGGATTTTGATGAATCGTGGTGGAATCAGCATTAAGTTCGATCATTTTATCGGAATTCAATTTCCGGGAGTCTTACGGCGAAGAACGGTCGCACACTAGTATAAATTGACTAAATTACTTTTATTTATTGAAATTACGATTTTTTAGGGATTATGTTTATGGTCTAGGATTTAGGGTTTTAAAGTACTAAATTATGTGGTATATTTGGAAGGTGAGGAACGATAAAATGTGTTAATAGGCTTGATTGCTCACCTACAGTACACATACCCTTTAATAGGCTTGATTTCCATAGTTTATGATTTTACACAGGTATTATGCAATATGCACTATTACCGATTCTCACCAGTGCAATGAAGACTGTTTTCAAATATTGGGCCTTATTAAAGCCCATTAAATCACATTTAATAAACCCATTAGATCACGTTTATATAAAGCCTGGCTTTATATATTCAATAGGCTTTTCTTAATCCGTATACATAGGATTTTATGAAAACGGCCATTTTTTTTGTCATCTGATTTTTTTTTCATTATAATACAAAGGTGGAATACATGGGTGGAATACATTTTTGGAATACGATTTTGAAATACTTTGCCGGCAGATCTCAACCTCCAGAAGCTAAGCCTTAAGAAAAAGGAGTCCAAAATATGATAGTCAAATCCCAACAGAGGAAAGACCTATCCTAAACAAAGGAACAAAGCCAAAAGAAAATAAAGCATTGATACACCATCTAAAGCCGATATCGCCAAGCAGAACGAGAGGGACTGATGTCGGAAAAAATTGAATTGGGAGCCGGAAGAATAAAGACACAACCTTTGCCAAATTATTACAGAGGATTGGAGGTCAACATTGGCTCACGCGATTGCATCCACCGCACACTAGGATACGAAAGGAGCCATGAGCAGACAAAGCCAATCCAAACGAATCCCGGAAACTCGGTTGAAGAACTGTTTTGAACACGACTTTCCATGGCAAATCTTAACACCGCCAACTCCACGGAAACATGCCACATTCCGATCAAAAGAACCGGACAAGTAAGTCTAGAGAAACAAAGCCGACAGCGAGAGCAGCTATGCCGCACCGTCAAACAAGACCGAACCTGTACATCTGGCGCTACACGCTTCATCCAAACTAGAGCAACTGACCAGAACCGTAACTTTAACCGAAACAAAACCAGCAACAAGACAACCTAGACACACATCAGCCAAAACGAAAGCGAGAACTGAACGGACAGATGGAAGAGGATCAAAATCAAAATTAGATCTATAAATAGATCTAGATCTGAAATCGAAAACTCCCTTTTAGATCACCGAAAACAAGCGACAAACAGTAATAAGAGAAGACTAAAGAGGATAAAGCAAATAAACGAACCAAAAACCCGACTCCGGCACTGAAAGAGCCACCGGAGCCGGTAACCGGAAAGGACGACGAGCTTGTCTAGCTTTAGAAGAGAAGACTAAAGGACATGAGAGAGAGAGAGATCGATGAGAAAATGGCCATTTTTAATCTGTAATATTTGGAACGAGTGTTTTTACTCCACTTTTTATATCTAGCTAAATTTAACATATGATTAATGTATTTACTCAAATTTTCTACATAAATTTATATTTGTTTAGTCAAAATCAACATTGACCAAAACGGTATTACTCAACCGTTACTTTTTATTGAGTCATATACCATGCTGACAAGAACACTTGATTTTGTGTATTTTTTTTTCTTTTTTTTTATCGAAAAAACTCATTACTTCCGATTTCGTGTACTCAAAACGATAAAAATTGTAATTTTCAACATGTACTAATTCAAACATATATTTTATACCTCAATTTAGATATTTTAATTTATAGCTAAGAAAAATGGTAACGGTTACCATTTGGACTCATTGTCTATGTGTTGCAGTTTGATTAACAGCTAAAAAATTATCTTCACAAACGATTATTTTACCATACATCAAACTTAACAGCATAGTTTTTTTTTCAAACCGTGATTGATTCTAACTAGATTTATATCCACGAATTGCCGGGATGTCAATATTAAAACACTAACAAAAATTGTTAAGTTATTTTTAAAATAATAATACAAATCGTTAAATGTAATTATTTAAATTTAAAGTGAAAACATTTTATTTAAAACTTTAACATATATAAAAGTTTATTTTAGCATGGGATAAAAAAATTCGATCATATATGTTTTGGGTTATTAGTGGAAAGTATTTTTTCACCAGATCCTTACGTTTTTTCTTCTGTCAATAGTTTGTTAACTAATGTCTAATGGTCTAAAATAAAGTCATTAGAAGTTTAGAACACATGTAGATCCTTGGATGAAACACCTAGTTCGTTTTATGGTCTCAACATTTTCCATTAATACTACTCAGTTACAATCCCAGTTTATTGAAATTCACAAGATCCCTCAACCAATTTGGTACACTTCTATTTATCCAAAGAACATAAAAACCAAATTCATAGGCTTTGTGAACTAATCTATCTTCTATTCAATTACAATCTCGTGGACTGAATTGGAGGGAGAAAGAGTCGAAAACAGTAATCAAACGTTGCATGTCTTGCCGATAAAGTTGGAAGGCAGACCAAGTCTCTGAATTAAGAAATCTTTTAACTGTTTTTGATGAGTCCGATTTGAATGAGATCTTCTCATAAACATGCTTACGAATGCACATGAATGTCAATCGAATAATTTCTATTTCCAAATCGAGAATAGAGCAGACTCTCGGTATTGTCGTACTCCAACCCAACGAATAACCACTTCTTTCGAGTTTCTGATGCAACACATAATTTCTTTGTATAACAAAATGCAATTCTAAATATTTTTACCATAAGACTCTGGAGATTATTTTTCCAAACATATATCGAGGCAGTGTTTTTATACGGCTTATCTCAATTTTGAAAAAGTTTATTACTTTTTTGGATTTTTTTTGTTGGGTAAGATGTGTTAAGATTTTTTATTTGGCAATGATTTAAATAGATAAATTACGGGTTTGGTTGGACTCTTACACTTCTATAACAACCAAATTAATTTTCATTAATATACATTTATTATTTGGAGGATTTAATTATATCATGATGTGTTCATCTCCTTATTTTGTAGCTCTTTATTTTATATGTTTTTCTAAGAGCCTCAATCACTACTGCCTTATTCAAATGTGGTGTGCATGGAATAATTCTCATCTGAGATACCAGTACAATATTTTTGTTTGGATCAATCGTCAATCACAATGGAAAATATTTTGTGTATATGTGATTTTTAATTTGTTAGAGAAAGATGTTTCAGTTGTAAAACATTTGTAGTTTAAAGAACAATGTTATAAATTCATATGATATATGATTCTTATCTAAAAATGCATTTTCTTAATTATTTTTAATCACAAATAATTCAAGAACTTTGCATTTGTTATTACAAATAAACCATTTCTATTGTTTTTTCTCTATCTTGGATATGACATTGTAACTTTATTATAATTCCTATAAAATTATCTTTGTTCTATTTTAATATTTTTTTTTATATTTTCATGATCAATACTTTCCTATACCTTCCTAGTCATTTAAACTTTGTTTCCTAACACTTATTAAGATTTTTTAGTTATAAATTTTGCTTTTTTCTTCATTTTTAATAACTTGTTTATTTTATAATCTTCTGAAATTTAAATTTCATATTTATTGAAGTATAAATATAAATTTTATTAAACAATTGAAGTTAAATTTATTTTTATTATGGGTTATGTATATATTGGAAAGATAATACAAACAATACTAAAATAAACATTAATTATTTTAAAATTATTAATTATAAAACTTAAATTTTAGTGATGATGTGGAGACCTAATCGAAGAGAAAACTCTGATATTATATATAATCTTTTAGTGTAATTTTCTTATGAAAATATGTTACATAGAATCAATATTGACCGAGACGGTGTACCTGCAGGTACACATATCTCACATTAAACAATACTCACTTTATAATAAGTAGGCTTTAATCAAATGACGAAAGACGTCGAGAAGTGTATCTTTCTCACGGATGAGAAGGGAAAGGAGGCCATTTCCCTAACTTAGGGTGTGGAATGTATTTTGGAGGGAACGGCGGAAACATGGGAAATGGCGGAAGCTTGGGAAGTGGTGGACATGGCTTCTTTGGAATTATCACCACCGGCGGCTTGTAGATCGGCGGACACGGTTTCTTTGGGATCACCACCACCGGGGGCTTGTAGATCGGTGGAACCACTTTCTTTGGGGGCTTAGGCGGGCAAGGCTTCTTTGGGATCAATGGCGGCTTGTAGATGGGCACCGGCGGTTTATGTACGATTTTTGGTGGACACGGCTTCTTTGGGATCACCACCGGTGGCTTGTAAATTGGCACCGGCGGCTTGTAGATAGGCACCGACGGTTTATGTACGATTTTTGGTGGACACGGCTTCTTTGGGATCACCACCGGTGGCTTGTAAATTGGCACCGGCGGCTTGTAGATAGGCACCGACGGTTTATGAACGATCTTTGGTGGGCACGGCTTCTTCGGAATCACCACCGGTGGCTTGTGGATTGGCACCGGTGGTGGAATCTTTATCTTTGGGGGGCAAGGCTTTTTGGTCGGCGGAGGCAATGGGAACTTAGGCATATGCCAAAAGAACTTCGAGATGCATACTTCCGGTGAAAATTTAAGATTTTGTTTGAGACCCAAAACGTGTTTTTCACCGGATTTGGATAAGAACATGATCTTGGAGGCCTCGAGACCGTCGTGGGCCGGACAAGGGTTACCAGAGGCGCTGTGAAGCTGCGCATAGCAAACTTCTTTGAGGGTTCCATCGTCTCCGACAATGTCATGAGGAATATTGAGACTAAATTTTCCTGTTTCGTCAACTTCTCCGCTTCCTCTTGTAACAAAATGGCCTTTTGTCTCGGCCGTTTTGCATTCTATCGTTACTCGGAGTCCTAATTACCATTTCAGTCGAACAAAAGCTTTAGATGGAAAATAAAAGATTCGAAGTGAAACGAAAAATTAGATATATTAAGTTATAAGAAAAGTGTTATAATACTTGTATTCATTATAAAAACAAGACTTATATTGACTGTTTCCATTTCCATATGCATAATCAATCAATTAATATGGACCGAGAAGGAACATTTATCGACCGGAACATTAGTAGCATGCACTATGTACAAAGCATATATATTCCATTACGTATAAACATAGGTAGCAATCACGTTTTATAGAAGTATAGATCGAGATATAATAATATAGACCTGAGTATGCATGGGGGCTCTTGATTTTGTTGCTTTCGGCATAGCCAACGACCTCGATGTCACGGCCGAGAGAATGAGCCGCAGAACAGAGACCAAACACAAGGAGGAGGCAGAAAGCACCTCCTCCGCTTTCCGGTAATATCCTCATCGGATTCTTATTGAAGAGATATGTTATTATTAGAGGAGAAAAGATGAGTTGATGATTCTACTGAGATCGCCTCTCGTCTATATTTATAGGTCTCTTAGGGATATTATTATTTTCTAAACATATATAACACTCAATTCATGAATTATTAATTTAATTTGTATATATTCTTTTTTTTTTTTTGATAACCAGAGGTAATCCGGGTTTTTACCACCCGACTAATCTCCATGATAAGTGTAGCCGTCGAATAGCCCACTCACCGGGTTTTCTAATGGGTCTAAAGCGTGGCCAGAGCCGTGCCATAGGAAGAAAAAAAGAAACCTTGGCCTAGGGCATTTTTTGAAAGATTTTTTTTTTTTTAAAAAACAACATCATCATATAATTTTTTGTAGTAAAGTTTATGAGATTTTCTAAAATTATAAAATAAAATAAAAAAACTAGAATTATACATTGAAATAAAATATAAAGTAACTTATAACACTAACATATTTACTTTCGATTAAATTATTTACTGCCACGTTTTCTTTTATTTGTCATCAACATTAATTCCATTTTAAGAAATTCTTTAAAATACTACTAATATATGTTTTTGTTCCAAACATACCATCATTTATTTTATTTTTTTTTCCAAAAGTACCATTAAAAGTTTTGTTTTTCCAAAATACCACAAACACGAAAAATAAGTTTTAAGGATTTATAATTTAAATTTTTTGGTTTGGATTTAGTATTTTGGATTTAGGATTTAGTTTTTAGGGTTATGGTTTAAGGTTTAATTTTGAGGGTTTAAAGTTTAGTTTTAATTTTGTGGTATTTTTGGAAAAATAAAACTTTTAGTGGTATTTTTGGAAAAAAAAACTAAGTGATGGTATATTTGGAACAAAAACTTATTTTTGTGGTATTTTTGTGCACTTAATATTTTCATGCAAGCTTACATTTTTTTGAATCTTTTCTTCTCTATTATTTATTAATCATTCACATAATCAAAAGTTTTAAGAAAAGTTTTACCAAGGAAAACTAATAGGGTAAAAGTATTATATTTAAAAATGGTAAAAAAAAAATTAATCTTAACTAATGAATCACTTATCAAAACAACTTTAGTTTTAGTTTCATCTCCTGGAAATTTTTTCAAATTTAAAATTGATCAAACTTTATCTTTATTCAAGTATGTTGCAAGAGGGATTGAATGTATAATATTAGTTTGTCTTTCGAAAAAAACATAGTTAAAATGTTGATTTTGAAAATTTGGTTACTGATAAAAGCTTATTAATTTTTAATTTAATTATTTATGGGGATGACGTTTATTATTTAAATTTTTTTTGTTCATATGAATTGAGGCATTTTTTTTTAAATACAACTTCTGTTCTTTATATTCCTAAGCACGGCTCTGAGCGTGACACCATTTCAGGAGGAATCTAACTCAGGTTAGAAGAGTTTATTTCTTCCATGAACTTTTTTATCACTAGACCACCACTGATTAATTTGTTTTTTTTTTTGCTAAATTGCGATTCAAATACTTGGTCGTATACCGTAGCCACGTGAATGTACGCGTTTTTTTTTTCTTTCTATAACCTTTAGCGTTTTGTTGGTCTTTCAACACACACGTGCTTAATTAAATTTTTGGTTCAATTATTTCATTTTCGAAGATTATAACCAAAATAAATTGTTTTGGTGCGATTTTAATATCAATTTGGTTAAATTTTAGTTAAAGAATTTATTTTTCTAATTCGTGTCGGATCGATTCAATTTCAGAAATTTTTTTTGTTCCGAATATAAACCTCAATACCAAAAGTCACATATTTAGCACGTAGATGAATAATTACGAGTATATATAATTGTATGTCTACGTACCACCGACCCCAAATTAAAGCGTCTCACATGAGAGCGTCAGAGGATAAACTTTAGTATATTTGCCAATGAAAACAGATAGGGAGAGGTCGTCACGCATGTCTCCACTTTATCCTCATCACCAAAATATGTGGAGAAATTAAAGAAGACAATTTTATACTGTTCATAGTAATTAAGATAAACCAAGTCTTAACTTTGAGCATCAGATGTCAGAAAGGACAATAATCTAACCAATTATGATTCCTAACCCGAGGATACTATGAACAACTTGCTAGCCGGTCCACAACTTTGTTATTTATCAACAAAAGAAAAAAGTGAATTTCTGATTAGCAAAAAAAAAAAAAAAAAGTGGATTCAACATCTATATTAATTTTGTATGTTTGTAGTAGTCACGTAAATTCTGTATAGTGATTAAATCTGAAATGTGTGTATTTTGTAAAAACCCCATCACAAGATTCCACCACATGTGAAACAAATTTATAAAATTAATTTAATTATAACAAACTATAGATAGTATAATAGGATTTGAGATGTAAAATGCGAATAATGTAGTAGTAGTTGAACTAAATAGTCATGTTTTTACCACTATGGCTAAAAGTGCGGCATGCATGCAGAGCGCATGATCTAAGTAACAAAGGTATTATGCAAAAAAAAATACATATATAGTTTTAAATGTATATTTTTGGATTGGTTAGAGATGAAATTTGTAATAAATTAATAATATATGGTTATTGGTTAGAAGGTAGAAGTGAACCACTAATTAATTACATTACTTCTTATTGTCTTTTGGAGCTGGCAAGGCCCCCTCAGCCACAATTCCTGTCAACAGAAAAAGCCAGCTCAAATCCATCGCCTATTTTTCTTCTTCCACCTATATGTGTATTCTCTCAACTACTTTATACATCCATATATATATATATATATAAACGAATATAGTTTGTATACACCACATTTCTACACTATATATTTGTTATGTTGTAACCATTCCAAATCTAAATGATCATCGGTTTTTTTTTTTTTTTTTAAATTTTTGGTAAGCTCATCGGTTTCTAATCAAATTCGGGAAGCGTATATATAATACTATTTCATATCAATCTGATTTGAATCTTACTCGTAAATGTTTCCCGAAGATCCTTAGCTTCAACATAACGAGCGATAATAGTTTAGGGTGAATTAGAGAGTTAGACTTAAGAGCTAGAGTCTTTCGACATTAATTGATCGGACTTATAAAACTACGTAATACTTGATTTAAATGAATAAATAGCATTATTTTGTGGATGGTGTGTCTAATCACCCGTCTCCTATAGGCTATAACGACCATGGCCTCCATATATTGTTCAAAACTTTTTAGGGGGGCAATCCATAGATCATTCATTAAATCTCTAATAACTAGCTTATTTTTAAAGTTTGCATTTATAATGTTTAGTAATGACATAAAAAAAGAGATCATGACATCATCATTAGTCTCTCAACTCAACTAGTAAAAAATGAGGGCTTCAACTTTTATACAATCAATTATTCCAACAGAAACAATAAATAGATTTAGTAAAATCAACCTAAAAGTGGGTTGAGGTAAAACAATAAAACCAAAGTTAGAGGCTAGGCGTCAAAACATGATAAAACCAAACCAATTCTAAACGTTGCTTTCAAAGATGGATCTGCATCAAAGAAGAAGGGATAATGTCTTTCATGAGAGCTAGAAGTCACCTAAAAAATCACTTGAAACTGAAAGTTTTAGCGTGACCATGTCTAGTGTTCTAAATTTGATAGATTGTTCGGAATTGACCGGAATATGTAATATAATGGTTTGCGCTATTGTTAATGTCACCACCAAAATAAATTCAAGTACACACATTAAGCATATTTTTGAAGAACAAAAATGTGTACGGAATTGAAGACGATGACTGAGAAAAGCCCAATATTCGGCCTGATAATATTATTTTAAGGCCCATAAAAAAATATTGAAAGCCCACAACGAATACAAACTTTTTGCATAAAGTAGTTTAGCTCTCAACAATGGCGGTCGGGCGGAAGTATCGAGAGAGAGAGAGAGATGTCGGGTATGGGGGACGGGTACGTAGGTACGGCTCAAGATGCGGTGAGGATACGGCGGCTGCAGAAGCAAAGAGAGGCTGAACGCCGTAAAATCCAGGAGCTGAAGAACAAGACTGCCTCCGGCCAAGAGCAATCAGGTCTTCTCCAATTCGGCACCAGCTCTTGTGAGGTTCGACCCTTGTCTCGTTTTTTCACCTTATCCCCTGTCATCACCAACTATATACTTCTCTCTCGCCGATTTCTAGGTTTCTTTGATTCGTTTTTTCTCGAGAAAATTAAAATGGTGGGAAGATGTATGGAGTAACTAAATTAACAACTTATTCTGAGTCTGATTTCTTAAGATGTATGAAGATGAGGTTCGACCCTTCTCTCTTTGATTTTATCGTAAGGTTTAGCATACGGTTGATGATTCCGAACATCTTTAAAAGTATCACGACGATTCACAGAACAAGATTAGAAAATCATTACTTGAGAAATTGCAGCTTAGGTGTGTATTCATCACTTAACAAATTATAGACCAAATTAGGCTAAAATAATCTTCACTGGTTGGCATTGTAGGAAAGAAATGTTACGAATCCCAAATGTTTTCTTTATGTGAACTTTGGGTTGTTTTAACGTATTTGTTTTTTCTTTAGATTCTTGACACTGCTTTCAAGAAGGAAACAGTCGGTTTAGTTACAAGAGAGGAATATGTGGAGAAGGTAATGGCTTCTATGACTCCCCACTTATCGTTCGATATTAACAGTCACCTACATTGTGGTGTTAAATGTGTCTGTCATATCTGTAGAGGGTTAATATTCGTAATAAGTTCGAGGAAGAAGAGAAGGAGAAACTGCAGAAGCTACAGCAAGAGTGAGTTTGGTTTCTAGTGTCATTCTTCATTGTTATTTTGGACTAAGCTTCATCGACTTTGTTTCTAAACTACAGGGAAGAGGAGCTTCAACAACAGAAGCGTAGCAAGAAGAGAAAGATTAAGGGAACCTCCCGCTTATCTTTTGCTGAAGATCTCGAGAATGGCAGTGATGAAGAAGATGGAGAAAACAGTAAGTGGGTTGATTCATCAATCTCGTAGATCGGACTTAGTTTACGTGGACCATACTTTTAGTTTTTTTCTTAAGGTTTACCTTTCTGAATATGCTATTGTTGTTATATCAGTGGTGAGTTGTGGTAGTGGTAGGATTAGGTGTGATACTTGCTGTCCTTAAGACCACTGCAACTTTTTTTCTTTTTTTGTTTGAAAATTGAAAAGTATAAAGCTCTTATCTTTTCCAGATAGAATGAATCTCATCATGTATTAGAGACATTAATTGTGGAGCTGTTGATCGGAGTCTTGCTTGGTTGTTGGAACTTTTGAGATGCAAATAGCTTGCTGGCATAGGAATTTCAATTCTCATCTTATATTGTCCTCATGAGTTTACATATTTGGTAACTTCTATCATGTACCCAATTTATGCAGAGAGTTCTGGGCCAATGAACTTGCGATGCGGAAAACTTGGCAAGGACCCTTCAGTGGAAACTAATTTCTTGCCTGACAGGTGATCTCTTACTCTCTTGTTTACCTTTATCTTCACTGTCTGCTTTTGCAGCAAGACTTAACTTTAGCTGTGGTGTTTTGAGGTTGCTGTTTCAGTGAGCGGGAGGCGGAGGAACAAGCTGAACGTGAAAGGCTGAAGAAACAGTGGCTTCGTGAACAAGAGCAGATTAAAAGTTGTCCAGTTTTCAGTTGCTTCTAATTTCAGTAGTAATACTTGATTCAAGGAAGATTGTCTAACAAGTTTTTTTGTGTGTTTTCAGATGAGCCTCTTGAGATTACTTACAGTTACTGGGATGGGACGGGCCATAGACGAGTTATCCAGGCAAGCACAAGCTACATCTTTGTCTTGCTGTCTGAGCTCAAGTGCCTCTTATGATATAATACCCTTTTACAGGTGCGCAAGGGTGACGCAATTGGGAATTTTCTACGGGCTGTTCAGCAGCAGCTTGCCCCTGACTTCCGGGAGATTCGGACGGCATCAGTTGAGAATTTGCTATATGTAAAGGAAGATCTTATAATCCCACATGTGAGAACCCTTTTACAATAATGAACACTAATCAACTTGACTATCTAGAACTTAACGATAACATGGGGATGGTGTTCTTTGCAAATGCAGCAACACAGTTTCTACGAGCTGATCATTAACAAAGCTAGGGGGAAGAGTGGCCCGGTATGCCTTGTCGACATTTTTTGGAATTCATGTATAGAGTGAATTTTTTTTTTAAGAAATCCTTGCTGAGACTCCTCCTGCACTGTTCTTTCTTAACAGCTGTTTCACTTTGATGTGCATGAAGACGTGAGAACAATTGCAGATGCAACGATAGAGAAAGACGAGGTATGTTTCCCACTGATCTAGTTGCATCAGAAAACAGATTAGGTTTTGATGATGAGAAGTGCTGGTTTCTAAAGCTTTGTTAAAAATGTATTGTTGTTGAAGTCGCATGCGGGTAAAGTTGTGGAGAGGCATTGGTACGAGAAGAACAAGCATATATTCCCTGCTTCCAGATGGGAGGTAACACTCCCAAATCACCCTTTCTCTGCACATTTTAATTCTCAAAGCTAATGTAGACTTTGAATGTTAAGCCAACCTCTTTAAGCATCTAACATTTTTTGCATCATCTTTGGGCAGATTTACGACCCGACAAAGAAATGGGAACGGTACACAGTCCATGGGGATTGATTTTGGACAAGAACATGCTTTTGATGTTACATGGAATCTGGTTGACATGATTTATCAGATTTGGGTGTAATAGTAGTGGAATGTTCATGGCATTTTTAAATGCTTATTCTTCTTATTATCAATCCCTCTATCTACCATGACATGCTGTCTCTTATTAATCTCTTAAAATCATGGGAATAACTTTTTAAAAATTTCTCTAATTTGCTCCTGTTATTTTGTGATTTTATTAATCCGTACATATGAAAATTTTGTCTGATTATAATGAGAGCGCGCAAATTAAGAATGTTGAAGAAGCTAAATTGTGAATCCCGGATGTATATAAAAAAAGCTTAATAAGGTAACAAAATCAAATAAAAATCAAATGAGAGACCAGACAAAACGGTGTCGTTTTCGACTTTCTATGGTTGTGTTTGTGCTCTGTAACTTGTGTTGTTGTTTTTCTTTCAGAATTAATTTTCGTTGCATAAATACCATCGAGGGACACTGTTTCTCTCTTGTGCAAATTTCGTTGACCAGAAACCGAAGCGATGATGAATCTTAGGGTTTTGTTCCTCGCTCTCCTTCTCCTTGCATCTCCTCTGCTTCAAGGTCTCTCCTCGCCCAAATCCTCTCTCTTTTTTGTTTGTTTTCTCTGGATTTTGTAGATCTAGATCCGTTTGTTTTGTCGCGTTTTCCTAGTTTACAGATTCCGATCTGGTTTACGGAAGGATCTGCTCCTGTTTTCGGAGAATGTTACGCTCTTAGTTATCGATCCGAGTGAAATTGAGCTCGTTTCCTTTATCTCGCGGTTTTTATAATCTGTCGTTTTCTGTGTGTTTGGGTATTGCTGCCAATCGTAGAGCAATGTGGTTTAGAAATAGACAAATTTTGGATCCTTTTACTCTCCTCTTCATCAATTGTTTGCTTGTAGATCGAATGCCAAGTTATATAGTGTGTCTGCGTGCATGTTGTTTATTTTCTTACTTTCTGGAAGAATTTACACTGCGTTGGTCTTTGATTGAGCAAAATTTTCAAATTTTGTAACGTTTTCAAAGTATTCACAGCTCATTTGGGAAGGTTATGTTCTTCCATGTGTCAGGATTTGAAGATGTGTTATTCTTTAACAGAAACTTGATAGATCGATGGTTTCTCTTTTTTTTTTGAGGGGCTGATTGATAAAAACTTGTCGTGATAGTGACCTGATGGGTTTTTTTATCATCCCTTTTTATCAGTTGCTAGATGTCAGTCGGAAGCTGATGATCATTCCAGTCTTGTTGACGATGTTGTGGGAGAAAACAGTGATTCCGGGGTTGAGGAAGATGAACAGGATTTGGATGTGAACTTGACCTCAGCTCCTGGAGTTGAGACAGTTTGTGTTTTTCCCAAAAACAGTGCGAAATGTATGGGATTAACCCTTTTTAACGTGTTTATCTATCCATTTCATGATCATGGCATTTCTTAAAGAGTTTGTTTAAATGCCCATTGTTTCCTCTAGTGGTTCCAGCTGGAGAAGAGACTGAGCTCCTTGTTGGTCTGAAAAATGATGGTAGCTAAAATACCTCTTTTATCAATCTCTTTGGGTTTCTCTGTTGGTTGTAAATTCTAAATATCTCCAAATTGGCTGTCACATAACAGGGAAAACTAGCATAGGTGTGATGGGAATTAGGGCCAGCGTCCATCTTCCTTATGATCATAAGTTGTTGGTTCAGAATCTAACCATGCTGGTAAGTTGTTTCGCAATAAGACACTTTGTGCATATCCGAGGACTTCACGTTCTAATGTTGTTTCGCAAATTTGGGATCTGGGTTCTGTCTGTTGAGGTTGGATGCATTTTTTTCACTTTGTATTATTCCAAAGGGAGGGAATCAATAGAAGAAGGAATCGAAATTTTAAATTGTTCATTAAACGCATTTATATTGTTCTGGGTTTTTGGTCCTAGCCACTAGAAAGTTGGTAAATCAACTGCATATATTTTGCAAAGCATTAGACTAGAAAATCATTTGTCTAAATATTTGTTATGGGTGTTTTCTGATGTTCTCATGCTGCCTTACATTTGCAGAGATTCAACAATGCGTCCATCCCAACTTCTCTTCAAGCAACATTCCCGTACATCTTTGCAGTCAGCCAGTACCTGCAGGTACACGTATCTCACATTAAACAATACTTCTAAAAAGATTACTTTAGTCGATAAAAATCTAAAAACTCAAAAAGATCTGATCTTATTGCGTGTTGTTGTCTTGCACAGCCTGGAGCATTTGATCTGGTGGGTTATATCATCTATGACGTGGAAGGGAAACCATACCAGAGTGTCTTCTACAATGGAACCATAGAGGTAGTTGAATCAGGAGGTCTTCTCAGCGGCGAATCTGTCTTCCTTATCACACTCGGAATCGCTCTCCTCCTCCTCCTCGGTCTATGGGCGTACAGCCAAGTACAGCGTCTCACTAAGGTAAACCATTGGATTTTCTTTTCCGGTTAATCATTGTACGGGGTTAATATTCATTTGAATATCTCCTCTTTTTACCAGAAAACCAAAAAGGTGTCCAAGCTGGAAGTAGGAACCAGGTCTACCGACGCGTCACTCGACGAATGGCTCGAGGTTCGCTTCTATCTCTCTCTCTCTTTCTACGCCTGTTTCCTCTTCATTGTGATTGAATCTGATTGAAATGTGTGTTATGCTTTCAGGGAACTCCTTTGGCCAAGACATTGTCTGGGAAATCGAAGAACAAGAAGAACTAAATAGAGCTTTTTTGCTCCTTGCAGTTTTTATAGACTCGGATTTGGCGTTTTGAAAAGAGTTTCCAAAGTTTTTAAGTTCGGTCTTGAGGAAATTTAGGGTTTTAAACGTTACACTGTTTTTGTTGTTCCAGCATTGTACTATTTAGACAATCTTTCTTTCCTTGTCATAATTATTCTCCTCATGAAACAACTTAACTGATAATGATGTAGAATCTGCCGTTTACTCTTACCAAACCCTCTATACAGCGTGTCCCAACTGGTTCGAATTTAACTTCTTCCTATTGAATAACCATTAGACCATGCAGAAAATTAACATTAACCAGAAGATGCTATTCATTAAGGCAATGAATTATCGAATAAGAGTCGTGTTTCATCACTAAAGGCTGCAGGAACAACTTTCGTTAATACGTTGGGAGGCCGTTTCACTGAGTGGCTTGAGAATCTTTTTAAGATTTAGAAAGAAGAGACTCTTGATTAAGCTATACTCCAAGTAAATAGTATAATGATAACTTTATAAGTTACAAAGTTCTTAAATCAAAGACCCTTTTTCTCTCTCTTGCAGAGCCAAACTCTCTTTAAACCAGAGCTCATGAATCAATTTTTTGTTTTCCATTATTAGTTCAAGAAGAAGTAAGAACACAACAACAAGGTCGCAAACCTCCCTTTATTTTCTGATCTCATCTGTTCCATGGAGACAAGCGATTTCCGTCACTGATAGTTCTCAATCAAGCAGCAACTTTCTTCGACGTGACTGAGTTCACAATGGTCGCAAACTCAGGACCCTAGAGTTACATCAGAAGTGGGTATAAGAGTTAAGTTGTATTCATCAACCGCAGTTTTCACAAAATTATAAACTTTACTTACCTTCAAGGAGGCACCACCGACAAGAAATCCATCAATGTCTTCTTGTTTGGCAAGCTCTGCACAGTTGCCTCCATTGACGGAACCTGGCAATAAAGTAGGAAATAATCAACCTGAAGTTTGATCTTGCGAGGGGTAACTAAACTAACGCACCTCCGTATATGATTCTCGTCTTGGAAGCGACTTCCTCAGAGACATTCTTCTTGAGCCATTCGCGGACAGCTACATGGACTTCTTGTGCTTGCTGAGGAGATGCAACTTTACCAGTTCCAATTGCCCATACAGGCTCGTAAGCAACTACTACATTGTCCCAGCTAGGCACAGCATCTGAAAATATAAATAAATTACTGCTGTTAATTTACTTAAGTTGTCGTAAAAAAAAAAAAAAAGAGTGAGTTAAGACATGATTTGGAACATGAGACAATAGGAGGGTGTTACCAGCAAACGCCTTCAATTGCTCGAAGCAAACATCAAATGTCTTGCCTGCTTCCCTCTCCTCTAGCTTTTCCCCAATACAAGCTATTACTCCAAGACCCTCACTCAATGCGTAAGCAGCTTTCTTTCCGATAAACTATGGTTGTATCGAAAGAAATATGGAATGTCTTCACAAACCTTTCTTAACAATTATTATCAAAAAAAGAAAACCTTTCTTAACAACTCACTAGTACTTCTTAAGTAATTATTTACTGACCTCGTCCTTTTCTCCAATGACATGTCTCCGTTCGGAATGCCCAAGAATGACCCATTTGCAGCCGAGGTCTTTCAGCTGTTCCACGCTGTATGGTGAAATGGATGACTTTCAGTTCAGACAAGGTTTCTATATATAAACCGGAAAGTCTTAAGGGGGGGATTAGTTGCAAAGCTGAGATATTTTAGCTAGCTTTCAATCGTGTAAACAGAGATAAAGTATAAGTGAATAAGAGAAGCCATAACCTGATTTCACCAGTGAAGGCTCCACCTTTACCAACCCAAGAGTTCTGACCCGATATTTCAATACGGTCTGTCAACGAAGATTTGACCTGGTCGATGTAGACAAATGGAGGTGACACAACAACATCTACACATAAACAATTATTAAGAACAGATGGTCAGCATGAGGATGGTTTTAAAAGAAGTTTGACTCCAGGGCTCATGATATGAAAACTAAAATGAATGGAGCTCAGCAGACAAGACTTCCTTAGGTCCATTTTCAAATCAAAAACGGAAGTAATGTCCAAAATATAGAGCTTCAATCATTTGAAGAGTAGCAGAAACTCGAGCAACTCACCTACATCTGCTTCCAAGGTTGCACTGTTGAGATCAGAAACAAGCTTGGCGATGGAGTCCTTAGTCCCGTTCTAAAAACACATACCACGAGACGTCAATTTCAGAGAGACAACGAACAGAAGAAAATACGACTATGAAGGCGAATCCGATTTCTTTGGACATTGTACTTACACATTTCCAGTTTCCTCCAACGAAAAACTGCATCATAAGAGAGAGAAACCAAGTGTTCAGACGCTTATAAACTCAAAATATGAAAGACGGTCGAAATCCTAAATCCTGAATCTAGCATTCAACACATTTGTATCATCTGTGGAGTAGCAAACCAAAACAATTGTCTCTCGAGAAACCAAAGTTAAGCATTGAATCAAATGCCGAGATTTTAGTTTCTTTCTATTCCAAAAAAACAATTTAGGGGCATTTGGATTCTACAGATATTAATCAGGAAACTAAAAAGGAATAACTTTCTCCCTCCCTCAGATGCTCGAAATCCTAAACCACCATTAATCAATAGAGTTAAGGGTTGAAGTTGGAAAATTTAGAGTTGAGAGCACCTTTCCGGATCCGGCCATGGCGACAACGCCTCGGGGAGAGCGGTGGGAGGAAGAAGAGGAGGAAACGAGACGGATAGAGGAATTGACGCGGTGGAGGAATGATTGGTGGGAGAAGGAGACGGCGGCCTCGAGCTTGGGACAAATGCGGCGGAGACCGGAGAAAGAAGGGGCAGAGGGCTGGGTGCCACCGGAGATGTGGGCAGTGAGAGAGGTCGCCATAGCCGGAGAAGAGAGAGAGAGAGAAGGTCGTGTGGCTTGGCGTGTAGTGAGTGGAAAAGGCGATAGAGACGAGACTGTGACTCTCAGCTTAAAGGCAAAGGAGATAGAAGGCGATGAGGGTTGGTGTGGTGCTGCTCTATTTCTGACTCAAAAGGGTAATTTCGTCTTTCTCGCAAAGACACAGTCCGGATCAAAGGGTTTCACGCGCGTATATACGTCTGATTCTCACGCGCTTCAGTCTAGACGCCTGAGCAGGTGCCAAAATCCAAATCGCTACGGTACGGTAGAGGAAAAACGGCATACCCGTGCCTGCACTTAAAAGCTCTGTTATTAAAAAGACCTGAATGTTATAAGTGTGCTTAACCATATCCATATTAAATTTGAATTTTCAATTCAAACAATTAAATATCGGGTTCAACCAACCCAACGGAAAATGGTGTTTGTTTAGCCGTTAACGGGACTTAGTCAACATCTGAATCATTAATTGAGTAATTACTTTATTAAAATGTAATATTATTTTAATTAATCAAAAAATATTAATAAAACGGCAGTCGTTTTGTTTTTCTTCATCAAGCCTTCTTTTTCTTCATCGACTCTTCACTTTAAAACTTCACTAAGGTTTCTCTTCATCACAATTATAATGTCTTCCTCATCGAATCAATTAGCGTCATCGGCTTCAAATAAATTTATAGTTGTCGTTTTTGTTATAATTTGTGTTCGCTTTTAACAAACGAAACTGAAATTTAGGAATATGGCTTAGGGAATGTAAGTTTCAGACCCCGTGGAAGAGAAAGAGTGAGAGGATTTCCATAAACTTGTAGATGTGGAGAAAGTTATGTGATTAGAACTTCGAAGACTAGTGGAAATCCAGGAAGACTTTTTCATTGTTGTCTATATGGATCGGAAAAGGTAAATAGAAAAATTAAGCTTGAATTAGGTTTGTTTGACAGTGGATTATATACAGTGGCAATTAAGTTTTGATTATGTTGTTGAAGGACAAATTCTATTTTTTCAAATGGACCGACTAATCGATGGTAGAAGAGATTGAAGATTTGAAGGAATTCGTAGGAGAGATGAAAGGAGAAATACAAGCTTGCGAATACGATATTGGGAATTTGGAATTGGAGACAAGAACATATGAAGCTGTCGTAAGCTGTTATGAGAAGAAGATTGAAGACATGAAAACCGTTGTTCTTGGGTATGAGAAAGAGATTGAAGATATCAAGAACGTGGTATATGGTTGTGAGAAAGAAGTGAAAGAATTCAAAGGAGAGTTACATAGCTTGAAGAACAAGATTGTGTGCGGATTTGTGGTGGTTATATTTTACTAGTGGTTTTTTGTTTAAGATGTGTTAGATGTGTCATTGTATTCAAATGTTTGGGAGTTTGCTGTTTGGTAATTTGTGTGAGTCATCTGGTTTTAGTGTTACTTGTAGTACAATTTTTTATGTATTGTATTAGATTTTTAAGTCGTGTATTATGGTTTTAGTGTATTAGCTTTTAAACACACAATCAAGAGCAAAAAATACATGATTTCGGAAACAAGTTTAGTGATCCTTACAAATCCGTAATACCAAACATACCAAAAGAAAATATCCATAGTATTTGACAACATAGATAATCTGAAAACCCATACATGGAACACAAAAACTCCTTTCCTACTCGGATGAGACATGACACAAAAAACCATCACATAAAACAAAAGCAAACGTCCTAAGTTTGTCCTTAAGCTTGTCCTCTAACAAAAAATTAGTGGCATACATTAGTTTTCAGAAGAAGTGAGATACCTAAGTTAGAGCTAGTTGGTTAATCATAAACAATTGAACTTTGAGTTGGTTGACTTGATCCTTCCCCACCATCAGTTGTCCTAGACTCACTGTGATCATGTTCTCCCTGAGTTTTTGATTTCTTAGGACGCCTAGGCATAATTGGTACTCCTCTAAACTTGCAGTTTGTTGAGTTATGCCCCTCCAAACCACATCTAGAACAATGCATAATGCGTCCATATTGTGTAACCTTCTTTTCTTTAATTGGAGACTCATTCACACCTTTTATTCTTTTTTGAAGATTCTTTTTCCGGCCCTTGGATTTCTCTATTGGTGGAGGTTCAATTGGAGGTTCACCACTCTTTGGCCAGAACTTGATTCCTTCAATGGGCCTGGCCGAGTCTTTGTATTGCTTCATTCAAGTAGTTGTGGAATAACAATGAGCAATTTGGTCATTCTTTTATATGTTTTGTCATCCAGTTTAATGCATGACGACACGGAATCCCACTCATATCCTATCTTCTACAGCTACATGTCTTCATCCTCATGTTCACCGTTTGTGATACACCTTTCTCCCTCACTTCAAACAATCAAGAAGGTCCTGCAGTTGTTTTGCACAATTTCCTCTCTTTTTCCTCTATAGTTATTACCTTACCAACTTTAAGACTCCATTTCCCCTTATACTTCAGTAATTTCTTCCTTCTAATAGTAATTCTGGCCATGGTTTATCTCCGCATTGTCTCCAACATCTCAACCAAAGGCAACTCTCTTAATTTGTTGATTGCAGAGTTGTAAGACTCGGAGAAATTGTTCAGAGCCACCTTTCAAAGCATATTCTAGCACATCTTCCTTGAACTCTTTCACACTTTCAAATATTTGCCTTATCTTTAACTCACCACTTCCTTCCATCTCTCATAAGGGCATTCATTTTGCTCTTCCTCACTATCCGAAACTGGAGGAGTATTTTTGTACTCACCATTCTCTTCCTCATCAATAAACTGACTCACAATAGCCTCAATATTAGCCTCCTCTTCAAACTGAGTCTCTCTACCAAAATTGACATGTGGAATATCATTTCCAGTTTCCTCATCATGCCCTTCATTTTCAGTTGCTTCACCATGATTTACATCAACTTCTTCACCCTGATTTACATCATCATCTAGCTCCATATATATATCAATCATCCTAGTCCACATAGCAACATAACACATTCGTTGAAAATTATCACTCCCATTACACAATCTTTGCCTTTTTCACTTCTTCAAACGGTGCCTTATATCAAATCCTCTTACCATATAAGAAGACATTAAGACCGCTCATCATAACAGTAAAAAAAGATGCATGCTTGGTTTCAAGTACATGGGTTTCACCACCGTCGTATGTAATTTTTCCTCCTTCATGAGTCACAAACTTGCCACCATAGTAGATATTGAAGACAATATCACTTTCACTACTGCAATAACCAAGTAAGAGTGAAAAATCAACAACATTGTTCATCTACCATGACGCATTTGTTCTAATTTTGTAAAATGATTAAACCCTAATTTCGTTACTTACCTCATTCTTTCGAAGGTAAAATGATTAATCCAGATGCCTTTCTCCTGATTTGAACTCGGAATTGCATAAGTTCTCTTCAAAATTTAAACTAAAACAAGCTCCCATGGAATCGCAATTTGTTATTCTCGAAGGAGGGGTTTAGAGTTTCTGGGTTCGTCGAAGCAGAAAAGAACAAGTTTTGGGGATTTTCTGATTCAATGAAGAAGATGAATACGACGTTGTTTTTTTTTTTTTTAAATCCAAAATATATTCAAAACGACGTCGTCTTCGGTTTCATCTAATCATAATTTTTTAAAATTTAATGACGTTTTAATTAATTAATGATTCAGCTAATGACTCATCTGCTGACTCAGCCCCATTAACAGTTATACTAACTCCGTTTCCTGTTAAATTGATTAAGATCCTGTTTTAATATTTCGGGTTGAAAATTCAAAATATATATGAGTTTAAATTTGTTTATATACGTTTTCTAGATTCAGGTTGTTATGATGAAAACGACATGGAGTTCGGGTACAAATAATCTGTTTTTCCCTACGGTCGATGAATCATTTGTTTTCTAATACGAAAATTTTAAAATTAATTACGAATCATGATATATAGTGGTGACAACTATGTGAATATCATGAATCATGATGCACTACTTAAGGATAAAATAATTAATCTATTTTTTTTTTTTTTTTTTTTTTTTTAAAAAGAGTCATTTGTTTTCAAATTCAAAAAACTTTCGTGGGTTGGTATGAATGCATGAAAAATGCATCTTTTCGAAATGTTTATACTAGCGTAGTCCATCTCCATACTCCATACTCGGTACTCCGTATTAGGGCTGGACACGGAGCGGATATCCGGAAAAAATATAGTATTTGTGATTTGATTTTGTTGGATAACTAGTTTTCCGATTTGCTTTGCTCCGAAAAATTTCGGATATCTGAAATTGCGAATATCCGGATTTTTTCGGATATTTGCGGATATCCAGATTTTTTTCGGATATTTGCGGATATCCGGATATTCACGGATATCCGTTTTAGACCCATTTTTAATATAATATTTAAACTAACTAGTAAATAAATATATTAAATTACATAATTTTATCCGATATAATTAAATAAAAATGAAAAGTGGAAGATTAAGATGATGAAAAATGAAACATGTGTTTTTTATTTAAGAAAAAATTTATTTTTAATTAAAAAACTAGTATCTATCTACTTATTCTTACTATAAATATTTCGTTAAATGTATTTTAAAAGTCTAAAAAATCAAAAAAAAAAAAACGTTATAAACCTATCATATTATATGTATATATAAATAATATATCGATCAGAACGGATATTCGAATTTTTTAAATTAGTATTTATGATTTGCTTCGCTTTAGACGGATACTAGATTTTACAATTTGTTCCGCTTTGATTCATAACGGATATCCAAATTTTTCAGATCGAATCAAAGCGAATACCGAATCGGAGCAAATCTAACGAATAATTTGCTCAGTCCTACTCCATATATGAAATATTCAATTTTAATTAATATTGGATCCTTTTCTAAAAATTGCCGGTGACGTTAATCAAACGAAACCCGTGTAATTGCGTAAACAAGAGAAAAGAAAATATCGGATAACACAACTCACGAGATCCTCAACCTCCGTAGTAAGTAAATGAGCAACAAGAAAACAAAAATTTACATTACACTAGACGACAAAAAACTACATATGAAGATATCTATTAACCAAACCACATCTCCAAGAAACTTGACTGATACTGAAGCAAAACAAGCAATAGAACTATCAACGCCGCCACTCCCCACGGCGAGCTTCCACCGTCATCTCCGGCGCCGGGACTCCTGTAGTGAGTCTGACGACGGTTCGAAAACATCCCTAGAAACGCGTCTGGGTTCTCCACGGAAGACAACCACCGCACCAAGACTATGAGAAGCAGAGGGATCAAGAGAAGAGCAATATTCATCTGCTCTCCCGCGGATTCGGCTGCATCTTCGAAGCTGAAGTACCATGACGTCATCAAGAAGACCGAAGCGACGGCTATGATTAAAAGGACAGGGTACGGTAGAGGCGAAAGCGAGAACGAATCCAAGATCGACGGTCCTGATCTTCTCTCTCCATAAGCCATGAATGATCGATGATCGATGATGATGATGATGATGAGAGATGAAGAAGCTCTTCTTTCTTTCTTTCTTTCTTTCTTTATTGCTGAGGCAAACTTATAGAAACCAAAAAATAAAATAAAAAACTTATAGAAACCGACTTTAGGCTAAAATATTATACTTGTGACCGACACATGAAGGATTATTTTTTATTTATCTAATGACAATTTAAATTGTAGAGCTCGGTTTCTCATGTCTTATGTCTACAATTATTATGATTAATTTGTATCTATTCTTTTACCTGAGTTTCCATGTATGTAAAGAGTTATTTGTTTTTCGAATTTGAAATGTAAAAGATTGTAGTATATACATTGATAACGTTCACGTGGATACACATAATTGGTCGTTCTATTTAAATATGGATTTTTATGTTGTTGCTTTTCTCTTTCGTAATGGGCTCCTATAGGACCTATACGGCTATACCTACACTATTGTAGGTGGAGCGTCATTATCAATTTGCCTTCTTTTTTTCCTTTGCTTTAATTGTTTTCATTAATCACCTGAATAAGCAACACAAAAATTCAAAGTTGACAAAAATGATTTGATCTTTTAACCTAAGCAACGCAAAATTCAAAGATGATGACAAAAAAATGATTTGATCTTCTAACCTAAGCACCTAATTCTTAATTATTGCTAATCTATATAATCACAAAACAGCATAATTGCACAGTGATTGAATCCTAATTGATTTTTGATCATTTTGCTATTCTATCATTTCATATATATTATAAACTTTTTATATTCTTTTTACTAATTTTACTCTCAATTCCATAGATTTTTGTCATTTATAATTTAGGTTTCCATAATTTCATAGTTTAATCAAATGAAAATCTATTTTTCTTTGTTTTTGGAAGATTTTTTTTTTTTTTTTTTTTGGAAGAATTTGTTTGTTTGGCTTACACTTTCAGAAATTATATCCAGATCACAGAAATGTAAGTTACGGGAAAAAAAGTTAATATTGTAGTCGATCACGTTCGTCAAATTTACAAAACACACCAAATTCAATGATCACGTCACATGATATATGCTTCACGTTAACATCAACAATACCTACAAAACGAAATTATTGATTTACATAAAACGTAAACGCAAGACTAACCGCGCGGTCAAAACTAGTAGTAGCAAACGCATTTCCAGCGGCCACAGGGACAGTAGTAGATGGATCGCTTGGACGTTTCGAGGCAAGAGAGACACCGCACGGCGAAGAGCAGAGCTAATGGGACCGCGGCGAGGAGGAGCCAGCTCAGCAAATCTTCGCCTGTGGAGACAGCTATCTCGAATTTCACGGCGGAGGAAAGCGCCAAGAGGACGAGAGCCACCGTGATCATGACTATTACCGGCAACGGCGACGTCGATACTCGGCACCGTCCGCAGCAGCAGCCGTGGTAATGCATATCGCCCACTGTTTTTTTTTTGTTTGTTTGCTTTAGTTTGTTTGATGTTTAGTGATTTTGAAAATGCTTTTATTACATGGAAGATAATAAAACAAAGAGAGAGATAGAGAGAGACATAATGGTTTGTTAGGTATACTAATTAAAATGATTGTGGTCCTTTGATACACAATTTGAGGAAATCATTAGTGCTAAGGAAATTACATGGTCATTTACATGTGTAATATGTGAATTAGTCGGACCATTAGTCTAGTTTCGAGATAGAACTATATATATATATATATAATCAAGAATTTATAACTATTCGTACAGAAACTCATCTAAGCATTTGGTTTTGTTATTTTCATTTTGTGTTTTTATCTGATATATATCTTCTCCACTTGTAACATTTTCTCAAGTCTTCCAATTCAGTTAACTTCCGCTACAGTCCCATAAACAATTCAGATTATTGAGTAAACTCCACAAGACAAATAAAATTTGTAAAAATGACAGTTAACAATCAATGAATTATTCTTTTTCTATAACACGTTTAAAATTACGTTGATTTCTATCAATTCACATAATTATCGTTAATTGGGAAACAAAGATTAGTCTGAAATTGGATCCAAAAACATATAGGCAGATCTTTAAATTTGTGAGGATTTGTGTGAAGTATGAGTGATTGGTGGTTAGGACATGAAAACAAGGAAGCTTATCATGGTAGTGGCCTACAGGGAAAAAGACACTCACTTCATGTTGCTCCACTCATCTCATATAAAAAGACTTTTAAATGACCTGCCTAATGTATGTCGTTTCTAGGAATTCTGATCAAGGATCTTTTTCTGTATTAGACAACAATATCGATGAGGACCCGGTTAAAATTAATTTTCATTTGATTTAAAGAATAATTACATTCTCACAAACTTTATTGTGAACAGGTTACACTTAAAAACACTTTAAGATATTGACACACTTTTTCATTGGTTGTTTATGTAAGAAATCTTAAAGCAAGCTTACTCTATAAGAGCTTAATTAAAAAGATAAAAGAGATCAATAACATAGATAGTTCATAGAGCTTTATTATGTAAGAACAAAAGAGAAAGGGAAGAGATTTAGATTGCCACCAAGACTATAATGCTTCAAGATTGATATTCATAAAATGATGAAGGAGACTGCCTTTGAGCAGCCTTGGTTACTCTAACACAATGTCATTACAAACATATTTATATGAAATCTATCATGCTAAAATCCTAGATACATGGGCCAATGGGCTTGATTACAATTTTGGCTTTGAGAGGCCGAGTTTGAGTGCAGATGACGATGGCTTTGAGAGGACTCCAAACATGTCTCTAACAAAAAGACTCCAAGTGAAATAGAGGCTCTCAAGAAAGGCTCCTCGGATGATCAAAACGACGCTGCTTTGTCTACTGGGTTAAGTATGACAAAAGTAACGGGCCAAACGAAGACAAAGCCCATAGAATTCAAATCCCCAAAGCAGCAACAAAACCAACAGTCTCCTTTTCCAAGTCACGACAAAACAAAAGTTGCAGAGCGTGGTGAAGAGATAAGGACGACAGCTCGACGTACGAATGGTCAAGCGGTCTTATCTAACAAATACGCTCCTCTCTAATCTATGGATGAAGACTGATCTCGATAGCTGACAAGTGTAAGTAGATCCTTTAGCTTAATCGTGTATAAAGAGACTCTAGTCTCCGTTGTAATCAATAAGCAAGAATGAGTCAATAAAAGTATCTTCTTCTTCAAGCTTAAGCTAAAGCTTTGTTTCTTATTTCATGGTATCAGAGCCATGGATCGAGCCATGGATCTATACTCTTATCCGTCTCTAAACATTTCAAACTGTGTCACCGTTAAGTTAACTGAAAGAAACTACATTCTTTGGAAGCACCAGTTTGAGTCATTCCTCTCAGGGCAAGAGCTTCTAAGTTTTGTGAATGGGTCTATCTCATCTCCATCACCCACCATAGTCATTCCTGGAATCGATGGAAATACTGGAGAAACAACAAATCCAGATTACCAAGCGTGGACCAGATCTGACCAAGTTATTCAATCTTGGCTGCTTGGATCATTGTCAGAAGACATCCTCAGCGTGGTGGTTTGCTCAAACACTGCTCACGAAGTATGGCTCGCTCTAGCTAAACACTTCAACCGTGTTTCATCCTCATGACTCTTTGAGCTGCAACGACGTCTACAAACTCTCACCAAAGGGTCAAAGCCTATGGGAGACTACCTCAGAGAGGTGAAAAGTCTATGCGATCAGCTAACCTCCATTGGAAGTTCTGTAAGTGAAAAGATGAAAATTTTTGCTGCTTTAAATGGTCTAGGTCAGGAATATGAGCCAATAAAGACTAGTATTTAAGGATCAATAGATGTTTATCCTACTCCTATGTATGAGGATGTAGTCCCTAGACTTACTGCTTTTGATGATCGCCTACAAAGCTACTCTGAAGGTTCCAATGTCACTCCACACATGGTCTTTATCACTGAGAAATCAGATTCCTCCCCTGCTTATTATCACACCAACAGAGGCAGAGGAAACTCCTATGGCCGCTATGGATCAAACCAAGGTCGAGGCTCATTCACAACCAGAGGCCGTGGGTTCCATCAGCAGATTTCTCAATCTTCCTCTAACTCCAGCTCCTATGGGGATGATAATAAACCAATATGTCAGATTTGTGGTAAAACTGGTCATCAAGCTTTGAAGTGTTGGCACAGGTTCAATAACAGTTACCAAGCCGAAGAGTTGCCTCGTGCTCTTGCTGCTATGAGGATAACAGATGTCACAGATGCCTCTGGTCATGAATGGTATCCGGATACAGGGGCTTCTGCTCCTGTTACAAGCTCTCCCCATCATCTGCATCAGGCTCTGCCCTACACAGGTTCTGACTCAGTTATGATAGGTGATGGGAACTTCCTGCCAATAACACACACCGGATCAGCAAGCATTGCATCAACTTCAGGTAACTTACCCCTCACTGATGTTTTGGTGTGTCCTACAATTACAAAATCTTTGCTGTCTGTGTCTAAGCTCACACAAGATTATCCCTGCACCTTTGAGTTTGATTGTGATACTGTTCGGATAAATGATAAGGCAATTGTTGGGGTCGATTTCTACCCCATCGAGATTGGCCACCAAAAATGGTTAGAAGATCTTGGGACTAACCGACTTCGGAGCGACGAGCCAACTTTTGGCTAGGCATCAGGAAAAAGGAGTGACGAGCCAAACATACGGCTCGGCGAAAGAAGAAAGTAAGGACGAGCCAAACTTGGCTCGGCGACAGAGGCAAGGAAACAAGCCAAACTTGACTTGGTGACATAGGAAAGGAGGAGACGAGCCAAGCTTGGCTCAGCGATGAAGGAGTAGCGACGAGCCAACACTTGGTTCGGCAACAGAAAGAAGTAAGCGACAAGCCAACACTTGGCTAGGCAACATGTTGGCAGATCAACAAACGGTGACGAGCCAACGTGTTGGCGAACCAACAAACGGTGACGAGCCAACATTTTGGCGAACCAACAAACGGTGACGAGCCAACATGTTGGCAAACCAACAAGCGGTGACGAGCCAACATGTTGGCAAACCAACAAGCGGTGACGAGCCAACATGTTGGCGAACCAACAAACGGTGACGAGCCAACATGTTAACGAACCAACAAGCGGTGACGAGCCAACATATTGGCGAACCAACATACGGTGACGAGCCAACATGTTGGTGGACTAACATTCTGGCTCGGAGATACGGCAAAGCTAAGACGAACCAAACTCCTCTGGCTCGGCATCAGAGAGGAGCACCTATGAGCCCAAAGGCCGAGGTGACGAACCAAACTCTTCCGGCTCGGCATCAGGGAAAAGGTGACGAGCCAACATGTTGGCCAACCAACAAATGGTGACGAACCAAGATGTTGGCGAACACACAAACATCTTGGCAACGAGCCAAACATCTTGGCAACAAACCAAAAGATAGTGGAAAGCTGGTGAGCTCGGCAACACATTAACAAAGTTCGGCTAGCCGGAAAACTCGGCAGGCATGACGAGCCGACAAGCTGGGCAATATGACGAGCCAGCATGCTCGGCAACGTGAAGAACTGACGAGCTCGGCAACATGACGAGCCAGCAAGCTCGGCAGGCATGACGAGCCGACAAGCTTGGCAATATGACGAGCCGGCATGCTCGGCAACGTGATGAGCCGATGAGCTCGGCAACATGACGTGCCGACAAGCTTGGGAAGCAGGCGAGCTCGGTGACACGATGGCAATCTCAGCAAGTATGACAAACCGGCAAGCCTTGCGACGAAGCAAATATCTGACTAATCATGGGCCGAGCCCAAGGTTACGAAGAGTAGTTTGAGAAAGGCCAAATTCAAAATGAACAAAACATTGGTGGGCCGAGCTCGAGAGAAGTTGGAGGCCGAGCCCAGCTGTAGAGCCCAAGATGTCATAACCGACTTGCGAAAAGGAAATCCCGAAGAATAAGGAAGTTTTACTTTATCGCTTAGGAAGGGGCCTAGCCGACTTAGTTGTGTATAAATAGACAAGTACCCCTTTGAAAAAGAGATTCGAAAAATTGACCTAGCGAGATACTTGTTATTCTTTGCAACAGCTTTCAAAACAGCTGAGATAATAAAAACCATCTTTGGATCTCTGTTCTTGGTTTCTTTACATAGAAGTTTGTCGAATCCCTAAATTCTCCTTACAAGTTTTGGTTGTGCGAGTTTCGAATCCCACATCAACAAAGAAGCTTCTCACACTGGGAAGAAGCCATGATGGACTCTGCCTGCTGGAGAATAACAATTTCCAAGCCTTCTACTCGTCAAGACAACATTGTACCAGTGATGAGGTCTGGCACAGGAGACTTGGCCATCCAAACCCACAAATTCTTCAGCAGCTCTCTTCCAGCAAAGCTATCATCATCAATAAACTCACCAAGAATACATGTGAAGCCTGTCATCTTGGAAAGAGCTCAAGATTACCATTTTCTCCGTCTTGTTTTATTGCTTCTAGACCTTTAGAAAGGGTTCACTGTGATTTGTGGGGACCCTCACCAATAAAGTCTGTTCAAGGATTTAGATTCTACGCTGTGTTTATCGACAATTACTCAAGATATTCATGGTTTTTTCCTTTGAAGTTTAAATCAGATTTCTACTCCGTCTTTGTTAAGTTTCAAGCTTTGGTGGAGAATCAATTACAGCAGCAAATAACCATTTTTCAAAGTGATGGTGGTGGTGAGTTTCTTAATCAACAACTCATCACTCATTTAGAAACTTCTGGTATCCAACATCTCATTTCATGCCCTCACACACCGCAACAAAATGGTTTGGCTGAAAGGAAGCACAGACATATTATTGAGCTAGGTTTATCCATGCTATTTCAAGGGCATATACTTCAGAAGTACTGGGTCGAAGCTTTCTACACTGCAAACTTTTTGAGCAATTTGCTTCCTTCATCAACTCTACCTAACTGCTGCAGTCCTCATGAAGTTCTCTGTGGTAAATCACCATAATACACATCACTGAGAGTCTTTGGTTGTGCTTGTTACCCAATATTGAGAGACTATGCTCAAAACAAGTTTGATCCAAGGGCATTGCAGTGTGTTTTCTTGGGGTATAACAAAAAATACAAAGACTATAGATGTCTTCTTCCAACCACTGGAAAAGTGTTCATCAGTCGTCATGTTATCTTTGATGAACAAGTCTTCCCCTTCTCCTCAACATTCATACACCTCCAACCTACACCTGGAACACCTCTTCTCTCGGCTTGGCAACAAGGTTTCCAGAGAGCCACTCCCTCAACAGCTGCAGACTCACCTCCAGACTCTATGGTTCCTCTTGTTTCTATTCCAAGCTCTACTCAATCTCAGACCTCTGAATACTCAGCACCTTCTTCTGATCATCTCAGTGCCTATGATGAAGACTTTTCACCACTCCCTGCTCAACACAATAGATCATCATCTACTGCAGAGTCTTCTGCAGCTATCACAGTTACTTCAGAGACCGAGAGCCCTATTTGTACGACAGGCATAAGTACTGAACCTATTGGCAACAACTCTCCTTCTCTCTCAAGTACCACTGACAGTCCTTCTCCACCGGCTGTTGCATCACATCCAATGGTAACCAGATCACAAGCTGGCATTACAAAGCCTAATCCATGGTATGTCCTGCTTTCTCACAAAGTGTCATACCCTGAGCCTAAAACTATCACCACTGCTTTAAAAGATCAAGGTTGGAATAATGCTATGAATGAGGAAATCGACAATTGCTCAGAGACTAACACAGGTCTCTAGTACCATATCAATCTGATATGCATGTCCTTGGGAATAAATGGGTATTCCGCACCAAACTTAATGCTGATGGCTCTCTGGATAAACTTAAGGCCAGAATTGTTGCAAAAGGGTTCAACCAAGAGGAAGGTATAGACTACCTAGAGACTTATAGTCCAGTAGTGCGGTCTGCAACAGTCAGAGCAGTCCTACATACCGCAACTGTTATGGACTGGGAAATAAAGCAAATGGATGTTAAAAATGCATTTCTGCATGGGGAACTCTCTGAGACAGTCTATATGACACAACCTGCAGGTTTTGTAGATCAAACCAAGCCAGATCATGTTTGTTTACTCCACAAAGCTATCTATGGTCTTAAACAATCCCCGCGAGCTTGGTTTGATAAATTCAGTACATATCTACTTGAGTTTGGCTTCGTCTGCAGCAAGAAGGGCCCATCTCTCTTTGTTTACACAAAAGGAAAAGATGTCATCATGCTGTTGCTATATGTTGATGACATGCTCCTCACAGGGAATAGCTCAAGTGTTCTCACCATTCTCTTAACTGATCTGAGCAAGCATTTCAGGATGAAAGATCTTGGCCAACTGCATTATTTCCTTGGTATACAAGCTCAATTTCATTCAGATGGTCTCTTCTTGTCTCAACAGAAGTATGCTGAAGAGCTCCTAGCTGTAGCTGGTATGAGTAACTGCTCTTCTATTCCTACACCATTACCTCTGCAGCTTGATCGTGTGCCAGCTCAAGACAAACCGTTTGCGAATCCTACTTACTTCAGAAGTTTAGCTGGTAAACTCCAATATTTGACATTGACGCGACCAGACATACAATTTGCAGTTAACTATGTCTGTCAAAAGATGCATATGCCTACGGAGTCTGATTTCCTGTTGCTCAAACGAGTGCTCAGGTACGTGAAAGGAACAATTACAATGGATATTTCTTTCAACAAAGATACTGACTTTACACTAAGAGCCTAGAGTGACAGTGACTGGGCTGGATGTAAGCTCACTCGAAGATCCACTGGGGGATTCTGCACCTTCCTAGGCCACAATCTGATTTCTTGGTCCTCTCTTAAACAACCAACGGTCTCCAAAAGCTCCACTGAGGCAGAGTACAGAGCATTGTCTGACACAGCTTCTGAAATCACTTGGATATGCTATGTTATTAAAGAGTTGGGCATTCCACTTCCTCACACCCCAGAACTCTATGGCGATAATCTCTCTTCTGTGTATCTCTCTGCTAATCCTGCATTCCACAAACGAACCAAGCACTTTGAGACACATTATCACTATATTCGTGAAAGAGTGCCTCTTGGCTCTCTTGTGGTCAAGCACATTCCGTCTCATCACCAGCTTGCGGACATCTTCACCAAATCGCTACCATACTCCAGCTTCTCTTCATTACGCTTCAAACTTGGTGTTCACAAACCACCCACACCAAGTTTGAGGGGGGATGTTAATAGAAAATCTCCGAGTGAGACAGAGACTCTCAAACATGTCTCTAACAAGAAGACTCCAAGTGAAACAGAGGCTCTCAAGAAAGGCTCCTCGGATGATCAAAACGATGCTGCTTTGTCTACTGGGTTAAGTATGACAAAAGTAACGGGCCAAACGAAGACAAAACTCATAGAAGTCAAATCTCCAAAGCAGCAACAAAACCAATGGTCTCCTTCTCCAAGTCACGACAAAATAAAAGTTGCAGAGCGTGGTGAAGAGATAAGGACGACAGCTCGACGTACGGATGGTCAAGCGGTCTTATCTAACAAATACGCTCCTCTCCAATCTATGGATGAAGACTAATCTCGATAGCTGACAAGTGTAAGTAGATCCTTTAGCTTAATCGTGTATAAAGAGACTCTAGTCTCCGTTGTAATCAATAAGCAAGAATGAGTCAATAAAAGTATCTTCTTCTTCAAGCTTAAGCTAAAGCTTTGTTTCTTCTTTCAGTTTACTCATCTACTTCTCATTTCTTTAACCATCTAGTTACATTTTTTTTATCTGCTCTCTCTCTCTTTCCCTCTCTCTCTATTCCTCTTTTCCTCCAAGGAAAATTCAGACCAATTCTGTATTGTATAATATTATGATTAGAGATTAGACATACATGAACAAAGGGGATTTTATATTGAAATCGTTCGGTAGTTTGTTGGTGATGGAGGAGGCGTTTGAAATGGTTCGAGACAAGTATACGACGGAGCGTATGGTGGTTGTGGAGAGGCGAAAAGAGCACTAGTGGCAGCAGATACATCGGTGGTGACGAATACGACGGCAAAAATCTATTTGACGAATGCTCTGCTCTAATCTCAAGATCTATTCTCAAAATCGACGATGCGTTTGTTCCTCTCCCAGTCTTCTCCGTATGTTCTCTAAACCAGCTCGGATGCGTTTGTTCCTCTTCCCGTCTTCTCCAATTTCGGCGGATTTGGCTCCAAAGGTATGACTAAATCGGAGCGAGATACGTTAAATCCAATCCCTAGCCGACCTGAATCAGAGAAATCTGTTAACGCTCCTCTGAAAAATGTTGATTTCTTGTTTGGATCGGTGAAATTAGCTCCGCCATTTCCATTAGTCGTGATGGTACCTCAACAGATTCGATGGATTCAAAAAATTCGATGGGTTTGTGGGTTCGATGGAGAAAGACAATTCTAATGTTTTGGTGGATTGGATTAAGGAAAAACATATCAAAATAGTAAGTTTTTTTTTATAATACGATGAGTTATGTTAAACAAGTCAATGCTTTTTAGGCTTATCTTCCCCTTACTTGAAGATCCATGTGTTTTGGAGATCTTAAAATTGTGGTTGTAGGTATCTCCACAGACATATGTGTGTTTGATTAGGTTGAGTTTGTCTTTCCGAAGTTTTGCGGTGTATCACAGTCTGTGTCTTGAACTGGTTTTATTTTTGGTCCTGCAAGAGAAGAGAATGGATAGGTTATCATGGATATATTAGTATGGACAACCATATCAACGATATCAAGTGAAACATTTTAAGACAATTTGCATTGTCCATTTCGCGTTGTCCATATGGATAACACAAGGTATGAACCATAGATCGTCTATAAAGAGCTGAAACTTTGTTTATTTTACATTGTCCGTATGATGTTGTCCATTTGACATTGTCCATATAGGCACGAATGAAACATAATAATGAAACCAATTATGTTTCAATTTCCAGATTTCAAGATTAGTTTGTAGCTAAGTAATCGTTTAGTAGTTTGCTACATCTTTTTGGTTTCTTTGTAATTTATGTTTCTAGTAATTCTTTTTGTTGTTTTAGATTTGAAGATATAGTTTTTTTTTTCATTTACCATTAGACAGTTTTAAGCTTTTTTTTGAATTAGGACCATCCACGACAATATCATGTCCATTTGTATTGGAACATTTGGTCAATGCTAAGTGGACATAGTAGAAAATTGAAATTTAGGAACTCGTCGAAGACATTGTATATGTGATCGTGAACATGATGCCATGGACACTATTTTTGGACAAGATCTCGTGGATAAATAAGTATGGACACGTTCTTGACCGATGCTCTCGTGGATTGCTTTAAAACAAAGTAAAAAACATACGCATATAACATCCAACTCGAATCCATAAGATCATACAAAAAAAACAATGAATTTTATCAATGGATACAAAAAAAGACAACAAGATTTTGATTCTGATTTATATCCTAATTATAAAGGCTTATTGATAGCATGTCCATACAAACTTGTCCAACAATTTATGTCCACATAAACGTGTTCAATCAAGCATATCCCACCTGCAAACACAAAGAAAAATCTCATGTCAAAGCAGTGCCAACAACCTAACTAAGAGAAAATGCCATTTAGTCTAGACATGGATTTGTATAAACACACAAAATAATGCTCTTTTGCTTCGTTTTATTCCTTTCAGTTTTGATATATGGAACAATGTCAATGGGATCTGACCTTGAATCACTGCTTAATCCAGCTTTACACTTAATACAAGGCTTGAACAATCTGTAAAACTCAGACACATACAACTAAAAATAGCTTCATGTAACAGTCTTAAGAGGTTTCAGATTTTCAGTCATAAGAAAACAAAAAATTCACATACAAATAGAGACAAAACATACCCAAAGAGAAATCTAGACGTGAAGCAGATACACCGACCGCATAATCGATTACAGAGAGATACACAAGACACGAAATCAAATATGCGTTTCTCTGTACGAAGTTTCTGGGTTTGTTTAATTGCCGAGAAAATCTTACTCTCTCTCTCTCTCTCTCTCTCTCTCTCTCTCTCCCTCTCTCTCTCTCTCTCTCTCTCTCTCTCTCTCTCTCTCTCTCTATGAACTCGAATCGATTTTCTCAGAATCGCAAAACCTCCACTTCCAAACACATAATCTGATTCCAAACCCAACGAAGCTCTGTGCCGAGTTTGCTTGAGGTCTCCGGTGCGATAGATACATGAGACGGCGGATCGAGCTCTTCTTCGGGTTCGACTTCCTCGAGTTCCACATCAACCATAGATCGAGCTCTTCTTCTCTTTGACTTTGTTGAGTTCCTTTCTCCATCGAGTTTCTCAACGGCTCATCAGAGAAAGTAGATAGAGGAAAATTTTAGACGAAGAAGGGAAAGATTGGAGATTAGATTTGTTCTATTTGTTCTCTCTCATGTCAGATGGACGGTCCAGATCTTCTGCAATCTAACTAGATTTCTCCTATTTTTTATTTTCTTAACTAATGGCATATTTTTGTTGAAGTATTTAATCCGCTGGGCTTGAGATATTTTAGTCCGATCAGGCTACAAAAAGAACACAAAGTGGCCATAAACCAGAAAGTGTCCCTCTTGAAATAAAACCTCAATAAAGTGTGCCATAGTGTAATCAACCCTTGATTTAATCTAAATCCAATTCAAACTAATGCATAAAATAGATGGGTTTATTAACATGAGAGACACTTTTTAAAAGTTAATAAACATTAAGACACTTTATTGTTTTGACACACTTTCTATGTGTCAATTACCTTTTATACCCTCAACTTAGTTAATCCTTTTCCTTTCGATTCAATTAACCTTTTTTATCTGGGATCTTTTATAATTTGCTTTATCGTTTTGTTTTTTTTTTATCTCAACAAAAACTTTAATAACACACTAAAATTTTTTCCATCGACGTTCGCACCGGATCTCGGCGACGGCGTTTGATATCCGGACCACTGTTCTCCCCGTTGGCGGCCTGATCATAAGCCACTCAATAATCGATCACTGAAGTCTTTCCCTTATGCGATGAAGACTATCACTGAGGTGGAACCAGATCTCGGCGACGACGTCCTCAGAAGTAACAAAGTCTCTTATTCCCTAATCGTAAAATCAGTGTCTCCAATTTTGCCATCCCCGTCAACCACCACTTTTTCTGGTTTGTGCATCCTCACGAGCCAATGACGGATTCAGGTTCACCAAAACAGATTTCCCCTTCTCAATTGATTTTTAGATATGAAATTCCATTATCAGGGTTCGTTATTATGCATTGTTAATGACGAATCGAGATTTCAATGTAAAATATTTGAGGGAAAAGTTCTGATTTTTAGATTTTGACTTGGAAATGTCAAATGAAAAATTTGTGGGTCTTGTGGCAACGATGTAGTTTCAGAAAAAAAAGTTTTTTGCTTTGGGAGAAGAAGATGGGATATGGTTGGAGCAAATCATTCAGAGGCTCGTCATTGTTGTTGCTGGCGAGAGAAGATTTCGACGCGGCTCCACCTCCAGAAGGAAGATTGCCTGTGTTGGGCGAGATGTCTACTTGGACGGATGTGAATGGTTTAATCTCGGTGGACATATTGGTTGTGTTGGGCGAGATATCCACTTAGACGGATGTAAATGGTTTAATTTCGGTGGACAATCGGGTTTGTAAGAAGTCTCTTATGTTATGTCTCAAAATATATTATTTTAAAATAATTGTCTTCCCATCCCATTTGTCCTACCTTAATGTATAGATTCCACGAAAAGATTATGAATCTCGTGTAATATGCATATTTCTAGTTATTGACCACTACTTCTTTTGCTCAAATTTGCCTTTAACCAACGATCATAAAACCACTAAAAGTCCAGAGCATAAACCATTTATTCACTCATTTTTTTAAGGTATGAAATCATTTGATTTGGATTTAAAGAAGTAAAAAATGACCAAGATATCAACTTTTTATCGTCTTTAATTATCATCCGTCGCTCATAACTGCTTATCCATTTGGACAATACAAAATGGTTAATATATCATGGTTACGTTCACCATATGTTCTGCATACAAATGGATTTTCCAGGTACATTTTACCGTCTTTTTTCTTCCAATTCCTTTTTCTTGTTAATCTACTTTCTATTTACAAATAACATTATCCATAATGGATAATACAAATAGTTAGTGTTTTGTGGTTACAAATCGATTGTCCACGATAATCCGTTCACATCGCGTACTGTTTCTCTTACTTGCATATATAATCATTTTCTGTTGAGAAACCAAATCAAATTTCACAGAAATGAACTTAATTAAAGAGATTCAGGTCTTCCTTTTTATTTTACAATCTTAAGCAGTGGAAGATAACTTGTGTAGTTAACCGACCCAACATAACCACCTAATCAAGAATATTTCAGTTCATGGATACATTGACTAATTTGGTTCAAAGAAGGAGATAGGGGATGAATACATTTCATTGGTGAAAGAGATTCATGTCATCCTCTATGATATCTAGATCCTTTTCGATTTCTTTCATGTTCTCTTTTTTAATTATGTATCGAGAAATCGAAAAAGATCATGATATCATGTTCAGGACATGATACCATGGACACGATAAACCCCACTAATTTTAAAGGTGAACAGACTAGTCGTAAGTAAAAATTCGTCAAATAAATAATTGGGCAGAAATCCAATTTTCAGATTATCTACATGCAGTGAAGGGGATAAGATCACCCAGATTAATAGAAAAAAAAAAAAATCTACTTTTGTATTATGAAAAAAATCCTAAAAATGTTAAAATTATTATAATTATTCATCTAGAAGTAGGAAAAGTTGCCGACTTACTTTAGTAAAAAAGTTGCCGACTTTTTAATATTTTATATTATTTCATTTGCTATAAATAGGTATGTTTCGATGGTAAGAAAAAATAAGATAAAAAACAATTACTCATTTTCACCCACTCACGAAAACTCTCTTGTTCTCCTCACACACACTCTCTCTCTAATATATATAATATACATATAAGTACATACAAACCTCATCAAATATAATATAATATATAATTTATAACACGTTATCAGCACGAACGTCTCGACATCCGTTCCGATCAATTCCATACCGTTCCATACCGAAAGGGTGAGGTTTAATTTATGTTTATGCAATTTAAATTTAAATTTTATGTGTTATTTACGGAGTGGTAGGTTTGCCTCCTCCTTGATTTTATGGTAGGCTCTGCCTCCTAATTATCAAAGGAAAAGCCATATAATAGGCTATGTCTTTTCCGAGTTGATCGTTATTTATGGTAGGCATTGCCTCCTCGATCAAATAAAAATTATGTCTCCATAATCATATGGCAGGCTCTGCATCCTGGATTATGTGGAAGACTGTGCCTATTGATTTATTATTTCTTTTATCGTTTCTCTTAATTGTTATTGCTTAATATATGGAAGGCTCTGCCTCCTGAAATTATTTTAATTTTTGCCGTTATTATATTTAATCATTTTAAATATCTTGTCAAGATTCTTTAAATTGAAAATTAAAATTAAAAAGGCTGGTCACTAATTTGATGTTTAAAATTTTGTGATATAGTTATCATGTCAAACTTGGCAAAGCTTGAGATTGCTGCCCTTGATATTTCTGGGAAAAATTATATGACATGGGCAGCAAGTGCAAAGATGCACTTAAAAGCGAATGAGCTTCTTAATGCTATCGCTAAAGTGCAAAAGACATCTGGTGATACCAGTGCCAAATCGGAAACGATATCTGATGAGAAAAAGGCAAAGGCCATGATATTTCTACGCCACCATATCCATGATGGTTTAAAGGATGAATATATCATGAAAGAGGATTCTGCAGATCTTTGGCAATCACTCAAAGATAGGTTTGATCACCAGAAATATGTGATCTTACCAAAGGCAAAACATGAGTGGTTGAATCTGCGGTTTGAGGATTACAAAAGTGTTAGTGAATATAATTCCGCTTTGTTCGGAATAACTTCCAGGATAATGTTATGTGGAGAGAGTGTAAGCGATTATGATATGATTGAAAAAACTCTCCAAACATTTCACCCTGGAAATGTAATCCTGCAACAACAATACCGGACGAGAGAATTCACCCGTTATTCGGATTTGATGCAAGTCCTCCTTGTTGCTGAGCAAAATAATGAGCTCGTGATAATGAACCATGAAACCAGTCCAACTGGATCGGCTCCATTCCCAGAAGCGAATGTGGTAGCATCTAATTTCCGAGGACAAGGACGTGGTCGCGGTAGAGGCCGTGGTCGCAGTCATGGAAGAGGTGGTGGATGAGGACAAGGAAGAGGATTCCAGGCAAATAATTTCAACGCGGGGAAAACCAACAAAAGATTTCATGAAAATGAAGTTGGTCACGCGAATAAAAGAAAAACGGAGAATGCCTGTTATAGATGCGGCATGAAAGGTCAATGGGTACGTACATGTCGTACGCTGAAATATTTAGCCGATCTGTATCAAGAATCGCAAAAGGCAAAAGAGAAGGATATTGAAACAAACTTCATCTCCGATGAAGCTGGACCTTCCTTTAATGGCCTGAATGATGATAATCATCTTGGTGTCGCAGACTACCTCGTTGATCCTGAAGTATCAATGGGTATAAATGAAAACTAAAATCAATGTGACATGATAATTAGTCTTTTAAGCACTTTGTATAATATGCTTGTGTTTTGTAACTTTTTAAAATGGTTTTTGTTGTATAACTTCCTGTTATATAAAGTTTTATTTTAATATTAATGCATCGTTTATTAATATTGTGACACCATAAGATGTCAAAGTTTGAGATTAAGGACGGAGATATATGTCTGGTAGACAGTGTGACGACGCACACAATAATTAAAAATAAAAAGTATTTCTCCGTTCTTGAAATGAAAGACTCCGCTGGAAGCGTGAGTACTGTATCTGGTAATGCAAAGATTATTATGGGCTCAGGAAGAGTCAGATTTTCAATGCCAAAGGGGACAAAGTTTGAGATAAATAATGCATTATATTCCCCCGATTCATATAGAAACTTGTTAAGTTTCAAGGATATCCGAAGAAATGGATACCATATAGAGACCATGAATAAGAATGGCATTGAATATCTTTGCATTACATCGGAGAGGAAGCATATATTGCAAGAATTACCAATGACGTCCTCCGGATTATATTGCACAAAAATAAATATGACTGAATCATATGTTACAGTAAACCAGAAGTTTACTAGTACATTTAAAGTCTGGCATGAAAGGTTAGGACATCCGGGATCAGTCATGATGAGAAGAATTGTGAAAAATTCTAGTGGCCACCCGTTGAAAAACCAGAAGATTTTTCAGTCGGGCAAGTTTTCATATAAAGCATGTTCTCAAGGAAAACTTATAACTCGACCATCACCAGCTAAGGTTGGGAATGAATCTCCAGTATTCTTAGAGAGAATACATGGAGATATATGTGGACCTATTCATCCACCGTGCGGGCCGTTTCGATATTTTATGGTATTAATTGACGCATCCAGTAGATGGTCACACGTGTGTCTGGTGACAACACGGAATACGGCTTTCGCAAAATTCATTGCCCGAATAATCAGGTTAAGAGCATAATTTCCTGATTATACCATAAAGAAAGTTAGGCTTGATAACGCTGGTGAATTCACTTCACAAACCTTTAATGATTATTGTATGTCAATGGGGATAGATGTTGAGCACCCGGTTCCCCATATTCATACACAAAATGGCATGGCTGAGAGTTTGATTAAACGGCTGCAACTCATTGCGAGACCGTTAATATTGAGAACAAATCTCCCAATTAATGTATGGGGACATGCTATATTGCATGCTGCGGCATTGGTCCAGATAAGACCAAGTGCATATAATAAATATTCCCCATTACAATTAGCATCTGGCCAGGAACCAAATATATCCCATCTTCGAGTTTTTGGGTGTGCGGTTTATGTTCCTATAGCCCCACCGCAAAGAACAAAAATGGGACCACAAAGAAGATTGGGGATATATATCGGGTATACGTCACCAAGTATAATTCGGTATCTTGAACCAAAAACTGGTGATATGTTTACGGCACGTTTTGCCGATTGCCATTTTAATGAAGATGAATTTCCAGCGTTAAGGTGAAGAGTTAAGGGAATACCAAAAGATATTACTTGGTGTACACCATCTTTGGTACATCTTGATCCCCCAACAAAACAACGCGAACTGGAAGTTCATAAAATTGTACACCTACAAAAGATGGCAAATCAGTTACCAGATGCATTTACAAATATAAAAAGGGTGACTAAATCATATATACCCGCTGCAAACGCTCCATCAAGAATCGATGTTCCAGAAGAACAAATTGATGGGAGTCGAGCAAATGAACCTAAGGTTCAATTAAAGAGGGGGAGGCCAATGGGCTCTAAGGATAAAAATCCTCGAAAGAAAAAGAAATTGGGAGAACAAAATGAGAAGGTTCTAGAGGAACCACATAAAAAAAAATGTCCAAAAGACATATATGAAAGGGTTCCAGAAGAACCAGATAAAGAGAAATATTCAGAAGATGAACATGATACAGAAAAATATGAGATTTCCATTAATTAAGCCCAAAATGGAAAATTATGGGCGAGAAATGAAATAGATGATACTGATGGAATATTCTCTTTCTCTGTATCCAAAGAAATTGATCATGATGATCCAGACCCAAGGTCCGTATCAGAGTGCCAGGAAAGGCCTGATTGGGAGAAATGGCAAATGGCCATGAGAAATGAATTAATCTCTCTAAATAAAAGAAATATTTTTGGACCTATAGTTATTACACCTAAAGATGTAGTACCGGTTGGGTACAAGTGGGTCTTTGTGCGAAAAAGAAATGAGAAAAACGAAGTCACAAGATATAAAGCCCGACTTGTGGCACAAGGTTTTTCTCAAAGACCGGGAATTGATTATGAAGAGACATATTCTCCGGTCATGGATGCAATCACATTCAGGTACTTAATGAGCTTAACGGCATCTAAAAATTTGGAAATGTACCTAATGGATGTTGTGACTGCATATCTATATGGATCACTCGATAATGATATATACATGAAAATTCCAGAAGGATTAAAGATTCCAGAAGGATCAAAAATGCATGAAGTATCATCTAAGGAAATATGTTCGGTCAAATTACAAAGATCACTTTACGGATTAAAGCAATCCGGACGCATGTGGTATAATCGCTTAAGTGAATATTTGTTGAGTAAAGGATACATCAACAATGCGATATGCCCTTGTGTGTTTATTAAGAAATCCTTGTCAGGATTTGTGATCATTGCTGTATATGTAGATGACCTGAACATAATTGGAACTCAAAAGGAGATTGATGATGCAAGAACTCATATGAAAAAAGAGTTCGAAATGAAAGATCTTGGAAAGACAAAATTTTGTCTCGGGCTTCAAATAGAACATCTCAAAGATGGAATTTTTGTGCATCAATCAAATTACACCAAAAGGGTGTTAAGACGCTTTAATATGGATAAAGCAACTCCTTTGAGTACTCCAATGGTCAATAGATCGCTTGATGTTGACAAGGATCCATTTCGACCTTGTGAAAGTAATGAAGAGGTATTAGGTCCTGAAATACCTTATATGAGTGCTATTGGTGGACTAATGTATCTTGCAAATTGTACTAGACCAGATATAGCTTTTGCTACTAATGTACTTGCAAGATACAGTTCATCTCCTACGCACAGACATTGGAACGGAATAAAGCACATATTCCGTTATCTTCAAGGTACAATCAATTTTGGATTATTTTATTCAAGAAACCCCGAGGTTGGTCTAGTTGGTTTTGCAGATGCAGACTATTTATCAAACCCGCATAAAACTCGATCGCAAACCGGATACGTTTTTACAATTGGTGGAACTGCGATCTCATGGCGGTCCTAGAAACAGACTTTGGTCGCTACTTCTTCGAATCATGCAAAAATGATTGCACTTCATGAAGCATGTAGAGAATGTGTATGGCTCAGATCAATGACTCAACATATTCAAGAAGCAAGCGGAATAACCATCAGCAAAGAGCCAACAATATTATTTGAAGATAATGTTGCATGCGTTACCCAAATCAAAGAAGGTTACGTAAAGAGCGATAGGACGCACATTCCTCCGATATTTTTCTCCTACACCAAAGAACTCGAGAAAAATAAAGAGATTGATGTTCAATATATTCGCTCAAGTGACAACGCAGCAGATTTATTTACAAAGGCGCTTCCGACTACAACGTTCAGAAAACACGTTCAGAGTATCGGAATGCGTCATCTACGAGATTTATAAAGAAAAGATTATATATATCTTTTCCAGGGGGAGACTGCACTCTTTTTCCCTTGTCATGGGTTTTATCCCACTTGGTTTTTCCATGATAAGGTTTTTAACGAGGCAGTACAAAATACGTCGATGAATAATTAAGGGGGAGTGTTAAAATTATTATAATTATTCATCTAGAAGTAGGAAAAGTTGCCGACTTACTTTAGTAAAAAGTTGCCGACTTCCTAATATTTTATATTATTTCATTTGCTATAAATATGTATGTTTCATGGTAAGAAAAAAATAAGATGAAAAATAATTACTCAGTTTTACCCACTCACGAAAACTCTCTTTTGTTCTCCTCACACACACTCTCTCTAATATATATAATATACATATAAGTACATACAATCCTCATCAAATATAAATATAATATATAATTTATAACAAAAGAAAGTTAATAAATCTAGGAATATTTATATTCAAATTGCTTTGCAAAGAAGGGGAAGAAAACGGATAATACGTTTACGGGCCTAATATGGATGACCCGGCCCAATCGAGTCATTTTATTAGGATGGGGTCATCGTATATTTACGGATTTACCTGTTAAACTTTCTACGTCACTTTACCGAGAAAGCAAGACAAAGGAAAGAAGAAGAAGGAATCGAGCATGAAGGCAACGAAGGCTCCGATCCACGCGGTATCGTCATGGGTAAGGAGGCAACCTCCAAAGGTGAAAGCTTTCCTTGCGGTCGTATCGGGCATGGCGGCTCTTGTTCTTCTCAGATTCATCGTACACGATCACGACAATCTCTTCGTTGCCGCCGAAGCTGTTCATTCAATCGGAATCTCTGTTCTTATCTATAAACTCATGAAGGAAAAGACTTGTGCTGGTACAACCTTAATTCCCTGCTTTGACTTCGTTTTTTCATTTCCTGTGTTTTAACATCACATCCAATTTAGGGCTTTCAAGTTGGGTATCAGATCATTTGTGTGTGTGTGGGGGGGGGGGGGTTCTTAGGACAAAGTCGTTTTGCTTATAACCTGAGAATTTTGATCTGTGTTGTGTTATGATATAAAAATCTAGAAATTATTCAACTAATCGGCACTTGATTTGAATCAGCATCCTCATTACTACATATTCAGATGAGTTTTCAAGTCTGAAGCTGTGATTAAGCCTAATTATAGACCTTTTGTGTGTGTGTGTGTTGTCCTTGATTTTCTATCTTTTTTTTTGTTTGTGGGAAATGCAGGATTGTCATTGAAATCTCAGGAGCTTACGGCAATATTTCTAGCTGTGAGGCTCTACTGCAGCTTGGTTATGGAATACGACATACACACCATTCTGGACTTGGCTACTTTGGCTACAACTCTCTGGGTTATCTTTATGATCCGTTTTAAGTTAAGAGCTAGTTACATGGAGGACAAAGACAACTTTGCACTCTATTATGTGGTAAGTCATCTGGTTTTATTCTCGGTATTGATAAGGGTTTTATCATCTTACTTACTTAGATTCTGAACATGGTATCGTCAAACTGCTGTTGAATTAGCTTGAGGATTCACAAATATTGATTTTTGGTCCTTTTCATTTCTGCAGCTCGTGCCATGTGCTGTATTAGCTGTATTGATTCATCCATCAACTTCACACAATATATTGAATAGAATATCCTGGGCATTCTGTGTTTACCTCGAAGCTGTTTCAGTACTGCCACAGTTGAGAGTGATGCAGAACACAAAGGTATGCATTTTATAAGGTTAAACAGATCGTTTTGGCAATTTGAGAACTAAAATCACAAGTCTAATCCTACATATGTTTGGTTCATTCAGATTGTTGAACCCTTCACGGCTCATTATGTTTTTGCACTTGGAGTAGCGAGATTCCTTAGCTGTGCACACTGGGTCTTACAGGTACGTTCTGACCTTCAAGAGAGAGTTAAGATTACTTGGTTAATTCGTTGGTTTCTTCTTTTGAAAACCATTGGCTTTACAAATAGATTTTCCTGAACATCCTATGCTTATGCCGCTCAATCAAGTGATCAACTCTATATAGTTGTAGCCCCGTTAGTTAGATATTCTCAGTGTTCTTTGTGTGATTTGGTCTTCTGGGTCCAAACAGGTTCTGGACACCCGCGGACGCCTGCTTGTAGCATTGGGTTATGGACTTTGGCCATCGATGGTTCTAATATCAGAAATCGTCCAAACATTCATCTTGGCAGATTTCTGTTACTACTACGTTAAAAGGTACTTTTCCTTTTCTTCCTCCGTAAGCTTCTTCAGTCGTTTAGTTTTACTTGTTTGATTATTCCTCCACCATTTTTCTTGTGCAGTGTTTTCGGAGGCCAGCTTATTCTCCGACTTCCATCTGGAGTTGTGTAACTTAAAAACAAGAAAAGAAAAAAAGATTACGTTTGTTACTCAAAAAGATTGGATCCTGAGTTTGCTCAAGTCTTGTATATTTTTGGGGGGTTATCAATGACGGTCGCTTGGATATTCTTGACATGATTTTTTTCTCTTTCAAAAGTAGGAAGAAACTAATGCTTGTGGTTTCAATGATGGCATATAAAAAACAAAGAAATAGAGTCAAAGTAAGCTGTTCGTTCTCAAACAACATATTTATAATATTCTCGATTCTCTGAAAATGCTTTCTATACAAATTTACCTTTGCCAAAACCATTTGAGTGACAATAAAAGATCAATTGGGGAAGTTTTTAATCAGCTGAAGAATTTGAAACTTTAGGCTTCTATTGGTGGAAGGCAACGCAATCTTGTGTATCAAAAATCCCTAATTGGGTTGGATTTTTAGGCTTTTAGCATAGCTAAGAGTATTATGGATGGGCTCATATATATGGGTCGTTAATTACCAATAGGCCCAAATGATTATATGATCTTCACCGTTCCTTTTTTCTCTCTCTCTCTCGGTTCGACGGCGAGGCTGTGCACCGGAAGAGATGGAACCGCCGGCCACCGTAGCCAAACGCTCCTCGAGAAGGCTTCTCTTTGACCGCCGTTACGGCTGGGTGTAAATTCTCTATCTTTATCAATGAAACATTTGCCAATTTAATGGATATAAACAAATGATTCTGTGTTGGCTTCTTCTAGTGTCGACGAATGGAAGGACCCATCGGAGGAAGCTCTTGCCGGCGGCAGAGGAATGTAAGTTAAACCCTTCTTTTGGTTTTCCCATTGGAAAGGTTTCTTCTTAGAAAACTATATGAAACCAAGTAGAAACTGAATCCAGTATTATCTGTGGAACAGGTTTTGTGTACTTCCCTTGGGGAAAACTCTGTTTCAGTCTGCTTCACAATCAGTAAGCTTTTCTTGTCCCTAATTCCATTAACAATCCGAAAGTTTCGAGATTTAATCAGCTTTTGCTCGGTTTGATTCTTACAGATTAACTCGGCCGTCAAATTTCTGGATATGAAGCTTCAGAAATGGGCAAATCCTGTCCACAACCCAGAATCTAGTTTCGCCGTAGACAGTGGTGGAGATTCAGGGTCAGTGGTTGAAACGTGAAACCAGAAACTGAATCAAATGTGTTGGATTGACAAATAGTACATGTGTTAAGTAACCTATGTACTTTGTTGAAAGTTTTTTTGCTTGTGTTCAAGACAACTCTAGAAACACATTGTCTGATTATATGAATATCTCTTGTGAATTCTACAGTGGCAGATATTATATAATTTCTTATCACTAGGCTATTGAGAGGTTCGTTATATGAAATGATGCGAGGCAAATTTCCATTAAATTTCTCTCCTTCGGAACATTTCTTTCAACAAGAAAGAGGAAAAAGGTATTGTATTTACATTGGATTCTAATTCTCTAGTGAAGGGAAAAAGGAGATTCAAAAATGTATTCTCTTTTTGGTTCTACTATCTCAGCTGAGAAGCTATAGCGACGAAAGTATCTTCAGGACAAGGAATTGTCAAGCCCCCCATTGGATGATCAAATCCAAACTCTTCTTCAGCTTTAGTCAGCAGAGCTTGAAAAGAAGGCTGGTTCAAGAACAAAACTGGTACCATATATCTCTTCTTTTGGCTCTCCCCTACATACACCGCAAGAAATCCTTTTGGTGTCGAAGCTGCTTTACTTGTTAGAATCTTCTTTGCAGCCAAAAGACCTCTCATCAAAGCCATTTCTGTCTCAAAAGTTTGATCAAGTTTCTGCAGATGGATTCAGGGAGAAAGACTTACTGCCCAAGCTCGAAATTGTTGAATATGATTTGATTTTGTTTTGAGATGAAAGACTAGCACTCTCTCTCTGTATATATAAACCAATGAGGTGAAGCTTTCATTGAAGATTGTTCTATGGCCTACGAGAGGTGGACATGAATGGGAAGTGTTCACATGGTGGGACATTGCAGCAGCAGCACAAGGGCTTGTGTGTCGGAGGAGACTTTCGAGTTGTTTGGCAGGAAGAATCAAGAACTCACTGTCACACTGGTCTTGAGAAGACGTTCACATGGATTTGTCTAATGGTAGAACCTCCAGCTGCTTCATTTGAATTGGAGGGCCGGGTCCATCTTGGTCTGCTAAGTTGTTCTTCAAATCACAGACAATCAAGTCAAGAGCGAGGCAAAGCCATGTGCTATTTATTAGGTGAGTTCTTCCCAAACCAGTAAAGGCATATGTTGTTAAAAACAGAACGGGACGCAGTGCTCTTCTGGACAATAGGAACAGAGGAAGGTCGTGCCAGAAGAAACGGCAAGCTTTCTGATGGCGTATAACTAAAAAGGCATGAGTTCCGTACCCTGAAAAACCGCATGCCCTTCAGCTCCAAATAAAAGAGATGTCAACGTTCTGTTAAGATTTGATTAATCAAGAACTAAGAACACAAGAACAGTTTAAGGTTTGCTTGAGAGTCCCTAATCTCTCCCTATGCCAAAGGCTCTCAACTAACAAATGGTCAAAGGTCTCTTCTCCTTTTTTCTTATTTATGCTAATTCTAGTGCCTATCAATACCGGCTTCCAAAAAATCAGCTTGTCCTCAAGCTGATAAGAATTCCAAATTAAGTATATAAAATCTTCCCATGCACGAAAATCAGCTTGGGATATGGTTTCGTTTCTCTTTGCCAGCTTAAGCATGGGAAGAACCCTAATTCTAAACGAAGGAGAACAAAGTTCAGTTATTGGTCCCAGCTTCCTTAAGAGCTCCTTCACTTGGGTTTCCAATGCCTCAGCTTTGGAAATTTTCAGCCAGCCAAGTCCGTTTGTTCGTCTTGCTACTCTGCTTCTAGACGGTGCTTTCGAAAGAAGGAGATCCCATGGATGATTCTATTTCCTCACGATGACAATTGCTGTAAGTTGCTCAATCCTGAGGAAAATATCAACAAAAAAGCTGTACACAAGTCAAGATTTTGGTGTGGGTTTTGTACAGAGTACGTGTGAGGCCACATATCGATGCTTGCTCCTGATGCAAGACCCTTTACTGAATCTCTATATCTTGAATCTGTTAACCGGGGAGAGGATCAATCTACCGCTTTTGGAGTCCTGTTAACCGGGGAGAGGATCAATCTACCGCTTTTGGAGTCACAACTTGGTTAGATAAAACTCGAGCGGGTCTCCGTGGCCACCTCCTTTGTGTTTTGGGTAGACGAGGAAACCAAAGATTATGTGGTTATGTGGTCATTTAGAAAACATCATGTGGTTGCTTGCAAGAAAGGAGATGATCTGTGGAGACAAGTTCCTGATTGCTCTGGCATTGGAGAGTGTTATGACATGGTATACATAGATCACAAGGCTTATGTCTATTGCAATGATGGCACTATCAGAATCTCAGATTTCTCTGGAGAGCTTCCACGGATGGAAAGCTCCTGAGACTGATGTGTATGTTGATTTCTTTTTCAAAATTGCCCCAAGTTTTTTTTTTGTTCTTCAGACGACACACATTGTAGTCGCATTAAGTGGAGACTGGAGATGTCGTAATGGTTTCGAGCATAATGAATATCTGGGAAACCTGGTGTATCCACATCTTTGGGATGAATTCTCCCACAAAGAAGTGGGAGGAAAATGATTCTTTGAGCGACGAAGCAATGCGTATGAAAATGATATTTTTATCTTCGATCTTGAAACAGAGAAGATTCCATGGCCGTACCAGCCTGTTTTCCCGTCTATCCAATACTCTGGTGCTCGATGGTTCTTCCCAAATTTCACCAGGAAGTTATAACTGATGACTCAGATAAGTGATGGTTCTTCTCAAACTCTGATTCCCCTTTGTTTTTAAGTTATTGTTTTTTGGGCAAGGATAAAACTTCCCTTGGTTAAGCTCTTTTGTAAATCCAAACCTTTTCATTTCTAAATGTTATTCACATTCATATCACAAAAATATATACATGGGGTTTGATGAATATTAACTACAATTCACTGGATCGTGAGGAACAAAACAAATGTTACATCAGTCAAAACACATCTAGCTCTTCACTATGTAGCCATCTCTTCTTTTGCCTTGAAGAAAACATGTGGAAACTAAAGGGGTTAGATCTACTGGTACGTGTGAGCGTGTCACGATCAAGTGTTGAGGCGAGAGGTGAGATCGATAAAGATTTGTTCAGTGCATGGAATAGTGAGGCCACCCATGGGATGATCAAACCCAAACTCTTCCTCTGCTTTTCTTAGAAGATTTTGAAATGAAGGGTGACTCAAGTACGTCACTGGAACCACGAATCTCCTCTTCTGCACCTTCTCTCCTATGTAAACCGCAAGGTGTCCTTTCGGAACATCGACATTGTTTGATGTGTGTGAGAACGATTTTAGAAGCTGCTTTGATGATTGCAACACACGAGGAATTCTGATACCCATGGATTTTTTTTTATGTTCTTGATTAGAAAGATTATTGAAAGTGAAAGTTTATTGCTTTTTGTGAGAACTTGCAGAGCTTAAGGGATTTAGGGATGGGTATTTATAGTAAAGAACAGTACTTGAAGATAACCCATTGGTTGGCTTAGTCTTATTTAAAGCTCATAAGCACCAAACAAGCACATGGCTTAATCTCCATGATGTTGATATGATGAGACAAAAAGCCACATAACGACTCACTTTAGATAGGCCATAGTTTAGCCGAATTCAACTCCTGCCATAGAAATTTTAAACGTATCGGTATGATAGCTAAGTCATGTGGTCCTGTCTTTTGAAATCATTGAGAAGACCACCTTAATCATGTCTTTTCATATCACTGAGAGGACCTTCTTAGTATACTTAAAAAGCAGGGACGTTGTAACATGGTGTATAAGGGACAAGAAAATGTGATATCAAAACAAGCTCCTAATGAGAACATGGTAATACACAAACTACATTTTCAAGTTTCGACAACAAACCACCATTTAATGGATTAATTTGCACTTGGTTAAATATCTTCAATCCAAAACTATATATATATGTATTCATCTTTATATCACTCAAACCTTTTTGTCCATTAACCAAACCCGAATCTAATCCTTGGATTGATCTTTCACTCACAGCGTCAGATTGGTGATCTTCGTTTGTTGAACGCCAAAATGTAAAGCATTTGACATCTAAGCACCAAGATGTTAAAGAGAGATTTGGTAAAATATGCGTGGAAAGCAAAGATTAAGATAGAAGAACTTGGTTCATAAAGATTGTTTCTGAAACTTTTGGTTGCTGAGAACCAAGATAGGGTTATGTTCGCAATCGATTTACGCAGTTATAACTTGGAGCTCTGATACCACTTTTAAATTCGCAATCGCAACTCTCAGATTCTTACTATATCACTCAACCTCACTCGCGATGAACTATACGAGTTCCTCTCAACTACGATTTGTAATCGAGAGTACGTCTCGGTAGATCCCTCTACTATTTCTACTTACAAAATCAAATCTAAGTTCTCAATATTACAAATCTTGATTATCTATCTCTGTTTTGCAGGTCAGTTACACTGAAGCTAGCTATTTTTATAACAGCCTTCTTCATGGGCCTCTTCTCATGGGCCTGAGTGAGTTAGTCCATCTTCACTTCATGGGTCTTAGTGAATTGCGCCTAACCGAGATTAAACCGTACCCACACGCACTCACATTCACGATCAAGATCGACCATATAGTAAGTAGCCATTGCTACAAAAAAAGAAAAGAAAAAAAATCCAATTCCTATTTCTTGTAGTTGACAATTCATGTGAGAAGGGATTTGAGAGTGCCCTTTCATGGTTTAAGTAATTAGGACATAGTTTTAGCAAAAAAAAAAGCAAGAAGTAATTAGGACATAGTATTTGGATATATCAGTATTTGGTACCATAGTATTTTGGTATTTTAAATCGATAGATTTGAAGAGATTTTGGAGATTACGAGATCGACTTTAATTTAATTCCATATTTATTAGCCAATATACTTATTTATAAAAAATCATAACTTAACTAGTAAATTCATCATACATGTTTAGCAATATGAAAATACACAAATGTTAATTTTCAAAAATAACATTATGATTCCGTGTAATAAGATCGATAACAAACCGGCAACCCCATTACCCGGTTTACCCGTAAAAAAAAAAAAAAATTTCAAAACGACTAAATAATATGAGAAAAATGAGCCATTATTCCTCCGTATGTCGAGAGAAATCGACCACCGATGGCTGAACAAAAAGCTTCTACCATTATTTGTGCCGTCTCATTGTCGAGGTGCCACTCTGTTTTTCTTTTTCTTTTTCTTTTTATGTTTAGATGATGTAGTCATATTCAAATCAACTATTGATCATCGTACAATTTCATGTTCATATTACCTGATTTTAACTTTGCAATAGTATCTTATTATTTGCAGTTTCTTGTCTATTCAGGGTCCACGTTCTTCGTCAATTTCCTGCAACCCATGTGATGAAAAGACCTTACATTCATTCCACAATTTACTCAAGAATATATATATATATATATTATTATTATTTTTTTTAAATAATAATATTTTGGAGATTGAGATATCGGAAGCTATACAATCTCTCAAGAAATTTTCAGTTTTCGTCATCTTAAAGTGTTTATGAACAGATATGCTCTGTTTTCTTTCCGAGCTTTGGAGAAGAAGGGAAAAAATGAGTTATAAGAAGAAGAAAGTTGTTTAACTGTCGATTATCTTTCACGTGGTTGAAGAAAATAGATTCGGTTTGTTCCTATTATAAATAGACATGGGTTTTGGGAGATGAGATGTCTGGATCAAGAGAAATTTTCATTGAACAGAGTCGTACGAAAGCAGGACAGGTTAGGAGTTTTTATAGATTTATCTTTCACGTGGTTGGAGAAAAATAGATTAATTAGGGATTTCCATAAAGAGGCAGACATGAGTTTTTGTGAGATGAGATGTCTGGGGCAATACCAGAGTCTGAGAACGACTCTGTTTATTGTTCTTTCAAAGTTGATGTAAGGAAAAAGGAAAGATTGTGAAGACAGGACAGCTCAGGGAAAGAGGCAAGACAAGAGTAACATGGAGTTCATGTGGTTACGTGAGAGACATGTCTTAGTCTTCGCTCAAGGCAATTTTTCCTAACGACTCTTGTTTTTTCTCATTTTGATCAAATCATCATTTGTCACAACAAATCTCCTTCACAGAACATGCAAGCTTTCTCCTCCTTGACAACGACGACTTCTACAGCAATCTCTCTCTCTCTCAACCCCCCCAAGTAATTGTAAGACTTAGATGAGGAAAAGTCTTGCAGGATTCAAGACAATATTAGCGTTGAAGACTTTGAGATCAAGGGATGGTTGAAGAATAATGAACAAAGCTGCAGAGTTTGCTGTTTCTTGAGCAATAAGAAACCAGTGTGGGTTTTTGAGATTTTGGATGAAGTTTTCTCCGTAAATTAGGGTTTACGGGAAATACATGCTAAAAAAATCATGAGCTGAACTGAGTGAGAAACTCAAAGGCCTTAAACTAAGGACTTGATTGGTTCACCCGCTACCACCCGCAAACGCTACGTTTGCGGACAGTTGCAGTTGATAGCGTTTGACAACAATCACAGTTTCTCTATATCTCTCCGTACCGCTTTATATCGCTTGGAATCGCTCTAAATCAAAAGCTGTTTTCCACGAGCGTTTGCGGTTGCGGGTGGTTGAAAAAATATATATTTTTAAAAAAATATTATCTTAAATAATAAACTAAAATTTACAAAAAAAAAAGTATTTAAAAAAATTTACTTTTTATATCAAATATTATCATATAAATTTATTTACACTTGATATATATTTTATTTAAACTAAAATAAACATGTAATTATTAAAAAAGTTATTGTAAAAATACTACTTAATTATTCTATGATTTTTTTAAAATATATAATTTTAATTTTTTATAATAATATATTTTTGATTTCAATTTTTATTTTAATAATTATAAAAAATGTTATTGTATATATATAAAATGTTCCAAACATCTTTAAATTTTTTATTTAATTATTCTATGATTTATTTAAAATATATAATTTAATTTTTTTTATAATAATATATTTTTGATTTCTATATAAATTATATATTATGTATATTTTTTGGTAGTTTTATGTAAATTCGCTATCGCACCCGCTGTAAACCAGTCATAAACGTCCCGTAAACGCACCCGTTTCCAGCCATTTTACCAGTCGTATAAATTGTCCAATAACGCTAGAAACCGCTACCGTCCGCTTCTGCAAACTCCCCCAGCCGCACCCACACTCGCTACGTTTAAACCAGTCAGACCCTAAAATGTTCATTTGTTTTTGTTGCCATTTACTACCATAACAGATAGGATTCGATTTACTACCATAACAGACAGCACTAAAGACTCTTAACTTTAAAGAAAAAAAACAGAAACGTGTATTTAGTACATATTAAAATGTTTTTTAAGTGTCAATGAAATATTTTAACACAGAAAAAAAAAACACAAATAAACTCTTAATAATCAACAAGGGTGACAACAACTATCAATGATATCATATAACTATATAACATGGTTACTTAGTTATTACTTAGCAACATTATATGGTCACGTAGATTTTCAAAGAGAATAGATTAAAAGGTGATTCCGAGTCCACGAAGATTAGAATTTAGATTCGAATTTCGAGATTATAAAAAAAAAAAAATATTATATGGTCACATACTCGAACAAAATACTACGGAGAATCTGTGTTTTGGGGTTTTTATATTTACAATGTATTTCTTAGAGATTTGTTTGAATGGATATTGGAACACAATCATAAGCTAATTTAACATTAATTTCATGTTTTGGAGTCAACTATACATTCGACTATTCACGTAACCAAATAAAATGCAATATAAGAAATGAATTAAGTACATTGTTACAAAAAAAAAGAATGAATAAGTACATACACTTCGTACTTTTTTGTACATATACATATCTTTTTTTTTTGATAAAATATATTTTCTTACTTCATTATGAAATATAGTTGGCAAATGATATCCTTTTTCTTATTTATTTCATAAAATATAAATTAGGAGAGAGAAAGAGAAGAGGGACCAAAAGTAGTTGATAATACACACACAATATGGATCTTTAAAAAATAGAATGATATCATTTACTCTCAGATAATTAATGGGTGTGCTGAAATTTCATCGGGGTAGATCATTCTTTATAAGGGTTTTAAAAGAGTCGTATTAAACGGCAATATCGAAATTTATTTTTCAAATATTTTAATTTTAGTTGTTTGACCATCTAACATTTTTTTTTATATAATCTATGCCTGGTGTTTAACATGGTTTTCGTAGGATCTAATTTTATCACAAAAAGTCTTTAGTAAATCCGCCACAGATAAATATATCATAATATCACTAGAACACATACGGTCTAAAACATGTTAGCATCCATGAAAAATTAAATTCAAGAGTAATTGAGTTTACGACATTACCCTAAATTGTTTCTATCACTACTAGACGAATCCATCCGAATTGACCATATATTCAATATTTTGATTAAACAAGAAATTGAAATATTGGTGTAAGCATCACATCCCCATCCTCATTCTCGGCCATAAATAACCCTTTCACCATCTCTCACTTCTCTCCGCCATCTAAACCTCAACTTTCTTCCCTCAAGAAACTAACAATGGTGGTAAAGAGATCTTCAAAGCTAACACAAACCGCAATGCTGAAGCAAATCATCAAGAGATGCTCGAGCTTGGCCAAGAAACAATGCTATGACGAGGATGGCCTGCCTCTAGACGTACCAAAGGGTCATTTCGCGGTCTATGTAGGTGAAAAGAGGAGCCGTTACATCGTACCCATCTCCTTCTTAGCTCATCCTAAATTCAAGAGCTTACTTCAACAGGCAGAGGAAGAGTTTGGATTCAATCACGACATGGGGCTCACAATTCCTTGCGAAGAAGTTGTTTTCCTATCTCTAACATCCATGATCAGATGAGAGAGACAGCGCGATTATATATATATTTCTCTATATAATTAATATATCAATTTTTTCGTTACCTTTGGATGATTATTGTATCCAAAGGTTTTTTTTCCGAACTATAAACCCATATAGAAATCCACCTAAAATGACCCTTTTACGTGGATTATGTAAAGCCTGGGTTTTAGTTTGTTAATTCCTAAGTGTAGCACCCTAAGTTTGCTTTGCATTCAAGGGGTTTTACATCTAAACCTAATTAGTTTTTTTTTTGCGAGCTCTAATAAATTTGAGTGATGGCTTGCGCTAATAAGAACTATATATAGTACATGTTTATGATTCAGATTCTTGTTCAATAGAATAAAATTATCGATCAATTCTCTTTCAACCTCCAATTGGAACAAATAGAATGTTGATCAAATGGTTAAATTTGTATTATTCCCTTTTTAAAAAAATGTTTTAGGGTTTCCTCCGTTGCATTGGTGAGTGGCGTTATAAGCATATTGTAGTATTTTATTTCATTTTAATTTCCGGACTATATATCTACGTAAGAAAAAATTTATTTTGCAGACATGTATATGCATAAACATTTACTACAAACTTGAATTCCGGACTATAGACTAATAGGTGATAACATATGGGACCATTCAATTAATGAACAAAGAGTTTTTAATTTTATTGTCTCTAGTGAGAGAGCAAAATGTTAAGAAGAGCTAGGTGAAGCAAAGCATATATTGTCTCTAGTAATTACTTGGTTTTAAGGACCTACATATATCTACATTTTAAAGACATATACATTTAGTAGTAGGGAAATTGACTAAGATAACCTAAAAATTATATTTAAAAAACTAATCAAAACTTTTTTATGTGACAAAATTCCAGCCATTAGATCTAGGGTTTTTGGTTAGTTTTTTAGATATATATTTTTTTGGTTATTCAACAAATTAATCCTAAATATAAATTAAAATTTAAATTCAATGCACATATAGCTTCCCTCTTTGCCTTTGCCTTTGCCTACTAACCACAAATGGTGTTTCTATACGATAGCAACTAGTCTTCTGAATTTAATGCACATACTTTTTTCCATCGATCTCTCAAAAATATATTTTTGGCTTATATTCAATTTTTTCGCTTGCAATAAACTGCATCCACATGTACCAATAATATCTATTATGCCTCATCACACACACTTGTATACATCTCGAATAGCAAAAATTTCCGACTCTTCACATATATTTTAAAATTAGTTTGAGTTTTAAGTCATGATCCTAACTAGAATATAACACTAATAGTTTTATAAAAGAAAATCAATGAATTTAGAATGTTCAGTGACATTGAATTAAATAAAAAAGTTTAGGAAAGTTGTTTTCTTCCTTTTTTTTAATAGTATTTTACCGTATTATTATTATATAAGTAAAATAAAAATAATGAATTTGGAACATGAATGGACAGAAGTCACTGAAGATCGAAAGGAACAAAAATGGACGTGAGTCAATTGGATGAGTAGCTAACAAAAATTGCAGAATCTTTCGTTTTCGTCCTCTTCCGTACACGTTTTTTTTTTCTTTTTTCTTTTATCGATTGTTTTTGAAGCTACGCCTTACAATATGAGTTGTTAGTTGTTACTGACCGGATATTCTAAATATTTGTATCTTAAGTTGTATGTAAATGGATAGTGTATTCGAATATTTATATCCATCAAGATAGTAAATACATGCAAATACTGAAAGTCTGAAAACTGACCCAAATTTTATTTGAGAAGTTATTATTATTAAAAAAAGACGCAAATCTTATAATTTATTTTCTACCAAAATATGATCGTCATGAGAAAGTAAAAATACATGTTATATAAAATATTTTTAAGAAATCATAATTTATACAATATATTCTCCGATTCTAGATATCATAACTCAAGATCCAAGCACTAATTACATTCACTACATACCCACATATGAGTTATAAATTTCGTATTATGATCCATATCAAAATTATAAAATACTTAATGAGTATCTAAATTTAAAATGGATAAGATCAAATGTTTAAAAGAAAGAATGAAAACCAACCGAATTGACCAACGTTTATATAGCCTAGTAAATTTGTATTAGTATCATCACTATACGACATCCAAATTCAGATCCAATAAAGTGTATGATTGATTTTTTAAAACAAAAAACCAACTATTTGATAAGTATTGAAAATAGATTTTTTTTTCAGGAAGAAAAAGAAACCCTTTTTGAAGGTAGTGGTAGTGGCAATGGCAATGCCAATCTACGCAATATCTTACTTCAAACTACCAAAGATAACCTGCTCAAAGTTGACAAGCGTCATGGTAAATTTTTGATGGAGCTATGTGGAACACAAAAGGAAAGTACATTGGATTGGTTGGGAAAAACTCTGCTTACCAAAACACCAAGGAGGCCTAGGATTCAAAGACATTTAATGTTTTAACCAAGCACTATTGGCTAAACAAGCTTGGAGACTGCTACAGGATCCCAAATGTTTATTCGCAAGGGTCATTAAAAGCAGATGCTATGAGGAGGCTGATATCCTTCATTTGGTCTTAGGAAAAGACCATCTTTTGGATGGAAAAGCATACTGTATGGGAGATAAATGATCAAACTTGGTTTCAAGCAGATGATAGGAAATGGGAAATCTATAAGTGTATGGACTGAAAATTGGATTTTTGATGAGCAGTTGAGACCTCCTTTGATTAAAAACAGAACCATTTACATGTACTTGATGGTCAAATATCTTATTGACCCAGTGGCTAAAGGCTGAAACAAACAGAAACTTGATGAGCTCTTTTACCATACAAATGTAGTAAGAATCCTCAAGATAAAGCCGACAACAGCTCACCATGACTACTGGGCTTGAAAGTATAATAAGCATGGTGACTACTCAGTAAAATCAGGGTGCTGGTTGGCTAGCTAAGAAAACATAAAAGAAATTATAAGAGAAGCAGTTATGCAACCCTCCATTAATGAGATCAAGAATCAAATATGGACCCTGCAAACTCCTCCAAAGATCAAGTTATTTATGTGGAATGCAGTGAGTGGAGCCATTCCAGTAGCAGATAGAATTGCCTCGAGAGGAATCAAAGTAAACTCCATATGCCAAGTCTGTGGACTAGAAGGAGAATATAGCAACCATGTCCTCTTCTCATGTGATGTTGCTAGATATGTATATGTGTTGTATCCAATTTCCCTTGCCCAAAAATGGTTTTAGTGCTGATACTATCTTTCAAAATATGTATCATTTGCTACTGGTTGGGAAAAATATTAGTGTGCCAAAGGAAATTAGAAAGAGATTCCCCTGGATATTATGGAGATTATGAAAAAACAGAAACAACCTCAATTTTTAAGAGAAAAAATTTACATCCAAAGACTCAGCAGACAAGATCAGAGAGAGAGAGATGATGTCACTGAATGGTCAAACGCCCAAGTGGTAGAGAGAAGAATAGAAGACCTCAATCTTGCGGCCAACGCCCCCACATTTTACATGTTGAAAACCTCTTCCATTCTCTTGGTTTAAATGCAAATTTGGCTTCTCTTGGAACAAGCATAAAATCTTGGGAGGAACAGCTTGGATTTTGAGGAATGAGAATGGAAATGTGATATTGCATAGTAGAAGGGAGTTCTGTTTTGTTAACTGTGAGATTGATGCAAAGCTAAAAAGCTTTTTATGGGCTATTGAAAGCATGGTCAACCTCAAAGTAACAAAGATAGATGTGGACCTAATAGAGGTGGTTATTCGTCCTCCTGGCCATGCCTACATGTACTATTCTTCAGAGATTTTGTTTACGTTAGACTATGTGTCTCAATGGAACGTGAAGATAGAAGAGTCGATATCTAATAGAGGAACAAAGCTTCATTGTCCAAAGTATAACAAATAAGGATCGCCGACAATCATATGTGGCGGTTAGCTACCTTTTTGGCTAAAAGAGATTTTTGAGTTGGAAAGAAAGATGGTATTCTCACATCTTTATCCTTTAAGCTTGTAGTATGATTGGCTTTGATCCGGTTTTTGGTAGCTATGTATGTGTTGGGGTAACACTTGGCTTTGGCCACATTTTTTTATATGTTGTAAATATCATATTGCTATTAAAAAAATTCAGATGAAAAACAAAATAAAAAGTCAATTTTCAAAAAATGTTTGATACAAAATGTAATAGCCTATTTTCTACCCTCATCAAAATTTGGGGAAAATCATCTCAATTTATTACCTTTACGAGGAAATTGTAAAAAAAAAAAAAAATCAAGTTTTTCTGTTTTAGTCAAAAAAATTCCCAACTTTTTTATTAACCGAAAAAATCTCTAACTTTTGTTGACCAAACTGTTTTACTCCTAACATTAGTCAACTATAACCCTCTATTAACATCGTTTAATTAACCTATTTAATTTGAATTCGTTTTATTGAAACACAAATTCTCCAAAATTAACCAAAATCTTCAAATTTGATTTAGCCCTAAATCGAAACTTAGATCGATTTTTTATTTGCTCTCTCAATCTCTTCTTGCATTAGTGCATAATCCAATTCTTCCTTCATCAAACCATCGTTCCTCTCCAAATGATCTATCCACTCTTTCCATGTTTTGGCACTTTATATGTTTCCATGTTTTGGTCATTTATATGGGAACTATCCTATTATCTATATCTCTCCCAACAGCAGTTAAGAGATAGCATTTGATCTTTCATTTAAAGAACGTGCCATCTAATCTTATGGTAGATCTATATGTCTGTATCCAAAACTCTCGCAGTAATTCAAAGCAGATATATAGAAGATTAATCTTTTGTTTGCTTTCAGAAGTTGGCACTGAAGTAATTTCAATCTCCATAGACCATAGATTAGATGCAAAAATCTATGCTTGATAATCCTACACGTAAGCATCAGCTTTTACTAATTAATATCGATTTCCATAATTTCTTCTGAATAACTCACTTAACTTTGTGAATGAAGTACCTCGGCTTAAATCCATTAATATAGAAAAATTTAGCTTGAATGAAGTACCTCGGCTTAGTACTTGGCCTGCACAATTTCAAGAAATAGGAACTAAGGAAGACCATATAGCTCTATTCTTCTTTGCAAAGGACATTGAGAGGTAGGTTTCATTCATGATTATTCACTTGCTTTTCGTTTTGCGTTTTGGTGGTCTAAATGTTTAACTCTAAATTTTTTTGCTGACGAGAGTTTTCGTTGTTGCTTGTGTCATTGTGTGATAGAGTTATGAGAGAAATTATAAGCCCCTGGTAGATAACATGATCAAGAAAGATTTATCCCTGAATGGAAGCCTCGATAATGTTGAGCTTTTGATTTTTCCATCCAACCACCTTCCTCCGAATTGCCAGCGTAAGAATACTTACCAAAAGTTTTTACACTTTGTGCAACACATGATCATCTCGTTGATGATTTGATCTAATCAAAATGTCAAATTCTTACCATTTTATATATCAAAGTTCTGCATCCTTATCATTTGAGAGAGAGAACAAAAATTTCTCTTTTTCTTTCCAATGGATGGCAGACTGCCAAAAATGTTCTAATGGATTTTAATAAATTACTTATTCATCATATATGCCCATGCATAGCATGGGAATGGATTTTAATAAATTACTTATTCATCATATATGCCCATGCTAATACTAGTGAGATTATAAATCTTAAGAAGGAATTCTCTTAAGAAAAAGTTGGCAACACTATTAAAACAAAAATCAAAATCCAAAGGGAAATATGATAAAATCCTAAACTGTAATATGACCAAAACGACAGAAGATCACACTTTGTCGAGAAGCAGAGCCTCCCCATTACACTATATATGCGTCTATTTCAGGAAATATGATGGAATTTCCCGAGCGTAATCTTTATATGTTTCTTTCAAATTTCAAACAGACTCTGCACATAAGATGGATGATTATCATATATGTAACTTAAAACTGAGGATCGCTTTCATACTTGGCCTATTCATTTGATGTGTGCTTTGCTTTCATGGTGCTGTTCTGGTTGGAGTGCTGCTGGTGTTGTAACTGGCTGATGCTAAGCTGCTGAAACATCTCCGGGTTTAGTGACGTCTTCTTCGTTTGCCTGTGGCTCGGCTCGCCAATCACCAGTTTCAAGCGCTGCACTTCTTCAGTCAGTTTCTCAGACAGAGCTGCCAAACAAGGAAATTATAAATGTTTCCTTTTCTATATAGAAGAACCGAGTGTGATGGACACCGATCAAGAAATGCAGTTGCTAAATTCCCAGGAGAAAGACTTAAAAAGCTTTCCATAGAGTGAATTAAACAGAAACTTATTTAAGGATGGATAAAAATCGGCCATGCAAGAGCTACTTAAGGCTGGGGAAACCGGAAAAAGGAAAGTTTGAATATAAAACAGCTCTAAAGCAACTCAGCAACCCTAATATAGAGAATGAAGAGTAATGATAACATGATGTGCGTACCATCGCGGAGTTGTGCCTGCTGCTCCATAGCTTGAAGACGAAACTTGAGCTCACTGTTCTGGTTCGTCAATCCCATTGAATCTCTCTGAACCCCCAAAGAAAACAATATAAGGTTACTCGACTTATTCAAACAGTACAGTTTGTGTGTTGTGTCGTCTCTCACCTGCAAATGCGTGAGCTGAGCCGATAATGTGGTAGCTTCGGTCTGAAGTGTCTGCACCTTGTGTTCCAACTCTGCCATGTATCGTGTCTTCCGCTCCTTTGAGCGTGCAGCAGATACACGGTTCGCCAAGATTCTACCGAAATGGTTAAAGCAAACAGTCACGTCACAACAACAAGAACAAGAACGCCAAAATATCAAATGAAGCATCACTATTTATTATTACCTCTTCACACGCTTAGGGTCAGTCATCACAATCTCAGCGAGTTTCTCATCGGCTGCAATCTTCTTCATTTCAGCTGCAGTAAACTCACTGTTTCCAAATTCAACACTAAAAGCACTTGAATTCCCTTCACCTGAATTGGTTGGGGAAACTTTTGCTGATGAAGGCGGAAGCTTTAGCGATGATTCATCACCGAAATTCAACTTCCCCATGAAACAACTATCCATCGAAAGACTCCGGTGGTGTCTACTAGTCGGAGCAATGTCTCCTCCCGCTCTTCTCTTCATGCCTGAAGAACTCACCGCTTTCTCCTTCACATTTTCATTCGCACTGCTTTCTCCTTCGGAATCACTGCTACTTCCGCCATTCGTCTTCTTCGTCCCGCTGCCTCTACTGCTCTCCATCTCCTCCACATTGGCATTACCATTCTTGCCATTTTCGCCTCCAAAAGAATTCAAGACATCAATGTTATCAAGATTCATATAAGCCGTGAAAACATCGTCCATAGCTTCACCCTCAGATTTTCTTCCCTTAAAGAAGCCTTCTCTTTCGAATCCCGGTTCTTCCTTGACCAAATTAGACCAATCTGAACCCTCTCCGCCGGAGATTGATCTCTCCAAAGACCTCGAAGGGATCAAAGGAGGAGACTTCTGATTCTGAGCCATCATCGAACTAAACCCAAAAGTAACATCGCTATTCGAACGCCTATGAGACTTTCTCGGCGGTAGATTCTCGCCATCGCCGGCGATCCTAGAGGAACTAGAATGACACATCGTGAACGGTGACGGAGGCAGCGAAGGGCTGAATCCGCCGCCGGTACTCTCCTCCACCGGCGGCGGCAAGTAATCGAAGGAGAAGAAGGACGACGGTTGCGACATAGACCGGGAATGTCTGGGTTGTAAGGTCGCCGGGATCTGAGAGTAGGGAGAAACGGGGGGAATCGGCGGCGGAGCTCCGACTCTATTACCGCCGCCATTATTACCGCTGAAAGGCTGTCGGAACTGCGGAAATTGCTGGGAGCGGATAAGAGCAGGATTCAAGTGCTGATTAGGGCTTATCGAGACCGACTGTTTTGGGATCGAAGAAGACGATGTACCAGACGAAGATTTAACTCTCTGCATCAGATTGGTATCCGTATCACCCATTATCTGAGAAACAAAATGTCAAAGTCACAACCTTGAAGAACCAAAACCCTAAAAGCTCGAAGCTTGCAGTGATTAATGGTGATGATTAGATGATAAACCCTTTGTTCAGAAACTAAGAATATATAAAAATGGGCAAGGGGTGAAAACAAAGATCAACGCACAATAATTGATTTTTCCAAATCGAAGAAGAAGATAATCGAGAAAGAAATTGACCTGCAAGGAAGTAAATGGAATGCGAATCTCTGATTCTGGTTTTTCTTCACCAATCAATGGCGCAAATAGCGAAGCAACAAAAAGACGTTGACCAAAGCAATCATCGACTGGTCGGAAAAAAGGAACATCCGAGAAGACCGATTTCGTCTATTTATGTTGTTTTCTGTGAAATTTTAACAATTGGATAAAATTAAAAGGGCCCAACTTTAAGTCAAAGAAAAAAAAACAGAACTGGATAAAACAGAACAGACATTACAAGATCACATTTTTTTTTGAAGCTTTTTTCAAAGCCTCGCCATTACAATCAGTTTCTTATCTATCTACTATAAATTGAATTTTCTTTCTGAAGAAAATGATTAGAGATAGATCTATAACTCGACATGACCCTTGCTCATAAATAAATTAGATAAAACTGAAAACAACTTAAAACTATAACTTCAATCCTTGATCCTCCAGGATTTACCAAAGCCACCTCTCAACTTCTCCTTAGATCTCTGTTCATTGGAAATCAGGGTTTCTCTGCTGCTGATGTAACTGGTTGGTGTTGAGTTGCTGGAACCTATTTGCGTTCATTGACTGCTGCATGTTTGATCTGTCAAATTGGCTGCGGTTTTGGCTCACCGCACCTGTTTCCCCCATCTTCAGCAGTTGGACTTCTTCTTTCAAATGTCCAATCAAGGCTGCAACAACAGAGGGGAAAATAAAAACAGAGATTCCACGGTTACAGAGCTTGTAATTTTTTAAAAGGCGGCGGGATATTACATACAAATGTTACTACTATTCCAGGAGAAACTTTTTACTAGACTGGAATAGTGAAGAGATAAAAACATATTTCCCAGTTAAGTATCTAGTAACATGTAAGCTCATCCAAGGACGTTATTCTGTTTATACATGGCAATAGAGATTTACGTCCTAAACATTAAGTCTTAGGTATAGCGGAGAAATATAAACGTATTTAGCGGTTAAGGATCTAGTAAAAACCCGAGTAACCTCATTGAAAATGATTACCCTATTTTTATACATGCCAATATGTTTACGCCTTTCTTTACTAATGAAAATTATGCACATATAAGGAAGATCTAGCAGTCATAGTTACTATCCGGCTCATGCAATAACCTGAATATCGAGGTAATTTTTCCCCCTATCGATTTGTATTCGAGTCATGCCTACTCAGATATCTTGAAATGGTAACAAAGTAAAAACAAGCTGAAAGCTGTTTCGACAATTAGGTATTACTATATGAGTGAGGTCATAAGCAAAGATCATGCAAAGGTCATACATGACATTCACTATAGACTGCAAACAAGGAACTTGCTAAAGTAATATTAAGATGACGTACAATGACAAAGATACACCTCTTTCTCCCTTCCTTGAAGACGAATCGTCAGTTCTTTGCTATGGTTTTCCAGCACCATGTAATCTCTCTGCATGCAACAACAATAACAAACTCCAACCGTTTAGACATGATAAGTAGATGGTTGCTAATGTGATATGTCTCACCTTCAAATGCTTGTAGTCAGTAGACGCTGTAGTAGCCTCGGTCTGAAGAGTCTGCACTTTGAGTTCCAACTCGGTTATGTACCGGGCCTTCTTCTCCTTTGAACGAGCAGCTGAGTTCCGGTTTGCCAGGATTCTGAAAGAGGATCACATGGATAGTAAATGTCACAAAACCATACATCATACGAGGAAAGAAAAACACGGGTCAATTTAGTCACGTAATCTGGCTTACCTTTTGACTTGCTTAGGATCAGATACAACCAACTCTTTGAGTTTGTCACTGCCCGCGATCTTCTTCCATTCATATTCAGTAAAGACACAGTTTCCAAACTCGGTGCTGAGAGCATTCTCGTTTCCATCAACCGAATTGGTAGCGGAAACTCTAACCGGAGAAAGAGGTGGCTTCCAATTGACACAGCTATCAACTGAAACACTCCTGTAGTGTCTGCCTGAAGGAGCAATGTCTTTGCCTGCTCTTCTCTTCACACCCAAAGTAGCCGATCCAATCTCATTCGCAATGCTTCCCTCGCTGCTGTTTCTCTCCATGTCATCTCCTTTGGAAGCATCATCAACCTTATCCAGATTCATATACTCAGTGAAGAGCTCGTCCATGGCTTCCCCATAAGCTTTTGTTTCTGTAATGCCTTCCTCTTCGCTCCTCTCGCCAACAGGGAACTCTATTGACGATTTCGGTGGGTTCTGAGCGACCATCGGATCAAACCCGAAATCAAAATCACTGATGGACCGTTTGTGAGCCTTCCTCGGTGGCAGAGTACTACCGCCGGAGAATCTCGCCGAGTTAGGAGACATGGTGAACGGAAACGGAGGCAATGGCGCGCCATAACCAGCCAACGGTGCTGATGGAGAATCTCGGAACGACGCCGACGAAGGGCTAAACGCCGGCATGGAGTTCAAGGAGAAGATATTCGACGGCTGAGACATCGAACGCGAGATCCTTGGTCCGGGGCTGAAATTCTGCGACCCGAATGTTTGACGGGTCGTTGGGATCTTAGAATACGGAGAAATGGGTGGGAGTGAGCTCCGGTGAGACGGCGCCACGACGGCTCTCCTGCCACTATCGCCGCCGCCGTCAGTGCCAAAAGGATCAGGGGATTCGGTGGAGCGGAAGTGATTAGGGTTCAAAGGAGGGATATCCACGTGGCGATTCATCGATGGAGGGATACGAAGAAGACGAGTATCTGCATGATATCGGAGTTATACTTCTCTGTATCACTCATTTTTCTTAAAGGAACGAAATCAAAATCGACAGATAAATTGTAAAAATGTTAACAGTACTCGGAGAAACACACAAAAAACCTAGCAGTTCATGCTCCTATGATTTGAATCATATAAAAGATGATTGCTTTTCAATCCAGAATCAAAAACTTCGTGAAACCTGTTTATAGAGAAAGAGGAACCAGAAACAAAACTGAAACTTTTGAGTAAGGAATTAAGAAGAAATGCAGTAAGAGTACCTCAGCTTCAACAATGGAGTCTATCAGAGACTACACTTGAAAACACCTGAAATTGTCCGTCACTTGCACGAGCTTCGGTATTTATATATGTAAGAACTAAAAAAAAAACAAAAGAAAGACACGAGTCTCATGCTATGGAGAAGTTGTAAATATTCACATTTACCGTCCCCATATTTTTGGATTTACTGATGATTTTTTTTTCTTCCAACACAGCATCTATTTATAGCCAAATATTTAAATATTGTTTTTATCAACAATATAATTTTAAAATTTTACAGTCAAGAAACGAAAATCAATCTAATATTTTTAGGTAATGAATTGAAAATTTATAAATTTGAAGTTATTATGTTTTACTACTTAGTCAATTCAAACTTTTAGCGCGTTATTTAATTTTGCTAGTAAGTTGTTTTGGCGCGTTATTTATTATAGATGATTAACTAACAATTTATAAATTTGAAATCATTATGTTTTGGTATTCAGTCAATTTAAATTTTTGGCGCATTATTTATTATACTAGTAAGTTGTTTTGGCGCGTCATTTATTTCAAGTGATTAACTGACAATTTATAATTTGATGTCATTATATTTTACTAGTTAGTCAATTCAAAATTTTGGCGCGTTATTTATTGTAGGTGATTAATTGACAATTTATAATTTTGAAATCATTATGTTTTGGTACTCAGTCAATTTAAATTTTTGGCGCGTTATTTATTATGCTAGTAAGTTGTTTTGGCCCGACATTTATTTCAAGTGGTTAATTGAGAATTTATAAATTTGATGTCATTATTAGTTAATTCAAACTTTTGGCGCGTTATTTATTTTAGGTGATTAGTTAAGAATATACAAATTTAAAATTATTATATTTTGCTATCCAGTCAATTTAATTTTTTGGCGCGTTATTTGTTGTTGCTTTGGAGCGTTATTTATTTTAGGTGATTAATTGAGAATTTTTAAATTCAAAGTCATTATATTTTCCTACTCCATCAATTTTAAATTTTGACGTGTTTTTTATTTTTTTAATAAATTATTTTGGTTCGTCATTTATTTTTACGAATGAACTAATTATTTATTATTGCATTTTGAAATTTAAGAAATAAGTATACATTCTTTCCAAAAAAAACTATAAGATGCCATATCAAAGTTGATTTTTTTCATCCTATCATGTTAAATTTTGAACACATATTTTGCATTTATATATGTTTTTGAATTTTTATTAAATTTGTTTCAAAACTTTATTAATTTTGTGCGACATACGACATAATATAGTTTCAATGAATTATTCCGTGCAACATACCAAACATTAAAATATGTTCAAAACCTTTTTTAAACAGTCCACCTTTTATTAATAAGATTTGGATAAAAATAATGAAAAAGCTATTAACGTTGCAAAATTCTATATATTTCATATTTTTTAGGTAACCAATCAATAAATTATCAATATGAGGTTCATACGTTATTCAACTGAGATCATAACTTGTTAATTATTTTGAAAATAAGTATGTAGTAACTAGTACACTTCATTTTCATAAAAATCATCCGGTAAACTACCATGATAGATTTATAAATTATATTTTGTGAAATTTTGGACATATAATTTTAATTTTGTAATTTTTCCGTTTACTATATACTGTTGTTTTAAGAGTTTATCTCTGTTATACCACGACAAAAGACAAAAACTAGTAATAGATTACCATGATGAATTTGTAAATTGTATTTTGTGAGATTTTGGACATATAATTTTAATTTTGTATTTTTCCGTTTCGTATATAGTGTTTTTTAAGAGTTTATCTATGTTATACCACAACAAAAGACAAAAACTAATAATAAATTATTTCGTACAACGCACGAAACATGATATATTTTAGACATTTTATGAAATTAATTAATTAAAATAATAAAAATGAATTCTAAAGTTTGTAAAGTCATTTATAATATTTTTTGTTTAGGTAACAAATTTTAAGAAGTTGTTAATTTGAAAGCTAATCATTTTTGGTAGTTGGGTTGTTCCTCCATTTTGTAGTTTTGAGTTTTTACATTTTAGTGACTAATATTCTTTCTTTCAAATTTTTTTTATTATATAAAGCTTGATGCGTCTAACGTTGTAATTAACACGATGGTTTAAGAAAAAGTAATTATTTGGCAATATGTACAAAATTTAGTTAAAAATTAAATAATATAATAGAAATAGTAGAATCAAATAATTAAATAACGGTTAGATTTCTTTATCAGTTATTTCGTATTGACGTTCTCAAACTTATTTTATCTATCTTCAAGGGTTATCTAATTTTGTATTGCACTTTTTCGCATTTGGTTTCTTTCTAAAGAGTTATAAAATATTTAAAATTAAAAATAATTCAAATAGAAATATGATCATTGTTCAACAAAATTTAAGAAATAGATATATGAATAGCAAAAATAGTTAAAAGTAAATCTAATTCAAATATGAATAAAAAAATATTTATTTGAAAATATGTGATCAAATCTAATTGGAAATCAACTAATAAAATAATCAAAATAAAAAAAGCAATTGTTAGACTTCTCAATGATCAGTGATTTCACATCAACGTTCTCAATTTTATTTTATTAACTTTTAGTCTTTTAAGGATGATCTTATTTTGTTTTCCATTTTGTAGTGTTTATTTATTTTTTTATGGAGTTATAAAATATCTTTTTATAAACCCACATATATGCGGATCTTTATTCTAGTTATATGATAAAATATCAATGATGGATTCTACAACCCTTATCTTGTTATATTTATCTTGTTATATTTTGGACATTCATTTCTACATTTTAATATTCTTCTTATTTTATATTTTGTCGCATTTATAGACTTTATACTTTATTATATCAGTTATTAATAGGTTATTTCGTACGACACACAAAATTTAATATTTGAAATATGTATGTTTTTATATAGTACTTATTGTTTAGGTAATTATGAATTTTCTGTCCACAAATTGTTTTAGACCGACGTCAGAACAAATTTCTTATTTTTGTAATGAGTTTTTTTTCTATTATCAAGTTTAATTTTTTTTAGAAACTATACACCTACTTTTTAAAAGAACCATGAGATGAAATACTAATGTTGGGGTTTCTACATCGTATCTTGTTAGATTTTGGATACATATTTTTCCCATTTCATTTAAAAAAATAAAATTAAGTGTCGTTTTAAAAATTTATCTTGTTATATCCATGATTAGTGTATTATTCTGTGTTACACACGAAACACAATATTTTTAAAAGCCTTTTCAAACCGGTCATATTTCATCAATAAAGTAATATATAAAAAAAAAAAAATTATGAAGTTTCAAGATTCTTTACAATCGTAATATTTAGGTAGCAAATTAGGAAATTACCAATTTAATGTCCATGCATGAGTCTCATTGAAATGAGATAAGAACGGGTTTATCATTTTTGGCATGAGCCATTTCTCCATTATCAATGTTTAAAAACTTCCTATTCTAAAGGACCATCGGATAAACTATCAATGTCCAATTTACAAATTAAACACATACGTTTGTATTTTGAGTATTCTTTTGATTTTATATTTTTTATATATTTTAAGATTTATCTTTGTTATTTTCAAAAACTAGTTATTTCGTGCAGCACATGAAATATATCATTTAAAATTTTATAAATTTTTTTTTTTAAAATACATGTTGATATTATGATTTGTTTGATTACTAATGACACAAGAAAAGTAAATCAAAAACTAAAAAAAAAAAAAAGTAAATCGGTTTTGTTATTGATATTGTTGAGGTGATTTTATATCCCCAATAATAAGTTGCCACGTCGACAGAAAAACAAAAGACAATTTTGTTTCAGAGCAGTGTTGACCTGCTTTCGGGGTGTCTCTGAAAAACTATGTCAACCTCATAGCTTTATCTATCATCGTCCAAAAAAAGCGCCAACCACCCCACAAAAGATATGTGTGATGTGGCTAGACAGGAAGTCTAGGCCGAGTTATGGGAAAAAAGTAAGTGTCAATCTTCTATAAACAACAAACAAAAGACCTTGAGGTCAGACATCGGGAGAAGCTATGTGAGAGAAGAAGGGAAGAAAGAGGAAGAAGATCGAAACCGAAAGAGAGAGAAAAAACGGTTACATGCCAAAGCGGCGATACTTCTAGAAGGAGATGACAATGGGATATCTTTCCGAGAGTCTCTCGAACAATCCACTACCTAGGAAGAGAATTTCAATCTCACTTCCCCTAGGAATACTTCATTTCTTCTATCTTCTTCCTTCTCAGATTCACCAGAAGGAGGCTCTGATTTTCTGACATGACTCCCAAACAAAATCCACACATACTTTCCGAATAAATTTACTCTATGTAGTAGTACGAGTTAGACGTCAGAGAGTCTTCAGGAGGAAAACCCCTTCTCGTCCTTCCAGAGACAATCATGGCGATGTTTCCTGTGCAGATTATGGTATACTCCTTGATGTTTATTGCGACCATTTCCCGGAGAGGCAATTGAGACGGATGCGTCTCTCATTCTTCAGAAGACAGAACTCTTATCCGATGCTCTTCGGCTATTTCCAGAAAATACTCCCAAATTAATGCAAGAGATTTACAATCCCATACAAAATACTCAAAATTCGACTTGAACATATATTATTTATACAGTTAAGAATATGGTGGACAATCCGGCTTATTGTTCAATATCTCTTCGGTGTCTTCTAGTTTTAATATTTTAGAGTTTATTGACACTTAAATCATTTGTAATTCGGTTTTGTTTTGATTCGGTCACAATTTTAAATTGATTATGTCTCGGTTCAGTTTATTTTTTTTAGAAATAATTTAAATGTTTAAACAAATAATGATTAGTTTAGTATGATAATGGTTTAATATGAATATATCTCTTTTAAAAATAATTATAATTTAAAAACTGTAATGAATCTAAGAACGTAAAGAGACTAATTTTTCATTGAAAAAATGTTTGGAATCGAGCTTTTTAATTTATTAAGACTCGCGTTTATGTTTTCGTATATTAAACTCGTCATGGTGAATTTTTTATATTAGTGTTTACGTCTATCTGTATAGAGGATTATAAAACATCAAAAAAATAATTATAAAGATAAATTTGATTTAACGATTAATTAAAATTTAAAATTCCGTTAAACTCTTTCAAAATTACACGTCATTATTTTCTATCTAATTTTCTTTAGAGAAATTCTTTAAAATACTACAAAAATAAGTTTTTGTTCCAAACATATCATCATTAAGTTTTTTTTTCCAAAAATACTATTAAAAGTTTTATTTTTTCCAAAAATACCACAAACACTAAAAATGATTTTTAAGAGTTTATAATTTAAATTTTTGGGTTTGGATTTAATATTTTGGATTTAGGGTTTAGTTTTTAGGATTTAAGGTTTAGTTTTGAGGGTTTAAAGTTTAGTTTTAAGTGGCATTTTTGAAAAAAAAAAACTTAATGATGATATGTTTGGAACAAAAACTTATTTTTGTGGTATTTTTGAAAATTGACATTTTCTTTATCAGTTTTCTCCTCGTACCTCTATTTCAAATTTAAGGTGTTTAATAGTTTTGCATACATATTAAAAAAATATTTTAATTTTTTTATCTAACTTAAATCATCTATTATTATTTTCTTAAAATCAATTCAACCAATGATAAAAATAAACTTCATAATACATCAAATAAAATGAAACAAACAAATTTCCTTAAAACACTTTTTAAAATGGACAAAGGAAGTATAATACACTAAAACTTCTATAAAATAATACTGGATAAATAATAAACACGATAAAATAATAAAGTTTTCCGGTCTCGAGTTGGACAATGTAAAAATTAACGAAATTGGATAAGATAATAAGATAATAATTTTTATAAATCCTATGTAAATATATAGTCCAAATAATATTATAAATGAGTAATTATATAAATTTATACAAACATAACTAAGATAATATGCTAAAATATTGTATTACTTCAATGTTGTTTGTTTTTACTTAAAGTTAAAATCTCATAGTTCATCTCTATTTTTACTTATTTCATCAAAAACTCTTAGTATTGTAATATCGATCTGCATCCAAAACTTGTGAAAAGTTTTAGAAGCGAAAATTGATTATTTACGCGTAACAACTTCCAAATGTACTGCAGTATCGTTTTCAACTTTATCATCAACATTAAAGATATTTCTTCTAAATTTTAGACTTATAAATATGTATCATTTTCACATGGATAATCGAGTATGCTATTGACATTCTTTTTATTGCGATAGCTAAAATTATTCATCATAACTTCAAGTTTATACATGTCATTTTCACAAGTAGATTCATTTAAATATTTTTAATATAATATCATTTAAAATATTTTAGAAGATTATCGACTAAAAAATCCCTCTCTATAAGTTGATAAATATTGATTTATCAATTAATTAATATTTCTATAAGTTACTCTATCCGTTTATAATATAAGATATTTTGGCTAAAAGCGCGTAAATTAAGAAATTATTTTTCTTTCAAAAAATATTATTTAATATATAAAAAACAATTCAGTCAATCATGAAAAAGACTATAGAATAGTATTGGTTTCAAAATATTCAATAAAATTATATAGAAATGTGAGAATATCTTATATATTAAAACAAAAAAAAACATCCAAAATATTTTATATTATGAAACGGAGGAAGTAATAAAAATTTTAAGTTCTAACATTATTAATTGGTAAAGGTTATACCTATCTATAAGTTTACAATAATATTCTTATGTAGATTATGTATTAATTTATTGCAGCAATTTCTATTTCATCATTTTATATTTTTAAAATGGACTACCTTTGTCTTGCATTAATTAACATTAATAACTGTAGTTATTCAATAAATTCATATTAACCTTGTAATTAATGTTTCGGGGAAGGTTCATTAAATTTTGTAAACTCAAAATTGGTTTTTCTTTGTCGTCAACAATTCATTTGTCAATGTAATAATGATTAAAAAAGTTAACACTACTCGTGACTAAAAAAAAAACGTTACACCACACATTTAAGTTTCTTTACAAATCACATTTATTGTGTGTGTGTGTTTGGCATAATTGTCATTAAATATTGGACGAATTAGTTAACAAGTAGTCAAATACTCGTAGCCCTAAACATAAAAACCGGATCCAAAAATTCGAACTAGAACCGATCCGAAATACTCAGTTTGGTTCGGGTTTGGATATATCCAATTTACCCAATGATTCCTGCACATGGAATCCGTGAATATCGGCTCGGTTCTCGGATAGTTCGGTTACCCGAATAATCCGAAACCAAAATCACTTATACACTTAGATGTTTGAAACTCTGTCTTGTCGATTCTACTTTCCAACCATAAAATTTGTCGATCTCATTTATCAGTCGAAGTCGAATCCCCAGATACTAAACTAGAATCCCTAGTTAAGATCACCGAATCCTTTCCGTCGCCAGACTCGCCACCGTCAGCCTCGTCAAGAAACCTATCGCATGTATGTGTCGATCTTTCCCTTCCAGTTCTCATCTCTTTCTTATTTCTGTAACTCAAGCATTCTCAAATATGTATCATGTTCTTCGATCCTCTCCTTCGAATTTGATCATTTTTATGTCATATTTTCCTCAATGTCCTGGGTCTAGTAAGCTTTAGGCTATGAGTCTCTTCCTCTGAATCTCTCATTTATAATCTGATTAGAAGCTTTAGGTTTTTTCTTTGTTTGCTATGCGGCTATGCCTCTGCCTTTCATTGATAATCATTTTACAAGCTTCGTTTTTTTGTCTGTTGACTCTGTTTGCTTGCTCTTCGTCTCTGTATTAGCTGTCTAGAAGCTTTAGGATTGAATTGAAAATGCAGTGTGTTATTGGTCAGTGTGATAATGGTTATGTCTCTAGCTTTATTAGTGTGAGTGTTTTTTATTTTGATGCAGATTGCGTCTTGTGATCCTCCACCAAACAATAATGTTCCAATGGATGAAGATGAAGTAGATGGAACAGACGAGGATGTTGAAACACTAAGTCCTGGAAATAAAGACAAGAGGAAATAAGCTGCAGGAGTGAGTGGTTCTGGTTCTAAGTCAAGGAAAAAGACAAGGTCTTGCGTTTGGGATCATTTCACCAGACTCAAAGATAATTATGACAAATGTAATTGTCATTATTGTGGGAAAGAAATGTCTTGTCCAACCAAGTCTGGCACATCCAATCTGAAGAAACATATAGGTGGTTGCAAGGCATTCAAGGTATGGCATGCTGCTAATACAGAAAAAGTTAAAATGTGTTAACTCCTAATGGTGATGGTGGGATGTATTTGGGTAAGGTCTCTGAATCTGTATTTAGGAAAGCTGCAAATGAGATGCTGGTTTTAGCAGAATTACCTTTAGCTTTCATAGAGAGCTTAGCTTGGAGACATTTCTGCTCAAGAGTTCAACTGTATAAGTCTCATTCTCGGAGAACAGCCACAAGAGGTATTGTGGAGATGTATGTTAAAAGGAAAGCAGATATGAGGAATATTCTTGGACAGAACAAGCTGAGGTTGTCACTGACTATGAATATATGGGTTGCTCTCCATACTGGAGCTAGTTATATGTTAATAACAACCCATTTTATTGATGCTACTTTGCAATTAAGGAAGGTGATCATATGTTTCAAGAATATTTCTGATCATAAAGGTGCAACAATTTGTAATGTTCTACTTGAGTGTTTAACAGAGTGGGATATAAAGAGAGTCTTCTGCATCTCCGTAGATAATGCCACAACGAATAGTTTAGCTATGAGGAGATTCAAGGAAGGATTCAAGCAACTTGGAGATGATGCATTGGTTCTCAAAGGAGATTTTGTGCATTTAAAGTGTGCTACTCACATATTGAACTTGGTTGTGAAGGAAGGTTTGCAGGAGATAGATAACAATATGGCTGCTATTAGTAATGGTATTAATTTTGTGAGGTCTTCAACAAACAGACTCAAGTCATTTGAGTTTCGTGTAGAATCAAGAAAGATGACAGGGGGAAGCCTACCTTTAGATGCCAGGACAAGATGGAATTCCACTTATCTCATGCTAGAACAAGTTATGAAGTTCATATTGGCATTTGAGAAGATGGAGGCTGAAGATAAACTGTATAACGACTATTTTATGGAACATGTGGAGGGGGAAAAGAGGACTGGACCACCATCTTCAAGTGATTGGGAAGCAGTTCACAGGTTGGTTTATTTCTTTATCATATTTTACAATTTCACATTGAGTCTTTCAGCTTCAACTTTTTTTACCTCACATAAAATCTACAATGAGATAGTCACCATTACTAGAAACATTAGTGCAATAAGCAATAGTCCAGGTCCTAATGAAGAATTAAGGAACAAATCCTTAGCTATGATAGGGAAATTAGAGAAATATTGGAATCCTTTTCGGGTATATGTTGAAATGAACAAGCTTTTGATAGTAACAAGTGTTTTTGACCCAAGAAAGAAGATGAAATTTGCTCAGCTCTGTTTGAGAAGCTTTATGGTAAAGATAGTGTCGAGTCTACTCATCTTTCTGATTCAATCTTCGATATCTTGAAGCGTTTGTTTGATGAGTATAGTAGTTTAGTGAACAAAACTGTTAGTGATAGGTCACAAGGAGCATCTTCTCAGTCCCAAGAGCAAGTTGGAGGTGAATTTTTTTAGAGAAGGGTTCTGGGTAATGGTTATGAAAGAATGGATAACATCTACGATGAGCTTGTACAAAAAACAGGAATTCAAGATTCAACTAATGAGTTGAAATTATACTTGAAAGAGAATATGGAGTTATGTCAGGTTTAGAGTACAATGTCTTATCATGGTGGAGGAGAAACAGTCCAAAGTTCATGGTTCCATCACTAGTAGCTAGGGATATACTTGCAATGCAAGTATTTTCAGCAGCATCATAATCTGCATTTAGCACTAGTGGTAGAATATTAGATCCATATAGGAGCTATTTGACACACTAAATGGTTGAAGTGTTGATGTGCACCGAACAATGGTTAAAATGTGAGATTCATATCAATGAAAAAGGAGTGTCAACAATTAAACAAATGCTTGCGGATGTAAAGTTGCAAGATGATCTTATGAGAGATAATTTCTTTCATTTGAACACTCTTTTAATTCTGTTTTATAATTTTGATTTATAACCTTATGTTCTTTCATTTTTCTTGTTTAAACCTAAATTCAACTTGCAAAAAACCTAAGAGTGAGGTAATTGAATCTCTGTAACTTTAAAGTTATGAGATACCCAAGTATCAAAATCAAAGGTCAAAAATCATCAAGCATGTGTTTCATCATGCTTCTTTATATGTTTGAATTTGATGACAGTTTTAGGAACTTGTATTTGTCTAATCTCTACTTTATCCTTTTGTGACAGTTTCAAATAATTTGGATGTCAAATTTGGATTTTAGATCAAATATTTTGTTGGGTATTTTGGTTTAATTTCGGGTATTTTGCAATAATTCGGATATAATATATGAATTTTGGATACAATATAACCGAACCGAATTTCACCCGAAAACTTTTGGGTTTTACCGGTTTTAAAAATTGAGAACCGAACCAATGCAGAACCGATTGGAACTGAACCGAAGTCGAGCCAAAACTCTATCGGTTCCTAAATGAGTCCAAAATCTTTCTACCCGAAAGATCCGGAACCGACCCGAATACCCGAATACCCGAAAGCCCAGGGCTAAATAATCCTTCTGTATCATATTAAGTGTTATTTTAGAACATAAATTTTGTTTTATTATAATTATCGTTTTACATTTTCAATGCAGATTTTTAATAAAATTTATTTCTTTACCTAATTAATTGGTATAATCTAATATAGTGAATTAATAAAGGATAAAACATAAAATTTAATTGTTTTTTTAATATGTATGAAAAATTTTAAACGAGTTACCACATATAAATTAATTTTCGGTGAATCACTTGACACTAAAATACTGGTTTTATTTTTTGATTCTTTGGACAGTTTTAGAAGCGTTTGGATCCATCTCTACAAAAATTCAAACAATTCGATGAAGAAGACCACCTTTCATTTAGGCTCATGAAGGCCATGCTATCCAGTCTAAAGAGTACATGCAAATGAATCGTCATAAAGTTTAATAAAACACATGGCCCATAAATAAATTCTAACCGTTTTTTTCCTTAGAAGTCATTTGAATTAAAAGCTTTCATATCGAATAAACGGGTAACAAAAATATGAATTGAATACCGAGAATTATTAAAAATTTGAGACAACATATTATTTTTGGGGAATTAAAGAAAGAGGAATTCTTTAAAATACCATTAAAATATGTTTTTGTTTCAAACATACCATCAATTGATTTTTTTTTTTTTAAATACCACTAAAAATTTTGTTTTTTCAAAAATATTACAAATACTAAAAATGAGTTTTAAGGATTTATAATTTAGTATTTTGGATTTAGGATTAATTTTGTAGGGGTTAAAGTTTAGTTTTTAGGGTTTAGAGTTTAATTTTGAGGGTTTAAAGTTTAGTTTTAATTTTGTGGTATTTTTGGAAAAAAAAAATTTAGTGGTATTTTTGGAAAAAAAACTAAATGATGATATATTTGGAACAAAAATTTTTGTTTGTGATATTTTTGAGAATTACCCAGAAAGAAATAAGCCAAATCTTTTAGGAAAATTAAAAGAATAGGCCAAATCTTTTAAAATTAAAGAAATAGTTTTTTTAATGGGTGAAATATCGATTAATTTATTCTGAAATTAACTACTGAAAACCTAATATTTTTTTTTTAAATAGTAGTTAAATTGAACGCAAAATTTAATAGAAAAAACAAAAGCTCAACGACGGTCGTCTCGTCGTGATTGAGAAGTTCCGGTAATATTTTCTACTCTGGAATACCCAAAATACAAACCCTGACTCTCTTCATTTTGCAGCCAAAGTCTCAGAGCTACGAGATTCAACCAATCCGAATTGCTTAGGTACACTTTTCTTCTTGTTTATTCTCATCGCAGACGGAGACTTTGTCGGATCCGATGTTCCGATCTCACTATGTGATTAGTTAGCGGTTTGATCACTAGGGAATGGAATCTCCGATGTTTATGATTGCTGTAATCTCTATTATAGATTTATGCACATCATTTTCTGATTTATATTATTGGATTCGGTGTCGTGGCATTCTTTTCCAATTCATCAATCAAGTCTTTATGCTCTCGAAAGTGTTCATTCATTTGAAGCGAAAGTTTTCATCATTTTACATATTGTATGCTCCTTATTTCAATTATCTTTTATCACTTCTCAATAAGCAGAAAACCACCTCAAAGAACTTGAGTTTGGATGGAGAAGATGATAATGGTGATTACGAGAGAGAATAAGAGAGAGAAATGAAATATTGTATTCTAGTTTATTTTCCTAAATGGGGTATTGCCTTACATATATATATCACACTAATAAGATAATTGAACCGGAACAAATTGATTCATAAATTAAATCAGAATGATTAAACCGGTTGGTTAATAACTAACCTGTTTTTAGTCTTTGGTCTCGACTCTGAACACGTGGAAAAGAGAGAATTAGAGGTTTATGTTTAGATAATTGTTTGTTTAATGATTATTTGTTTGTTTTATGTTTATTTAAAAGAAGGATAATTATGTAAACTTTAGCCTATTTCTTTAATTATAAAAGATATGGCCTATTTTTTTAATTTTAATTTTTTGTTTGGTTATTTCCATAATTTTCCGTATTTTTAATGCTTGAACTCACAATGCCGTTTTATTAAAATCCAAAACCACTCAATTCTAAAATAGTTGTATCTCCGATGATCTCTATAGTCTTGTGCGTACTTTTCCGAACAACTACTCCTCGTATGCATTCACAAAAGCGAAATAACAAATTATCCAATAAAAAAGGTCGTCTTACGTCACGTCGTCGTTTTCGTGTTCCTTTTCTTTTTATGTCTGAGTTCTTTTACTTTCTTCTAGATGAAATTGGTTTTGGCTTTGTTTTCTTTTATCTTGATTTGAGATCAATCTTCAAGTATAGATAAGAGTTTGATTCTCCATAGAATATGGTTTTGGTGTTTTGCTATATATAGGCGAACCTCTTTGCTTTGTAAAGGATCGACTATTTTTCAGATTTAATAAAGATATTTTCAACTCTTCAATTTATGTTACGACAAAAGCTTGCGAATTTTCAACAAGACAAGAAGGCATATATTTTTGGATCTTCGTAGACTAACCAATATTTGTTTGTGTTATTGTAGATGCGACTACATCAATATGCTAAGACGAAACAACAAACAATCCAAATTAACTAATACATCTAATATTCGCAATTTTTAAATCTACTTTCATGCAACCATTTTATGTATTCCATTGATCATGAAATTTACTATTTTATAATTATCGATCTAAAAACTTTCTAACAACCCTAAAGTTCAGACGATATTGAAAATCAAAACGACTCGAAGGTCAAATCATCATGAAGATCAAAACGACTCTAAAGATTAGACTATCATGAATATCAAAATGATTTTGAAGATGAAACGATCCAAAAAATCAGAAAATCATGAATGTTAAATGATTCCGAATAACAAAACAATCCTAAAAGTTAAATGATTTCAAAGATCAAAACGATCCCAAGGTTACAACCGATCCAAAAGATCACAACTTGACCCCAAAGATCACAATCCAGCTCCAAAGGTTTTAAATAACCATGTCGTTTTGATCTTTGACTAGATTGTGATATTTGAGAAATTTCACATAAAGAAAACTAGATGATTTTAGTTCTAAACGTTGTGCTTAAAAAAAGTTAGAAATTTCTGCAAGACTTTTCATTAGCAAAAATTCTAGAACTAGAATCATCTACCTTTATTTAAACGAATTTCGCAGGCCAAACTTTCTTTATTGGAATTCATCATATGTGATTTATCGAACCTTCTATAAACAAATCCATAGTTCTACAAACTATTGAAAAAAAAAAAAAATCATGTCAATTATAAAACAACAAGATACGTTTTTCTTTATTGTTTAAAATAAAAAATTGCATAGTTATTATATATAAACATTTAACTATATATTACATTATCAGTGTTAATAGAAAATGACATAATTAAAAAAGTAAAATTACACGATACTTTTTGTTTCGGAAAATTTTTGTCCTCTTAAACAACCACTGAGGGGACCCGTTCCTGCGCAATCAACAAATAAGTGAAGGCCTCGGAAAACACAATAAATGGTGTTTTCCGACGGCTCTCCGACGCTCAAATCAGAAAGAAAACAAAAAAGAATGAAGAGAAATGACAATGAAGAGACGTGGAGAGCAAAAGAAAGGAAGTCGGAAAACGAAAAAGAAGAAAGAAAGAATAACTCCGGGCCGAAAGGTTTTAAATAACCAGATCGTTTTGATCTTTGACCAGATGATATTTGGAAAATTTCACATAAAGAAAGCTAGATGGTTTTAGTTCTAGACGTTGTGCTTAAAGAAAGAAGTTTCTGCAAGACTTTTCATTAACAAAACTTCTAGAACTAGGATCATCTACCTTTATTTAAACGAATTTTGCAGGCCAAACTTTCTTTATCGGAATTTATCATATGTGATTTATCGAACCTTCTATAAACAGATCCATAGTTCTATAAACTATTGAAACAAACAAAAAATCATGTCAATTATAAAACAACGAGATACGTTTGTCTTTATTGTTTAAAATAAAAAAATTGCATCGTTATTATATATAAATATTTAAATATATATTATATTATCAGTGTTAATAGAAAATGACATAATTAAAAAATTAAAATTACACGATACTTTTTGTTTTTGGAGAATTTTCGTCCTCTTAAATAACTATTGGGGGACCCGCTCCTGCGCAATCAACAAACACGTGAAGGCCTCGGAAAACACGATGGATGGTGTTTTCCGACGGCTCTCCGACGCTCAAATCAGAAAAAAGCAAAGAAATAATGAAGAGAAATGACCACGAGGAGACGTGGAGAGCGAAAGAAAGAAAATCGGAAAACGAAAAAGAAAGAGAAAGGATAACTCCGGGCCAAAACGTTTTAAATAACCAGGTCGTTTTGATCTTTGACCAGATTGTGATATTTGAGAAATTTCACATAAAAAAAGCTAGATGATTTTAGTTCTAGACGTTGTGCTTAAAGAAAGTTAGAAGTTTCTGCAAGACTTTTCACTAGCAAAACTTCTAGAACTAGGATCATCTACCTTTATTTAAACGAATTTCGCGGGCCAAACTTTCTTTATCGGAATTCATCATATGTGATTTATCAAACTTTTTATAAACAGATCCATTGTTCTATAAACTATTGCAAAAAAAAAAAAAAAAAATCATGTCAATTATAAAACAAGTTTTTCTTTATTGTTTAAAATAAAAAATTGTATAATTATCTTATTACATAAATTTTGATACGTCAAACGTTGTAATTAACACGATCGTGACATTGGATCAGATTTTGACAAATGTAAAATTATTTTTTCTAATAAGATTTTGACATGTGTCAAACAAATAAAATGAAAAAAAAATTCTTATATATTTGTATTTATCAATTAGATTATCTTTTATATATTTGTATTTATCAATTAGATTATAAAAATCAATATATACCAATATTTTCCAATTAGTTTCTAATTAATATTCATAAAAACAAAATTAGTAGATAAGCTACATCTATACACATTTACATATATTTTGATTTTGAATATAAATAGATAAGGCACAAAATCAAGCATGTTTTCTCATTAGAATATTAAATACACGTGTAAAAATCTTTTGAGTTTGAATAGAATTAGGTTTACATACCCAAATCTTCAAGAATATCATTTTTTTTTGTCGAAACAAGAATTACAATCTTTCACCTTTATAAACAATTTTGTGCAATTTCGATCTTCTCACCAAGCAATTTAAAGCTTCAATAATCTCTTCCATAAATTGTGTTTCTGCTTTTTCATTATGAAAACATCGATTGCTATCTTATTCGATAGGTGTGATACAATACGAATAAGATTAATAGTCTATTTTATGTTTGTGAGATTAATAAGGTTTTTTTCTAACTCAACTTTTTGTTTTATTGTTTACAGCATAAATATCATCACAAAAACAATGATAACTCAAACCCAAAAAAACAATATCAATTATGTGTCAAAAGAGTTTTATTTATTTTAAAATTTTTTATTATCATTATATTTTTTAATTAGATTAAAAATAACTTAAAAACCTAATATAATTATATTTATGTGCGATATAATGCATATTGTGAGTTTTCTAATTTATTTTAGCCTTACCATTATGTGAATGCGGTAAAGTATGTAAAATTGATGTTTGATAAAAAAAATTATATTGAAATTTATCATATTGTGAAAATTATAGAAAATAAGAAATTAAAAATACTTATAATTTGTTTCTCATCAGAAGAACGATAATATGTTGATTCAGAAAAAAAAAAAAAAGAGTCAAATATGATTTTGAAAATCAGTAAATCTAATTCAAATAGAAATATAAAATCTAATTTGTCAAAATTTTGTAAAAAAATAGATATATGAGTAGCTACATAATAAAAAAAAAAAACATAATTCAAATAAGAATATGAAAAACTAATTATTTGGAAATATGTGACAAATTTGATTTAAACTATAATAAAAATAAGAGAGTCCAAGGTTAGGTTTCTCTATTAGTAGTTGCATATCAACGTCCCGAAACTTATTTTATTTATTTTGAATGATGATCTTTTTTCTTTTACATTTTTTGCGTTTAGTTTTTTTCACAGCTTATATAATATTATAATTTCTAAAAATTAAAATATAAATATGAGAATTAATTAAACAAGATTTTGAAATTTTTTATAAGATGAGTAAATATAATTCAAATACAAATATGAGATCCAGTTCGTCAAAATTTTAAAAAAAAAAATAGATGCATGAGTAGCTACATAATAAAAAAATAAACATAATTCAAATAGGAATAGAAAAAAACTAATTATTTGAAAAGATGTGATAAAATTTAATTGAAAAAAGATTAGATGTTAGGCTTATCGATTAGTGTTTTCACGTGAGCGTTCTCAATCTTATTTTATTTACTTTCAGGAGTAATATGGTTTTGTTTTGTACTTTTTGGTGTTTATTTTTTTTTACGAGTAATAAAATATCTGATTATAAACCCGCATATATGCGGGTCCTAAATCTAGTTATATATAAATATTTATATATATATATATATATATTACATTATCAGTGTTAACAGAAAATGACATAATTAAAAAGGTAAAATTACACGATATTTTTTGTTTCGAAGAATTTTCGTCCTCTTAAACAACCATTGGGGGGACCGCTCCTGCGCAATCAACAAACATGTGAAGGCCTCGGAAAACACGATGGATGGTATTTTCCGACGGCTCTCCGATGCTCAAATCAGAAAAGAGCAAAGAAAGAATGAAGAGAAATGACCACGAGGAGACGTGGAGAGCGAAAGAAAGGAAGTCGGAAAACGAAAAGAGAGAGACAGGATAACTCCAAGCCGAAAGGGGTGGTCCACGGAGTATCTCTAAGAGTCTGGTGGAAAAAAATTGGTGGTTAGGCTGAGAGAGAGAGGGAGAGTTGTTTGATTAGTATTCCAGCCAAGGAACGGCCGTAGAGGAAGAGAAATCCGAGAGAGAGAGAGAGAGAGAGAGAGAGAGAGAGAGAGAGTTGTTTGAGTAGTATTCCAGCCAAGGAACGGCCAGAAAGGAAGAGAAATCTGATATGAGATCAGAAGGAGTGGTCCTAAACAACCGGAAAATAGACTGAAGCTAAAGAGAATGATCCTTAGTCTCGGAAAGATAAGCCGAGTGTAAGTGATTTTTAGCTCAGATATTCGGCCCCTTTTTATGAAGGAGATAGAGTAGTATTTATAGACTTTTACCTGTCCGGGCTCGGATACCGGGTTCTGCGTCCTTGGCCGGGTCGGGTCTGGACTTCTGGGTTTGATCCGGTACGGTGTGCTCGAGTGTTTTTTTACCTATTTTCCTTGTCTTCTAGCACCACTTGGCCGACCATACGGCTCTGCTACGCTGCTCATGGCCTTCTGCATTGACACGGCGGGTCAGACACCGGTGTGCTCCCTCGAAATCAGTTCTTTCTATGCTTTAATCGTCTCTCGAGTGTAGACCACCTGCTTTTACCCTGCACACATAGAGTATATATTTTTTACCCTTTGACCAAGAACTGAAATATGAAAGACCATAAGAATTTGAACTTAGCGTCTAAAAAAGATAATTTTACCTATTTTCCTTGTCTTCTCGCACCACTTGGCCGACCATACGGCTCTGCTACGCTGCTCCTGGCCTTCTGCACTAGTGGCATCATCTGACACGGTGGGTCAGACGCCGGTGTGCTCCCTCAGAATCAGTTCTTTTTATGATTTAATCGTCTCTCGAGTGTAGATCACCTGCTTTTACCCTTGCACACATAGAGTAAATATTTTTTACTCTTTGACCAATAACTGAAATATGAAAGACCATAAGAATTTGAACTTAGCGTCTAAAGAAGATATTTCATACCTAGCCCAAGTTCCTGATAAGGAAACTCGGGCGTCGTACTCCGTCTCCGGATGTCAGGAAGAGAGATACTTGTACGTTTGATCACCTGGTTTCGGATCCTGATCACTCCGAGTAACAGGGTACGCTTTCCGGAGTGGGATCAGGCCCAAGTGACCTCACATGTATGTTTGGGCCATTGTAAATTCATGTGCAAATTCTTCTGAGGGCTCTTGTCAAGAGATAAGCTCCTCTAAAGGAGTTAAGTATTTCCACCGCACCGTGGAATACATGATTTCAGACGATTCGCTTAACTCAAAAAAAAATATTTTATCTCTAACATTTTTTTTCAAGCAAGCTTACTCGTTAACAAATTATCAAATATGTTACATTTTTTCATCGTCGTATTCAATTGATATAATTTTTTTTTGTTATCTTCTGTTTGATGAAACCTTCTAAAATCATGGAAATTATTTGTCATAATAGTTTAAAAATACTACCGTAATTATATCTTTTAAATTATTGATATTAGTATATATTTGCACACAAATCTACAAAAGTAGTTATTTACTTTTTCTTATTACATCATCACCGGAAAATTTTTTATCGATTATCTTTAAACATGTAGTCCCTAACAACTCTACATGCTATTGATTAGTTTAATAACTTTATCTTAATAAATGAAATTATTCGGAAATCAAACCCAAGATTTTATGTAGTAGCATCAAACCTTTGGTGAACAAAGTATCTTTCACTATTTGTTAGAATATTGGTTTTTATAATTAGAATATAAAATATGTATATTGTTATAAACCATTAGATGGATGCCCATTATAAACTCATATTCTAGATTGTTCTAGATTTGTTTCCCAAGTTATATTTCCTCTCCAAACTATTGTATCCCTATGTATACTCTTGGTTATTCATGGAATAAGACACACAATTCTCTCAAATTTCTCTTATTCATAACACGTTATCAGCACGAAATCCTAGCCGTCTGAGCAATCAAAGATGTAGAAATATCTAGCCGACACCATCACCATTTTTCAACGCCGGCTCCGTTTGAAATCTCCTCCTCACTTTTTTCCTGTTGACGTAAGTATACCTCTCATGTTTTATGAATTGATAGATTCGGAAGCACCGTAAGATCATGTCTCAATATACATAATTCGTACGTCTTATAATCATGTGACGTACTCTCATATCATATGCTCATACTTTAATATAATTATTCGATCATGATTAATTATATATTATTACTACGATCGCCGCATAACAGTAATTGTTTGTTTGGCTTAGATCATGTTCTGTTATCGTTTTTCTTGCATATGGTTTAGCAGTATATTCATATGCTTTATCGATTAACGTTTCATTAGTTTATTATTTTATTTGTTGTTTGATCCATAGATCAGTATATTTTTTTATTGTTTGGTTTGATGGTTTATGTAAACATGAGCATAATAAATTAAATACTTAAATTGATGAGATAGTATCTCATATTTAGCACATTAGTATAAACACAAAACATGATGGTTTATAATTATTTTATGTTAATAGACATACTATTAATTTTGATGAGATGATTTTATGATATATCAAATTCATTGATGATTGATAAATATTTTTAGGGCTCTTATCATAAAAAAAAATAAAAAAAAAATTAGACATATATGCATTGTTTTTTGTACGAATTTTGCACGGAGTAATTATAATCCGAATTTTGCACGGATATGATTTTTACCCAGATTTTTCATAGACATATATTTAACTCGAGTTTTACACGAAATTTGTTGCACATACTTGTTATCTGATCTTGCTTGGTGAATTGATTGACTGAGAACCTAGTTTAATGCCATGATAGAAAAACTAGTGAATTGTGGAAGTGTTAATATTACTATTACTTAGCCTTAATTTAATAAGATGATCGTAATATTATATTTGTTCATCGTGAGATTTAATTCGAGATGGATAAACTTGAAGTTTCATCATCTCGAGGGGGAGAATTAAAGAATCCCACGTAGAAAATAAGTGACACATCAAAAAGATTATGTTCACTGACTTAGATAATAAGTGACACATCCAGAAGATTGTGTTTACTGACTTGATCATAAAAGATCTACAAGTTCTTCGGAGCAATTCTTAAAGAAAATGTGTGATCACCAGAATGTGATATTACCTAAAACTAGTTATAATTGGTTAATCTAAGTCTACAAGACTTGAAGTTTGTAAGTGAATCTCAGCTATTTTCAAAATTATTTCCAAGTTGATATTATGTGGAGAAAATATCACTAATGTAAATATGCTAGATAAGATATACTTTACCTTTCACACAAGTAATGTTGTCCTGAAGACACAATACCGTGAAAAGGGATTTAAGAGTATTTTGAACTTATATTTTGTATCTTTGTGGCTGAGCAAAATAATGAGATATTGATGAAAGTCATGAATCACGTCTAACTGGTTATGTTCCATTTCCTGAAGTGAATATAACATCTTATATAGGAAAGAAAAAGATCACACAAATAACACTAACCGAAAAAGTGACTATAGAAGTGATCCTGAATGTGGTGTGATATGGATATGGTCAAGGTCGAGGAGTTTCTTTCAAGAACTCATATTCTCACAGGAAGTGAAAAAATAAAGATGGTAAAAAAAAAAAAACAAGAGATATTTCTCTTCTCTGACGACGAGAGAATCTAGTGTGAGTACTATATCTGGTAGTATAAAGCTTATTGAAGGCTCCGAAAGAGCATATATATTATTGCTTATGGGAACGTCTTTTGAAATAATTGATGTGTTATACTCTCCCAAGTCAGAAAAGTTAAAAGAATGTAAGATAGAATACATAACCCAAGTTGGGTATGTTGTTGATTCTAAGGTGGGATTCAATTCGAGATGGATTGACCTGAAGAGTCATCATCTCGAGGAGGAGAATTAAAGAATCCTACATCCATAGTAAGTGGAACATCCAGAAGATTATGTTCAAACTCAAAATAGACTTGATGAATCATTTATAAAGCAAATCCAAGAGATTTCAAGTCCAACAAAGTTGAGATAATAAGTGAAGGAAGTGTTGAATACCTTCAAATCACGAGTATACCCAAGGTAGTAAAAGTATCTTGGAGAAATTACATGCATTCTCTACTAGATTACACTACACAAAGATTAGTATAATGGAAATACATAATATAGTAAACCAGAAGTTTACCGAATACTTCAATGTTTGGCATGAGCCGATTAGACTATTACGGTTCAATAATGATGACCACACAAATAAAATCCACCAAGGAAGTGGCTACTAAAGTGATCACCTCGGTCTCCGTTCTTCGACAACTCTCATGGCTAGCTTTGGATTTTCCGGGTACGCTCGACTCTAAGCTCTTGATCTCGTAATATGTCTCTAAGATTTTTTATACTATATTATAGATTTTCTATCATTATCCCGTTTATTACTTTATCGACACATGCTTCATTGTCAAAATCTACGCTTGATTATCATGGACTAAAGAATATAATTTTGATTATGACATCCCCTGAAGGGAGTAAGTGATTAGCAATGAAAAGTAAACCAGAAGTTTACTAAGAATTTAAATGTTTGGTTTAACCGGATTGGTCATCCTGGTTTAATGATGATGCGAAAATAAATGAAAGAAAAATTATGTGGACATTCAATGAAGAATCAAAAGATTCTTTATATGTCGCTTGCACAAAAAGCAATATGATAATATGGTTTTCACCAGTCAAAATAATTTGGAATCTATCAATTTTCTGGTAAATATACAAGGAGATATTTATGGGCTGATCACCCACTATGTGGAATATTTTAGTTACCTTATGGTTCTAATGGACGCATTGACTCGATGGACGAATAAAGTCGATGGATGCATCGACTAGATTGCCACATTTATCCTTGTTATAAACCCGTAACCTGGAGTTTGCGAGGTTACTTTCTTAATTGATTAAATTATCAGAGTATTAGTGCTGGTGAATTCTCATCTCAAGTCTTTGATGATTATTGCATATCCATTGAGACAAGTGTTGAACTTCCTGAAGCTTATGTTCATACACAAAGTCGTTTAGCAGTATGAAGTCGCATCATGCCAACGAGTAATCATCAGTTCTCCCCATCATTATTGGTTTAAGGTCAGAAACCAAATAGTTCCCATCTGAAAAATCTTTGAATGTGAAAAGTGCTCCACCACATCGCTTTAAGATGGAACCTCAAAAGAGGATAAGAATATATGTTGGATATGATTGATAACTAAGTATCTAGGGCCATCCAAGAAGGATTTGTTTAAGGCTCGATTTGCAGACTCTCACTTTAATGAGTCAGTTTTTCCAACATCAGGGGGAGAAAGTAAACAGCTGGAGAAAAAAAAAAGTTGGAATGAATTATCACTGATCCTCAGACTAAAGAATGAGAATTAGAAGTCCAAAAAGATAATTTAGCATATTAATTGCCAGACGCATTTGCTGACCCAAATAGAGTGATGAAGTTACCTATACCAGCTGCATATGCTCCAATAAGAATTGATGTCCCAGAAGGACAATATCAAACTGCTATTGAGTCTAAAGATCGCATGAAGCGTGATAGACCTATTTGGTTCCAAATAAAAGAATCCTCGGAAAAGAAAAGGAGCAGAAATTGAGAATGACCAGATCGAAGAAAGAAAGATTCTTGAACGATCTCCAGCAGAGAACGAAGGCTCTCCAGAAGAGATTTAATGCTCTCCAGAAGAGACCTTATACATGACGAGGAAAAAAATTCAGGTACCTGACAATGAAGAGATCTAGCTAGTTATGTCATGTCTGAAATAAGATGGAACTGAAAAGCAAATTGACGTCGTAATATTTTTGCATGCAGTAAGCAGTTGATATTATGAATAAGAGAGAGGATCATAAAAGAAAGTCTATTGAAAAGTGTACACAAAGTAATCATTGGCCAAAATGGAAAGGAAGAAATAGACGTATAATTATAATCTCTTGCAGAGAAATATCTAGACCAGTAGTCCGTGCACCTGAAGTGTAAAATCAGTGGAAGATAAATGAGTCTTTGTGTGAAAGAATGGTGAAAATAGTGATATTGTGAGATACAAAGCACATTTGGTTGAACAAGGATTATCACAAAGACAATGAATATATTATGAAGAGATATATTCTCTTGTGGTGGATGCAATTACTTTTAGATATCTTATAAGTCTGGCAATAAGAGATGGAACACTGGATAATGACTTTTACATGCAATCCTCGAAAGATATAAATATAAAGAATATAATCCCTGAAGGATTAATGATATCAGATTTATGTTCCCCGAAACTCTACTCGATCGAATGAAAAGAAAATATGTAGCATGTGGGTGTAATCATGTAAATTTATACCCATGAAGATTTATGAAAGGATATTGATCAAATGGGATTCTTATATTGAACTTCATCGAAACTCCGGCAGAGTTATCACGAGTAGTACGATGACAATAACAAACGATAAAGACCATTGTATAATGATATTTATATGAACGTCCCAGAAGGATTTAAACTGCCAGAAGCACACTCATTTCGTATGAATTTCGGGCAGAATCCGTTTCATGCGAATTTCGGGCAGAATCCGTTTCGTGCGAATTTCGGACAGAATCTGTTTCGTGCGAATTTCGAGCAAAACCTGAATATTGCTGCATAATATTAAATCGATCTCTTTATGGATTGAAGCAATCATGGCGTATGTGGTATAATCGCCTCAGTGAGTACTTAATAAAGAGAAGGCTATAAGAATGATCTTATTAGTCCATGCATATTTATAAGGAGATTTGGGAAATGATTTGATGATTTGAACATCATTGGAACTCCTGAAGAGATTTTGTACACACTGAAATATTTGAAGAAATAATTCAAGATGAAAGATCTTGGAAAGATAAATTTTGCTTGGAATTACAAATTTGATATCTAGCGAAAGAGATGTTATATTGAAAGATCCTTGCAGGATTTTATATAAGAATACTCACATATATTTGGTCCTGCAGTACCACACTTAAACTGATGTTTAAGCAATTTATCGATCTCTTTCATGATTGAAAGATGAGATTTTGTATGATAAGAAAGAAATGATCCGAGAGATAATATAACAATCATACGAGTTAGTTCATTAAGAATTATGCTTATATTAATTCCCAAAAAGATGGTATATATGTTCGGAATGCATCTCTTGAAGAAGATGCTTTCGAGGGGGAGGAATATATATGATAAAGCGTGGTTGTACTCTTTTTCCCTTATCATAGTTTTTATCCCATTGGGTTTTTCTATGAAAAAGTTTTTAACGAGACAACAAAGAACACGCAAATGATAGACACTAAAGGGGTATGTCATGCATTAATGATATCGAGAGAGAAAGAGAATGATCAAGATGAATCATCTCAAAGACACATGAGCTACAGAAGAATGGCGATTTACATGTTCTACAAATTCGTTCAAGTGAAATTTTGGCGGACTTATTTTTCAAGACACTTACAACTGCTACTTTCAAGAAACAAGTTCATCATTTGGGTGCATCTTCACAAAGATCTCAAGTTATGCACTCATCAGGGGAGAAAAAGCGCGTTGCACTCTTTTTCCCTTAACCATGGTTTTGTCCCAATTGGGTTTTTCTGGTAAGGTTTTTAATGAGGCAGCATCTTATGCGCATCATGGAATATTTTTACTATAATGGCATCCAAGTGAGAGTGTTATGAACATCTAATAATGGATGCACATTATAGGCTCATATTCTAGAGTGTTCTAGATTTATTCCCCAAGTTATACTTTTTCTCCAAGCTAGACACACAATTCTCTCATATCTCTCTTGTTCATAACATATATATATTTTAAAAGAAAAAGCTTTATTTCTAAATATATATATATTTCCGTGGTACGTGTGTAGGTCCAAACTGAACAATTCGACGAAACTTTCCAGTAATAATCTGCCCACGTGGGGGTTTTGACTTTGCACTGGGACCCACTCATATCCAGTAACTAACAATAGATTTTATTTGATTTTTTGAGTCATATGAAAACGAGGAAAATATCTAACTCGATTTTCTGAAGATCATTATCGTTGGATCAATGGAAATGATAATAATGTTTTAACAACATTTCACGAACAGATTATTAGATTCCCGAATCGATCTGATTACTTAACACATCTAACTTTTAATTTTGCTAACGAGTACGACATGATCTTACTTTGCCATGCGACGGGAACGAAACGGCGCGTTTTATCCTCGGCATCTTCTCGTCTTTGTTCTTCCTTTCATCCGAATCAACCACAATGGCTAAACTCCGGCAACTGTTTTTCTCTGTTTCGTCAGTTCGCTGAACCTCGGAAACGTCAGTGCACGGTTCTCTGACCGCAACTGAGTCTGCAATCTGATTTGAGCTGCGGCTAGAACAAGAGATGGCCATGAGGATACGGAGACCGATCCAGATGAGAAGAGGAAGACAGATCAAGAACAATGCGTAGTAAATGATCCACCCGAATCCATTGTGGCTCCTACCGTGAACCATCCATTCAATGGCTAAGGCAATTCCCGAGGTGAGCGTAGCGAAGCTGCTTATGACGAAAACTTTGAGGATCGCCGGATTCGGAATTTCCAAGAATGCTCTCGTAGTGGCGAGCCACCGCATATCCGGCGGCTGCAACTGGGTCTCCACCTGCGTCACAGTGACTTTCTCCGGCACTTTGTTCATATTAGATAGTTTTTGTCTTCTTTTCTCGGGAGCGCAGACTAAAAAGCGAATGTTAAAACTATGAGCAAATTACTAATGTGATCTTTACTGTTAAAGAGGTAAAAGATTCTGAAATCTTTTAACTGTTGAGATTTGATTCCTTAGATTAATATGTAACCTTTTACTGTTTAAACGGGTAAAAAGATTTTGTAATCTTAACTGTTGAGATTTTATTTTTGAAGTCAAAACAGATTTTCTCTTATGTCAAACCTTTTTTTTTGCCCATTCAAAAGATAATTAACATTTTGGTTTTAACATACACAACAACGAACTATGGACAAATAAAGACAAAAGACAACACCTAAACTTAAGAAGAAGAGAGCACATACTTGGACTGTAGACCTTAGAGAGACTACTTGATAGTGATGTAGCGGTTTGTCCCGTGCCTAGCCCAATAGTCTTTAAGATCAACAGGACACGAGAGATCATATCCTTCCCCTGCTAAACGGCTGAGTAATCTCGAGAAAACGTTGCCGCTCATTTTCCTACCTCCCATCCGAGAATGCCTCTTGTTTGGCATCTGCGGTAATGGGTACTGAGATAAGGTGGTTGTGCAGCAAGACGATTGCCAACCACCATTTCCCCATTTGTAACACTGATGTGCAGAGCCTGTGCATGTGCACATCGGTACTGGCATAGTTGTCTCATCGAAGGTGACTAAGTTTAAACCGACATCGTTATTGTCCCAATCTTTTCTAGATTTCTTTCCAGGAGCAGCAACTTGACGGTTCAGATCTTCGCCCACTTTCTTTCCCTTTGGTTGTCCTTGCTTGTTCTCCTTCTTCCTTTTGGCGACCTTCATGTTGGCTACCTCAGGCGGAGTAATTGATATAGGGAAGGCTTCGAGTTTGTGAGTTTCTCCAACACCGAAACCATCATCCCCGTCATAGCGCTTCCCACCCGACAAAGCAAAGTTGAGACTATTCTCATGGTGTTGAAGCGCAGCAAATGCATTATCTCTCTCTATCAAGGCTTTATCTCTTTCAGAAAGAGCTTTGTCCCGTTGCTGAAGCGCTTCGTCCCGAGCTGCTACTGCTTCCTTTTTCGCAGAGACGGCTTGATTTCTTTCCTGTAAAGCTGCGTCCCTCTCGGCAAGGATCGACATGATCTTCTTATTCATCACCAAGGCATTGTGTTGCTCCTTTATCTGATGCTGAGGCAGCATGTTCCACTGTACACACACATTCTTTGATTAGCTTCAATCAAGACTAAGGAAACATCTGAGAAAAACCAAATTACCATAGATTGTGCCCCTTTGAAGTAATCCGGCTTGTACCGACCATTTTCATACTGTCCACCATTCTCCATCCTCCAATCTTCAAAAAGAGACAAAGCGAATAAAAGAAAGCTTTTCAAGCATCTCGTGTCCACACTCAGCAATAGTGATCAAACATTGTGATTCGATCTCTGAAACAAGGTTGCAGAGTAAGAATTATCATATGCAATGAAAGATCTCCCAACTTTCTTCTAACATTAAATCATCAAATTGACAGCCATTAGAATCTATAGATTCATGGGAAAAAACTCCACAATTTCTCAACTTAAAAGAGAAATTTCTGATTTGTCAGATTCAAAAGTTCTCGTATCAATTCCTAGTTAGGGTTCCATATACCAAAAATCAATCAAAACTCGTCAGGAAACAGGTTTTCAAAGAACAATTTCGAAAAACAGAATAGCGTAGATTAGGTCACGATCAACGAGGTCGGAGTCAGACTAAAAATGGGGTGGAAATTGAAAATTACAAACCCTAGAGAAAACACTTTCAACATGGAAGCAAAGATTCGATAACTAACAAAATCAAACAGACAAATAAAACTGAAGATAAACAAAAAGGCGCGAAAGCTTACGAATTTCTCGAGCTTGTGGAAGAAATGGGCAATGGGTATATCTGAGATGAAGAAAGAAAGATCCAAAGGAGAAAGATAGTGTCTGTAGGCGAATGACAAGGGAAGGAAGCAGAAAGAGCTCAATGCTTAATTTGTCATTTACCAAACTACCCTCGTCTCAATTACTACTACTAAACCAGAACAGAGACCAAGGTCATTCTCGTCTTTTCCAATTTCCTCCTTCATTGTGGATATAGCTTAAAGATCCTTTTTTTTTCATTGGACTTACGAAATCATAATCTGTTTAACATGAGTTTATATATAAGCTCACAACATTTGAGAATGTCCAACTGTATATAAGCTATGGCTTCTTCTCTTATTCATATAGAGAGATAATAGATAGAGAGAGTGTGATCAAGCGTAGAGATCAATGCCCCAAAACTTGGCTGGTTGGTTCGTACGGTACTTTCTGTCCATGCTTTTGATCAGTTCCATGTCCTCTTTCGTCAGTTCGAAGTGGAAAACCTTAAAATTCTCTTCCAATCTCTCAGGCTTCGATGTCTTTGGTATCACGACTGTGTTCCTCTGGATTCCCCACCTCAGGACAACCTGTGCTACTGTCTTTTTGTACTTCTCCGCCACTTCCTGCATTCGTATCAAGAACAGAAGAACATTTCAGATAAACACAGTCCGTTTTGTAACCCTCAAAAGGTTCAATCTTTCAACTGTTTCAATCCAAACTTTAAGCTTAGTAGAGGATGGGCTTACTTTGAGAACTGGGTCATCCAGACATGACACTGTACCAAACCACTCGGCGTTGGCTGTGGCACCTCCGAGAGGAGTGTGAGCGGTGACACAAATCCCGTGCTTCTGGCAGAATTTGAGAAGAGAGTCGCGTTGGAAGTAAGGATGTGTCTCGATCTGATTCACTGCAGGCTTGATCTTGGAGTACGCCAAGCAATCTCTCGTTAGAAAGATGTCATAGTTACTGCAAGAACCAAATGGTCAAAAAATCAAATCTCGGCGACTAAACAAAAGGACTTGTTAAGATATTGAAAGAACTTGGACCGATACCTTGTCTTTTTATACTACCTATAAATTCCGAAACTTGATATGGTTTAGTTCTTTATTGGTAGCCTATAATACCTGATTCCAATGCTGCGGACCAAACCCATAGAAACAAGCTTTTCCATGTCATGCCATGTAGTTTCCAGAGAGATAGTTGTATCTATGTCCAATACCCCATCATCACCCAAAGCACTATCGGTAGTTCCAACTCCTACAAGCATGTATAGAGAGGGGAAACAGCTTGTTATTCTATGCGTACCAATTGCTAGAGACTTCAGAAAACTTAATTTCAGCGGGTAAATCAGGAGGATTTGTTTAAAACGAAATGCAATGGTCTCTACGGAGAGACTTATAATACATGAATAAGGCAGAGATCTAACCGGTGTGCCTCGTTGCGACGGGAAAATGAACAAGGAAAAGGTCGAGGTAATCAAGTTGAAGTTTCTTGAGACTGTCCTTGCACGCCTCAATAACATGGCCATGGTCTGAATTCCATAGCTGCAAAACCAAGACAGATCAGAACCGAGAGCTTTCTCACATTTCATTAGATTCATATCCTAGCTATGTAGTAGTTTCGCAGAATCCGTTTGAACCTTGGTTGTAACGAAGAGATCCTCCCTCTTGACCAGATCCGTCTTGAAAGCTTCTGTAAGAGCCTCACCAACTTCAGCTTCGTTCCTATAATCAGCTGCACCAAGTAACACCAAACACGCCAATGGATGTTACATAAAAGATGCAAAAGAATCATAAAGCTCCCAAAATCAAGGCATAGAACAAAGCTAATCCCATGAAAAAAGTTAAAAAGAAAAAACTGAACTTTTTATATAACAACTACAAAGCGATCATAGGACACTGTTTTTTTTTGTTAATACCTTTCTGGTTAACTGACCAACTTCATCAAGACTCTGTGTTTTCAAGTTCTTAATAACGCTAAAAGTTTGAGTAAAAAAAAGAAAGCTATCATAAAACTACCAGTCATCTACACAGCAAAAAAGGCTTATATATCATTCAATGATTCCAAATACATACAACTGCAGAATCAGATGCAGATAAATCCCAAGATCTACAGAGAGCTTAGCTCAGGAGGATTCACTACAAACAAGGAGTTTGCGCAGACTAGATCATAAACCCAAATCTAAGACATTTTTCCAATAAAAATTCCAGCTTTCCCACAAACCCAATATTCTAATCACATCTCCAGACGAACCCAAATCAACAAAAACCAGAAATAAAAAGGTTTGAGAGATTTAATAGTACCAGCACAGTCGAGATGGCGATAGCCGATCTTGATGGCATTGATGATAAGATCTCGAATCCCTTCTTTCTCCATTCTCCACACTCCTAAGCCTACGATCGGCATCTTGAAGCCACTGTTAAGTGTTATCTCCATTGTTAAGCTCCTCTGCTTCTCTCCTGAAACCTGATAGGGTAAAATATCTGCTCAGACTGGGTGCTTCTCTGTCCTTGAGTGTGCGTTTTTGGTAACGCAAACGTTATTACAGATGATCCGGTGATTTCGTTATGATGAAGCTTCACGATTCTTCTTAATGGGCCGACAACCAATTTACTCAAGACTAATGGGCTAACCAGCTACTAAGGCCCAATACCGTATATGCGACTAATACGCACCCGTATGGTATATATAAGACAAACGTAAACTCAGTTCCAAGTTAACTTGTTTGTGTCCGGCAATCAATTGACACAGGTAATTTTAATGGTCGGTAGCTCAATCGGTATTCTCCATAGTTTTGTGTCTTTCTCTCTGATAGTTTGAAGGGTTTTTCGCTTTTGGTTTTGTATAGATAGATCTCCTCGCTCTTATACGAAATATACAGAATTTGTGATCGGATTCTTCTGTTTTTGGAGATTTCCGGCGGTGAGTGAGTCGTGTAGGAATTGGCGAATAAGCTTAGGTTTCCAAGGATCTTGATCTTGGTGGGTAGGTTTCAAAAGGTGGGATTGTGCTAGTTCTAGATTGTTCTAGACATTCTTCAAATCTTAAGTTTTTCTTATCTGCTGCTGAGATTCGCATTTTGAGTTCTTAGGTTTTTAAAAAACTCTAGTTATCTGGAAAAGTCACTGACTTTGATTTTCCGGCTGGGCGGAATTGTTGCCCACAATGGATTATCGATTTGGTTTATTCATGTTCGCGTATTGAAACCCTAACCCTTTTCTCATTTCTCTGACTTGATTATGTTTAGGGACCTTCTGATTTCGATCACTCAGTGATTCTTCTAATTGACTCGTGTGACTTATTCTTTTTTCAGTAGGTTGAAAGTTGGTTGCCTGCGTTAACTTGCTCTATTTGTCTACTAGCAAAACTATGGTAAGTGTCTTTTCAGGTTTTATCCACAAAGGTTTATTTTTTAACCGTTAATCTTCAATCTTGCTTTCTAAAACCTTTGGGCCTTAACACAATGCAGTTTTTCGATGGATACCATTATCATGGAACGACCTTTGAGCAGAGTTATCGCTGTTATCCGGCATCTTTTATCGACAAGGTTTGATTTCATCTCTATACTTTCGTTTAATATCCTGATCACTGAATCTGAGAGTGCTTTATTTTTTTTTTTTGTAATGTTAATATCTCAGTCATCTCCATCTTTTACTAACTGGATCCCTATAGCAACCCTCAGAATTAATTCTAGTTTCTAATTTCTATTTCCTTCTGTCTTCCTGCAGCCACAAATTGAAAGTGGTGACAAGAGTAAGTCTTTTTATACCAATGTTTGTTTCAAGTCAATGTTACTATCTATATTGTTGAAGCCTGAAGTTTGTTTAATGTTAAATCTATTTCAGTTATAATGCCACCATCAGCCCTTGATCGTCTGGGTATGCGACCGCTGTTTTCTCTTTGGATTGGTTTATGTTTTAAACTTAGAAAAATATCAAAGTGCTGATATCGAAGAAACTTTGCAGCATCTTTGCATATTGACTATCCAATGCTGTTTGAGCTTCGTAATTCTGGAATTGAACGTGTTTCGCACTGTGGAGTCCTTGAGTTCATTGCAGAAGAAGGCATGATTTACATGCCATATTGGGTGAGAATCAGTTTCCTCTTTGATTGTCAGTTGAAATACTCCGGATCATGCAGCTTTACCAGACTGATTGTTTGCTACTTTGATCTAATCCAGATGATGCAGAATCTGCTGCTGCAAGAAGGAGACATTGTGAAAGTTAGAAACGTCACTCTTCCAAAGGGAACTTACGTTAAACTACAGCCTCACACTACGGACTTCCTGGATATATCTAACCCAAAAGCCATGTGAGTCCGACTTCTTTCTACCCTCTCGTATTCGAGTCCTCATGTAGTTCTCTTTTTCCCGTATCATGTTGGTTGTTGCTTAGAGATGTTTTATATTGAAGTTCTTCCTGTTTTCTCTCCCCTAGTTATATGTTGTCACTCGTTTCTTGTTGTTCTCAATATTCGCATGTGTGTTGCTGATGAATGAGTGAACCTTGCAGCTTGGAGACTGCTTTGAGGAATTACTCATGCTTAACCACTGGGGATAGCATTATGGTTCCATACAACAACAAAAAATACTTTATAGATATAGTTGAAACGAAGCCTGCTAACGGAATCAGTATCATAGAAACAGACTGTGAGGTTGATTTCGCACCTCCCCTTGATTACAAGGAGCCTGAACGTCCCGCAGCACCTGCTGCAGCTAAGGGTCTGGCAAAAGGTATGTATCCATGGACATGGAATGGAATCATCAGATGGAGTTACTATTAGCTTCAAGTTGTTGGATTTTCTTATGTTTTTTTTTCCAAATTTCACAGCTGAGGAAGTTGTGCCTGAACCTGAACCTAAGTTCAACCCTTTCACGGGATCTGGAAGACGGTTAGATGGGAGACCTCTTGCCTATGAGCCGCCACCTGCCTCTTTTTCCTCCTCTAGCTCAAAAGACAAACAGCCTGTTGTCGCTAATGGTAATGGACAGTCATCTGTACCAAGTAGCTCAGAGAAAGCTGCGCGACAGGCTCAAGGAAAGCTTGTGTTTGGGGCCAACGCAAACCGTGCTCCAAAAGAAACTCCAAAAGTACTCATTCGAGCTTTATTGATAAATGATGCAAAACAGAAACTGCATTGCAATTGAGAGACAAATGCATATGATTTCCCCCCTTAATTTTTTTGTCAGGTTGGAGCTGGAAAAGAGACAAAACAAGAGGAACAGGAGAAGAAAGAAGAGCCAAAGTTCCAAGCTTTCACTGGGAAGAAGTATTCATTGAGGGGTTGATCAACTCACACAATCAGTTTTCTCAGTCTATTTATGTTCCTCTCATGTGGTGTATTATAAGTACTAGTGCCTCGAATCAAACAAGGAGAACAAATAATTCAATAAAGCTCTGGCTTCTTCTTCTCTAGCTTGATGAGAGAGAGAGGAGGGGAAGAATCACTTGTTTTCTATTATCAGATTCGATGCCACTTTCTACAATTATCTGCTCTTTCATGTTCTTATGGCAGAAGATAAGGCTATGAGCTTCTCTTGCGCATATTTGTTATTTCAAAGCCGTGCTCTTTGGAGACTGAATTTCACCTACGAAGCAAGAACAACAGTTGAGAAAGAAGTTATGTCTGAGGAGATAGATTCGAACCAAGTCATGTCTTCTCCTTTTTCCAGGTATGTTCTCTACAGATCCGAGATCTCTGATTTCTGAGATAACAATGAAAACAGTCGGACCATACATACATCTCTCGAGTTTCAGTCGGACCATACATACATCTCTCGAGGTTTACTCAACAAATAGACGAAAAGAAAAGAATCTCTTGTTTTCGTCCGACCAAATCCAATGCAAGAACGATGCTCTATGTGTCACCTTATTGCATAATGGCTCTGAGTGCATCTTTCACGTATTTGTACTTGAATTCAAAGCCAAGCTCTTTGGCTCTTACAGGTAATACCTTTTGCCCTTCCAGAACCACAGTGGCACCTTCTCCGAGCAAAGCTTTGAGTGCAAAGTCAGGAACTGGTAGCCACGATGGTCGACTGAGAACGCTGCCTAGCTGCTGACACATCTCCCCAAGCCTAACCGGGTTTGGCGCAGTCCCATTTATAACTCCTGCAACGACCAACACCAATAGCATCCTGCTTTAGCCTTTGACCTAGTCCAGTCTAGCAAATCTTATGAGGTAACACAGAGGACATGTATGTTGTTACCTTGATAGGATGGGTTAGTGAGGGCCTCGTAGATTAGATTCACCAAGTCATCCACGTGAATCCAAGAGAACCTACTCAGTGAATTATGCAAGAATGGCCGTTAGATCCGCAGAGAGGCGGCAAGAAATGACCAGAAAAAGTGTTCGACTTTACCATTGTTGTCCCGAACCCAGAGGTCCTCCAGCAAACATTTGGAAAAAGGGTATCATCATGGCTACAATGCACAAAAAAAACTTTTGCATGATCAGCAGAGAATCTAAGTCCTGCACGAACGCATTTCATTAGCGTGTGAGAGCGAGAGAGAATACGCACCTAAAGCCCCACCATCTTTTCCAAGAACAACACCAATGCGGATAAGTGCCACTCTTACATCCTTATTCGCTTTCAGCGCGGTTCCTTCCCATTCTCTGCAAACCTAAGTACACAAGTACATATTTCATCTAAGCAGCAAAGTTCTTTGCACATAGAATTAGATTGACATCACCGCCAAGTACAACAGTCTTTCACTGTCACATTCATGAACCAAAACCACAAAAAAAGATTCAGACTTTACATTGAAATTTATTCCAGGACACTTACCTCTGAAAGATAATCATTCCCTGATGGACTCTTTTCATCAAATACTCCCGTCTCACTAGTACCTGACAGTTTAAAGCCCGTTAGGATTCTTGTTGGCATTATCAGATTCAGCATAAGTTTGTAACAGACCATAGTAACCAACAGCTGTGGCGCTAACTAGAACGGTAGGTCGAGCCTCCACTGGTGATTTATTTATCAACTCAACAACCTTCATGAAGTTTCAAAAAATAAAACTTTTTAATCACAAAAACTACTCAATATGTGAGGCTTGGACTTACGATCAAATCATAAAAGAAGGTAATCACTAACCTTCGAGGTGACACGGACTCGGCTGTCCTTAATCTCTTTCTTGATCTGCAAAGCAAGCAAAGATATCCATGGAGAAAAGAACAAGCATCAAATTTTAGAGGACGCAGAAGAAGGTGAAAGAAGAAACTGACCTCGGGAGACCACCTTGTACTAATAGGCAGTCCTGCCAAGTTCACAACAGCAGTTGAGCCTTCTACGCAGTTTCTCCACTCCTGTTCTTCTGCAATCAGGATGCCTGGGAAATCCTTGGCTGAAAAAGACCACCAAGACTTAAATGAATCAGATCACAGATTAAAGAAGACAATGAATCACAGACAACTGTATTTGTTATGATCCTAGTAAAATAGAAGCAGAAAGAATAGTCATTACCTTCTTACCAGGAAATATTTGCTCAGCTTTGGATTTAGAGCGTGTTAAGACCCTAATAGAGTGATTTTCTGCAGAACCGATAAAGAAAACACATAAAAAACTGATTGGATTGAAGTTGAACAAAGGGTTTATAGTCATAACTCATAACTAAATCGAATGTATGTTAAAAACGTCATCACTATAATACCTGCACGAAGTCTCTGAACCAATCGTCTCCCTATAAATCCAGTTGCTCCAGTTACTGACACTGTCATCTGATTCTCCTGTAAGTAATGTAAACAAGCCATTAAAACAGTAAACTGTATAATCCAATGCAATGGGGTTAGGGTGAAAAAAGGAGAAATTTGAATGAAATACCTTCTGGGATTTCTCGGAACTACACAGAACCATGAATCTCCTTGTCCCTTGCATCTACAAAAAAAAAATTCCAAAAACCGATCATGAATATTCATTCCCGAAACAAATTAGAAGCCGAGAGAAGAAAGAATGTTTACACAAAGAGAAACCAAAAACCCAAAACTGCGTACGGAAAAATATGGAGAAGATGAGAGAGCGAAGGAGGTTGAAAGAGACGTTGTTGAGCAGAGAAGCTCCATCGTTTCGCTGATTTGATCGTTAACAGTGAGTGGTGGTGAGAGACACATATTGGAAGAAGAGAACTTAACGGGCCCTTAATGGGCTTTCAAGATTGAATCTAAAGGCCCGTTTAAGGCCCATAAGTGAACCTGGTGTTTCGTCTTTTTCTCTCTGAGAGTGAGAGACGGAGAGGAAGAGAGAGAGAGAGAGAGAGAGAGAAATGGCGGCGATGCAGTGGTGCGGCGCGATGACGCGACGGATTATGATGACGCAGCGTACGACTGCAGCATTGACTTGTACGGCGAGGTATTCTTCGTTGTCTCCGGCGTCTGCAGCTCCGGCGATATCGGAGATGGATTTGTGCGGGAGAGGAGATAAGAAGACGAAGAAAGGGAAAAGGTTCAAAGGATCGTACGGAAATTCGAGAGGGAAGAAGCAGAAGATGATTGAGAGAATCAAAGACAAGCTCGAGGTTCCCAGGTCTACTCCTTGGCCTCTCCCTTTCAAGCTCATCTGAAAAATTTCTCTCTTGTTAGGGTTTTTCTCGTTTGCCACAACAAAATGTCGCCTTTAGTGGTGAGTTTTCCAGTTTCTTTTTGAAAAATGTCTGTATACTTTCTCATCATGAATCATTGAGTATAAACTCGTCTGTGTTCATGATCTGTGTTTTTGTTTGCACTTTTTGGCGATTTATAGGCTTAAAATTTCCCCCCTAATTTTTGACTCTTCTAGTTTCAATTGGGATCAGAATCCAACTTGCACGGAAACTAGTAAGTTTCAATTTGCCAACGCCAATTTATGCAGAAGATTGTTGATTTTCATTGAGGTTTTTGGTTTTCAGCTTTTGTTCAAATTTAGAGACTAGAGTGTCTGAAGTCATAAGCTATAGATATCAATACTGCGAGCTGTTTGATTGGCTTCTCCTTCTCTCTGTGATTAGAGATTTACTGAACCTTAACCTTGTAGATTGTTGTCTCAATAGTTGTAGGAAGATTATAGAACCGAACCACATCTGATGCCTTGGTATGAATGTGTGGAACACGAATGTTGAATCGTGTTCGTTTGGATGAATCAATGGTTGAATGTAGGATCGCAAGATCTGGCTTGGGAGTATTATAAGACTTTGAATACCCCGCCTTGCATATCGCACTGAATAATGGCGATAACTCTGTTTGATGTCGTGAAATGTTTTATATGCATCATCGTCAGAACGTTTCCTGATCTAGCATGCTGTTTTTCCTTTTCTTTTGTAGCTACCGATGATGATCATAGGTTTGCTCAAATATCTCTGTTTTCTTGAGTCTTTGACTGTTCTTTTATTTTTGAGTGATTTGAGTATCTGGTATTTGGAAACCTTTTCAACAATTCCATCTGCTGTAGGTTGTCATGAACTTTTGGGCAAAATTAGGGGTTTCCAATTTAAAGAGATTGTGTTGTTTAACTATGCAGAAGTTAGCTACATGTTTACATTTTAGAAAGCATGTAATTTCTACCATAGTTGCATTTTAGAAAGCATGTAATCGTTAATAGAAAAACGATGGTGTGTTTAGAAACAGAATTCTTTAGGACTCATTGGGCTTCAGAATAGTAGTTCTGAATCTTCTGATCGGTAAGCGAATTTCGCTTCGTTCCTGTTCAACAAATTCGGTTTGGTTCGTGTTCAGATTTTGGAACCCGTGAAGAGATCTTTCGTTGCGCTAAATAGGAGAAGATACTATATCATATCACCAAGAAGACTGACCAGTGAAGAAAAAACATGAGAATCATATAATGTCTGCTTCCAAAATCAAAATCCCCATTAAAGTTTAACAGAAACATCCCATGAAGCTGTGGAAACATCTTAAGAAGCTTTTTCATCAAACACCAAGACCAAGAACCCGCCTAGAAGATTTACACACAACCTTAAAAAAACCATTATATGAACGTGTTTTGACTGTTAGAAAAGCGTGGCCATGCTTTTTCTCCAGCTATGTGATCTCCGAGTTGTCGGAAGCGAAGGCGTGAAACTCAGACCAAACATCTCCTTCATAGCTCTTCCTTGCTCCACAAACCTAACGAGCTTTGCTACAACGGCTGCGCTTTCGACCACATGGGTTATGTCCTTGGGGTTACTCCACAGCTGGTTCGCCAGCTGCAACCGCCGGCGTTTCGAGTTCACAGCAATCCCAAACTTCTCATAAAGCCTATTCCTTTCTTCTACTGAAAACCTCTTCCCAACCAGCTTGCTTAGCATCCGTCTCTCCCTCTGAAGCGCCTTCAGGCTACAATAAAACCAAACCAGCGGTTAACAAAACATTACCCGTTTGCTGCGGACGTCAACACAAACGCTAATAGTACCAACCTTGAAGCTACTGTGAGGGTTTGTCCTCTTTCAAAGGCTTGGTTTCCCTGAGAGAAGCTTTCTTTCATAAAGGAGAGCCTTCTTAGCTCTACTCCGATGTATATCGAATCCGCTTGATCTCCCGTGAAGAGCAAGAAGAAGTATGTTCTATGCACCAACGAGACATGACATGTCTGCCAAAGTTCCAGAATCTGTTCTCTCTGTCTATCGAATTCCTCTGACCAGTTCATCATTGTCCCAGACACCTCTTTGTCCATAGCGTCCAGACCAACGTCCTTCCCCATTTTCCCTGAATTATCAGGATCCGAAACCTGAAACACAAAGCTTGACGTAAGAAGTTGAATCATCTAGTTTTCACCATCTTAGGATCAAAACCTCAACACGTAGTTTGGCATAAGAAGTTGAATATTTGTTTCAAAATAACACGTTTTTCACGGTTTTTACCATCTCCTTGAGCCCTTCAACAAATGACCGGATGCTGGTGATACCTCCATCTTCACCCACCATCGGTGTTCCAACGCTGTGGGCCTCAGTGGAATCGCTTCCTCGAGAAGACATTGATTCATTCCTCGACAATTTCTTACCAGAACCGAACTCTAAATCAGGAAATGCAATACCATGACCCTCCGGTCTTCCAGGGTAGTCTATCTCCAGGGCATCAGGAGGAGTGCTTGTGCCCGGCATGGTATCTCCGCGGCTCCAACTCTTCCTCACCCTGACGCTTCTAACACTGGACGGATTCCTGTTTTGAGCAAGACCTGTTCCACCATTTGCCTCTGCACTGTGGCCCAGAAGTGTTCCTGCATCTGTCATTTCTTCATCGTTGTTATTAATGTCTCTGGCTGATTCTTCCATCTCGATGCATTGTACTTCTTTGCAGTATTCTTCTGACTGATCTCCTGAACGACCAGGCGACAATACCTCCTCCAGATCCTCGTCAGAGTGAGACCTAACGGGAGCTCTTGCAGTCGACAGAGGCGTCGACGTGCCATCTGATATGAAACTGATCCTGTCTGGATCTACCACGCCTGATGTCTCTGACACTGAACCATCCTCCCACTTGTTGGTACGGTTACGGAAATGTGGAGTTCCAGCCTTTGCAAGAGGGAAAAAAGAAGCAATCGGTTGAGCTAAATATGGCTTCAATATCTAAAGATTATTGTATTATCTGTCGATTGAACTGAGATACCTTCGACGACTCATCGTGTTGGACCATCCTCATGAAATCTTCAAGCCGAGATTGAGCAAGATCCCGCTGTTTAGTCATTTCTGCGAGCTGCTTCTCCATCTGCACAACATCAAACCATGATCAGAATAAACCCAACTATCCAAAAATCAACCAAACTCATGCCAAAGGATCTGTGGAGACTACTTCTGGATTTTCATTAAAGCACAGACCTTTTGTAGCTGAAGATCTTTCTTTCTCAGCGCAACCCCACAATCGCAGCTTGAGGTGGCAGGGGCTGGGTTTCTCAGCTCGCTCTCGAGCCTGGCTAGCTCACGCTGTAGTTGCTTCACCAAAGCCTTGTCTGACATGACAACATTGATTTGTGCCTTCGTGGTGACTTCCTTGGCACAGCAGGCAAACAAGAGAGTGTTTCTAGTCTGCTCAACATGGCTCCTTGCTGGACTCAGCGTGCAGACTATGGCAGTTCTGGCATTGCCCCCCAAGCACGGCTGAAGAATGCGTGTGAGCTTGGAGTCTCTGTAGTTGATGTGTCCTTGTCTTCCCTTGCTGCATCATGTTAACGGTCTTTATTCAATGCACATTAAAGTGTCAGAAAGACAAATAGAGATACTTGTAAAACCATCTATTGTTTTGTCAATGTTTTATCTTTGGCATATGCTAAAAATAGTACAGTTAAAGTGTCTACCGAAGTATCACTTCCACACCTTAGTTTGCGTATCACGGTTCCTAGAGTCAGCAAACTTCGATTGATATGGCAACCCTCCTTAAGTCTTGCTCCAGCTGATAAGGCCTGCGATGCGCGCTCGCTCCCCGCCAAATCAATGAAATTCTGTACATAAGAAACAATGAACATGAATAAGATGATTATCAAAGCCTAGAACCTTAAGACCCAAAGTAGATAAAGCAGATGAGTACATACCACACTCGCCATGAGAGTGGTTGAGTTTTCTTTGCCTAAGAACTCACGAGCAGAGCTTTCAACCGTCTATATAAGATTAACAATTTAGATAAGGCATTAATTACGCAAAATGAGGGGAATATTTGTACCTTAGATCCAGTGATAGAAACGAGTCTTACTAGTTTAATAATTTGATGAGATCTTGAACTTCTCTCATTCAATGAGGTTTCACCAATCTTTCGCTGCGCTGCAATAAGTACAACAAGATAGTACAGAAACGTAACAAGAGAATTTTTTCAGATAACTACGAAATTCATGAGCAAATTACATAACTATCAGCTGGTTCGTAGTAATGGATAATGGGTGGACTTTCTGAGGTTATTACCTTCACAAACGGAGATAAGATCCTTCAAATGGTTCCAGTCTCTCAGGATTTCCTCTGTGGCTTTTTCAACAACGGCCCCTTTCTAAATGGAAGAAACAAAAACACGAGAAGAGAGTCACATAAGATTAATAACTAAAAGAGTTCGCTGTAAGGAAAAAACAACAATCTTTTTACCTCGGGGTCATCTCGTAGCCTTAGTGGTGTGCTATCCGGGCTGAGAAGATCTCGGATAGCCTCGTTGTAGATCTCTATAGCCGAAAATTTCACAACAAATGCCCTATCTTCATGCTGCATCATCCAGTGCAATTAGTGAAAACGTAGAATACATATCAAAGTATTATGGAGAAAAAACAGACTTAAATTTTTTAGCAGTACCTTGAATATATAGTCAAATATATCAGCCACGGCAAACTCAGTTATACCAGTCATGGTGTATGTCTTTCCACTGCTCGTCTGACCATACGCGAAAATACTAGCTGGGAAACATTAGTTATTGAAACACTTAGCTTTTCAGTGACATCAATGTCTACGTGATCACAACAATCAAGGAAGCTTACAGTTGATTCCTTTGACAACAGAGAGAGCAACTTCCTTGGGCCCATCCTCGTAAACTTGTCTGGTTGGGCACTCACCTCGGTACACTCTATCTGTCACCAAAATGTCAAAAGAGAAATGGGCATCCAAAGATCAACTCATAAGTGTGATGTACAAGCTTGAATTTCAAGGAGACAAGGCCATGTGGAATTAAGTTTATAGAAGAGGTTGGGACGGTGCAAAACATCTATCCGTCAACAAAAGATCAATATTAACCGAACAAGAAAGTTTCTGATGAAAGGTGAGTTATTAGTTACTTCAGTTTTTTGGTTTCTTTGAAACATCAAACAAGTAACTAGTGCTCCTGATAGATATTTAAACTAAAAACACCACTGCAACTCTTACCAAATGAGTATGCAGAAGGAAAAGTTGAGCCTTCACGCAACGTGTTTCTGTACAATACAGTAGTATCATTGATGCATTCCCAATCTGCAGCTTCATTAGCCAAGATCTCTTTCTCGTTCAGAGGTCTCAGCCTCACCAGAACCAATATCTTCTCTTCCCGGGCTACATGCACCTGTGTCTTCTCCAATTTCTTCAGCTCTTCTCCAGCAATCGCTCCCATTGCTCAGTGGTCAGATCACAGTGATGAACAGTGAGCTCTTTAAGCAGAGGCTCGTTTTCCTGAAACAGTTCAGACGTTAAGATTGATGTATGTGCACATTTCATTCATGTTTTAACGACTGCCGAAAGCTTTCAAGAACAAAATAGCTCTGAGAAGAGACCAAAAGAGTCCTTATTTTCCAACTAACACAACCATAAAGAAATATAAAAAGCTCAGACATCTCATCTTACCAAACCAAAAAACAAGAAGCATGCATAGAAAATCCCTTAGGGCTCCCCAAAAGAGAGAAAATTCGAACAGTTCAACAAAGCAAACTCATAATATCAGAGAATGTCGATTACACAGCAATTAAACACCAGAGTTCAAAATTTATTCAGCACACAAATTAAACAGAAAGAAAAAGAAACCGAGAGAGATGACTTATTTACTTATTAATATGGATGTTGTTATTAGAAAAACAAAACAGAGTTCACTTAGAAGGTGATCAACCTTTAACTGAAGAACAAACAAAAAAGATTACCGACTTTTTTTCTGTAGTGGTCACCCACTATGCTTGAAAACGAAGTCATGTATCATCAATTCAAAGTTTCTTTAATGGAAAAATAAGTAATGAATGGCCCCACAAACCACCCTTCTCTCTTTGAAATGCATATATTTTAATGGAAAAGAAAGAACACAAACAAAAAGGAAAAGTTATCATAATATTCCAAGTACTTTGATTGTAATCTTACACACGCAAAAGCAGACATAAACAAAACAAGAGACACTGTTTATTTTAATTGTTGTATTCATTAGTCTTTCTCTCACCAGTGCACTTGAGTTTTCTCTTTTGACAATCCAAAATGTAACCAAGGAAACAAAAGTATCATCAGTTAACATTAAAAAATCGTTGATAATATAAAATAATATTGACTCGACTTGAATGTAAAATATCCAAACAAAAGCATCTCCATCTTGAAACTAAACCCTAAATCTTCTTCTGTTTCATGTATGTGTATAAAGAAATGTATATTTTGTTGAATACAGAGAGGGCTTTACCTTGTTGTGAGTTGTCTTCTCCCCCCAAAGTGATGCCGTTTCCACGGAAGCTCCAATCTGAAACAATCCACCACAGATTTCAGCATTAATAAACAGAAAGAAGTGATTTTGAGAGTGGAATCGGAAATTTAATAACCCCCCAGATATAGTTTCTGAATCTATCAAGCAAAATCCAGATAAAATGTCGAAGTGTTCTCCACAAACATTACCAAAAATAGCAAATCCCGATCTGAAAAATAGGGGAAAAGGTAATTAAAAACGGAGATAGTTCCCAGCTCTTCAAGCTGGGTACATCTCAAAGCATAATAAACGATTTGAAGGTATGGAACTTTTTTCCCCAAAATAAGAATCAGAAATCGAAGGAGAAATCCGGTATGGATCGATGAAACAGTGGACTCGGAAACTCAATGGCGAACCCAGGATCTATCATTAGTGCGAAAAAATCCGGAGAGAGAGATAAAAAAAGTCACACTACCCTTCTTCTTCGTCTTCTACTCCATCCTCATGCTGCTTCTTCGTCGTCGTCGTCTTCTTCTTCTTCCTCTCTCTCTCTCTCTAAAAAATCTCCATGGGCTCACTCTTCTCTCTCTAAAGTAGGGACCAATGGGGGCATTGATTTGGTCCCGCAAATCTCGTAGGGAAGAAGCGCCTCTCTCCGCTCTCTTTTCTATTCGTCGAAAGGAGAGAGTACGGTGGAAGAAAGATACCATTTGAAATTCCTATTTTACCCCCTGAAACGTTGTCGGGAATCTGAGAAAGCTGCCACGTGCATTTAAAGCATTGGCTATTTATTCGTTTTTTAATTTCTTCCTTAAATTTATTTCGATTCTTCTCAGTTACTACTTTGACACGTGGCACCAGGACCGCTGCTTTATATCCGTTGCAAAGCCCGGAGCCCAAGGGTTTCGAGAGACTCTCTCCACGATAAAGAGACTTCTCATTAATGAATTTTTATTTTCTCTCTTTTTTAGAAAAACGTTTTTTTTTTCTCATTAACTCATAGTACATTGATTTTCATTGTTATATGGCATATGATATGATGAGTCTATGCTAGTATGACATCCCATTTTACCGAACAAACGTGAAATAAGTAAAATAGCGAAAATCACGGATCGCTTTTCTATTTTTTGTCGGTCCATTTATCATAGAAAGTATTTGCAGCATAATAAAATAATCAGAAAAAATGATAAAGTCAAAAGCCCATAAAACCTCTATTTTTTTTATAAAGAAAAACCTCTATTTTCTTCAAGCCATAAACCCTAATTACCTCTAATTAATGCTTCGTGTGTTAAATTAGTAACATAACTACGCTCAATTTTTATCCTCAAACCCAATTACAAATTGATTAACACCACTTTAAATTTTTAACTCTGAAACCAATGTATGAGTTGATAACATAACTTCATAAAGTTTTTACTATGATACCCCAATTTATGAATTGGTAACAATTACATTTAATTTATTCATGCAAACAAGTGTATAATTGGTTTGATATCCCAATAAATATTATTTTGGTAGTTAATCTTGTTTTTCCAAAACGATTATTCGATGATATAAATTCTATTTTAGTAAGATGTAAATTATAAGAAAGTTAAGAACATGAGGCTTGAATCTTTAGTGTGAGCTTACACATAAAAGCCCATTATCATCAGGATTTGGCTCAACATCAAAACTTAAGACATTGAAAAATGGGTCGGTGAGAGAAGAAGAGAAGAATGGACCATTGTGGTTTCACAACGGTAACAAACGAAAATTTAAAATTTTACGGTCATGGTTATTCAATAATGGATTTTAGTAGAATATAAATTTAAGCAGAATTCACTGTTATTTAATTGATGATTCTAAATTCTACTTTAAATCTGGTGTTATTAGATATGATATTTATAAATCATATCTTAAAGGTTTTAAAATATGGTGTTATTCAATAAATATTTTAAATTTATTATTAAAATTCAGTGTTATTTAACATTAAAAGATTTTGAATTTTTTTGTTTTCTAATTCATTTGAAATGACTTGTGGTAGAGTTTAATGAACAAATGATTAGAAAAAAAATTAAAGTATATCTGAAAGATTTTAGAATCCACACACATAAATTTCATCAAAATTTAAAATTTTGAAGATAATAAAACTTATAGAAATTTTTATTAGAAAAAAAATATTTATTGGAGCGGACGATTTTTTTTTTCCTAGTAACAATTTTTCTATTGAGATTTATTTTGTTTCATGTGTGTTTATTGTGGGAGATGTCTTTCGGTTCTTCCTCGAAAACTCTTAGTGGTTGGTTCATCACCATCCTCACCGAGAGAAATGTAGTCTACTCAATCATTATTCCGAAACCATCGTGTTAATTTCCACAACCAACTTTCGTCATTGATGTTCACCGCGAATAATTCAAAAATTCTTTTCATTCCAAGTTGTTGTTATCTTCTCTCTTGTCACGATCTAATCTTCTTCTCTTGGAATGAGGTTTGAGCGCCATTACATGTTGCGAGAAGAAGAGGATAACATCTTTTTCAAACAACAACCACACGAGCTTCACTTGTATTAGGCTCGGTGACTTGACTTATCTTGGCGGACTTAGTCTCATAGCCAACAATAATCCAGCATATTCTTTTGACCATCCCAAATTTTTAATTAATAGTTTCAATTCAATTTTTTCTTTTAGTTTCCACAAACACTACTATATAATAATAATAAAAATTAAAAGCAATTCTTTTTTTTTTTTTTTTGGCTGACAGAATTGTTAGAATTTAGTAGTATTATTGATGAAAAACATATTGCAAAAATAAGAAGAATTTGTAATTAAAATATTTATGATAATTTTTGTACATACTTGCTTGTTTATAATTTAAATATAAAAAATAATCGAAAGAAGATGCAAATTTGGCAAGTTGATATGCACAATGATTATCAATTTATCATGGTGTGTTAGATTGTAGTACACCTACTTAGCTCATGTCGTGTATTGAGAAGGAATAACATCACTTATGTGTAGGATGGTTTGAGTTTTTAAAAAAACAAAATTTTCTGACAAGAGAGCCAAAACTAATAAAACGCAAACGATCAATCAAGGTCTAAAAATCTGTTGAACTCTATAAATAATTAAATATCTTAGATCATTGATTGGACCGACGCAAACATCCTTTCAGTAGATTGGTTTTTAGATTTTAGTCAAAATTGAATATATGGGAGAAAATGGAAAAAACAAACCTACTTTGAAACGACAATTACTTCTTGACCACCAATTTCAATGGCTGTTGATACATTTAACCCCACCTTTTTCTGGTTTTCAATTCTCGTGCGGACCTTATTTTTCCTCCTATATATAAAAAAAATAACTTGGAATTGATTACAATTACCAAATATACATACATTTCCATGGACGAGAAGACATGAAGTCATGAACATTCTACAAACCTCGACAAAACTAAGTAAACAGCACTACGAGTCTCTTTGTCTACTGAAGTTTTCTCCTTTACCATTGGGTCCCTAGACTCTGACCCTAAGTTAGATTTTACTGTATTATTTTATTTTTGTCCTTAAATTAACTATTCAATTATTAAAGAAACATTTTCATATGCATTTGAAACAAATTACGAGTTAAAGTAATTGTTATTTTTGCCATGATAGATTTGTGCTTAGATCATTCTAGCTAGAAATATAAATTATTTAGAGAGATTTTTCGTTTGTGGATCTAATTATTAGGGGACAAGTCTCATGCAAAAACAACAAACACGTCGAGATCCGAAAATACGATGGTGGAGTATTTTCTGACGGTTCTCCTACGCCCAAATCAGAAAAATATATAAAGGAGAAGAGAGACCACGGTTTCGAAGCGTGAAAAGTCTACATAGAAGTCGGAAGATGATGGCAAACGAAAGTATAGTGACGTCGGGTCGAAGAAAAAGATCCACGGTATGTTTGAGAATCTAATGAACGCTTTGAGGTGAAAGAAATAAAGAAAATGAGTGTTTTAGGTAAAAAGTCAGAAAATGACTAGAAATGGTCAGAAAAGTGGCGAGACTAAATCTCTTAGAAAGAAGAAAGCTAAATTTTTTGGAAGAGTGTTTAGAAAATGTCCAAGGAAAAGTAGTCAAAAATATTTATTTCTTTTTCATTGGAGAGAAGAGTATTTATAGAGTTTTATATGTCCGGACTAGCATACCGGTTCACGTGTCCGAAATCGGATCGGGTTCGGGTCCATCGGTTTGGACATATACGAAGCACTCGAGTGCTTTTCAATACTACCCTCGTCTTTATCTGCCAGTTGACCGACAGGTTAATCCTGAAACTCATTGTAATGTCATTGTCGTCAAGGTGCAACGTGCAATGAGGTGGGTCAAACGCCAAAAGATTCATCGGAATCATCTTTGTTGCTTTAATCGTTCTATGGAACAGAGACTAATCATACTATTATTTAGCAAGTGCGAAATCCTACGTGGCGGCTCTAGAATCGTTCTCAGACCTGTTTTTACCCTTATGCCATTAATGAATCGTTTTAATTACATATACTGCCATCATCTAAATTGGGCTTCTGGATTTCGATTTTTCTTTTAATCTTGGCCCATATAATTAACTCGTGATATTTACAATACTCATTATATTATTGATATTCAAAGTTAGGAAATCTACGTAATAATGGATTTCTATATTTTTGTTTCATAGTTGACGTATTTTGATGCTTGTTTTATTGATTTATTTTTCATTATATTTTATTGATTTATTTTTTCATTATATTACAATGATTATTAAAATATCATCGGAGTTTTGCACTATATATAATTTTCCCTATTATTTTTCATTCCTACGTTAATATTTTTTTTATTATATTACAATGATTATTAAAATATCATCAGAGTTTTGCACCATATAGAATTTGCCCTATTATTTTCATTTGTACGTTAATATTTTAATGTTTTCCAGACTTTTCGTAACTAAAGCTTTATATTGGGCTTTTGGCTTTCGATTTTTTTTGTTATCTTCACCCATATATGTGTGGACTTTGAAAAAACCCTAGGTTGTCTCTATATCTTCTTATAAATATCATGCTATTAGATGTTTCGTTTTCTAAGCAAAGGTTTGTGTTGAAAATTGAAACCCTATATAGTGTTATTCTATAAGTTATTGACTTCTGGCCTAATTATCGTTGTTGATATTGGTATTAATATATGCTTTCTGATTTATAAGTCTCATCAATTTGATCGTAATTTATATGCTTTCTGATTTATAAGTCTCATCAATTTGATCGTAATTCAAATATTATCTTCGTCCTTGGGTTATTATTAATCTTTAAATCTTTAAAGTTTCATTATGTGTTTCTAATTGTTATTTTAATGCTTCTTTATTTAATCTATATATCATAACTTCTTCTTACTAAAACAACTGTTGTTATATTATAGTTATCGTTTATGATGGTAGCCAACTTTGAATATCAATAATATAATATGTTCTATAATTTATACGAATAATACACTGCGCATGTTGTTAGTTTTGTTGTTTATTCGTTTGTTTCTTTTTACTTTTCTACTAATCATCGTTCTATTCGTTTTATAGGTTATAACCTCTTCTTAGAGGTATAATTCGTTCTTATATTTGTTGTTTATGTATATGTGTTTTGTTATCTATTATACTGTTCATGTTATTTATTATATCGTGAAATCGTTATTTATTTTTTACTCATGATTATCGTTTTATTCTTTTTTTAGGTTTTAAACTCTTCTGTGAGGTATAATTTGTTCTTATTTATTCTTAAATTTATGTATTTTTTTCTCTATTATACAGCTTGTATTCTTTTTATCTTATATTCGTCTTCTTATTGTTTTAATTATTATCGTTGTATTCATTTTATAGGTTGTAACGTTTTTGTTAATTTCAAAGTAACTATAGTCTGTATTTTATATATTATATTATTTCTAACAATAATCAGTTACTTATTTCTAACAAAAAATTATTTATTATAAATCTTATTTATTATTATTAAATTTGGTATGTACTTTTGTTCTAATATTTATTTTAAAATTTTAAAATAATATTAATTTGTTTACATGTCTTGAACCTGTAATGACATACAGTTTTAGTAATTGTGTTTTTTTGTTAGTTATTTGATCTATTCATTTTCTTCTTTTTGCTATTGTAATGATTCTTATTTCTTTTTCTTTTTTCCAGAATTTGACATTTTCTATAAAACTTAAAATATCAAAAATAGTGAAATTGGTTATCTTTAATTTTTTTTTTTAATCTTATATACAAAAAAACAATTACTTATAAAATAAGAATACTGATTTTAAAAATTAGATCTAAAAATTAAAAATTGGATAATAAATTCAAAATGGTATAAGTGGCATCATTTTCCTATGAATCATTTTGGTGTGAATGATTATTTTAAATAAATTGTTAATAAATTATTTGAACTCTATAAATTGGTGTGAATCATTTTGGGACAACATATGATATTCGTCGATGCGAACATAAAACATTAATTTAATTGTGAAATTTTTTACAACAAAAGATATACATTTTAAAATAATACACTTTTGATTTTTTTTATAAACGTCCTAACGATTCTTTAAATCCGTCCATACAAAATTTAACAAGATTCGTACTTAAGTGATTACATAGGTTGACTAATCGATTTTAATATATATAAATTTTTAATATTTAAATGTGTATGACAAAACATATAAATTCTAACATTTATAAACGTACAAAAATGATATGTATTGTGCATAAATGTAATAAAGTTGAATACTTTTGATCATAAATCTGTTAATGTCATTATTTTAAATATTTTATGTGTAAAATTGATCAAAACATATGCAAATATTATTTATTTCAATATCTTTCAAGTGTAAAATTGATCTTCATTATTCGTGTAAATTATAGAGCATACGATAAATCATATAATTTTGTTTATATGAATTTGTGGGACATATTGTTATACATATATACAATATATAATATTGTTATAAATATAAGAATAAAAAATTTGTTAATATATCAGAAAAAAATAAAAATAGATGATATGGTAAGTCTAAAATATTACATTTAGTTAGGTTTAAATTTGTAAAACATGTATTAATGGGTTTATGTTATAAAATTAATGAGAATATGTAGAGATTTCCACCATGGCATATAGTTTTAATTGAAATGTTCTGATTGGTTAAATTAAATGACATGTTCCCTAAAATTCTCTTTGAACGACAGCTATAATTTTTTTGTGAATGTCTCCTTAATTAATATATATATATGATTGTATTGTTTAAACGAGTGGTTTTGAATTGAAGAAAATGAATGTGGTTTATAAGAAAATATCTTAAAGTCTCTAAGATTTTGAGTTTTTAGTTATTTTATGGAATTGAAAATTTCTTTAGTTCTATTTATAAATTATCCATTTCTATTTTATTTTTTAGTTATATTTTAGTATTTTTATTCTAAAATATGGTGTTTACGTAAAAGTTATATATCTATATTTCCAATCTCTTTTTTTTTAGTCAATTATATCCATATTATTTACAACTACATATAAATATGGAATAAGTTATATGTTATATATCATTATACGAGATAAGGTCGGTTAAGTTGATTTTTATAATTCTCAAATCTTTCTCCGTAGTATTCGATACACGAAAATGTCGTGTACGATTTGTTTTATTTAAATATGTATTTTTGAAAAATGAATAGATAATCAAAAAATTTATGTTTTAATTTTATTAACATACTAATGTATTTATTTTTCCGCGCAAGGCGCGGGGCCCACCTAATTACCTATTATTACATGCACAAAAGTAAATAACTTTAACCATTTAACCAAAGAGAAATGTTTGAATATTTAGGATTCGCGCTATTGGAAAATGAATGATTATACCTCGTCCGGATTTCTGATACGGAAAGTCGGATTTTGTGTCAAACTCTCCGATTGTTTATCCCTGTTAATCTGACCACTCAGTCTCCTACTTGATTAATCCTAAATTTATCACAAACAGTAGATATATGACATAAAATTTGTTTTATATAAAGATTTTTTTTCATAAACTAAAAGTTTCAGTAAATAATGTCATGCCGTAAGAAAACGAATAAAAATCGACGTAAAATCGAAGTAAAATTTCAAAAATTGTGAAAATGCATTGTTGAATATTTTTTAAAAACATATACAGATTTGTTTGATTTCGTTTGTATTACTATTCGTTAAGAAGAAATAAAATCCCATTTATGATTTTTTTGGGGGCATCACAGGAGAGGAGAAATCAAGTTAACAGGAGATACGGCGAGTATACATAAACAAACTACTCTCAGCATCTGAAAATATATCACTACATCATATTTCTCCGCTGCTCTCTCCTCAAATTTTCAACTCCACATTGATTCAGTAAGAGAAGGAAGAGATAAAATCTCCTTTTATCTTCATAAATCCCGATATAATCCTAAATCACTAATCTCCTTAGTCCTTTACTCAATCCAAATTTCTTCTGGGTTTGGCGAAAGATGCTAACTTTGAAAGTGGGATTGATTTGAAAAAAAAGATGCGAGTTTTGTGCGATGCGTGTGAGAGCGCCGCCGCTATCGTCTTCTGCGCCGCCGACGAAGCCGCCCTCTGTTGCTCCTGCGACGAAAAAGTAACCAACTTTCTCTGAAAATTTATTGGAGATTACACTTTTTATCTTCAACCAATGCAAAAAAGTTGGAAACTTTACTATTACTAGCTGGCCTGCTAAACTTGTAAGATTGTGAGGTTTTTGTTGGGTTATTGTAACTCGAAGATGCCCAAGCGGGTTCTGATTCAACAATGGATTGTTGTTCTCTAGTTGCGTTTTGATTGTTAATGATGATCACATATATGTTCGACAACATTAGATTCGAGTGACCTTTATCTTGTAAAATTTGCACTTTGCATTATCTCTAGTATACACTTTACAGTAACTCTATTGCAGCTATAAGAGAGATGAGTTTTTTGAAGTTTCTCAGGTTTTGATCTGAAATGGATTGTTTAATTGAGGAGAATGGTCATAAGAATAGGTTGTGATTAGATATCAATTGTCTTATAAGAGAGAAACATTTTGTTTGTTTGTCTTTCTTCAGGTTCATATGTGCAACAAGCTGGCTAGTCGACATGTACGTGTAGGCTTGGCTGACCCGAGCAGTGCACCAAGCTGTGACATATGCGAAAATGCACCCGGTATGATTCCTCTCTCTTTATTTTAAGTGTATAGGAAAAGGAAATTTCGAATTTTTTTGAGATGTTTTTTTTCATTGGTGAGCAGCCTTCTTTTACTGCGAGATAGATGGTAGTTCCCTTTGTTTACAATGTGACATGGTAGTACATGTTGGCGGCAGGAGAACACACAAGCGGTTTCTACTCCTGAGACAGAGAATTGAGGTTTGACATTGAAATCTCTTCTCAAATTCATGATCTTAAAGCATTCTCGATTTGTGATCCTGAGTTTATTATATCTGTCTTGTAGTTTCCAGGCGATAAGCCTAATCACGCTGATGAATTGGGATTACGGTGTAAGGAGGCAAACCGTCAAAAGGTTTCTTCGGCCAACAGTCAAGGTTCAAATGTGAATTGTGATCATAGTATGATTGATCTTAACTCCAACCCTCAAAGAGTACACGAGCCTGGATCAAATCACCAGGTACGTGTACTAAATGAACAATATATTGGCTCAGGTAATCTTCAGTGTCTCTAAACTGTTTTGTTTTTTCAAGGAGCAGGGTTTCGCTGTAAATAGCGCAAACAACCACGAGCCTGCAGGTACAATACCCGTTGGACAGTTTAAAAGAAAGTCTGAAAAGTGATCGCAGATACACAAGATCAAGTAAGAACCTTGTAGGCAGGCAAGAACACTATCTTTAGAGGGAAATTTCTTGTGCATTCTCTTTTAGTTTTGAAAAGAAATTAGCTTAAATGGCTCAGAGGAAACGATAAGAAAATATCCGAAACAAATAAGTATTTTTCTGGGTTTCTTCTTTTGTGAATTGATCAATCATAGATAACAAAGCTTGGAAGAGATTTTGTGTATAACGATTCTTCATAATTAGATATCAAATAAAACTATGAAAATCTCTCTCAAGAAAACTCTCATATTCAGACATAGCTTTTTGTTATTAAAGCTTCAGTAGGTGTAGCCATTAACGAACATGCCTTCTTGGCTCGGGGTTAAGAGGTTATCGCGAGCCATTGCTATGATCTTCTTCTTCTTCTCTCTCTCTGCCTATACCTTGACTTTGGGCTCACTCGGGATATGTTGTTCGAGATTCATGTGACCTTGGACCCCATTACTCAATTCAAGAAATCTCACCATATGCTCTTTTGTTGTTTCTCGCTACATCTTTTCTTGGATACGAAACTAGAATCTTTGCATCATGTACTTAATACTTGGTCTTTTCTAATTTCATCTTGTAGGACAGAGAAAAATGTTAAAAAGCATAACGTTATAACCATGATTATAGTAGTTTCGTAACTAGTAAAGCCAGAGTTTGATAATGTGTTTTATAACAATGATTAAAACAGACGTAACTCAATTATTAGTAGCAAGGAGTAGGTACAAAGATATTACAAAACGAGCATATTAACCACGATGAGACAAACAAAACTAGTCGCATGATAAACACCACCAATTGACTTTTATATCCCCTTATAAGAAGCAGGAGTATAGTGACTCAAAACACCAGAATCAAGCTCAAGTTTTCGAGTTTTGATCTATGGAAGCCATTAATACAAATAGCTTAATAGGTGTAGCCTTTTACAAACATACCCTCCTTGGCATCCTCAGACTCGCCTTCTCCTGTGTATTTCCCGAGCTGAGCCAGCGAATTGGCTTTGGCTCGGGTCAAGAGTGTGTCCTGAGCAGCCTTCACATTCTCTTCTCTGCCTCCCCATGTCTTCAAGCAAGTGTTCTGCAAGGCACGTGCGTAGGAGAAAGACACGTGCCATGGGTTCGGTGCCTGGTTCATTGCGTTCAGGTTCAAGGTTGCCTCCAACTCGGACTGTCCACCAGACAGGAACTGCATACATACACATAGATCACATCACTGATCCAAATATCAACATAGTTTCTTCAGCTGCAAAGACAGAAACAGTAAAAGAGAAAACTTGCCATGATTCCGGGGACAGCGGGAGGGATTCTGTTGCGAAGGAGCTTGAGAGTGTAGGAAGCAACTTGCTCGGGAGTAGCTCTGGCTTTGGACTCAGCTCCGGGAGTAACCATGCTCGGCTTCAGGAGAATACCTGTCACCAAATTTTTATAAGTTTTTTTATGAAAATATTTTATATTACAAAAATGTTGTCATGTAAAACCAAACAATCAAAGTCTAAGTAAGCATTGCATAATTAAGAATACCTTCGAACATGACATTGTTCTGGGCGAGGTAGAAGAAGACCTCAGCCCAGACCTTCTCTGCAACATCATATGTCCTGTCTATGCCGTGTTCTCCGTCCAACATAATCTCCGGCTCCACAATCGGTACCAGACCGCTGTCCTGCAGAACACAAAACGCATAAGTATATACAGCAATGTAGATGGGAAAGAGCTGTTAGAGATGTATATTATACCTGAGAAATAGCGGCGTAGCGGGCAAGTCCCCAAGCAGCTTCTTTAACAGCCAAAGCAGAGGGTCCATTTGGAATGCTCACAACAGTACGCCTAATATTACATGTTCCATCAAAACACCATTAAATTAACATTTAAGACCACATAAATGTATATTTCAATTATAACCATGTAATATTGATTCTGCAATCAGAAAAAGTAACGTACCATTTGGCGAAACGAGCACCTTGTTGGTAGTAAGCAGCGGTACGAGAGGCTAGACCGTCGAGTCCTTGGCACCATGACTCGTCGTTAGACCCAGCAAGTGGCACCAAACCCTATTTATATTCAAACCCATTTCATCATAACACTCCTTAGAAGATTCAAGTCAAACCATAAAAATTCTCCGTTTTACTTTACTTAACAGTATACATATCAAACCGAACCGTAAGCAACTCAAACCTAAATAAAAACTAAACCGAGTTTTGCTCGTAAACTGATCCAAACCAAACCGAAGCAAAAAAAAAAACGAATTCTCCAAACGAGACCGAGGCTAAACCGAACCATACCAAATCGAACTTTACATAAAAACTCTCAACAATGAACGAACCAAACCGAAAAAATGGAATTTTCCAACTATAACCGAACCTAAACCGAAATGCGTAGACCTAGATTTAAAATATACCTTGTCGACTTTGATGCCAGGGACGATGTTCTGCTCGACGAGGACATCGACCATTTTCTTGCCTTCGGTGGTCGATTGGTAGAGAGTTTCCTCGAACAGGATTGCTCCGGAGATGTACTGTCCCAATCCGGGAGCCGACACAAGCAGTGTCCTGTAAGCCTGACGGTTAGCCTCCGTGTTCTCTAGCCCAATCGACGCCAAACGCTTCCCACAAGTCGCGTTTGACTCGTCCATCGCCAAAATCCCGCGTCCCGGAGACGCGATTGTTTTCTGCCACCACCATCTCTCAAATCATTTTAACTATTGAATTGAAAGAAATTCTTGTAATTTTTATATAATTTTGATTTTAATTACAGCTGTTTTGACGAGCTCGTCGGCGTAAGCAGAGGCGGCGCGAACGGTGAGAGCGGAAGGTACCACGTGGCTCCGAATAGCTACGACGGAGGAAGGTTGACGGAGGAGGAGACTCTGTCCCTTAACCCAATCAGATTTCACCGGTGAGGACTTGAGCAGAGTCGCAGAGCTTGAAGCCATTGTTGCTATTTCTCCTTCTTCTTCGTCTACTCGAGAGAGAGCTTGAAACGCTTATAACGCTCTCACCACCACTCCAATCGTGCGTTTCAGTGGTTTAATATATAGAGCGACAGAGAGAGCAGAGAGATGGGAAAATTGAGGTTCTCGTGAGCCGGCTGACCAGGATTTGCCACCTGGACGATAATATTTTTTGAATGCAAATGCGAAAAAACTTTTTTAACCATATGATAAAACTAGGGTTGATCTGTAGCGTATATCTTGAAATTTTATGATATCTATAATGGAAAAGCGGTAAAAAAAAAAACTCAAATTATCCCGTTTAAACCGAAAAAGTTCTAACTTCTTCTTAAACATATTTAATCTCCATCTTTTGTTGACTTGTTCTTTTTAATCTTCAACTTTAATTGACCAAACAAATTTAGCCCCGTCGTTAAATTGCTTAACGGATTGATTAGATAGAGTTAATGACCGTTTAAATTCTCTGTTAGAACAAAACAAAAAGGGGGAAAAAGTTATAAAAATCCTCAGTTTTCAAATTTTGGCCATTTAAAACATGACCTTTGGCGTGGACCATTTAAAGCCCCAATTTTTGTTGACTTGTTTTAAAAATCCTCAACTTTTGTTGACTGGGCCAATTTAGACACGCCGTTAAGTGGTTTAACGGAAACAAAAAACAGAGTTAATTATTCGTTGATGAACACAGTTAAGTATAACGACGTCGTTTGGATCTTTTAAAAAAAACATAAATTTTGCAAGACAAAGGATTGAACTCATGACCTCTGATTCAAAAGCAAGCTTAATGCCATTGAGCTACTATGACTTTTGGTAAATTTATGAAAACTAATTTATGTTTTACTTTGCGATTTTTATTTTAATTTAATTTCTTTTACAAATTATTGAAATTAACCCTAATGTCATAGTAGCTCAATGGCATTAGGCTTGTTTATCAATCAGAGGTCATGAGTTCAAATTTATATTTTTTTAAAAAGATCCAAACGACGTCATTCTACTTAACTGTGTTCACTAACGGATAATTAACTCTGTTTTTTGTTTCCGTTAAACCACTTAACGGCGTGCCTAAATTGGCTCAGTCAACAAAAATTGAGGATTTTTAAAACAAGTCAACAAAAATTGGGGTTTTAAATGGTCCACGCCAAAGTTCATGCTTTAAATGGCCAAAATTTGAAAATTGAGGATTTTTATGACCTTTTTCCGTTTTTGTTTTGTTATAACGGAGAATTTAAACGGTCACTAACTCCGTCTAATCAATCCGTTAAGCAATTTAACGACGGGACTAAATTTGCTTGGTCCATGAAAATTGAGGATTAAAAAGAACAAGTCAACAAAAGATGGAGATTAAATACGTTTAAGAGGAAGTTGGGGTTTTTTTCGGTTTAAACGGAATAGTTTGGGTTTTGTTTCACCGTTTTCCCTATCTATAATCCATTCTACTTCGTATGGATGGGTATTTTTTATTCATGTTCGTAAAATTTTGGATATTCGACTAGATAGTTGATTCCTTCTTTTAAAATAATAAAAGTAGAACATGCAATTGTAAATGACGGTTTGAGTTGGATAACAGATCAAACCGAATATTACGATTTTTGTTTTCAATCTAGATAAAATTATAAAAGCTCGCTATAGCCGGATTCGATTCTACCGTGTAGAAACAATGTATGACTATTTGATCATTTATGTTTCGACTCCAATGTTTTACAGTAGTAGGTTTGTCGGAAAGTTATTTCCAAATATGTTCAGTACTCTCAAAATTAGTCGGATATTTTTACAAAAACCCGAAGAAAAACTAATGAAAACGTATCATACATACATAACTGAGACTGCGGTACACATGGTCACTAGAAATCGACAAATTTCATAAAATTCACCAAAGGAACCATAAATAAAAAAAAATTACATTCAAAAGATGAGCTTGTGAGGTGGTGATGAGTTCTGAGTGGTTTTTAAGGCTGAGGTTTAAGTTTGGAGATTTTCATCAGATAAAGTGAAGTCTACATCAACGGTCCATAGGCTGCCATGTCAAATCCCACGTGACGAATACTCGGAACAGTTCACTTGTGGACTCGTAACCCTTGGGCCTAGACCAGACTCGAGAGGGAAGACAATGTTTCATGACCTTTTTTTAATTGGGCTCAACAAAAAGCCCATAGGTTTATTTCTCGTCTCGATTCCATATGAAATGCGAAAATGGAATAAACCCTTGTTTGCAAATTGTGTACAGTTTTGGAATTTTTAGTCGCACAAACTTGAAAAGTAGGGTCATGACTCATGAGTGAGTCGATGCATATTTAAGATATTCTTGACCGACACCAAAACTTGTTTACAGTCACACATTGCCTTATCAAATTTTCTCCTCTTCGCTTTAGGGCCGTCGAATTAGAATCAATAATTTGGTTTGATCTCAATTTGGTTAACCGGTTAACCGTACCAATCGTTAGACCGAATCTGATGAGGCGACTCACACAGCGAGTAAACTTGGAAAATGGGAGTTGGTATATCAGTTAAAGCTTTCAAGCGATTTTTTGTTTTTTTTCTTCTTCTGGTTTTTCCAAACCAGGAGTTTGGTGGACGAAGAAAGTATGCAAATTCAATGCAAAACCCTAACTTTTACAGTTTCTTCGATTTCTTCTAACCCCAAGCTACCATTCCGATCTTCAATCACTTTACGGGCATGGAGGAAGCCTCCATTCCCGAGTTTCAGGAGCTCTGTTTCCGGAACAAAGTCCCTAGATTTGAACAGGTTTATAAGAAGCTGCGCAGGTCCGAATCAGGAGCTTGTCGTTGACGGAGAAATAGGAAATAGGTCGATTTCGGAAGATACAAACGACGGTTCGACTTCTCCGGTAATAGAAGAAGTGAAGAAAGATGACTTGGCGAATCAGAGTATATGGGGGCAGATGAAGGAGATCGTCATGTTTACGGGACCCGCGGCGGGACTGTGGCTGTGTGGGCCGTTGATGAGTCTCATTGACACGGCGGTGATCGGTCAAGGAAGCTCACTCGAACTCGCTGCTTTAGGTTTGTCTATATACACACACCATTGGATCTGAGTTTGCTTGACTGGATTTCATAAATTGTCGTTTCTGGGTTTTTGATTCTTCAACTTCAACTGGAAGAAACAAGTGGTGACTGATTTTATAGACACAACAAAAAAAAACTCGAGCCTTTTTTTTTTTCCTGTACAGATTTTGATCGTCTCTGACTTTTAGATTGGACAATGAAGAGCTTTTCTCTCTTTTCATATTCTGTGTTACCTTGCAATCCAAAGTGGACCCGTATGTGTTTTATCTCTGGTGATGTGCTGGAAAAGCACTAACCTTTCTTTGATGACGGATTTAGTGGTGCTTGATAAAAAATGGTTGCTGCTTTAGATTACTCTTGATTTTTTTCTTCTGAATAGTGTGAAAATACTGAGTGAAAAATAGGATCTTTAGGTTCCATAAAGCAGAGTAGCTCTCTTGTTTAATTGTCAAATTGTAAACAAAGACGAAGATAAGATTCAGGTTTCAGTCATGTCTTTGATTACTCAGGACTTCTGGACATTTGATTTCGATTTCGTACTTATATCTTGAATGCATTACTCGAACTGGGAGCATCCGATTGCGTTCTTCATTTTGTTATGTTCGACGCATGGGTTTCTGATTTAAGTAATAGTAATCCAAATTTCATTATGGATGAAACAGGTCCTGCAACGGTCATCTGTGATTATTTGTGTTATACGTTCATGTTCCTCTCAGTTGCGACTTCAAATCTTGTTGCCACCTCTCTTGCTCGGCGGGTCAGTTTATTAAAATCCTCAGGAGATTCTTATTCTTGAACTATGAATTTGACCTATAATACCTTTTAGTCATTACTCACAAGTAATTTCAAGAATTTTCTTTATGTATGTCATTAGCAACCTCCTAATAGAATAGTGCTTAAGTAGGATAAAGATGAAGTACAACATCAGATATCGATCTTGCTTTTCATCGGGTTGGCTTGTGGAGTCATGATGATGGTGTTTACAAGACTGTTTGGTTCCTGGGCACTAACAGGTAACAAGGGATACTTGTAGCTGACCAGTAACAAGTTTGTGACAAGTAGGTAAATCAACAGACTGTTGACTGTTTAGTTGTCTTTCAGCTTTTACAGGGGCAAAGAATGCTGATATTGTTCCCGCGGCTAATACATATGTTCAGGTTCATACTCTATCACGGTGAACCCTTTTGTGTTTTAAATTTGTAGATTATAACGTTTTGTGGGCTTTGGTGAGTGTGCGTTGGCTGGCTCTATGCATATAGACATATAGTATGTTTGTTCCATGTGAACCTGTCTGAAGATGTACAACTTATACTAATTACTATCCATGCTAATGAGTATTGTTAATTCCCGGCAAGACTTTGGTTTGAGTTGCTTTCCTCTTTCTTTCTTTGTTTTGATGATTTTTGTTTTCCATTCTCAGATTCGTGGTCTCGCATGGCCAGCTGTTCTCATTGGATGGGTTGCTCAAAGTGCAAGGTCCCTTTATTCCCCATTTTCCTCTGCACGTTGCATTTTTGCACTTCCAAAGTTTCAGCATCGTAGCACAATTCTGACCATGGGATCTTAATAGTACCATGAGAATTTTATTTCACTGTTATTCTGGTGAAGCATTCTCTCTCTTTTTTGTTTTTGTCTCAGTCTTGGTATGAAAGACTCATGGGGACCTTTAAAGGCATTGGCAGTTGCTAGTGCCATAAACGGTGTTGGTGATGTGGTCTTGTGCACCTTTCTAGGATACGGTATAGCAGGTGCAGCTTGGGCAACTATGGTGTCACAAGTAAGCTGAAATCTATAAGATTACGATCAAAGTCCTGGTTTTGAGACTAAAATCTTCTTGTCTGGTTCAATACTATATCAGTTAGTTATCAGTATGGCTTCTCTGTCTATCGATGGTCTTAATTCAAGATGTTTTAGGTTGTTGCAGCTTATATGATGATGGACGCATTGAACAAGAAAGGATACAGCGCGTTCTCACTGTGTGTTCCTTCTCCAAGTGAACTTTTGACTATCTTTGGGCTCGCTGCCCCAGTCTTTATAACTATGATGTCAAAGGTTACTACTTCAGACACTCAGTTACAACAGGATAGTCTCTTTTGTATCTGATATTTGTGTTTTATCCCCTTAGGTTTTGTTCTATACGCTCCTTGTGTACTTTGCTACATCAATGGGTACAAGCGTCATAGCTGCTCATCAGGTGATGTGTTTTATATCGCACCACCAAGCATCTCTCCTTATTTGAGTTTGCTCTATAACTTCTTTTGATCTTTTGGTCATTTGGTCTCTAGGTTATGCTTCAGACATATACCATGAGTACGGTTTGGGGGGAGCCTCTCTCTCAAACTGCACAGTCCTTTATGCCTGAGTTGTTATTCGGAATCAATCGCAATTTGCCTAAGGTAAGGCTGTCGGTGAAAAATCCTCAGTTGAAACCATTGGCACAGCAGTAACTTTTTACTGTATCCTAAAGCAACTCTGTTTTTACTGCTGTCTGTAGGCTAGAATGCTTCTGAAGTCACTTGTTATCATTGGCGCCACACTAGGAATAGTAGTGGGAACCATTGGCACAGCAGTTCCATGGCTGTTTCCTGGCATCTTTACACACGACAAGGTTGTCACATACGAGGTATTTCTGTTACCTTTTTCAGTTTTTCTTTAGAATTGTCTCATCTGTTCCCGGCAACACATTTTCAAGAATGAGAGTTTCTAAACAGTTTTTCGTTCCATATTGTGACAGATGCACAAGGTCATAATACCATATTTCCTTGCTTTATCCATCACTCCGAGTACTCACAGTCTTGAAGGCACCTTACTGGTAAATTATACTTTTGTCTCGGTACATTTCGGGTCTCTTCAGAATTTCCTTATAAAGATCCGATCACCTGCAAACCTGATCCAAAAGAACTAAAATTGTTGTCTGTAAAATGAAGGCTGGGAGAGATCTTAGATATATCAGCTTGTCAATGACTGGATGCTTGGCTGTTGCGGGGGTTCTACTTATGGTACTCACTCCTCTTAGCCTCAATCTCCATCGCTCTCCTGAATTCCGAAATCGGTTTCTGTAACTCTCTCTCCTATTTTGCATTGTTTACAATTTGACTAAAAGCTTCTGAGCAATGGAGGATTTGGCTTGAGAGGCTGCTGGTATGCACTCGTGGGATTCCAATGGGTAAAAAAATGCTACGCCTTTACTCAGCCAAACAGCTCAAACTTCACACATCTTTTGCTCTTGTTAAATCTAACATGCATTATTTCAGGCTCGGTTTTCTCTATCCCTTGTACGTCTTCTATCGCGGGACGGTGTACTTAGCTCAGAAGATACAAGCCGATACGCAGTCGAGAAAGTGAAAGCTGCTTAGCTCAGAAAGTCACCATATACCTCACAAAAAAAAAGGAATAGAAAACAGCTTCATTCAGTTGTAGAGCAATGAAACTCTGATTTGAGATTGTATTCTTGAAGAACAGGAAAATGTATTTGACTGAAAAATGGAGAAGTCTTGGCATAAAAAGGCCCCTGCTTCGAAATCGATTCACTCCTGAGATTCCCCTGTATATAAAAGATCAAGCCGTTGCAACTCTACTACCTCCTCCGTGATTCCTTCTTCTTCTCCTCAGCTTTCAATTTGGTGGGACTAGGACGATACAGTATCACCAGTCCGCGCAATTTTCCCGACTGCTACTGAACCAGTGGCTTTCTCCAAAGGCAGAATCATGTCCTCTAGCTCTCCAGGGCATGCCCTCTGTATTTTCACCTATTAAAGGAATTAATCAAGCTTAAGTCAAGTCACGTCGCCACATATTGAGTCTCAGGCTCGGACTTAAATGTTTCACAGCTTCAATCCATTTTATTGATCAAACAGCAACTCTTCCAATGGAAACCCAATCCAAATCTTGCAGAGATTGTTTCTTACATAGTAACAGAGATGGCTCATAAAGTTTATACCTTTAAGAGCTCGTTCTTCACCAGGGTCTCTAGGAAGGAGGAGACGACTGAATCCGTGACGCCTGACTTGCCCACGATTTGACATTTTTCAGTTTGTCACCCAGACTGTGCGCGTAAGAAGCAAGCTTTTTCTTCTCCTTCACCGACAGCTTTGATGGTTAATACAGACAGTGATTGGATTTAATGGTTAATACAGACACGGTGAAGGGTCTGAGGAATATACAAACTGGAGATGTCGGAGAAGATGGTGGATCAAGCGAGTTTTGAAATTTATGGGGTTTATAATATACCATTACGATAAATAATCTGTTTTGCTTAAGATGAACAAATTGGGTGTTTGGTCTAGTGGTATGATTCTCGCTTCGGGTGCGAGAGGTCCCGAGTTCGATTCTCGGAACACCCCCATTCATTATCATTTTTACAGCATTGTTTCACAAACCCGTTAATTCGTTTTTTAACGTTGTCACACAACAGCAAAATTGCAGGAAAAGTTGTTCGATAACAAAACAGCTTCAGTACATACAACAAATCACAATCATTCACTCTATTCACAAGCATTTGTTCTCACTAGAATAGAAACCACCCACTAGTCTTGAATATATGTTCTGTTTCACAAGCATTTGTTCTGCATTGCGCCTTTCAATGCAAGAAGAGAAGCTCCATAAGAAGCTTCCGTGTGGACGGCTTTTTTCACCGGCAAACCCAAAACTCGCTGCCTTATCTTTATCCACTTGTCGTTCTTGGCCCCGCCTCCTGCTGTCAACACTTCCTCGGCCTCCGTTGCTCCCATCTCTTTCAACAACTTGTAGCCTTTACCCTATAATGTTACATCCAACACCATGATGAGTCACTGTTAGTTACTTCTCATGTGTGAACCGAACTTACTTGGTTGCTAATTGAGCTTTATCCTCTCCCACAAGCTCTATCTGTAACTAAAAACTATATCAAGCTTGAATCTAACTGAAACTTGTTGGTGCTGGAGGAGCTCGGCTTTTAGAAATATGAATGGGATGCAAAGTAAGAGACTTTATTCAGATTCTAGGTACCAGTGCGGAGTTCAAGATCAAATTGTAGTTGTTTCGTAACAATTTTGTTCTGGCTTAGAAATGATTTGTACCTCAATACGTGCGATTGATTCCAAGATACCATGCAAGTATTCGACGTCGCTTTCTGGGCGTGGAAGTAATCTGCAACATGTAACCATGTTTGTTAAGTGAATCTACACACAGATCAAGAAAAGTGTTTTTTACATGCTTTGAGGGAAGTTTGATATAAAGCTTCCTTGTTACATATACAGAGTGCTGTGACAACATGAGATAGGCAGACAAACCTGGGAGCCAAGTTAGGATCAGCTACGGGAAATCTTTCACCGCTGCTCTGCAGAGGATAGTAATCTAGAGGAGATGCAACCGTAGGATTTATTTCTTGGCTCAGTCTCTCTAACTGTTCGTCACTAAAGAGCTGTCTGAGAATGGCTCCACCAGTGTTGGAAGCTCCTCCAACCAACCATTTGTCATCCAGGCGGTGACTATAGACTCCATACCTCGCATCATCTACCCTTCTGGTGCTGAGAAGTTTGATGGCTAAGGTCGAACCCAATGAAGTTACCTTTGGAAAATAATTATAAATAAGTGATTGTTTCATGTGCGGGAAGTATGAAACCAGCTATAGACATTTGGACTGAACTGATATGATACAAACATCAAAAATTCAAAATGTATCACACAGCTCTCATATAGAAGGGTTAAGAATGTAGCTGAGATATATATATCATTCAGAAAGTATTTGAGAGTTCTCACTGCTTTCCCAGGTTCAGTCGCGCGTGATGCAAGAAATGCAGCTATGCTATCAGTAGTACCGGAGCAGACAATGCAATCATCCGGAAATCCTGGTCAAGCCAAAAGGAAAATTGAAACTTTTATGTTGTCTGTCATTGATTTTTTTTGTTAGATGCAAGAAAAAATTTACCGAATTGCCTTCTAATGCTTTCTTTCAAATTGCCTATTGACGTTCCAGGAGCTTGCACCACAGGTAATAACTGAGCATAAGGTTGACTTAGCAACCAAGATGGATATGATTCACTTTCAGGATCATAGCCTACCTGCACTTGAATCCAAAACAGAAAAGCACTTGTGAGCTACATTTTCTTAGAATTAGATATTCTGTGTTTAGGTGCCCCGATTAATCTACACCTTCCGCATAAATGCAGAGAATACATCACGGCACTACCTTCAAGGCATTATTGTAGTCTGACACTCCGAGTCTGCCATGAAGTAACCACAACAACCAATCTGCCTGATGCAGCAATACCGCTGCTTCTCTGTTCGGAATCTTAAGATTCCACCATGAGACGAGTTTGCACAAGGTAGAGGAACCAGAGCAGACCGTGTGGTTCGCTGGAGCTATAGACTTAACCTCTGGCAGAGCATCAGGGCAGCTCTGGTTGTAGAGAAAAGGCTGACACAGAACTTCTCCACTCTCACTGATAGACATAATTTAATAACCAAAAGGGATTAAACAGCATTTTAACGATTTCATTATTCCTATGATGATGAAGCTACCAGAAAAATTAGGGGGAGACTGGAAATCAAATCCTCTAATGAATCACATGCCTGTTTAAGATGAGAGTTGTTGCAGAAGTTCCATCAAGCGAAATGGATGAGACGAGGGATCGAAAGGTAATGGGAATGTCCTCTAGCAACGAAAAAAGAGCTGCTTGCCATGAGCTTGCCCAATCCATGCTTTCTTCTCTCTGTCTAGATGACAAAACAAACGTTTCAGTCCATATATATTCAAGGACCATAGCTTTTTCTGATATAAGCAAGACCAGAAATCAAGCCCAAATACGGAGAAAAAGATGGATTAATAGGAGCATTGAAATGCCGGTAATTCTTTCACTTCATGAGTAAAGAAGTGATTTTGGTTTTGTTTTACCATGAAAGGAGGATATTCTCTTTTCCCTTCAGCTCTAATCCCTCCTTGTTCATCGATAACAGTAAATCGAGCTCCTGAAGTACCAAAATCCATACCCAGATAAAGTTTTTCTAACTTCGTTCCTCCATTGCCACTCATATCAGCCATAACTCTGCCCAGATTACTGTAAAACCTATTTCGACTTCTTCTCGAACTAGAACACCCTGAGATTGACATTATCATGATTCAACTCTTAGATACCTAGAGATTGACCCATTAAATCGAATCGAGAAACTAAACATCTTCTTTCGCGGGATTGTGTATACCTGGTTGTTTCGGAGATTGGAAGAGCTCAGACGAAGAGATCTGAAATTGACGAAGCATCAGCATCTCTCTCTTTCTCTTTGGCTTCTGAGGCTGTGTTCTTCCAACTCCATAGATAAGAGGAGCTTGCAAGTTCGTGACCGTTGGATCGCTCTGGATTTCAAACGATGATTTTTCTCTTGCAAGTGATTCTACTAGATGGGAAAAAGGAAATGACCGTTATGCCCCCAAACCAGAATAAAAGGAAATACAGAGATTTTATATAAATAGCTACTTCCTCTTTACAAAAAATCTTCGTTCCTAAATCTGAAAAAATATCATTATTGTCAACATCTCCATGGACGAGTACTCTAGCAAGAAATCCGCCACCATAGTAATCTCTTCTTCTCCTTATGAATCTCTGATAAAGATCTTTTCTACTTTAGGGGATATGACACTTTGCTTCCTGAGGATGATGTCAAGAGTGCATTGATTAAACATTTCAGTTCATGTGGAGAGATCACACATTTGAATATCAGAAAAGACTACCCCCGAACCAATGTTCTACGCAGGTTTTGTTTGTGGCTTCTTCCTCCAATTTGTGTGTGGATTTTTCCCAGCAAGGGTGTGATTTCTATATTCGGACAAGGCGCAGCAGAGAAGGCGTTGGCACTTAGTGGAAGTGGCGTGGGAGGATGGAATGTAGTCGTTGAGGCTTTTCCGATACCACAAGGATTCCCAGGTACATCAATTTGTTCTTGATTCTTGATAACACTGTAAAACTTCTCATTATATTCTGTGGTTTATTTTAGATTGTAAGAAGACTGAGATCACTACGGAGTAGAAAGCTCTCTCTCTCTCTCTCTCTCTCGCTTAAAAGAAGACGAAGCTCTTTGGTGTTTTCAACTTTTTCTATTACTTGGGTTTTTCTTTATTTTTTTGTCTGCTAGCTAAATAAATCACCCAAGTATATGATGTTTTTGTCTGGATGTTAAAAGTAAGCTCAATACATTTATCTGCCTTCATTATTACCCAAGTATGAGCCGTGTACGATTCGATTGATTAGGTAGGCAAAAACATTATCTCCCAAAGGACACAAATTTACATTTCTCAGATTTAGTCTCAACTTGGTTGGCTAAAGTCAAAAAGAGGATTAGTTGTGTAACTCAACACCGACACTTTAGCTTGTACATAGACAATATTGAAAAGTAAATATCAGAGTCATATATTCAGAGAAATTTTCGTTTTAGAATGGTTTATTCCTTTTAGATTTGATTCAGAATCTGATTTGATTTTTTGAAGACGGAAAAAATAAAACCATTTAAATCACTTATGTTTTTGTCATATCTATTGTTATTTATCATAGCATTTACTTCGCCATTACAAACCATTTTCGACGACCACCTAATGATGTGAAATCTTAAATTTGTATAATTCAAAATTTTTAATACAATCAACATTAAAAATAAACATGTTACAAAAATCATGCCTGCATGTGCATATTCTATTTTACCTTTATTAAATTCCTTAGGATTCGTAGCATAGTTGCCAAAGTCTATGTGAATTAGGTACCACCTTTACAACCTCGAACAATTTAGAAAACCCAGAAGAAGAAGAAAATAAGAAGTCAGATAAGATAAAGAAGACAAAGATAATGAATAAGAAGAAGAAGAAGAAGAAGAAAGAAAGAAGAGGAAGAAAAAGAGAAAAAAGAAAAAGAAAAAAAACTAGAAGAAGAAGACGATGAATAAGAACAATGAAAAGAAGAGAAAGGATAAAAATTGGATGAAGACGGAAGAGAAGACAAAGATGAAGACAAAACCGAAAGAAGAAAATGAAGAAGTTAGAGAAGAACAAAGAAACTGCAAATAAAACAAAAATCTAGCGACTTTGGCCGAAAGTAACAATCCTAGAAAAAAACAGAAGAATAAGTAGAGAACAAGAAGGAAGAAGAACGAAGAAGAGCAAAGAATAAACTGAAGAGGAGTATAAAGACGACGAAGAAGACAAAGAAAAACTAGGAGAAGAAGAAAAAGGAGAAGTCGGAAAAGGCAAAGAAGACAAACGATAAAAAAGAAGAAGAAGAAGAAGAAAAACCATAAGAATAAGAAAAGAAAAACAAAGATCGAGAAGAGGAAGAAGAAAAAGACACAAAGACCGAGAATAAGAAACAAAACAAAAGTAGATCATTACAACAATTAACGACGTAGATTTGAAGTATTGCAGTTGTATGTCCCTTTTATTTCTCTCCATATCTAATTTTCTCAATGTGTCAAAACATCATTTCACTAATTACAAAATTTTACATATTATTATCCATCATTTGTGTTTTATTTTAACACAAATACAAAAGTTACAAAACGTAAAACCCCAAATTTTCAAAGTAACACGCAAGATATTAAGAATTATTATCCTACGCATATTAATTTTCTACATGCATATAAATTTAAAATTTAACAAGGGTTTGCTGCGTATTCCCCCCTCTAGAAGTGCCACTAAAACCATTTTTCCCTAGACTTTGTCTCTCTTCGTTTTACTACACAGACGATGTAAATAGATCAAAAAACTACACGAACTAATTATATCTCTGAAATTAACCAAATGAAATTAGTTAAGCTAAAACCATTGATTAAACCGTAATCACGGTTACTTAAACCATAATTGCGTTTAGGAAAACATGTTTACCCTGACCCAATTCATTTTACATAAACCCGGTTTTCTGAGTCTAAAATCCTACACAAACATAAACTCTCTATTATCAGCCCTAAAAATCGATTTGGGGAAAAAATTAGGGTTCTTGAGCAAGCAGAAGGTGCAGACGAACCCAGAAGATTTGTAAGACGCAGCAGGCGGTAAGCGCTAAGGATGAACACCTACTCTTCTGGTTCTAGCTTCGTGACTGTGAGAACTCAACGACCACAAGGCATTCCGACGCGTTGCTGGTGCGGGGAGGAGATAATTACATACACCTCGATGACAAAAGAAAACCCATATCGACGCTTTTATCGATGTGCAATTGCTTTGCAGGTAAGTTTTTCCGTAGAAAAATGCAATTTGAGTACTGTAATTTGTAATAGAACCGATTCTCATTGCAAAACTGTTTTAGAGGAGAATGGAGGAGCATTTATTCAAGTGGATTGATGAAGCATTGGTTGATGAGATAAGAATGGTAGATGAGAAGAATATGAGACTTGCTGAAGATGTGAAAGACGTGAGAAACATGATTGCAAGTAATATGGAGCTCCAAAAGAAACTGATTCAAGATGCGGAAGAAGTGATTAAAGAGAAGATGAATGAGAAGATTGAGGCAGAGCTTATCATGGTGAAGGCAAAAATGGAGAAATTGGGTCATGAGATGGTGATCTCAACCATGAAGACATTAGGTGTTGTCGTGGTAGTGTTAGGATCATTGGCATGAGTTTATGGTAAGGTTGTCATTGGGTAATTGAAGGTAGATGCCTGCAAGGGAATTGTCTTTCATTGTTTTAGAAATGGACCATGTGTTTAGCTATGTTATTTGGTTATGTCATGTAATTCTCTTGTGGAATGGATCATATTTATATGAAATCTTGTTTAACAAAGTGAACCAAAATTCATGTTCTTAAAACAGCAAACCCATCATTTTGTTCTACAAAAGGATAATCTTATAGCCGAGACACATCCATGGAAACTAAAACACAAGTACTTTACATAGCAAAAAGAGACATGGGTGCTTAAGAACATAAGTACTTGACTCATACTAACTAATTAAACAACTAGGAGTCGATTCTTGCTTGTGTTGCTTGACTTGGTTGCGTGAGTGAGATGGTATCCGGTTCTTTAGTAGAAGATGAAGCACCCTGAGACAGACAAAAAAACAACAACACATACAGTAAAATCAGACCGTAAAGAAGACCACAAATCAGTCCAAATATATACTAAATCACAGGAGGTACCTTGTCAATTTTGATCTTCTTCTTAGGAGGTACCTTGTCAATTTTGATCTTCTCCTTAGGATATTTCTTACATCTGGCTGCATTGTGGCCTGCTTCACCGCATTTTGAGCAGTGGATACTGCACCCTTTTCTTCCAAGTGTTTCTGTCTTCGGCTTCTTTTTTGGAGACTCATATGGCCTTTTTATCCTTGGAAAAGTCTTCTTCTTACCCTTTTCTCTTCCAGGCAGTTTAGGTGGTGGAGGTGTAGTTACCAAACGGTAGGTAGAATTCATCCAAAACCGTGATCCTCTGCATAGAATATTGGCTGATTCATAAGTGTCACGCCACATATCAGTTGAGAAAAACCCAGAAACATGGTCTTCAACATCCACACCAATATCTATCATTGCACCATATGCATGTTCACATGGAATGCCTGAGATTTTTCACTTACAGCAGGTACAAGTACTCTTAGGCATGTTGACCGTGTATCCATTGCCATCAAGCAAAACTTTATATATCCCATGAGTGCACAGAATTATGGTGCATCGGTCAGCATCCTCCTTTTCTTCAGCAAGAATGTCAACAACATACTCTGAAAACCTTCCCTGATGCTTCCCTGACTTTTTTTTCCTCTTGACAATACAGACCATTACTTGTCTTCTAATTGTTTCCAGCATTGGAATCATGGATAAAGCTCTTGTCTTGGTAATTGTAGCGTTAAAAGACTCTGTTCCGTTGTTATCAACAGACTCACAACAACTACCAACTCTAAAGTATGCTAGGGACCAAGTCTCTGGTTTCTCCTTCATCACATCATTAAACAAACTCATGTCATACGCTTTTAGGTGCTTGAGATTCTCTTCATACTCTGTCTCACTGTAACTCCAAGCAAGTTGCCACACTAATAGTTTCAACAACTCCTTCCCTGCATGATTCTTCTTCAGATTCTCGACAATGTGCTTCACACATTCTATGTCCCGCATTTGGTAGCTCGCTTTTGACAGCATTAAGTAGTCTCTGCAACAAAAGAGGATATGTTATGATTGAAACATAATTGCTATTGAATGAGAATACCAAAAAATCAAATAATAACTTGACCTTTGATCGATCTGATAGAATGACAAATCTACTGCCATCTTCTAGACCTAAATCAGATTTCAGATGCTTGACAAACCATAACCAGTTAGGTCTATTTTCAGATTGTACCACAGTCCAAGCAAGTGGATATATCTGGTTATTAGCATCATGACCAACCGCAGCCATAATGCATCCTTTAACAGCCTGCTTCAAGAAGGTACCATCAAAGCCAATGACTGGTCGACATGCTCCTCTCCAAGAACTTTTTATTCACTCAAAACACACATAGAAATGCTGGAAGACATCTTCACCAGCTGCGTTAGAGACTGTGTCCACAATGGCAGTTGATCCAGGGTTCATTCTGAGTATCTCTGCAGCATATCCTTGGATGTGAGAAAATTGTATTGCATATTCCTTGGCAAGCATATCAAGTGCTCGCAACCTTCATCTCTAGCATTGTCCCCTACTACTCACAAATTTCCATTTCTCCTTGATATGTATCTGAATATCCTTAGGCATATAGCCTGGCATTATTCTAAGTTTATCCAAGAAATGCCTTGCAATCACCGGACTCTTTAGCAACCTACATTTACCATTCGGAGTACAAGAATGCCACATATGTGTTGTCTTCACCAACCACATATGTGAAGGCTCATCATAGGAACAATAGACACGCCACTTGCACTTACCTCCAATGCCACATTTGAAACCAAGTTTTGACTTCTCCCATCTCTCTTGAACCACATTTTTCCCCGACGAAAATGCATAATCTAAAACAGCCTCCTTGTACTCAACACCCGAGAAGAAAGCATGACCTACAACTAATTTATCAATTTGCCTCCTCCCAATTCTCCTATCTCTAGATCTTATTTCACCAATCTCCTCCACCATATCTGTTGGTATTGTTCTTCGGCCAATAGAGAGCTCATCCACAAACTTAGCTACTTCTTCCTCAACTTCAAACTCAAACCTTTCAAATATGTCATCATCATCTTCACTCTCTGCTTTCTTTTTCTTACCCTTGCTCTTCTTACCCTTTTCTCTTCCTGTCTTTGTCTTACCTTTCCTTATGCTCCTCTTGGCTTCCTCTTCATCGGTTTCTTCTTCCTCATCATCGATTTCTTCCTTCTGACCTTCACCACAATCTTCACCGTCTTCTGTATGTTTCTTCTCACAAGCACAAACGTTTCCTTCATCATTGTCTCCAACGTAATCTACATCATCGGGGTCACTCTCTTCAAGCTACATTTCATATGCGGTCTTTTCTCTTTGTGTTTCGTTGTCCCATCACTAACAAAACAACAACAACATCCAAATTATGAATTTCTTCCTTCGATTTGCAAGTGATAGTAGTAGAAATGCTTACCCTTTCTCGCCGGTTCCTTCGTCTTCAATTTCAATTTTGAAGTTTCGATTCAGACTTCTTCTTCGATTTCGGCTTGGTCTTCGGCTTCGACAACATTGGGCTTCGGCTTCGACAACATTGGGCTTCGGCTTCGACTTCTCCTTCGCCTTATTTTACGAATCGCTTTCCTCAGACATCGGATTCGACGGCACAGACATTGAATCTCCTTAGAACCCTAATTTTTTTCCCAAATCAATTTTTTAAGGCTGATAATAGAGAATTTATGTTTATGTAGGATTTTAGACTCAAAAAACCGGGTTTGTGTAAAACAAATCGGGTCAGGGTAAACGTGTTTTTCTAAATGCAATTATGGTTTAAGTAACCGTGATTATGGTTTAATCAATGGTTTTAACTTAACCAATTTCATTTGGTTAATTTCATAGAGATAATTAGTTCGTGTAGTTTTTTGATCTATTTACATAGTCTGTGTAATAAAACGAAGAGAGAAAAAGTCTAAAATTAATTTATTTTCTTAAAAATTATCATACCCGCACACGATACAGACCAACAATCTAATTATAAATATTTTAAAAAAGTGAAATATTTTTTAATGCAACAATTATTTTTCACTTATCTTTAAAACATCTTCAATTCTACAGTTTCTAAACACACTTAGCATAACATCGATACACACAAGTTGATATTTTTTATACGCATGGCGTAGTATCTCCTATTATCATCATTTGATTAAAATATTTAGTTTGAAAACTATACATTTGAACTCTAAACAATATATAATGAAAATCGAATTTTTAGTTATATTAAATTAGTGAGGTTTTTGAATTAAATTATGGTCAATTGCGACATGAAAAAAAAAAAAAAAAAAAAAAAAAAAAATATATATATATATATATATATATATATTCAATGTATTTCATAAATAAATTTGTGGAAACTCACTTACTTGTGGAATGAAAATTTCATTATATTTTTTTCAGCCAAAACATGATTATGTGATTTCGCATGTTTTTTTTTTTCATTTGAATTACTTTTATATATACTTTTTAAACACCAAACGTACTACAATCTTTAAAGGGCCCAAGAGAAACCCAAACTAAATACGAAGGCCTTACAACAAAAATGAGAAAAGAAGTCTTTTCTCTACAAAAAACTTATAAAGTCAGAGGACAAGATTGACAGAACCTCAAAAAAGAGGACTAGAATTTCTCAAGGCTAAGTACATTTGCAAGCCATGTCGGAGCTCTTGTTGCCACATAAGATTGCCGACGATCATGCTTTGTCACACTTTGCGCGATGAGAGAAGCACCTCTATTCGAGGAAGGAACCTCAATATGAATCTTCCATTCTCTAATTTAGCCAACTCAAAAAGAATTTCAGAAACTTGTACCTTGAAGTTAGGCCAAGCATTTGGTCTTAGAACCGCTCCCACTAATGACTCTTGTGTTGCAAAGATCACTTTCTCCATGTGATGACTCTGCATATACTTAAAAGTCCACAGAAGACACTGCAGCTATGCCTCTTCTAAACATCCCATGTTAGCAAACGCTCTCCTGCTATGAAGCAAGACATTACCTTTAAAATCTTGCAGCAACCATGATCCATTGCCCAATTTATTCTAAATTGACCAATCAAAACCAATATTGCATTTGAGCCAGGGCCTTGGAGGTGATGTCCATTCTGTTGCATTATTCCCAGAAAGGGACTCTTGGTTAAGATCAACTCTTCTTTCAATTCCTTGCGCTAAAAACCATAAAGCAGTTTCTTCTTTAATCTTGCTTATGGTATCTGAAGCCATAAACTGTCTTCCCTCAAAGCAAAGTAAGTTCCTATTTTTCCATAGTAACCACATAATCCAAGGCACTCTTCTTTTGATCTCTAAAGGAATTAGATTTCTCTTTTTTACTGACAGCACATGGTAAAAATTAGAGAAAACCGACTCACTGTCAAACCCTTGGTCAGGGGAAGGTACGTCTGACATGGTCCAAATCTGTCTTGCCGCTGTATGTGGAACAACAGATGGTTCATAGACTCTCCCTCTTTTCCACAGATCTGGCATCTTGAATCCAACCTTATCCTTCTCGAAATCAAACTATCCACTACAGGGATTGCCCCATTCACAGCTCTCCACAAGAAGTGTCTGATCTTAGAAGGAGCCTGCAAGGACCAAATTTCCTCTTTCACAGAATTGATGGAATGAAGAGTTGTTGCCTCTTGTATAAGATCCTTGTTCTTCAACTTAGAAGCTAAGGAATGCCATGTTTTAACTGAATAGTCACCACCTTTTGTGTACTTCCATGCCCAAAAATCCTCTAAGTCCATAGCAGGCTTTTTAGCCATGATAATCTTAACATCACGAGGGAAAAACAATTCTTCCAATATCTCTCTATTCCAACCTCGGCCCTACTATCAATTAGATCACCCACCAACAGATTGAGATCAATAAAAATATTCTTCATTAATGGAATTCTAGGTCTCTCATCTAAAATCCACAGTTCACACCAGACCTTTATAACCTTCCATTCCCCATTCTTTTATGCAAACCCTTAACTAATAGTTCTCGACAATGTATGATGCTCCTCCAAGCAAATGAGGGTCTCTTTCCCATTTTGGACCTTACGAACTCTTCTTGATCAAAATATCTGCTCTTAAGAAATCTAGAACATAGGCTAAGAGGATCTTGAATAATTCTCCAGGCTTGCTTTGTCAAGATTGCCTAATTAAAACATTCAAGACCCTTAAAACCTAAACCACCATCCTGTTTGGGAAGACACAATTTCTTCCAACTTAGCCAATAAATCTTTTTTTTGTCCTCTATTGAATTCCACCGAAAAGTTGCCATTGCACTAGAGAGTGTCTCACATGACAATTTTGATAACTTAAAACAACTCATAGCATAGACCAATATTGCCATAGCAGCTTTTAACAGAACCTCCTTTCTTCCCAGAGACAAAAATATAGCAAACCAGCATGGATTCTTGATTTTAACCTTAGTTCGATCATCCACTAAGGTTATTTAGTTTAATATTGATTTTAGAAAAAATATTAAAACTCCACTCACCTCATTTCAACCAAACAGTTGGGCTGAACGTTCTTTTAGGCCCTATCAGTCATCGAACGGTTCAGATTATGCGTTCGGTTTTCGTTTGGCATATTCAGAAATGGACAATGGTAGGCCCACTTTAGCTTCGGCCCAGGGCTAATAGTCATCTCATCCTCTCTTGTACCATATGTTTATACAATATAATATTTAAATTTCACATGTGTAACCAATTATATTGACAGTGTATTTTATTCTGTTTGGTATATGATTTCCGTTTTGATTTAGGGCTAGATTCCTTACACTATATATTGGTATAACGTTTTTACATAGATATGAAATTCAAATGTTAGCTTACCAATATTTTTCATAGATTATATTGTTTAAATTTGTTCGTAAGTTCTAAGAGATCCCAGCACTAAGCCAAAAATAAAATTAAAACACCACATGACACGTGAGGGAGGAAAAACATGCACGTGTGAAGCCAGATGTGCGGTGGAGCTCAGAAAGTGGGAGAAATGACAACTACTCGTACTTAGGAACTTCGAGAAGCAAACACTCTCTATATACGTAATTACTTTATATATTAAGAGGACCCACCATATTCAATAAATGTGTAACATAAGCATATACAGAAAGCTTTTTAAAAATAAATAAAATAGGATATACGTGCTCGTAATAACTCCATATTGTTGGATTAAATTTATTTCAGACTACATGATACTAATATTTGTCTTTTATAGGATTTAATAGTCCTGTACATAATCTATTTGAGGAAAATGTTTCGTTTCATTTAACCATTATTAAATTCAGTACTGAATCTACTGGACATAGCTGTATTTTTCAGTTAAGTAGGATCCAATATATTGTCGCAAATAATGTTCCACTGTATTGGAATTGAAGAAAAGACTATTCCAAAAAAAATATTAGCACTAGAATATAAAAATGGAATAAAAATTGTTAGGTTAAAGTTGGGTCGATTTTTATTAACCGTATTGGCATTGAAGAAAAGACTATTCCCAAAAAGGGATATATAAAAATAACTTACGATCAAAGTTTATACTCTACTGGCTACAATTTACTTGAGCATAAGAAAAATTGAATACAATTTTTATCAAAAAAAACGAAGAAAAATTGAATAAATTTGTTCAGTTTAGTTGGGTTGATTTTTATTCAGATTTCGATTCTGTTTGGTCAGCTTGAACCGGGACAATACATTTAACGAATTAAAAGGACAAAAAAGACAAATCACTAATTTTTTCACTGAGCCATCGTTCTTCCCGCTCGCTCGGTTGCTTGAATGTTTTTTCAAAAACTTTTTTCTCCGGTTTGTGGTTATTTTTTTAATCCTCAACTAGGTTTCAAATCTTAAAGGCTCCGATTGGTTACCACATTTAAACGAAACGGATAAAAAGTTTTGAACAGTTGTGAAAAAGGTCGTTGAAGAGAAAACGGTTAGAAATGACGGAATAAAAAAAGTGATTGAGTTAAAATGAGTAGTTAAAAAATAGTTATGATTGGTTACAAACAGTTGAATAGTAAATATTTAAAAAAAAAAAAATCAAAATATAATTTAAAATATAAATAATGATTTAAAAATTTAGTTTGATTTTTAAATATTTATAATAAAATAATATATACATATATTTAAAAAATGAAAGAAAATATTTTAGTTTAAAAAAAAATTCAAATGCCCGTTTGATAAATAAATTGGTTACAAACTCATCTATTTTTGAACGGTTCACGTGGCTAATTGGCATTTAGGCTGTAGAGACTTTACTAGGTTATACAACATTTACAGTTAAATATTAGCCAATCAAACTTTTACTGCTTTTATTTTTTTTTAAAGTCACTACATTCACTTTTTTATTTTTTCTTCTTCCTTTGCTGTTTCTTTCCAAAGTCTCCGAAAACCAACTTTGTTTCTCCTTCTTCATATAATAAATATTTTTTTATAATTATTACTCTTATTTCTTCTTCCCCAAAGAAATAGAAATTGTTTTATGAAACAATACTAAATTTATCAAAAACTTTTTTTGACTAATTAATTATTATTATTCTTTTTCTATTTTTTTGAGATCAAATTTTTTTATATTATATTAATTAAACTAAGTGTAAGCATTTCAGGTTAAATTATATGACTCTATTTATACCTAATTTAAATTTGATAACTTAAAAATGTTGGGATAATTTTATGAATTATTGGAAATTTTTTAAAATTACCAATATTTCATAAAATTATCCCAACATTTTTAAGTTATCAAATTTTTAAAAATATTTACCAAAAATGTAGCATTAGTGTTTTGTTCGAATATATGGATTCAAATATGATATTATTCATATTTTTGACAAAAAAAATTATAGTAAAAATCACAGTTTCAACAATTTTTGTTACCAATCAGACTTTTGAAAATATTTAAAGTAACAGTTACAGTTTCTACAGCCAAAATTTCTACACTCAAAAATCTACAGCAAAAATCTACAACCACATTCCTTACCGATCAATTCTCACAAATATTTCGTTTGAACAGCTAAATTTTTTTTCCAACCATCTATTTTAACTGTCAATTTCAACCGCTCATTTCAAACATTAATCTGGTTGATTGAACGTTCAACCACACCACTTTCTCAAACCAATTGGAGCCAAAATGTTCTTTGAGCGAGCCACATCAGCACACCGTAAAACAAACATTTTATTAATTAGAAATTCAAAATCTGAAAAACAAACGGAACGACGCCTTCACCGAAAAAAAAAAATATCTTCATACGATCTCTCTCTCTCTCTTCACCACCGTCGCGTGAAGAAGACGAAACAATCGCTCTCTCCTTGTGGTCTCACTATCTCTTTCTCACCATCGCGTAGCTTAACCATGGAAAAGTAGGTCAGAGAGAGAGAGAGAGAGAGAGAGGAAAGAGAAGAAGAAGAGCATATTGCTTTTTCTGTCCCCAGCCATGTGAGCTTCCACTGACACATTCTCTGCATCTTCACATTTGGAGGTTTTTGCTTGATTCTTTCTTCTTCTTCTTCAGATTTTTCACCGATTTGGAAACCGAGTCGCCGAGTTTAACGAGTTAATTCACCCCCCGGAGTGGATGGCTTCATCGTCATCTAGAACTAGGAGCCGTTCTCCTTTCTCGCACCGTAGACCTCCGAGCCCTTATTCTTCGGCTTCTTCGACTTCTTCGTCTCATATTAACAACCGTCTATTACCTCGCTCTTGTTCCACATCTGCTTCTACGATTTACAACTCCGGTGGCGTAAGCGGGTCCCGATCTATGACGACTAGTCGTACCATCTCCGATCCCGGTCCCATCGGCGGCTCCGGGATTTATGGAGCGCAATCGCCTGTCCCTTACCCATCGGAGGGGCTGATTGGCGAGCCTGTGTCGACTGAGCGAGATAGTATCTCCGTCACCGTTCGGTTTCGCCCGATGAGGTACGGTAGATCTGGGCGCGGAATAACAGATCTATTGGATACAATTTCACCATTATTCTGCTTTAGAAGTTTGGGATTGATGGAATGTGAACTGAAACTCAGTCAATTCTCCGTTGGATTCTCAAAATTTCCGCCATTATTTGTTTGATTGCAGTGAGAGAGAGTATCAAAGAGGAGATGAAATTGCTTGGTATCCTGACGCGGATAAGATGGTCAGGAATGAATACAATCCCCTCACAGCTTACGCATTCGGTATGAGATGAATTTATTGCGGAGATAATTTCAATTTACTGTTCATTGATTAGAGTTTTGGTGGCCTCGGTTGGTTCAATAAACGTTCTTCCAAATACGTTGATGCCAGATAAAGTTTTTGGACCACAAGCAACAACTATAGAGGTATATGACGTAGCGGCAAAACCTGTAGTCAAGGCAGCAATGGAAGGTGTTAATGGTAAGGAGTATAGCTGCGTGATCAATTAAACCAGACTTGTGATTGTCATCAAAATACCATTAGCCCAACTCATTTTCTACTAGCATTGCTTGCAGGGAAGTTTCTGACACTGTGTTGGCAATTTGACAGGAACCGTTTTTGCTTATGGTGTTACAAGCAGTGGAAAGACACATACAATGCATGTAAGTTTTTTCGGCGTGGTTTGTGTTCTATATGGTTTTCCTCAAGATATACGTTCTCCAAAGATGCACTTCTTTGGAAGATACCACTTGCTTGTTCTGGCTTAATACAACGTTTACTGTGATGCAAAAGATATCATACAATGACCGAGTGATTGCAGAAGATCTTGATTAAGATTGACCAAAATTATCTTCTGTTAAATCATCACCTGGTCACATGCCTCTTGGATTTCCGGCAAACAATCAGAGGCTCAGTTGTACATGTCGAAAAAGTTCATATATGACAATCGCTTCATCTGCAATATGCACAGGGTGATCAAGATTTTCCTGGAATCATACCATTAGCTATTAAAGATGTGTTCAGTATCATCCAGGAAGTAAGTGGTCTTGTTCTACTTATAACCTATATGGTCCTTTACTGATTTACAGTTCTTCATGCACCTTTTCTACACAGTGTCATATTTGCTACTTTCTTACATTATTCTTACTTTCAGACTACCGGAAGAGAGTTCCTGCTCCGTGTTTCATATCTTGAAATATACAATGAGGTATGTGATAATTTTCATCCACGATATAATACCATTTACTGACACTTTAAATAAACCCTGTTGTCCTCACTTAGAAGAATATCTCCCCTTGTTTTAGTAACATTTTAGTAACATGTATGGTAACTTATCATGTCTTTGGTTTTAGACGAACGTGCTTATATGTTCCATCTGTCTGCAACTTATCTTACTTTTGTCCTTCTATCAGGTTATAAATGATTTGCTGGATCCAACAGGGCAAAATCTACGCATTAGAGAGGATTCCCAGGTTTGGACCTTGTTCTCTCTCTCTCTCACACACATTTACAAATGTATATCAAACAAGAGTATTTGCTTATTTGTCTGATTTCATTATTTTTTCTCTGACAAGGACGAGAACGATGAAAGCATTTGATGAATTGTTCATGTTGCATCCACCTGGTTTCTTTTTGGATTACTTTTGTTTGATCTAGAGTGAATATTGTTTCTAGGGCACTTACGTTGAGGGTATCAAGGAAGAAGTTGTTTTATCTCCAGGTCATGCGCTATCTTTCATTGCAGCTGGGGAAGGTAATTAGAAGAATTACTTCCGAAACATGTTTTCATTTTACTAGATATTCTTTTTTTGCCTTTCCTTATTACTGTTTTGATCTTCAATGGCAGAACATCGCCATGTTGGTTCAAATAATTTCAATTTGCTGAGCAGCAGAAGTCACACAATATTTACACTGGTACATCTTCGATCTTCTGAACATCGCATGTTTTCTTCCCGATCCTCTCAATGTTCTTTAAGATACTTTTGCTCTTACAAATTTCCTTACTATGTATTATAAGTTTCAACTATTGTTTGTTTGCAGATGATTGAAAGTAGTGTTCATGGAGATCAATATGATGGAGTTATTTTTTCTCAGCTAGTAAGGGCTTCTTTCTTCTTTCACTGCATAAGATCGCTCTTGTCTTATAGACAGCTCTCTCACAGTGTCTCTTTCTTGCTTAGAATTTGATTGACTTAGCTGGATCTGAGAGTTCCAAAACTGAGACAACTGGACTGAGGAGGAAAGAGGGTTCATTCATCAACAAGAGTCTTCTGACTCTTGGAACTGTAGGTGTCTCTCTTTCTGTTCGAGCTTTTTTCCATTTGTCAGATGTTGCCTTTTCAATAATGATAAAATGTAAATCAGAATTTCTATTTTTGTATAATGCAAAACTGCCTTAGAATAACAACCCGGTTTGCTACCACATCCGATTGGTGGCACTAGAGGCCCAGAAAGGGATTTCCAGTTGCTTTGGAAGTAGATTTTGGGTTCTTGTTAAATTTATTCTTCAGTGCATGATGTAGTCGTGCTAGTGTATCTCGATGATCAATGCCTCTATTTTCTGAAAAGTGTGTTTTTTTTTTTGTGTTTTTATGTCAAGGATAACATGTTTAGTCACCTAACCATTGAGATGAATTTTAAGGATGTCTTTATTGTAACTATCTCTTATGGTTTCAATATGTAGGTGATTGGAAAATTGACTGAAGGCAAGACAACTCATGTCCCATTTCGGGACTCTAAGCTAACTCGTCTTCTACAATCTTCATTGAGCGGGCATGGGCATGTATCGGTACGACTCTTCTGTATCTGGTGAATATTTCCCATTTCACTGTGGTGGTTTTCCCACGGTTGATTTTCTCAGATTGTTTAATTGTGATATCTCCAGCAGCATATTTAAGGCAATGTTGGTTTGTTTATATTGGCTATCTGTTATAAGCTGCAAGCTGATGTTAATTCAAGATGGCAATGAGCAGAAGCTAATTCAGTTTTACTTCCTTAAAACTTTTATAGCTCATATGTACAGTTACTCCCGCGTCAAGCAGTACCGAGGAAACTCATAATACATTGAAGTTTGCCAGCAGGGCAAAGAGAATAGAAATTAATGCCTCACGCAATAAGGTGATTTCATTGCCATTTGATCATGAAGTACTTCGCGTCTCCTTAATGTATAACCTAAACCCCGGTAATTTTTGTTTTTTCATATATTTTGAAACAGATTATAGATGAGAAGTCATTGATTAAGAAATATCAGAAAGAAATCTCGACCCTCAAAGTAGAACTTGATCAGCTAAGAAGGGGTGTGCTTGTTGGTGTCAGTCACGAAGAGTTATTGAGCCTAAGGCAACAGGTTCTGACCTCCCCGACACCTTGTTATTACATGAATACTTGCGTTTATTCCTATTTGGTGGATGAATAGAACTACCAATTTATTAAACAGCTACAAGAAGGTCAAGTGAAGATGCAATCAAGATTGGAGGAAGAGGAAGAAGCTAAAGCTGCTCTAATGAGTAGAATCCAAAAGCTTACAAAGCTCATACTCGTCTCTACCAAGAATTCTATTCCTGGATATCTAGGTGATACACCCACTCACCAGCGTAGCATTTCTGCTGGTAAAGAGGATGTAAGTTTGTTATTCAAATCAGATTATCACTATGTTCTTATGTTCCTTTTCCTACTGTTGTATGTTGGTACTTCACAAGATTTTTTATACCAGAATGACTCATTCTGTTTTCTTTTTGCTCTTCAGAAGTTGGACTCTCTGCTCGTGGATAGTGATAATCTGGCATCCCCTTCTTCGACTCTGTCTGTTGCATCAGACGCTTCTTTAGGTCTTAAGCAACGGCGGTCTTCCAGCAAGTTAAAGGATGAAAACTCTCCGGTTGGTTCTGGTGCAGAATTAACTCAAGTGAGTTTGGGATTCTTAGCGTATATATGTTTACATCGGATTTTGTTTATTCGAAGTTTGGTGTATCCATCTTCTCAAAACCAATTGGTTATTAGCAAAGGATGTTTGATGATTCAGGGTTGCATGCACCGATTTAGCCTTTCTTTTAACACATGAGTATGATTTTTCCCTATGTTTTTGTCAGAAACCGACATCTGATAGTTGTGGCTATTGTAGGGTGTTATGACTCCGGATGAAATGGATCTCCTCGTTGAACAGGTTAAGATGCTTGCTGGTGAGATAGCTTTCAGCAAAAGCACACTAAAGCGTTTGGTGGATCAGTCCGCAAATGATCCTGAGAACTCAAAAGCCCAAGTAAGGATTCTTCTTTATATATCTAGAATTTTAATATACCAGTAGGACTGTGTTCTACCTAATTTTGACTATGGAGATCAGAAAAAATGCTTGTCCAGACCCTTTCGTGAACTTTAATAGAATTTCCACAAAAAGAGTAAGTATGAAACTTAATAAAGATTCGCATGCAGATCCAGAATCTAGAAAGAGAGATTCAAGAAAAGCAAATACAAATGAGGTCTTTGGAGCGGCGAATAAGTGAGAGTGGTGAAGCTTCAATAGCAAATGCATCATCGGTTGAGATGCAACAGGTAATTTAATCCGCACATCCTATCATCTTGATCCATTGCCCTGTTCAGATCATTCAGTTGTGGACACAATGTGGATCAGCTAACGGTATCACAATTATTTTGTTGTTTTCAGAAAGTTATGAGATTGATGACACAGTGCAATGAGAAGAGCTTTGAGCTGGAGGTAAAATATTTGTCTTCTCTGGAATGAAACATCTTGCTTTATAGCGAAACTGAAGATTGCTCAAAGTCAATGCATATTTAATTTTGTTCTACCTATGGTTCAGATCATATCAGCAGATAATCGTATTCTCCAAGAACAACTAGAGAAAAAGGTTACTTCTAAGTCTCTGACACGTCCTTCTCTTTTCTTTTACATTCTCCATAGCATTTTCTTCTGTCTTTTATCTCAGTCATCCTTGTTTTTTTCACACATGTTCTAACAACTGCAGTGTACCGAAAACAATGAATTACACGAAAAGGTGCGCCTTCTAGAGCAACGGCAATTGAGTCATAAGTCCTCACCGTCTTGTTCTGGTAATGCTGTGACTGAAGAGTATGTAGAAGAGCTGAAAAGGAAAGTACAGTCTCAGGTAATTTATCAAAATCTCAACCTTTTTGTCAAATTTGCGGTTGCACATTCTTACAAGTATGCCTGATAAATATCTACACCAGTGAGGAGATGGTGAAAAACCCACAAAAAATCATATATGTTTTCCGGACCTCTGGTTATATTTACATGCGCGGTGATGTTTTTATACTTCAGGAGATTGAGAATGAAAAGTTGAAGCTAGAGCATGTGCAGAGTGTGGAGGAGAAGAGTGGATTACGAGTGCAAAATCAAAAACTAGCTGAAGAAGCTTCATACGCCAAGGAATTGGCCTCTGCAGCTGCTATTGAGCTGAAAAATCTAGCTGATGAAGTAACAAAGCTCTCGCTTCAAAACGCAAAGCTAGAAAAAGAATTAGTAGCTGCAAGAGACTTGGCGGCAGCTCAGACACGTAACAATAACTCCACGAACAGCTTGGCAAATCGCAATGGGACAAGGCCAGGGAGAAAGGCAAGGATCTCGGACTCATGGAATCTCAACCAAGAAGATCTTAAAATGGAGTTGCAGGCGAGGAAACAGCGAGAAGCAGTTCTCGAGGCCACAATAGCTGAGAAACAATACATAGAAGAAGAGTATAGGAAAAAGGCGGAAGAAGCAAAGAGACGGGAAGAGGCTTTGGAAAACGATTTAGCCAACATGTGGGTACTTGTTGCCAAGTTGAAGAAAGCCAGTAGTGGGGTCTTGTCCGAGCCAAAGAGTCATGACCCTCTCCTCACCGAGCCTGCAATGGGAGACGAAGCAACTGAATTAGAGGACAAGAGTCAAAACAATGTGATCTTGAAAGGGAGACAAGTCTTGAATGCACCTGAAGAAGTAATAGTTGCCAAGACTGAAGAGACACCAAAGGAGGAACCCCTCGTTGCTCGTCTTAAGGTACCTTTGCAAATTTGCCTTCTATTTTCTTTCAGCATTATTAGTTTATAAGCCTACTAACAGTCATACGGGTAGGCACATATATTTTTCCGTTAGGCCGTTACCTATTCCATACCCGCAACCTTTGGATCGGGTTAGAAAAATACCCCAAAGTATATGATTCTAAATATTATTATAACTTTACCTGGTCCAAATTACCCAAATACCTGACCAAAATATTAAAGTATCATGTCCTAAATACATATCTTTACTATAAATGATTTTTCTGGATAACAGGTAAAGTCGAGTTACTCGTGGGTATTGAATTTTTCTCTGGATATGTGGGGTTATGGAACTTTGTTGCCCGTGTATGGTCTTATACCTGTTATCCCACATATTCTCTGAATATCAAGGTACCCATGATCCCTTGGATCGGTCGGATATGATTAACCCTCAAAATACCCCCACACTATGTGATTCTAAATATTTGAAAGCACCGATCCAAAATAATCCAATAACCGAACCAAAATATTCAAATATCATGGTCAAGTTACTTGTGGGTATTGAATTTTTTTCTCTGGATATTTGGGGTTTATGGGGAACTTTGGTACCCGTGTGTGATCTTCTAAACTTTGTACGGTTAATAAAAAACCATGATTCATCACACACATTCAAATACATCCATAACAATAAATCTCTAAAAGGAAAAATCAAATTGATTTTTGCTCCTGCATCTGATGATGCATTTTACATAACAGGCAAGAATGCAAGAGATGAAGGAGAAAGAGATGACAGCGCAGGCGGCTGCAGCGGCGAACGCAGACGCAAACTCACATATCTGTAAAGTCTGTTTCGAGTCGCCAACCGCCACAATTCTTCTCCCTTGCCGCCATTTCTGCCGTAAGTCTCACCCTTTCACCCCCCTGAAGATCCTTTCTTCATCAACTACTAGTACACTTAAAAAATCATAAAATCTCTTTTTTTGCACAGTTTGTAAATCTTGTTCACTTGCCTGCTCCGAGTGCCCAATCTGCCGCACCAAGATCTCCGATCGCTTGTTCGCTTTCCCGTCTTGACCCCTGACAAGTCTAGCCACTCTCTTGCACACACATTAAGGTAATTTCATAATGTTCCACCATCGCAAAGCTATATAGTCCAAAATGCTTTAATCCAACAACTTTTTTAAAAAGTAGTGTGTTTTGAATAACTTTAAAAATTAGAATTATTAGAGATCTAATTTTGAATTCGCAAACAAAAAAAAAAAAAAGATATATAATTTTGAAATGTAGCATTCTTTTCTAATATCTATATGATTTCAAATACGAAATGTTAACACAACAAGATTTCAAATAGTGATTCTATGTGATATTGCAGGTGTCAAGAAGTACTATATTGGGTCGAAGCCTGTTTGTTTGCTAATATTTTCCAGAATGGCAGGCTCGAATTTTTTTTAGTACCTTTCGGTTTTTTTTTGTATGTAGTTGTCTTTCAGTCTTTGTTATATCGTTCTACGGAAAATGGGGCCAAAAAGAGGAAACATCACATATACGTCTGCTCATAATAAAACGAAGGGAAAGTATATGTATAGATTTTTTTTTTTTACCGAAACTTCTTTTTATAGGGAAAAAGGTTCGTAAAATTGAATTATCATATGTTCATTGCTCCTCCATTGTTATCTCTCATAGTCATAACTCATAAGTAGGTAAAAAGAAAATACACGGGAAAATATTTTTTGTAAGATACGTATGAAAAAATCCATTGAAACAATAAATACAACGATAGACTTGTACGTTGTAAGTAAACTTTAGTATTTGTGGCTTTTATCGGTAACATTTTACCGTTGTGGTAAGACGGTAAGCTCAAATATGATGAGAGCTCAACTCGAAGAGATTAGAGTGTAGATATGAACTTCTTGCTAAAAAAAAAAAAAAGAGTCGAGGGCAAAGCAAAAATCAAATTTTTTTCTGAGTTGAGTGATATCATCGATCATACCTATTGTATTTTCTTCATAAAATAAAAACCCCCAACTGAACAGAGTATGTATTATGCAGGACAATTATAGATGCTATTTAACACATTGTTGGAGGTGATTTTACACCCCAATATTAAGTTGCCACGTCGGCAAAAGGACAAAAATCAATCCTATTCTAAAGGTGTGCAAACTTGCTCCCGGAATATTTCTGACAGACCAGGCCGACCCCATAGCCCTATTTATCGTTGTCTGGGAAAAACGCAACCACTCTACAGAATGGAAGATGTGATTAGATAAGAGGTTTCGGCCGAGTTAGAGGCAAAAGGTAAGTGCCATGCCTTCATAAATACTAAATAAGAGACCTTCAAAAAAAGAGGAGGCTGTGGAGACCGGGAAAAGTCGTTGGAGGTCGTTGAATGGAGCGGAAATTGAGAAGCCGAGAGAAAGAGAGAAATAGATACACGTCAAAGGGGAGATACTTCTAAGGAAGGAGATAACTACGAGATATCTTTCCAAGGGTCTTTCGAGCAACCTACTCTCCATGAAGAAAGCTCTAACCCCACTTTCTCTAGGGATACTTTATTTTTGCTATCTTCCTCCACCCTAAAAACATTAGATGGTAGCCTCGATCTTCGGACATGGCCCCAAACGAAACCCACACATACTTCCCAAATAAACTTACTTTTCAGTAGTAGTATGACTTGGATGTCAGAGAGTCTTCGGAGGAAAATCCTTCTCGTCCTCCCGAAGACCGTCCTACCAATGTTTCCCATGAAGGTTCCGATATGCTCCCGGAGGATCACTATGACCATTTCCCGGAGACATCAACTTAGACGGATGCGTCTCTCATTCCCTAGAGGACGAAATTCATACCCGGTGTTCTTCGGCTATTTCCGGAGGACACCCCAAGATCAACGCAAGAAATCTACGACCCCGTACAGAGGATCTGAAATCCGATCTGAACACATATTCAAAAATAAATATATATCTTTCTAGAAACTAGAAAGAGTGGTTTTTTTAGAAGGAGAGAGAAAAACTCTAGATCTAGCTTTTTGAAGGCTAGTTCAATGGCTGTCTCACCGTCGGTGTTGTGCTCTTCTTCGATAGAAATATAGATGTGTAGATCCAATCTTTAGTGTTCAATGTGTGTTTTAGAAAAGAAAGTTTTAATTGAGTTTACATAGATTTCCTTTTTTGGGCTTTAATTCTCTCATCAAATAATCTTTAAATTCTTTATGTAAAACTCTATTACTGGAGAAATAATCGTTTTTTGTCGGTTTTGGATATATAAATTAAAAATCTTCCAACGGAATTCCTGTTTTTGGTTTGGATTTGTATTCAGAGACGGTTTGAGATCTTCCAAAGTGAGAATCGTGAATGTGTTGGTCTTTATTTTGCAATCTATTGAACGAAATTTTAAAGCTTTTTTCAAATATCAAGTTAACCTTGCTACACCAACTAGCCCAAACCACCCCACCCCCCAAAAATTGGATGTAATTGTTACGGCCCGATAATGGATTTAGTAGGCCACACACGGAACAGATAACTTGAGTCCAAATGCTGCAACCATATAATTTTTTTTGGCCAACGAGGATTTGGTTACCGAGAGAGTTTGAACGGTCGTCAGAATTTCGGAGCTTGTAGTCTCTGTGTGCCTTCACTTTAATGGCGGCAATATCCTCTGTTCAATGCTTATTCTCTTGCAATTCTCATCATCATCAACGCGAGCAGGTGACATTTCTGATATCTCCGTTCTTATTTCTGACTCGAGAAATTTGACCTTTTTTCGTCCGTTTTATTTATCAAGCAGAGTGGGTCGCTTTGGAGATTGGGCTTTAGGGTTTTAAAGTCTCCGAGTCTGTGGAACCTTTCACTTTTTTCTGGGGTGGATTTGAAGCGAAGGTGATTATGTCGCTGTCTACAGTTTTTAATTTCCGATTGTTTAACTCGGAAAACAAATTCTCAGTAAAGATTTGATAACCCTTGAAGCTATGATTGAGTGTAATGCAGTTAGATATGAGATAATGATTGCATCTTTTGGGTCTAATAAAACAGGAGAACTTTGATCTGTGCAGTCAAGGGAGATGCAGAAGGAGCTTTTAAGAAGACTGTTGAAATCGATCGGATGATAGATGCTCTTAAAGATGCAAACCCAAGAGAAGTAAATTCCTTTTGCTTTGCAATTGAGTTTTGTTAGATTTTCTTGGGTAATAAATTGATCTGTCATTTCCTTTGAACAGCTTGAGAAGCTTGTTGTTGAAAACATCCTCGCTTTTGATGAGGTTTTTTGGATAAGACTAGCGGCCAGGTCGGATACTTGCAAATCCGATGATGATAAGGCACGCTTTTCTATTCTTTATGTCAATGATTCAGCAGTTTTTTCGCCTTCTCTTTTCGCTAATGCTTTAGGGGGGAGCTTTGTTTCTTGCAGAAGGACTATGAGGAGTTAGCTGCAACCGTGATGAGTATAGTTGACTGCGTTGTGAACAAGACTCGGGTTTCTTTTTCTTCTCTTCTTTTGTTTTCGATTGCTTTTAGTATTGAGTTTTTTTTTTGGTTCCTTGTCTCCTCTTCTCCAGTGTTTCCTTTACAAGATAATTGAGAGTTCATTATAATCCCTCTAGGAAAAGATAGAATCATCTACGGATGTTCTGAAGGGGATTTTAAGACCCGCTGTGGATGGAGTGGAAGAAATTTCATGGCCTCCAAGAGATCCTGAAGCCATCAATCAAATGGAGAAGGTATACTTGTTTTTCTTCACTTTCCTTTGACCAAGACATGTTTTACATCTACACTTTTGTTTTTTGTATACAATCTTCTGCCTCAGATATCCAGAAGGTATACTTGTCGGGGTACTGATATCAATGTATCAACAGGAAATAATACAACGGGAAAAAGAAGGGCAATTAGATGAAGGATTTCTTTCAGAAGTTAGTGCTCAGCTACGGCAGGTAAGTGCAATAACTTCTTTTTTTTGTTTCACTTGTAAGATGGTAGCAAGCATCGGTCATAAACAATTGCCTTGTATTTAAAACGGAGTTCGGGGTTCAAAATGTTGTGATGAAAAGAAAAGGTCTTTCCTTTTACAGTGTTTAGATGTATTTTTTTGATAGTTTGAGGCTGAAGGTTGTTTTCAGGCAAAAGAAGATAAAGACAAACCAGGGCTTGCGGCTATGCTGCAAAAGGTTCTTCAACTCTACGCTGCTACGATTCTCTCCAAGCGTAGCTATGCAAAGAAAGGTACTTTGCAGGATCACTCAAGGCTTCCATTTTCTACAAACAGAATCTCATCATGTTTGGCATCTCTCTAAACTCAGACAAAACCATCAATTTAGAACTTGTGATTTTTGTCACAGGGAACGAAGTTGTAAAGGCCGAGCATTTTCTCGAAACTCTGATCAAAGGTCTATTCTGCAACCTCTTTTCCATGTAGTAGACCCTAGACTTCACTCACATTGGCTTTATATACGTGTGGTTTCAGCTCCTGAGGAGCAATGGAACAAACTTTTCTTAGACGGGTTAACAATCGCGAAAGGAGAAATCGCACCTGACGAGCTATCTGCTGTTATCAAGAAACGAATCGAGCGCACGCTGATTCGAACTGTAAGTAGCAGAAACTTGTTCCTACAGCTTAATATGTCTCTCTAGCAAGATAACAAAGAAACAAATAAAGATAACAAAGTGGATGGGAGGCTAACCGGATCTGAATTGGGTTTAAACCAGACAGATGGTTACCGCATTGTGTAATCCGGTTTTCGAACATTCCTCACTATTAACCATATGGTTTGATCGTACCAGGAAGGAGGTTCATACCAGCAGCGAATCTTGATTGAGTATCTTAAAGGGATCGAGTCCAGGGCTAAGGAAATTATGAAATTACTTCAGGGTTAATTCCGGGATTTATATACATATTTCCAATTTTATGTAATACTATTATTTAATTCATAAATCCAATTAACATTGCAACTGTATATTGTTTTTTTTTCGATGTCATAAAATAATTTTGATTGGTGCAGTTGACGTGTTATCTGAGTTAAAAACTTGTCAACAAAATTACATCTAACATTTTTTTTGTTTTTATTTTGATTTCGATTTATTGGAATAAAAATATTATTTAATAAATTCATTCCAATTAATTAGCGAGACGCGACGCGAGAACTGGGACAGAGATAACTGAGCGGAAGAGGGATTCAGATCTATTCGACGAAGGGAAACTAAATCCCACCGTCGTCTTCTTCATCTTCTTCTCGACGATCGCTTTCTCAATCTTACATCGTTGTTCTGCTCTTTCTCTCGCATCCACGCTTCTCTGGTAATGCTACTGATCGTCACCGTGAAGCTTTGCTTGATCGCTTTCCCCTTTCAACTGATCTGATCTGAGGTGAATCCCTGTTTCTCCTTCTCTTCTTTGTACGAATCTCGGTTTTTCTGGATCTCGACTACTTGGTTCCGTTAGATCTGTTTGCAATTTCGCGTGGATTATGTTTTTGCTTTTGCGTTTTTTTTCTTTCGGTTTTCTGCGAACCTGACTTGTTCTTCTTCTCCATCGTTTCGTCCTCTGTGATCTGGTTTGTGTAGAGCTGTTTCTGTTTCGTTCGTAAATCTGGGAATATGTTGACGAAGTTCGAGACTAAGAGTAACAGAGTTAAGGGTCTGACCTTCCACCCTAAAAGACCATGGATTCTCGCCAGTTTGCACAGTGGTGTGATCCAGCTCTGGGATTATCGTATGGGTACTTTGATCGATAGATTTGACGAGCATGAAGGACCTGTTCGTGGTGTTCATTTCCACACTTCACAGCCTTTGTTCGTGTCAGGAGGTATGCTTGATTTGTTCTCAACATTACCTTCATCTAGAATTTGAGCTACAAGTCCGTGTATATATAATCATGATCATTCTGCTTAAGTATTAACTCTTAGCGTGCTCGGTTTCTAGATCCAGCTTGGTTGATTTGTCCATCCTCGGCTGGATGACTTAATTCCATGTAGTCCAAATAAACGATTATCCTACGTTAAGTTTATATAACATGTGTTTTTTGGATACTTCGACCTAGTCCATTGAAAGAATATCTTATGTTAAGTGTGCCTAGTAGTGTGTTTTCGACATAAGCAAGAACTGAAAAAACCTGTAAATGCAAATGGCTTGGATTCTTCTTCATTACAATTATCCTAATGCTCCTAGTTGATGGCATTGACAACATTGTGTGTTGCAGGGGATGATTACAAGATTAAAGTTTGGAACCACAAAACACACAGGTGCCTTTTCACACTTCTCGGGCATCTCGACTATATCCGCACTGTCCAATTTCACCACGAAAACCCATGGATTGTGAGTGCTAGTGACGATCAGACTATCCGCATATGGAACTGGCAGTCACGGACTTGTATTTCTGTGTTGACTGGTCACAATCATTATGTTATGTGTGCTTCTTTCCATCCAAAAGAAGACCTTGTCGTATCAGCTTCCTTGGATCAGACTGTCCGTGTTTGGGATATTGGTTCTCTTAAGAAGAAGACAGTATCTCCTGCTGATGACATCATGCGATTTAGTCAGATGAACTCTGATCTTTTTGGTGGGGTTGACGCTATAGTTAAGTACGTCCTCGAAGGTCATGATAGAGGAGTAAACTGGGCTTCTTTTCATCCCACCCTTCCTCTCATCGTTTCTGGTGCAGATGACCGCCAAGTAAAGCTGTGGCGTATGAATGGTATCTTTTTCCGGAAATCTGTCTTTTTTTTTCACTTAAAAGTAAAATTTATGAACCATCGTTGATACACTGAATTGCAATTTTTGTAATAGTGGAGCTGATGTAATAAATGCGTTCTTTTCAATTTTACTGCAGAAACTAAAGCTTGGGAGGTGGACACATTGCGAGGCCACATGAATAATGTTTCATCTGTTATGTTCCATGCAAAACAGGACATAATTGTATCCAACTCTGAGGATAAAAGCATTCGTGTCTGGGATGCTACCAAGCGAACTGGGATCCAAACTTTTCGCCGTGAACATGATCGATTCTGGATTCTTGCAGTTCACCCTGAGATTAATTTACTGGCAGCAGGACACGACAACGGTATGATCGTGTTCAAACTTGAGAGAGAACGTCCTGCATTTGCTTTGAGTGGTGATTCTTTGTTCTATGCCAAGGATAGATTTTTGCGGTACTACGAATATTCAACTCAAAGAGATTCCCAAGTTATCCCTATACGGCGTCCTGGTACGCCAAGCTTGAATCAAAGTCCTAGGACTTTATCTTACAGTCCGACGGAAAATGCAGTTCTGATCTGCTCAGATCTGGATGGCGGTTCTTACGAGTTGTACATCATACCGAAAGATAGCGTTGGAAGGAGCGACGTTGTGCAAGATGCAAAGAGGGGGACAGGTGGTTCTGCGGTGTTTATTGCTCGAAATCGGTTTGCTGTTCTCGAGAAAAGCACCAGCCAGGTGCTAGTGAAGAATCTAAAGAATGAGGTGGTTAAAAAGAGCTCTCTGCCTATTCCCACAGATGCTATCTTTTATGCTGGGACTGGAAATTTGCTCTGTCGATCTGAGGATAAAGTGGTTATATTTGACCTTCAACAAAGGCTTGTTCTTGGTGAACTTCAGACACCGTTTGTTAGGTATGTTGTTTGGTCTAACGATATGGAGAGTGTTGCTTTGCTCAGCAAACATACTATCATTATTGCGAGCAAAAAACTTGTCCTCCAGTGCACGCTTCATGAGACGATACGTGTGAAAAGTGGAGCTTGGGACGACAATGGTGTCTTCATTTACACAACTTTGAATCATATCAAGTATTGTCTTCCTAATGGAGATAGTGGAATTATCCGAACCCTTGATGTTCCTATCTATATCACCAAGGTTTCTGGAAATACAATCTTGTGCTTGGACCGGGATGGGAAAAACAGGGCAATCACCATTAATGCAACTGAATACATTTTCAAGCTTGCACTTCTGAGAAAGAGATATGATCATGTCATGAGCATGATAAAGAACTCCCAGCTATGTGGACAGGCTATGATTGCTTACCTGCAGCAGAAAGGATTTCCTGAAGTTGCCCTCCATTTTGTTGAAGACGAGAGGATCCGATTTAACCTGGCACTCGAAAGCGGCAACATCAGTGTAGCTGTTGCATCCGCTACACAGATTAACGAGAAAGACCACTGGTATAGACTTGGGGTGGAGGCTCTTCGCCAAGGTAATTCTGGAATTGTTGAGTTTGCATACCAGCAGACGAAGAACTTTGAGAGGTTATCTTTTCTTTATCTCATTACTGGTAATTTGGACAAGCTTTCAAAGTTGATGAAGATTGCGGAAGTGAAGAACAACGTAATGGGTCAGTTTCACAATGCTCTCTACCTAGGAGATGTTAAAGAGCGTGTTAAGATACTGGAGAATGCTGGTCATTTGCCTCTGGCTTATATCACGGCTTCGGTTCATGGTTTAAATGACATTGCTGAACGACTGGCGACTGAGTTAGGAGACAACGTGCCCTCGTTGCCTGAAGGGAAAACTCCATCGCTTCTAATGCCACCGTCTCCCGTCATGTGTGGTGGTGATTGGCCTCTTCTGAGAGTGATGAAAGGAATATTTGAAGGAGGACTTGAGAGTGCAACCAGAGGAGCGGCTGTTGATGAAGAAGAAGAAGATGTTGAAGGCGACTGGGGTGATGAACTTGACATGGTCGATGTTGATGGAATGGAGAGCCGAGACATTGAAGCCATTTTGGGGGAAGCAGAAAGAGCAGAAGAAGAAAACGATGATGAAGGTGGATGGGGACTTGATGACTTGGAGCTCCCACCAGAGCTTGACACTCCTAAGGTCTCTGCTAACGCACGTTCATCGGTCTTTGTGACACCTACTCAAGGTATGCCCGTAAGTCAGATTTGGAGCCAGAAATCTTCTCTTGCTGCTGAGCAGGCTGCAGCAGGAAGCTTTGACACTGCAATGCGTTTGCTCCACAGACAGCTCGGCATAAAGAACTTTGCGCCTTTGAGATCGAAGTTTCTTGATCTGTTCAGTGGCAGCCATAGCTTTCTGCGTGCGTTTTCTTCATCTCCTGTGGTTCCGCTTGCCATTGAGCGCGGATGGAGCGAGTCTTCCAGTCCCAACGTCCGTGGCCCACCAGCTCTTGTTTATGATTTCTCTCAGCAAGAAGAGAAGCTCAAATCCGGCTACAAAGCCACAACAACTGGAAAATTCACGGAGGCTCTCCGTATCTTCCTCTCCATTCTCCACACCATCCCATTGGTGGTAGTCGAGTCAAGAAGAGAAGTTGATGAGGTTAAGGAACTGATCACTATCGCTAAAGAATACGTCCTCGGTCTTCAAATGGAGCTCAAGAGGAGAGAGACGAAAGATGATCCGGTGAGGCAGCAAGAGCTCGCTGCTTACTTCACTCACTGCAACCTCCAAGCACCTCACTTACGGCTCGCGCTTCTTAGTGCAATGAGCGTCTGCTACAAGTCAAAGAACGTCGCCACTGCTTCTAACTTCGCCAGAAGATTTTTGGAAACAAACCCACCGGAGAACCAGGCCAAGATGGCTAGACAAGTTTTGCAAGCCGCTGAACGCAACATGAACGATGAAACCAAGCTTAACTACGACTTCAGAAACCCGTTTGTGATATGCGGGTCCACTTATGTCCCAATCTACAGAGGACAGAAAGACGTTTCCTGTCCTTACTGCACCGCCCGGTTTGTACCAAGCCAGGAAGGAAACATCTGCACGGTCTGTGATCTTGCAGTCATTGGTGCAGACGCATCTGGTTTGCTATGCTCTCCGTCTCAAGTCCGATGAGCAATTCAGAATCATTATCTTTTTCCAATCGCGAGGTAAGTACATGATGCTCTTTTAACGGAAGAAGAGTGTTGAGCTTTTGGTTTTTGTGGTTATGTACTTAAAAAATCAGGTTTGTGAATTTTTCTTTGCAGGTTCAATTACTCTTTTAAGTCTTCAAGTTGTTTCTTATCTTAGTAACAACAACGCACGAGAACTTAGCTTCTTGCTTTATATTTCTTTTTGTTTGGTTTTATATTTGCATTCCGAGAACAATTTCATTTAGGCTTATCGGATTTTAAACTCGATCACTATGATGATAAATACAGACGAATGTTTAAGATTTATTTCACATTTTTTTGGTAATATTTCAGTTGATGCGTAATTTATTTCTCCAATTATTTTCGTCATTATGCAAAGATTCAGAAATACCCACCAAATATAAAGAGACCTGAAGCTCCAATCCAATTTTCTCTTTTGGTCTTAGGGCCGGTTCTTTTCCCTCTACTTTGGTTGGGATTTGGTTAACTTGGTTTTAATAAAATTATACTCCCACCATTTGTACAACTAAGAATCCCTTTCATTACATCAAAAAAGACAGCAGCAATACTACCGGAAAGGACCTTTCCGGTAAAAAAGAGTAACTGAATCTTAGCCGCAATATTTCTGTTATGTTCGATTTGGTTAGAATTTGGTTCCTTTTTTTTTTCTTTTAAATATGCTAAATTTGATAGAAGTAATATAAAAAATAAATGTGGTTGGTTAGATGAATGGTTAAAGATTAAGTGGTAAATAAGATATATGTTTATAATGAAATTTATTATAAAATAAAAATGAAAACTAAATTATCAGTACACAGTGTGGGAAAGTAAAAGCTTGATACTAAACACAACATATTAAGAGCCTAGCTAGTTTAGATGCAGCGGTTGTAGCTGCGGGTGCGGGAGTTTACGGAAGCAGATGGTTGCAATTTCAAGAATTATTAAACGATTTAGTGTAGCGGTTAGAAACAATTGCGTTTGCGGGATATTTATGACTACTTTATAACAGATCTAGTAGCGATTAAGCATAAATTAACAAAAAAAAAAACAATGTTTAGTTATAAGAAATATAGAAAATCATATTATTATAATTAAAAAAATTCAACATGATTAAATATAAAAACCATATATAAATCACTAAATGATTATTCATAAATATACATATAAAATTTCAATCAAATGTTAGTATAATGATATATAAGATAATATGGAATATAAGCCTTAGATTTTAGAACTAAAACGGAGGAAAAAATCGATAGGTAACTACTAAATGTAAAAGACCATAACAAAACAATGTGTATGATACTTAAGTTGATTTCTTAAATTTTTTTTTTTTTTTTGGATGAAAGTAATGATTTTAATAGAGAATATTTTTTTTCTTTTGCGTGTGGAGATTAATGTTAGATTTATTAGAAAATTTAAGTGGTTATATATATATATATATATATTAGGGATGAAAAAAAAATTTATTGAGAGAATTTAGTTTATGAATCTTATAAATTTTGTATTATAAATATAAATTTACGATAAGTGGTTAGTGAATATGAGAAAATTCAAATATTTTGTGATTATAATATCCAATTTTTTTTGAAGTTATTATATATAAGAAAATTCTCTAAAGTAACGTTCGAAAGCACGAGGTAGAAACCTAGGAATCAAGAAACAGAGTAGATTCAGTCCAAAGTAGCCGAAATTCGCTATTGCTAAATACCGTCCAAACCAGAACCACGCAACCGCCTGCCAAAAAAACGCTTACGCACGGTTAAACCGATTCTAAACGGTAAAAAAGACTTGTATTGATAGAGAGAGGGCATTGGCCATTCCATTGGGTGTAGCATTGACTGGTAAAGCTTTGTTAAACGAAACATCTTTAGACCAATCTATGATGACAAAGATCCTCCAGACTGTGTAGAGCAGTGGCACGAGAGCTCTTACCGGTGGCGAGAAGAGAGATAGGCCACTTATTACATTCTGTTGTTGAATGATGAGATAGGAATAAGAAAATTCAAAAATTACTGCACCGCCCGGTTTGTACCAAGCCAGGAAGGAAACATCTGCACGGTCTGTGATCTTGCAGTCATTGGCGCAGACTCATCTGGTTTGCTATGCTCTCCATTTCAAGTCTGATGAGCAATTCAGAATCATATCTTGGAGAGTTTCTGAGGCCCACTGCATACAAAAAGAAAATATTTTGCCAAAGTTATATTAACTAATTGGTTCTTGTTTCTGATGTAATAAGCACTTCTAAGAATTTTTGGCTTTTGGGTTTTTATTAGATGACTTTCAAATTTTGCTGATCATTACATTTAGAAGGACATTCCTTCTCTCTGTTTTGTTGTCCTTTTCATATTACCTGAAGTTTTGTCTACATATACTCTGGGATTCAGTTTGTGATTTTTGGTTTATGCTCTGCGTTCTAGGTAGGTTTACCTTGTGCCGCTAAGCAATGGGGTTTAAATTTTCAGTTTAAGATTTTACTCTCTGTATTTGATTTACTGCATATTTCTGATTGCCTAGAAGATTACGCGTAGATAGGTTTGGAACGTCCCAGGTGATTTAGAGACTAAATCATGAGTGTGATTCGTTTTTATAAGTAAGTAGTTGCCCGGTTTGGATGCACCATCTGAGTGTAAATGCACCCGAGTCTTCGTTTGGCACATTTGGTACTTGAGTTCGGATGATGTTTCGATGCCAAAAAATATTTCATGTATTTTTGAAAATTATATTGAAATTTTAGATTTATCAAACAAAATAAATTAATTTGATCATTAAAAATTATTAACATATCGCATACTTTTTAGTCATTTTAGTATAAGTTGCATGTAATACAATATTTAGATGCAAAAACCAAATTTGGAAATGGAACAAAATGTACATGCTAAAGTTAGATGCTTCATCTTAGTGTTGGATCTAGATCCTTTATCATAAGAACCATTATTACATGTTAAATTAAACCTTGATGGGTGCTCGACAACTTTTGTTGTCGTCGATTATACATATCTCAAAGGAAATGGGTTTGTTTAGTTTGATCCTTTTTATTTTAAAAACGTTAATACTATGCATTATATAGATTTGAATCCGGATGATTATGCAAAATGATGATAGTGTCACAAACCATTAAACTCGAGTTTGATGCTATTTTAAATGCATGGATTCAGAACATGATTCTGCACATAAAATATTTTGTAATCGATTACACAAATTTGTGACAAGAAATCTTAATGATACTTTGCAATTCACATAGAATATGAATAAAATTACGGCCGACAAAAGTACAAAGCATCGATCATATATAATTCATCATAATAAATGAAAACATACCATAAGATCCCCACTCATCAATATTAAAACATGTAGCATAGATATATGAGGGAAAATGGATTATTCGTACATGTGTTATCATAATTGATCTGAACATAAAGAATGTGTAGAAACATACCCAAATTTTGATATATTTTGAATTTTCAATCCAAAATCTTAAAATAAGGTCTAAATCAATCCAACAGTAAACAGAGTTAATAACTCTGTTAATGATGCTGAGTCAGCATGATGAGTCAGTAGCTAAGTAGTTAATTAATTAAAACAACGTATTAAATTAAATTTTCTGATTAAAAGGGAGTTAAACGATGTCGTCTTGAGGTCGAATTGGTAGGATAAGAAGTAGAAGACGAAGTCATTTTCTTAAAACAAGAAAACGACTTCTTCTTCTTCGTCGAGGGTTCTTCATCATCGATCATTCTCGCTTGAAAGCTTCAGTAGGGTTTCTATTCATCGCAATTCATGTCTTTCTCATCGAATCAAAAAGTGTCGTCGGGTTCAGGTTAGTTTAATGTTTCAATTTTGTTCTATTTGTGTTCTAATTTTGCATACGAAACTGAAATTGATTTTTTTGCATAGAGAATGCAAGTTTCAGACACCATGGAAATGAAAGAGTGAGGGGATTTCCAGAAAGTTGTAGATGTGGTAGAGGTTCAGTGATTAGAACTTCACAGACTACTGCAAATCCAGGAAGACTTTTCCATTGTTGTCCATATGGATCGGAAAATGTAAGTCTAGACTCAGATTTTTGATTTTTGATTGTAAATCCAGCAATTGAGTTTTGACTGTATTGTTGAAAGAAAAATCTCATTTGTTCAAATTGACCGACGAATCGATGGTAGAGGAGATTGAAGATTTGAAGGAAATTGTAGGGAAAATCAAAAGAGAAGTACAAGCTTCCGAATGTGACATTGGTAATGTGGAATTGGAGAAGAAGATAGAAGACATGAAAGTCGTTCTTCTTGGTTATGAGAAAGAGATTGAAGATATGAAGAACGTGGTAAATGGTTGTGAGAAAGAAGTGAAAGAATGCAAAGGAGAATTGTGTAGCTTAAAGAACATGATTGTGTGTGGAATTGTGGTTGTTGTGTTTTACTATTGTTTTTTCATAAGTGTATCAAGAAGTGGAGTTTGTAATGAGAGTTTGGGAGTTTAAAGTCTTGTCTTGTGTTCTGGTTTTTGAGACTTCGTCTTTGGTAGTTTGTAATGCGGTGGTGGTTGTTGTTTTGGATCTAAGTATATGAAGATGATTTAGTTTCATAGCAAAACAATAACAACCGAAAACAAACTTCATAGAGGGCAAAATACATCAATCTGTTTTGCTTAACCAAAAACGAAAAACATGCTTGTTCTCTCTCCGCGTACATCATCAAGCTTTGCTTAACCAAAAACCAAAAACAATCTTCCCTTTATCACAAAGAAAGTATCAAACAAACTCACCATCCACAAAGTGTCATAGACTCACTTGCTTGATTTGTTGTCTGTTTCTTTGATTTCTTTGGAGGCCTCTCCTCCATTTGGATATTTTGTTGAGTTGTGTCCCTCCAAACCACAACGGGAACAATGCATAACTCTTCTGTGTTGTGAAGCCTTCTTCCCCTTAGTTAGAGACTCATTAACACCTTTGATTCTTTTTTGAGGGTTCTTCTTCCTGCCCTTTGGCTTCTCTCTTGGTGGAGGTTCCAGGTTTGCTTCACCACTCTTTTCCCAGAACTTCAAACCTTCAATAGGTCTGCAAGAATCATCGTACTGCTTCTTCCAAGCAGAAGTTGCATAACATTGAGCAATAAAGTTGTCTGTCTTATACGTCTTGTCATCCATTACAACACGCAATGCGTGTCGACATGGAATACCATTCAAATCCCAGCTCATACAGCTACATGTCTTCATCCTCATGTTGACAGTATGAGAAACACCTTTCTCCCTCCCTTCAAACAATCCAGCAGGTCCAACAATTGTCTTGCACCATTTTTTTTCTTTTTCCTCTAGAGCTATGACCTTAGCAACCTTAAGACTCCATCTACCCTTATGCTTCATTATATTCTTCCTCCTTATAGTAATTCTGGTAATACCTTGTCTCCAACATCTCAACCAAAGGCGATTCTCGTAGTTTGTTAATTGCAGAGTTGTAAGACTCGAAGAAATTGTTCAGAGCATCCTCACAAGTAGTAGATGTTGTCTTGAAGAAAGCGCGGCTACAAGTTTTAGGGTTCCTCTTCATCAAAGCTTCATACACATCAATATCATAACTCTTCATGGCATCCAAACTTGCTATTATAATCAGCCTTGTTGTGACTTTCTACAACTGCCCAAAACAACTTTTTCATATGTGGCTTCTTTGGGAATATATTGTTGGGGTCAAATTTCATCCAGCTGAGATCAATGGAAAATGACTAAGTATAGAAATACGACGAAACGGATAAGGCCTAAGCTAACAAAGCAGCTAAGACCTAAGCCAACAAAGCCGATAAGGCCGAAGTCACCGAAGAGAACAAGGCCAAAGCTGCCGAAGAGCCGAAGCCGCCGAAGAGAACAAGGCCGAAGCCGACGAAGCAGCTAAGGCCTAAACCGACGAATCAGTTAAGGCCTAAGCCGACGAAGCAGCTAAGGCCTAAACCAATGACAAGAGCAAGGCCGATCCCAATCCTGGCATAGGCAATGAGTCGAGCAGAATACGCAAACTTGCGGGCTGAAGCAAAATGTCCATCTTCGGCCGATGTCAAGACGAAGGCCCATGAAGCCGAGCCGACTTAGCTAAACGGAAATCCCGAAGGATTATGAAGTTTTCCTTATCTCTTTGGAATTGGTCTGGCCGACTCAAACTAGTATATATATATATATCTATGTACATCTCTTGAAAAAGGGATCCACAATTTACTTAGCAAAACCCTAGACTTTTTGCTCTCAAACTCTTGTACGCAAATTTTTTTCAAAAAAACTCAATAAAACCATCTTTGGATCTTCGTTTTTGTGGTTTATACGCAGAAGTTTCAGATCCCTTAAAAGTTTCGTGACAAATCTAATTGTGTTGATTTCGACTCCCACAATTTGGAGCCGTTTGTGGGAAAATTGAAAATTTCTTACACCAAAGAACCATCGTACGGACGATCCGAAGAAGATGACCGGCGATGGAGAGAGACGAATTGACTACCCGCAGGCCATCGGGGCCGATGGATCCGGAGCAAAAGATGCACCAGCGCTTGCAGCTTTGGAGACGAGCCCGGAGGTCCTGACTCAGATGAAGACGATGCTAGAAACGCTGCTCAATAAGACGGAGGACCAAGATAAGCTGAATAGCACGATGATGGGCGAGCTGAAAGCCTTGGCAACGGCGAACCGAGCTAGACGAGTTGGCTCGGGCTTGATCCAACTCGGCGGCCCCTAAGATGCCTCCACCCAACGGCTCTCGATTTTTCTACACCTATCGGCGTGCCAAGAACCCAAGGAGGATTGCCGCCTCAGCATCAAACAACCACAATCGCCGAACCGAATGCGGGAGTGCAAGAAACAAACACTCAAATTGTGGATGAAACGAATCCGGTGATCGATCTGGAGGAAACCCCGGAAGGCGATCACAACTTGGAAAGCCTCGACGAGCCCGAGCTCGCAGGCGTTGGCCAGCTCGAGTCGAACAAAGCACTGCAGACCTTGGCCGTGATCAAGATTTCACCGAAGAAGAAGAGAACATTCTCTGGGTGCAGCAGTTAGAAGCAGCGGAGGCCCGGAAAGTGGCAGCACAAACCCAAAAAAAGAGATGGACGAGATCCGAGCTTGTTTGAGCCAGGCAGCCGCCGACCTAAAAGCTGTTCGATCCCAGATGCACAAAGCCACCAGCAAAGCTCCGGAGATCGATCGAGTGCTCGAGGAAGCGAACAACACGCCATTCACCACCCGGATCACCATGACGAAAGTTTCCGGTCCAGGAAAAATTAGGGTGCCAACATACGAAGGGAAAACCGACCCAAAGGAGCACATCACCGTATTCATCATAGCAATGGGCTGTGCTATATTCAAAGATGATGAGAAGGACACCGGCTAGTGTCTCTTGTTCGTGGAACATCTCAAAGGACTAGCCCTCCAGTGGTTTCCCGACTTGAAAGGCATTCTATCGATAATTTTAAACAATTATCCGTGGCTTTCTTGAAACATTATACCATATTCATGGAGCACCAGACGTCGGACGCCGATTTATGGACCATGGGCCAAGGACAGAACGAAACTTTACGAAATTTCATCAAATGATTCAAAGCGGTTCTATCAAAAGTAAAGGACATAAGAGACAAAGCCGCTCTTCAAGCTTTGAAAAAAGCTCTATGGTTCGATTCAGACTTCCGAAAAGAAATTGCCTTGAACGCCCCTTCGACAATGCAAGATGCTCTGCATCGCGCCACAGATTTTGCAACTAACAAAGAGCAGATGAAAGTCTTGGCCTAGAAGCAGGGGAAAACGAAAACACCCAACAACATGTTTCAGCCTTAGAACCCACCGAATACGAAGAGGAATAATCAAGCGGCTGGATTCGTCCAACACGAAAGAGGTTTCAGAGGAACTCACAATTATCAAGTTGATATGCCCGATTACGGACGAGACCGAGGCCGAGGCCAAGGAAGAGGCTTTGGAAGCATTTGGACCAGAAATACGACTTACGATGAGAAAGTTTACTGTGAACTGCATCACATTTACAAGCACTCTACAGCCAACTGTCGGGTGCTAGGCTCTAGACTCGCGGCGAAGCTAGCACCCTGCAAACTCGGAGGCAACGTAAGCATTAAGGATTTCGAGTTGGAGGAGAGCGATGCCCAAACAGAACCTGCAAATGATGAGCCCCCTAAGCGCGGAAGGAGGGATGAGGAACCAATACAAGCTGGAACAAGAAGAAGAATAAATATGATAATGGGCGGATCTCATTACTGCTCAGATACCGTCTCATCAATTAAGGCTTTTCAATGACGAGCCGATGTTAGCGTCAATTGGTCCGAGCCTTCTAAGTTTCCAAATGACGTAATCTCATTTGAAGAAAGGGAAATTATCGGAATCGACAGATCTCATGATGACCCTCTCGTAATCGAGCTAATTATCAACGACTACGACGTGGCCAGAGTATTGGTAGACATGGGAAGCACGATGGACATAATCTTCAAGGAGACTCTCAGAAGAATGAACATCGACTGGTCTGAAGTAATAGCTACTCCAAAACCATTGGCTGGGTTCTCCGGAGAAACAACAGTGACGATCGGAATAATCAACATACCTGTTTGAGCCGAAGAAATAGCTAAAATCGTTAAATTTTCGGTGGCCGATCACCCGGGAATCTAAAACGTCATTATGGGAACTCCGTGGCTAAATACAATGCGCGCCGTGGCCTCAACCTACCACCTCTGCGTAAAATTCCCAACCCAAATGGAGTAAAGACAATTTGGGGGAATCAAAAGGAATCCTGCATTTGCTTCTTCGCCGCATACAAGCTCAGGAATCCCGTTACTGATCCGGCCGCCGAGGCAGAGCGCAAGAAGTTGAAATCAGACAGAGAGCCGGTCAAAGAGCTCTCCAAACTCTTGTAGCAATTACAGATTGTGGAAGGCCGCGAAGAAGAAGATGCCAAGCCGACCTGCGATCCAGTAATATCATTTTGTATAGATGATAACCACCCTGAGCGATGCGTTGAGTTGGAACCAAGCTTGATGAGAAGATCAAGGAGGAGCTCGTTTCGTTTATTGAAACAAAACATGAGTACATTCGCATGGGCAGGAGAAGATATGCCCGGGATCGATATTGATATGACAAATCATGAGTTGAATGTCGACCCAACCTTCAAACCAGTGAAGCAGAAAAGGACGAAGCTGGGGCCCGAAAGAGCGAAAGCAGTAAACGACGAAGTCGAAAGGCTCTTACGAGTCGGTTCGATAATGGAAGTCAAGTACCCGAATTGGCTGGCGAATCCTGTAGTAGTCAAAAAGAAGAACGGAAAATGGCGGGTATGTGTAGATTTCACCGACTTAAACAAGGCATGTCCAAAAGACAGCTTTTCGCTACCACACATTGATCGACTGGTCGAAGCAACGGCATGCAACAAGCTCCTATCATTCATGGACGCGTTTTCCGGATACAACCAGATTTTGATGAATTCCGATGATCGAGAGAAGATATCTTTCATAACAGATCGCAACATATACTGCTACAAGATACTGTCGTTCGGTCTGAAGAATGCAGGATCTACGTATCAGCGTCTGGTGAATAAAATGTTTGCTAATCAGCTCGGAAGAACGATGGAAGTTTACATAGACGATATGCTGGTCAAATCTTTGGAAGAAAAAGATCATGTAGTCCACCTCTAAGAGTACTTCGAGCAGCTGAACCGGCATAATATGAAGCTGAATTCGACAAAGTGCAGATTCGCAGTCACGTCGGACGAAATTCCTTGGATACTTGGTTACCCATCGAGGAATCGAAGCAAACCCAAAATAGATCGACGCTCTCATTCAAATGACATCTCCAAAAACAAAATGAAAAGTGCAGCGGTTGACCGTAAGAGTGGCCGCGCTTAACCAATTTTCTCGCGTTCCACCAATAAATGCCTTCCCTTCTATGACACCTTACGGGAAAACAAGAAATTCGAATGGACGGAGAAGTGTGAAGAAGCATTTCAGCAATTAAAAAAGTACTTAGCCACCCCTCTAGTGCTCGCCAAACGAGTTGAGGGAGAGCCTCTATTTTTGTATAACGCAATCTCCGCCACGGCAGTAGGCGGGGTGCTTGTTCGAGAGGAGCGAGGCGAGCAGAAGCCAATATTTTACGTCAGCAAGACCCTCACCGATGACGAAACCAGATATCCGCAGATGGAAAAGTTGGCACTGTCTGTTGTCATGTCTGCGCGAAAGTTAAGGCCTCACTTCTAGTCTCATTCGATAGTGGTTCTGATTACTTTCCCAGTTCGATCAGTTCTGCACAGTCCAAGCCAATCCGGAAGACTAGCCAAATGGGTGGTAGAATTAAGCGAATATGATATCGAATACCGCGGGTGCTCATGTATGAAGTCACAAGTCCTTGCTGATTTCCTAATCGAAATTTCTAAAGAAAGCATCGAGATAGAAGCCCCGAACTAAGCTTCATGTCGACGGATCGTCTTCTAAAAATGGCTCAGGAGTTGGGATACGTTTAACTTCTCCAACCGGCGAGATACTCGAGCAATCATTCTGCTTAGGTTTTCGTGCATCCAACAATGAAGCCGAGTACGAAGCCCTCATCACCGGAATGAAACTCGCACAAGGACTTAAGATCGATTGTATCAACGCGTTTTGTGATTCATAGCTGGTCGAAAACTAATTCAGCGGAGAATACGCAGCTAAAGACGATCGTATGGAAGCATATCTAAAGGTCATCAAAGACTTGGCCGCGTGGTTCAAAGTCTTCACACTAACACATATTCCACGAGGGAAAAATACTTCGGCCGACGCACTTGCAGCTCTAGCATCCACCTCCGATCCGGATCTTAGGCGAATAATTCCGATGAAATTCATCAACTGTCCGAGTATAACTCTTCTAGAGGCAGTGAATGCAGTCACTCGATCTCAAGCAGCCTAGAAAATGAAGGAGAGAACCAACACGATCAAAGGAGATGTCGGGATGGAGGAAACGTCAAGCGAACAACCTTCTAATCGAAATAAAGCATGTACAACTGAAGAAGGGAATCCAACGGACACACCTCTGATCGAACAAGACCTAGTAACGATGGAAGAAGATCCAAAAACCATCCTCAATGACGATATTCCATCTGAAGGAGAAGCAATCAATATGAACGAAGATTCGCAAGCAATAGAATATGGCTGCGACAAGAAATGGTTTGATGCAATCTGAGGATACATCTATGACGGTCAAGCCCCTTCTAACAAATGGACGGCTCGAAAACTCAAAGCTCAAGTGGCTCGATATGTCTTGCTCGACGGAAACATCTTTAAATGGAGGTTTTCGGGGCCATTGTTGACATGCATCAAAGGAGAAGAGGCAAGAAAAATCATGGACGAAGTTCATGGTGGCTCTTGCAGCAACCATTCCGAGGGAAGGGCTCTAGCTATCATAATCAAGTGTCACGGTTATTACTGGCCAACTATGGTGAAGGATTGTGAGAATTTTTCTGCGAAGTGTGAAAAGTGTCAATGCCACGCTCCAACAATTCATCAGTCAACTGAAATGCTTTCCTCAATCTCGTCACCGTATCCCTTCATACGATGGTCTATTGACATAGTTGGACCACTCCACCCGTCAAACCAAAAATGCTTCTTATTAGTCTTAACAGACTATTTTTCCAAGTGGGTCGAAGCGGACTCTTATGCCAGTATAAAGGATGCTCAAGTCGAAAGTTTCGTATGGAGGAATATCATATGCCGGCATGGGGTCCGTACGAAATTGTTACTGACAATGGCTCGCAATTCATTTCTATAAGGTTTGAAGCATTCTGCGAAAAGTGGAAGATACGACTTAGCAAATCCACCCTGAGGTACCCGCAAGTAAATGGCCAGGCAGAAGCGGTGAACCAAACGATTCTCGACGGTCTCAAAAAATGTCTTGATGAAAAGAAAGGACGATGGGATGACGAACTCGAAGGGGTCTTGTGGTCTCATCGGACAACACCGCGATGAGCTACTGGAGAAACTTTATTCACCCTCGTCTACGGGACGAAATGCGTCATTCCGCCGGAGATACATTTTCTCGGAGTCCGCTGAAGACTTCTCCCAGAACAAAAAGGGCTCAATCACTTACTAATCTCTTACCAAAATGCAGCAGCGAAGTACTACAACTCTCACGTGTGAGATCGGAGATTCTACGAAGGAGACCTAGTGCTACGGAAGGTCTTTCAAAATACAGCAAAAAGGAACGCTGGCAAACTTGGAGAAAATTGGGAAGGACCTTACAAAATCACCAAAGCAGTCTGTCCTGGGTTTACGAACGCGCCAACATGTCTGATGCCCCAATACCATGATCGTGGAACGCAATGCACCTAAAGAGATACTATCACTGAGTCACTTTACATGAATTACGGGGCGGCTTGATCCCTGCAAAGGGTACGTAGGCAGCTCGTCTTCGGATGGGTTCAGCTGCCCCCTCTTTAAAAAGGGGGAGGGGGAGTGGGTATGTATACTCATATACTCCCATCTTTTTAATAGACTTTACATCTACTTAATGAAAGCTTTTCGAAGCTAAGATCTTCAAATCACATCCTTTACGGATTACTAAAGCCTTAACAAAACAGGCGTCCCATTCACATCCTTTACGGATTACTAAAGCCTTAACAAAACATGCATTCCATTCACATCCTTTACGGATTACTAAGGCCTTAACAAAAACAGGCATCCCGTTCACATCCTTTACGGATTACTCAAAGTCTTAACTAAACAGACATCTCATCTCACTCTCGTTGCTGCTGGCCACAGCAACGAACTACTACATCTTTTACGGATCTAACTGTTACATCCTAGCGGATTAAAAGCGCGCTATATAAATGTGTATGTCCATTGTCGGAGCGGATATGCTTTCGGTAGCGTATCCGTAAACCAAAATGTTCATCTTAAACCCAATAAATAAATCATTGGTCGAAACACCTATGTTCATTATCGGAGCGGATATGTTTACGGTAATGTATCCGTAAACCGAAATGTTCATCTTAAACCCAACAAACGAATCGTTGGTATTATTATCAAAGCAAAATACAGCGAGGTTTATCGGCGGTTAAGCAGTTTATGATACTTGGCAGCCGAAACAAATCGGTCCACCTCGGATTTAAAGCATTCGGCAACGAGATTTGGAAACAAAAAAACAACACTACAATAACAAAAGCCACAAGACAAAAATAACAAGTCAATATGGATAAACCACCCATACACCATATTTAAACAAAATCAAGCACAACGTCATAGAACAGGATAAGCCAAGCTATAGTCTTCGGCACATCCTTTGTAACGGGTCCGACGATCCCCGTCATTGGCAACCTTACCCTTGGAAGACACATCGTCATCAAACCTCGAAGCAGGCTCGTCGGAGGATTCGATCGTCGTCCTGAATTCGGAAGCCTTCTTCAAACTAAGCGAAGACAAACCAGGAGTACCCCTGTTGGATCCCGAGAAAACACGAACCCCGACAGTCGCTGCTAACGCTTCGACGGGCTCATTACCTAGCATAACATTAGCCAAATCCTCAGAAATCGGTGAAACTACCATGTCACTCTCCAACTCGGTAACCAACTTGTCGAACTCATCGTCAGCACCATCATACTTAGCTCTCCATTCGTGGAGCTTTCTCAACTTCGGCCTCCAACGTGGGGGGTTCGTCACCACGAAGCAATGCAATGAGTTCGAGGTTACCAGCGACTTGGGCGAGATCGACCATGGTATTTTTCAATGACCCGCCTAAACTCTGAATCTTCTCCTTGGCTCGGTCAACCTTTGCCTAAATTTTTTTGCCATTTTGCACATCGCCGTTTTCTCAGCTTGCTCAACCTTCTTATCAGTCATAACCTTCTCCGAGCTTAGCAGCCGTTGAAGCTCGGCAACCTGAGCATCCTTTCGATCCCGATAAGACTCTTAAGTGAAGAAATCTTAAGTGAAGAACCCTATCGTCGGCTCGGCCATGCCTCTCCTTATGAAGTTTCACCTCAGCTTCCAGGTGTTCTTTCTGCTTCGATGCTCTCTCCATCGCAACATTGCGCCCACGCTCAACTTAGTCAAGTTTGGTTTGAAGTTCTTCTGCCATTTTCCTCGCTCTCTCGACTCTTCTCGCATTCTTTCGAGCATCCGACTCGTAGCCAACCGCCATTTTATTGATGGAATAAAAAAACTAAACAGAGAGAGAAATTTAGATATCGCAGTTTCAACAAAGTGATGAAACAAAAAAGAGGGTCGGCATAAAGTACCTTAGCACCATGAAGAGACATATAGGAATAAGGTTTGATTCGAACCAAAGTATCAGGAGGTTGAAAGCGATCCCCCGTGGAAAGGATTTTTGAAAAAAGAGTAGCCGATGCATCGTTGCAAACCATCTCAGAAACAAACGGCAAAGTCACGGGCTCCGAAGGTGATTTTTGCTCAGCAGTGTCACGGATTGAAGCATTATGGCTTTTACGTTTAGGAACATCGTCCTTAGAAGGACCTTTCCCTTTATCGGCCTTCATCACGGCACGCTTCCAGGCTGGCTTCACATGGTCTGCTTCTCACTCTTGTCCACGGCTTTGCCACTTCTGCGCCGAGCCGGAGACGAATTTGGTTGCCTAAGACCCAACACGAGTTCTCTTACTTTGGAAATGAACGGAGCTAACATGGATGCCTCTTCGGTCGAATCGGCTGCGGGAAGAGCATGGACAACACTTGGAGTTGGGTGCTCAGCGGAAACTTCAGTTGGGCTAATCTTCGCTTGCTCAGTCTTTGTGCGGACTTCGGCTTCCATCTTTTCACGAACCGTTGATTGCTTTCCCATAGCGTTCCTTGTACCACTAGAAGAAGACGAAGAAGTCGAGCTTGAAGGATAATAACCGAAATGTCGAGCTCGTGCTTTCGCTACTCTCTGAAAAGTAAAATCTCTTTGCCAATCAGACTCACCGGAAGCAAGAGTCTCGCAAAGTGTAATTATGTCTGGAGGACACATTGGGATCTGATTAGGAACTGCAAAACCAACAAACAAAACAAAGGATCAAAATATATTCAACAAAGCAGAAATATTCATAAAGCTACCGATCGACTACCGATTTCTCTCCATCTGGTCCTAATCTTCTTAGTTCAATCGGCAGCAACCGAAGCTTCGGAGATGGGCACAAAGAAAAATTAGTCTTCCCAATATCTATCTGTACTTGGAAAACCTCCGATAATCTTACGGTGGATCTTGTTCGAGATGGAGTAGAGAAACGTATCCTTAAAACGAGATTTCCGAATGGATAGTAAGTTCAACAAGTGATTCACGGTAACCTCCTCGCCACACTCAAAACTACGAATCAAAATTCCAACCAAATGCCGAATACCCCGAGGAGCTATTTGCGCCAAAGCCAATTTATGCTTCCAGATACTCAAGAATGATCCTTGGTATTGGAAACTAGAGAAATCACATGTAGAAACAACTTTCATACAAGGTGAAACACCCATTTGGAGGCTCATCGGCTCGATATAATGGTGACAGAAGTATAAGCTCAATCTCTTCGGAGATATTGAACCGATGCCTAAGACTCTCCAAAGATTCTGCAGTAGAAAGGGTAAACCCTGGAGGATCGGGTACCTCACGCTTAGCTCCATTCTTAGAAACTCGTCGCTTTGAAGAACACGCTTGGAGACCCACGTCATGCTTCATATTAGCAAAATCGAAACTCCAATTCGAAAGGATTCTCCGTTTTGTCAAAAACTTCATCAATCAGAGAAGGAGCGGTGAAATCAATCGGGCTTGTCATGAGATTATCAACTTCGTCAGAATCACAAGAATCTACAATCCTTCTCCAAAACGTAGAAGGATCGATTGTTAAATCCATACTATCATTTAGCTCTTCAGATTCAGTAAACATACTATAGGATCGGTAAAGAAGTTTTCGACAAGAATTCTTTCGGCAAAAACACGAAGCTCCTTCGGCGAAAACACAAGAAGAGTCTTCGGCATAGAAGTCTTCGCGAAGAAGAATTTTTTTTGGCAAGACACTTCGGCAGAGAATTTTTCAGCAAAAGAATTTTCGGAAAAAAAAAATCACTTCGGCGAGAATTTTTCGGCGGAAAAGTCTTAGACAAAATCACTTCGGCGAGAATTTTTCGGCGGAAGAGTCTTAGGCAAAAATCACTTCGGTGGAAGAGTTTTCGGCAAAAATTCACTTCGGCGAAAGAGTCTTAGGCAAAGAAGTTTTCGGCGATAATTTTTTCGGCAAAAAATCACTTCGACGGAAGAGTCTTAGGCAAAGATCACTTAGGCAAAGAAGTTTTCGGCGAAAAATTTTCGGCAAAAAAAGGACTTTTTCGACAAAACACGATGTTTCGGATTGGCAACAATTGCTAGGCTACGATGCGATGAAATGTCCTCGACAAAAACCCAAAAACAAAAACACTTTGGCCAAGATGCGAGCACTTCGGCAAAACACAACTAAGAAATCGAAATCGGCAAAGAGTTTCGGCGGCCGGCGTTGAGAGACAAAAAAAAAACCTTAAAAAAAAGTCTTTAAATAAAGGAGAGAGAAGGGAGGAAGGGGGTTACCTTTTCTCTTTTCAGGATTTTTGAGAAGTGAAGATTGAGAGAGAAATGAGAAGGAATGAAGATATATATAGACATTTGAAGCAATTGGGTGATGTCATCATGCCTCGGGAATTGGCCAAGACACAGTTGCATGGAGAAATTTCTACTGAGTATAAAATTACCGATCTGAAGAAAGAGAACCTAGTTCAGCAATTTTGACGTAATCAAGTTTGGTAGAATATCAAACGCAACGAATTCGGCATCACGTTAGTTCAGCTCGTATCGATTGACATGACGCATTGATCCCAGCTTAGACTTCCTTTACCTCGGCACTATCATAACTGAAACTACCGAGCTGGGAGCTAACTGTTGGAGTCAAATTTTACCCAGCTGAGATCAATGGAAAATGACTAAGTATAGAAATACGACGAAACGGATAAGGCCAAAGCTAACAAAGCAGCTAAGGCCTAAGTCAACAAAGCCGATAAGGCCGAAGCCGCCGAAGAGAACAAGGCCGAAGCCACCGAAGGGAACAAGGGCGAAGCCGTCGAAGAGAACAAGGCCGAAGCTGCGGAAGACTATAAGGCTGAAGCCAACAAAGCAGCTAAGGCCGAAGCCGACGAAGCAGCTAAGGCCGAAGCCGACGAAGCAGCTAAGGCCTAAGCCAACGAAGCAGCTAAGGCCTAAGCTGATGATGCAGTTAAGACCTAAGCCGACGAAGCAGCTCAGGCCTAAACCGACGACGAGAGCAAGGTCGATCCCAATCCTGGCATAGGCAATGGGCCGAGCAGAATACGCAAACTTGGGGCCGAAGCAACAAGTCCATCTTCGGCCGATGTCAAGACGAAGGCCCATGAAGCCAAGCCGACTTAGCTAAACAGAAATCCCGAAGGATTATGAAGTTTTCCTTATCTCTTTGGAATTGGCCTGGCCGACTCAAACTAGTATATATATCTATGTACATCTCTTGAAAAAAGGATCCGCAATTTACTTAGCAAAACCCTAGACTTTTTTTCTCTCAAACTCTTGTACGCAAAAACTTTTCGAAACAACTCAATAAAACCATCTTTGGATCTTCGTTTTCGTGGTTTATACGCAGAAATTTCATATCCCTTAAAATTTTGTGACAAATCTAATTGTGTTCATTTCGACTCCCACATATATTCTTCAAATTCCCGTAAATGTGTCTTGCACACATTCTATGCTCCAAATTTGGTAATTATTCATCTACTGCCTTTAACAATCCCTAGAATGATAGATAACACACATGTAAAAGGCTGGAATTGAAGAAACTATATTTAATATAAAATCAAAAACAAACATCACTTACTTTCTGCCTATCAGAGATACGTATGAATCCATCACCATTCCCAAGCTTCAGATCATTCTTCAGCTTCTTAATAAACCACCTCCAAGTTTATGTATCCTCGACCCTAACCGCTGTCCAAGCAAAAGGGTACATCTAGTTGTTTGCATCTCTACCAACTACAACAAGTAGTTGTCCCTTTGTAGTTGACTTTAAAAAGCAACCGTATATGCCAAATATTGGTCTGCAGTGAGCAAGCCACGTATCTCGTAGTCCAGCAAAGCAGACATAAAACATGTCAAACATCTCAAGTCCACCATCTCCAACAACACTCCTTAGCTCAGTGGTAGAACCAGGATTAGACCTATTCAAAATTAGACAATGTTAGTGAAAATATAAACATTCTTCTTGCCAAAACATAGTCAACAATTACTTACTCAAGAAGTGAAATTTCATAGTCTTTGATCCTCGAATATTGTTCATCATATTCTGCTTGGATGATATCTAAAGCTTTCTTCTTAGCCTTTCTACATTGGTTATTCTTTGCATTGATATTGTATCTTTCCATAATCTGTTCTTGAAAGAACTTAGGCCTAACACTCGGATCATTTCTCACATCATTCAAAAATATTATAGCAATCACATTGTCTGACAAGATCTTGCAACATCCATCCTTGAAACAAGTGTGTTCTTCCTGAAAGGTCTTCACCATCCACAAGCCCACTGAAGGTTCATATGAACAATATATTTTCCATGGACAAGGTTTGTGACCTTCTTCGACATCGGCTCCACATACAGCACCACCTTTATCTCCCCATCTATTGTATTTGATATTCCAGCCACTTTTCAAAGCATAATCTAACACAACTTCCTTGAACTCTTTGACGCTTTTGAATACTTGTAGTATCTTTAACTCATCACTTCCTTCATTCCATCTCTCATAAGGGCAAACATTATTCTCTTCTTCACTATCTGAAACTGGAGGAGTTTTTCTATAGTCATCATTTTCTTCCTCATCTACAAACTGCCTCACAATTTCTTCAATACGAGTTTCCTCTTCATACCGAAGATTAGTTCCAATTCCCTCTTCATGCCTTTCATTTCCAGTTTCGGATGCCACACCCTGATTTACATCAGTTTCTTCACCTTGATTTACATCATCATTTTGCTCTAGATGTACATCAATCATCCTAGTCCACATAGCAACAGAGCACATTCATTGAAAATTATCACTACCATTCCACATAATCTTTGCCTCTTTCATTTCTTCATATGGTGCCTTCTACCAAATCCGCTGACCATATAAAGTGACACTAAGACCGCTCATCATACCATTTAATAAAGATTCAGCAGCGGTTTCAAGCACATGGGTTTCACCACCTTCGTATGTAACTACTCCTCCTTCATGCGTAACAAACTTCCCACCATAGTAGATATTAAAGACTGAATCACTGCTAGTACTGAAATAACCAGGAAACAATGATAAATTAACAACATTGTCCATCAACCATGACACATTTATTTTTATTTTGTAAAATGATTAAACCCTAATTTTGGTGCTTACCTCATTTTTTGGGGATATAATGATTAATCGAGCTGCTTTCCTCCTGATTCGAACTTTGAATTGCATAAAATCTCTTCGAAATTTAAACTAAATATGTTATTCTCGAAGAAGGGATTTATGGATTCTGGGTTTGTCGAAGCAGAAGAAAAGGAGTTTGGAGATTTTCTGGTTCGATGAAGGATAAGAAAACGATGTCGTTACCTTCATTTAATCAAATGACATCGTTTTCGTTTTTTTTTTAAATCCAAGACATACTAAAATGACTACGTTTTGTTTTCATCTAATCAGATTTTTTTTTTAATTAATTACGTTGTTTTAACGACTCAGCTACTGACTCACCATGCTGAGTCAGCATCGTTAACAGAGTTATTAACTCCGTTTACTGTTGGATTGATTTAGGCCTTGTTTTAAGACTTTGGGTTGAAAATTCAAAATATATAAGAGTTTGGATATGTTTATACACGCTATTTATGTTCAGGTTGTTATGATGACACAGGCATGAAATGCGGGTACGAATAATCCGTTATCTATTTATGTGACTATACATATAGAATTATTCCATTGTTGTATAGGTAGAGAAAAAAAAACAACCAGAATTATTCCATCGGTTTTAGATCTAGGTTCTTTTCGGCGGAGGTGTTGAGCTTTTGCCGGAGTCGTGAGGTTCTCGCTTTGGCCGGTCCCGATTTTGCCTTCTCTTGCGGCTCAGATCTGGTTTGTCGTCGTCAGCCTTGGTTTCGGTCGTCGTCTCCAGAGGTGTTGCAGTGGCTCTCTTCGGCCGTGTCGGTGGACTTCAAATTATGGGTTTTGATTTTGTCTCTAGAGCTTATGTCTTGGTGAAGATAGAGGGTACGGCTCCATTTAGGTCTCGGGAAGTGGTCGTGGCTGAGCCTGTTTCTGTTTTCTATCGTCAGAGGTGGTGGTCGGTGTAGCCTTGCGCCATCTCAGAACATATTTTGGCTGGGTCATTATTCTCGTGGGAGTTTTGCTCGGGAGGTTGGGATTGTTCTGGTGTGTTGGCGTTGGTTATCTTGTGATGCCTCGGAGCTTCAATGGTGTTTTCTCTGTTCCGATTTGATATGTCTTCTTTGTCACCGGTTTGCTTTGCTGCTTCATTTTTGCTCGGTGTTTGCTCTCTTTTCGCTGGTCGTTTAGTTTTATCGGTTATGGAATTTTCTATGCTTTGGTTTTGGTTGCTAATTGGTCTAAGATTAAGGGCACGACCGGGACCTCTGATTCGAGTTTTAGACAACCATTGGGCCATTGATCTCCGGTTTTAAAATCAATTCGCTTAACCGGAGTTTTTTGGCAAGGTTTTGATCGGGTCCTTAAGCCCTTGTCTCACCCTATCTCAATATGAATGGGGCACGAGTAATAGATCGGGATTAGGCCCTCTATCACTCCTTCAAGACGAATAAGGTTTTGGGATTTGTCTTCCTATCATCTCTCTTTGGATCAGTCGTCTTTAGATTATCGTCTTTTTATTAGGACTGTTAGTTTCTTAAAATCTAGCGTGGTTCTTTGGCTTTTGGTTGTAGTGTTTCTCTTTTAGAATTTGGTTTCTCTGTGGTGGGATTGTGGCTCTTCCTATGTAGTTTAGTTTCAGGTTTTTAATATTACAAACAGATGGAAAAAAAAAGCTGCGCCGAAAAGAAAAAGAATCCCACACACGTTTTTACCATAAAATAAATCATATAGCATATAATGATATCAGAGTGATGCTCTTGGTAAGGGTGAGCACATACCAGATACCTTTGTATTTTAGGATATATGCCAAATACGAAAAACTACTAATACTCTCAGATATTTGGATCCGATACAAATCCACCAAAATAGCTAAAATTAATTAAAACAATAACATAAATTTTTTTAAATAATAACTAATAAAATTAGTAGAGAATATCATATAAAAAAAATTCAGATAGTCCATTATTATATTTAAGAACATATGTGATATTGACATTTAAAAAATACTCTAATTTTTAAATTTAAAATTTCATTTTTGTGATATTTTGAGGCATTCTATTTATTATATATAAATCATATATATGAAAGGAAGTGAGTCCTCTCCATATTGCGCCACGTCATCGCATACGCGCGAGTTTTAAAAAAAAAAAACTTAGAGTTAAGCAAAATTTCCGTCTTGTCTTGGTTCATCGCGTTCCGTCTCATTCTTGACTTGAATTTCCATTCAAGAACAGAAATGTATTCCCGTATAAATAAAAAGTTTGTTTCTTATTTGAAAACGGAACGGAAAAAAATAAATTCAAAATCCCATTTGGGACAAATTTTATAAGTAATATTATATAAATAATTGAGCATGTATCTCATTTTATTTTCGTCAAGTCATTACATTATGCAAATTGGGAAATTAAATAGTCACGGAACAAAAATACCAATAGCCAATGCGGAGAATAAATACAATTTTAGTAGAGAGAAACGTTCAAAACGCTATGTTTTGCAAGTGTATGTGCATCGACATTTTAACACCTCTTCACATGATAAAATTAATAAGCTCTGGATTTTTCTGACCAAAAACTAATATCTTGACATATGTTTTCCATACTTATATCCCGAAAAAAGTCATGCATAATATTTATCAGAACTTATCAATCTTCTTCAAAAATCACTTATGGAAAATTATGAAATATACACTTTGTATAGCCATCAATAGAGCCTTCCTTTCTGCCTCTAAAAGCGATATTGTAGAGCTCAAATCCGTTGATCCCCTATATTTTGAGATCCCGTCATAATTCTGGACAATCCATCCATCAACAACTTGCTGTGTTGCAAAATTTAAAGCTGTGTCGAAATAATATTTTACCCATCCAAAATGTGGTCGAATAAAATTGAATATGTATCTCATAATAATAGAAAAAACGAAATATTACACACAAATTTTATCTTCATTTGCTGTTTTCATTAAATGTAACAAAATTATTAATTTTTATATTTTATATTATGTAAAATAATGACTAATTTATATGAATTTTATGATTATCATATTTGTTTATATTTTTGAGAATTATCGCTTCGTCCCGTCCCATCCTATTTTTGTACTTAATTTTAAATGGGATATAAATGGAACAACTATTGTGCTTCTCTAATTTTGATCACGTTTCCGTTCCCGCAAAATATCGTCCCGAAGCTCGTCCCAAAATCAATAAATTTATTTATAACTAATATAAACTTGATAGTTAATATATATTAATGAATAACAAGTCATTGAATGTAGAAAAGTAATTTGCATATAAATGTAAGAAAATATGACCAATTGGAGAATAAATTTCACAAAAGAAAAAAACGAATAGATAAACTAAGTTCAAACTTTATATTATTTGATTGTATTAAATTTTTGTTTTTATGGCACCATATTATTTATTATTATGTATTTATAAGTTCTAATTTAAATTTGAATTTATTTAATTTTATACTTATAATTAATGTAATGACACATGTCAATCCCTTGTACAATAACGTGGCGTAATATGGAGAGGGCTCACGTTCTTTGATTTGTTATGGTTTGTAAACACAAAAAAAAAACATTTTATTAGACCTCTAAACCTGTGGTCACCCACGCAGTAAATAAATTTAAAACTCGATAATTTTCTAATTATACATTTAAAAAAAAAAAATTCTCTTTCTCTTTTTGTACATAAAGAGGAAGCAAACAAAGAGAGCAAAAATGGTCGGCCTCTTCTAGTAATTACCTGTACATATATATATATATATATAAATATGAATATGATGAGAACTAATTAAGATGTAATGATCTGATGATGATAATGGGGAGAAGGTGTGAAGACTGTGGGAACCAAGCCAAGAAAGAGTGTGTGTACATGAGATGCAGAACTTGTTGCAAAACCAAAGGCTTTCATTGCCAAACTCACATCAAGAGCACTTGGGTTCCTGCCTATAGAAGATCTCACAGACACCAATCGCAGACGCAACCACAAACGCAAACGCAGCAACCACTCTCTACTACTACTCTTAACCCTAAGCGTCTAAGAGAGCAACACACATCTTCTTCCCCTTCATCATCAGGTTCTTATCATCTTATTTCTTAATTACTATTATGGCTCATGTATAAGTGCATATGTGTGTTTATATATAAATCTAATGAGATCTCTCTCCATATAACATCTGGGTTTTTGGAGTTCTTCTATATAAAGTACAGTACTACATAATGGTTCTATATCTATACCAATGTGATGATGCTTATTGATGATGAATTAGCTTTTTTCTTCTTCTCAATTCTCAATGGTTCTATTTGATTTGAAATGATAACTAGTTCTTAGCTTGTAATTCTTGATTTTTTTCTTATCGTCGTTTATATTTCTTGTTTTTTAATCTTTATAGCTATGATATTTTAAAGGCTAAAGTAGATTGATTAGTAATTAATGTATTGGTAAAATACAAACTACCTCAATAATCTCTTATGATCTTTGACAAGATCTAAAAATGTAATCTTGTGTTTGTTACTTTTGATTGCTTATCTTTCTTTAAGAAAAATTTACGCAAATAATTGATGCAAATAAAATTATTAAACAATACTCGATCATAAAACTTATTATATTGAAACATCTTTCCGTCATTAACTAGGTGTAAGAATCCACACTACTACGGGACATTTTCCGGCGGAGTTGAGTTTTCCGGCGGATTTCCGATGCGTAAAAGTGAGTACAATGGACGACGGAAAAGAACAATACGCTTATCAGACGACGGTGAAAATCGGAGAACACATTTTCAAAGGGATTCTTTACGATCAAGGCCTCGACAAAGTGATGGTAGATCATCATTATGATCATCATCATAATAATAATAATAATCATCATCAAGAGTTACTTCCTCCTTCAAGTTCTTCATGTCCCTTGATGATAACTAGTCCTTTCACCGATTTCATGTCCGGAACCCAATTTTCTTCTCACCAGAAGTCTTAAGATTGATTGATCTTGGGAATAAAATAATATGTTTTTATTATTATTATTATTATACATTAACTGAATTTTCAATGGATATAAATTAATTTCTTGTAGTCTTTGGTGTTCTTATGGAATGATTATAGTGCTGTTACTCCAAGTTAGGGCTCGATATGTTTTTTTTTTAAAGGGTTTTCATTAATAAGAAATTTAAAGTGCATACAAAAAACCTTGATCGGATTTAACCGGGATAACCCAAGTGAAAATAAAATCGAAATATTTGACCTACATAACTAAGTTACAAAATCGGGATTAGAACCAAGAAGAAGAAGCAGCCGCCGCTTAACCTCGTCGGAGCAAAACCGCTGCCACACACAACCTCTGATTTAAGACCCATGCCTTGAGAAGCATCACCGGGAAGAACAATCAGGTCCAGAAATCGATGGCTTTAAGTGGAGAGAAGACCTATCTACGCCTCAATGCCTTCGAAAACTCAGTCTTGGCGAGTGAATATGGCCACCACAGGGAGGCCGAAGGCAGAGTCGAAGGTTTTTGTCGTCTGAACTGATGCGAAAATCACCCGAGATCTCAGAGCCGTCCTCTAGCCCCAAAGATCTCAAACGACACGAAGTGGAGAAAAAGAAGGGACTCACGCCTCCGGGCCGTTGAAGGTGAAGATCCGCAGCATCACCGCCAAGAAACTCCTCGTCGCCTCCACCTGTCGAACCTCAGATCTACTTCACCGCAACCTCGCCGTCTGAAAATGCTTGAACCTCTGAACCCCACTAACGCTCAGCAAAATACAGAGAAAACCACCGACGACCTCTTCTCATCCTCGAAGAAGATAGATCTATGGAGGAAAGAGCCTCTGAAGACCACCAGAAAGACACCTAGGATTTTCATCTCTGCGCCGCCGCTTATCAAGGACATACTCCTCAATCTCTTGGAAAAAAGCTTTCTGATCTCGTTGGAAAACAAGGCCAAAAAGAAGAAAGAAAAGCGAAAGGCCTTCTCACAACCACCAGCCGCTACACCGAAGGTCGGAGAGGCAAAACGAGATTAGGTATGAATAGGCGATTAGGACGAATTATGTTTTAGAGAGAAGGGAGAGAAAAACCCTCATTCTACCTTCTCATTTATGTCTAGGGCTCGACATGTTTGATAACTATATGTCGCATCATCTATTGCTATTAATTTCTACTCCGATATATAACTTTATTTGAATTTACAACCATATAATATCTCTTATAGATCTAGAAACAACAATCTAACAGTCTAGCTACAAAATATATGCAAAATGTAAATTATTGAACCTATAGAGCATGACATTTGTATCTCCTAGCTAGCTAGAACGTATAAATCTAACTATTAACAAAAATCTAGGATCTAGCTCCAATTATATACCGAAGAAGTTAAAAAATAAACAACAAAATTATTATTAGTTTATGTTGAGTACATATGGTGATGATGAAAAATTTAGTGCATCTTCCAAAGTCTGAACTATAAGGTTTTTGTCCATAATATTATAGACAAATAAGTATGTTAACAGGTGGCCGTTGAGGGGATTAACTTTTGTCTTGTTACCTACTAGCCTACCTCATTTACTCAATATTGCATCTTTCTCCTAACTAATCGTGCATAAATAATTCAAGTATTTAGTTTTCTATTGGTTACATCAAATTAGTTTTTATTTTTATTCTTATCATCAACATACATTACGACAAATTTAAATTCGAAAAAAAATAACATAGCGACAATTTAAATTATATATATATATATATATATAATGCCAATAATTTTATACAAATTTGCATATATGCTTAAATACTATTTATAATTATCTGGTGACGAGAAGTTGAGAACATCCAAGATTGCCTCACAAATTTGCATAAGAGGCTATGTGTGTGTGTAAGCAAAGTTAGGTGTGTGCCTTTTACTTACATGTTCTTGCTTAGGGTTTTAATTATTTGATACTACTTATATTAGTGAATCATTCTTTACCTTGCCCTTTTATTTTTATCTAATTAAGTTTCCCAAAACAGGTGTCGAGAATCGAGATCGTACATTATATGGTGCTATTTCCTTTTAGCATTAGCTTTTTGGAATTATTCCCTCCCCTAAAAAGTGTGATATTATTGTAGCAACAAATTTAAGGTTTTAAATTAAATTAATTAAAAGGCGTTAATGGGAATCACACCCAATGGTGTAGCCTATGTATGTAAAGCTAAGCTGACACCTTACAAGTTGAATAAATTAATATTTACTGGTTATATTTATTATAAAAAGACTGATTAAGTTAGCTAAAACCAAAAAAAGGATAATGGGTATATCATCATGTATGCCCTTGTTTAATTTTGAGGGAATTTTTTTTTAAAAGAAAAATTGGCAAATATGACACAAAAAAAAAATTTCATTTGTTATCTAACCAAAATCTCCTACGTGACAACATCATGGCCACTCATTTTGGGGAATTTTGGTTAGTTTCTTAATTTTTTTTTTTTTTTGATTATATGCCAAATTGTCCTTTTTTAAAATGGCATTATCTAAATAAATAAAATGAGGGTTTTGTTCAATCAGCACTAAACAAAAATCGACTATTTGGGACAAATCAAAAATCAAGTCTACTGACAAATATATTTCTTTAATAATTCTTTAAGACTCTATTATATTGATCGTTAAAAACAAAATATGCCGGAGGTTAACAATTAACATGGTTATATTGATGTTTTTTATGGTCTACGTTTGAGTTTCTAATTAGAATTAATAAACGACGATTGTAATATTGTAACATTTATATACAAATGCTATGACTTATGAGTTAGAATTAGGGCCATGTTGCTAGAGATCGAAATCTCTCAAATATCGGCATAAAGATTATCTTTTCTTTTCTATTTTTTTATCTATTTATTTCACGTTCTCTTGTTTTACTGATCGCATGTTAATAGACTTGAGTATAACTGGTATTAATAGGACTAATCATGTATATATCTTTTAGCTGTTTAAATGTGTCTGTCTTTTATTACTTAATTTTTTTGTTTTTATTTAGGAACCAGACCTACTCTCCGTACAACTTTATAAGTACTTAAGGATAGTCTTATATCTACATGCGGATCAATATTCTAAATATATTACATCCGCATAATCGTTGATCATACACTTGTGTGAAACTCTGTGGTTTTTATAAGATTTAGATTATGTCCATACCATCAAACATATTATGTGAAAAATGCACGTCACGTATCCCTCAAACACTATCATCAGTGACTCACATGCAATCCGACTCACGACTTGTTATACGACTATACGAGTATGGACCATATACCATCGCCATTCTTCTAGTTTGGAGATGATCCGATTCCATAAACTTTTACACAAAACTCATTTACTCCTCTTCCATTTTTCAAAATCACCTTCTTTCTCCTTTTTACCAAAATTAAACTAACAGAACACACATGTGGTTTAATTTTTCTAACATAATATGTACCGGACCTTATCTTTCCCTTATGTTTTTTGATTTTTTCTTTCTAATTAAATTTCAATTAAATCTCATGAATTTTTTACTACATTAAACGTCGAATAATAAATATTTGAGAAACATCACAACAGTGTTCTAAAGATATCACGTGTTTTCCTATTGTTTAATGTCAAATTTGCTCCTCATATGACAAACCAGAGTGTTTTTTTCCGCACAATTGTTAGAGCAACTCCAACCTTGACACTACATTTGATGTTAAAATTACACTAAATTTGGTGTTTTGGTGTCACAATTTATTTTTCATTTTCGACCACAACACCAAATCTCCTATTAAAAATATATTTTTTATTATTATATTATTAAATTTAAGATTTATTTTTAACTTTTAATAGTTTGATAACTATTAACTATTCTTATAACTGATTAATTATAAGTGAAATATAAGATTACAATCGGTCGACCAATAAAAAAATTACAATCGATAAATTAAAAAAACGAAAAATAAATTACATCGCATTAATTCTCAGAATTAGTGGATCACAAGTGTTCAATTAATGTATTTCGAAATTCAATATGTGTTTCTCGATCCTTTATTTGCCTGTGTCGAGTTAAAAATTCCTGAAATCGAACATCATCGTCACATTATTAATGGTATATTTATTTTTTAGTTGATAAATAATAATTTAATTATATTATTAAATAAAAAATACAAATAAAATATTTTTTTTAGTGTTTTGTGAATAGTGTCACGCCAATATAATGTGACACTATTCACAAAATACTATAAAAAAAATTTGCCTTCCGCATTCGATTGGAGTGAGATTCACATCAATTAAGGTCATAAGCCGTTGGATTTGCTCTTATGGTATCACTTTTCTATGATGTGTTTACTTTCAAAAAATAATAATATAATGATTATATTTCTCGAATGTCACAATAAACTTTTCCTAGACAACCATGACATACAACCAATTATTCCCACCCCGGGTTCCTTTTATTAATATTAAATTATTATTTTCTTAACATCTTATTTATTCACTAATTTGACATTGGATTAAAAAGTTCCATCCAAAGTATATATAATTAATTATTCTCTTTTAGAATGAATAATTATTCTTTAAATTAAAATATCTAAAAATTAACTTCGAATGCTGAGGAATATTATAAACGGAAAGCTCGGAACTCCTACGATTTATAGAAAAAAGCATATGATTTATTCACTAATTTGATATTGGATAAAAGAGTTCCATCCAAAGTACAAAAAAATATACAAATTTAAATACATATCAACGAAAACATAAGTAACCGATGAAAAAATGGATGCAAACGATGTTATTCGATACGAAAGTCTTGTTCGCCAACATATTTTTAAATCCGTTATTTTCTTTCTTTAAAATCAATTCTCAATCTATTGAGATTATTGTTTTTGACGAAGGATGAATGCATAGTGAATACCCTATATTTAAAGGTATTTGTGATTCACTCCATCCGAATCAATCATCTTTTCGATTCGTATCCACTTTACAATTAACCGAATATCCGCTATCCGATTATCAGATTATCTTTTCAAATCCATATATTTTCGCCGGATATCCAATCTTCTCCATAAATTAATATTTAAAATTTATATTAGTTATTTAGCTTTCATACTTACAAAAGTTTAAATCATTAGAATCACATGAAACAGTTATTCCTGAATTATTTTGAAAAGCTATTTCAAAATTAACATTTACTGGCACATCTATTGAATACAGAAGGTTAGAAAAATTATTCCGATCTAGAAAAATGATTCCGATTTAAAATGGATTCGAAGAAAGGAAGACACCAGAAACTAGAAGATGATCAAAGGATAGAAAGATCACCTCGAAGGAGCTGGCTCGATGAGGAAGATGATGATGATGCAGAGTAAGAGAGAGTGAGAGATAAGATATTTTTCTAATTATTCTAGAAAAAGCCAAAATGGCTACATGTAGTAATGTGCTCGTACAAACCGACATTTAACCAACAAATTGATTTAATAACAGAAATTAAACTAAACCGAAAATAGACATAACCAAGAGCAATTGCCTAATTATATTAAACCGACTGGTAGATAGGAGAATCGTGCATCACTTTGTAGCTTCATTCATACCTTGGGTGTGATGGGGAAACACAAAACGCACAATGGCGCAGCGGAATAAAGTTTTCCACACTTGTGTGAATCTGTGAGAAAAATATTTGGACGATGGCAGAATATAATCAGAGCATAAAAGTAAATGAGACCAAACTTCTTTTACGTGGAAAACCTCCTCGATGTGAGGAGTAAAAACCACGGGACCGTAGTCCACTCAAAAATCCACTATATCAAATGAATATGAGTACAACCACGTCCTCCCTGTTCACACAGAACAGATCCAGAGACTCAAGCTCCAAGAGCAATCTCCACCACAAGAAACACCACAAGAGAACAAAACAAGAGCCTAGAAATAAGCAGTCCCAAACGACCCTACGTTCACTAGGATTCCGGTCACCAAATCAAATCTCCACCGTACAAATCCTAGATAAACGAGTCAAGAACATCACTGCAAAATTTCAGCTCAATCCAAGAAGAACTCACCGTCGGATTTCTCAAATACTCAAGACAACACAGACTGAACTCTGTACTCGCAACAGCAGCGAACAGCCCCACTAAAACTCAGTTCTGCGACGAACCAACCGTTGAAACATAATCTCCACCGTTGAATCTCAATAACACTGAGTCATGAAGCTACCCACGAAATTTCAGCCAAATCGGAGCATGTTTAAGCCTCCAAACGCTCTCTTGAACAAACTCTGCCGAAACTGTTTTCTTCTCTCTTGCCTCCAAAAAATACTTAGGTTTTTCTCTCTTGTCTTCTTACCAAAAATCAGCTTAAGAGAGGTATAAATACTCTCTAATAACCCTTAGCCCAATAACCAATATTATGTAGATAATTGGCCCAAGTTTGGTTATATATCAACCAAACCCAATGGTTCCCCACTAGGAGGAAACCCAACAAACTCCCCCTCCGACTAGGTGGAGAAAACAACCATTTCGGCTATCTCTCGACAAATTCCAAGCTTCCCTCTCGGCAATGACTTAGTCATCATATCAGCTCCATTATCATCCGTATGAACCTTTGAAAGTTCCACTTCCTTAGAAGTAACCACATCACGTATCCAATGATACCTCCTGTCAATGTGCTTTAAACGCGAATGAAATGTAGAGTTCTTTCCGAGATGAATTGCGCTTTGATTATCACAAAGTAACACATACTTATCTTGCTTGAAACCAATATCCTCAACAAAATTCTTCATCCACAACAACTCCTTACAAGCTTCTGTTGCGGCTATGAACTCAGCTTCAGTGGTAGAAAGTGCAACACACTTTTGTAACCTTGATTGCCATGCTACAGCTCCCCCTGCAAATGTTACCAAGTAACCCGAAGTAGACTTCCTGGAATCAATATCCCCAGACATATCAGCATCTGTATAACTAACAAGCAAGGGCTTATCACGTCCAAATGTAAGCTTCAAACTAGAAGTCCCTCGGAGATATCTTAAAATCCACTTCACAGCATTCCAGAGCTCTCTTCCTGGATTAGATAGAAAATGACTAACTGCACCAACAGTATAAGCTATATCAGGTCTTGTACAAACCATAGCATACATCAAGCTACCAACTGCAGAAACATATGGAACCCGTGCCATATCTTCCTTCTCTGAATCTGTACTCAGACTCTGTTGACTGGTTAATCTAAAGTGTGTAGCAAGAGGAGTGCTAACAACTTTAGACTTGTCCATGTGAAACCTCTGAAGTACCTTCTCAATGCACTTCTCCTGAGATAAGTGAATCAACCTCTCACCTCTATCTCTAACAATTCTTATACCAAGAATCTGCTTCGCTGGACCCAAATCTTTCATGGCAAAGGACTTGCTCAGCTGCATCTTCAACTCCTGAATTATGCTCAAGTTCCTACCCACAATCAACATATCGTCAACGTACATCAATAAGATGATAAAATCATCATCACCAAACACCTGCACAAACACACAATGATCAGAAGTAGTCTCCTTATAACCATGCTCCCCCATAACTGACTTAAACTTCTGGTACCACTGCCTCGGTGCCTGCTTCAATCCATAAAGACTCTTTTTCAAGCGGCAAACTAAATCCTCTTTGCCCTTTTTCCCAAAGCCTTCCGGTTGTACCATGTAAATCTCTTCCTCCAAATCACCATGAAGGAAAGCCGTCTTCACATCCATTTGCTCAATCTCTAGATCAAGACTCGTTGCCAATCCAAGTACAACCCGAATGGATGACATCTTCACAACAGGAAAAAAGATTTCATCATAATCAATTCTCTTCTTTTGGCTGAACCCTTTCACAACCAATCTAGCCTTGTATCGAGGATGCAAACTGTTCTCTTCATGCTTAATTCTATACACCCATTTATTAAGCAACGCCTTTTTATCTTTAGGCAACTTCACCAACTCAAATGTGTCATTCTCATCAAATGACTCCATCTCATCTCCCATGGCATTCAACCATTTATCCTCGTGTTCATCCTCCAACGCTTCACTAAAACTTTCAGGTTCTCCCCCATCAGTAAGTAACACATACTCACTAGAATCATATCTTGTCGACGGTCTTGGACCTCTCTCAGATCTTCTAACAATAGGCTGGTTCTCGGTAGTTGGTGTCTCACCATGATCGTCACCATGATCACCAATACCATCATCATCATGTGCAGGAGCATCTGCACCAGGTGTATCAACATGAACCTCACCCTCAACCTGACCGTGGATCGATGTAGAAGGAGTAACTTTTGAATCAATCAAACTCTCATATCCCTGAGCTGGTTTTCCGGACTTATAAATGTCCTTAATCGTCTGATCTTCCATGAACACAACATCCCTGCTCCTAATGAGCTTCTTCTCAATGGGATCATAAAATCTGTACCCAAACTCTTCCTGACCATAACCAATGAACACACATTGTCGCGACTTCATCTCAAGCTTTGACCTCTCATCTTTGGGAATGTGCACAAATGCCTTACACCCAAAGACCCTCAAATGACCATAAGAAACATCCTTACCGGTCCAAACTCTCTCTGGAATATCACCCTCCAATGGAGCACTCGGTGACAAATTCAACACATGAACAACTGTGCTCAAAGCCTCACCCCAGAAAGTCTGCGCCAAGCCTGACTCTGAAATCAAACATCTCACTCTCTCGACAATCGTCCTGTTCATCCTCTCAGCCAACCCATTCAACTATGGAGTCTTAGGGGGCGTGAACTGATGTCTTATACCATGCTCTTTGCAATAAGCATCAAATGGTCCAGAATACTCTCCACCATTATCATTGCGGATACACTTCAGCTTCTTTCCTGTCTGTCTCTCAACCAATGCCACAAAATGCTTGAAATATCCCAGAACCTGATCTTTCGTCCTCATAGTGAAAACCCACAACTTCCTAGAATGGTCATCAATAAATGTGACAAAATAGGATGTACCACCAAGAGATTTTGTCTTCATTGGACCACACACATCTGAATGCACCAGATCAAGTACCTCGGGTTTCCTAGAAGGTGCAGAAGACTTGAAAGATTCCCTGTGTTGTTTTCCCCGCAAACAATGCGCACACTTCTGCAAGTGCGAACCAGAGATACCTGGAATAACCTCCTTTTTAGACAACACAGACAATCCCTTCTCACTCATGTGACCGAGCCTCTTATGCCACAACACCATGGCATCATCATTCTCCAATGCATTAATAATGTCTTTGGAGACCTTAGCCTGCATCAAATAAAAAGATGAGGACTTCTCACCTCGAGCCACAACCAAAGAACCACGTGAAAGCTTCCATTTACCACCACCGTGTAAACTATAGAAATCTTCATCATCTAGTCTTCCCGTAGATATCAAGTTCATCCGAATATCTGGGACATGCTTAACTCCCTTAAGCAAAAGCCTAGTACCAATACTAGTCTCCAGGCAAATATCACCAATGCCAACAACCTGAGCCACACCATCATTACCCATCTTCACAGAACCATAACTACCCAGAGTATAAGTAGAGAACAAATCCCGCTGCGATGTAGCATGAGTAGTAGCTCCACTATCAACAACCCAACTGGTGTCCTGGCATGCAACATTAATGGCATCACCCTCAAGAAGAATAAGAAACTGATCGTCGGTGATTGTCACCCGATCTACACCATCTTCTTGCTTCCCTTGCTGCTTGCAAGCCCGTGCCTATGGTGTTAAGGAAGAGGCATTTGCCTCAGGCCCCAATAATATATAAATTTCGGGACCCCAAATTTACAAAAATTAGCCATGGTGTAGAGTTTATAAAATCTTTAGTTGGGTCTTCTCTCTTGTTATAACCAGAGTTCGAAACACATGGAATTAATTTTTTCCAAGTTTTATTATTTTGTTTTTTTTCAGTTTTATTATTTTCTTATTAAACCTAAAAAGTAAAGATCCTGAAAAAATCCTCACAGCCATCGACACCCAGGGCGACGGCGACTTGAAATCAAATTTGATTTTTCTTCTTTTACAGCTCCTCCACCTGTTCATCTTCTTCTTCCGCCGCCGGTAAGTTCTTCTTCCTAAATCTCTTCACGACACCACTTTTCTTCATATTCTATTTCTTCAATTTTGTTTTCAAGTTTTTTGTTTCTTCCAGAGTCTTCTTGTACTTTGTATTTTATAATTAATTCTTTCTAGTTATTCTATTGATTTCACGTTTAGTGGTGTTAACAGGCAACAGCGATGGTTAGCACTTAGCTTGATTTTGATTTTGATTATAAGCTATAAATTATAACAACGACTTTTTAATCTTTATAATAAATATCATCTTTTAATATGTGTTTTATGTTTATATTGATTTTGCTAAAAAATCCAGAAGATGTTTCCATGGAGAAGGTATGACTCTGGAGCCAAAAAAAGAGCAAAGAAAGAAAGATTAGAAGCATCAGACAAATCTCAAACAAATGCGTTGCACAGATATTTTAAAAAACCTGAAAATCTTGATGAGACTGTGGGAATTAATGATGAGTTTGATGAGCAAATGGATGATGGGAATAGAGAAAATGATGGGAACGAAGAGGATAATGGGAATGGGTTAGATGATGAGAATGTGAATGAGCAAAATTTTGAGGAGTAGAATAGAGCCGAGAAGTTTTCAGAATGTGAAGAGAACCCAAGCCATGTACTTTTAGATATTTACGATCTTGGAAATTGGGGAAAAGTTGATCAGGGATTGAGAGATATCATGGTTGAGAAAGGTCCTCCTACAAGACTAGCAGTTGATTACAAATTTCCCAAAGGAAAGAATAATGGTCGACACTTCTCTCACTCATATTATACAAGAGAATTGAGTAACGGAGAGAAACAAGATAGACGATGGCTTGTTTATTCAAAAAAATTAGATAAAATCTTGTTTTTGTTGTAAGTTGTTCACTCGTGACAATAATCCCAGTCACATGGCATCTAAAGGATTCAATGATTGGAAAAATATTTTGGACAGGCTTAAGAACCATGAGACTAGTCATGAGCATCTCATATGCATGAGCCAGTGGATGTAACTTGAATTGAGGCTGAAGAGAAACCAAACTATTGATAAGCATGTGCAACATGAGTTGAATAAAGAAAGGAGTCATTGGAAAGATGTGATTCTTAAGATTTTTTCATTGGTAAAAACTCTTGCTAAGCAGAATTTAGCATTTCGTGGAAGTAATAAAAAAATAGGAGAAGATGGTAATGGAAACTTCTTAAGCTTTGTTGAGATGCTTGCTGATTGGGATCCAGTAATGAGAGAACATCTTAGACGGTTTGAAGACGGTGAATCTCGTTATCATTATCTAAGCAATAAAATTCAGAATGAAGTGATACTAATGATAGGTGATGAGATAAAGAGTATGATCATCAAGAAGATTCAGGAAGCGAAATATTTTTCTGTTATTCTTGATTGTACTCCTGATGCTAGTCATCATGAACAAATGTCTCTTATCGTTCGATGTGTTGATGTTTCCACAACTTCAACCAAGATAGAAGAGTTTTTTTGACATTTGTGAAAGTTGATGATACATCTGGAGAAGGGCTTTTTGGTGAACTTCAATCTGTTTTGGTTGCTCTTGATTTGAGTATTGACGATGTAAGGGGACAAGGATATGATAATGGATCAAATATGAAAGGAAAGCATAAAGGAGTGCAAAAGAGATTCCTTGATATCAATCCACGTGCATTTTACACACCTTGTGGTTGCCATAGCCTTAATCTTGCTCTTTGTGATATGGCTACAACTTCTGAAAAAGCAATCTCATTTTTTGGGATAATCCAGCGTATATATTGTCTATTTGCATCTTCAACTAAGCGGTGGAAGATATTGGAAGATATGGTAGGAGGCTTGACAGTTAAATCTTTATCTCAGACTCGTTGGGAGAGTCATGTTGAATGTGTCAAGGCAATAAGATTTCAAGCTCCAAAGATAAGAGATGCATTACTTTATATAGCAGAAACTAGTGATGATCCGAAAGCACAAAGTGATGCTGAGTGTCTTGCGACAAGTGAAACACATGGGATCGGAAATTATGAGTTCTTGTTGTCCATGGTTATTTGGTACAAGCTTTTATTTGTGGTTAACACCGTAAGCAAGAACTTGCAGTCAGAAGACATGGATATTGAAGTTGCTATTGCTCAGTTGAAAGGACTCGTTACTTTTTCCAAAACTATAGAGAAACGGGTTTTGAAAGTGCAAAATCTGAAGTTAAAGAAATAGCAGAATCTATGGAGATAGAAGCCATCTTTCCTACAAAGAAAAAACGTGTCATTAGAAGGAAAAAGTTTTTTGATGAAGAATCAGAGAAGGTTGATGAAACTGTTAATTTATCACCAGAGGAGAGCTTTAGAATTTCTTATTTCATCAAAGTCGTGGATCAAGCTCTATATTCTCTTGAGATGAGATTTGATCAGTTTCAGAAGTATGAACAAACATTTGGTTTTTTGTTTGATTTGAAGAAACTGCGCTTAGCGAGTGATGATAGTTTGATGGCATCTTGTACCAATCTTGAAGTCTCTCTAAAACATGGGGATCACTTAGATGTTGTTGGGAATGATTTATTTTTTGAACTAAAAGTTCTAAGAGACGTTTTGCCAAGAGACTACAAAAGACCGGTCGAAGTGCTGAACTTTTTGAAGAACATGGAAGGTTGTTATCCTAATGCATGGGTTACTTATCGGATATTGTTGACGATTCCAGTCTCAGTTGCCACTGCTGAAAGAAGCTTTTCAAAGTTAAAGCTGATAAAGTCTTATCTGCGGTCAACTATGTCACAAGAAAGATTGAACGGCTTGGCTATCATATCTATAGAAAGAGAGTTGGTTAGACAAATCGATTATGAGAGTTTGGTGAAAGAGTTCATAGAAAAAAAAAAAAAAATTATGTGATAATTTTTTTTTTCTAACGTTTTAAACTTTGTTTTGTTGGTTTTAGACTTTATCATTTTTTTTAATAAAACTAAAAGGCCCCGTTTTTAAACTTGCCTCAAGCCTCTAGAAGTCTTGGCACGGCACTGGCTGCTTGTTGTCTTTCTTCAACTTCCAGCAATCTTTCTTCATGTGCCCTTTCTTATGACAATAATGGCACTCAATATTAGCAAATTTGTTAGATTTGCTTCTGCTCCTGTTCTTATTATTTCTGGGCTCTCTAAATGAACTCCTCCCCCTTTACTCAGAAACCAATACATCTGAACGCGAGGAACTAGGACTGGATTTTCTTCTTACTTCCTCATTCAAGACGCTGTTCTTCACTAAGTCCATCGAAATAACACCATTCGATGCAGAGTTACAAAGAGACATCGTGAACACCTCCCAAGAATCTGGTAATGTACCAAGAAGCCACAAACCGTGAATCTCATCTTCAAACTTAATTCCCATGTCAGATAATTTATTGAGCAATCCTTAAAATGCATTCAAGTGATCTGTCATCGGAGTTCCCTCCTGATACCTCAGCTCAATCAATTTCTTGATCATGTACATCTTATTATTCCCGGTCTTTCGAGCAAACAGCTGCTCTAGCTTCGACCACAAAGAACGAGCATTAGTCTCATTTTCAATATGATTCCTCACATTATCATCTACCCATTACCTTATCAAACCACACACTTGGCGATGTAGCAATTTCCACTGATCATCAGTTTTATCCTCAGGTTTCTTCTCCTCAAAGACTGGAACGTGAAGCTCCTTCACATAAAGCAGATCTTCCATCTTGCCTTTCCATATATGATAATTAGAACCATCCAAGCTGATCATTCTGCATATATTTTCCATCGCTCACAAAAGCAACAACCAATAACCCAAAGTTATCAAACCACAAAGCTCTCAAATCTGAAGCCCTCAAACCTCAAGCTCTGATACCACTCTGATGGGAAAACACAAAACGCACAATGGCGCAGCGGAATAAAGTTTTCCATACTTGTGTGAATCTGTGAGAAAAATATTTGGACGATGGCAGAATATAATCAGAGCATAAAAGTAAATGAGACCAAACTTCTTTTACGTGGAAAACCTCCTCGATGTGAGGAGTAAAAACCACGGGACCGTAGTCCATTCAAAAATCCATTATATCAAATGAATATGAGTTACAACCACGTCCTCCCTGTTCACACAGAACAGATCCAGAGACTCAAGCTCCAAGAGCAATCTCCACCACAAGAAACACGACAAGAGAACAAAACAAGAGCCTAGAAATAAGCAGTCCCAAACGACCCTACGTTCACTAGGATTCCGGTCATCAAATCAAATCTCCACCGTACAAACCCTAGATAAACGAGTCAAGAACATTACTGCAAAATTTCAGCTCAATCCAAGAAGAACTCACCATCGGATTTCTCAAATACTCAAGACAACGCAGACTGAACTCTGTACTTCAACAGCAGCGAACAGCCCCACTAAAACTCAGTTCTGCGACGAACTAACCGTTGAAACATAATCTTCACCGTTGAATCTCAAGAACACTGAGTCATGAAGCTACCCACGAAATTTCAGCCAAATCGGAGCATGTTTGAGCCTCCAAACGCTCTCTTGAACAAACTCTACCGAAACTGTTTTCTTCTCTCTTGCCTCCGAAAAATACTTAGGTTTTTCTCTCTTGTCTTCTTACCAAAAATCAGCTTAAGAGAGTTATAAATACTCTCTAATAACCCTTAGCCCAATAACCAATATTATGTAGATAATTGGTCCAAGTTTGGTTCTATATCAACTAAACCCAATGATTCTTCACTAGAAGGAAACCCAACAGAGTGAACCTAAAAAAGCCCATCCACTCCAACGAACCATGAATTAATATTTAAAATTTATATTAGTTATTTAGCTTCCATACTTATCAAAGTTTAAATCAGTAGAATTATATGAAACAATTATTCCTGATTTATTTTGAAAAAAAAAAAAACAGCTTCATACCCTTTTCATCTAAGTTTTTATTTATCTATAATCAGTTTTGTTTTATCAAGATGAGAATATCCAGTCGTAATGAAGAAAGCCCGGAATTCAACCCTGGAATCTAAAGGACAAAATGGTAATTTCGTAGAGCTCGTAATCATGTCATGGATCATATGGTGAAAACGTTGTGTTAAGGATCACATCTCTAGAAAACATAATACGTGGCAGTAACTACACGACAAAATTACCTCTGGAATCGTCCTTTAGCAGCAAGCTCATTGATCCCACACTGAGAAGACGAGAATTGCGAATCATCCGAGATCTTTGATCTCTTCGGATTTTTCTCCACGACCATTCGAATTGGACGGCTTCCCAAGTCATGGCGGAGAGTCGCGGTGGTGGTTGCTGTCCGCCGATGGATCTGATGCGGTCGGAACCGATGCAACTCGTTCAGGTCATTGTTCCCATGGAATCTGCTCATCTTACCGTCTCTTATCTTGGTGATCTCGGACTCGTCCAGTTCAAAGACGTACGTATACTCTCTCTCTGTCTCTGATCATCTCTCGATGTCCGTTTACTATCTATATGATTGATAAGTTTTCAGATGTCCGTTGTTATCGGTCTCTGTTGAATTGAGCTTTGTTCTTACATGGCTATTTTGATGTTGCTTCCAGCTTAATTCTGAGAAGAGCCCATTTCAACGGACTTATGCTGCTCAGGTGAGCTCATGTCTATGTGAATGCGAAACGATTATGATTTACCTTTTGTATGTAGAAGTGTAATATCACTTTTAAATCTTGTATTTTGAAAGAAAGTATATCTTACAATGGTGGATTTCTTTTCTCTCCTTGTTGATGGATCAAGATAAAAAGATGTGGAGAGATGGCGCGAAAGATACGCTTCTTCAAAGATCAAATGTCAAAGGCAGGAGTTACTCCCAAAGAGATCCTAGAGGAAGGATATGATATTGATTTGGATGACGTAGAGGTGAACAGAGATGTCTGCTTTTGATTTTGGGACACCATGCTTCCCATTTCTTCATGCTTATACTTTTTTTTTTTCTTTCTCCTTTTCAGGTAAAACTTGAAGAGCTCGAAGCTGAACTTGTCGAAATCAATGCTAATAATGACAAGTTGCAGCGGTCTTATAATGAACTTGTGGAGTACAAACTCGTTCTTGAGAAGGTAATATGTTTTCATTTTACTTAAAAATCACTTAGCCTTCTATCTTTTCCTGATTTGGTTTGTAACTAATTTGACAGCTTTCTGCTTCTGTAAATATATTTACCTGAAGACAAATTTAGATTACTAAGGCTACCGCACTATAGATATTCTTTGGTCAACATAATTTTAATGAGTGTTAAGGGCTTTCCATAGTCCAAAATGCATATTCAAGTTTCAACTGTTAATTGTTAAAGTGTTGGATGGGCATCTCGTGCTATATTCATGTGGATGTTTTGTTGTTTTTAGGCTGGTGAGTTTTTTGCTTCAGCCCATAGAAGTGCTACTGCTCAACAGAGTGAGATAGAATCACAAGAAGTGGGTGAAGACCTCCTGGAGTCTCCTTTGTTGCAGGAAGTACGAAAGCTGCAACTGGATTACTTTTTCAAGTTGTATTTTCTGAAAACAGCCTTACAAACTTTCCTTTTTAACAGGAGAAGTCTATTGATCCAACAAAGCAAGTAAAGCTTGGATTCCTCACTGGGCTAGTACCTCGTGAAAAGTCTATGGTGTTCGAGAGGATCCTATTTCGTGCAACTAGGGGCAACATCTTCACACGACAGTCTGTCATTGAGGAGTCCGTTGTTGATCCCAACTCTGGGGAGAAGGTTAGCCGCTTATGTTCTGCTCGTAGATTCTCCTAGACATAGAAAGTGCGGCGAATCCACGAGCAAATTAAATTTTTAAATTCTATTTCCTCCCAGGCGTATGCAAATTAAAGTTATAAATTCTGTATGTAATTTCTACGTTCTCATATGCACATGCTAATATTTGATGTTGGAACTGCCTCTATGGTTTTTTCTGTTTTGTTGATCTACCTAGCCAAGAATTGTTCTACATGGAATGCTGATTTTGTCAGGAAAAATCTACTTATTCTGTTTGCCTCTGCTACGAATTGACTTTAAATCCAAAATAATGTTACAGGCTGAGAAAAATGTATTTGTTGTCTTCTATTCTGGGGAAAGAGCAAAAAGCAAAATTCTTAAGATATGTGAAGCTTTTGGGGCCAATCGCTATCCTTTCAGCGAAGAACTTGGCAGACAAGCTCAAATGATGACTGAGGTATGTATTATCTTTCCATATGTGAAAGATTCCGTGTTTTCTCCTGTCTCATAGTCATGTGTTTGTATGTATTTTTTTTATCTGTACAACTTTTTAACTCTATTTATGGGCATGAGTTACAGATGATAACCATATGGAGCTGTAGTCAATTATTTTGAATAATAACCAACAATAAACGATTCATTTATGGATATCCTCTCTGCGTAATGCTTAGTGGGGGTTGCATTTACTGACGTTAGTTTCTAGTCATTAGAAAATTTGATCCTCGCAGTAATTAGCCTGTGATGGGAAGGTAAGAATTTCTAGGTTGAACAGTTGCTATATATCTTTGGAGTAGCAATTAGTAGGTCTTAGAGAGTTTTTTTGTTGAGGAGAAATGCATGTTAGGGCAATTCCTCGTACCTTTCTCGTTTGAAGTGCTAATAGGTCCCTATTAGTTTGAAGTGTTCTTTGGGTTGGATATGTTTGTGCACACACACGGTTAGCATCCATGGGAAAGTGAATCTTAGGCCAGTGATTTATCTGCTGTCACGTTTACTCTTAGAAACTATTAATCTTGTTTACTCTTCTCATAATGTTTCAGGTTTCCGGTCGGTTATCAGAGCTTAAAACTACCATCAGTGCTGGGTTGGATCACCGCAACGTTCTTTTGGAGACCATTGGAGATAAGTTTGAGCAATGGAACCTCAAGGTCTTATTCTATTTGGAGCTTTATTTTCAATAGTAGAGTGGTCACTGATGTCCATCTTCATATCCGTGTTAAGTGAGATCTGTTATCATCATAAATATTTACCCATGCAGGTTCGCAAAGAAAAAGCCATCTATCACACTTTGAACATGCTTAGTCTTGATGTGACTAAGAAGTGCCTTGTGGGTGAAGGCTGGAGTCCTGTCTTTGCAACAACAGAAGTGAGTAACTCTAGTTGCATATAATTGAAATTATTGCATATATACTAGTGCGATAGTGAGTTTAAAGTTTTGCATGTGCAGATTCAAGATGCGTTGCAGCGTGCTGCGGTTGACTCCAATTCTCAAGTTGGATCAATTTTCCAGGTCTTGAGGACCAAAGAGATGCCTCCCACTTTTTTCCGCACAAACAAATTTACTACTGCGTTCCAGGAAATTGTTGATGCGTACGGGTAAGCATCTACTTCCAGAGCTTCATCTGCTCTTTGGGAAGAGGAAATCGGAAATGGGATGGATAATAAGTAACAGTTTTTTAGGATTAGCGGATAGTCATATAATTTAGGCTTTTGACTCTTACACACTCGTTAGAATATAAATTTAAGTTTTGGTTTCGACTGTTTCTAACTTTGTATTAGCTTCTGTCTCCTTAATCTGGAATACCCCTGAAATTTTCTATAAGCTGTGTGTTTCCTTTATCAATTCAGCTGGTAGAATCAACCTTTCTTGTTTACTTTATTTTTTCTCATGCAATGTCCATTTGTGCTTAGTGTTCGTCTCTTGAATTTGATTAATCTTCTTTGATCACTACATTGCAGTGTGGCCAAATATGAGGAAGCCAACCCAAGTGTATTCACAATTGTTACCTTCCCCTTCCTGTTTGCTGTTATGTTCGGTGACTGGGGTCATGGAATCTGTCTGCTGCTTGCAACTATGTATTTAATATTGAGAGAAAAGAAACTGTCCAGCCAGGTAATATCCCTAACTGACAGCATCTATGTTCCTACTGAGTACAGTATCAGATTGGCCAAACTCGCCGATTGTTTTGTTGTAAGTTGCTGTTTTAAGAGCTGCGTGCAAATGTCTAATTAAAAAAAAATCACTTGAGCATTTCAAAGAGCGTAATAGACTATAATATGTAATATCTTTAGTTGATACATTGTTTAGTCATCAGTGTTTTCTTTCTTGCAAGTTCCAGATGCTAACCCCTCAATCCTTGCTTCCTGTCAACAGAAACTCGGGGATATTATGGAAATGGCTTTTGGTGGCCGTTACGTTATTTTGATGATGTCACTCTTCTCAATATACACTGGTTTAATCTACAATGAGTTCTTCTCTATACCATATCCATTGTTTGCTAGCTCAGCATATGAATGCCGTGATGCCTCTTGCAGGTATGTTGATTAGTTCTCAAATCCCTTTATAAGAAATGCAGGAATATCTTTACGATTCTGAGTTTTTATCTTCTGCTCTCTTGTTCAGTGAGGCTACCACAATTGGTCTGATCAAAACCCGAGACACTTATCCATTTGGCGTGGATCCTGTGTGGCATGGTACCCGCAGTGAGCTACCATTCCTGAACTCGCTTAAGATGAAAATGTCAATCCTTCTTGGAGTTGCCCAAATGAACCTTGGAATAATAATGAGCTTCTTTAATGCAAAATTCTTCAAAAGTGCTGTAAACGTATGGTGAGTTTATTCAATTTACTTTCCCCGACCAATACATACACCTCCCAGTTCTTTCATCCTGTCCCAACAAATAAAGTCGGTCTTAATCATAGTAAGTGTATGCTCTCACATGGTTCCAGGTTCCAGTTCGTTCCCCAGATAATATTCTTGAACTGCTTGTTTGGCTATCTCTCGGTCCTCATCATCATAAAGTGGTGCACTGGTTCTCAAGCGGATTTATATCATGTGATGATCTACATGTTCCTGAGCCCTATGGATGATTTAGGAGAGAATCAGCTTTTCCCTAACCAGAAAATAGTCCAGGTTATCATCGATACCGAACAATGCTCCTTCTCTGTATCAAAAATCAAATGATTCACTCTCATCTCATTCCTTTCCCATTTCAGCTTACGTTCCTCTTTCTGGCTCTGGTTGCTGTTCCGTGGATGTTGTTGCCAAAGCCCTTCATCTTGAAGAAACAACATGAAGCTGTGAGTCTCCCTTTCCTCTTCGTTCCACTTAAAAACTTCAAATTGAATATATGCGGACCACAATTGAAACTTGATTTTTGCTTCTCCAGAGACATCAAGGTCAGTCATACGCCCAGCTTGACGAGACAGATGAGAGTCTTCAAGTAGAAACAAATGGGGGAGAACATGGACATGAAGAGTTTGAATTCAGCGAAATCTTTGTGCACCAACTCATTCACACCATTGAGTTTGTGCTTGGAGCTGTTTCCAACACTGCTTCTTATCTTCGTCTCTGGGCTCTCAGGTACCAACTACAACTCTCAAAGTAACCTAGATTCATCATGTTACTATCTGACACAAAACATAGTAACTTTTGATTCGTTGCTTGTTGGAGTGTTAAAAATTGTTATTTCGTATTTCATTTTGTCGTCATGACCAATTTACGATTTATTGGGCTTCTTACTTAGTCTTGCTCACTCGGAGTTGTCGTCGGTCTTCTACGAGAAAGTCCTCCTTATGGCTTGGGGGTAAGTAAAGTGCAATCACATCTTTACTCTCTGCAATTCTCAATTGTCACTTTGTAGGAGGTGTTAATAAAAATTGTCTCTCTTCTTGGCATTTTCCGGACAACAGTTTCAACAATATTTTCATCCTGATCGTTGGGATCCTTGTCTTCATCTTTGCAACTGTGGGAGTGCTTCTGGTGATGGAGACGTTGAGCGCCTTCCTTCACGCGCTGCGTCTTCACTGGGTGGAGTACCAGAACAAGTTCTACGAAGGTGATGGTTACAAGTTTGATCCTTTCACTTTCACTCTCGTCGGAAATGAAGAGGAGTGATGATGTTCTTACCAGTTTGAGTCATGAATTACCGAAAATGCCCTCTTATGTGTGTGCATATAAGATAAGGTGTGGGAAGGATTCTGAGTTCCTTCTTTGTCCATTTTTTTTGGTAAAAAAACAAAAATCTGGAGCTTATCTCTCCCCCTTTTTTCCGTATTAGAAGGTTATATTGAATTTATTTACCTTTGCGGAGGGAAAAAAAATGGTGAAAATTAAAAAAATGGGGGAGAATGGAATTATTTAAGGTACGTTAAGCCCATTTGTTGTTGTGTTTGTTTGTGAAGAAAATAAGCTCTGGTGTTTTGTGGTCTCTTTATTATATCAGTATATACGAACTAGTAATTGAACTAATGATTTTTACCTGTTCCAACATTCTATATATTTTCTGGCAAAACACTGAATATGAATATTTTCTCTCTTGTATAATGTTCCTTGGTCATATATGGTCGGGGTTTTATCATCATCATCATTCCAAGATACTTCTAATGGTGGCAGAGAAACATCTAAAATCGAACCACATACATATATCCTTCAAGGGTGCACCACATAATCTATATAACAAGTACTACAAAAATATAATGAAAGTAACATTTGTTTTTTTGTCATCTGAATATTAATTTTGAGTGTACATAAAGTCGACGGATGTAAAAATATTTTCGAAGGCAAAACCGAAAGAAGGCAAGATTTCCTCATAATCAACACCCTAACAAACCTGCACACGAACCTAGTTTTCACATACCCTTTCAACCGACAAACCGAGGAAGCATGATAAGATCTATTCAAACTGAGTTGAAATTTTTCTATGGCGAATAGGTACTACCTCTCACAACAAATGTTTCTCGGTTTCTTTATCCGGCAAAACAGAACAAACATATTCTTCCCATAATTTTTTGGAAATGGCGAGATCAAGACGCCTCAGTTAAACCTAATGAATCGACAATACTCAAACATAGCTGATAAATAGATACAAAAAGTGAAATAGAACCAAACTGGATATCACTGCTCCCAAACTTGAAAGTAACAATTATCATTTATCAGATTTGTAATATGTTTTTATCAAAAAAAAATTTGCAATATCAATTAGGAGGAAGTGAACTAAATTAGGCGCGTTAAAAAAAGCTCAATGGTCCATTTTTAGAGGATATTAGTAGTAGCCCATTAACGAATTGTAAGCCCATTGAATCGTAGAAAGCCCAAATTCCAGCGAATTTCGCCGTTTCTTTCTAAAAGCAAGATTTACCAAATTGGTAAGATCTACCAAGAAATGCATTTCATAAAATTTTATTTACAGGTTTTAAACCTTTAACAGACAAGAGAGCTGAGATTGTCTGAATAATGAAAACCTCTAGACGGAGGCAGCGACGGTAGAAACCAAACTGTCAACGCCGCAAATGTTACGGCCTTTACATATCTTATAGAAACCATTCTCACCCCAAGTTTCACCCCATGAGTTTTTAATGATCCAATACGGCTTTTCCTTAAACCTTGCCTGAGAAAACCCAGCCGAGCCATAACCCACCAACAACACACCGTGGTTGAGCCGTTTCGAGCATATGTAAGGGCAAGACACTCCTCCAATGTAGGATTGCATGTAAGCTGCGTTGATCGCCACTGCAAGACAAAAACGAAAACTCGGATTTATTAGCTTTTAAAGGGTTATCAAGCAATGGAATTGTGGGGGATAAGAGACTGAGTATTGTTACCAGCTAGAGGACCGTTTTTGACAAGGTTTGCAGCTATTTGATCTTCGTTAATAGAGACAACACTGAAGTTGGACACAGAGGCAACGATCTTAGACTTGTCTAACTTGCAGGTCCCTCCATCAGTGCCGGTGTAGGGATAGTCTTCCTCTCGCATGAGCCCTCCGGTTTTGAGGGTGTACTCAAAGGCGCTGTTCATTATCCCACCGTTGCAACCAGAGTCACACGAACCTGCCTGTTCTGGATCACACTGCAGACAGAGATAGGCACTAAGTATATGAGTTTTGCAGAGAAGTAAATGGGAAGCAAACAAACATAATGTTGCATAGTTTAGAACCTAAAATCATACTACTGGATTTAATTGAGTTAATCCAATGTACATACCTTGAGATACCCAAACAAAAACTAATAAAAATCTTGGATAACATATGAATTACTGGTCAAATAACAGAGCTTCTCCCATCAAATTTCACATTCAATCATAAAAAAGAAGAAAAAAAAGAGAAGATATGAATCCAAGTCTCACCTCGTGATCACAATCGACGAGTTGTTGTTCACTGAGACTAACGAGTTTACCAGTTGCGAGGAAGTGAGCACCTTCAAGCGCACCTGTAGTGCTGAAACTCCAGCAGGATCCACAAGATCCCTAATCAAGAGTGATCAAAACAAAAGAAAACAAATCAGAATCAGCATATTGTCCGATTTCAATTCGATATTCCAAACGAAATCGTATTCTACAAAACCTGATTTTTCACGGGAGTAACTGCGCCACGATCTCTCCAATCAAAATCATCTGGAAGATTCTGGGTAGGGAGGATCGGAGCTTGATTAGCGTCTTTGGGAAGCTTAAACCCATAACCTTTAACCCCCAAATGGTTTCTCCGAAACTCAGAAGGAGTCAGATCCGAAAACTGGGTAACGCCATGACTCGCCCAAGGATCCATCTTCTGGTGACGCATTGCTCGACGAAGATTAGCTCTGAAAACCGATAATCTATGAAAATGCTCCTCAATAGAGCCGTAAACCTTCCCGAATTTCCTCTTGAACAGATCAAAGTGATCCTCTGTTGACAAAACTCTCGGCTCCGATCCATTAACCACTTGCCGGATCAACAGATCGTCGCCGTCGTCCCCACAAACCGAAACAGAGACGAACACAAAGAGAAGGGAAACGGAGAAGAAGAAAACCCTAATTAGATGATCCATGAGTCTCCAAATGGAGAATACATAGAGGAAGAGGTTTGGGATTTTATATAGAATCTTCGAATTCTCAGGATTTTTAAAAATATATATATTAAAAATCGGAGAAAGCGGAAAATTGGAAACTGAATTTGAACCAATGAAAATTTGACACGTGGCGTAGACTCCCTGGCCTGTAGCCTGTAAGGTGTGATCTAATTTTCCCGCGAGAATGTTAGTTGGCGCACGTACCTTTTGAGTCTTTGTTTGTTCGGGAATTAGGTAATTAACCGTTATAGCCTACATTTAACGTGCTTACTTTGTTGACCTCTGAACCGGTCCGGTTTTAGTAAATCGGTTCAAAATATATCTTTGATTTGTTCAGGTTCGGATCTGGTTTAGTTCCAATGACCAATTTAGCTCTGGGCATAAAAACCGGACCCGAAGACCCGAACCTGGAACCGACCCGAAATACCCGGTTCGGATCGGGTTCGGTTCTGTCACTTTTAACCCATTGGGTAAAATAATCTCATACCCACGGGTACAGATTCGGGTCCGGTTCCTACCCGAGACCCGAACGGGACCCGAACCTACCTGAATAAAAGGTTTTTACCAGTTAATGACTTGTGGACTTGTGGTGTTGGATCGGTTCTAATCTATACCCAATGACCCGTTTAGAATCAAAACCCTAAGAAGAACCGAATCGTCGTTTGACTCATTTCGTCACTCTCGATCAATTTCCCAAACTGGAACCAAATCATCGCCGATCAACGTCTCCTCCGTCAGAGACGTCTCGAAATCGATCACTGGTACTCGATTTTCCTTCATATTTGCTTCGATTCGTCATTTTCCTGCTTGCTTCTTGTTCTTTCGTCTGCTTGATTCGATTCTTGGTTTTCTTTTGTTTCAGACTTTCAGTTTTGATTATTTTTTGTTCTTCTTATTTGTTTTCGATTGTTAGTAGTTTATAAGCTTGGATTCGGTCTATATGAGGCTTATAAGCTTCTGATTGATTTGTATTGAGGAATGACCAAATGAGGATTCGATTATTATGAATGTTTCTTATTCGATTTTCTTTGTGAGTGACTGAGTGTAGATAAGCTTCTGATTTGGTTTTCTTTTCTTTGTGAAACTAAGTAACTAGTAAGCTACTAGTACTACTAAGCTATCTAATGCTCTATAATTTTATTTCTGTTTCTGTTTCACTCTTTGTGTCTTAAGCAAATTGTAAGCTAACTATTTCTTTGTTTAATTGTGTTTCTTTCTTTGTCTCATTGATTATCTTTTGGATTCATTGATGATTTGATTCTGTTTAGTTTTGTTTCGGGTATAAGATTAGGTTGTCTAATTGTGTATGTTTAGTTGTGTAAGTGTTAGATAAGATTGTATATGTATAAGACTACAAGTTCTATCTGTTAGAATGTTAGATAAGGTTGTTTAGTTTTGTTTCTTTCTTAGTTGTGTTTCGAATATAAGATAAGGACCATAAGGTTGTCTAGTTGTGTCAGTTTAGTTGGATTACATAAGGTTGTTTAGTTGGATTACATAAGGTTGTCTAGTTGTGTCAGTTTAGTTGGATTACATAAGGTTGAAGTTGACACACCAAATCATGGAAATAATAAAGGCAAGGGTAAAGAAACAGAAGGAGGAGGTGATTCTACTTCGAAAAAGAGGACAAGATCTTGGGTTTGGGAACACTTCACCAGACATAAAGATGATCGTGACAAAGCTAATTGTCATTATTGTGGGAGAGAGATGGTCGTTCCATCGAAGCCTGGCACATCCAACATGAAGAAACATCTAAATGTCACCTGCAAAGCTTTCCAGGTATGGCAAGCTGCTAATAAATACCAAAAGCAAACTGTGTTAACTCCTGATGGTGATAGTGGTGGTCTTAGGCTGTGTAAGGTTTATGATTCTGTAGTTAGGGAAGCTTCTAATGAGATGCTGGTTATAGGTGAATTACCTTTAGCTTTTATAGAGAGCTTAGCTTGGAAACATTTATGTTCTAGAGTTCAGTTGTGCAAGCCTCACTCTAGGAGAACAGCCACAAGGGATATTGTGAAGATTTTTGCTAAAAAGAAAGAAGAGATGAAGAAGATTTTTGGACAGAACAAGCAAAGGCTGTCATTGACTACTGATATTTGGGTTGCTCCACACACCGGATCAAGTTATATGGTGATAACAGCTCACTTTGTTGATGCTTGGTGGAAATTAAGGAAGTTTATCATAGGATTCAAGAACATCTATGATCACAAAGGTGCAACCATTTGTAAGGTTCTGATAGACTGCTTAGTTGAGTGGGACATCAAGAGAGTGTTCTGCATCACAGTAGACAATGCCACAGCTAACAGTACAGCCATGAAGAGATTCAAGGAAGAATTCCAGCAAGTTGGAGATGATGCATTGGTTCTAAAAGGTGACTTTCTGCATTTAAGATGTGCTACACATATAATTAACTTGGTTGTGAAGGATGGTTTGCAGGAGATAGACAACAATGTCAATGCTATTCGTAATGGCATTCACTTTGTGAGGTCTTCAACACCTAGACTCAAGTCATTTGAAGATCGTGTGGAATCAGGAAGGATTAAAAGAGGAAGTCTACCTTTAGATGTGAAGACCAGATGGAATTCCACTTACCTCATGCTAGAACAAGCTCTGAAGTTCAGATTAGCATTTGACAGGATGGAGATTGAAGATAAGCCATATAATGACTACTTCGCTGAAACTGTGGATGGAAAGAAAAGGATTGGACCACCAGCTAAAGGTGATTGGGAAGCAGTTGATAGGTTAGTCCAATTTCTTATAATATTTTACAAATCCAGTTTGGTTCTTTCAACTTCAACCTCTGTTTGCTCTCATAAACTCTACAATGAGATAGTCACTATGACCAGAAACATTGAAGGACTGAGCAATAGTCTTGGTCCTGATGCAATCTTACGGTCAAAAGCCTTATCCATGTTAGGTAAATTAGGCAAGTATTGGAATCCATTTGGTGCACAGGTTGAGATGAATAGGCTAGTGATAGTGGCAAGTGTTTTTGACCCTAGGAAGAAGTTAAAGTTTGCTCAATTGTGTTTTGATAAACTGTATGGTAAAGACAGTGTAGAGGCTACTCATCTTTATGAAGAGGTTGAGGATATATTGAAGAAACTGTTTGATGAGTATAGCAGTTTAGAGGCCACAACTGGTACTGCTGGATCATCTTCTCAATCTCAATCACAAGGAGCAGCATCTTCACAATCTCAGTCCCAAGAACAATGTGGAGATGAAGTTTCTGAGAGAACAGTTCTTGGGAATGGTGTGGCATATGAGAGTATGAATGACATCTACAATGAGCTTGTTCAAGAAATTGGTTTTCAAGAGAACACTAATGAGTTAGATCTTTACTTGAAAGAGAGTGTGGAGAATCCAATCATTCCAAACGGTACAGAGTATGATCTTCTGTCTTGGTGGAGGGTAAACAATCCAAAGTACCCTATTCTTTCACTAGTAGCTAGGGATATACTTGGAATGCAAGTGTCTTCAGTAGCATCGGAATCTGCTTTTAGCACTAGTGGTAGAATTTTAGACCCATCTAGGAGTTGTTTGACACACTACATGATTGAGGTCCTCATGTGTACTGAGCAATGGATGAAGTGTGAAATAAAAATGAATGAAAAAGGAGGGATAAGAAAAGAACAACTCCTTGCTGATTTAGAATTGCAAGATGAGCTTATGAGAGGTAAATTGTATCTCTTTTAGTCGTTTACGTATGTAAGAATCCGTTTTCAAATTTGCTTGATTTCTAACCCTATGTTATTTGAATTATCTTTAGAGTTTGAACCTGTATTCAACTTCAAAGGACATTCACAGTGAGGTAAATCCATAAATAACTATATTTCAATAAATTCTGATTGATCTAGTTTCATATATACAATTATACATTGCATATTTGTTCTATTTAACTTGATTTGGTGATCTGTGATCATTGTTAGTTAACTCCTGATGCAAGAAAAGTTGTTGCGATCATCAGAACATATGTACACACTTCACAGTTCAAGTGTTTGGAGATTTGATGACTCTCATGCTTGAACTTTGAAGATTCAAGTTTCTGGTTCCAAAGGTCCATGTCCATGTAGTGATGAACTTTTTAATGTGTTTCATGTGTTCTACTTGTTTTTTAATGTTTGATTTAGTACTAATTACCTCCTATGTTTAAACTGCATCATTCTTTTGACACATTTTCAAGTATTTTGGACATTGGACTTCATATTTCAAGTGTTTCGGTCTTGTTTTTGGTTCAGGTATTGATACATTTTCCAGGTTATTTTGTGTACATTTTGGGTAAAAACACAGTTTCGGGTACAGTAGAACCTGAAAGAACCTAGAACCGAATGATACCTGAAAAGTTTCGGGTATTTACAGGTATTATAAGTTTTTACCCGAACCGACCCGGAACCAAATAGAACCGACCCGAAACCTGAACCGAAAACTAACAGGTACCTATATGGGTCCAAAAATTCTATACCCGAAAGACCCGGACCCGATAGGAAACGACCCGAACCCGACCCGAAGACCCGAATGCCCAGGGCTAGACCAATTCACGGTTGAGCATCCAAATACAAAACAAAAACGACATGTTTGCAAACAAGAAAGAAGATTATGGAAATACAACGAAAATAAAACGTTAATATTATGCAACATTTTGAAGCCATCTCCAGATCAAAACTGCATGATCAAAACTGACATTTGATTTCAACTCTTTAGGACTGGAACCATTTCCTGACCTGTCCAGAACTCCGTTTTTGTGGGCCGGTTTTGGCTGAGCTCTGCGAGAACTTAGATCTGTATTGCTCAATCAACATATCAACTTTGTCCAGAACCTCTGGCCCACTTTGCTTCTTCTTCTCGGTCTGTTTCATTCTCTTCCTTTGCCCATTTAAACTCTCTTCACCTCTAACCTCCTCAAGCTTCCTCTTTCTTGGTCCGTCGCTCGGATCTTTGGAAATCTTCTTCGGATTTGGTTTCTCAGTTGCCTTTTGCTGTTTCATCCATTGGCCTTTCTGGTTTGAAGATGGTTCTTTTGTATTTTCTTGTGTGCGTATAGGTCTCGTCATTCTCTTGTTCCCTGCATCTTCTTTCACTGAGAGACTCTTCTCATCTGATTTAGCTTCTTCTTTCCTCTGTTGGCGTGGACGCATAGGGTTCTTCTTCTTGATCCCGGTTGAAGTCTCTGCCATCGGACCAGTATTGTCCTCTTCCCTCGTTTTTCGTTTTGATTTATTGCCTGGATGAATGTCTTGTGCCTGCGCTTTGCCATTTGCCTGCTGCTCCTCAGATTCATTGCGTCTATCGCGTTGCTGAAACTGTTGCCTAGCATTTCGTATCTTCAGCTTCTGGATATTATCAATAGCGAATTCTATAACGGGGCGGTGTTGAGGACCAAATGTCTCTGCAAAAAAAAGCCAAACCGATGATTATAATATGAGAATTTGATTCTTGGATTTTAATGAATTCTATATCATATGTTACATGGATTTGTTATCTGCTATGATGGTATTTGTCTCATCTTATGGCTTCCCTTGAACTCCAAGATCAGTGTGCATCATCAAATGAAAACCACTCTCTAAAAGTACTCAAAGCTTGATGGAAAATTAGCCTTAGGAAATATTTACCAGGATTGTTGTTAAGTACTCTCAGGGCCACAAGAGCATGTTCATGCTCTGTGAACTCTACAAACGCAACTCCACGAGAGTAGTTCTTCGTGTCAACTTTGCCCTTCTTCTCATTTTGTAAGAACTTGATCTGCATCGAAAAGAAAGACCCATATTTAGATAATAGAACTATGCTTGAATTGTAGCACAGAGACCGCGAATATGTGACCTGTCGGATGGATGGCTTCTGCTTTGTAGCTCGTGAGGTAACAGCATCAACTAAGAGCTTTTGTAGTTGCTTTTCATTCATGGACTTAGGCAAATTATAGATGACAATCCTCGTTTTAGATACGTGGAAGTTAGGAGACTGAAGCTTTTTCATCTTGTTTTCGTGCAATCTGCGAGGACAATCACATGCTCACTCTTCTATCACTAGACAGTAACACGCATAAATGAGAAAGTACACAAAAAAATTTACCTTCGTCGCCTGTCCATATCTTCTGCAGACACACCCTCAGCAGCAGGTGTACCTTCAAGGATCTGACCTTCCTGTGGAAGTAAAAACATGAGGAATATTAGTGCATGTTCGAAAAGCATGCAGATATTACAATTTTTCCAGAGATTTTGTGAGGACTGAGAGAAGCCTATACCTTAGCAAGATAAAGATTCCGATGGTCATGATTCTTCTCCTTTGTCTTTTCGAGTCCTATGTCCTGTGCAGATTTCTTATCCACAGCTCTCATAACGCTGAGTTGCCTGCCTTTAAGAAGGACACCGACACCCGAGGCAGTACTGGCAGCTGAAATGGCTGCATCCGATGCATCTGCTGTTTTGAACTTGAGAAAACCAGTCCCTTTTGGTCGTCTGAGAAAGAAAACACATAGAGACAAAAAGTGAAGCTTTGGGTTTGGGGAGATACCAGAGCCTGGATTTGCTTTTATGATTGAACGAATTTTCAAAGCATAGAAGGATGCATACTTTGTGACTGGGTGGAGAACTAGGAATAAAGATTCAACTTGCCCAAATACAGAAAACCTCTGTGTGACTTCTTCCTTACTAACATCAAATGGGATGTTGCTTATAAATACAGTTCTCTGAAAATCATCATTTTCCTGCGTTTCTTTAGGAGCCACTTCTTTAGTTTTACTGGGTTTCAATGGTTCAGAGACACCAGAAGAGTCAGCAACTAGCTTAGTTGATGAATCCTTGAGTTCGTTTTTATCAGACTCTTCCGTCGCTCCATCATGAGAAGCAATAGAACCTTTTGAAGACGCAATCAAGTTCTTAAGCACCTTTCTCGCAACATCTGCTTCCTCTTCAAAATTCACATCAGTCCCAGCATCTTTCTCCAGTGCATCTGATTCACTCGGTTTGTTACTGTCATCCTCCTCCTCATCATCATCAGTAACATCTCCTGAAGGTTGGTGGCTTTCTACAGCATCATCAACCTCCTCCATATCAACACTACTGTTATCACTATCCTCATCACTTCCATTTTTGTCACCTGCCAAGGTTGACGCCAAAAAATATGAATATTCTGTTAGAAAGAGGTAAAACAAAACTTCGTCCACCGACTGTATTTGTTTCCCTAGTTATCTATTCTAGGCATTCAATTTTATCGTGTCAATAATAGAATATCAGATCTCAATGTACAAAATAACTAAAAAAGGTTTCAAACCATTAAGTAAATTGTTAAGATTCCCAGATTAAAAAACAATACAGTAACATACCATCTGCTGGAGCAGTAGCGGCATCAGCGGCACCATTGTACAGATTCTTAGGTACAGCCCAGTCTACAGCTATAGGCCTTTTACTAAACATGTGCCCGTTGAACTTTTTAATCGCCTGAAAATGCAAAAATAAATAAGATAAGTGATCTGAATGGAAAATGACCAAATCAAGATACCCATGTTTCTAGATCTTACATTTTCTGCGTCTCTCTTACACGTGAATTTGACAAATGCAAAACCCTTAGGTAGCCTGTCAAAATATTCCACTAAATTAGAATAATATACACTGGCTTATTAATAATCAAGAAAATTAGCAGATGAGTTAGAACATACCCAGTTTCAAAATTTTTAGGAACAAAAACATCCCAGACAAACCCTACTGCTTTGAAAACCGCTTTAATTTCACTAGGTTTAGCCTGCAAATTCCAAAAAAAAAAAAAAAATCCATGAGAAAAACATATCTTTATGTATGAAACTGTAGAGATAACAAAAAAATCCCAGTTATAAGAACCTTGAAAGGAAGATTTCGGATAATTAGTTTCCACTTCTGAGCCTTTGAGCCCTGTCTCCAACAAAATACCAATAGATCATGAACTGTTCCGAATGCTTATCAGTTAACTTCTCAATAGAGGTACATTGGTGAAAAGCAAAGAATGTTCACCTCACCACCGAGCTGACGCGCCCAAATGAGATTTCCCTTTATCTCTGTTTGATGTAGTGTTGCAACAGCAGCACAAGCAGATTTGACACTCGTAAAGAGAACAGCTGATGCATCTGCCCTGCATCCGTCTTGGGTAAGACCTGATAAAAATAATAGTTCTAACGCTTAATGCATGCAACTTACAAGAGAATCAAATAAGTTTATAACTACATTCCCACAGTGGCAATTAACATGTGGATTGGGTGTCTTCCACACTTTATTCAGATACCAAAAAGGGCATATGCACACAAGCTTAAAGAAAACATGATGTGATATACATACTATATATGTAAATACACGTGTATATATATCAAATATACGTAAATAAGAAAAGATATGAAGAGCTGTAAAAAAAGGGTATAGATATGATGAAACAAACTATAATTCAGCCAGATATTGAAACGGGAGGCAACAAGCACCAAAAGAAAACTTATTAAAGGAAACCATGACCAGGAAATGCATTCCAACAGCAATCTTCCAAAAGTCAACCCCATAAACCTAGACTAGCGGAAAAAGGTGTTTATTTTTATACATACTCTCTCTGCCCAGGAATCTTGTTATGGCTAATATAATCTAATAATTAATGGAGATTCATGTCCCAATAGTGTTCATTGAGTCATTTTGTGCGGTGCCTGGAATAACATTGTCTTTCTCTGCTACACAGATCCCTAGATCAAGCAGGTCCGATGGATAACTTGACACCTAACTCATATGTTGACATCATTTACGAAATAAAAACCTTGTACTAATAGATATAACTAAAAAATTTGGTTGGAGTCATGCAAACAGGCATGTGTCTCCATTTTCTTTGCAAGATTCTTACCATTTTGTTGAAGCTCTTCTTTGGGGAGGGGATATCTGACAGAGCACACAGTGCCAATCTCTTTGACACGACTATGGACTGCCTCTGCCATCTCAGCATTAACAAGGCCACCAAAGATTACAGTTCGTGCAACTCTTCACCCAACGAAAAAGAACATAAATACAAGCAAGAAAAACAAGAGACGCAATTTTGATGATACATATAGAAATATTAGTTTTTCCAAATCTTTTAAACTACATGCTTAATCTCAATGAGATAGTCTTCCTTACAAAAGCTATAATAAATTCATTCCGTCTATCTATACAAAAATCAGCACGTTGTCATAAAATCATACCTTTGCTTATCTGAACATGTTTCTTTATCAGCTAAATCAACATGAAGCTTTGTTGGTCTTTTGCGCTCAATTGGCTTCTCTATTTTTTTTTCTGGTGGAGGAACTGATGCAAACACAAATTTAATGATAAACGAAAAACCAAACCAACATCACTAACCAACTTACTTAGACTCAGAAACCAAATCTAGTCAATCTTATACCTTGTTTGTCTGTCTCGGGGATCAAACCGCCCTTGTCACTCTCTGCCTGGGAATTATCAGGTAAAGAGATCCCTAATTCGAAAAAGAAAAAATATGAAATGTTACATAAGAAATTGATGACAATGAATAGATGAATGCTGAGATAACAATAATAACTGAACCCTTGAAAAGTCTACGACACTAACCTTCGGCTGCTTTTGTACGACGCTCTTTTAGAGAAGGGCGATGCGTGGCCTGTTTAACAGTAATCTTACGGGACCCAACAGTAGAACCGTTCTTCAACTCAATGGCACGGATAGCATCTTCTGGTAAAGCACTGCGAAGGATCCAGCATATGAAAACTTGGGATTGTAAGAACCAATATCACTTTCCCAGTAAGAGAATAATTAGGATTCAACTAGTGGTTGTTAGCTTACAATTTAACAAACGCAAAGCCACGGTGTTCATTTGATCCTGTTACAGAGGAAAGATGATTAGTTCCTGATGGGCGTACAGCCAAGAAGTGATAACTTTAATTTCAATTGTCACCTTTGTTCGTGACCATAAAGCAAAGCCTGACGGGACCAACGTCGCTGAAAGCTTCTTCAAGCTGAAACAGTTTGAAGAAAACAATAACGCTACTAAGAATAGTTTTCAGGAGCTCAACATTCAAAACATCGAATAAACAAAACTGTTATCGAATTCTAGGGATAAAAATCTTCCCAAATAAGCTTAGTAGGATCAAATACCAAAGGCAGTGAATATAAGGAGGGAGAGAAGGTACCGTACCTGAGCGTTGGTGAAGGAATAAGGCAAGCCAGAGACGCAGACAGTGGCAGCAGAGTGTTGAGATTTTTCTTCTCCATCTTTCCTCTCTTTCTTGTTTTTCCCCATTGATTGATACCTCTTAGAAGAGACTATAGAGAGAGAAAATATGCGAGAGATTAAGATTAGGGTTTTACAATGTTTGAGTTGCAGAGCACAACAAAGAGAGAGAAAGAGGGGGATGAGAAAACTGAGGATGCGGAGAAGAAATCTAGGGTTTATTTACTAAACCACTAAACCCAAGTTAACCGGCTTACCCAGATAATCATAAAACTACACCTAACGGAATGGTACACAACCTTGGTTGGGTCGTCTCGGCTTTTGTTTCCGGTTTTGATGTTTTTTGTCGGCCCATTGCCTTTCTTTTTCTTTAACTGAAATAAACGACAACTTAACAAGTTTGACTGGTTTAAACGAAGTGAGTGCGGATGCGGTTGCAGAAATTTGTGAAAATAGGTGGTAGCGGTTTTTAGTGTCATTGAACAATTTATACGACTGATAAAACGGCTGGAATCGGATGTATTTGCAAAACGTATGACTGATTTACAGCGGATACGATAGCGGATTGACATAAATTCAAAAATATATTATTATAAAAAATTAAAATTATATTTTAAATAAATTATAGAATAATTAAATAAAAAAAATTTAGGAAATTTGTAACATTTTTGGATATAAAATAATTTTTTTAATTACAATTTTATTTAATTTAAATTATATATCAAGATAATTTTAATATGATAATATTCGATATAAGAGATTAAATAATTTTTTTTCAATCATCCGCAACTGCAAACGTTCGTGAAAATGAGTTTTTGATTTAGAATGGTTCTAAGCGGTACAAAACGGTATGGAACGGTACAAAGCGGTTTCCGTAATTGTTGTTAAACTCTACCAACCGCAACCGTCCGCAAACGCTACGGGTGGTAGCGGAAGAACCAATCAACCTCTAAGATGATTAATCCGGATAGAAGACTCCGATCCAATTTTACTTGAATCAAAAAAATCGATTCGAAATCAAACCATATCTTAAATGGTTTAAATGAATTAAAAAAATTATATCCAAAAATTGAATCCGGAAAAAAGTTGATCAAAAACCAAAAAAAATAAACAAATTAATGATATATTTAACTAAAATTGAATTTGAAATAAAATTGAAGTCGTACTAAACCATCCATAATAGATGATATTTTATTTAGATACTATTATTCATAAATAAATAAATAAAATTAAAACAAAATATAAATTAAACACCTCTAGCACAAACCACTAGATTATATATGTTGATTTTTTTGTTTTTACAGCACAATTTAAATCTTTAACACAACAGTAAAAAATATATTGTTTCTGTTGCTTACCAATCACAAAATAATAAAAATTAGCATTAGCGAAAACAATATCACCATTATTTTTATACCGCTATTTTGATCACTAGTCTTAAGTCTTAACGCTCCTAATTATTCTACTATTTTTTACCGCATTTTTAACGAATTTTTTTTTAACACTGCATTTACCTATAGGACCAGTAGAACTCGTGTACCCGGTACGTAGGATACCGGAAAGTCTTCCAAAGTAAAGAGTTGAATGAAAAAAACAGTCAAAACCGAGACCATCAGACGAGATTCAATTACACAATTCGGTTCATCTCTAAAACCAACCGACCTGGAACCAAATTGAATTACAAACTGTAATCTAATTTACCAAAAATTCAATATCCGGTTAGAAACGGTTATCAAATCACTTTACCTTGTGAATAAACCCTTAATATCTTCCCTCATCTTCGTCGTCTCAAGAAACTCATCGCCGGAGTTATCAACATCGATGGCTCTTAACCCAAAATCATCTCTTCCCGATCCAACATTCCACTCGAACCACATCTTCGACATCATCTCTTTACGCGAACACGTTTCGTAATTATCTTCCTCCGGTGAATCCGCAGCTACGAGCCTGTACGCATACACTTTCCTCTTCTGTCCTGGTCTGTAAGCTCGAGCCACGGCTTGCTGAGTCACTGATGGGTTTAGATGAACATCGAGAATCAGTACCCTCGATGCACCCACCAGAGAGATTCCTTCCCCACATGCTCTGATCGATCCGAAGAAGACTTTAGCATCTGGGGAATTGTTGAATCGCTCCATTGACAATTCTCTTTGTTCGTTGCTCGAATCGCCTGTGATTGTGAACATCTCTTTCCCTAATCGCCAACCTTTCATTGAGCTCATGAGTCTCTCAAGAGCTTTGATCGGAATAATGTATTGGCTAAACACCAAGAGCTTCTCTCCTGTTGATTCACACAGAGCCAAGAGGTTGAGGAAGAATTTCATCTTCACACCGTCTCTAACATTGATCTCCTTCAGCATCTCGTCTAGCTTCTTCAATGTATTGCTGTTATCAGCGAAACCCTTTTCTCCATTCGACGGATTTTCCTCGGAGAAAGATTTAAGCTTTGGATGTATATACAAAGCAGCACCAAGAGAGATCTGCTTGAACAGTTCCATTTCTCTCAGACTCTTGACTTTATCTCTCTGAATTGAGCTCAGGTTGAGCATGACAGTGAATTCAGCTAGCCCGGGAAGCAATCCCCGGAAATCTGCTTTGTGATAATGCAAGATAGTTCGGGTCATTTCGCGTAGATCCTTTATCACACTGGCTTTGGTAGAAAAGCCTATACTCTTCTGTAATGTAAGCTCCACGGCAGCGAAGAAATCCCCTTCCATACTACTCTGGTTCATATGTTTGTTGCTCGGTATCTCTGCCTTGCTCATGATACGGGAAACAATCTCCCGAGTTCCAGGACGCTTTAAGAACTTGGGACGAACAAGATTCAAAATGTTAAACACTTCCACGACGTTGTTTTGGAACAAAGTACCTGTGAGAACCACTTTTCGAGGAGTCGAGACACGAGCAAGCGAAATGAGCATGTTTGTTTCCTTATTCCTCGATGTATGACCCTCGTCGAGGATAAGCAATGTTGGCTTCTCAAGCAAAATCCGCTTACAGTCTTCTGAAACCGACTCAGTGTTCTTATCATCGCAGATGATCCTCGCAAACTGTTGGTACCCAAGAAACAGTATGCTTCTTTGTTCGACCCATTGTCTCAAAACCTCCATTTGCTGAAACCTTGAATCAGCTTTCACGCTGTAGAAATCAAGCAGAGGAATGTTCTCGACCGCCCACTTAGTAAACTCTCTCTTCCATGACTCTATGATCCCCTTTGGTAGCACAATCAATGGTTTAGCCTGTGGATCCATAGCCATGAAGCTCTGCATAAAGCTGATAAGCAGAAAGGTCTTGCCTGATCCCGGGGCATGAGCTAATATGCACCCACCTGGCTCATCCGCTGCAAGGTTGTTGCATAAAAATTTGAATCCTTCAATCTGGTGAGGCCTCATCTCCTTATCATGCCTAGGGTGGATGAACATTTTGTCTCCCAAAATGTTTGTCTGAGAAGACCAGTTTTCTGAGAATGCCCTGCTCGTTTCCCCATGTTCTTCTTCGCGCATGTAAGTTCTTCTCGGTCTCTTCGGCTACATCAGGAAGGAAAGTAGATTCAAGTTCTAAAGATTTGTAACAAAGTCAGTATATACCACACTCAGTTATCAGTGATCACTAACCTTGTTGAACACAACCTCGATCATGCTCTCGATGGGTGTCTTGATGAGTCCACAAACACGACATACTTCTCCAGTATCGTCTTTGTAGATGAAGGAATGCTCACAGTCTTCGACTTGCTTGCGATCATTACCTTGTGAATTCTCCGCAGTTACCTAACCAAGAACATAGGCAAAAAATCAGGTGAAAACGCTAAGAGTGCACAGAGAAACACATCTGCATCAGAAGTTGAATTATATGCAGTTTATATAAGACATATGCAGCTGTTGGTCTATGATCTGTGGTTCATTGAAAATGTACAAGAAGCAACCTTAGATGATTCTTGGGCAAATGCCATCTGCCTCCAAAGTTCGTCTTCTTCTTCTTCTCCATCTTCATATAGAGGAGGAGTTCCACTGTCATTATCTGTAGAATTCCTCGACATATCCTCCTCATCATAACTTTGCGAACGTGTGCTATTTCCGCTCTTCACATCATAAAATGGAGAATGAGATCATAAAGATTTAAACTTGGCAACAAAAGATGGTATCAAATTTTATACAAAATGTATATGAACATTAATTTCTGCGATAAAGCTTACACTAACTGATTCTTGGTGCAACTCATCGTCGGAATCGGTGATAAGAGTATGAGCAGAGTTGGCTGGTTTCTTCCGTTGTCTACTTTTGACATCTTCCAGTGAGATAGAACCATTTAAGAGTTTCTTTTTGAGCTCACAAAGTGTCTTTATGTCATCAGCAAACCATCCGTATTTACTCTCTTCAAACCCATCAAGGAGATTCTGTAGAAAGAATGGGTCAGGACGCTTGGCAAGTTCTGCTTGAGTAATACTCTTGCTACTCGACCTCAAACACCAAGCTGTTTCATCATCAATCGCCAGTAAAATCAGAAGCAGAAACAAAAGAATCAGTCAATCTCTGAGCATTTGCACCAAAACAAGTTAATTTCTTCAAACAAATCCAAAAAAGGAACGATTTTTAGGTTAAAATCTCGACCAGCAGGAAAGCTACAGCCAGAAATGAGCTTAACGGAAGCAAAACCCATGTGGGTTTTAGAATCAACAGATTCGGTTCGGCGCTAGAAATCGAACAAAACCCAAAATGTGAGATGTTCACACTCCGATTCTGCATCTTTGGACCTCAAAACACAGAGATTTAGTCTTCTTATTCTCCGACCACACCATTTTTATTCAGCAAAGGAGCAACAACAAAAGAAGGAGAAGAAACGAGAGGATAAGTAATACGTACGCGTCTTCCTCGCCCTCGAAAATGGAGAGTCATCAGTACCCATCATGTTTGATCGCTAGACAGAGCTCCTTAGATCGAAACTCGCACCCCAAAATGCAAGCTTTAAGCATGAATTTGAGAGATTTCAAGCAACGACGACAACAAAATTCTGGAAAAGTTGAAGCTTTTTTTCTTTTCCCATAATGGAAGTTACTCGGGTGGCATAGGAGAGAGAGAGAGAGAGAAGAAGCTGGACGGTTTTGGGAGCTAGATAAAGACAAAAAGAATACGTACACATCTATATGTATATACATTTTTTAAAACTTGCTCTCCACTGGAGTGTATGTGTGTGTGTTATGTTGAATACCATGGCATTTCCAATATGTTAAAACATTTCAAAAAGGCTTATAAAATCTTTTAAATTTTGTACGGAGCTTATAAATGTGATTAGTTATAAAATCTTATATTAGTAGGAGGAACAAAGTATTATTATTATTTTTTTGTAATCGATTAAGTTATACAAGTACATTCTCCATGAAGACAAGTATAATAGTAGTCTTTAGGGCATTGATGAGAATCGGGACAATCACGATCTATCTTGCACCGCATCATTTTGATCGGCTCAATCTCGGCTTTTAGCCTCGAACAATGGCACTCTCCGAGCAGACATTTTGCACTTTCATCTGAGCATCGCAACACACACTCTTTTGACCTCGTGCATGATGAATTGACTTGAATTTTAGAGAGGCTCACCAAGAATGTGCCTATTCATTGCAAACACATATCACAATTTAGTCCATCTTTTAAATAGATTGAACCAAATATATAAAGAGACATATAGAAAAAAGCTAACAAGAGAGATAGATAACGAAAACGATGAAAATTGCTATTTTTGATGCTGCCATATCTTTTGCCTGAAATTTTGAGAGATATGAGGATTAGTTTATGGTTTAGAGTTTTTTTTTTTAAATAAAAAATGGTTATGGTTATGAGTTTATAAATACGTTTTGATAAAAATTTCTTAACTTTACAAGGTCGTTCGGATGCTTATATATTTTTTCTTGGAGATTGAAAATGGCTATTTAGTTCATGCATAATTGCATATATAGTATGACTTTGACAAATAAGATTTTTGTTAATAATTAACAATTCAGCTCGTAATCCAGTTATAATATAATACATAAGATTTTTTTTCTTTAGTACTTAGGCTCCGAATGGTAAAAGTGGATCAGGCGATTCAAAATATATGTTTGAATGGTAAAAATGAATAATAAATAGTGCGGAACAAATACTTAAATAATAAAAAAATATATAGAGAGAAGCTAATAAGAGAGATAGATTACGAAAACGATGAAGATTGTTGTTTTGATGCTGCCATGTCTTTTACCTGAAATTTTGAGATATGATATTAGTTTTTGGTTTAGAGTTTTTTTAATAAAAAAAGTTATGGTTAAGAGTTTATAAATACATTTTGATAAAGTTTTCTTAACTTTACATGGTGGTTCGGATACTTATATATTTTGTCTTGGAGAATGAAATGGCTATTTAGTTCATGGATAATTGCATATATAGTATGACTTTGACAAATAAGATTTTTGTTAATAATTAACAATTCAGCTCGTAAATTCCAGTTATAATATAATACATGAGATTTTTTTTCTTTCTAAATAGCACTTAGCTTAGTATATGTCGTTAGAAGTGAGAACAAATTTTAAATTTGTGATAAGTATATATTTATTTACAGTTATTTTTATTGAAAATATATTTCTTTTTTGGGAACTACAATGACTGTGCAATCAATGTAAATGTCCCGACTGGTAACAAAGTTTTATATGTTGGCTTTTTAAGTAAAAAAAGTTATTTGTCTGACTAGTTGTTTTTTTTTTTTTAAGTTGGATTTGTTTCTAATTAGCACTTATCAATTAAAGTGGAAACAAATTTTAAGATATGTGTATATATGTACATTTGTTGAAATTTGTTTTCTTTATAAAATAGTTATTTCCTACCTAAATTAGTTGACTACAACCTACAATGAAAGTGTAATTTAAAAAAATATTGTTAAGTAAATAGAAAGTATATTTTTACTAATAAAAATGTTTCAATTTGGCTTTTTCCATAATTAACACTAACACAATAAATGCTTTTATTTTCCACAATGTTTTTTTCTAAAAAAAATATAAGTCCAGGTTTAGGTATTAAAATTTGATTTTTTTAAAAAGTGGTTATGTCATAAAAGGTTAAAAACTAATAATTAAAAATACATTGCAATTAGATTACATATCTTATAGCAATATTAAAAATATGAAAAACGTTTTAAACATAATAAATTAGAGCAAAGTTTGGATTTATAGCTTTATAATATCGGAACTACAACTCAGTTATATAAATATATACAATATACGATAATAACTAAAAAACAAAAACAAAGTCTTCTTCATCTCCGTCAAAGCCTGCAGTGAGGAAATCTCTCACAGGTGCATTAAGGATAATTATGCTACTTATACTCCTAAGACTCGATAGACTCAAATCCTTAAACCCGTAAAGTGATAATAACTAATCTCAACTCAAGTATATCTACTTGAATGAGGACAACAATATGAAAGAAAACATATGAAAAGGAAAAGCCCAACACCAGAACATATCGAAGCCCAATGATGCTATATCGGGTCTCCCGGGGTACGGAAAAATTCGCCCCCGAATTTTCACTATCATCTTCAGTCACATACATCACCAAGTGTTTGACGTTAAAAACATCTGCAGTATGCATATTAGGAGGGAGACGGAGACGATAAGCGTTGTTATTAATCTTCTCGATGACCTCCAACAGACCAATCTTGCGTGCTTTAAGCTTGTTGTAAGTGTGAGGCGGGAAACGGTCCTTGGTAAGGACAGCCCACACGCGGTCTCCGACAGCAAATTGTACTTATCTTCGATGCACATCAACGGCAGCCTTATACTTAGCTATAGCGGCTTCAAGATTCGTCCGAACAAGCTGATGAATCGCCGCAAATTCTTCGACTACATCACATGCGTGACCATGAAAACGAGTACGGTCTGGGGCGGCACTCAAATCTGATGGTCCACGAGGAATGATCCCATAAATCACACGAAATGGACTCAAACCTGTACTACAGTTCAGAGCATGGTTGTGTGCGAATTCGGCTTGACATAGCACCTCATCCCACGAACGAATGTCGTCTCCCACGAGACAACATAGCAAGTCACCCAGAGCACGGTTTGTCACTTCCGTTTGGCCGTCCGTTTGGAGATGATACGCGGAGCTCATATCTAAACTAGTACGCAACAAACGCCATAACAAACGCCAAAAATGGCTAAAAACCGAGAGTCATGATCAGAAACAATAGATAATGGCAAACCATGGAGCTTGTAAACCTCACGAAAGAACAACGTAGCCACTTGCAGTGCATATGTAGTTTTCTTGCAAGGAATAAAGTGGACCATCTTAGAGAAACGGTCGACAATGATGAAGATCGAATCATGACCATGCCGTGTCCGAGGTAAGCCAAGAACAAAATCCATGCTTATATCTGTCCATGGTTGTGTCGGAATAGGAAATGGCAAATAAAGTCCCGCATTGGATGCATGTTCCTTAGAAGCTTGGCAAGTAACACAACGAGAAACATAGCGTTCCACATCTCGACGTAGCGATGGCCAAAAATAAGAGGCTAAAACAAGTTGAAGAGATACTTCCCACATGACCTTCACCATGAAGTTCCTTAATTAATTGTAGGCGTAGAATACACTCGGGTACACACAACTTATTACCACGAAACAAGAAACCATCCAAGATGAAGAATTCACCACCATTCCCTAACTCAGCTGCATTCCAAATCTTGCCAAAGAAAGGATCTAATGGGTATAAATCTGGGAAGACATGAAACCCCGGAACCGAAACGTGAAGTGTAGCGAGAAGCGCATGTCTTCGGCTAAGAGCATCTGCGACTTTGTTAAGAGAACCCGCCTTATGTTTAATCACGAAAGTGAACTGCTGAAGATAAGAAAACCACGAAGCATGACGAGATGAAACCTTTTCTTGAGATCCCATGTGCTTTTAGCCGTCATGGTCCGTAAAAAGAACGAAATCTTGGTGAAACAAGTAATGTCTCCAGTGTTTGACCTCCTGTACTACAACATAAAGTTCAACATCGTAAATACTATAACGAGAACGTGAACCTGCTATCTTTTCTCACTAAAAAAGGCGACGGATTTCCCAGCCTGGCTCAAAACAGCACCGATTTCTCACAATGAAGTTTAAATGCCATTGCAAAATTGGGAAGAACAAGGACTGGAGCTGTTGTGAGCTTCTCTTTAATACTTTGAAACGCCATTTCAGTTTCTTTTGTCCAACAAAATGGTGTTTCTTTGATGCAATCTATTATTGGAGAAGTAATGCTGCTGAAATTTTCCACGAAACATCGGTAAAATAAAGCTAAACCGTGAAAGCTTTGAACGTCGATGATGGAACATGGCGTTGGCCAGGAACGTATAGCCGCAATCTTGGCAGGGTCAACTTCCAGTCCACGGTCCGATACGATGTAACCGAGAAAAAGAACTTGATTGCCTCCAAAAGCACACTTCTTATTGGCCGCGAACAACTTTTCCTTTCGTAACACCAAAAAAACCTCTCGTAAATGCTTGAGATGATCTGCAAGAGTAGTACTAAAGATTAGAATATCGTCAAAGTATACAACAACACACCGACCAATAAAAGGACGTAGCATTTGATTCATGACTCGCATGGAAGTGCTAGGCGCATTTGATAGCCCGAAGGGCATCACCATCCACTCAAAAATGCCTTCACGTGTTTTGAATGTCGTCTTCCATTCATCATTGGACGTAAACGGATCTGATGGTAGCCGATTTTAGGATCCAACTTAGTGAAAATAGAAGCATTTCTGATCTGGTCAAGTAGATCGTCCAGCCGCAGAATCGGAAATTTGTATCTCATTGTTATCTTGTTAATTGCTCGGCTATCCACGCACATGCGCCAAGAGCCATCCTTCTTAGGTATGAGTAATGCCGAGATAGCACATGGACTAAGGATCTCACGCACATAACCTTTCACAAGCAACTCCTCAACTTGTCTTCGCAACTCGTCGTGTTCTTGCGGGCTCATACGGTAATGTGGGCGATTAGGCAATGACGCGTGCAGCGCAAGATCAATACAATGATGTATGTCACGGAGAGGAGGAAGTCCAGCCGGTAACTCCTCTGGAAACACATCTTTAAGCTCCGTTAACAACTGGTGAAAGGCTGGAGGGACATCGAGAGAAGATGACATAGAGGCTGGTGTAATCAGTAGTGCAAATACGAGCGGTGCAACTTTAATCTCCTCCACAAATTGTGACATGTTCAAATAGAGAATCGGACTGGTAGTGGCAGGAGAAGATGCAGGACGAGAGACATCGCCACAAGGAATTATTGATTCCGTTGAATCTTGCGTTGGAAGCAAGGTGATGCGCCTATCTTCAAACTCAAAACTACAGGTATTAGCAAAGCCATCATGCATTGTGCGCCTATCATATTGCCAAGGACGACCAAGTAAAATGTAATATGCGTCCATAGGAATGACATTGCAAGACACTAGATCTTTGTAGCTCACGCCAATGGAAAACGGTACGCGACATTGCTTGGAGATTCGAAGCTCCGTCTTGGTATTCAACCAAACAAGCTTGTAAGGTGAAGGATGTGGCTCAGTGAATAAAGCTAAACGTGAGACTGCATCATCAGAAATTACATTGGTGCAACTCCCTGAATTAATAATAAGCTTACAAATCTTCCCTCGAATTGTGCAAGTGGAACGAAAAATTTTGGAACGCAGCCACGATTCTTGACCACCGTGAGGAATGAGACAGTTTCGTCGTATCGCCAAGTTTTTACCTATGTCTCCAGGGAATCTCTCATCCATAAGATGTTCATGTTCCTCTCCATCTTCATCATAGATAGCTTCTTCTTCGTTGTGTAAACCACGACGGCTCTATTGTGGACAAGCAGATTGTCGATGTCCCTGTTCTCCACAACCAAAACAACGAAAAGACGACGAACGAGTCGAACGAGCAGCCGTAGGTGTATCATTAAGCTCCTGGATTGGTGCCAAAGACCCTTGTGGGGATGGTGAATCACTTGGTCTGATGGCGTTACTGTAAGTTGTTGTGGTGGTTCTTGAACGCGATGATGCCGACCAAGTTGTTGATGCATTTCGTGTCTGTTGTTCGATCAACAAGACGCGTTGGTGTGGTTCAGAGACTGATAATGGATTGAATTGCAATAGTTTATTCTGAATTTGAAGACGTAGACCACAAATAAATCTGGAGACCAATTGCTCTTCAGTTTCAGTTAAGTTATTACGGGCCAACAAAGGAAAAAATTCAGACGCATATTCATCCACTGATTTGATTCCTTGGTGTAGGTTCTGAAACTTTGTATACATAGTACGCGCGTAATTGTACGGTAGAAACGCTTTCCGCAAGTGTTTCTTCATCTTTTCCCATGATGCGATTTTTTCATTTCCCTTTTGTTGTCGTTGTGCTTTCAAGTTTTGCCACCAAGCTGATGCACGACTCTTAAATCGGATTGCTACCAATGACACAGGCATCTCATCGGGCACTTGTTTGAACGTTAGGAGTTCCTCCACTGAATTTAGCCAATCCAAAAACTCCTCAGGCCGCAAGGATCCGTGAAAATCTGGAAGATCTAGCTTAAAGCCTGATTCCCAACGTCGATTGTCAAAACCATGAGCCACGATTTGTGCTTGTTGTTCGTCTCCAAATGGGTTATGGCCATCTTCCTCTTCCTCCCCTTCATCGAAATTCAGGTTTTCTACAGGAGGCACTATCGGTTGTGCCTGCTGATTTGCGTGGAGTACCGCACGCAACGCAGATTCCATCGATGTTTGCAGAGTGTGACGAAGATCTTGCTGGAACTCGGCCATGACCTCTCGGAGAGCATCGTTGTTTTTCTGTCGTTGATTCTTTAGGTTTCTTTTCGGCGGCATGATGTAGGAGAAGGTTCTTTCTCCGATACCAACTGTTGCAGCGGTCACACGGAGAAGAAGCACAAAGCTCATGAATCAAATGAGTTTTGAATCTGTAGTGCTCTGTTTCAAGAGCAGAGTTGAGATGAAATCTCTTGTTTTATTGAATAATCAAAAGCTGCCTCTAAAGAAGCATAACACCAACTACATCTCAACTGGGTATGTATACTCCTAAGATTCGATAGAGTCAAATCCTTAAAACCGTAAAGTGATAATAACTAATCTACTTGGATGAGGACAACGATATGAAAGAAAACATATGAAAAAGAAAAGCCCAACACCAGAATTTATCGAGGCCCAATGATGCAACATTAATAGCCCATAAACGGAAAATGTTCTTATGGTTACTACTTTATAGTTTTGGATGTGAGGGGTAACATCAATGCCAATATGCCATACACACAAGGTTAGTTTTTTTTTTAGAAAAAAAAACAAGGTTAGTTTTGGTCGTTGATTTTGTTATTGGATCCTTGAATTTTACATATCAAGATACAGTGTTATTCTTCTTTCCTTCCAATTTTCAATTATAAATAATTATATATAAAAACTAACTACTATAGAAAATAGATTGAGTAAAAATTTTGAACCTCAATTTGATAAAAGGGAAAAGAAAATATGCGGAAGAAAAATACAACATGTGGGGGTGTAAATCCACACAATCGAATTTGTCGAGACTTTTAGAGGGATATGAAACTTCTGAGATTAAAACCACCGAAAACATAAATTGAGATTCAAAGATGATGTTTTTATTAGAACTGTTTTAGAAAGTTGTTGCAGAGAATAACAAGTGTTTGCTAAGTTAAAAATTGCGGATCTCTTTCTCAAGAGATGTACATGTCTATTTATACAAATATAAGTCGGCTAACTCAATGTCTAAAGAGATAAGGAAGATTTCCTAATTCCTCAAGATTTCCTTTTAGCAAAGCTGGCTACCACCATGGGCTTTGACCTCGTCATATCTCTATTATGGGCTTGAATTCATGGGCTCGTTGTCTCGGCCTATACGTTCATTTACTCAGCTCGGCCCAACTCCCTGTCTTTAAGCTTTGGCTCGGGTGGCCGAGGCCCGTGTTTGGCTCGGGTGGCATCGTGGTTCACGGCTCGGGTGGCATCGTGGTTCATGGCTCGGATGGCTTCATCGCGGGTCGTGGCACCCGATCCATTTTGCTTTGTCACGGATTGGGGCACACGACCAAATCTTCACCGTGGGTCGTGGCACCCGATCCATTTGCCTTACCGTGGGTCGTGGCACCCGATCCCTTTTGCTTCGTCACGGATCGGGGCACACGACCCAGTCTTCACCGTGGGTCGTGGCACCCGATCTATTTTGGCGTACCGTGGGTCGTGGCACCCGATCCCTTTTGCTTCGTCATGGATCGGGGTACACGACCCAATCTTCACCGTGGGTTGTGGCACCCGATCCATTTTGCCGTACCGTGGGTCGTGGCACCCGATCCCTTTTGCTTCGTCACGGATCGGGGTACATGACCCAATCTTTAGCGTCGGTCGTGGCACCCGATCCATTTTGCCGTACCGCGGGTCGTGGCACCCGATCCCTTTTGCTTCATCACGGATCGGGGTACACGACCCAATCTTCACTGTGGGTCGTGGCACCCGATCCATTTTTCCGTACTGTGGGTCGTGGCACCTGATCCTTTTTGCTTCGTCACAGATCGGGGTACACGACCCAATCTTCAGCGTGGGTCGTGGCACCTGATCCATTTTACCGTACCGCGGGTCGTGGCACCCGATCCCTTTTACTTCGTCACGGATCGAAGTACACGACCTAATCTTTACCGTGGATCGTGGCACCCGATCCGTTTCTCGGTGTGTCACCCGAGACATTTGATTTCTGTTCGGGCACTCGCGACGCTTTGTCAACACCAAGCCATTTATAGTTATTTTCTCATATGTTAACTTCAGGTGGGTGAATATTGACCCCAACAGTTAGCCCCCAGCTCGTCAGTTTTAATGCTGAAAGTGTCGAGGTTAAGAGCGGTCTAAAGTTAACTTCCCTAACCGAATCGTCGTAGTGATCCCGAACTGTTCTGGTGAAATTACCGAACCATTGAAGAGGGGGTGTCGATCCGTTTATGTGATTTTATAAAATCCCCGAGGCATTTTATTTCAAGATGTACTACCGAGCAGTTATGTTGCTCTGTTGGTTCGGGGTGACCTTTCACAAGAGTTTGGCTCGGGATTCATAGACTATGCAGATATTTCTCGAACTGTTTGTGATGTATCCCTATCCGTGGCGTTGTTTTATTGAAGAGATTTGGCTCGGGGTCGCTGCATCACTCAAACTCTGCTCGGGGGTTTCTATGACTTTGGCAAATTATGTCCTTTCTCGGGGAGTCTAAACGCTTCTGCCGATTCCCGAGGCATATGACGTCACTACTTGCCTATATAAATTGTGATGCCTCCCAATTTTTCATTACTTCATTTCTCCGAAAATTTTCCCAAAACCGGTAACCTCTCTCTTCTTCCTCTCTCTAATTTTTTGCTTAAGTTATTTTTAACTAGGGCCTCCGTCATTCCTCCTTTGCCACCGACCCATTTGAGTTTCCCGGTCCATCTTCAAACAGCTCCAATGCTGTTCTTCGAGTTTCTGGTGATTTGTTTGAGGATTTGGATATGGCTGTTAGTTTATTTAGAAGATCTTGGCCTGTTCTTCGATCTTTAGAGGGTTTTGATATGTTCTGATAAGCTGTTGAGAGCCCCGATCTGTTTTCTGTTTCTTCGAAGATTTAAGATCCTTTATCCTGAGTTATTAGGGATCCCGATCTGTTTATCTATCTTTCAAAGACCCTGATCCGTTTCCAAATACAGGATGTCTTAGTTATCCGTGTCTGTGTCACCCGATCCGTGCGCTAGGTTGTTCGATAGTCCAGACCAATCTTTATTTCCCGATCCGTCATTCTCCACCGATCCGCTCCACGCTCAAAGTTGTAGCCGAGCAGATTCTTCCGGTGCGAATGTTTCAGAGGATTTAGATGATTCAAATGGTTCGGGGGTAGGACTTTCTGTTCTCAGTAGGAAAATGGTGTTTTTTGAATCCTCGAAAGCCGACAGTAACGCTGGGAATTCTATCAAATTTGAAGTCCCCCACCTTCACGATTCTCCCTTTGATGAGACGGCAAACCCTTTTGCAGATACAGTGGATCCCGAGCCGGCGGAAATTGAACCAGAGGATTGGTTCTATGATCCGGTTGTTGCTAAACAAGAGTTAAAGCGTCTGATTGGACCTAGCCAACGAGCCCCAAGGAAGAAGAAAGCTAAGAAGCGACCTGATCCACTGGCTCAACTCTCTACCTTAGATTCGCTGACAGCCCCTTAGGCAGAGGTTTAATATCTCAGAAGAAGTTGAATTTGTTCTTCCCTCAGCGTCGGACTGAGCCAGTAAACCTCCTCCCGATCACTTTACTCTCTATGAGAGATTCTTTTATTGCTGCCTGCTATGGCTCCCGATCCCCGAAGTGATCATGCGATTTTTATGAAAGCATAATCTGGCTATTGCCCAAATCAATGCTTGGAGAATCAGACATCTGGTCGGCATTCTTGTCAGAAGTTACGAATGTGACGTTGAGGTTGGAGTCGAACATTTGATAAGTCTTGTCGAATTCAGGCGTCGCAACAAAAGAGAGTTGAAATACTACGTATCGGGTAAAGCTAAGAGGAAGATCATAAAAGGATTCCCGAGCAAAGATGACAACTGGGAGGATTACTTCTTCTTCGTTCCCATCACCGAGGTGTCAGTGGGATAGTGATGTCTTAGCTTAATCAAAACGAGCTGGGGAGAACTTGGTAGCCAACCCGTGGCTGGTTTTTGGGCTGCAGCTTGGTTTTCTTTTATATTGATTTTGTTTTAGGTTACTTATATTGTTTCCTTCTTTTGCAGCACACCACTTCTAACCCTCATTGCCTCCCGATCTGTCTGCAATTCACGAAGCGCTTTCAGCTCGAAAGTGTAGTTGGAAAAGAGATTTCAATCTCCAGCGAGTGGAGAGAGCCCGAGCCCTCTTTGAAGGTCAATCCGTTGGTCCATCATCTTCTTCTAATTCTTCAGTCGATACCATGGGAAGATCCACATTTAGGGATAGAGCCGCAACCAAAGAGAAAGCGGAAGCTGAAGTTAGGGAGAGGGAAAAACAGGCCGAAGCATTGGGTCAGCTTCGCCTCCCGAGCCCCCAGATTAATGCTACTCTCCACCCCGAGCCAGTTTCCTCTAGCCATCCTCCCGAGCCAAATCTCAACTTAGCTCTCGAAGGGGTTGTGTTAGGGCTCTGTCCTGTAGAATCTCAGCTGGTGCAGCACAAAGATAAAGGCAAGGGGAAAGCCAAGGAAAAGAAGGGAACGAGCCAAAAATGCCAGTCATCGACGAATGGCAGAGGCGAAGGGCTGGCTGAGGCGTCAAAGCGACATCGTTGTGTTGAAATTTCTCGACTCATTCCCGAGGCAATTCCTCTATCCGCCGCACCCATTAATGTTGAAGAGGCTTGTAACAATGCTACGGCATCCGCGACTATCTTCTCTAAGATCACCTGCCCAGGTGATCGTTCCCCCCATCCGACACCTTGCTTAGGTATAAGGCCTACAACGAGGTGTCTCTTCGGGGAGTCAAGGTGTGTTTTCTGCTTTTCTTTTCTTTTTCAAACTTTTTGTCGTCGTGACCCATGCCATTTTCGTTTGTCTTGTCACTTCTGTATGTTGAATAAACTTTTTCTTGTTTATGCGCAGTTCATATCCCATCTCAATAGGATGGTCCTCGGGTATGAATTCGACGCTCGTAAAGACAGGAAAAGAGTTGAGGATGCTAATAAGAAAGCCATCGAGTTGGATGGAAAGCTGAAAGAGGCCGAAGCAAGTCACGCCTCTGACCGAGAAAAGACTCTTAAGAGAATCAAGAGTCTTGAGGCTGATCATGCGGCTGGAATTGAGTAAGGCAAAATATGATGCTCATATTGCCAGTCTAACGAGGCAACTAGAGGCGGCGAATGAGCTCCACGAGGTCAAGATGGAATAAGCAGTTCTGGAGGCCAAGTGTGAGATGAATTCATCGTTTAAGGACAAAGTCTCCCGAGCCAAAAATCTTATTGGCAAAATTAGTGGCGAGCCCAAAGAGAATATGCTCGATCTTGCTCATATCAAAGGCAATCTTCATTTTATTGTATTGCTTCAAAGTAAAGAGCTGCCATCTCTTGATGCCGTGGTGACGAATCTGGCTGAGCAAAAGGGGGAGCTCGAGGGTGCCCACGAAGCATTTGCCAAGCTGATAGTTGATCTGGGGGAAACACTGAGATTGTCCCCTATTCATTATGATATCTTAAAGGAGCTTAACGACGGTGAGCCTATGGAGTTGGCTGCCGCAGCGTCGGTATTAAAGATTTCTCTGGCTCGAACAGGGGAACACCAGGTTTGGCCGATCCAGACATGAAGAAGACGCCAGAGGATCCGACATCTTCTGAATCAAGTGGGGATAGCTCAAAGAAGATTCCCGAGCCATTTCCGGAGAAAGGCACCGAAGGAGCTATGATTGTGCCCGAGCCAGAGAAAGCCATTGATCCTGTCACCGAAGAGCATGAAGAATGGGGGGAAATGGAGCACCCCGAAGGGCATGAGCCAGGGGAGACTGAGAACCCTGAAGCTCTGGAATCCTATTATCCCTTATTTTTTGTTTAGTTTAAAACTCCTTTAGATGCCTGGATGGTTTTATCCGCTTTGTAGTCTTTTGAAGAATTACTATTTTTGTCTTGTTATCACTTGAACGCCTCGTGTTTGATAAATGTTTTTGCGAAGAAATGTCAAGTGTGCTTCTTTTGTTTGGTGATAAGTATAAATGCTTTGCTTGTATTGTCTTGATAAGATATAGCTAGTTAAATGAATGGATCTAAGTATGGGTTTGCATAGTAATTATGTTTGAGATGAACAATTCGGCTTACAGACATGTTACCGTAAACTTCCCTGCTCTGAAATTGATCATAAGTTTGCATAGCTTAGTTTGAACATTTCTGTTTACGGATACATTACCATAAATGTATTCGCTCCGACAATGGACATATGCTTGTATAGTTTAGGATGAACATCTCAGTTTACGGATACGTTACCATAAACATATCCGCTCAGATAGAGAACAAAATATTTGTATAGCGTGCTTTTAATCTTGAGACGGATGTTACAGTTTAGATCCGAGATGGATGCAAGAGTTCACTACTATGGCCAGCAGTAATGAAGATGTGGCGAGATGTCCATTGTAGCTGAATTCGTTCGAATATGTCTGTTTTGTTAAGACTAAGTGATCCTTGAGGGATGTTAGGTAAAACTTGTGTTTGAATGCTTTGCTTTGATAGATCATAGAATCTATTACAAAGATGGGAGTATACGAGTATACGTATACGTACCCACTCCCCCCCCCCCTTTTTGAAGGAGGGGGGCAACTGAATCCATCCGAAGACAAGCTGCTGCCTACGTACCTTTTGCAGGGATCAAGTCCCCCTGTAGTTCATGTGAAATAGCTTATCGATAGTATTTCTTGAGATGCATTGCATTCCATGATCTTGGTACTGGAACATTGGCCATGCTGGCGAGCTTATAAACGATGGGTTTGCTCCCAATTTTCCTGCATTTGTTTCCGCTGTGTTTTGGAAAACTTTTCGCAAAACTAAGTCTCCTACGTAGAATCTTCATCTTCGAACGTTGGAGTTGTAGTATTTTGCTGCTGCGTTCTGATAGTTCTGGATCTTGATTAAGGCGTGATCTCGTCTTTCGTTGATTAAATCCAATTCGTCAAGGAGTAATGGGTGATTGAGTCCTTCTTATTCTGGAAGGAGTCTGCGGCGAACTCCAGGAAAGTGTACTTCTGGTGGACTGACACATTCCGTTCCATAGACAAGGGCGGATGGGGTTTCACCAGTTGCTCATCTCGGAGTTGTACAGTGAAACCACAATACTCCCTCTAATTCGTCTGTCCAGCGTATTTTCTTTTCTTCGAGGCGCTTTTTCAAACCATCAAGGATTGTTTTATTGATTGCTTCTGGTTGACCGTTTCCTTGTGGATACCTTGGAGTGGGCCTTCTAAGTCGGATCTTCTATTTTTCGCAAAAAGCCTCGAAACAATTAGAAATGAACTGCGAGCCATTGTCCGTCACGATCTCGTATGGTATTCCATGCTGACATATGATATTCTTCCAGACGAAGGCCTCCACTTGTGCGTCCTTAATGCTAGCGTATGAGTCGGCTTTGATCCATTTCGAAAAATAATCTGTCAAAACCAACAGGAATCGCTTATGCTTCGAGGGGGTGCAACGGCCCGACGATGTCCATGTACCATCGCATGAATGGATATGGTGATGAGATTGATGAAAGCACTTCTGTTGGTTGGTGAATCATTGGCGCGTGGTGTTGACATTTCTCGCATTTGGCCGAAAACTCCTTGCAGTCTTTGATCATCGTCGGCCAATAATAACCGTGACGTTTGACTTTTATTGCTAGTGCTCTCCCTCCTGAATGATTGTCGCATGAACCGTTGTGAACTTCTTCCATTATTTTCCTTGCGTCCATTCCTTCTACGCAGCTCAACAATGGTCCCGAGAATCTCCACTTAAAGATATTTTCGTCGAGTAAAACATAACGAGCTGCCTAGGCTCGAAGCTTACGAGCCGCCCACTTTTTGGTTGGTAAGAGACCCCATTGTATATATATTCTCTGATTGCGTCGAGCCACTTCTTGTCGCAGCCATATTCTGCTTCATCGTTGATCTCGCTTGCTTCTTCATTGGGTTGTGATTCGATGACAGGGTCGTCGTTGCTTTCGATGATTGGCGACTCTTCGAGAATGTCCTCTTCCATTGGAGCAATATCGAGCTCGGTGGATGGTTTTGTCTACGGGTTTCTCCTGTATTTTAGTTGTCTCCTCCTGCCCAATTGTGACTTTTCTCGCTTGTTTAGCTGCTTTCGAACGAGTTATGGCGTTCACTATGTTGGAAAGATTGATGTTTGGGTGCTGGATGAATTATACTGGGATAATTCTCTTTAGGTCCGGATCAGAATTCGATGCAAGGGCTGCAAGTGTGTCGGCCGAAATGTTCTCTCCTCGTGGGATGCGTATCAGTAGGAACTCTTTGAATCGCGCAGCCAATTCTTTGACTATCTTTAGGTAAGCTTCCATTTGATCATTCTTGGCTGCATATTCGCCGCTGAATTGATTTGTGACCAACTGGGAATCGCAGAGTGCATGAAGCCATTTGATCATCAGGCCACCAGCGAGTTTCATCCCGGCGATGAGGGCTTCGTATTCTGCTTCGTTATTGGATGCACGAATAACCCAAGCAAAATGACTGTGCCAGAATTTCGCCGGTTGGAGAGGTTAGACGTGTCCCCACTCCCGAATCACTTTTGGAGGATGAGCCGTTGACGTGAAGATACCAGGGCGGATTCGGTGTTTCGTAGTCAGTGCTCTCTTCAGGGAGTTCGATAAGGAAATCGGCTTGGACTTGAGATTTTGCACATGTGCGCCCGCGATACTTGATATCATATTCGCTTAACTCGATCACCCGTTTTGCTAGCCTTCTTGATTGACTTCGGCTGTGCAAAACGAATCTTATCGGGAATGTACTCAGGACCACGATTGGGTGTGACTGGAAGTAAGGCCTTAGTTTCCTTGCAGACATTATGATAGATAATGCCAATTTTTCCATTTGTGGGTACCTCGTCCCGGCGTCTGTAAGGATTTTGCTAACGTAAAAAATTTGCTTCTGTTCCCCGCGCTCATCTCGAATCAACATGCCGCTTACTGCCTTGATGGAGATCGCGGTGTACAGAAAAAGTGGCTCTCCTGCCACTGGTTTTGCGAGAACTGAAGGGGTAGCCAGGTATTTCTTCAGCTGTTGAAAAGTCTCTTCGCATTTATCAGTCCACTCAAACTTCTTGTTTCCTCGCAATGTAACGTAGAAGGGCAGACACTTGTCGGTGGATCGTGAGATGAATCTGTTAAGTGCAGCTACCCTCCCGGTAAGTCTTTGCACTTCTCTTTTCATTTTTGGAGAAGTCATATGGATGAACGCATCGATTTGCTTAGGGTTTGCTTTAATGCCACGATGAGTGACTAAGTATCCTAGAAATTCTCCTCGTGACCGCGAATCTGCACTTGGTCGGATTTAACTTCATGTTGTGAAAGTTCAGCTGTGAGAAAAATTCCTCGAGATGAGCTACGTGATCTTGCTCTCTTAGTGATTTTACCAGCATATCGTCTATATAAACCTCCATTGTCCTTCCGAGTTGATCAGCGAACATCTTGTTCACCAGTTGCTGATACGTTGCTCCGACATTTTTCAGGCCAAACGGCATCACCTTGTAGCAGTATATTCCACGATCTGTTATAAAAGCTGTTTTCTCCCGATCGTCAGGGTTCATCAGGATCTGGTTGTAACCTGAGAAGTTATCCATGAATGAGAGGAGTGCGTTCTCTGCTGTTGCTTCGACTAGGCGATCGATGTGTGGAAGGGGGAAGCTATCTTTTGGACAAGCTTTGTTCAGGTCGATGAAGTCAACGCATACGCGCCATTTTCCATTCTTCTTCTTGAATACTAACAGATTTGCCAGCCAGTCCGGGTACTTGACTTCAGTTATCGAACCGACGCGTAGAAGTCTTTCTACCTCTTCATTGATTGCTTTGGCTCTGTCTGGCCCGAGCTTTCTCCTTTTCTGCTTCACTGGTTTTAACGTTGGTTCAACATTCAGCTCATGGCTTGTTATGCCGATATCATGTCGGGCATATCCTCTTCTGCCCAGGCAAAAGCGTTCACGTTCTTTTTCAAGAATGAAATGAGGTCTTCCATGATCTTTCCGTCTAGTGTTGTTCCAATCTCCACGCATTACTCCGGATGTTTGTCATCGATGCAAACTGGTATTACGGGGTCGTACGTTGGCTTAGTTACTTCTTCTTCGCGATCCTCCGTAATCTGTAATTGCTATAATAGTTTGGAAAGTTCTTTGATCGGTTCTCTGTCGGTCTTCATTTTCTTGCGCTTCGAATTTGCCACTGGGTCGGTCACCGGATTTCTGAGCTTGTGTGCGACGAAGAAGCAGATGCGAGACTCCTTTTGGTTTCCACGAATTGTCTTTACTCTGTTTGGGGTGGGGAACTTTAGACAGAGATGATACGTTAAAACCGCGGCACGCATAGAATTCAACCAGGGGGTCCCCATAATGACGTTGTAGTTTGCCGGGTGATCAGCCACAGAAAATTCGACGATTTTCGTCACCTCACCAGCTCGGACATGAAGTTTGATCGTCCCAATGGTTTCAGGGTTGATACCACTTCAGATAGGTCGACATTCATTCTTCTGAGTATCTCGAGGAAGATTACATCCGCCGTGCTGCCGGTGTCTATCAATACGCATGCTACATTGCAATTGTTGATAATCAATTCGACTACGAGAGGGTCGTCGTGTGGCCTGTCGATTCCGATCGTCTCTCTTTCCTCAAATGAGATCACATCGTTTGGAAACTTCGAGGTTTTGGACCAGTTGATGCTGACGTCTGCCCGTCGTTGGAATGCTTTGATCGATGAGACAGTATCCGAGAAATAGTGAGATCCTCCCATTATCATGCTTATTCGCCTTCTTGATCCGGAGGGTGGCGCCTCATCATCTCATCTATCACGCTTAGACAGATCTTCCTTCGTATGGTCGGTTTTGTATGTACTTACATCCATCTCAAAATCCTTGAGGCTGATGTTTCCTCCAAGTTTGCCAGCCGCTAATTTTTTGGTAAGTTTTAGACCGAGAATGCGGTAGTTTGCAGTGGAATGCCCATAGATGTGATGGTGCTCGCAGTAAGCCGTTTCGTCATAGGAACTGTCGCTTTTGGTCCATATGCTCCATGAATTTCTCCCGCAGCCTCGGCCTCTTCCTTTTCCGTATCTAGGAGCATCAATTTGATAATTGTGAGCTCCCCGAAAGCCTCCCTCGTGCTGGACATAACTGGAACCTTGGTTGTTTCTCTTGCTGTTTGAAGAATTCGAAGCCTGGGAGGGTGGCTTGGTGGTTTTGCTTTTCCATACTTTTCAGTGAGGATCTTCATCTCCTCTTCTTCGGTTATGAAATCTGCAGCTTGGTGCATCGCGTCTTGTATTGTTGTGGGTGCGTTCAGTGCAATCTCTTTGCGGAAAGCAGAATTAAACCAAAGTGCTCGTTTTAAGGCCAGCAGGGCCGCCTTGTCGCTTAGGCCTTATACTTTGGACATGACGGCTTTGAATCTTCCGATGAAGCTTCGGAGGGTTTCGTTATGCTCTTGAGCAAGAGTCCACAGATCGGCATCTGAATTTTCGGGATCCATGAATATGGAGTAATGCTTCAGAAATGCTGCGGATAGCTGGTTATAGTAGTCGATAGAATTCTTCTCGAGCCTGAAAAACCACTGGAGTACCGGGCCTTTGAGGTGTTCTACGAAGAGGAGGCACTGCCCGACATCCCTGTCACTCTCTTTGAAGTTGAAGTAACCCATGGCTATGGCAAAAGCTGTTAGATGCTCTTTTGGGTCGGTTTTTCCTTCGTAAATCGGAACCTTCATCTTCCCTGGGTCGGGAATTCTCGCACTAGTGATCTGTGCCGTGAACGGAGTGTTTTGTGCTTCCTCCAGAATGCGATCTATTTCGGGCACATTGCTTGTTGCTTTGTGTATCATGGATCGGACCGCCTTTATGTCGGCGCCTACTCGGTCCATATCCGCGCGCATTGCAGCCATCTCCTCTTTTTGGGCTCGGATCCCTGCTCTTTTCTCCCCATTGATTCGTACTTGCTCGGCCCAGAGGATGTTCTCTTCCTCCTCGGTTAACTCTTGATCTTCTTCTGGGATGGCCTCGCATCTTTCGATTTGGGTTAGGCCAGCTGCTGAGAGCTCGGGGTCATTACGGCTCTCCGTATTGCGCTCCACTTGATTCTCCTCTGCTAGATTGATGATTGGGGCCGGCTCATCCTCCCTTGGTGTGTCACCTGCTCCTTGCGTTTCGGAAGCCAGGTTTGCTGGGATTTGATGCAGTGGTGGCAATCTACCACGGGTTCTCGGCGGGTTGAGAAATATAGGGCCGTTGGGTTGAGACATCTTCCGATTCGCCTCGCTGGGTCCAGACCTGATCCCACCCCTCGGGTTCGGCTCGTCATTGCCAAGGCCTTCAGCTCGCCCGTCATCGTACTGTTCAGCTTGTCTTGTTCCTCCGCCTTCTTGAGCAGCGTCTCCAGCATGGCCTTCATCTCCGTGAGTGTTTTCGAAATCTCCCCGGCGTTCTCAGATTGGTTCGTCTGTTCCTCCGCGCCGGTGTTCCTAACGTTAGTAGCGTCCTGCGCTCCGTCGTTGGCCATCGTCCTTCGGATCGGTTTCGTGGTTGTTTTTGGTGTAAGAAGATTTCTTTCCCCACAGACGGTGCCAAATTGTGGGGGTGTAAATCCACACAATCGAATTTGTCGAGACTTTTAGAGGGATCTGAAACTTCTGAGATTAAAACCACCCAAAACACAAATTGAGATCCAAAGATGGTGTTTTTATTAGAGCTGTTTTAGAAAACTATTGCAGAGAATAACAAGTGTTTGCTAGGTCAAAAATTGCGGATCCCTTTCTCAAGAGATGTACATGTATATTTATACAAGTCTAAGTCGGCTAAGTCAATGTCTAAAGAGATAAGGAAGATTTCCTAATTCCTCGAGATTTCCTTTTAGCAAAGCTGGCTACCACCTTTGGCTTTGACCTCGTCATATCTCTATTATGGGCTTGAATTCATGGATTCGTTGTCTCGGTCCATACGTTTATTTACTCAGCTCGGCCCAACTCCCTGTCTTTAAGCTTTGGCTCGGGTGGCCGAGGCCCGTGTTTGGCTCGGGTGGCATCGTGGTTCACGGCTCGGGTGGCATCGTGGTCCATGGCTCGGATGGCTTCACCGCGGGTCGTGGCACCCGATCTATTTTGCTTTGTCACGGATCAGGGCACACGACCCAATCTTCACAGTGGGTCGTGGCACCCGATCCATTTTGTCGTACCATGGGTCGTGGCACCCGATCCCTTTTGCTTCATCACGGATCGGGGGACACGACCCAATCTTCAGCGTGGGTCGTGGCACCCGATCCATTTTGCCATACCACGGGTCGTGGCACCCGATCCCTTTTGCTTCGTCACGGATCGGGTACACGAGCCAATCTTCACCGTGGGTCATGGCACCCCATCCATTTTTCCGTACCGTGGGTCGTGGCACCTGATCCCTTTTGCTTCGTCACGGATCGGGGTACACAACCCAATCTTCAGCGTGGGTCGTGGCACCCGGTCCATTTTGCCGTACCGCGGGTCGTGGCACCCGATCCCTTTTGCTTCGTCACGGATCGGGGACACGACCTAATTTTCACCGTGGACCGTGGCACCGATCCGTTTTTCGGTGTGTCACCCGAGCCATTTGATTTCGGCTCGGGCGTTCGCGACACTTTGTCGACACCAAGCCGTTTATAGTTATTTTCTCATCTATTAACTTCAGGTGGGTGAATATTGACCCAACACAACACATCGTCTATTTTCAAAAGGAGATAAAATATACAAACATAAAGAGTCAATGTTGACTTACACCAATTCATGTTTTACCTGAAAAAATATTATCAAACACAAACATTTTAGTTAGTCTTATTTTGTTAGTCTAGTCAATGTGTAATTTTTTTTAAACATCTAAATAGCTAAAAATCGATCCGACTAAATAAGAAATTAAAAATCTAAACCCCAAAATCAACCTTTTGTATATGGTTTTGATGTCTTGCCTCATATAAAAAGCTCTAAGGAAATAATTATTGTTATATTTTTTGTAAATGATTGGAATCTGAATTTTTTTATCAATAGTATATGTCTTCTCGTCAAGCCATATTCCAACAACTATCTCCTTCGTAGCTGCGATTTTGTTTACATATATTACAAAGATTATTTCCATAAGTTAAACATCCATCTAGAAGTACAAACATCAATCTGGAAGTACAAAAATTATTTCCATAAGTTATTCGAGTGTTTTTCCAAGATAATAAACGAAATTGTCCATCAAAAATGTAATTTTATATAAAAAAATTTGAATATAATCTAATCATTCATGGTTTTTAACAGCTAAGTTGTTGTTTATAAAGTTGAGTATTTCGATGTGATGAAGCATCACATAACTTTATGCAAAGAATAAACGGAAATGTCGGTTCTTGAAAACCGATCTTTGAAAACTTACAATTTCATATATTTGGAGTTACTTGATCAGAAACCGGATGACAACGGATAGATTTGTTGTGATTTTTTACTTCTGGTTATTGACTATTCTTCAATTTAATTTGTTCTATGACTAGAAACATACATTGCCACCCAAATTTGGATCGATTAACTCCAAAGATATAAGATTAAATTTCTAAAGATGAGTTTTCAGGAACTAACATTTTCTCTCATCCTTTGCATGAACATTATATAAAATCTCGTTACATCGAAATAGTCAACTTTATATGCAACAACTTAGCCGTAAAAAAGCCCAAATTATTGCATTATATCTCAAGTTCTTGTATATAAAAAGACCCTTTTGATGGACATTTCGTTAAATGTTGCCTTGCAAAACCCTCGGATAGGGAGTCCTATTTGTGCTTCCAATAAATATTTTTAACTTTTGCAAATAATTGTTGTATACGTAGACAAAATCACATCTACGAAGGAGATAGTTGTTGTGATATGACTTGACTAGAAAAAATATACCATTGATGGAAAAATTGAAATTCCAATCATTGAAGAAAATATATAACTATGATTACTTCCTTAGAACTTCATATATAAGGCAGGACATCAAAACCATAACTTTTGTATATCTATATATAATTATAATCACATGTGTAATGAAATAAGCAGTTTTTTAATTTGATGATGTATATGTTGATTTCTAAAATTAAAAACAGCTTTGATCTTTTTCTTAGCTTATTTACTTTTTACTTTTATGAATGTGTACGAATGAATAAAAACTTATGATTGTAATTCGTCTGAAACGTTGTATATATTGGTTAATATCAACTATATAAAGTTAGTGATTGTATCTAGGCCAATTTTTTTTTTTGAAACAAATGTGCATATACCTTTCTAAGATGTTAGTGCATCATAATATTCATAGTAAATTTATTGTTGCTAGAAAATAATTTTTCAATGCTTAAATGCTCAATTACATATATTTCTTAATCCTTATATGTTAGGATGAATTGCATTTGAGAAGCAAAATGATTTTTGAGTGCATAATTTATCGTATATATATTTATATAAATATGTAATTTTTTTCTTATATTGGATATGTGAATCGAAAGAAAGTTTCTAAGAACTGAAAAGTAAAAAAAATGTGGCACTTATTTGTGGTCCAAAATTTTCTACTATGTTTCATGTTGCTGATACAAAGTAGAAGATGAGTTTTTTCCATAAGACATCCACTAAGGTTTGCTTGTTATTGCTTGAATGCTGTTAAACTTGCTTATATAGTCTAATATGTATTTGTACACGGAATATTTATAATTTTCGGTAAAAATAAGAGTTCTTAGTGAGATATAAATCATTTAACTATTTTCCGAATGGTTTTACATGATAAAGCAAAATTACTATCCCATAGGAGCCGCGTTTTGCTACATTACAGAGGATCACATGATACGATAATAGACTAATATGTCATTAAATCAAGGAAAAAAAATACAGTAAAAAAGAGAGCCCGTGACATAACCCGGGTATTTACCTAGTATCAATCAAAGACTTGATTTATATGGATTTTATTCTTATTTTTGACCAAATATGGAAATTGTGAGGTTCTTTTTATCTGGACAGGTTGGACATGAAATAAAAACGTTTTGGAAATCTCTGGATGGTGTGGAACTGCAAACCAGCTGGTTTGAATAAATCAAAGAGATATATTCGTTGATCCATATTTACTCTAATTGGCGCCAGATATAGAAAGTGGAGACATGAAGAGATCCGCCTTATCTCTTGTATGCTAGTGCACTTGAATGACTTTTCACGAGCCTCTAGATGAATTAGAAACTCTCATGGATGCCACACATATGTCTGCAATATTTCAAATAGGATAAGTTTCCAAATCGGACAGTTTCAGGTCATCCGGTATGTAAACTCGATTCCGATTTGGTCCAAACCGGTATGGGACCAGACTTGGTTTGACGCGTGCTCCTGATAGATCAAGATTGTGGACCAAGCTGGGTTAGGGCTGAACTCTTCATGGTTGGATCGAAGTCCTCCAAAATAGGCTCATATGTCCTAATCGGTTGGAAATGGGTCCGTATGAGGAAAGTGAGAGCATGATTGGATCCTCCTGATCCAATATGGAATGATGCACCTTATAATGTCATTATGAACTTTTATTTGAAGTAGAGTGTCTCATGGTCTCCATATATAGTTTTGGGATGATCCAAATAAGGTAAGTTGCTCTTTTGGTCCAATTATGGTCATCTGGGTTTGATGTTGGATGGTGATTTGATCCAGGCTGGTCCGGATCGAGTCTTGGTTCATTGTGGGTCCTTGATGGGTTAAGAATCAAAACTGGGCAAAGTCTGGGATGTACCGTTGTTGGATGGGCATGTGCGCTTTAATAATGGGTCATATGTCCTTCTCGCAAAAACTGTCTCGGGTGAACAGTTTGTTGGAACATTTCTTGGGTATGGTCCAACATAGATACTTCGTGGATCACCTTCTCCTCCTCTTTTTGAAATGCTTGGATTTGATGTCCTCATCACTTAGGAGCAACATGGTGCACACTCCAACCTCGCAACCTTGAATGGCGTGACTCTACTTTCAACTACCCCCTCGCATATAAACTCTAGGTCTAGGGCACATCTAGAGCTTCACGGCTCATCATGAATTTGGACCTCACTCACACGGACACAAAATTTTATATAAGCTTGAGATGCTCAAAGCTTCTAAACACCTAGAAGTCAAAGTTAAAGAGCTTTGGTTGCGAAAAGTTGTGGATTCGAAGGTATAGATGGAATGGGACTCGGTTTGTGATGTAACCGTGAACCAAGGGGTTGGATCACACGAAATCTTAAGAGATCACAGGAAGGCTTAAGCTAAGGGGACTCCACGCAAAGCTTAGAGAAATCAAAAAGAAATCAAGCACTCAGTACACAAAACAATGAACACTAGAATGATGACAAAGAGGAGCTTTATAAAGAACTCTTCCTAATATTTAAAAAACAGAGATTTAGTCTTCTTATCCTCCGATCACACCATTTTTATTCAGCAAAGGAACAACAACAAAAGAAGGAGAAGAAAGGAGAGTGTAAGTAGATATACGTACGCGTCTTCCTCGCCCTCGAAAATGGAGAGTGGTCAGTACCCACCATGTTTGAGCGCTAAACAGAGCTCTTTAGATCGAAACTAGGACCAAAAACTATGCCAAAGACCCCAAGTTGCAAGCTTTAAGAATGAATTTGAGAGATTTCAAGCAACGACGACAAAAAGATTTGTGCTTTTTATTTTCCCATAATGGAAGTTACTCGGGTGGCATAGGAGAGAGAGAAGAAGCTGGACGGTTTTGGGAGCTAGATAAAGACAAAAAGAATGCGTACACATCTTTATGTATATATACTTGTTAAAACTTGCTCTCCACTCGAGTATATGTTATGTGAATACCATGGCATTTCCAATATGCTAAAACATTTCAAACGGCTTATAAAATCTTTTAAATTTTTTGCGGAGCTTATAAATACGATTAGTTTTAAAATCTTATATTTTGTTTGTAATCAATTAAGTTATACAAGTGCATTCTCCATGAAGACAAGTATAATAGTAGTCTTTAGGGCATTGATGAGAATCGGGACAATCACGATCTGTCTTGCACTGCATCATCTTGGTCGGCTCAATCTCGGCTTTTAGCTTCGAACAATTGCATTCTCCGAGCAAACATTCTGCAGTTTCATCCGAGCATCGCAACTTACACTGTTCTGATGACCAGCATGATGCATTGACTTGAATTTTAGAGAGGCTCACCAAGAATGTGCCTATTCATTGCAAACACATATCACAATTTAGTCCATCTCTTAAATAGATTTAACCAAGTATATAAAGAGACATATAGAGAGAAGCTAACCAGAGAGATAAATAATGAAAATGGTGAAGATTGTTGTTTTTGATGCTGCCATATTTTTTGCCTGAAATTTTGAGAAATATGAAGATTAGTTTATGATTTAGAGTTTTTTTTTTAAATAAAAAAATGGTTATGGTTAAGAGTTTATAAATACGTTTTGATAAAATTTTCTTAACTTTACAAGGTCGTTCGGATGCTTATATATTTTGTCTTGGAGATTGAAAATGGCTTATTTAATTCATGCATAATTGCATATATAGTATGACTTTGACAAATAAGATTTTTGTTAATAATTAACAATTCAACTCGTAATCCAGTTATAATATAATACATAAGATTTTTTTTCTAATTAGCACTTAAGCTCAGAATGGTAAAAACGGATCAGGCGGTTCAAAATATATGTTTGAACGATTTAAAATAAAATATTAATACGTACAACATATAATTACTCATGCAACGTACCGCCTATAATATAAATTATATTTTATTATTGTTTAATTAAGAAACTTAGATAATATGCTAATTATGTTGAATGGAGAAAAGACGGAGCATATACTAAGGCATTGCTGGGTTTTCCCATTCAAAGCTTTAGTATATGTAGTCCGAAGTGAGAACAAATTTTAAATTTGTGATAAGTATACATTTATTTACAATTATTTTTATCAAAAATATTTCTTTTTTTGTTGGTCAGCAAAAAAAAGAACAAAAACTACTAGTTCCTATTATAATTTGTTGACTACAATGAATGTGTAATCAATGTAAATGTCCTGACTGGTAACAGAGTTTTATATGTTGGTTTTTTAAGTAAAAAAGTTATTTGTTTGACTAGTTGATTTTTCTTTTAAAGTTGGATTTGTTTCTAATTAGCACTTAGCAATTAAAGTGGAAACAAATTTTTAGATATGTGTATATATGTACATTTGTTGAAATTTGTATTCTTTATAAAATAGATATTTCCTACCAAAATTAGTTTACTACAATCTATAAGAGAAATTTTGAAAAATACCACTTTTGAAATGTTACTTTTTGAAAATGCCACTTTTCTAAAATCTTTTCAAAAATGCCACTAAAATTATATCATTTATTCAAAATATCATTTATGTTTGGGTTAACTATTTTATGTTAAGGTTTAGTTTTTAGGATTTATGATTTGTTAGGGATCAAATTTTTTTTTAAGATTTAAAATTTTAGAGTTTAGGGTTTAAAAAATCTTTAATAAGTGGTATTTTTGAAAATTGACAACTCATGGTGATATTTTTGAAAATTGACACACCAAAAGTAGCATTTTTGAAATTCTCCCAATCTACAATGAATGTGTAACTTATGTAATTTTTAATATTAATGTAAGTAAATAGAAAGTATATGTTTACTAATAAAAATGTTTCAATTTGGCTTTTTCCATAATTAACACTTAGCATTTAGAAGAAAACGACTACTAACACAATAAATACTTTTATTTTCCACAATGTTTTTTCCTAAAAAATGTTCTATACAAGCCCACGTTTAGGTATTAAAACTCAAAAATTGATTTTTTTTTTTTTTTTTGAAAAATGGTTATGTCATAAAAGGGTAAAAACTAATAATTAAAATACATTGCAATTAAATTATATCTCTTATGGCAATATTCAAAATATATAAAAACATTTTAAACATACTAAATGTTAAAAATAAATTATAGCAAAATTTGGATTTATAACTTTATAATATCGGAACTACAACTCAATTATATAAACATATACGATATACGATAATAACTTAAAAACAAAAATAAAAACAAAGTCTTCTTCGTCTTCGTCAAGGCGCAGTGAAGAGATCTCTCACATGCATTAAGGATCATTGTGCTCGACATTAACGCTAATCATTGTATGGCTTACAAACTATTGAGTATGCGAATTAGTCCATCAACGACAATAAAGTAAGTTTTATTTTATAAATTGATGATTGCATAATCACCGCTAAAGATATGGTTTTCAAAATTAGGTTTGATGAATAGCATAGCCCATCAACGAAAACTGTTCTTATGGTTCCTACTTTATAGCTTTTTATGCGAGGGGTAACATCAATGCCAATATGCCATACACACAAGACACAAGGTTAGTTTTGGTTGTTAATTTTGTTGTTGGATCCTTGAATTTTAGATATCAAAATACGATGTTATTCTTCTTTCCTTCCGATTTTCAACTGTGAATGATTATATATATAAACCAACTACTATACCAAAAAGATTGAGTAGTCATTTTTGAACCTCAAACTGATACAAGGAAAAAAAAATATGCTGAAGAAAAAATACAACACAGATCGTCTATTTTCAAAAAAAATATATATATAAACATAAAGAGTCAATGTTGACTTACACCAATTCATGTTTTACCTGAAAAAATATTATCAAACACATAAACATTTTAGTTAGTCGTATTCTGTTAGTCTAGTCAATGTGTAATTTTTTTAAAAACATCTAAACAGCTAAAAATCGATCCGATTAAATAAGAAATTGAAAATTTAAACCCCAAAATCAACATTTTGTATATGGTTTGTATGTCCTGTCTCATATAAGAAGTTCTAAGAAAATAATTATTGCTATATTTTTTGTCAATGATTAGAATCTGAAATTTTTTTATCAATAGTATATGTCTTCTCGTCAAGTCATATCCCAACAACTATCTCCTTCGTAGCTGCGATTTTGTCTACATATATTACAAATATTATTTCCGTAAGTTAAACATCCATTTGGAAGTACAAATAGGGCTCTGTATTCGAGTGTTTTCCCAAGATAACAATAAACAAAACTGTCCATCAAAAATGTATTTTTATATAAAAGAATTTGAAATATAATATAATCATTCGGGGGTTTTTAACAGCTAAGTTGTTGTTTATAAAGTTGAGTATTTCAATGTGATGAGGCTTCATATAACTTTTATGCAAATAATGAAGGGGAATGTCAGTTCTTGAAAACTCATCTTGGAAAACTTACAACTTCATATATTTGGAATTACTTGATCTGAAATTGGATGACAACTGATAAATTTGTTATGATTTTTTTACTTCTGGTTATTGACTAGTGTTCAATTCAATTTGTTTTATGACCTGAAACATCTATTGCCACCCAAATATGGATGGATCAACTCCAAAGATCTAAGATTAAATTTCTAAAGACGAGTTTTCAGAAACTAATATTTTCTCTCATTCTTTGCATGAAAATTATATAAAGCCTCGTCATATCGAAATAGTCAACTTTGTATGCAACAACTTAAAAACCCCAAATGATTGCATTATATCTCAAGTTCTTGTATATAAAAAGACCTTTTTGATGGACATTTCGTTAAATGTTGCCTTGCAAAACACTCGAATAGGGAGTCCTATTTGTGCTTCCAATAAGTATGTTTAACTTCTGGAAAGAATTGTTGTAATATACGTAGACAAAATCACATCTACGAAAGAGATAGTTGTTGTGATATGACTTGATGAGAAAAAATATACCATTGATGGAAATATTAAGATTCCAATCATTGAAGAAAAATATAACTATGATTACTTCTTTAGAACTTCATATATGTGGCACTGTGGCAGGACATCAAAACCATATACGAAAGGTTGACTTTTGGGTTAAGGTTTTAATTTTTTTTAAAAATCAGATCGATTTTACCTCTATATATGTTTAAAAAAATTATACAACGACTAGACTAACTACATTTTGTTATGTGTGTATCATAGAAATTTTTATGTGTTTATTCAACAATTTTATATAAGTATTTGTTATTATATAATTTCTAGTCAAATTAAGACTCCTTAAATGATATTTTAACTGTTTCAATGTAAATAAAATTCAAATTAATATTTTTTGGCCAAAATTTTAATTAACTTTTTCATGTATCAAAAATATGTTTAAGGAGATCATTTCTATATTTTAGATGGAATTTTGTGGTTAATTGTCTTTCATATATTTAAATTCTTTTAAGTATTTCTTTATTCTCTCATATAAATTACTAAGAAATGAGAATTGGGTTTACTCATATTTCATTTAGGACACAAATACAAAAGTAAACAATAAATTTTATGAGATTATATAATGTAGTGACAAATGTTTTGGATTTATAAAAGTTAAGATGTGTGGCAATACAATGCTAAGACTACCACAAACCATTATGCTACATGTTCATGTCATATTTTGTTATAACTATATATTTTATAATTTTACAAAAAAATATATCTTTTATAAAAATGGCCAATGCATTTTTAAAATAAATAACACTGACAGTGGTACGAAAATAAATAATACTTTTATCAAATATCCCACATCACCAGGATAATTCGAGAACCTGAAACGGATCAACCATTCTTGAACATAAATATTCATTCACCTTCCACAGGGGGATCGAAAAAAGAAAACGGAAGAGAGATAAATAGATCAATCCACACAAAAATCCTTCGAAAGATAATAAAAAACCCTGAACCACAATTTCAAGATTCGAGGGCCTTTCCTTCGAATAAAAGTTTACCAACATCAGCAACAGTGGAGATGGTTTTAAAAACTCATAGACAGAGGTGACATCGAGTTGATATCTTGAATCGAATTGAAGACGTAATCAATAAAGCAAGAGAGACACGACAAGAGGGGATGACATATCTTTATGGAAAGTCTCTAAAACTAAATATAAGAACAAATTCACAACCAAAGGCACTTGGACGCAGATTCGAATATATCATCCCACGATTATTTGGAACAGAGATGTGTGGTTTAAATATGCTACTCCGAAATATTCGTTCTTCTCTTGGCTTGCGATTCTAAACTGTCTAGCAACATAAGACAAAATAAGTGTATGGAACTCAGGGCAAAGATCATGTTGTATTATGTGTAATCAGGAGAAAAAGACTCGAAACCACTTTTTCTTCACCTGTAACTACACATCAGAAATATGGAGCCATCTAACCATGCGATTGCTTGGCGCAAAGTACACTTCAGATTGGCATCAACTTCTCCAGCTTATCGGCATGGACTCGGGATTCGATAAGACAACAATCTTCCTTATAAGGTATGTGTTTCAAACAACAATATATCATATATGGAGAGAGAGGAATTGTCGACGCCATGGAAAAAATCCGTTAACTGCTTCACGTATTGTCAAGCTCATTGACAAGATCATGAGGAATCGGCTAAGCTCTATAAAAGCCACTGGTGATTTCACGTATGAGGATGGCCTCCGTAAATGGTTTGCAAGCGAAGCACCGCCATTTACTTAAGTTTTCGAAGCTCTTGAAATTGGTTGCCTGAAATTCTTTCAATAGCTCTGTTTTTTAGTTCAAAGTCTCTGTTTCTTTTAAGCAAACTGAAACATATATTGTAAATCACCCTAAAAATTGGAAAATTATGCCCAATAAGCAACAAAAAATTTATAATTTACAAACTAACCAATTTCCTCATTTTTTTTTCTCTATCACTCCATATCTCTCTCTAACCCAATTGGTTAGTTATTATGTTATAGTTTTTTTTTTTGTTATTGTTGCAAATCACCCTAAAATTTGGGAAATTATGCCCAATAACCAACAAAAAATTTATAACCTACAAACTAACCAATTTTCTCATTTTTCTCTCTCTATCTCTTCATATCTCTCTCTCTCTATCTCTCCATATCTCTCTCTAACCAATTGGTTAGTTATTATGTTATAGTTTTTTTTTTGGTTATTGTTGCAAATCACCCTAAAAATTGGAAAATTATGCCCAATAACCAACAAAAAATTTATAACCTACAAACTAACCAATTTCCTCCTTTCTCTCTCTCTATCTCTCCATATCTCTCTCTAACCAATTGGTTAGTTATTATGTTATAGTTTTTTTTGGGTTATTGTTGCAAATCGCCCTAAAAATTGGAAAATTATGTCCAATAACCAACAAAAAATTTATAACCTACAAACTAACAAATTTCCTCCTTTTTCTCTCTCTATCTCTCTATATCTCTCTCTAACCAATTGGTTAGTTATTATGTCATAGTTTTTTTTTTGGTTATTGTTGCAAATCACCCTAAATTGGGAAATTATGTCCAATAACCAACAAAAAATTTATAACCTACAAACTAACCAATTTTTCTCATTTTTCTCTCTCTATCTCTCCATATCTCTCTCTAACCAATTGGTTAGTTATTATGTTATAGTTTTTTTTGGTTATTGTTGCAAATCACCCATAAAAAATTTAACATTCTTTTCCAAAAAATTTTTTTTTACCAACATCTTGGGATTATTTCGAATAACTCAGAATTCATCACCTCTCGATCTAAAAAGATCACAATATATCAAATTGGGTCACATATCTCTCCGAAAGATCCGACCTAGAATCATTACCCATTATGTCGCCAAGAACCCCAACTATTTTATCCAATTGCGTAGTCTTTATCTGCTTGAGTGCATAAATTTTTTCAGATTGACATGCCCCATTATCCCAAATATGCTTTGATCATTTCCTCATGCCACATGAATATATGAACCGAAGTGTATAGATGTCGGAGCACCAAAATTTCCTTCCAACTCTTCGACGAGCATGGACAAAATGATGATGAGCGGAGAAAACTCCAAAATATCTACCGATGACCTCACTTAGTGATATACGCACAAGGATGCACAAGGCTTATGATCACATAATGTCAAGATTTTGGAGCTTTGTGCGGAAATGGAAGAAGATAGAAGATGGAGGCTAAACGGATTTGTGGTCTAATTCGTTAATACACTAGGAACTGAGGCTTGGTCCAAGGACTCTCTCCTCACAAGAGCACAAGTCTCACACGAATACAAAAGTGAAGGAATTCACACAACACTCAATGTAACAAGAACACAAAAGACACACGCTTTTGTAACAGTTTTGATTAATTGAAGGGTGAATAATACAATTAAGCTAATGAGCTTTAGATTGGCTCTTTACACACGTTTTTCTAAACTTAAACAAGGGAAAAAATCAAGTACATTAGCAGAAATGAAATATCAATCAAAGGCTTGATTGATATGACATTTATTCTTACTTTTAGCCAAGTATGGAAACTGTGAGATTTTTTTATCTCGACAGCTTGTGCATGTAATAACAATGTTTTGGAAGTCTATGGATACTGTGGAAGGTCTGCAAACCACCTGGTTTAAATAAATCAAAGAGATATATTCGTTGATCCATATTTACTCTAATTGGCGCCATATATAGAAAGTGGAGACATGAAGAGATCCGCTTTATCTCTTGTATGTTGGTGCGCTTGAATGACTTCTCACGAGCCTCTAAATGAATTAGAAACTATCATGGACGCCACACATATGTCTGCAATGATTCAAATATGATAAGTTTCCAAATTGAACAGTTTCAGGTCATCCGATTTGTAAACTCAATTCCGGGTTGGTCCAAACTTTTGTGGGACCAGACTTGATTTGACGCGTGCCTCTGATAGGTCAAGATTGTGGACCAAGTCGGGTATGGGCTGAACTCTTCATGGTTAGACCGGAGTCCTCCAAAATAGACCCATATGTCCTAATCGGGTGAAAATGGGCCCGTATGAGGAAAATGAGAGCATGATTGGATCCTCCTAATCCAATATGGGATGGTGCACCTTCTAAAGTAGAGTGTCTCATGGTCTCCATATATAGTTTTGGGATGATCTAAATAAGATAAGTTACTCTTTCGATCCAATTATGGTAATTCGGGTTTGATGTTGGATGGCGACTTGATCCAAGCTAGTCCGGGTCGAGTCTTGGTTCGCTGTGGGTCCTTGATGGATCAAGAATCCAAACTGGGTCAGGTTGAGACGGACCGTTGCTGGATGTGCATGTGCGCTTCAATAATAAGATACACTAATCATATTCCTCACCTAACAAAAAAATATACACATTAATCATATATTTTAATATATTCAGTTAAAACTTTCAGTAGTTTATACTAATCACACACTAATTATTATTATTTTTCTGGTTACAAACACATTCCAATTATTGGTTAAATGAATACATTGTTTAAATCTATAAACCAATAAAGAACATAAATATTTATACAAGAGAAAATTATCTTTTTCGTACGTGCATTTCGTGCAAATAAATCAACTTTTTTATTCTGCTTTGATGGATAAAAAAAAAATTCCGAAAACGATTTCTATAGTTCAGCCAATTCATACAGTTCCGATTGGAAACTTGGCCACTCCTCCGAATTAATAAACCGATAGCTTAAATATTTTCGTGTTCAATAAAATTATTGATTGTTTTTATTACTCAAATAATTAGATAAATTAAAATTATCAACCAAACAATATCGTTTATATCATGGATTATTATCATTCATTGAAGTGGGTCCGATCAAACTACTAATTCGACGAAGAAGATGTATGGTATTTATATGAAAACTTAATTCGACGAAGAAGATGTAACGACATTTATATGTAAAATCTTTTAATTTAATTAAGAAATTTTGTTTTTTTGCCTCAGAATCATTGGTTAATTGATACTCTAAATTAAAGTCAACTAGACTAATATTCCAAAGAGGGAAATTTTACACACGAGCCCACGTGAGTCTGTCCAAGAGCGTCTCTTTCCTCCTCTTCTCCTTCTTCCAAATCTCTCTCCACATAAACCCTAGAAATCAAAATTCGCTACTGTTACTTTGACCCCCTTTCGATTTTGAAACATTAGCCCTACAAAAAAAGCTTTCATTTTTCTAATCCCCACTTTCCTCCGTCTTCTGCTCTGAATCGTCGCTTAAACGTATTGCTCCGTTGTATCACTTCTCCTCCATGGCTACGCAAGAGCAACAATCTGCCATTAAAGTAAGCTCTGAAGATACCCTTATGCTTACTTTTTTTTCTCTCGGCGTGTTAATTAATCGAAGCTTTTTGAAATTTCCCGTGTTGGGTTTTAGGGCGCGAAAGTGCTTATGGTTGGAGCTGGTGGGATTGGCTGCGAGTTACTGAAGACTCTTGCTCTTTCTGGATTCGAAGACATTCATATTGTAAGTTCGTCAATTTGTTTTTTCCTTTTCTATTTTCGTGAATTTTAGTATTCATAAGTTGTGATTTCTTCTTCTTTTTTGAGATTCTGGCTTTCAGAAGAAAGTTCAAGCATTTATAATCTCCCATGGTGCTACAGGATTTGATTTGGAGTTTAGGGTTTCGAAAAGTTATTAATGATTCGAAATTTTCTACATCTCTGAGCTTTTTGATTTGTAACAAGTTCATGAGATTACATTGGATTCTACTGAACACTAGGAAGGTTGCTTAATATGTCTCTAGGAGGACTCTGTGTTTAGCCGTCTTCGCCTATAGGTTTAGTGTAACTTAAAGACTCTGGATAGGCAATGTTTAGTTTTGGTTGTCTAAACTACTACTGCTTAAATTTGGGGATTTCGGAGATTCGTGATTAACTAATTGCTATCGGAAACCAAGAAAATGATTCGGGTTTTACTTCTGGTTCTACTGGTGTTCTATCTAGCTACGAAAATGAATATAGCAGTGACTTGTTAAGATAAGTTTTTATCCTATTCTGTTTAAGTTAATACTCATGTTACAGATTGATATGGACACTATTGAAGTCAGTAACCTGAATAGGCAATTTCTATTCCGTCGCTCGCATGTTGGGCAGTCCAAGGCTAAGGTAATTTTGCTTGAGCTAATTCCAAGGGATTCCAGTTCAGAAGAGTTAAATATATTTTTACCATATCATCAGGTTGCCAGAGATGCAGTCTTGAGATTCAGGCCTCACATTAATATAAGATCATACCATGCAAATGTGAAGAATCCCGAGTTCGATGTTGATTTTTTCAAGCAATTTGATGTTGTTCTGAATGGACTTGACAATTTGGACGCCAGACGTCATGTGAATCGCCTCTGTCTTGCAGCTGATGTTTCTCTTGTAGAAAGCGGTACAACTGGCTTCCTCGGACAGGTTATTCCGCGTGCCCATTGGTCTTGCAGTTCTTATTTCTCTAAGCAAAATCTACGAGTCAGATGCACTATAATGCTAGGCTTGAATTGCTTAAACTCTCTCTGACTTTATAATACTTGTTTGCGTATTTGGATCAGGTAACTGTGCATGTAAAGGGAAAGACAGAATGTTATGAGTGCCAAACCAAACCTGCTCCAAAGACCTATCCGGTGTGTACAATAACCAGCACTCCAACTAAGGTATTAACACTGCCTTGTTCGTTCCAATTTTTTTGTGAATCGTGGAGAAATTATATTATATCTGGCATAGTCTTAATCATAAGTCATAGTGCTTGTTTTTCATGTGCCAATGAATTTTGGATTGATTCTACAGTTTGTGCACTGTATCGTGTGGGCAAAAGAACTGCTCTTTGCGAAGTTGTTTGGCGACAAGAATCAAGATAATGATCTTAATGTGCGATCCAACAACTCTGCAAGCTCATCCAAAGAAACAGAAGATGTATTCGAACGTGCAGAAGATGAAGATATTGAGCAGTATGGTAGAAAGATATATGATCATGTGTTTGGTTCTAACATTGAAGCAGCATTGTCCAATGAGGAGACATGGAAAAATCGTAGACGGCCGAGGCCTATATACAGTAAGGACGTCTTGCCTGAAAGTCTGACTCAACAAAATGGAATCACTCAGAATTCTTCTGTTACTGATGGCGATTCGATGGTCTCTGTCATGCCATCGCTTGGCCTGAAGAATCCACAGGAATTATGGGGTCTAACGCAGAATTCTCTAGTGTTCATAGAAGCATTGAAGTTGTTCTTCGCCAAGAGAAAGAAGGTCTGTGTAGTCCTTTCTGTGAACTCTCTCCGTCTATATATAAGTCTCGGTGTGCCGATTAATTCATGGTTTTGTCTATATGCTGCCACAGGAAATAGGACACCTTACTTTTGACAAAGATGATCAGTTAGCTGTAGAATTTGTCACTGCTGCTGCAAATATCCGTGCTGAGTCTTTCGGAATTCCTTTGCACAGTCTTTTTGAAGCCAAAGGTATTGCTGGAAACATTGTTCATGCCGTTGCTACAACCAACGCCATTGTTGCTGGTTTGATTGTTATTGAAGCAATCAAAGTGCTGAAAAAGGATGCGGACAAGTACAGGTTTGTTATTTTGAAATCCTATTTCACAGTATTTTATAAGATTTAGAGTCCTTCATCTTTTTATACCATTTTTGTTCTCAATGTCTCTGTAGAATGACATACTGCTTAGAATACCCAATCAGAGAGATGCTTCTTATGCCAGTCGAACCATTTGAGCCTAATCCTTCTTGTTATGTCTGTTCCAAGGTATTAACGTTACTGTTGTTTAGCCTTCTTTCTTAATCTTTGTTGCATTTACCAATCATTGGGTTTTCTTCTTTAATATTGACAGACCCCTTTAGTACTTGAGATCAATACTCAGAAATCAAAACTACGGGATCTAGTTGATAGAATTGTGAAAGCGAAGCTTGGAATGAACCTACCGTTGATTATGCATGGGGCATCACTTCTTTATGAAGTCGGTGATGATCTTGATGATATTATGGTTGCAAACTACAATGCAAATCTCGAGAAGGTTCGTTCTCAGATTGTCCTACTATTTGCTCTTCAAACGCAGGCTCGGATTTTGCGATTTTCTCACATGATCGTGTTTCTTTTTCAGTCTTTATCAGAACTTCCTTCTCCCATTGTTAACGGAAGCATTCTCACAGTTGAAGATCTTCAACAAGAGTTATCTTGCAAGATAAATGTGAAGCACAGGTTGGTTTTTTTTGACCTTTTGGATCTTGTTTCAAAGTCAGTTTGGTTTCTGAGGATCTTACCGTCGACATTTCCCTAAACTTTTCCATATCGAAAGTTTTTGTCTTTTGAGATGGGTTATATCATCAGACATCATCCTAGGATAATTCTCAAATGGCCTGAAAGCTTCCATGTCTGAAAATGGTAGACGATTTATGCATCCTCTGCTTATTCTTTTTCTGTCACAGGGAAGAATTTGACAAGGAAAAAGAACCTGAAGGAATGGTACTCTCTGGATGGACACAATCTCCAGCTACCAACGGGGACAGCGCGTCAACATCAAACAATGAAAACGCCATTGATGTCACAGAGAGTTCCTCAGTACCTGAGATTGCTACGAAGAAGAGAAGACTCTCGGAGACCCAGCCAGAGAATCACAAGAAAGAAACAGAGAACGTGGAGAGCGAAGATGATGATCTCATGGAGATTGAAAATCCCATGATGATGAGCAAGAAGAAGAAAAGAGTTGAATAAGGCTCTCTAAATCCTTGCTTGCTTTTTATTTTATTTTATATATTTCGTCTAACTTTCAACTTTCTGAGTTTGTGTCACGACGAGAATTACAAGTATGAATTTAGGGATTCTTTGAAGGGGAAGAAATTTACTCAGATTGTTAAATATTTATTTAGGAGGAGGAGCTCAAGAACTCTAAAGAAAGCAGTCTTTGCTTTTAGAGATTCTGTAATGTTTTCACTAACTCCCTTGTATCTTAATTCTCGTTACCAAATTATCTATTTTTTGCTTTGAAGAAATCCCAACTACTTTTCATTTCATAAAGCATTAGAGGAGAAATTTAGTGTGAAAAATACACCTTCTAATAAAAAAGCCAAGTCTCAATAACATGGGAGGATGTGTAGATAAAGGCATCCGAGTATTTTGTTATACATGCATTATCTACCACCGTAAAATACATTTCAAATACCAAAAACAAACACCAAAATAAAATTAAGATACCACACAAATTTTACAACAAATCCGATTACCTTAAGAAGATCAATTTTTCTAACTCGCACCGTTTCGTTTGATGCAGATTCTTCTGTCATTTTATTATCTTCCGTTGAGGCTAGCAAACTGAGTAAACATGGCGGTTCCAGAGTGTTCGTCCACCGCCGAGTCATCCTTCTCTTCAGCCTGAGAAACCGGACTTTCACTTGCGGTGGTGGTGGCTGTGGCGGCAATGGTGGCAGGTGCAGCCGCCTCAGCAGCAGCCACGGGCTTACCGGTTTCAACCTCCTCAGCCTCGGTTTTTCCCTGAGAAAAGGCTTCTTGAAGCTGAAGAGCATATTCCAAGTTCCACAATACATCTCCCATTGTTGGTCTATCAACACCGTAATCAGCTAAACACTTCTCAGCAGCTTCTGCAAACTTTTTCATAGATTCGGGATTCACAGTGCCAACGAGATGAGGATCGATGATCTTCTCGAGCAACCCTTTTTGTTTCCATTGCATAGCCCATTCGGCTAAGTTAACCTGTTCCCTCGGAAGCTGAGGATTAATGGCTGGTCTTGCACATAGAGCTTCTAGAAGTACAACACCAAAGGAATAAACATCGGATTTGTCTGTAAGTTGTTGTCTCCTGAAGTATTCTGGATCTAAATACCCGAAACTACCCTTCACCGCCGTACTGACATGGTTTTGTCCAAAGGCAACGTCTTTGGAGAGACCAAAGTCGGCGACTTTAGCAACTAAAGCTTCGTCGAGGAGAATATTTGTGGATTTGACGTCACGGTGGATAATTCCTTGAGCTGTTCCTGTGTGTAAATAGTGAAGCCCACGTGCAGCTCCTATGCATATCTCGAGTCTTTGTTTCCATGTCAAAGGAGAAAGGTTTTTTCCGTAGAGATGGTCTCTGAAAGGACCATTGGACATGTATTCATAGACGAGGATCATCTCTGAGTTCTCGTCGCAGTATCCAATCAAAGAGACTAAGTGTCTATGTCTGAGTTTAGACAGCATTTGAATCTCTGTGTGAAACTCTGTGATACCTTGCTCTGACTGTGGATTGCCTCGTTTGATGGCGACTTGAGTTCCATCGTCGATGGTTCCGATGTAAACGTTTCCAAATCCACCAACACCGATGATCTCTGATGCATCAAAGTTCTTTGTGACTTCTTGAAGCTCTGAGAGGGAGAAATAGCGACCGAGGCCAAGCGTGGAATTGTACAAGTTGGATTTGTGAGAACCACCTTTGCTTGTCATGAAGGTGCTGTCACCAGCGTGTATCGGTAGCAACCAAGAAGAGAAACTGTTCCTCTTCTGCCAATCTTGTGGCCTCTTCTTCCACTTGTAAACCATAGCTCCAAGGCCTATGAAAGCTCCAAACATCATCACAAATCCCGCGGTTGCAACCATCCCGTGCTTCCCCATACCCGTTGCTCTACCATCAACTCCAAACTCTCCATCAAGACTATTCACGGAGTTGCTCATCTTCAGAACCTCGACTCCATTCAAGATCGCGTTTTTGGTCCCAGTGTCTTCTCCCATAGGACCAATCTGGACCTGAAGCTCAGATTTCATAAGGGTCGCGTTCACCACAATGTCTTTGTAGTAAGGAGCAGCGAGATTGCCAGCTACAGTGGACAAATCCAGCCCGGAAATGGCAGTCTTGCCATTGATGTAAACGTTGAAGTAGAGGTCATTGAGGGACTTGCTGATGATGTCACAGAAATGAAGACGAATGAGGTAATGAAATGATGGGTTTGATGGGAAGTTCCATGTGACATTGAAATTAGGATCTATGGTGTTAGAATCAGCCATCTCTGCGGCTGTTGCATAAACCGTCTGTGGCGCAATCAGCGGTGTAACTCCAGGAGGATACTTGATTGCTGTAGGTGTTGTTTTGACATCCTTAGCCAGATTCTCATCTTTCAAGTATTCTTTGTCAGGTGTCCAGGTTCTTCCTAGTGTGTCGTTCTGAGGCGTGATCAGGGGACCACCGACATTAACCCTGTAAACCGGCTGGTATGCATAATCAGACAGACCCGAAAAACCGTTGACAGGGAAAAGGGAAGTGCCTGCATCAGAGATAAGTTCGTCTGGAGCTGACACGACTTCGATCGCGTTGATGAAAGCGGCGGAATTTTTCATAGGTTTGAACCTAAGGGAGAATTGAGCATCCGTTATGTTGACGAGGTACTCCTTCTGAACAATAGCTTGGCTATCATTGTTGTTGTTACTCAGTTTAAAGTTATGAAGCAAGACGTATTTCTCTGTTAAAACGGAGAAAGTTGCTTGTTGGAGATCAAACTTGTCATTGGGGAAGGCAAAGAAATGGAGACGAACCCAATGCCAACCAGGTTGGGTCAAATGAAACTTGTAAGTGGCTTCTTCGCGGAAGATCCTTGCTGTTAGGTAGATGGGAGAAGGGAGTTTATCTGAAGGCGGGGCAGAGACCTGAATATCGTCTTTGGCTTCTATATACTGAACCGTCTCTGAGTCGCTCTTAAAGACTCTACCTTCAAGGGTTTTGGCTGATGACTTGGCTCCACAATCAATGAGAATGTCATCTGCCGGTTTAAAACCAGCAGTTGGGCCACCACCGATGGCGACTGCTGAAGCTAGGCCGGTTAGGAAGAGGAGGACGGTTAAGAGAAGAGCCATGAAGGGCCTGGAAGAAGAACCTAAGACGAGACGCAGAGGTATATTTGGTTTCTTTCTTATCTCCATCCCTCCTTCGTGGGGGGGAGAGAGAGAGAAGAGAGAAGAATGAGGAAGAAAATGATAAGAAGAAACGAAACGAGATTGTTGGGATGCTTGTGGCTGAAGAAAGAGCGAGAAAAAAAGGGTCATGAAAGAGAGAAAGGATGAGTAGTTGTTATATGTGTGGCTAGTTTAGTTTTTCTTATTATGTTTGGTTCTGCTGGACTAAGTTATAATTAGTGGGGAATGTTTTATTTTTAGCAAATTGCTAATTTGGTTGTGTGAAAATTTTAACATAAAGCCAAAAAGACAACAACTATGATTCCCTATTTCAAGAAGAAGAAAAATCTAACCAGATCCCATAACTAGGTTTCGAATTTCAGCAGCATTATCTCTGAGAGCACGAAACAGGAACCAAGTAGGAATACAGTGATCCTAATGATCTTTCTGAAGCTAGAAGTTTGAAATGATACTATACGATAGTTAGACGAGTAAGTAACAGGTGAAATAACATACCAGGGAAGACTTTTTCGCTTGCCGGGTGAACCACTGGGTCTCCTGCTGCCAATACATCAGAGATATCAAACAATTTATAACACTGAGGAGGTGCGTGAACTTTTGTTTCTAAAATGTTCCGAAACAAAGACCAGGAATGTTTAGGAATGCTGGTCTTTGTTTCGGATTCGAACAGAAACTCAGATTCCGAGAGAAAGAGTTACTGTTCGAATCGGATACATCCCCTCCAGCAGCACCTTCCATTAGTAGCAAGGAAATCAAACAGCGGACTAAGAAGAGAGAGACGGTATCAGTAGAAGTGAACTTGACACAATGAAGCATTTTCTTAGTTTGTCTCAGTGATCTTGTTCTTAAGTAAATTCTTACCTCTAGATAGGGTTTTTAATCACGGGATCCAAAAATCCAGCCAGAGGGTAAGCAGAGGGCAAGGTTAAGCCACAATCAGAATAAACGCAATGTAGGTTCCAACAGTAACTAGAGGTTCTTGACAAGACAACGAGTGTGTACTTATGATAAAGCTTTTTGTTGGATTCCTCTTTGCTTTTCCACACCATCTCTACGGTTACAAGAGAATTAAAGGACTAAACAACTTGGTTTTCCAAACCTTGTTAACTGAGAGAGAGCAAGCAAAGAATGGTTTTTTGTCAAGAACCGGGAAAACTCACGCAAAGCCATCGTAGTTTTGGTCGAATCATACGTCCATGCTTAACAATCCCAACTTCAAAACCTCACAAGAAATCTACAAAAGAAACTGTGGTAAATTGGCAATTTGATCACGAAATAGTCGGCACTCAAATTCACACACAAAACGCCTATTAGCTCACAGCGGTCTAAGAGAACGCAACGAAATTAGGAGAAAGGCCAACACTTGAGTAAAGTCACCGTTATCAAATTTCTTCCAGGAAGACTACTTTCTGATTACCTCTTTGCGGCATCGGCAATCACATTGATCCAGTTCAGTGAAGACCAGACTTGAGTCAGGTCGCTTTGATTTCGAAGCCATCGCCAAATACACAAATCCACGATCAGAGAAGCTTCAAATTCCGGCTAATCGGAAGCAGAGGTTGAGGATTTTGTTTCAATCTCTACCGTTCGATCTAACTTTCGATCGTAGCCGTTGAAACCGGCCGAGACTCGGTTGGGTCCACTGACCTAATTCGGCACGAATTTTCTCCCCTCCGTTTGAGAGATTACATACATATGTTTTGCTTATTGAATATTTCATTCGGCCGTTGACAATTGAGAAAAATGCTAACCAAATACAATTTTTTTGTTTTATAAATAAAAACCAGGAACATGTTACGAACAAACTGCAAACTAAAATCGAGTAAACTTCACTACACGACATATATATAAAATTGATCATTATATAAGCCCTAATGAAATTCGTGCAAGCCAAAGAAAAAAAAAGGAATTCGAACAAGCGATTTATTCATGAGATCGAAACTACGTCATATCATGTTCATGGGTGGTTGTGGTGGCCGGGAAGTTTCTCTTTGATCTTCTCCATAATACCCTTCTTCTCGGGGGGTTGGTCAACGGCGGTTCCGGTGATAGGTCCGGTGGTTGTGGCGGTGGTGGGGGTTTGTTCGTCCTTGTGCTTACCTCTAGTAAACTTCTCTTTGATCTTCTCTTTTATACTCTTCTTCCTCCTCCCTCCTTGTCCATCGTCCTCCTATTTCAAGATCATAGCACACTCGTTAACCACAACTTATAGGTACATTAAAAAAGAAAATTAGAAGTATTTCTCTAAAATACAAACATTTTCCCAAAACTAAATCTCCAAACTACCATAAAAACGTGTTTTAGCAAGGGTTCTGATTCATACAACTGAAAAATAATTGTTGTATTTAACAAACGAAACTTTAAAAAGAGGTGATAATTTGTAGAATATCTTATAAGATTTTTTTTTTTTTTTTTAAAGGAAAATGATTAACTAAAACGCCAAAATTTAAAGTGTGGTATTATTTGAAGAAAACATTTAATTAATGCAACAATCTATCGGAATCTATACATGAGAATCTTACCGAGCTAGAGCTGGATGAGCTTCCAGACCGACGAAGATGCTCTTCAAGCGAGCCATGGTGCTGTTGTTTCCCCGTGGCGGTTGCACCGGTACCTGCGGTCACTCCTGCTGCGGTGGCAGCTGCAGCCACTGGATGTGTTGCTGCGTCGGTGGCGGTTGGGTGCTCCACAATGTCGCCAGTAGTACTCTCTTTATAATGAGGAGTGGTACTGGCGACACCGGATAGGTGCATGGGGTTACCAAACTCATCAGTGAGCTGGACCGGGTTTCCGCGTTCGTCGGTTAGATGGATTGGGTTTCCTCGTTCGTCCTTCAAATCTGCCATTGTAAAACAATCCCTTATTGCCTTTTTCGTTTCTTATATGCTTTTTATGAGTGATTGTGTAGTGTAAGATTCTCAAATGCTTTTTAGAAAAGACTATACATTTGTGGTCGAACAAGTGTGTTGTATATATAGTATAGCATGTTAATCTGCATGGTTATGAGACGCGCCGAGTTTATGTGATATGTTTTGCCACGCAGGGATTGAAAGGAGTACCACGTGTGTTTTAGTATGAATACGTCACGAATCCGACATAATAACGTTTCTGTCTTTTTGATAAATTCGACGAAACAACGTTATCATCGACTACGGTGTTTTCTATGTTTTGTTATTTATAAAGTATATTATACATATCTGTATTGGATTGGATCGGATCAGAGACGTGCACCGCTAAAGAAGTATCATCACCTAGTTGCTCTTTGAAGTTTTTAAATTCTTGACGTATTGAAGAGCAAACGTTACGAGCTGATTGGGAATTGCAAGTTGTAACATCCTTTATATGGTTGGTAACTAATTTCCAAAGGCATTATACAAACAAAGATTGGATCGTAATGCAGCAATCTTTACACATTTTATGTAATGTTTTCGAATTTAGAAAAAAAAAAACATATAATACGACTCCATGTCAAACACAAATAATATAACAAAAATCCCTCGATCCTATTAACCAAATTCACACCCTCTGATGCAAAGTCAGATCTTTTTTACCTTATATTATTATAATTATTATATTTACAAGTGTGAAAATTTTGGGAATGCACAAAAGAAAAGTGGGAGAAGAAAGATTTTGTTGAGACTTGTGAGAAATTCTATAATACAGTACACACAAACAAGTGTGTACCGTCGAGAAGTATCCGTAACGTTGATTTCGGCTTTAGCTTAAAAAGAGAAACATCACCAAGAATCTGAAACAAGATTTCAAGAATAATAAGATTTAGCTTAGGATTTTGAGTCATAAGTGATGCTTATAGAGAGAGATGCTTACAGTTTCAAAGTTTGCTAGATTTGGTCCAGAAGAAGCCTTTCTTTCTAAGAGAGGTTGCAGAGTGATTCTCTTTTGGAGATTTGACACTGTTACTTCTGGACCCGAAAGAGAAGTGTCGTGCAAGGAAAGGCTTTGGGGAATAGCTTCTTAAGCTTGAACTCGATACCAGCTTTGGGACTTTACCTTTGTGTCCAGTACCGCTCGCTGCTGCTGCTGCTCCTCCTGCCTTGTGGCTGTGATCAAACATGACAAAGTCATCGCTGTCCACAACGCGGTTTCTTAGTCTCTTGTTGTGTCTAGCTTTCGAATCCAAATCTGCTCTTAATGCTTTTTCCGAGAGCTTGAGTGTATTTTTCTCACCCAATGTACAGATGGGACATGGAGGGTCGAATTTGTCGACTTCAGGTGTCATCTGCTCTAAACACTCAGAATGATAGACATGTCCACAAGCTAGGATTGCAGCTACAGAGAGCTCGTTGGTGGCCAAGATTTTTTGGCTGCTCAACAAAGATTTCTCAGACAAGGTTCTCGAGCAAGCACCACAGGTTTGCTGATCATTGGACTTTCGGTTTCCATAATGGTCAATCTTGCCACGTCGAAGCCCTAAGGACTCGTTATCATAAGAGCAAGACTCTCTGAGAGAATACGCCATCATTTCAGAAAAGGCTTGCATGGACCAACCATCAGATGGCCCAGAATGAGATTCGTTTCCCAGCCTCTCTTCAGTTGCTGAGCTTCTGCTTGGTGAGGTAAATCCAAAGATTTTACCATCTGAGACTTGCTTTGATAGACGAGGGCGCGGTGTCAGCTTTAGTGTTGATGAACTTCCAGGTGGCATTGGCAAGTGGCTCTGGGACGATAGTGGTGACGTTGAGAAGGATGATGGTTGAGAAGCCAATGAAAGAGACCGTTTTGCAGGAGAACGATAAGAAGCAGGGTTCTGGGTGATCCACAAAAGTTAAATAGAGGTTATATTAACACAGTTACATGGCAGATATATAGGTAGCAGGGAAACAAGCTTTTTTACCTGTTCAGAGACGGTGTCAATGGATGCAATTCTTGAAAAAGATTGATCTGGCACAACAGTTACGTGATGTCATAACATGGAATAGTCATAGTTTAAAGATCAAGATGGATGGAGACCAATGAAAAGCAAGCCAAGGAGCAAACAAGAGAAACAATTTACGTCAACAGATATATCAATGTCTTTTCAATCATGAACAGGTTCTGTAGAAAAGTAGTCCCAAGTTCCAAGAGGGTCACAACAAGGTACCTACAATTTCCCCTCAAATCTACATTTCTTGACAGATTAAACAGGTTTTACCAGTAAGCAATGTAATTTAACTACAGCAAACATGTCTAAAAAGCTGAAATTTTTACCAGAAGCAGGAGATTTCTGCCATGACTGCGTCTGGAAATTGTCCAAAGGGGACCCTTCTGATGATAAAAATGCAGATTCGGATTTAATATCAGACCCATCATTACGACTAATCCCATCAGACAACCAACTTAGAGAGGTCTCGTCCCCCGCCACTCGTCTTCTATTATCCCATCGGAAGCTCCAATTTGGAGAATACCTCACATTGTTTCTTTGCAAATTCTCGACTGCTGATGTATTAGGCACTACCATTTTGTCTCGAGCAGCAACACAACAAGCGTTCCCCATAACTGAAGAGTGTGAAAACTACCGAGCACTGCAACAAAGACAAATTGGTTATAATTTTTGGCGCATGAAACCACAATAGAACACCTCAAAACCTTCCGAAAAAGCAAAATTCGAGGAACTCAATCAGAATCAAATTATGATTATAAATCCTTCAAAACCTTACAAGGCATCAACAGTTAAAACCAGAAAATCAATTACAGAGTCAATCCAAAACCCGAACAAAATATTACAGTATCCCAGGTTGCCAAACTTACGATGTTACTAACACCATCGATAAAAGCTGTGATCATCCACACAATAACTTAAACTGGGCATGGCCATGGCCAAGATAAAACAAGTTCGAAGTAGCAGCATAGGAGCTAAGGGAAAAATCAATACAAGGTTGGGATCAAATAAAGAGAGAATCAAATCGACTAATCCGTTTCCCACTAACTTTTAGGTCAGTGAACTTCCATGACTATCTTCACTAAGAAAATCCAAATAAAAATAATTTCTCAGGATACTAAAAATAGCAATTGAATCAAGCATATCTACATAGGTCACATAACTAACATTAAGCAGATCCGAGATTAGGGCCAAATAACCTACAAGCCAGGTTCAGATTACCCAAACTAGAAACAAAAACCCTAAAATCGGCACCTAACACAAAAATCTAAAAGAATAATAGAATATTAACAACAATTGAGCAGTTGAGACGAGAGTTACGAACACCGAACCTGATATCGGAAGTCGGAAAAAGTCGCCGGAAAAATAAAAGAGACAGGCAGTTTCACATAGCGGTGGAGTTGTAGAGTGAGAAAGATAAACGAAAAATGAGCACTGCGAGGTTTTGCTTTGTTCCTTCTTCCCTAGAGAGAGAGGGAAAGAGACGAACACAAGTCTTTTCTGACGGTTTTATTTAACGCCGTCTGATTCCGATTGGTGTGTGTACTGGTTTAGGACCCTTAAACCGTACTAAGTCAAAGATCGAGTATACTTTTATGTTTAATTTTTTTTTTGTTTTCGTGAAATTGGAAACTACATAGTTTTATTTGTATGTATTAAGTTTTTCAAAATGAACAAATCCATTCTATAAGATGCAGTATTAGCAAATGGACAAGTTTGATTGGTCTTCGGTTTAATAGAACCGAAGAGACATTACGGTTTGACTTATTGATCTACCGTCTTGACACCGTTAGTTGTAGCGGAATTAAGTGACGTAAAGCGGACGGTGCCACGTCATGTTGAAAAAGACCAATAAAGGAAGGGGAGCGAATAATTGACCGTCAATTGTTTACGAAGTGACGTCGTGAAATGGGGATGGTCTATAAACAAATAAAAACAAAGTTGGGTTGCCAAATGAAAAATTTATATTTTTGGAAGGACTAAAATAGGGAATCTAAAACTTCTCTGCATGTTATCTTATACAGAACTTTGGAGCTTTGTGAGGCCAACGCGAAAAGATCAAAAGGAATAAAAATACGCGAAACAAACACGCCCTATACTTTAAAGAAACAAATAAACAATAATCACTAGTTCCAAACAAATTAATCATTTATGAGATAACAATTAGAGTCCATTATGGAAAGTATTGATGTGTAATTGATGAGTTTCCCTAATAAACACCTAAGATCATTTTATCGCTAGATTCGAATCAATAGAAAATCGTCTTCGAAGCTTGTTTTACGCTTAGGCCTTTCTAGTTGATCTAGAGGGTTTGCTTTGGTCATGATTCTCTCTCTATTGAGTAATTCAATCTTGCCGGCTTTATTGCTACGGTCTTATTTAGGAAACGGTGTATCACCTTTTCCTTTCTCTATCACACCAATTTCCTTTTTCATTTACCTCTCCTTCCTTTTCCGGCTTCGCCTTGCCAATCAAGTTTTGAAGAAATTATCTCCCAAAAAAACAAGATTCCAATTATCTTCATCAAGGAATTGCCCTATCCAGGGACAGATTCCAATTCATCTTTCAATGGGAGGAGGATCTATTAACGGTTTTAAAAGAAAGACCATGGTCATACAACCATTGGACTATGGTTTTGGAACGGTGGACTCTTTCACCTCCGATCGATTTTATGTCCTCTTTTGAAGTATGGATTCGTATTCGGAACATCCCTGCTACTTTCTTCATAGTTGATACGATGCATGAACTTGGATCAGCGGTTGGCAAAGTGGAGGAAATAGCCTATGATCCGAAGGTATCACACACCAAAGAATATGTCAGAGTGAGAGTTATTTTCAACACTGATAATCCGGTAAGAATAACCAAGAACCTTAACCTCCCTACGGGTGAAAAGGTGGTCATCAACTATGAATACGGAAAGATCTGGAAGAGATGCTTCCATTGTCTCCGCTTGACCCACGAGAAACCGTCTTGTCCATGGCTCCGGAGGAGCAATATTAGATCTAAAGAGGACATCCCTCTACTGGTCAAAATAGGAGCCAACTCTAACGGACATAGGAACCAGGAGCCTAGCACAACGCTCAAGATCATGGACGATCCCCCAGGCTTTCCTCCCATATTCCCGGAACTCTCCAAACAGGACCAACAAATGACTCTTCAATATATCTCACATTCTGATGCAACAGAACGTTTAGCGCGCATTTGTCAGGTGCAGCAATCCATTGAAGACAAAGCTTAGGGCAATAATACAGCCCTAACCTAGATTACTACGGAGGTAGACAAAGGGAAAGACCATGTATTTGGCTTTGCTGATGAAAGTGCTAGATTAAAAAGACAAAGTCTGGGTGGTGTGAAGCCGGTAATCTCTGCTCCTGACCATGATCTCCTTAGCGGTACCGAAGAAGCTTCTTCTCCTGGAAAGAGCTACACATCTCCTTTCACCACATAGGGTCCTACGATTTTCTGTTTGGGGTCTTCCTTGAAGGCTTCAACATCCGGTAACCCTCTGTCTGATAAAAGGTACGTCGCAGGCCTCCTGCATGGAAAAGGAGATCACGGAAGGTAGCTGATGGCATAACCAGTAACAAACCTCTTGTAGTCTTGCTGTTGGTCTTACTCAGGGAGAGACCAACACAAAACGGAAAACAGAGACAATCTCTGTGATTTCGATGAACAAATCCCCGAAACCCAAGACAAAACAATGGCTTCCAATTTGAAGCCGCTGCAATTCCAATTAGCATACTGAGTTGGAACTATCAACCGGTGGAAAACACCGAGACAGTTCGTCATTTACAGAAAATACGTAAAAAATATTTTTCGGCTTTCTTGTTTCTCATGGAGACTAAGCAAAAGAAGGATTACATTAGGCTTGGACATTCAGGTACCCGTTCGGGTTCGGGTCGGGTAATTCGGGTTTTCGGATTTAGAAATATAAGATCCATTCGGGTATTAAAAATTTCGGATCGGGTTCGGTTCGGGTTTTGTCGGGTTTGGGTATAGGTTTGAAACCCGTTAATATCCGAAATGTGGTTGGGTTCAAGTTCGGGTTCGGGTAATTTCGGATTTTTTACCCAAAATACTCAAAAATTACCTGAAATACTCAAAAATTATCCAAAATACTCATAATTACCCGAATTTTTTTCGAATTTGGTTCGATTTAATTATTTTTTATTCGAATTATCCAAAAATACCCGAAAAATAACAAAAACAAAATTGTCAAAATTCAAATAATATACCTAAATTGGTTATTTTTACCCGAATATATCCACAATGCCCAAATTGATCGAAAAAACAAAGAAAAAACTATAAAAATTACGTAAATTACATGAACATACCCGACCTTAAATCTAAATATCTTTAGGTTAATTTATGTTTCGGGTACCCGTTCGATTCTCGGTTAGGTTCCGGGTTCGGTTCGAGTTTTTTGGTACTAGATGTTGAGGATCTATTCGGGTATTTTAGAGAATCGGTTTCGGATTCGGGTAATTCGGGTCGTCGGTTTAATTTTTCGGTTTCGAGTTTTTTTTCCACCCCTATATTACATTGTGGGTTTGAAAAATAGTTTGGGGTACGATGAGGTCATTACGGTTGAACCAATTGGTTTAAGTGGTGGCTTGGCTGTGATGTAGTAAAACAGCTTTGAGGTGGAGTTAATATCTGCTGATAAAAGACTCATCGACTTAAAAGTGAAGATGGGTTCGTTTAGTTTCTTTATGTCTTGTGTGTATGGAGATCCTGTGAGAGCTATAAGACAACAAGTTTGGAATCGGCTGGCGAACATTGGTATTGGTATAGATGAAGCTTGGGTCTTGATAGAAGATTTCAACGAGCTTATGAACAATAATGAAAAGCTTGGAGGGTCTGCCAGGAATGAATCGACTTTTTGGGACTTCCGGAATATGGCTGAAAACTGCAAAATTAAAGAAATCAGATGCTCAGGGAATTGGTTTTCATGGGCTGGGTGGAGAGATAGAATATGGATTCAATATCGTCTAGATCGCAGTCTCGGCAATGATGCTTGGTTCCGGCTGTTTCCTAGATCACAATTGGACTACTTGTAGATGATGGCATTAGATCACCGTCATATTAAACTCTCCTTTGCTCTGGAAGTTATGGAACCAAGCAAAGGTCGTTTCTATTTTGATCGAAGGTTGCTAAGAAGGGATGGTATCGATGAAGTGGTCAAACGCAGCTGGTGTGGGGAGCAATCTGGTTCCTCCTATGCACCAAATCTTATGGATCGCATTAGTCGTTGCTGGAAAAACTCGATAAACCTGAATTCTAGAAACAGATTACATCATTTGAGGAACATTCTAGAGGACGAAATCTCAAAATGGTATCCGAACCAGAGGTTGATGCAAAAGGTGAAGCTTGAGTTAGCGGAGGCTACGAGAGAAGAAGAACTATTTTGGCGACAACGTCGCAGAGAGAAGTGGCTTAAGACTGATGACAAGAACACCAAGTATTTCCACAATAGTGTTGAAGGTCGTAAGGTGCGTAACAACATTCTGATGTTACTAGACGAACGAGGTCATGAACAATTTTCGGAGGGTTCAAAAGGCCAAATTGCAGTGGATTACTTCCAAGATCTTTTCTCTAGCTCTAATCCTCATGATTTGGAGTCTCTGTTCACTGGCTTTGTGCCTCGTGTGTCAGAGGAGATGAATAGAAGGCTGACATCTCCAATCACGAATGAGAAAATCAAAAGAGCAGCTTTTGGTGTCAAAGGCAGTAGTGCTTCGGGAGAATAAGGTTTTACATGGATTTTTTACCAACGATTCTGGGATACAGTGGGACCGAGTGTAACTAAAGAAATTCAAAGTTTCTTTAGGAATTCCATCATTCCTCATGGCTGGAACCATACCCAAATCTGCCTTCTACCTAAGATACCTAACCCCAGGAAGGACATGAGGCCGATCAGTCTTTGTTATGTTCACTATAAGATTATCTCCCAGATTTTATGTGACAGACTTAAGACCTTTCTCCCATCAATTATATCAGATACGCAAGGTACATTTTTCTCTGGTCACCTCGTCACGGATAACATAATCATAGCTCATGAATTGATTCATGGCATCCACACTAATGACGAGATGTCAACAAATGGGATGGCGGTTAAAATCGACATGTCAAAACTTTATGATCGCGTTGAATGGTGCTTTCTTGAAGTATTGCTCGAGTAAATTGGTTTTGACATAACCTTCATTCGATGGATTATGTCATGTGTTAGCACGGTAACCTATTCAATCATGTTAAATAGTCGTTCTCACAGCGGGTCTATTAAGCCAGAACATGGTATCCGTCAAGGAGATCCTCTCTCGCCGTTTCTCTTCATCTTATGTGCCGAATCATTGGTGAATTTCTTGAAAAACGCAGAAGAAACATGTTGCATCAATGGGCTGAAAATCTCGTCAAATGGGCCCTCGGTCCATCACCTTTTATTCGCTGATGATAGCCTTCTGCTTTGTAATGCCTCAGAGGTGGAAAGTGCAGAACTAATGAGATGTCTATAACTCTATGGTGAGGCTTATGGTCAAGAGATCAATAAGCTCAAATCATCGATCATCTTTGGCTCAAAGGTCTCGGATTCCCAAAAACTTGCAGTGAAACGTGTCCTTTGCATTGATAAAGAAGGGGGGTGAAGGATCGTATTTAGATTTCGGAGTACTTTAGTGGATCAAAATGAAGACTTCTGAACTTCATTCAAGAAAAACTCCAATCCCAACTTCATGGCTGGTTCGCTAAGTCTCTCTCGCATGGACGTAAGGAGATCCTTTTGAAATTGATTGGCCTCGCCTCGCCGGTATATGTCATGTCGTGTTTCAAATTATCGAAGTACTTGTGCAAGAAATTTATAAGCGCCATGATAGAATTTTGGTGGAGTAACGGGAGTAATTGGAATTCCCATGGATAGCTTGGCAAAAGCTATGTAGAATGAAAGAAGATGGAGGTTTGGGCTTCCATGACATCAGTAGATTCAACCAATTTCTTCTCGGTAAACAAGCGTGGAGGATTTTGCAGAACCCCAACTCCTTGTTATCACGAATGATGGAGCATAGATACTTCATGAAATCATTTTTCCTTGATTGTGCGATAGGCAAGAGGCCATCTTACGCTTGCCGTAGTATCCTTCATGGTAGAGAACTCCTGAAACAAGGCCTGCTAAAATCAATCGGAGATGGCAAATACACGATGTTTTGGTCAGAAAATTGGTTATTGGATGGAGTACCAAGAACTCCCCGGGCCTGTCCTGGAATCATTGATCTCACCCTTAAAGTATCGGACCTTATTAAACAACACATTGGGCTGTGGTTGAAGCGCAAGTCCGACAGATAGTTGATGAAAGAGATGTCTCTCTTGTACTTAACACCAAGCTATCCTTGAGACTACGAGACAAACATATTTGGAGCCTGTCCAAAAATGGTCTTTATAGTTCACAAAGTAGGTAAAGATTCCTCATCTCTCTTCCCGATTTTCGCACGTTACCGAACACACCACTTCCTCCTATCGAGAAGAACTTGTGGTCAAACATCTAGAAGATTAAAACCATGCCCAAAATCTGACACTTTTTTTGTAAATCCCTAGATGGTGCTCTCGTTGTGGCTACGAGACTGCAAACCAGAGGATTAAATGTTGATCCCATTTGTTTTGTCTGCCGTCGTGAACCAAAAACCATCTGCAATACTCTTTTCCATTGCTTTACGGCTAAAAAAGTATGGGAGAGATCTGTGATACCTCTACCATCCCCAGGCTTATCTCTGAACTTTGTGTTCTTGAACATTCACCATCTTATTGCCTGTAGCAAAAACAAGCTTATTGCGTCAAATCTACGTCTCTATATATATTATATGGATTTTGTGGTTGATTTGGAAAGCGAAAAACAGCTGGGTCTTTGAGAAGAAACACTGGAAACCCACGGCTATTGTGGTAAAAGCTCGAGAGGAGGCTGAGATTTGGTCTCGAGTAAACCAAGCAGAAGATGATGAAGTGAGATTGGAGCTCCGACAACAAAGCCCCCCCCCCCTTGTTGTGGTCTATACCATTTAGGGGATGTGTTAAATGGAATGTCGGAAGCTCATGGATCAATGCTCATCTCAACTCTGGAGCGTCATGGATTTTACGTAACCAACAAGGCAACACCCTTTTCCATGGACGTCACTCTTTTTCGTTGGTAGATTACAGTCTTAAAGCTGATTTCTATGGACTGTTTTGGGCAGTTGAGAGCCTCAGTAATATGCATCAAAAGAAGATCATGTTTGAGGTCTCCTCTAGACAAGTGAAAGATGTCATTTTACATCCAGTGAACTTTCCTACGTTCAGGCATATCATTTCTCAAATTCGGGAGAGACTAGCAACTATGGATGAATGGCGAGTCAAATACATTCCATATGCAATCAACCGTTGTGCCCAATCCATTGCCGTAAGTGTCACTCGAGACCATCGTTACCAGTCATATATAGCGAGGGACGGTCCGGCTTGGCTGCATCTCCTCCTCCAGGAAGACACCAACGTGGTCCGATCGTAGCAGGTAGCTACGATATGTGGTTTTTTGCCTCAGTATGAGGCTTAAGAGTTTATGGCACCTATTGGTGTTCCCTTTATTTCTGTAACTTTACCTCATTTCCTCTTCAATAAAATCAGAACTTCAGCGTTAAAAAAAAGGTTCGAATCATATGTGAAATATAAGAAATTTGAACAATATGGAAATAATTTCGAGATCCGAAATGGTTTTCATGAATTTTTTGGTTAAATAACATTCAAATTAAATAGCATGAGAATGACATGTTTACACAACCACAATAGTTTAATAGTGTTTGGTTTAAATAAATTTCTTGGTGGTTTGGAGAATCAAAAGGAATTTGTGGTTGGTCAATTCTATCGTTGTTCTGCTCCATCTAGAAGGTTAATTTAGGCAGTGCTAACTAGGATTTCGGGAAGAAAACGTAGAATCTTCGTTCAGAAATTAGGAGACTCAACATATCTATTCCATATCCCTAATAAAATAACCCGTAAATGGGGTTTACACAGGGGCTTGTGGCACTTAGATGATTGCTTGATGTTCGTCTCCCCTTGGCCCCCTAAAGATACTATCTCTGTCCCAGAAATCACTATGGTCCCGGTTTGGCTTACTCTCAACAACATCCCGGACCAATTATACTCAATCTTAGGTATCAAGTGGATTGTTTCGGGTATTGGAGAACCAATGTTGACTGAAAGCCTTGGTTGGATCCAACACAAATGGGAAAAGCTAAAATCCTAGTTGAGATAAAGCTAGACAAACCATTCCCTCAAAGAGTTGCTCTAACGGATATAAGTGACAAAATCACCATGGTCGAGGTTCTTTACTCTTGGCTCCCTTCTACTTGTAGTGGTTGTGGAAAATTAGGACATAAAGCTTCGCGTTGTCTACTTATACGTGCAGATAAATCGGTCATTCAATTTGTTTCAAAGGCTAATGAAATTCCCAAGAGCTCTACAACTTTGGCTTCGGCACCGCAAGTTGTTACAACACGGGAAACTGTTTTGGAAATGCAGAAAACTATTGTCCAGGCCACTCCGGTAAGTCCTCCAAACACTAGCGTCCCAATTCTTCTCCTTACTTCTGAGGTTCCAACTGAAACAGATAAAACGCATACTATCACTAAGATTGCATCTTCCAAAGTGAGCTCCACTTTCACTACCAACAACAAGTTTGATTTTGCCAAACAAGCAACACCTCCATCAGATCAAGCAGGAACTAGTACTCACAGGACATTGTCTAGCGTATCTTTGAATAACAATAGGTTTTCTTCTCTCGAATCTTCAGAAGATGAAGATGAAGATAAAGAAGAAACAATGATTATTGATAAGATAAAGAAGAAACAATGATTATTGATGTTGGCTCCCAATTGGATTTCATGACACCTTCGGGTATAAGAATTCTACGGGAAAGACCGGTTAAACCGTCTATTAAGGCAAAGGAAATGAAACTGCATTTTGAATCGGCTCCTCGTGGAAAACGTGGCCGTAGTAGAGGAGGTCGTGGCTAAAACTAAATCAAAGCGGAAGATTCGATTTCTTATCTACTCTCATTTGGTGTGATTTTCTCTTTACACTTGTTGTAATGTAATGCCAAGAACTAGTTGACTTTAGTCAACATATGTAACCGATTAATGAATAAGAAATGTTTTCCGTTTAAAAAAAGAAAAAAAACTTTAGATGTCCAAACAAAAGATCTAATTAAAAATCTGTTAAAAATTAGAGAATTGAATAAATCAAACCATGTGAATCAGAGTTAAGTCGAATTGAACCAGAGTAGTAGAATAGTGAACCACTAAGTAGTTGAGTCATAAGTACCCTACCAATGCTTTCTGCATGAAAATTGACGAGGATAGAATAGGAGAAAGAGGTAGTGTCGATTCATTAGAAATACGAAGTGGCTAGGGTTTAGATTCTGACATTCGTTTCATAAGCTCAGTTAACCAATGTGGTTATGTCTACATATCACTGAAATTGGTGTTCAAAAAGGTTTATGTAAAAATGAGTTTTAACCCAGAAAATACTATGTCCAAAAATCACCCACATGAAAGTGTGTCTATGAATATGACTGATTTTATTTTAGAGTAATACAACTAGAATAATATATAGTAATTAGAAGGGAAAAGAAGCATAACAATTAGGGTAACTTTTCCCTCTTCATTTTTTCAGTGGAAAATTTTCCACTTCATTTCATCAAACTTGGAGAGAAAAGGAAGTTTTTATTATTATTTTGCTTAAAAACAAAATTCATTTTGACTGGACAAATAGTATAATGAGAGTAAATTTTTTTTTCACTCTTTTATTTTCCGCTAACTATGTTAACAAGTCAAGTTGAATTCTCATCATTTGCAGAACTTTTGTTCGTATGAGCAAAACTTTTCACTTTAGTTTTTTTTTAACTACTACTATGTACATTGGTTAAGATTTTACAACACCCCTTTTTACTTTTTAAAACTCCATATCATCTTCTCTCTCTTCCACATCATCTTTTCTTTCTTCGACATCATAATTCAACACCCACTCAAATATTAGTCTCTACAATAGTTTTGTTTAATAAAATTATAAAATCTTATCCCACCATTTTTATTTCATATTTTTATTTCTTTTATGTTTTGGTTTTTGTGATTACATATTATTAATAATAATTATCGATTGAAATTAAATTAAACTAATTAAGAGTTAAATAATTGTTGTTTTCATTTTTATTTTATATATTAATTTTTTTTAATTGCAAGTAATAAAGGCGAGAAATAGAGATAGTCATTATTAAAACACATACAGTGACGAAAAACTTAAAATGCAATACCATAAACTAATAAGCACACGACACAACTAATAAAACATACATAACTTAATTAGTACAATAGACTCAGCTGACAGACTTAAAAATCTCATTAACCACTGAACATTCCGAATTTTTCCCATATGTGTTTGACTAGATTGATTTTGAAATTGATAATTGTTGGGATTTGGGTAGTTAAAAGGGTAATTAGAAGAATTTTTGGTGTTAAAAGGGTTATTGTTGGGATCCATTTCACTAAACCGATATTTAAAGCTAAAAACAAGAATTTACTGGAAACTAATATAAAATATAGTAAAAAAAGAAGGTTTTTTCTAGTGTCCAAATCAAATGAAACAAGTCTCTATTTATAGAGTATGAAAAGTGATGAATTTTGGTATTAAAAAAAAAAATATATATATATATATATAATTATTATGAAATAATTGATGTTAAATAATTGAGATGAAAATAAAATATCAAAAATTTAAGCGACCAATCAATGCGTTCCACGTGTCACCAATTATACCCCACATATCAATATTCACGGTGTTGAAATTATTTAACACAAAACTTATCACATCATACTCTATTTTAATTACAACACCCATTGTAGCAAAAAGAAAAAAATATCAACTGTTGTAAAAAAAATTACAACACCCCATTATAAATAGTCTTACAAGCTCTCACTAAAATAAAGAATATCTGATGTCACTGAAAATTACTTTTTTGTTGTTTTGTCTTAAAGTCCAGTAAACTGGTGCTTTAGACAATAAAATAATCTTATATATTTAAGGGCATTAATTTTTGTGCTTTAGTGGTTTTATTGATTCCTAAAACTAATTTTTGAGAGTTTTTTTAATAAATATGTTCGTTTTTTTTTTGTCATCTGATTTTATATATGAAAAGAGATCAATTTACAATACCCTTTGAAATAAACCAAACAAAAAGCCTTAAACATCAGATTCCTTACACCACTAAAGTTCAAAAACCAGGAACTAAATCTTACAAAACCAAGCCAAAAAGTACATATAGGTTAGCTTTTTTCACAATCAAATAACTCGGTTAACCAAGACGGAGATCCTTGAGCAACATATGATTGTAGACGATTTTCTTGAGTTACAGTCTGAGCGATCAAGAAAGCTGCTCTATTTGCTCCACGGATTTCAAAAACCAATCTCCAGTCATCGATATTAATCAAAACAATAAGCAATTCAGAGACTTGGTAACAAAACGCAGGCCAAGCATTCGGTCTATTGACTGCCTTAACTAGTTCCACGGTATCGGAAACAAAAATTATATTGCTTAGTCTATGATAACTCATGCTACTAATTGCCCACGGTAAGCTTTAATAAATATGTTTGTTATTGGACTCAATTTTTTTTTTTTTTACCCATGTAAATACTGTGGGCGGGGCCTGGCCTGGCTTGTTGCTCACCAAGGGAATATCTCTCTATGCTCGTATACAATTATGGTCCTAGCTCTTCTCACCACATCTACTGTCTATGTACAAGTTTTTTTATTGGATAACTAAGAAATTTTAGGTCTTAAGCTCATACATTTTCTTAGACCGAGACCAAAGCATTGTAAATTTTAGGTCTTCAGATGTTCGAACTCAATACATGGTCTTGTAGGAACCAAAAAAACCGGATTAAAGAAAAGCGAATTAAGAGAAGAGATGAAATGATTATATGAAAACGATTTTAGAGAAAAAACACAGAGGCGAGATATGGTCTCTATCCTTAATTCATAAAATTTCCCGCAATGTGGCAGATCTGTGAAATTCTGAATCCAAAAATACAACTGTGTGAGACTATAGTCGCGACACTCGACTATAGAATCTACGAACCAAGAACTACGCTATACTCTCGAGACACTTACTGAGAAAAGAGAAAGAGAGAGATTGCTGAAGTTTTTCTTTCTGTATGTTTCAGAATGAGTGAGTGCAGAATGAGAGGAGGCGAGGCTTGTATATATAGCCAAGTGAGAGAGGTGATCAGCTCCTCTATCATAAAGACAGAGTGCAAATCGTGGGCAATAATATAAGGCGTAATGTCAGGGCGTGGAACGCAAGACACAGAGCCGTTACGATCTGATGAAAGGATAAACGTTCTTGATTCTTTTTGAATTCAAAATGTGTTGACTTTGACCAAAAAGAAACTGATCATCTAAGTGCCTAAGTACCTAAGTGCCAAATATAGATCTCCGAGCCCCAAGCCACGTGCTGAGCCGAGCGAGCGGCGGCCAGGGGCGGATCCAATGTATTGAATATGGGGGCACGTGCACCCACTGAAATATTAATATTAAAAAATTTGTATAAAAAATTGTAAAGGATTTGCTAGATGAAATGGCAAAAGTCCATTAGTGCACCCTATTAACTTGAGTTCAAATCTCCACAAGGCAATTTTTTTTATTTTCTACCAATTATGCACCCAATAAAAAAATCTTCTAGATCCGCCCCTGGCGGCGGCGGTGCGCGCGTGTGGCTTAGCCATCTCTCTTTCTAGGTGCACATTTTTAAATATAGTAGTGTTTTGCCTCTCTTATATATCACATGATTTTTAATCATATAAGCGATGTGGGACAATGTTATAAACTTACTTAACCTAGTGAGTTTATAATACTTTTAGGCCCAACTAATTTGTCATTGGTCTATTTCTCTTCACATTTTACCAATTTAAGCTTATCAATTATTTGGTCCATGAAACCTTAATTGATTTATGATTAAAAAATTGATCCAACAGGTCCAACTTCTCCCAAAGCCTAACTCTAAGTTCAACGGGTTGGTCTACTGATTTGTTCATTGAGACGAGTCTCTCTGTCCTCGCAAGACCATAACTCCAAGTTCAACGGGTTGGTCTACTTAATTTCATTATGAATAACGATGTATCATCTACACAAACAAAACTTTTATCTTAGTAAACAATCTCTACAAAACTGGGGAAAGTAAAAACAAAGGACAAATCAAACTTCAGCCAATAACAACAAAAGAAAAGAAAGAAAAAAACAGCATATTCAATTCCGGGTTCTCTGTTTTCTGCTGCTGTCCGATGACGGTAATAATTGGAGTTTCAAGACGTCGCCTTTGAAGAACCTGCGGTGTCCAGTTTCACGGCGGATTCGTGACGCAAGCTGCTTCCTCTGGTGTACTGCTTCTTAGCACCCTTAAAAGAAAAACAGAGAGATTCAAAGTCTGAAATTACTTTTATGTTTTTAAAAAACTTTGTTTTTTTTTGGCTCTCAAGATTCAAAACATCAATCTTAAATTTAAAAAGCAATGGCTTTCTGTTATGTTAAGTTACGAACCCTTTTGTTCTTGCTCACCTGGAAGATCGTTCCAAGTTTCCTCAGTCCTATGGCTCGAGCTCGAAGAACATCCTTTGAAACACTTGGATCTTTAAGCACCTGTGTTAGAGAGAGAAAAAAAGAGATTGGTTAGTTATTACTACAAAAATGGCTATTTTAATGTCAGATGAATCTTTAGTTTCTTACAGATTGGCAGACATGAGATAGAGTGGATTCGATGTCGAGAACGTTGATTTGCCAAAGAGATTGAAGCAAAGCATCCATTTTAGCTTCAATGGCTTTCTGAATATGCTCCTCTTTGTTCTCTCCTTGGTGTTCATTCAATTTGTTCACTTCATCCTGCAACTGAAGTAACGAAACCGCACCTACAGATCAAAACAAAATCATCCACAGTAAGGATTTTGTTCGGTTAAAAAAAAACAAAAGATTTTGGTTTATTGCTTTTTTGTTTTTTTTACCAGAAGCAGCCATCACTTGAGACTTCATATGGTGGCCTTTGTCACGCACCCATTCCGCTAAGAACGGCACTTTCATATATCGCTTGTCTTTCCCAATCTCTTTAGCAGCTTTTCTTGTGTAAATGTAACCAATCGTATGCATCATTGCCTCGCCGAAACCTTAAAACAGTAAAAATATTTCCCGTTTATATAAAGTTTGCACCTTTCTTGTGTTTTAGGACCCAAAAGACCTTTCCTTTATAGGTTCTTGAAGAGAATGCAAAAGTGGTTTTAACCTGCAGAAGATAGCCGCTTTGCCTCTTCATTTGCCCACTCGATAAATTCATCGGTTCGTCCTTCCACAAACGGTTCGAGTTTGTTTTTCAATGTAGCCGCGAGCTTGTCTTCCCTCTCCTTTTGCAGAGCCTGCACACAATACACACACATGGAGAAAATAACTAAACGTGGACGCGTCAAATAGAAAGATATATAGTGTGGTTAAAGAGTGTACTTTGATCTTGTCTTGAAGCATTTGCTTTCTGATTTCAGGCTCATATGATTCTAAATCAGCTTCGATTGATGCCAAATAAGCAAGTGCAAGCTGCCCAACGTATTCCTCAAACACTTCGCTTCCGAAAAGCATACCAAATACAGCTGCAGGATCAACCATTGCATCCCTGAAAGAAAATTGTAACAGCTTCAATCACAACCGAAATGGTAGATGTAAACTTGTAAACAGAGACCAAAACTTACTGTTGAACACCTTCTTTGCCATATTTGTCATAAGCTGCTCGTTTCTCCGGATTGCTCAGAACCTGATAAGCCTCACCTAATACCTTTCATTCATGAAAAAAAAAAAAAAACACAAAATGTGAGAGACTCGAACGGTATTACATCATCAGCAATTTGTGTAATACTTTGTGAAGAATGTTCCAGTAACAACAGATAACAATGAACAATTGCAATGTGACAAAACACCTTATCATCTCTTGATTCACCTGAAAGTTTTTAGCAGCTTGAGGGTCTCCAGGGTTCTTGTCTGGATGAACTTTCCTTGCCTGAAGAACACAAAAAAAGCCAGGAAAATTCACAATCAAACCCAAAAGTGATTATTACACACTAACAAAAAGCATAGTTTTTTCACAAAATGACTTACTTTTAAGTAGTAAGCCTTTTTAATCTCAGCTTCGGAAGCATCAGTTTTGACGCCTAAGATCTCGTAATACTCATTCTCCTTCACCATACCTTATTTTACCCAAAAACACAATCAAGACGAAGTTTGTAAATTCGATCCCAATTATTATAAGAATACGCCTGGAGATATATCAATGTATGCGGAAATGTTTATGATTTATCTCCCCCATCTCTCTCTCTTGTGGCGTAAAAAAACAACGATCATTTTTGATTTTGATGTCCAGATCTTATAGAAACCCAGAATTAAGGATCAATTTTGAAAAACCAGAGTCGCGAGATCATCATGAATCTAGACATAAGAACAGAGAGAAACTTACTGGTCGTGCAGATATGTAAATGAGGACACAAAATCGATCTCTAGTTTGGCGAATCGAAAAAGATTTGGTCTTTTATACGAAGAAGGGATTTGTGATGTTTCCTCGTAAAGAAAAAGGACAGAGAGTTTTCGGTTTTGGTTTTCTCATAATACGAAGAAATTCGAAACGTGTGAACGTGTCCGTGTCGTACACGTGTCCGAGAATGTTCCGATTGGACCATGTGTTTGATTTCTGATATCCCAAACATCAACAGAGAAAAATCAAAACCGTTTTTTTTAAATTGAAATTATTAATCCAAAATCGGAACCAGATTTTTTTTTTAATATAATTTTAAAATCGAACCGTATTTTATAATAAAATTTTTACCGAAAAGATCAAATCAAAAATAAAAATTTCCAATATTTTCAAGTTGTCCCGTTCAAGCTTTGGTTTAACTTCTTGTCAAAAGATGCTATTATTAGGGGTGGGACGGATCCGGATATCCTGAAATTTCAGGTATCTGGATCCATGACAAAACTATCCGGATCCGGATCCGTGGCTTCCGGATATCCGGACTTCAAGTATCCGGCCAAAACTCAGGATATCCGGATCCGGATACGAAAATAATAATTAAATAACTAAAATAACAAAAATAAAATATTAAATATTAATTTTAAAAAAATAAATATAAAAATTAGAATAATATTTTTCAAAAAATATGATATTTTAGAAAAAAAAACTAAAATCAATATATATATATATTTTTATATATATAAAAATAACTTAATATATGTAAAAAAAATATGTTTTTAATAAATTTAATGAGTCCGGATCCGGATATTCGGACCTTGAAAATTTACTATCCGGATTCGGATCCTCTTTTCACGGATCCGAAATTTTACTATCCGGACGCCCCGGATATCCTAATTTACGGAACGGATCCCGGATCGGATCTCGGATCCCGGATAATAATTCCACCCCTAGCTATTATTCATCATTTTCATTTTGTCTTCTATCAGCTTAGCTTCTTCATTGGACTCAGAAAGTGTGTTGAATCATATTATGGATATAGATTTCGACGAGCAACCCTTGGATCTTGCTGCAACTAGTGGTGGGTTTTATTTTACTGTCCGAGCAGTGTTTGTGATGTCTTTATTTGATTACTTAGCTTAAAGGTCATGAAGTTGTGACCTATTTACTGAAATGTGACAGCCAAGGCTGGTGCAAAGTTTAAGCCAAAGCCTAAACCACGGTTGAGGAAGCAAGCCAAAGGTTCGCTCTCCACTGATGCCAACGAAAAACTTTTAACACAACCCTCGGTTTCACACGCCGCATCAGAAAATCTTAGCAGTTTTTTTCTTCTTCATAAACTTTGCTTTCTGAGACCCGTGTACCTGATAATGACACTATAAGCCAATCCATCCATGGAACATTGGCGGAAGAGGTTAAAGCGATGCATGATATTTGGCCTTTGCTTTTAGCGTATTCTCCCTCCGTGTTGTAAAAATGTTTTCTTTCAGAATGTAGATGTGTTATCAGGAGGTGTTCCTTGTTGTATGGAACTAACTGATCTTCATGCTCCTACTGGCGTGGACTCAGAGAAACAAACATGTGATGACAAAGATACGCTTGCATTTCTTGATGATCCCAAAACACAAGATTCAAAAATGTTACAGCCAGAGGTGTGAGCATTTACTTACAGTTTCAGACACCGAGGTGTCTTCTTTGCTTTGACCTGAAACTAACTTTGCAAGAACCGTTGCTCTTCCCAGGAAGAACAAGATATGTTGTACATGGAAAGTTTGAAAACAGTGGATATGGTAGGTTCTCTGTGAGAATGATAACTTAAAACTCGATATATCGTAGTTTCTTGTCTTGTAATTATGTTATCTTTCTATATTATTATTTCAATGTTTGCATTATTTTGTACCTCTAGGTAAGCATAACGAAAAGTTCCAACTTAAGCCGAGACTCCAAGGCAATGTGATTGAAGAAACAAAATCACGGTGTGAACAAAGAAGCATGTGAGCCTCATTACTCCGCTGAAGATATTGGTTACTTATCAACATGCACTGGTGATCCTGAGTTCATAGTGAATTGGGAGGAGCCAAGAAATGAAGCTATCAATATGAATGCTAACTTTTATGCAAATCTACAAGAAGAAAATTTTCCCTAAGAAACGGTAAAATGTTTTGCAAAAGTTTTCACTTTGGATGTTAAGTGGCCATATACCATTGTAATTTCTCTCATGTTCCTGATATGGCTTCTCGTGGATGGGAACATGAGGAACAGGTTGAATCTCCTAATAACAACACAGTTGCAGGAGAAGACGGTTGTTTTGTAAAAGAACAATCTAAAACATAAAGAAATGTGCGAAATTTGAAGAGAGTTGCATCAGAGTAAAGCAGACCTGCTCAAAAGCGGAAAAAGCAGCGAAGAACCAAATCAATGTATCAAAAGCCGCAGAAATAGAAAAAATTCAATCATTCTACTCCTCGACAGAAGAGAACATGTAACTGGAACTTCTTACTAAAGTGATGTGTTGTAACTGCCTCTTTCTTCATGTTGATTTATGCTTTGTTTCTCTTTCTCCCTCTTTTTTTCTTTCTAATGTACTAGTGGAGAAGGAATTACTCGAAGTCCCTAATGATGAAATCCGATTCTTGCCTATTAGAGACTTACTCCGACTTATTGATTATAAAGAATGGTTACAGGTAAAACCCTATGTTTTATCAGTTCAGATGATATTTTTCTCTTTTCTCTTCTGCTCACTTGCATGTTTTGCTATTACTATTCTATTTATCTGGTCTGAATTATTCAGACTTCTGACAAGAATTGCGATATGAAGTAGATCTTATGGAACTTTTTTGCTATGGCAGGTATTTATTATCCATATGCAGAAAAAGAAAGCAAAAGAAGGAGAAGGATCTCAATCCCAAGAAGGGTTTGTACTCGTTTTTCAACTTTTTCTAAACTATAGAAATAGAAAAACAAAAAACAAGTTTGTGAACTATGAAATGCTTTTCTTATAGCTTAAATGAAACAGAACAATTACAGAGCCTTTTATAGCTCTTAGACACGTGCAACAACTTAAACGAAATAAACGCATAATAACCTGGACTTAAGCTCCTACATAAGCGGATGACTTATTCTCAATATGACTTAGTCACAAGACCAAATCAAACAACAAAGATTCAAACTCCTAAACGACTAGTTTTATTCTTCAAATCCTCCCCTAAACTGGAACACCTTGTTTTCAGTTTACTCTTCCTTTGAACAGACCCCCCATATCACCTCTAACCTTCTCAAACACTTCAAGTTTCACAACTTTTTTCATTATGTCTGACAGCTGCATTTGTGTAGAGCAATACTCCAAATCTATGATTCCATCATTCACCAGATCGCGTAAGAAATGGTACCTCACATGGATATGCTTACTTCTACCGTGCATGACTGGATTCTTTGACAATTTGATGGTGGAGCTGTTGTCGCAGAACAGAGTAGTGCCTCCCCTTTGAGCGAAACCAATCTCTTCAAGTACAATTCTCAGCCACACTGCTTGACAAGCTCCATTTGCAGCTGCTACAAACTCTGCTTCTGTCGTAGAGAGTGACGATGGACTGTTTCTTAGAAGCCCAAGATATGGCTCCTCCTCCAAACATGAACACATATCATGATGTGCTCTTTCTGTCATCCACATCACCTGCATAGTCACTGTCTGCATAGCCAATCAACCTTTGATTTCCCCCTCGTTTGTATTGAATTCCAAGACCCATAGTACCTTGAATATATCACATTATCCTTTTCATCGCAAGCATGTGTTGCTCTCTTGGATTTTCCATGTATCTACTGACCAAGTTAACTGAGAAAATGAGATCAAGTATGGTAGCAGTAAGATACCTTAGGATTCCCACGATTTGTTTGAACATGGTTGGGTCCACTGTTGGTCCTGCTCCCTCCTTAGACAGCATTTGACCTGGAATGATTGGATTACGAACTGAATTGCATTTCTCCATCCCAAATTTTTTCAATGTATCCTCTGCATATTTCTTTTGGTTGATGAAGATCCAATGTTCATCTTGGATCACCTCTACTCCCAGAAAATACTTCATCTTCCCAAGATCCATCATTGAGAATTCTTTCATTATGGATGCTTTGAATCTCTCAAGCATTTCCTATGAGTTTTCAGTGTAGTTAAGATCGTCTACATAGAGGCTTATCACTAGAAAGTTTTCTCCCTCTGATTTTACGAACAATGTATGCTCGCAGTAGCATTTCTTGAAGTTCTCTTTGATGAAATAGCCTTCAATTCTGCTGTACCATGTTCGAGGGGCTTGTTTAAGCCCATACAGTGCCTTTCTGAGCTTGTAAATTTTTTCAGACGCTTCTCCCACTTCAAAGCCTCTTGGCTGCTCAATGTAGACATCCTCATTGAGTTCACCGTGGAAGAAAGCACTCTTGACGTCTAGCTGAAAAACTTTCCACTCTTCCTGTGCAGCTAAACCAAGAATTAATCTTATCGTATACCATCTAGCAACAGGTGCAAATACCTCATGAAAGTCCACTCCGTAAGTTTGGTGATATCCCTTGGCCACCAATATCGCTTTGAATTTGTCAACTTCTCACTTTTCATTGAATTTTGTTTTGAAAATCCACTTGACTCCTATTATTTTAGCTCCATCTGGGAGTTCCACCAGTTCCCAAGTATTATTCTCTTCAATGGCTTTGATCTCTGCTTCCATTGCACTTCTCCATTTATCGTGTTGAGCTGCATCATCAAAGCTAACTGGATCCTCCTCTGCAATAAACATTGCCATAGCCTCATCACCATCTTCTTCTACAACTGATCTCATCCCTTTGCACACATAGTCCTTCATCCACATCAGAGCTTTCTTTGCTCTTCTCGCTCCATCTCTCAACTGTGTTCCTATTTCTGCATTTTCTGCATCGACTGCTTCTTGTGGTTTTGTTCAATACCTACTTCCTCTTCTTCATCATTTTCTTCTTGGTTTGGGTTTTCCATTCTCACTTCTTCAGATTCATCCATCATTTCTTCCCATGTCAGCCCTTTGTCACCCAACTCTTCTTCCCAATTCCAGCCTTTACTTTCATCAAATTTCACATCTTTGCTGACGATGATCTTCTTGGTTTCCGGGTTGTACATGTGATATGCCTTGGACTCCTTGCTTACTCCGAACATCACACATTTGGTGCTATTTTCATCCAGCTTAACCCTCTTTTCGTAGGGTATTAATGCAAAAGCAACACATCCAAATACTTTGAGATGATCTACAGATGGTTTGTTCCTGCTCCACTTTTCTGATGGAGTTACATCGCCTAGTACACCAGTTGGACTTCTGTTCAGTATGTGTACTGCATATTACACCGCCTCTAACCAGAATCTTTGCGGTACACTAATCCCCATCAGCATACATCGTGTCATATTCATCACGCATTGATTTTTCCTCTCTGCAACACCATTCTGCTGCGGTATGTATGTTGCCGTGAGTTGCCTTTTGATCCCGTTTTCAGTGCAGTAATCCTGGAAGAGCTTGGAGTTGTATTCGCCTCCTCTGTCGGTTCTTAGACATACCAACTTCTCTCCAAGTTCTCTTTCAGCTACAGCTTTGAAATCTTTGAAAGCTTTTAATGCTACTGATTTCTCGGTTATAAAAAATGTCTAGCACTTGCGACTGTAGTCATCAATGAAGTTGATGATGTACCTTCTCCCACTCTCTAAGATTGGAGAGATTGGACCACGGATTTTGCTATGCACCAATCCAAGTCCTCGATTAGGCCTCCACATACTCTGTTTTGGAATGTTTGTGAGTATCTGCTTCCCCTTCATGCATATCTCACATACTGCTCCATCACCGTTAATTTTTGGCAGCCCTCTCACCATCTCTTTTCCTGCTAGAATTTGCATACTCTTGTGGCTTAGATGACCAAGTCTCTTATGCCATATCTCCTCTACTTTCTCCGTGGAAGCTTGTAAGCATCTTTCTCCCGTATGTTCCTCTTGGATTTTTACTGCAACGTAGATAACAAACATCCTATTGGTGGAAATTGTTGAATACATGATCATCTTTCTTTGCTTCTTATGCCATATCTCACACATATCATCTTCGATAATTATCCTTAGTCCTCTTTGTTGCAGTTGTCCAACGATGAGCAAGTTTTTTTTCAAGCCAGGCACATAGTAGACTGAAGTGATTGTCTAAACTGAGCAGTTGATCTGTAACCGAAGACTTCCCTTTCCCTCGACCACCATTCTTCTGTCATCTCCAAGTTTGACATTTTGTCGGAAGTTGTTGTCAAGATCAATGAACCAGTTTTTGTTCCCAGACATGTGGTTGTTGTAGTCGAAATCTAGGAACCACACCTGCTCATCTTCTCCCTTGAACTGGCTTATGTGTGCCATTAGGAGCATGTCTTCGTCTAGCTCTGCGTAATTGACATCCCTCTCCCAGCTTGGACACTCGTATTTAAAGTGTCCTAATTTGTGGCACTTATAACATTCAACTGCATCTTTGTTAAAACTTGAGCTACCTCGACCACGTCCTCCTCTTCCTTGGTAGCCACCTCTGCCTCGTCCTTGGTACCCTCCTCTGCCTCTTCCATCATCTGATCTTACTTGACCTTCGACTTTCAGAGCATGTTCTTCATTTACATGCTTACTTAGCTTCTGCTCATGCACCAATAGGGAGCTCTGTAATGCATCCACCGAGAGCTCCTTGATGTCATTGGATTCTTCAACAGCACATACCACATATGTGAATTTCTCCACCAAAGTTCTCAAGATCTTTTCCACAACCTTGGCGTCTGGCATGTCTGCTCCAAGATTGCGTATATCATTGGCTACCACCTTTCGAGAAGTAATTTGAGATGGTGTCTCCTTCTTTCATCTCAAGGTCCTTCTTAATCTCTGCAGTTGTGCACTCTACACTCTCTGGTTTCCTTGGTACTTTGTTTTCATTGAAACCCATATGTCTTTTGACGAATCCTTCTTGGCAATTGTCTTGAGAATGTTTTTGTCAATTGCTGCGAACAGGAAGTTTTTCACCTTGAGATCCTTGAGGTTCATCTCTGCAAGTTCGTTCCTCTGAGCTCTGGTCAGGATCACGTTCCTCTCTGGTCTTGTGACTCCGGACTCAATTAAATCCCACCACTCCTTTGAACGCAGCAGATTCTCCATGAGCATAGCCCAATGATCGTAATCTCCATTGAATTTTGGAATGCTTAACATCGATTATTTGTCACTCATTTTGTTTCTTTCTTTGCTCTCGTACCAGGCTTCGTATCAAGCTCTGATACCACTTGTCAACTATACAGAAAACACATTTGTGAACTATGAAATGCTTTTCTTATAGCTTAAATAAAACAGAACAATTACAGAGCCTTTTATAGCTCTTAGATACGTGCAACAACTTAAACGAAACAAACGCATAACAACATTGACTTAAGCTCCTACATAAGCGGATGACTTATTCTCAATATGACTTAGTTACAAGACCAAATCAAACAACAAAGATTCAACTCCTAAACGAGTAGTTTTATTCTTCACTTTTCTCGTTTGTATTTGGAAGAAAACTGAGAGTCACATATGTTTGAGTGTCTTTTTTTCATTTGTTGAAGTGTTTCATGTAGTACTAACAAAGCATCTGATTACCAGTATTCTCAAGATGACGTGGAGAACTTTGATTCAGATGAGTACAGAGAAAGCCAAGAAACTAGCAGAATTAAACTGGACTCACCGGTTAACTATCAAACCTTCTCGCACAAGACTGCCAGATCACGTTGGTAAAAATATGACACTGGACTATTTTATGAGGTAATTTGATGAACATTAACCCCTGATGTTTCTTTGAATGGAGATTTTACATTTTCTGTGAATCCGAGAGGAATATCTCTGACCAAACTCATGAACCTTAGGGAATTCGCGAGTTTGGGAGCAATCTCTCAATGGTGCAACAACTCTTTCCTAACAGATCGCGTCAACATATGAAGCTAAAATACAACTTGGAAGAAAAAACGCATCCATTGAAGCCTCTAACAAGTCGTTCAAAATGTTGTATCTTCTCTCTCTATCCATTGAGATGAATTTCTTTGGTAAGCCACACTTTTTAACCATAAAATATGTGGTGCTTTATCAGTTTTTGGTTTTTTTCATTACCAAAATGCGATTATGAAACTTCAACAAGAGGCTGCTGCACGGGAAGCTGAAGAAGAAGAAGACGAAGTCGAAACTGCGGTTGAGGGCACCTCAGAAGCAGAGACAAATGATGTTCCCTATAATGTAAGTAGCTGGTACTTCACTCATTTTATTGTACATGTATTGGATTTTCTTGTGCTTTAGTGATGAACTTCATGTTTTTCCCATGGTTTACAGATTATGATCTGTAAAATCAAATTTTTTTGTCCGGTTTTGCTTGTATTTTGATATTCCCTATTTACGGTTTCTGAATTCATCCAAAAAAATCGGTTTTTTCTTCTAGGCTTTGATTGTTTGCAGATTTTGAAATAGATTTTAATTTTTTTTTTTTCAAAAAAACCAATTTATTAGCCATTCAAGTTTTTAAGCAAATAGATTTCCTACAATTTAAGAAACTAGTTTTTCAAAAAATTTACTATTTTCTAAACAAAAATCAAAAACCACATTTTATGAGTTTCTCCCAAAAAATGCCGTAATTTTTTTTTTGTGCAAGTATTGCTATTTTAATCAATTAATATATAACCAACTATATACCATTTTTTGTATTTCTACACACAATTTTTTTTTTTTATTTCTATTTGTGTAAACATCTCTACAATAATGTGCAATAACGTGTTTTTCATAAAAAAAATTATGAATAAACATATGTGCATTTTTATTGATAGTTATTTATTTATTTATTATATATATTTTGTGATTTATTATTTTTATGAATTAAAATTTATATATTATTTAATAATTTTAAACACATAAAAAATAAAAATTTAAAACATAAAAACATTTTAAAAATAAAAAACGAAAAACATTTTTTTTATCGATAATTTTTTGGTATTACTAATTATATTTATAAGAAATAATATTTTCTGTTTATTTTTTAAACAAATATATTTTCTATATATTTTACTAATGTTCAAAACTTAAAACAAAACTAAAAAATCATAAAAACATATCTTATAAGTTAAGATTTGTTTTACAATATATATATACATATATATATAGCCAAAAACCAAAAACTAAATAACTCACCAATCAAGTTTTTGAAAATGTAAAATCTACAGCAAAATCAAAAACCAAAATCTAAAAACGAAAAACCAAAAGCCAAAACAAAAATCTAAAATCTAAAAATCATACAAACAATCAAAGCCTAGAATGGGGTTTTTTTGTTCTCTTGGCTATGTTCATGTCTGGATATCCATATCATTTACGGTTTGAGGAACCGCAAAATTGAATGTTTTGGCTGGTTTTGTCCGTACCCGAATATCTCACATTTTATGGTTTGCATATTCAACCTGAAAAATTCGGTTTTTATGTCCGGTATTGTTCGTGCTAACTGGTTTAGTTTTACTGAAAACCATTTTGGAAAATGAACATTTAAAAACGTTGTGGTTTTTGCAGGATGAAAGGGAGGGAGCTGGTGAAGCTGAAATTAAGGAATTGGACGGTGCAGAAGTCGAGAACGATCAGAGATCCAATGGTGGAGACGATGATGACGAATGTGATTACTGGGCTTCTTATAAGAGTGATATTTAGGATTTATAGCAAGAGAAAAACCAGTTTTGAATATCTCAATCTCATTGTGTTGTTTTTATTGATTAAAGTATGTATAGTGTTGTTTTGTTGAAATTGCAATGATTGATCACAAACTCTACCAGAATGTACTAGCCAATCATAAATCAACCGATCATTGGATCGACAAAGTCCAAAACTCAGCCCAAGACTTATCTGAAAGTCAAATATTCGTGCTGTTACATTATTCAATTAATGAAACTTCTAATTTTTGTTAATCTCATTCTCTATCTGATGATTTCTAGAAAATAAATTAAATAATAAATATTCCAACTATGTACGTACAATTGGAAGGCCTAACGACCGTTGACCCTTCCTTTAATTTCTCCGTGTTTACCTGAAAATTGGTTTTTTTAATTATTATTCTGTAATCAATCCTCCGCTATCAGCCACGTGTTGTGTAGGTCCCATGGTATCGGTTGCGAATTCAATTTCACTTTGGCCCCTTTTCAAAGAATAGTTTCGCATTTTTCTCCCAAATAGTTTCGCATTTTTCAAAGACTCAAAGCACAGACTCATATGCTCATATGAAACGCTCTAGAAAGGGTTGATTGTGCGAATTCTTCTTAAAGGGGTTATTGAGTGAGTGATTTTGAAAGAATTAATTTTAAAATATTATAGAGGATTTTATAGAATTCTTTTCAAATAACAACAAAAAATTTGGAATTGGTTCAACACAAATTTTTATTGAAATTCTATTAAATTATTTTGAAATTACCGTACCATAAATAAATCAAATAACACATGAATTTATAAAATACATAATTAAATAACAATAAAATTTTATAGAAAATTCAATTCTCTTAGAATCAATTAAATTCCTTCATTCAATACCTCCCCATAGACTAAAACACATTTTTCTATTTTTCTGCCAATACAAATATATTTTTTTAATAGTTATACATATAGTACTAGTTTTTCTAATGAACGTTTTCCAGCACAAGCTAAACAATCCTCGCGCTACAAGACTCTGAAGGTAAAGCAACAGTTAGTTCATACTCGTACGAAATCTAGACAACGCTTTCTCTAAGACAAACGGTCTTAGTCTCTCAAACAGTTTTTTCCTCGGGACGAACATTTGGTGGTGGTCAATTATGATTTTTAGGGTCCAGCGAAAATAACTATTCAACCGTCCGCTCGAGGAGTTCCAATTTCGGACCACCCCATCCTCACGAGAAAAACAGTGAAAATATTTTTGTGCGATGCATAAACGCTCCATATACATGGTCAATACGTAATAGAAAATTCATAATCTGATTATCATAATTGTTAAATTAATCTTACAAAATCGGACATCTTAAAAAAATACTTAGATGGTAAATGAAGCATTTCAAATATGAAATTATAAAAAATTGGATTCAGGTACTACAGATTTAGTGAAAAAGACGAAAGCAAGCATCCATTCCATTTTTTCCCAACTTAGAATCCTCTAACAGTACAAAAAATTCTAATTTAATTTTTTCCAAATCAATTTGAGATAAGCGATTTAATTAGAAAAGTTTTGTCTCGGATTGGATTCAATTCTTATTAAATTAAACGGGATTCAACAATTTATTTTATATGAAGAATTAATTAGAAACATAAAGAGTTTATGTTGTATAACGTTTACAAAAAAAATTCGTTTTATAAAACAAAAAGCAAAAAAATTGACGATAATGCATTATATTCGTATAATTAGGAAGGATTCGACAGTCAACCCCTATATAAAATATTAAAATTAAAGTGGTTTTCATATAACTTTTTTTAAATATCATCGGTATTTTAAATAATTATGTCTAAAAATGATGGTCGGTTTTGAAATAAATCCAAAAAAAAAAGTCATATCATAATTAAAAAAAAAAAAAAATTTCATTCGAAATTTCTATATATAAAAAACCTAAACAAAAATTGGGAATGGTTTCGATAAATCCAAAATATGACTCTTTACCTTATATCCCCAGTTTTGCCTCTTTGTACTCTAATCATATCACATGTGAACAAAAACCTAAACAAAAATTGGGAATGGTTTCGATAAATCCAAAATTAATGGGGTCATAGTGTAAAGAATAATTTTTATCGATCCCCTTTTTTTGTCGTCGTTTTGTCGGCGAATTATCATTTGAGTTTTTTTTTAAAATTTATTTTAACTTTCTTTTGTGCCACTGACTTTACAGGTTTACAGGTCTATTGTTCGTAGATCCATTAAAATTTTACCTACGGCGATTAATGACCGTCGGATCTTCCTCGGAAATTGACAAAAAGAAAGTATCTCTGCACTTTCTCCTTACTTTTTATATTAGTCAATACACCCCAACATTATGTCCTATTTTCATATTTTACCTAAATCTAGTTTTGGTGACAGAATTGACCCCTATTTCTATACAAAATGTCTTTTTTTTTTATCAGATGCAATAGATCACTTTATTCAATTTAATTTGGAAAAATACTAAATTAAAAAAAGCGCGATTTTTTTGTTTTATCACACACCATTTAAATTATGAAGCTAATCAATATAAAAAACATGAAAACATAATGATTAACGTTACTACAAAAGTTTAAAACCAATACGAGGTAACAAAAAATGAAAACCTTATGTTACGTACATATATACTACAATACTATTATACCATTGGAGCTTAGTTCAGTTTGATAAATAATTTGGAAATATCATGTCCAATATGTATTTAATTTCCAAAATTTTAAAATCCTGTCACAAAATATATACCACCGTCAATTTGGGGGGTAGATCTAAAAGAAAAAAAAGTGTGGGGATCACAATGGAAAACGAATGTAAACAGTTGGGTATTCATTGAATAACGGGCAAATACAACTTTTATAACAAATGATTATATATTAAAAAAACAAAAACAAATTAGAGGGATTTTAGGTGAGGAGAGAAACTGAGAAAGTCCTTAGTTCGCTCCGAATTCTACTCCACTTTTGCCTCTCAATTTTATCTTATTTTCTCTCTCGTTTGTTTTTTTTTTGCGATTTTTCTGGGTTTTCTTGTTAATGTGAGAAGTAGATAGATTCGCAGGGAAAAAAAAGGTTTTTTTTTTGTTGTTGCTGGTGCATTGATTCGTGAATCAGCCATCTTCTCGAAGATTTGGTGGGAGATCAAAGGAATCAGAAGATTCGTCGGAGGAATCTAAGATGTCAGGTCCACTTGATCGGTTTGCAAGACCTTGTAAGAGATCTGATCTGCTTTATTGTTTCCGTTATCTTTCGGATGTTTTTTCTTCTTCTAGGGTTTACTGCAGCGTAAACTTTGAATTGAAAGAAATTTGTGGTTTGATATGATAATGAGAAAGCCAAGATCTCTAAAATTTCGTGGATTTTGCTTTGTCGTGTGATCGATTTTATTAGTTTCTTAGGGGGAAATTGGGAGTTAAATAATGGAAATTTCACCTGTTTAATGCAATAGGGTTTCGTTGAGCTAATGCAATAGTAGTTCAATAGACAGTTTCTGGGTTTCATCAAATCCAACAGCTTTCTGTACAGGTTTTGAGGGATTCTTGAGCAGTGATGAGAAAAAGGACAGAAAGTCGGATTTTGAGAATTCCGAGGATGAGAGGAGAACCAGAATTGGTTCTTTGAAAAAGAAAGCCATTAATGCATCCACCAAGTTCAAGCATTCTCTCAAGAAAAAGAGCGGAAGAAGAAAAAGTGATGGCCGAGTGAGTTCTGTCTCCATTGAGGACGTGCGGGATGTCGAGGAGCTACAGGCCGTTGATGCGTTTCGACAAGCATTGCTGATGGACGAGTTGCTTCCCGATAGACACGATGACTATCACATGATGTTGAGGTTCTTGAAAGCGAGGAAATTCGACATTGAGAAAGCAAAGCACATGTGGGCTGATATGATTGAATGGAGGAAAGAGTTTGGTACTGACACTATTATTCAGGTATGCCACTTTTAACAGAAGATAGTGTTACCCCTTGTTTTCGATTAACAAGTCAGACCTTTTTCTCACCTTTTATTTGTCTCAACAGGATTTTGATTTCGAAGAGATTAATGAAGTTTTGAAATATTATCCACATTTTTATCACGGTGTTGATAAAGAAGGCAGACCTATTTACATTGAAAGGCTGGGGAAAGTTGATCCTAACAGACTCATGCAAGTAACAAGCATGGATCGATATATTAGATATCATGTAAAGGAGTTTGAGAGGAGCTTCATGATCAAGTTTCCTTCCTGCACAATTGCAGCAAAGAAGCATATCGATTCGAGCACAACTATTCTAGATGTTCAGGGAGTGGTAATTTCCTACAATTTCTTGATGTTATTATTCTCTCCTCAGATTTAATATCCAGGGAGTTGTGAAGTGAGCTTTTCTCATGCCTTTCTTGTTTCATATAATTTTATACAGGGATTAAAAAACTTTACCAAGTCTGCTCGGGAGCTTATCACACGATTACAAAAAATTGATGGAGACAATTATCCTGAGGTAATATTTAATTGGAGCTTATAACTCCTATGTGTCTGCGATGTCAGGTATTGAAGGATTTTGCTATCATATGCTAATTTCGGCTTTGTGTTAATTTATGCAGACTCTCCACCAAATGTTTATTATCAATGCAGGGCCTGGATTTAGGCTGCTCTGGAGCACTGTTAAGAGCTTTCTAGACCCAAAAACATCTTCTAAAATTCATGTATGAAAATCAAATTATCTGGTTATTTCTCTATTAAAAGACTTGTCTTCAATTATATGGGATTCATTCTGGACTTTACCATCGTAATGTAGGTCCTTGGATACAAGTATCAGACCAAATTGCTTGAAGTCATTGATGTCAAGTATGTGAACCTTAACTTTCTGAGCCTTGATTGATCTGTTCCATAGAAAGCTGCACGGCTTTTTTGCTTATGTTCATAATGCTCTGCTCTTTTTACAGCGAGTTGCCTGAGTTCTTAGGAGGTGCATGTACTTGTGCAGATCAAGGTGGTTGCATGCTTTCTGACAAGGGACCTTGGAAAAACCCGGAAATTGTGAAGGTCATTTATTTGACTCATCTCTTTTTTTGCCTATTACATTGTACCAGTTTTGAAGCTAACACAGCTGGTTATCTTCACTTTATTTCAGATGGTGCTTCATGGGGGAGCACATCGGGCGAAGCAGGTGGTGAAAGTTTTGAACAGCGAGGGGAAAGTCATTGCTTATGCAAAACCATCATATCAATGGGTATGTAGTTATTGATTCCTAGAACTAGTCAATCTTTAACTTGTAGATGAGTGTCTAAACTCTGACTCTGTTATAAACACAGATAAAGGGAAGTGACACTTCCACTGCAGAGTCAGGATCTGATGCCGAAGATATCGGGTCTCCAAAGGCTATAAAGAGTTTCTCTCATCTCCGATTGACTCCTGTTCGTGAAGAGGTAAACTATTTTCTTATTTATCTATCTTCTAGTTGCATTTCAGATTCTTGATTGTGCAGATGTTATCTATGGCTGTTATTAGATTCCAATTGTATCTGTGATTTTGCGTGTTAAAAAAAGTGTATGTTTATAGTATTTACTCTCGAGACTTTGCAGGCAAAGATAGCTGGTGAAACGAGCTTGGCTGGTAGTTTTCCGGGATATGATGAGTATGTACCAATGGTTGACAAAGCCGTCGATGCAACCTGGAAGGTGAAACCTGCCATCCAGAGAGTGGCTTCGAAAGGTATGTAGAAGTAGGCTCTGGTTTTAGCACCAATCAGCCCATAGGATTTATATTCCTTGTTCACATAGGATTTCTTTTCTTATTAGGATTGTTTTTGAGTTGGGTTATTATATATACGCGAAAAAAACAGAGCTTTTTGGATTTGTCTTTGCAATTTGCTTGTTTGGTGAACTTAATTCTATCAATCTGTCTCCTTCAGGGGCTTTAATGTCTCCCACCGGTCCAAAGGACCCTGAAGGCATCCGAGCTCGGGTCATAATAATGTTCATGACATTGGTGATGGCGGTTTTCACATTCTTACGCACAGCATCTTACCATGTGACCAAGAAACTTCCAGCGACTACTACTTCCCGACCAGAAACCGAAGGCAACGCAACAGAACTCGGTTCTAATGGTGAAGGAGTTCAAGAGGAGTTTCGTCCTCCTTATCCTGTACCTGATCTCACAGAAACCGAACTCTTAACTTCTGTGATGAAGAAACTAACAGAGCTAGAAGGTAAAATCGGGACTCTCCAATCAAAGCCGTGTGAGATGCCTTACGAGAAAGAAGAACTGTTAAACGCAGCCGTTTGCAGAGTAGACGCACTTGAAGCAGAGCTCATAGCTACCAAGAAAGCGCTATACGAAGCGCTGATGAGACAAGAAGAGTTGCTTGCTTACATTGATCGTCAAGAAGAAGCTCAATTCCAGAAGATGAAGAAGAAAAAGAAGATGCATCTCTTTTGCTTTTAAAGCAAAACGAAGGAAAAAAACCTTTGATTTTTCCCGGGAAAATCACAGCACCAGGCATCAAACCCTTTCTCTCTTTCCTTCACACCAACTTCTTAATCTGCTCTTCTCAAGATTAAAAGCAAACAAAAAAACTCTCTTATCTGATTCGTTTTTTAAAGCAGCAGCTAATACAGAGAGCTCTTTTCCTTCTGTGATCATGAGCCACGCATTTATATGTGCATGTTTTATTTCTATAGGACTCGTATAAAATTTGTAAACTTGTTAATCCAAAGCTTAAAAAATACCGAAATTGTTATTTATATCTGGGTTCTGTTTTATTTATTTAGTTTATAAATAACATATTTATCAGGATTTGGTTATCCAGATGATGGTGGCCACAGATCCATAAAGTGATTATCTATCTCTTTTTGTTTTCGTCTTTACTTCATCTTCTGTTTTCTCGTTTATTTTCTTTAAGATCATATCTGTATCCAGAATTTATACTTTTTACGAATGAAAAATGGAGATAACAATATCTCAATTGTGCTCTCGGACTAAGTTCTCAATCTCTTCATCATCAGTGTTATGTTTAAATGGAAACAGTAAGAGGAACCTTAACGGAGGAGCTGTTTCAGTGAATTACTTAAAAGAGACAGAGCAGCAGGTCAGTAATATTAGCTTCACTGCGAAGAAGAAACCGAGAAGCCACGCGCCGGTTGTGAGAACAGCACGCGCCTCCTTGGATGAAGATCAATCCCCAACTTCCGGTGCCGGAGGAGAACGGTGGCTTCTCCAACCAGTTGGTAAAGCAAAGCAAAGCAAAGCAGCTACGATTTTAGTTTTAAAATCTTTTTTGAGTCTTTTGTTATCTGAAAACTTACAGGCGATGGAGACACAAGACACATTGGTTACAAAGTTGAAAGGCCTGGTCCTTTCGAGATCTCTTCGGTAACTAGATAAATTCTTTATTATAGAGCTCATTATTGCTCATTAACAATTGGTTTTGAGTAGCGTACTTTCGACATCTCTTCTGTAACTAGATAGATTCTTTATTATAGAACTCATTATTACTCATTAACAATTGGTTTTGAGTAGGGTCAAGTTACCATCGGACGGCTACCGGAAAAGGCTGACGTAGTGATTCCTGTCGCCACCGGTATTTACCCTTTTCCCTATTTTCCTTTGGGGGTATTTTAGTTGGGTTTTGCGTTTTTCGGATTTGTAATCAAAGCGATATCCGATTTAACATGACTCCATTTGGTATAGTTTGTGGTTTCAGTTTTAGTTCGAGTTGTAATCAAATATATCTTTGTTTTCCCATTAGGTTCGGATTCGGTACTTGATTACCGGTTATAGGAAAAGTAAAAAATCGTTTTATCCGAATCAGGGTTCGGTTGTATTTTCGGAAAATGTTTTCTTTCGTTTAGGAAGCATCGTAGCCAAAATGAAAACCGAAGTAAACAATTTTACGCAAACTAATACTCAGTTTTGTTTTATAGATTGTTTCCTATGCTTTGTTTAGATGATCAGACCCGTTCTGATAAATCCGGATTAATTAAACACTCCTAGTTTTTAAACCGCAGTGTCTGGAGTCCATGCGACAATCAATACAAAAGGAGACAACCTTCTTGTAACGGATATGAACAGCACCAACGGTACATTCATCGAAGACAAACGTCTAATTCCTGGTGTTGCTGCTCCTGCCTTTCCCGGTACCCGAATCACCTTTGGTACGCCAATTTTCTCGAGTGTTTTCATCTCTCTCTGAATGTGATGGATCCATCAATGAGCTTTCACTCTGTGTGATTTGCAGGAGATACAAATCTTGCAATTTTTCGTGTTTTCAAGCTCCAAGATAGCGAAGAATCGACAGAGAAACCAACCGCAGAGTAACACAAAACCCCGAAAACTGCTTCTGTTCGCTTTTACAATTTACCAGTTTTTTTTGAAGTAATGCCGAGTTTAGTTGCTCTACAACAATGTTGAGCTATGGGTATATATATAGACAACAATACTTTTTTATATAATATTAGAGCATATATATATTTTGTTTAAGTACGTTACAAATTAGGTGTGAAAGAATGAATGGGTAAACATAAGCTTTCAGGTTTTCCAGAGACAAACAACAAAACATTTAACAGAAAGCAAAAATCTCCACAGTTTTATCTTTAAAACTCTTCACGATTATATATTTTTATGTTTTTATATATATATAAATATAGGTTTATATATTTTCCAGGTTTCTTCACAGTCTTGAGGCATCAAGTCTTTCAGAATCCGAAGAACTGTAAACAAAAACAAATAATATATATATATATAGAGATGTAAAATTAAGTCTGTTTAATCTTTAAAAAGAGTGTTTCAAAATGTGTGATGTTTGTTTTACCTTCTTCTTCTTTTTCTTCTTCTCGATATAAGTCATTATCTCGTGCTGCCTAGCCATGGCTTCGTCCAGCGTCTGATATTTTCAACAAATAAATCAATGATTATATATGCACTAAATAACTAAATTTTGGGAGGTTATTTGCAAAATAATCTTAGTTTTCTTTTATTAACAAAATAATTTTGGGATAAAATTACAATTTTACTCTCAAAATGGTTAAGAGTTTCAGTTATTTTACCCTTCAATACTTTACTTAATAGTTAATATCATGATAACATGTTTTTCTTTATGTATTCACTCATACGCGAATTGATTTGATTTTCACGTTATTTTATCCCATAACATGTTTTTCCTGTATATATTCATTCATACGCGAATTGATTTGATTTTATTTCATATACGATTTTGCTACCAAAGTTAATTACCTAAATATGTATGCTTCATAAGACTATCTAGCAAAAAAATAAGAGACTAAGTTACCTTCTTGGTCTCAGACAACTGAAGCTCAAGGTCGTCCACGCGGCTAAGAGCGGCGGTGAGAATCTGTTCTTTTTCCGGCGAGAAAGCCGGCGGCTGATTGTCCAACGACCTACATTTCTCCTCTAGTTCCGCCATTCTCTTCACCATCGACATATATTCTTGGCTCGACACCATCCCAGTCTCTCCTTTCTCCGCTTCGGCGCCGTAAATAGCCGCCTCTGTGAGCTTCCTCGGCATGTTCTTTGTTAGCCTCACCACTGTCATTAAACCCATAACCAGAGACATCACACCGCCGAATAAATAACCTTCCCCTCCTTTCCTCTCCGAAGGCTTCACGGCGGAGTATAAATCTGCGGCGGCAAAAATACATACAGCTAATGACGGAATGATAAAATAGCGGAACTACTTTTCAAAAACGTAAAAACTTAGAAATTTTTGTATGAATGATAAAAAAAGAAAAACAGAATCATGTTCTCAAAACGTGAAAACACGAATAAATGATCTACTGAGTCTCTGTTTAGTTAAGAATCAATGTTTATGTGTAATGTTAACCTTCAGGCTCGGGAAAGTTTGTCTTGTGGAAATTTGTAGGCCAGGGAGAAGCATCCACAGTCTTGTCAATCATCGGTGTGAACTTCTCGTTCTCTGCATCGAATTTGTTTCTCTGCAAATTGGAATCTAGATCAATCAAACAGAAGATCTCGAGAAAGAGGCAAAGAAGTAAATTTTTATAGACAAAGAAAGAAACTCACCGCAAAGGAATCACACTTCTTCGAGTTGTTGTTTCAAGCAAACAAAAAATAAAATAAAAACAGAGAAAGTTTAGATTTTACTATGAATGTGAAAGAATAAGAATTTATTGAGTTTAGATTTTACCTTTGTTGTGTTCTCGTACACTGAGATCGTCTTCTCTTCAATGTTTGACAATGTCTTCCTTGGGCACTTTCCTTGTCCGTTTTGAACCATCTGCATATAGTTTAAGATTCTGCTTTTCAGTTCATCGTTCTCGTTAACCGGTTTTCGAAGATTAATTCTCTATTATCTTAAAAGTACCTTGAAGATGTCAGGATCGTTCCATGGACCTTTGTCTGAACGCATACATCCACCTTTGTCTGCACAAGTGCAGTTACCACCCAAGAACTCAGGAAGTTCACTAATCACAACAAGAAAAGAAAAAAAACAGAATTTTAAAGATTATGAATTTGTGGTGAAAATGCAGAGTTATGGAGCTCTTTCTTTTTTCTTACGTGGAGTCGATAATCTCAAGCAGTTTGCTTTGGTACTTGTTGCCAAGAACCTGTACACGAGGAACATGAGTTTTCCAGGTTGATCGTAGACCTTAAAAGTTTTGATCTGTGGAGTGAAAAAACGAAAGGAAGCTTACGTGAATCTTCGCGGTGGTCTTTGGGTCAAGGAAAGATTTCACAGTGCTCCACAGAAGCCTGAACCCAGAACCAGCGTTGATAATGAACATACGGTTCAATGTCTATATGATCCATAAACACAAAACACTCTCAATACTTGTCTTTGAGTTAATAGTGATACAAAACTGGGTCGAAACCATTAAAAACATCATAGTAACCTCAGGGTAGTTATCGCTATCGATCTTCTGGATACGCTGAAGAAGATCCCTTGCAGCCTTACTGAAGTTCTTCAACCCCTGGAAATCCAAAAATATACCAGCAAAATCACTCGCTCGCTCTCTCTTTTTCTTTGATTTGAATACCAAAAAACAAATGTGGTAGAGACTAGAGAGAGCATACCACGCCTTGCACATCCAAGATCGTGGTGCTCTGATCAATATGCTTCTTGGCAGCAATGGAACAAGCTGGTAATTTGATATTGAAAGTCTTCTCAAACTCCCTCACATGGTACTTCACATACCTATCGATCGTAGTGACTTGCATCAGCTTTGTGGCATCCACTTGGCCTAGCCTCTCTATGTAAACAGGCCTTCCCTCTTTGTCAACGCCATGGTAACCTTGAGGATAGTACTTGAGGACTTCGTCGATTTCCTTGAAATCAAAGTCCTATGAAAGAAGAAGAAGAAGAAGAAAGAGACAGACTTTAATAAAGGGGAGAAGCAAAAGGGAGAGGGGAGAAGCAAAAGGGAGAGACAAAGAAGATGATTTTGAAAATGTTTGATCTTTTTCACCTCCATGATTGTGTCTACCCCAAACTCTTTCCTCCAATTGATCATATCAGTCCACATTTGCTTTGCTTTCTCAAGATCAAACTTCCTTGCCCTCAGAAACCTCAGCATCATGTGATGATCATCGTGTTTCGAAGGAAGAAGCTCGTCTAAGATAAGAGCTTGACGGAAAGCGTCAACAGCTTGAAGCTCTTCAAGATCAATGTCGTCAACGATTGAGATAGACATCACTCGGCTGTGTTTTCGAGTTCTCTTGGTGAAAGAGTGTTTGAATTTGTTTGAGGCATTGATTGCTTTCTTCTTCAGGGAACAAAGCTTTGTCTTCTTGTCATCCTCTGAGTAATCATAATCTACAAAAACAAAAACCTAAGATTTCAGAATCTTTGCTTAAAGATGTATCCGCCATTGCAGAAAGCTTCAAGAATAATTTGTCTTGAACAAAGTTTCAGCCTTACCTAGCTTATTATGTCGATCCGTATGAGCAGGCATTGTATCCGCCATGGTTATAGTCTGGATTTAAGGTTCTGTTGTCACATAAATACAGGTTAAAATAATCTCTGAGACACTAAGAAATCCACAGAAAACCGCAGAATCCAATCTAATTTCATCAGGATGTAAAAAAAAGGGTTAAATTTTACAGAGATTTGCTCGAACAGAGCTATCGAATCCGAAGAGTAGTTTCCTTGGCTAACAATCAATTGATGGAAGAAGAACCAGAGAAACCCCTTTAGACATTTGATCAAACAGGTTTTATGCATGCATAACAATAAGGCTATACAGATATTTTAGCAAAAAAAAAAAAAAAAAAACAATAAGGCTATACAGATTTCAAACCTCACGAGAATTTCTGACAACAAAAACATATATTCAAAATCATCTGAAACAATCAACGGAATCATGAAGATGTGGAGAATTTGCAGAGAAAAAAAAAGAGAATCAAACCCACGTTTTTGAATAAGAAACAGATAATCGAAATCGGGAAATAGTAATCACGGAGGTTGGAAACAATCGGAATATTCAAACATCTAGCGATTGAGGTAAGGTGGAAACAAATGAGAGAAGAAATATAAGATTTTTTTCTTTACCTATTAAGGATCAAAGCTAAGGAAGGAGAAAGAAGAAAGAAAGAGAGGTGTATATAATCTCTTCTCTCTCTCTCTCTCTTACCCCCAAATAAAGGATGGCTCCAGATTTTCAACGCGAAATCTCAGAGAACAAATCTAGAAGAGAGAGAAAAGCTTATTTCAGCACAAGGGTTTTGAAAATCCAGAGAGAGAGAGAGAGAGAGAGAGAGAGTTAGCTTAATCCATTAAAAGGGGTTTCGAAAAGGTTTGACCTTTTTTCTAATGAATTTATATGATACATTGTAATTTGTAAGAGACAGAGAAGAGAGAGGAGAGAGAGAGAAGCCATTTTTATAGGAGAAGAAAGGCGCGTGCTTTGCCGTTTTTCTGGTGAGAATTTGTAAATTGAAGAGCTTCTTTACGACTTTACAAGGAAACTAAATCTTTTTATAACCTCGTCATACCTTCTATACGGTAAAAGAGAAACAAAGCAACCAATCAAAGTTATATAAGTTGGTTAAAAAAAGAAGTCAAAGTTATATGTCCCAACTTCTATAAATTAATATTTTCTAAATTAATAATCACTATAAATTAATAAATTATTCTGGTTCCAAGTTAGACCAATATAAAATTTGACAAAATTCAATAAGATAATAAAATAATAATTTTTTTAAACTCCTATGTAAAATATGGTTCCAATAATAACATAAATTAATATTATAAATCTTATGCACGTATATATATATAACTAAGGTAATTTAGTAATGTATTATCCTAGCCTTGTTCGGAATCGCGCTAGGCGTGAATAGGGCGCTCGGTCCGGTCCTAGCGATTTTTTCAAAAATCGGATATAAATCGGAGAGTAGTTTTTTGTACAATTTAATATTTTATTAAATATTTTTATACATAACACATAAAACTTAAAAGTTCATATACATAGATTTTTTTAAGATTCATATAAATATCAAATTAGATCAAAAATCAATTGTTATTTCTTCCAATTTACATCTAATACAAAAGGCCAAAAAATTAATTCCACTCACAAGATACACACAAACAAATATTATCTTGATCTTGAGAACACACAAAAAAATCATAAAAGGATTGTAATTCTTCATCCTTTTGTTCTTCAATGATGAAGTTAGAATTGATACTTACCAACCTGAAAACAAAAGTTAAAAGCAAATGTTAAAAGCTGATTTGTACAACTACAAACGAAAGAAAGACAAAACAAAAACAGATAAAAGACACAGACATTCAGTTCATCAAGACAGAAAACTTACCATACTAAGCAAGTTGTGTGTCACGAAACACAGGATCTTCTTGGTAGACATCAGGTTCAAACTCCATGTCCACAACATCTTCTTCAGATTCAAAGTCACAGAGAGATGGCTACAGATTGGTGATAAGAAAATCAAAAAATGCGTAACATAGTCTCATCTCTACTAGACAACAATGGGACAAAACAATTCTCGGAAGAAAAGAAAGGTGAAATAGAGGTCGAATACTTTACAAAACTGTTTCGATCCTCTCAACATGAGCACACAGAGGAATTACTCGCTTTGTACCAAGAGTTACTCAAAGGATGAATCGAGACTTGACAAGAGAGATAACCGATGCAGAGATACGAAAAGAGGTAAAATCTATCAAAGGAGATAGCGCTCCGGGAGCGGATGGCATGACCAAAAATTTTTTTAAGAGATTCTGGAATATCAAAAGCTCATAGGTAATTTTGGAAGTGAAACAATTTTTCGCTTTTGGTAACATGCCGTCATATTGGAATTTCACTCAATTATGCTTATTACCGAAGAAAACAAATCCGAATGTGATGAATGGTTTGAGGCTGATAAGCCTATGTTTGGTTTCATACAAGATTGTTTCGAAAATCATTTGTGCTAGGCTGAAATGTGTGCTGCCTCAGTTGGTTTCTCCGACACAAGGAGCATTCGTTGCTGGTATATTGATATCTAATAATCTACTTATTGCTCATGAGATGATCCATGGATTTCGCACAAATCCAAGCTATAAAGAGGACTTCTTAGCTATCAAAACCGATATTTCAAAGGCATATGACCGGATTGAATGGAATTTCCTAGAGGAATTGTTGACGAAGATGGGGTTTGAGGCACAATGGATCTTATATATTATGGCATGTGTTCGATCGGTCTCGTATACAGTTCTTTTGAATGGACAAATGCATTGACATATCATTCCTGAGAGAGGAATTCGGCAGGGTGATCCACTTTCACCATTTTTCTTTATTTTGTGTGCAGAAGCTTTGGTTCATGCTATAAATCAAGCTGAGAAAGATGGAAGATTGACGGGGCTGAGTTTATCGAAGAAATGTCCGGTGATTCAACATCTGTTATTTGCGGATGATAGTCTCTTTCTTTGTCGAGCTACATTTCGGGAATGCTCTGAATTTTTGAGAGTATTGAACTTATATGGGAAAGCTTCTGGTCAGGAAATCAATTTCCAGAAATCGGCGGTCACGTTTGGAGTCAACATTAATTGATCCAATAATGCGACGTGTATTGGCTGGTTTTCTTGGGATTGAGAAGGAGGGTGGAGCGGGTACCTATTTGGGATTACGAGAGTATTTTAGTGGTTCGAAACAACAACTCTTAAGCTTCATCAGAGAAAGGCTTAACAAAAGATTTAATGGATGATTTGCCAAAACGCTTTCCCTTGCGGAAAAAGAGGTCCTCCTAAAGTCTGTTGCAATGGCCTTACCGGTTTACGATATGTCTTGCTTTCAACTCTCGAAACATCAATGCCAAAAGATTACAAGTGCAATGACAAGTTTTTGGTGGAATGCTTGCGAGAAAAAGAGGAAAATCCACTGGATTTCATGGAAGGATATGTGTAAATCTAAAGCGAATGGAGGCTTAGGTTTTCGGGACCTTGGGGATTTTAATCAAGCGTTGCTAGCAAAACAAGCCTGGATGATTCTCAGTGAACCAAAATCGTTGCTATCCATGGTATATAAAGAAAGATATTTTGCTTCAAAAAGCTTCTTAGAATGTGGAAACGGGTATCGCCCCTCCTACGCTTGGCGTAGCATCTTACATGGTCAAGAATTACTATCTCGTGGCTTACTTAAGTCCATAGGAGATGGTAAAACTACGAAGGTGTGGCTTGATAAGTGGATAATGGACGAACAGCCCCGACGCCCAATCAACAGACAAATACATATTGATCTTAATCTAGAGGTTGCTGCGTTGATTAATTCCAATGGCACATGGAAAATAGAGCTGGTGCAACAATTGTTTCCACATGCAGAAGCAAGGCATATTCTAGCAATGCAAGTTGGTGTTGAGAGGGACTGCTTTCTTTGGCCATTTACGAAACATGGCTCTTATTCCGTGAAGAGTGCTCAATGGTTTAAATCAACTCATCCTCTAGTTCCTTTGGCAGAACCAACATTTATGGAGTAGCAAAAGACCACGGTTAAACAAAGGATTTGGAAACTGAAGACATCGACTATTTTGGTGGCGAGCCGTATCAGAGGTACTGGTTGTATCAGATAGATTGAGATCACGAGGTATGAATGTAGATTGTGTCAACAAGCTCCGGAGACGATCTGTCATGCTCTGTTTCATTGTGACACAGCTCAACAAGTGTTAGAAGAAGTATGAATACCGTCTCCGACGAATGGTTTGAAAATTCAGTGGTGGAAAACATGGAGTTTCTTCTAGATACAATAGAAGGTTTGGGTACTTCATAGGAGAAGAGGTTGTCGATTCCATGGGTACTGTGGCACATCTGGAAAAATCGCAATGCTATTTTATATTTAGGAAAACAAGAGGTTGTCTCAATCATTGTACAACGAATTGGAGAAGAAGCACCGTTGTGGGGTTCAGTCAATAACACAACAACTCAGACAAATCTTAACGATTCTTCTGATCGGTTTATGCGTGATAAATGGCAGCCTCCTCCACAATACACGGTCAAATGTAATGTTAATACGAATTGGAGGAATGATCAGCTTCATGGTGGTGGAGCGTGGCTAGCTAGGAATCATACTGGTCAAGTTTTGTTTCATGCATGGGAAGCCTTTACTCCGTCTTCAAACCGAATCATTGCCGAATTCCGATGCATCATATGGGCATTACAAAGTCTTCATGATTTGCGTGTGCTTGAAGTGAGGATTGCGTTGGATTGTCAACCAGTCTTGAAAGCTTTGTCAAAACCTTCGGATTGGCCTCGATATCGGGTGTTAATTGGCCAAGTTCACATTTTGCATGAGATGTTTCGACATTGCTCTTTTGAGTTAGAAACGTTGTACACTGATTCTGTTACAAGAGGCATTACGAAGAGTGTACTGGGAGACGGCCGTTTTCAACCGTATCTAGCTATGGGAGGCCCATCGTGGCTACATGATCGTCTGCGAAGAGAGGCTATGGCCTAAAGAGCATCGTGTCATCCTTATTATTAGGAGTTTGATGCTAACTTTTATCTGTTTTGATCATTATTTTTCGAATGTTTGAGACTCTATTTTGGTGATTTCACAATTTAATAAAATTTCAGTGTTGACAAAAAAAATTAAGAGAGTAACCAAAACATCAACATGGATAAGATACAATACATATTATTGCTACAGTTGCCGTTTTTGACCTTATTGGCAAAATCCAATCCATGATATAATTTTTCTGCTTGCTATTAAAAATAAAACATTTAACAATATTCATCTTTTTTTTTCTTCAAATTTCAAGCAGATATAAGTTCTTTCATTTGCTTTGAATTTTAGATTTATGAATTTTTTCATAATTTCATTTGCATATTTAATCTTTTTTTATCTTTTTTTCATGTATTGTTAATTTTATAGAATAAATAATGAAATTCTTTATGGTTTTGAAATTATATATGATATATTATAAGAGAGAGAATATATTAAAGAGAAATAGTGATGGATTGGAAGGCGGTTTATAAGAAAAACGTCATATAGTTTAAAACAATAGAGATATGATCCACGAAAATGATGGTTTAACTCCAACGCTATAACTCCAATGCTAAAATCTATGATATTTTTCTATAGAACGAAAGTCTATTTTGTAAATAAAAATTATTTTATATATCTTATTGAACGTTGTGTTGTTTAAGTTACAAGAGTTATGATTTAGACTTGGATAATTATTAGGGCTTCGATTTAGAAAATATAGATTAAATGACTAAATCCTAACATATGGTAAAAAAAAACATTCTATAAATATACGTTTTTATGAACATATAAGGTGGAATTTAAAAAATGTCACTTTTGGTCAATTTTTTTTTTCTCAAAGTTTCTTTTGCTAGCATATCCGCATATAATTTTTTTTATTGTTTGGTGAACGTAAAGTGTATCTCATTGAAGAAACTAGGGGTGGGACGGATCCGGATATCCGGAAATTTAAGGATATCCGGATCCGGATCCGTGGAAAAAGTATCCGGATCCGGATCCGTGACTTCCGGATATCCAGACTTCGGGTATCCGACAAAAATTAAGATATCCGGATCCGGAAAAAATAATTAAATAATTAAATTAAAACACTAAATTTTTTTTAAAAATTATAAATTTAAATTATAAATTAAATTTTTCAATAATTTTTTTCAAAATAAATATGATATATTAGAAAAAAAACTAAAATCAATATATATGCATATATTTTTATATAAAAATAATTTAATATATGTAAAACTATATATTTTTAATGCGTCCGGATCCGGATCCGGATATCCGGACTTTGAAAATTTACTATCCGAATCCGAGATTTTACTATCCGGATCCGGATCCGGACGTCCCGGGATATCCGTATTTTTTGAGCGGATAGGAACGGATACCGGATCCCTGATAATAATTCCACCCCTAGAAGAAACATACAAATTCTTTTTTTTTCTAAAATACATTACATATAATATTTTATCCTATATAGATAAATAAAATAAAATAGAACGCCTATTACACAAATATCTCAATAGAAATTAAATGACTATGTATAGTTTGTCTATTTTAAAAAATTCAAATCGTATATATTAAAAATACAGTTTTATATATAATAATAATTTAATTTTTAACTTCGAAATATCAAAGATGAAGGAGAAAATAGATCATAAAATAAAAGAATGAAAATCATTCATTTTCTCTTTTACCACATGTCACCGCTCACATCTTTTTTAAAGTGTGGATGCGCAGGGACTCATTGAACTTTGCACAAGGATTGGTAGTTAATTACCTAATATATGCTACATTGGTGCTATATCTTTAATTTTAGATTGTAAAATGATTATCAAGCAAATTAACCATTCATTTTATATAACAGTAGTTTACTAATAATAATTTTATACATTCATATATTGAGTATATATATATATATATATATAATATGAATTAGAATCATATTTTCTTTGTAGAGAAATTAATAATCATGACTTCATGAGGAAGAGCTGGTTTTCTTACTTTGAAATTGTTAAAAAAAATTCTGTTTCCGATGGCTTCGGCTTTCCCCAAATAAATAAAGCAAACTGATACAAATTAAACAGTTATCATTTATTTCTTCCAGCGAAATACAATAAACTCTATTTAATTTTTGAGATATGGACCGACCGACCATCATGAATGAACAATACCGCTTCCAGCTCCCATATTAATTGACTTTATAATAAATACATTAATGATTTTTTTTTTTTTTTTAAAACCAACATTGTTTTAAACTAATACTCCTTCCATTTTCAAAAAATGATTTTTTAAGTTTTTTTTGTCTCATAAAAATTGATTTTCTATACACTTTTTATTTATTAATATTAATAAATAGTAAATTTCAAAAAATATTTATTAAAAATATATAAATTTATTAAATTACTATTGGTTAATAATTATGGAAAAGTGTTTAGTGTGAGAAAATTATGCATTTATAGTTAAATATTATAAATTTTTTGAAAAATACCATATTTATATTTTAAATTTAAAAAAATACACCTTTCTTTTTTATTTTTGAAAACTAACTCTTTTTATGTGTGATAAGATTTTTTGTCCTAATTTGAATTAAAAAGTACATTTTTAACAAATCAAAATTAAAATTCAAAAAATAATATATTTTTTGTTTGAGATAAATATATGTTATTAATTAAAATTTAAAATTTATTATTAGATAAATCTATTGAAATATTTCAAAATTTATCTTAAAAAAAACTTACTTGCCTTATATATATATAAAAAAACATTCACCATTTTGTTAAGAATATGCCAAATGAACATTCAAAAAAACCTAGATTCTTTATTTTCAAACCAATCGTTTTTTTCAATTTTGATTGATTTAACTTAACGAATAAACTTAGTATAATTTCCATTATCCTAACCAAAAAAATTGGATTGATCTTGGATCATTGGTTCAATTAAATATAAAGATATAAAATCTTTCATAGCATCAAAATCTTAGATAAGTGAATATTTTTTATGAATAAAATTGAAACTACTTTAAAATAATATTATCATAAAAACTGTTTTATTTTAAAAAATATATAAGATAGAAATTATTTTTCAGTTTATTGAAGTTATTTCGGTAAATTTATATTTGAAAAAGTGTAGTTTAAAAAAAAAAGTGTATTTTTCAAATTAAAAAAAAAAAAAAAGAAGTATTTTTCCAAATTTCCTCTAAATATTACTCCATCCGTTTCACAAAGAATATCATTTTGACACATTTCACGCAGATTAAAATTTTTGTAAACATACCAAAATACCCATATTTAATACACTATTAATTAAATAAAAATGATTTAAATTTAATATATCTTAACTTTTAATGAGTGATAAAAGAGAAATTTCATTCGAAATGCACATCGGAAACGTAAAATGACACTTTTTGTGAAACACAAAATAACTCTAAAATGACACTCTTTATGAAATGGATGAAATAATTGTTTCTTAATTTGTGTAAAAACTCTATAAAATCATTCTTTTGAAACGGAGGGAGTAATAAATATTTCTCAATTCTGAAAAAAAAAAATCTTTAATTGTCTTTAGTCAAGTGGTTAAACAATATTCATCTCTGCAGTCTTTTCTACCGAAATTCGATTCCATTTCTCTGCAAAAAAATTGAGAAAACATCTTAGTGAACTTTGTTAACAAAAAGTAGAAATAAATATTAACTTGATAAAATGTAGGTAAACTATTACTGTATGATGATTAGGGATGTCAACTAAGGTCGAAAATCCACAGTCCATCTTAATCTGTTCCGCCAAAAAAGTGGATTAAAACTATAATTGTAGATGTCGACAAAAAAACAGCGTCACGGGTTAGTCCATTATGGATATCAGTTTTTAGCGGGCTAACCCGGATGGACAACAGACCGATCCACAAACGTGATATATTAATTAAAATTATTAGTTTTTTTTTAATTTTTGTGTTAATGATTTTTTATTATTTAATTTACTAAGTATATTATAATCTAACATATATATATATGACTATATTGTAAGAACCGAAAAACCGGATTAAAGAAATGCAAATTAAGGAGAAGATTAAACGATACAATATAATAAAAACAATTTAAAAGAACACAGAGTCGAGATATTATCTCTCTCCTTAATTCATAAAATCTCCCGCAGTGTGGCGGATCTGTGAGATTCTGAATCCCAGGATAAAACTGTGTGAGACGATAGTCGCGACACTCGACTATAGAATCTACGAACCAAATATCTACGCTATACTCTCGAGACGCTTACTGAAAAAAAAAAAAAAAAAAAAAAAAGAGATTGCTGGAGTTTTTCTTTCTGATGTTTTCAGAGATGAGTGAGTGAAGAATGAGAAAATGAGGCTTGTATATATAGCCAAGAGAGAGAGAGAGGTGATCAACTCCTCTATCATAAAGACAGGACGCAAATCACGGGCAATAAATATATGGCGTAATGTCAGGGCGTAGAGCGCAAGACACGGAGCCATTAATATTCTGAAAGAAAGGAGAAACGTTTTGATTTCAAAATGTGTTGCTTTTGTATTGACTTTGATCAAAAAGAATCTGATCATCTAAGAGCCTAAGTGCCCAAGTGCCAAATTTAAAGCCCACGAGCCACGTACCGAGCCGAGCCGAGCGAGCGAGCGTGTGGCTTAACCATCTTTCTTTCAAGGTGCACACTTTTGAACATAGAAGTGTGTGTCCTCTCTTATATATCACTTGATTTTTTATAATCTAAGCAATGTGGGACAAATGATAAAACACACTTAAACTCTTAAGCCCAAGTGGTTGATCATTTGTCCATTTCTTTTCACATTTTACCGATTAATCTTTTAATTAGTTTGACCCATGAAACATTTAATTAAATAATATTTAATTGGTCCAACATATATCAAAGTTAAATTTTAAAATATTTTTCTAATTTTTAATGAATTAAACAAGAAAAATAAAAAATGGAAGAATTTGTGGGCCGAGTCGTAAAACTTGCAGTCATAAGACGAAATGGATTAGAGTTGATGTTTTAGAATCGTGGTTCTTGCCAGATCGACCAACCAAAATTCGCACAATATGTCCGCTGCGAAACTTGTTCATGTTAATCCGCTCCCACACCCCTAATCAAAGTTTAATTATCTTACGTAGTGAAATGCAAAATATAGTTTAATCGGTTTAACTAGCTTTTGGGCCTAAAAAGGACCAACCTTTAACGGGCTCATACTTTTTAAAGTAAAATGGGCCTAATGAAGGCCCTGATAGATATTAATTATTTGTTTAACAGATTAATTAATTTTAATTTTAGTTGCATTGATCTGATCTGATCTGATCTGACGAGACATCGACGTTGGAGTAGTTCGTCGTCTTCTTCATTCATTTACCATGGCTACTTCTACTGCTACGGCGATTCTGATGGTTATGGCGGCGGAGAAATTACATTTCCGGCGTCTTCTGCTCGTAGAATCGCATTCTCTCTTCCGCAGAATGAGATCATCGGATCAAATGATAATTTATAATTCAGGGTATTATTATATTCAGACTAGACAAGTTTTAGTTCTTACATTTAATCTATTTTAGATAGAACCCAACTGACTTGCAAAGATTGATTATTAATTTATCTATTTTGGAATTTCTTTGTCGAGTTTTCGAGGAAGGTCCCATGTTCAGAGAATGTTGCTTCTCATTCAAGTTGTCTTTAATATAAGCACAAGCTTCCATATATTGTTTAAAAGCTAAACTCGATAGATTTTTTCTTCCCTCTGCGTTGACTCTCTGCTTTCTTCCCCTCCATTCAAGATTTTTGATCCGTCCAAGCTTCTTTTACATTTCCATCGTCTCTCTTAGATTTTGCAGTTGAAATATCTTATTACAGGATCTTTGATCTTTATCTTGCTAGATTCCAAGGCATTCTCATTACATTGAAGTTGTGTCTTTTGTTTTAACTTTATAAGCTCATTGGATTCTTGGTTGCTTTTAAGTTTCAGCATATGGCTCAATATTGTAACAGTGCCCAAAGCACGGTTTCGGTTACTAGGAGGAGTTACCAAGTCGTCATAGCAGCAACCAGAGACATGGGTCTTGGTATGGATATGAAACTTCCTTGGGATCTACCTACAGATTTTAATTTTTTTCAAGATGTAACAACTAAGACATCCGATCCTCAGAAGAGGAATGCGACTATAATGGGAAGAAAAACATGGGAATCTACTCCTCTTGAGATTCGTCCCCTTCCTGGTCGGCTCAACATTGTTCTGACAAATTCTAGCTGTCTCAATATCACCACTGATGAGAACGTATTGGTGTGTAGTAGCGTGGAATCGGCTCTTGAACTTTTAGCCACTGCGCCTTATTCCTTGTCCATTGAGAAGGTCTTTGTCATTGGAGGCGGCGAGTTGTTAAGGTTTGCATCCTCTGTCTCAATTGCAATTTCTGTTTCCATGTTTCAAAATGGTTTCTAAAACACCATATGCCAAATATATGAGACTCTAGACCTTGAATGTTTGATGAGTTATGGTTTTGGTCCAGTCTAGATGTCATGAGTCGTACCATGGTTGAAGTTTTTTTTGGAGGCCTTAAGTTAGATGATTCAAGTTTAGCTAGCACTATGATAATCTCTGTGGTCTCTGTACAGGCACTATATGAATGCACCAAGCTGTGATGCTATCCACCTAACCGAAATTGATATAAGCGTGCCGTGCGACGCATTTGCACCGAGGGTGGATACTTCTCTATACCGTCCGTGGTACTCATCATTTCCAATTGTGGAAAATGGAATTCGGTATAGCTTCAATACTTACGTCCAAAGGAAAGATACCATTGTTGGATCCGGTGAAAAGAAAAGTGTTGCTGGGTCCATGCAGCACTTTTTGTTGCCCAAGATGGTTTTTGAGAGACATGAGGAGTTTAGTTACTTAAATCTTGTTGAAAACATTATATCTAATGGGGACATGAATGACAATAACACTCGCTCTAAATTTGGCTGTCAGGTGACCTGTGCTTCATCTTTGTTGGTGTTTTTTTTTCCCCTTCGTTTATTTAAGCCTACATGTTCTTAATTTCCTGTTTTGGTTTCATTTACAGATGCGTTTCAATCTGCGCAAGACTTTCCCGCTTCTCACAACCAAGGCATGTCTTCTTTTTCCAGTATCATGTTACTATTGTTTCAGCTTCAATCTAACTATCAAGATTGATTTTGTCGGTTTTTTTAATCCGTTGTCGTGCAGAAAGTATTCTGGCTCGGCATTGTAGAGGAAATCCTACAACTAATCAGTGGCTCAACCAACCCCAAGGTAAAACCAAAAGAGACCTCCTCTATGCTACTAGACAGTGAAGGACAATGATGATACCCAAAACGCTTGTGTTCAAGATTATGTTTTCTTTACTAATATATTGATCAAGACCCGAGAGTGATGAAACATATAATCTCATAACGTTTTTTCAGGAAAAGGGCACTAATCATATATGGGACAGCGAGGAAACTAGAGAATATCTTGACAGGCAAGCACAGAATTGATGATTTAGAAAGTAGGTTTACTGAAACCAGACTCACAGACCGATATTTGTTTTCCAGTTTCGGAGTGAATGCCACAGAAGAAGATGGAGACCACCGGCATTTGTATGGACTACACTGGAGACGTTCTGATACTAGGTTGGTGGTATCTCGTCTTTGGATGATTGTTTGTTCATATGTTCCACTTCTTTGACTGATTGGTTTAATATTTTCCAGCCAAGAATTCAGCCAGCTCGCTGATATTATAAACAAGATAAAGAACAATCCTTATGATCAAAGGATCATGCTTTCGACTTGTCATCCCTTAGATTTCAAGTTGTCGGTATCTCCTTGTCAGACGTTTGCACAGGTTAGCACACTTTTCATCTGTTTTGTTCTCTTGTTAAAACTTGTTACATTTCCATTGTAATTTTGGTTGTTTTTGCCAGTTCTATGTGGCGAATGGTGAACTTTCCTGTCAAATCTACCAGAGCTCAACCGAAGCGAGCCTCGGGATTCCTTTCAGTATTGCTGCATACTCTCTCTTGACATGCATCATTGCTCATGTTTGCAGTATGTATACATATATCCGGTTAACTTTTTAATACATCTTTAGTCCTAATTATCTCGAGTCTGGCGTAAAGAGTTGAAGCATTTCTGCGGTTTCTTGTGTTGACAGATCTTGTTGCTGGTGATTTCATCCATGTGATTGGACAAGCCCGTGTCAGTACAGCTCATGTCAAGGCTATACAAAAACAGCTTCAAATCTCCCCAAAACCTTTCCCGGTCAGTACTAAAACTTGTTCACATGTTCCTTATTTTGCTCTCTGCCCATTTCAGGAAACAATTTGACTTCTTGTATCTCTCTAGATATTGAAAATAAACCCTGAGAAAACGAAGATTGATGATCACTTTGAGGCCTCTGATTTGGAACTCCTGGAGATGTGACCTGCCTTCACAAAGATCATATGAACAATGACTCTTCTTATACTCTCATTCTTGATTGCTTCTCCCTCATCATGTTTTTGGAGAAGGTAATTCAAACTTCATACTATAAAAATTGTTCGATTATTTGTCGATTTTATATCATTTTTTCGCTATCCAAACCAAACATGACATTGAATATGGCGGTATTGCAACCATTCTATGGAAAGTTTGTGTGTTCTTAGAGCATCCTCATGAGTCATGATCAAATATGGAAGTAAATTGAAACTTACAGCTGTGAAAATCTGAAGTGAATTTTATCTCTTCGTCTAACTCTTGTTAGGCGATAGAGAGAACTGGCTATGAGAAAATTAATGATTCTAACATCAAAATCACAGAAAATATATTTCATAATTTATAAAGATGGAACAAAATTTATACAAAGAAAAAAAAAAAAAAAGCTAAACAACGTTTTATGCTCGGGCTTTGAAATATTTATACCCGTTTATATATACAAACACACAAATATATGTGAATGCTATTGCATAAACTAGAGTTTTTCTTCTTTTTTTCTTTGCTTTTTTTAGTTGTTTTTATTAGATAATACAAAACTCTTCATCTTTTTGGTTTCTCCTCTGTCTCGCAATGAAAGACTCGATCTTGTACCGGAGTTCATCATCGGAACCAAATCCATCAGCAGGTCTTTCTGTCTCTGACCTCTTCAATCTTCCGCAAGAACTCTTCTTCGATCCCTCGAGATTCTCTGAACGACTCCATTCGTAACTCTGCCTTGGGCTGTCCTGTTTTTGAGTAATGATTTGTCTGTGTCTCTTCACAGTTATGTCCTCCTTCTCCCTCTCCTCGCCACTGCTCTGTTTCGCACTGTTTTCAGTCTTTTTCTGTTTCTCTCTCTTATCTTCAGTTTTTGCCCTGTTCTCCAAAATGCTCTGTTTTGCTCTGCTCTGTCTCTTATCTTCGTTGCTCTGTTTTGCTCTGTTTTCTTCAGTGCTCTGTTTTGCCTCACTTTTTGTTTCACTCTGTTTTTCTCTGCATATCACTTCCGTTTGTAAACTTTGTTCTCCTCTTGAGCTCTCCCGAACAAACTCCTCGTAAAAATCATTTCTGTTTCTCCGTGCATCAGGTTCTTGATTCACAAAGAGACCGCACTTGGCGACTATAGCGATGACTATCGTATTCCCCAAGACGAAGGCAAGGTGGCGATTGATGAGAAAACGCGTGAGACCAAAGTCCTCGAGCATGATGACTAGTTGGTAACAGAGCTTGGCTACTGTAATCATAACTACAGTTATCTCGATCGCCCGGTAAAACAAATCTAAGAGTATTTGAACTCGAGACTTCTTCACAACAACCTTCATCTTTCTTGGTTTAGCCTTTTGGATACTAAGCGAATCCATCGGCGTTGAAGAGAAAAAAAGGATTAGATTTAAACAGTAGAATCAGTAGGACAGAAACTTTGAAATCGTCTTTGAAGATCGAACAAAGATGTTGTAAAGAAAAAAAGAGAAATTTTCAGTTTATGGAGAAGAAACAGAGGAAAACAGAGGAGAGTGTAAGTCTGTTTTTCTCTTTGTTATTTTGTTTCTTACTTTGAGCTTGAGAGAATGTAAAGCTTTGCAATGTGAGTATTTATAATGGGTCACTGAGTGCATTTTCTTTCTTTTTCCGGAACCATTTTTCTTTTCAATTGAGTTAAAGTTATTTTGTTCTTATATGCAAAAAAGTTTATAAATCTTTCCCCCTTAAGTCTCTTCGAACTAAAATTTTAGTCTTATGTCCTAATGCATATTTTCATTTGACACCGTCGCCTTGTTGTTTTAGATTATATTTACATTTAGATACACTAGATAACCTATTTTTGGCATTTATTTGCAAAAATGACGCAATGAAAAAATCGTAAATAAGTGAACATTGATTTTGCGTATCATTTTTGAAAATAACATGTTTTTCGAGTGTATTTTATACAAATATTATGTTATTTTTTTCAATAATATGTTATTTTACATAATATCACATTATTTGATTAAAAATCTCTCTAAAAAACATCTACTTATTATGATTTTGCCACTACCTCATTTTTACAAATAGACCTACTAAAAATGATTACATACCTCATTAAAAATGACTAAATGATTAATGTAAAATAGATGTAAATGATTTTAAAATTTAAAAAGTTAACACAAAATTGATGTAAATGAATTAAGTTTTTTTATTAAAAAACTTAAAATATTGTTCAAAATCTGAAAAAATAATGTGTCCAAGATAGAACTCAAATTTTAAACTTGTAAAGAACAACGCCAATGTTTAGTGGTATTACTATTCATAAATTTCACAAATAAACATTCACACACACACAATTGTTGACAAATATCTAATTTAAAATCAAGAATTAGCTCTTTCATTAATTAAAAGTAGGTTATTTGCAACAACCAAATATATATATATATATATATATATATATATATGGCAGATGATGAGAAGCTAATGATTTTGAACCGAACAAATTATGAAAATAAATATATAATTATGTAATTTTAATAGGTAATTCAAAATTGTGGTTCACCGTCTTAGAGTATGTCAATCAAACAAGTAACATATTAACTTTGTTATACAATACCATTTGACCATGGAATGTGTGCGGTTCCTAAAGGGGTTGTTAGCATAAAAATCAAATTTTGGAAAATGCCATTTTTTAAAATTATCATATTTCTAATTTTTTTTCAAAAATATTACTAAAATTATATCATTTACTCAAAATATTATTTATGTTTGGGTTAACTATTTTATATTAGAGTTTAGTTTTTAGGATTTAAAGTTTGTTAGGAATTAAAACCTTTTTTAAGGTTTAGAATTTTAGAATTTAGGGTTTAAAAATTATTAATGAATGGCATTTTTGAAAATGAACAATTTATGACATTTTTAAAAATTGACACACCAAAAATGGCATTTTTAAAATTCTCCCTACCTAAAAAGCCATGTCTCACTTGTCAAACAATGTAATACACAAAATCGAATGTTATATAATACACAAAATCGATCAAAACCGAGAAAATAAATTCTAAACGTTTTATTACGATCAAAACCGAGAAAATAAATTCTAAACGTTTTATTTTATCAAAAAAAAAAACAATGTAATACAATCTATTTTTATAATTACAATATACCAATTTATGTGTTATGTGATTTACATTTTGCAGTGAAAGTAAACATTTTCATTTAAATTAAGCAAAGGCATTTCATACGATTGATTTAGACGACCACAAAGACTAACTCTCTAATTACTTTATGAGTTATATATTATAGGCAACAATATAAAATAAATTAAATCATTGAAATAAGAGATTATTGTCAAAAAGGAATTGTTTTTCCTAAATAAATCATAATTAAAAATACTTTTTAAAATTTACCACAAACGTCACTGTTCACAAAATGAAAAATACACTTCTACTCTTAGCTATGACTTATGGTGTAGTTAGTATTTTCTGTCCACCATGGTCCAGTATTTTGTCCACCACCATTCACCGTCGTCTCTGTCTCTGTCCACCATCCACCACCGTTTCTAATATTGTCCACCACCGTCTCCGTCTCAGTCCACAACCACCGTCTCCATCCACAATCACCGTCTCCGTTTCTGTCCACCACCATCTAAGTCCACAACCACCATCCACCACCATCTCTGTCCACAATCCACCACCATTTCGTCCACAAAATATCGTTTCTGTCTTTGTCCACCACCATCCGCCACCGTCTCTGTTTTTGTCCACAACCACCGTCTCCGTCTATAATTGAAAATACCTTTCAAAATCTACCACAAACGTCACTGTTCACAAAATGAATAATACACTTCTACTCTTAGCTATGACTTATGGTGTAGCTAGTGTTTTCTGTCCACCATGGTCCAGTATTTTGTCCACCACCATTCACCGTCGTCTCTGTCTCTGTCCACCATCCACCACCGTTTCCGACACTGTCCACCACCATCTCCGTCTCCGTCCACAACCACCGTCTCCATCCACAATCACCGTCTCCATTTCTGTCCACCACCATCTCAGTCAACAACCACCATCCACCACCATCTCTGTCCACAATCCACCACCATTTTCGTCCACAAAATACCGTTTCTGTCTTTGTCCACCACCATCCGTCACCGTCTCTGTTTTTGTCCACAACCACCGTCTCCGTCTATGTCCACCACCGTCTCAGTCCACAACCACCATCCACCACCGTCTCTATCCACAATTCACCACCGTCTACGTTTTCGTCCACAAAATACCGTCTATGTCTACGTCCACAACCACTATCCACCACCATCTCTGTTTCTGTCCACAACCACCGTCTCTGTCTTTGTACACCACCGTCTACGTCCACAACCATCATCCACCACCGTCTCTGTCCACCATCCACCACCATCTTCGTCCGCAACCACCATCCACCACCGTCTCTCTCCATCATCCACCACCGTCTCGTCCACAACCACCATCCACCACCATCTTCGTCACCACCATCCACCACCGTCTCCGTCATCACCATCCACCACCGTCTCCATCATTACCATCCACCACCGTCTCCGGCATCACCATCCACCACTTTCATCCTAATCTACCACCTTCATCACCATAGAGAGGGAGAGAGAGGAGAGAGAGAGGGGAGGGAAAGAGAGATAGAGGTGAGAGGGAGGGAGGGAGAGAGAGAGAAAGGGAGATTAGATATTTTATTAGGGTAAAAATATTTTTTATGATGTGAGAAAAAGAGAAATGTGGTAGATTAGTAAAGAGAAAGTGAAAAATGGTAGATTTAGATGGATTTTGGAAAAAAAATGGTATTTTTTATAATTTTCTCTTGAAATAATTCTTAAAAATACTATATGTGCAAAAAATGTCGTAAATAATACTACAATTAATTTTTATCAAATATTATAATTTATTACTGGAAATTTTCAATATTGATACATTAACATTTTTTACTGGTGAATCTAAAAATATCTATACATGATGAGAATATATAGTTTAGCAATTTACGTTAAAATCATTATTATGTCATTACCTATATTTAAATTTGTATAATGCTTATTGTAAATAAAAAGCATCTATATAGAGAAAACCAACAGTAAAAATGGAGGTTCACCCTAGTTTTCTTTTCTCCCATACACACAAACCGAAACAACCGACGAAACCTAATTTTGTCGGAATGGATAGCTGCCCCTCAGCCTCTGTTTTGCCGGGCCCTCTACTAGGAGTGGATCCCTACTCCTATGAAGCCAACGCCGCTCTCTCTCCTTTCTGGTGAGAACCTCCACAAAAACTCTCACGCGGTGAGTATAACTCTCGGCGATCTCATTTTACTCGCCGACCCATATCTCTGGTGAAGCCATTTCTCCTCTCGGTGGCCTTCACTTTGTCGGAGCCGCCATATCATGTCATGATTATCTCTCCCCGACATTGCTGACGAAACTATTGTTGAAACCTCCTGACCCACCAAATTTTCCTGACCCGCTGGACCTCTGTGACCGTTCGTCTCTCCCTCAGTTCCCGACCATCATCCCTCTCATAATTGCTTAGTCAAAGCCGAGCTTAGATCTGGCGCTTCCACCGTTAGCATCTCCTGAGTTGGGCCTGATCAAAGAAATCTACCACTACCGGGTGCATCCCATCCCTGGCGACTTCAAGCATGTGGTCCGCCTGTCTCCCTTCCATCTTCCTGACCATTCCGATCTTCTGCTCCCTTGCTGACCTCCATAATAAAGGCAAAATGGATATGTCCTAGCGGGACTGCTTTTGTTTATGCTTCGTGGGTCTCCTTGGTGCAAAATTGGAACGGGGCTATGGTGGTCCCCTAGTGGACCTGTCAATGTCCGGTCTATTAAGGGACATGTCCTCTTTAACTCTTTTCTCATCACGACCATGGAGAAATCGTTTCATTGGGAATCCTCCTTTATAGAGAGGCCAAACCCACCAACTTCCTCTTATTTGGAGAGACCGCTTCCATCATTTTTCACCGAAAATGAGAGAAATCTTCCACCAAGCTCATCTTGCGTGGAGAGTGTATTTGAAAATTCAGCCTTGAAGGTATTTAGAACTCCAAACTTTGTTCGCTCATCTTTAAGAGCAGAAGAACTTGTGATAATCTCGGTACTCAAGCAAGTCTGATGTTTGAAGATCGACATTCTGATGGTAGTTCTTAACTCCTAAAAGTTTCGTAAATCGATCACTTCTGAAACCCACTTTGATGGAGTTTCAGGATATCTTTAAAGAGATTTTCATTTTATCGTATATGTTTATTGTATTTTTTTATATTATGTAACAAGTGAGTACTGCTTTTTGGCAAAGAGCCTCATGATCGCTTGTGTTGTAATCTGAAGTCAATTTTAATGGAATATGAGTTTTGCGCAAAAAAAAGAAGAAGATAGATGCTGAATTCGATGACATGAAGAGCTGAAACCGTGGTCGTCCGACGATATATTATCAGTTTTCACTTTCGGGTTGGAACAGTTAAATGAATTGAATATTATGGTTAATTTAATCTCATTTTAGTGCGTTAGTTTTAGTCGTGGTTAATATTTTTTTCTAGTGTTATCATTTTTTTATTTTTTATTTTTAAGCTAAATTGTAAGAAACTACGGATTTTGTCTCGAACGTTATCGGTTATTGTAAATTTTTTTTTCAATTTTAGATCTAATTTATATTTTCAGATTATAAAAAAAAATGCTGAATTCGAGAAATAGTTGCCGATATTTGTAGGATATTTCTCATTAAAGTATAATTAATAATCACATTTTTGGTTACCATTGGTAAATAGGTCCATGCACTATCTTCATCCATTTGTAATTAACTAATTATTTACTCGACTCATAAAGCAGCCCACCATTATTTTTATATGTCCATTCAATATCTTCTTTATTTTATTCACAATAAATTAATCGATTAAAATAATGCGTATCACCATATTTAAATACATTTTGTCGCAAAAGTTTTTAGGACTTGAATGATTAGCACAAACTACAAAGCATGTCTATCGTGCCAAATTAAAATACTCCGGGATATAAAATATACTATTACAATCGCATAGGCAGTTATTGAAATTATAAAATCTGTTTTCATTATTTGTTCTAGAAACTCAATTTTGGGTTTTTGCACTTTTTGTACCACAAATCCACCGCGTAAATCAAAATTTCTATTGAAAAATTGTTAGGTATTCTTTATTTAACGGGAAAGAAAATCATATCTTTAATTTTTCTTTTGTTAACACATATTTATAAATTAGATGCAGTCGATCTAGAGAGTTTTATGGATATAAATTAATAAATTTGATATTTAATGTAGCCACTCACTTATGAAATGGCTAAAAAATACTATATTATATAGTTTAAATTTGAAATCTACATTTTATAACAATTTTAAACAGAATTTTATTTTCTAGTCATTAATCTTTTATCATTTTATATTTCATATACCAGGAACATGTTTAAGAAACAGCATTTTTTTACAAATAAAAAAATCATTCAATTATGTTTTTTATACAATCCAAAAATTACACTTTTTTTTTTGGACTAAGAATGTAAATAGTATTATGAATGAAATGTTTATGTGTTACAAAATGTTTAATAATTTGCATTATTTATCTATTTTGGTCCCATGCCAAAATAAAATAAAATATGGAAATAAATTCAATCGATGAATCGACCGCGTAAGTGAAGCAGCTATTCGGTGCTAAATCACAGCGATAAATTGACTTAAAGATTATGAACTGAAGAAGAACCGAAAATTATACTATTTAGCTAATTTATTGTGGATGCATCATATTTTATCATCTTTTATATTGATATATATATATATATATATATATATATATATATATAGTATATCGAATCTCACACTGGAATGACTGAAAAACAAACAAAAATGAATATTTTAAGTCATATTTTTAAAATATAGAAGAAACCATTACTTCTTCACTAAGAGATTGAGAGATGGCTTATACTTCTACAACTTCTCTTTGTTAATGTGTTTCTTTATGTCTTGTCTCTTTCGAACTAAAAGCAGATATATATGTGGTTTCATTTCAATTTAATTTTGTTATTGGATACACTTTGAACAAAAATTAAAAGTCCCACTTCTTTTTTTCTTAAAAGACATCTTCATAATTGCCCATGAGCGTAACGTGTCACTCGATGCTTCAATCAACACTATGCAAAATTGCAAATTATGAATGTATTATTGTACAAAAAAAGTATTTTTGTCCACATGTCCTTAGACATTAATCACACTTATCCATAAATAGTTTACGTCTTACATTATCTCTGGTTTAGATCCTAATTAATTTGAGTTATAGTCCAAAAAATATTTTGAACCTGAAAGTTACCGTTAAACACATACTAATTCGGTAAGACCGATATGGTCACTTACAATGGATCTATTCGTGCTTTCTCTGTTAGTTTAGTTTCTTTTTTTGTTTTTTTTGGTCAACCTGTTAGGTTATTTATGTATTTTTGGTTTTGAAAAATGGTTAAAAAAAAAAAAAACTCTATAACTTGGTATATAATACAGTTTCAATTTCAGTAAGATTTTTATTGTGCAAGAAAGGTAAAAGAAGGAAAGACTAAATGAAGAACACCAATATCAAATATTTGCCTAGATCAATCAAATATCAAAGGAAGGAGGAGAGTTGCTCAAATGGCAATTCCCAAAATTGATTACATAGATTGTTGTTAGGAAAAACTTAACTATATGGGCCAATGAACTTGTCATGAGTCATATTAGGTTTCTTTGGTTGCTTTAATAAAACTTAATATAATTATCCCTTTTATGTATAAAAATGATTGGACCTCTTGAGGCATAAGAAAATACTTTCTTTTACACAAAATGTATGTGGGCCTTAAAATTCTATGAACAACTTTCTTTTATCTATAATTTGAACTTAGGTTTATAGCTTATGGAACTTTAGTGTAAGAAAAAAATATTTATTTTTTTAATTAATATTTTATTAATATCAATCCGAAATTTTAATTTTTGGATGTGGTTTATAAAATTGAAATCGATAAAATAACCAGTTAAACAGGAAACTAACAGACCAAATCGAGAATGTTCTCCCACGAGGGAATTGTCCTCTTATTCCTGATCCGGAATGGAAACCCAGTCTTGCTGATTAGTCTCAACCACTGAATCATTCTTACCTTCGATCCAGTCAAAGAAATTTTTTCTAGACGAAGCGACATGCGAAGGTGGGAGAGGAATCCATCATTTACCACCGCCGTGAGCCACTTAGATCGTGCACAACAACCACCGCGATCCTTTCTCAACGCGCAGCACCACCCACCAAATCATCGAACGATTTCCGTCATGAACCCACAATTAAGAAGCTACAAAGGCGATCTCGACTGTTTTTTCTCCTAGATCTCGCCGTATGGAACTTTACTCCACACATAAATTTAGTTGGTGAAATTCTTGTTATATATGTTATTCTAAGGAAAACTTGTATCCTTAACCAAAAACAAAATTTTATTTAGTTCATTAAAATATTAGTGTGACCCCTTTTCTGGTGGCAAATCTATAAAGAACCAGAATCTGAGTTTCATAATTTATATCAGGTTTTTATATATTGGCATATATAACTAATTATCAAGTTGATCATAGGGATTAAATTAAAATTTGTATTCATCTTTTGCATGCATTTTATAACATTTTTTCCCTCCCTCGCACGTGAGTGCATGCTGATTCAGTGTCACTAATTATTAAGCTGAACTATTTATTCAATAACAGAAAAACAATAATTTATGACACGTTACAATTACTTTGTATGGTCAGAGTAAAATTAATTATTTTCTTTCCAATCCAGAAAACAATTCTTAAAATTTCTTTTCGTTTAATGAGAGAAATCTTACTTTTTCAAAAAAAAAATCCGACCTGCCGGAATCGAACCAGCGACCTAAAGATCACAGCAACCACTACAGTCTTCCGCTCTACCAACTGAGCTAAGGTCGGTTTGTATGTTATCTGATTATATATCAATAAAAACTCTTAAGAATGTTTAGGCGTAATGCGAGTTCTCAAGAGATCTATTTAGCTCTAGACGTGAAGCCCATCATGGGCCCATTTCATCCATATAATTTGTTTTTGGACATTATTCATATAAAGTTTTTTTTTTTTTTTTTCATCTGAAGTTATTTATTATATTTAAAACCATGATTTGAAACCATACACAAAGCCAAAACCAAAGCCACAAGTCCGGTGGATTAAAAAATATCTCCAGAGACGAAGCCGGAGGAAAAACTTCTCCGAAAACAAAGCCCTAAACATGGGAGCCAAACTGCTAAATACAAAGAGAAAGAGAACCGAAGAAACAATCAAAGAAGCCTAGCCACTAAAACTAAGCCAACGAACCGAAACTCTCCCACGATTTCTCCAAAGAACCAGGTGATGCAATAACTGTGCCAAAAACTAAGAGCCTCGAACCGAACCAAACAACTAAGCCATCTCCAAAAGAATGGCACTCTTGAAGACGGAACCAACTCGAGCTCAAACAGCAATAGTACCAACAGAGATAAACGCAAAATCGAAAAGGATCAAAGCCAAGAAACTACAAGAACTCGACTCCTCCAAATAACCGGTGAACTCAAGGGCAATAAGGCTCAAGGAAAACCTTGACCTCCGGAAAGGAAAACGTCAAAGAAGATCAACAAATCTTACACGCGGACACTCGCAGACCATCTTTCGCCATCTACAGACAAGAGATGGCCACCTCCTCGCAAGAGAAGAACTAAAGATCGAACCCACTGTTTCGTTTTGAAAACCCGCCTCGAAAATCTAAAGGCCACAGAGGAAAGCAAGTAGATGCCTCCGCAGCGAAATACCATCCAAATGACGAACCCAAACCAAGAGACCTATTTCGCCTCTAAACACCGAAACCCGAGAGAAGACTAGCAAAGTAGAAGTACTAGGACTTAAAATCATGCTCAAAACGGAAAGACCCAATCTCTAAACTTACCCGAAAGCATAAACCAAGGGATCTAACGATAGGAAGAGACAACGGGTCCGAGAAAAAGCCAAAAGCAAAATGGAAAAGCCATAGGATCTAACTAATCGCGACTAAAGAGAGAAAGCTCACCGACCAGTGTTTCGGCCATGACCGAAACAACTCTAGACCAGGACAAAAACGAGACTCCATCAGCGATACTGAGGCGACGGCGGAGCCACCGACCCGAGTCCAAAGACGACACCACATCGGAAGAAACCTCAACAACTGCAAAGAGCAAACACCAGCCCCAACCATCTTGCCTCTACTACACGAAAATCAGAGAAGCACAGACGCAGATCTGAAACAGATCTCCAATCAAAACCTCCCCCATCCTTCGCGACCTCTTCGCAAGCGAACCAGAAGATAGCAACGAAACCTAAAGCCAAAAAAAAAGAGAACAGAAAGGGGGACCGACGCCGGCGTTAGAGAAGCCACCGAGCGCCGGTCACGACAACAAACAAACTGATCGAACTGTAACAGGCATTCATATAAAGTTCTATCATATATCTTTTCCGATAATCTTTTTTTTAATACAAATATAAAGAAGAATATGAGATGACAATTGTAGAGTTTTATATGTTGGAGGATTTAAAAAATAAATGGATACTCTAAAAAGAACAGTTAAAAATTGACGCTTACTCTACATTTGCATATTTTAAAACATTGCTCATAGTACGAATAACAATGAATTTAAATTTGATAATGGCGAGATTGAGATGTTTTTACTTCCAAAAAGAGATAAAAGGACCCGATTGGTTCAAGCTGTAACTCTGAATTTTTGTCTGTAAAATTTAGGTTGTAAATTTTTTGGCTGTGGTTGTAGATTTAAGTGCCGTAGGATTTTAGCTATAGGAATTTGGTTATAACTGTATGGTTTAGGTTGATATACTTTAAAATTAAATTTCGTAAATATTTTGGTGTATTTTAAAATTAATTTTTATTTAAATAATTATGAAAAACTATTGTATATAATAATAGTTTATAAACAAAAGATAATAATAGTTATCATATACGCAAACAACAACAAGAATTTTATTATGCACATATAAATTAAATGATATTTATATAATTAATATATATATATATATATATATATATATATCATACTATTATTTAGCAAGTGCGAAATCCTACGTGGCGGCTCCAGAATCGCTTTCAGACCTGTTTTTACCCTTATGCCATTAATGAAATCGTTAAATTATAATCCCTTGCCATCGAAATTTTATGACTAAAATATCCTTATTTCGAACGTATATAATTGCTATGGGTTTGGTATATTTTTATTGTGGCCCATCTATTTTACCCGTTTTGGGTTTTAATGTTTATTTTATTTGCCCGTTTGTTTGTGTCGGTTTTTTTAAAACTCTAGGTATTATTTTTATCGTTATTTATAAATACGATAAAGACTACACATATTGTTTGTTCTGTAATACCTTTTTCTTTTTGTCCTAATGATATTGTTTAATTTGTTCTTTTTTTGGTAGGTTATGTCGCCGTCTTCGAGGTATTATTTTGTTCGTTTTTGTGTTTGTAGAATATACACTGCGCATGTTGTTAGTTTTGTTGTTTATTCGTTTATTTCTTTTTATTTTTCTACTAATTATCGTTCTATTCGTTTTATAGGTTATAACCTCTTCTTAGAGGTATAATTCGTTCTTATATTTGTTGTTTATGTATATGTGTTTTGTTATCTATTATACTGTACATGTTGTTTATTATATCGTGAAATCGTTATTTATTTTTTACTCATGATAATCGTTTTATTCTTTTTATAGGTTTTAAACTTTTCTGTGAGGTATAATTTGTTCGTATTTATTCTTAAATTTATGTGTTTTGTTCTCTATTATACAGCTTGTGTTCTTTTTATCTTATATTCGTCTTTTTATTGTATTCATTTTATAGGTTGTAATGTTTTCGTTAATTTCAAAGTAACTTATATATTATATTATTTCTAACAATAATCAGTTATTTATTTCTAACAAAAAATTGTTTATTATAAAATCTTATTTATTATTATTAAATTTGGTATGTACTTTTGTTCTAATATTTATTTTAAAATTTTAAAATAATATTAATTTGTTTACATGTCTTGAATCTTTAATGACATATATTTTTAGTAATTGTGTTTTTTTGTTAGTTATTTGATCTATTCATTTTCTTCTTCTTGCTATTGTAATGATTCTTATTTATTTTTCTTTTTTCCAGAATTTGACTTTTTCTATAAGGTAATTTTCTAATAATATTATCTCTACATATTTTCGTTTTTTGTTGAAAGGAGTTTGTCATCTAATCCTACTTCTTCTTTTAGGTTTTGCCTCTTCAACAAGATATCTCCTTATAATATTTTTACCCTTTATGTTTGAAAGAAATTTGTTACATGAACCTATACTCTTTTTCGTGTTTAACAAGGTTTCCTCTGTTTTTGAGTTTTTTATTCGATGAAGAGGTTTGTTCGGATTATGTCTATTTTGATGAATAATTCATAGTTCCGATAAAATAAACACTAAAACCCAAAAAAACGGAATTATGAATTATTCCTCGAAAGAAAAGACAAAACATATTATTTAAAACAAAACAAAAAAATCTTATTTTTTAAATTTGAACAGTAAGCTCATGTGTTTCAAATACTTTATGTAGAAACAAGAACCAAAAAATCAAATTAAAACTCATCGATCAAATTGTTCTATGAAATGATATAATGTGGAGATTTTATTACTAATAGTGGGTCACGATGAATCGAGGACTTGAATCCTTTACATCTAGCCTATGCGTTTTCTGTAAACCATCAAATGAGTTTATGTATAATTTTCAATGATTCTATGCATGGTTAGAGTTTAGACGTTCATGGTAGGGTTTAACATCTCTAATCAAAAAATTTGATGGCATACTATTACTAAAAAAAATCAATTTATACGTGTTTGTATTTGGATTTAAGATTTGATGCTAGAGTTTATGATTTAGGATCTATGTACTATTTTCAATGTTTACGTGCATTTGTAAGGATTTAGGCTCCCGAAATAGGGTTTGGCACCTCTTATTTTTTGAAAAACAAATTGATGGTATAATGTTAATGAATAATTTTCTAATGTTCTCTTAAAATATATATTAATAAAAAATATAAATAAATACAAACATTTGCGGTGACTAAAGATAATAAATATGTGCACTGAAAAAAGGATAACAATGATAAAAGAAAAAAATTTAAAATATCAAAATAATGAAATTGGTTATCTTTAAAATGAATTTTTTTTATCTTATATACAAAATAACAATTACTTATTAAATTAGAGTGTTGATTTGTTAAATTAGATCTAAAAATTAAAAAAATGAATAATAAATTCAAAAGGTATAAGTGGCATCATTTTCCTAAGAATTATTTTGGTGTGTATGGTTATTTTTAATAAATTGTTTTTGAACTCTATAAGTTGGTGTGAATCATTTTGGGACAACACATAACATTCATCGATGCGAACATAAAACATTCATTTAATTGTGAATTTTTTTACAACAAAAGATATACATTTTAAAATAATACACTTTATATTTTTTTTTAATAAACGTCCCAACGATTCTTTAAATCCGTCCATACCAAATTTAACATTTTAAAATGCTACAATTTTATTTTTTTAAACGAGTGGTTTTGAATGAAGAAACTGAATGTGGTTTATATGAAAATATTTAAATCTCTAGAATTTTGAGTTTTTAGTTATTTTATGGAATTGAGATTTTCATTAGTTCTGTTTCTAAATTATCCATTTCTATTTTGATTTTGTTAGTTATATTTTAGTATTTTTATTATAAAATATGGTGTTATGGTGTTTACGCAAAAGTTATATATCTATATTTCCAATCTCTTTTATTAGTCAATTAGATCCATATTATTTGCAACTACGTATAAATATGAAAAGGTTATATGTTATATATCATTATACAAGATAAGGTATCCAGTTAAGTTGATTTTTATGATTCTGAAAAAAAATTATGTAGTATTCGATACACGATAATGTCGTGTTCGATTTGTTTTATTTAAATATATATTTTTGAAAAATGAATAGATAATCGAAAAATTTATGTTTTAATTTCATTAACATACTAATGTATTTCATTAACACACTCACCTCTTGAATCAATTTACTCTCCAGTGGTAGCCTGACTTGGGCGTCAGAGAGTCTTTAAGAGGGAAACCCCTTCTCATCATTCCGAAGATCTTCCTGACGATATTACTTATGTATGGTCCAACGCATCTCCAGAGAATCATCGTGAATATCTCACTAGAGACAGCAACTTAGGCGGAGGACGGAAGTCCAACGTACCAGGAGCTCTCTGACTATTCCGACACTCTAAAGTTGTATGCAAGAAATCTACGACTCCGTACGGAGGACCCAAAATCTGATCCAAACAATTAGCGCTAAAGAGGCAAACACCAGACGCTCCACCGAAAGAAAAGACAAAACACATATATATATATATATATATATTTAAAAAATTTTATTATCTAAATCCGAACAGTAAGCTCATGTGTTTCAAATATTTTATGTAAAAACAAGAACAAAAAAATCAAATTAAAACTCATCGATCGAATTGTTCTATGAAATGATATAATGTGGAGATTTTATTGCTGATAGAGGATCACGATGAATCGAGGAATTGAATCCTAGCCTATGTATTTTCTGTAAACCATCAAATGAGTCAATGTATAATTTCCAATGATTGTGTGCATGGTTAGAGTTTAGACGTTCATGCTTGGGTTTAACATATGGCATATGATTACTATAAAAAATCAATTTATACGTGTTTGCATTTGGATTTAATATTTGATGCTATAATTTAGGATTTATGATCTATGAATTATTTTCAATGTTTACGTGCATTTATAAGGGTTTAGTATCCCTTATTTTTTTAAAAATAAATTGATGTTACAATGTTAATGAACAATTTTACAATGTTTTCTTCAAAAAAATATTAATAAAAAATATAAATAAATACAAATATTTGCGTTGAGTAAAGATAATAAATGTGGACACTGGAAAAAAAGGATAACAATGATAAGGAAAAAAAACTTAAAATATCAAAAATAATGAAATTGGTTATCTTCAAAAAGTTTTTTTTTTTTTAATCTTATATATAAAAATAATAATTACTTATAAAATTAGAATACTGATTTTAAAAATTAGATCTAAAAATTAAAATTGAATAATAAATTCAAAATAGTATAAATGGCATCATTTTTCTAAGAATCATTTTGGTGTGAATGATTACTTTTAATAAATTGTTAATAAATTATTTTTGAACTCTATAAGTTGGTGTGAATCATTTTGGGACAACACAGACATTCATCGATACGAACATAAAATATTAATTTAATTGTGAATTTTGTTTACAACAAAAGATATACATTTTAAAATAATACACTTTAGATTTTCTTTAAATCCGTCCATAAAAAATTTAACACGATTCTTACTTAAGTGATTAAATAGGTTGACTAATCATTTGTTCTGATTGGTTAAATTAAATGACATGTCCCCTAAAATTCTCTTTGAATGACAACTATGATTATTTTTGTGAATGTCTCCTTAATTAATATATATAGGATTGTATTGTTTAAACGAGTGGTTTTGAATGGAAGAAAATGAATGTGGTTTATAAAAAAATATCTTAAAGTCTCTAAGATTTTGAGTTTTTAGTTATTTTATGGAATTGAAATTTTCGTTAGTTCTATTTATAAATTATCCATTTCTATTTTATTTTTTAGTTATATTTTAGTATTTTTATTCTAAAATATGGTGTTTACGCAAAAGTTATATATCTATATTTCTAATCTCTTTTTTAAGTCAATTAGATCCATTATTTGCAACTACATATAAATATGGAAGAAGTTATATGTTATATATCATTATACGAGATAAGGTCGGTTAAGTTGATTTTTATGATTCTCAAATCTTTCTCCGTAGTATTAGATACACGAAAAATATCGTATTCGATTTGTTTTATTTAAATATGTATTTTTGAAAAATAAATAGATAATCAAAAAAATTATGTTTTAATTTTATTAACCTACTAATGTATTTATTTTTCCGCGCAAGGCGCGTGACCCACCTAGTGTATGTATGATAACTCTAGGTATGAAATAGGTTCAAAAAGAAAAGAAAAATCAAAAACGAGAAGAGAAAGAAATGTTAATAATTTACTTTAAAATCTTCAAAGCCAAAATACTAGAGCGTAGCTTTTTTGCTTTCTACAGCCAAAATAAGGGAAAATAAATAAAAATGTTGTATTTAAAATCAATTTTGTTTTTTGGGACAAAGATACTTAAATTAAATTTAGCTCAAGGTTACAACACGAGAAAACAAGAAGCTCTTTGTTATAGACTCCACTCTTCGAAAAATTTCACTTAGTACATAAACGAAAAACAATGCAACATAAATAAAGATAGATGTTCGGTGTTGTTGGGAATACCGCTAAGCTCTTTGAAAAAGGTTTAGAGAATGATCGATTTAAAGTCAATCTTCAACTTTCGGTCTTTCTTAAATTTCGAAGATGAGACTAGTTCTTTTGCCAATGAAAAGCAAGTGAACAAAACTTTGAATTTTTGATGTCTTTACAGCTGAGTTTTTAGAAACACTCTCATATAGGAGAAAATTGGCGAAATAAATCTCTCCATGACAGAGGAGGGTGATATATTTGATCTCTCCAAATAGGAAGAATGTGGAATTGATCTCTCCAAATAGGAGGAAAGTAGAATTGATCTCTCCATATAAGAGGAAATTGATGGAACAATCTCTCATCAACGAAAAGGTTAAAAGAGTGGATATTCTCATCATTGAAAAAATTAGAGGGTGTTATTGAATCAATGATTTAAAGTCAATTGCATCAGTTTTAAAATTTTCAAAGTTTTAATTTTGGATGGAGTCTATGTGTGTGGATTCTAAAATTTCTGCAGTATACCTTGGATTTTATTGCTAATCATTTATTCATTAAACTCCATCTATAAGTCATTTCAAATCCATTAAAAAACAAAAATTTCCAGAATCTTTTAATGTTGAATAACACTAGATTTTATTGATGGATTTAAAATCTTTTATTGAATAACACCAGATTTTAAAATCTTTAAGACATGATTTACAAATACCATATCCAATAACACCAGATTTTAAAGTATGATTTATAATCATTAATTGAATAACAGTGGATTCTGCTTAGATTTAAACTCTATCTACTAAAGCACATGTCACCTGGCCAATCATACTCTGCCACGTGGCTTGTGCTTCAGATTTTTATTACAAATTAAAAAGTCACATAATTTATAAAAATAAAACAAAAAATCGCAACGGTAGAGAAAGAGAGTCCTGAAATCACTCTTAAAATGACACTTCATTTTTTATTTATCTAATAATTAACCTCCCGGTAGAAAAAAAATCTAGGGGCTGATTGGTAAGGGCTTTGGCTGTAGACTTTTGGCTAAAAAAATTTTGACTGTAGAAAATTTGGCTGTAGAAACTGTGACTTTGAATGTTAACATAAAAGTCTGATTGGTAACAAAAACTGTAAAAACTGTGACTGTTTTTAAAAATATATATTTTTATCAAAAATATTGATTATGTCCAATTTGGACCACTCACGCAAACTACTATGCTATATATCTTTGTCAAAATAAATTTATTAATTTATAAATTTAAACAATGTGACCACATATATTTTTTTAATAAATAATTTACCAGCTAAATATTCAATATACTTATATTCGCATAAATAATTAATAAAAAAACTGTTGACAAAAATGTTATAAAAGCTCGAATATATATATATATATATATATATATATATATATATATATATCCTGAACAAATAAAGTTCATCTATGTTTATTAGTTCATGTATTGGTTTAATAACCAAACATGACATTAATAAGTACCATAAATTGGGAAAATTTTGGTTGGAATTTGTAAATTGTGACTGTTATTGTAAATATTTAAAATATGATTGGAAATTATAAATGTATAATTTAATTTATTTATTAATAAAATATGTCATGTAGATCTAGGCCATGCTATAAACTTTTGGCTGTAGAGATTAGGATTGTAAAAACTGTGATTGGAACTTAAATTATGAGCAAAAGTCTGAATAATAATTAAAACTATAGATTTTGATTTATTAATTATTAAAATTCGATAATTATAAAATTACCTTGGAAAATATAATAGATTTTGTGGAATAAATCATAATGGTTTCATATAAAATTTATAACCCATTCTAAAGTAACTTAATACTATATTAAAAGAATAAATAGAAATCATTTTGCTGTTTATTAATTATTGAGATAGTTAAAAATACATCCAATTATTATTTCTAATAATTATATATAATCTAATAAATATATAAATCACATAATTATGAAAATAATTTCAAAAATATCAACAAAAATTATTTATATAGTTTATTGAAACTGATTCCACTAATTAAACAAATTGATTGCCAATTCAAGTTCTAGAATTTAATTAATTAATTTATTAAATATTTAGTAACAGTTGATTATTAGAAACTATTAATATTATTCCACTTTTCTTACAATAAAATCCAATTTCAAAAATCACTTAGATTTTATTTTAATTAATTCTATTATCTGAATAACGTGAACTCAATTGAAAAAAAAGTACAACAAATTAAAATATTAAATAACAGCCATGTGAAGTCTCTTTTCTATAACTTTAGAGAAAAGAAAAATTTAAAGAACAAATGAAAAAAGTCTACGATTGGACCGTAGAAAAAAAAAAGGAAAAAGTAAAAATTTAATTGATTGAAATAACTTAAAACTTAATAAAATCTCTACCGGCCCAAAAGCCAATCACCCCACTAATTACCTCACAAAAACCTCCGTAACCTCCCACGATCTCCACTTCTTTTCTACAACTAAAAACTGCAATTTCATTGCTCACATAAATTTTCGAAATCGCTTATCAAGCAGAAAAAAATATTCATCTCTATTTTCACTCTAATATTTTTATTAATTGGAAAAACTGTGACCGTCTCTCTCCCCTATATTTCATCTTTACTTTTCAACCACTCTCCGGGGAATCTGAGAGTAAACCATTCTCTTCCGTATGATGTTCTCTTCTGTATCATGTTCTACTGCCTCAAACTTCCATGCCTCTTTTACCTATTTTTTTCTTTAGCAATACGTTTTGGAACTTTTATATACTTTGTTTAACCAATTCAATTGCAGGGGTATGCTCCATCATCTAATCGGAGTTTTAAATTGTCTCCTACTCTGACCGCAACATCTCCTCTCGCTAATCAATTTGTTTCAAAATATTTCCTTCCATGTCATTTACATGACGAGGTATAAAGATAGATATCTCTCTCTTATGTGAATTGCTCTGTAACTCTGACACTTTTTTCTTACTAACTTCCCACCGTCGTCTTCCAGATTCTACGAACAATTGAATACCCGTACTAGGTTTCATTCTTTCCCCTGATAAAGATAGTAAGTAACTCTTCCTCAAATCTTCGTTGGTATCATAGGTTATTATTTATTTTCTAATGGATACGAATTTAGCAATGCTAAAGGCTTCAGTTCTCTTTGTTTTTTACGCAGGAGAATAACAACAATAAAAGATAGAACAATGACATGGTTAGTCCTTTACTTAATGCAATTCGAATATTTTAATTCTTTCCCAATTTTTACTTTAGTTTGGCATATTGATTTGCATTTAGACGATGCATTTTTTGCTCACACATTCTAAGCTGTAACATATATATATATATATATATATATATATATATATATAAATATAATACTTCAGCAAAAGAAAATCATTTCATTGTTGTGAAATAGTTATAATTGATATTTTCATTGTGAATTTATATTCAGTGTGTTTTACTTTTAATGAAATTGTAATTATGCAAAAACAAATTGCAGCCACAACAAGAGGAAATCTTCAGTATTTGAGTGCAATTGGATTAGCCATCGACCTATAGTGAAGTTTTTTCACAAAAACCATAAATTTTTTCACAAAAACCATAAAAAGTGTGCATCGTTAGATGGAAATATGTTCAAGGGACATACGATTGTATATGTGTGCATAAGGGCATGCTTACTTTAAGCACATTGGTCGCGAGTATTTTTGTATTTCTTAATTTCAATACATTAGTTACCTTAATTATGAATATTTTAGGACATTAGTCACGAGAATCAAAACTGCTGTAAAGTAATGTAACAAGAGGTAACTATATTGACATCTAGCTAAAAAAATCTCGCAATGTTTTTAAGTATAAAGAATTAGACCATTGCTTCTGTGATTATACTTTCCTGAATCGGTCTTTATGGGTTTCTGATTAAATCTATCTATTGTGTATTCTCCAAACTGTAGAAACATAACCCATAAATAAGTATATTCACAAAAGCACTAATGGCATCTTTAATCATCATATGCAGAGATGGATTCGAGATTCATGATTTCCATACGCAAAATCATATGAATCTAAAACCCAACAAATTTGTTGAACACGAAAATTGTAATATTTAATTAATAGAATCGCAATCAATTTTGATTATGTATATGTTGAAATCGCATTGGAAGCGAGAACTTACGCTTTGGAATGATGATTTCCGAAAAGTATCAGGGCAAAGATTCCTCAAAATGAAATAAAAATTGAGGTGTGCTGATTTTTTATAGTATGAGAAGAAGAAGAACAAAGAGAAAGACAAAATGGTATAAATTGTATCACTTAAAATTAGAGGGTAAGTGAAGGGAGCTACGATGGGAAACGCAGGCGGAGAAGACACCAACGCATCTTCTTTACTTTTTTTTACTGGGCTTCGCCCTTTTTTCACATTCTATTTGGGATTATCCTTTTTTCTAAACATTTGTTTACCACATTTTTATTTAATTTTAAGGTAATACTATAGATCAAATATAGTACTTTAATTTCAAATAAAAAACTTCTTAACAAATATATATAAAATACTAAAATAACTTCTAAACATGTACCCATCATTAGAAAATAAAATCGTTTTTTTTTCTTCTGAAAACTTCGTTTTCATATATCCGATGCAATCAACATTATGTGTATGTATTTATCGGATGGACAAATTTAATCCAAGTCCATAAAATATAAATCAAATAATATTTTAATTGAATAAAAAAATAAGCTGAAAAAAAACTTACCCATGCGTAACACAAATGATAATACTGGGAGAACGGCTTATTCATACACTAATTATTGGCCACGGTTACAAGACGGACATGAACTGCATACATGTGCGAATTCATACATCAACTCATACAATTTGGCTAAAACATACATTGACAAGTCAACAGTGCTGAGTCAGCTGCCACGTCACTGAGTCATCAATAGCCAGCTGACGTGGCAGCTGAATCATCAGCCACGTCAGCTGCCACGTCATCAAAATATTTTTAGTCATAAAAAAAATTAAAATTACACTTAATTTAAAAATACTTTTAATCATAAAAACATAAAAATTACAATTAATTTATTTTATATGTAATTATTTTTCTTGATTTAAATAGAAATTTACTTTGCACCAGAAAAAAGTGTCAGGGTTAAAAGAGAACGAGAATGCTAAAAGTGAAAAATGTACATGTCGTGAATCATCAGCCACGTCATCAAAATATTTCTAGTCATAAAAAAATTAAAATTACACTTAATTTAAAAATATTTTTAATCATAAAAACATAAAAATTACAATTAATTTATTTTATATGTAGTTATTTTTCTTGATTTAAATAGAAATTTACTTTTCTAAAAGTATTCTATGTGCATCGGCTTCTTGAGACTAGATATACGTGCACCAGAAAATATCCGTTAAAGTCACTCGAAATATCGGATATATGCATTTCGAGGATTTTTCGTCCCTTAAATCTTATGAGATTCGAGAAAGAGTTGAAAGAGAATGTAAATTTGACATTTTTGTAAAAGATAATAAATTTTTGAAATTTTGACAGTTCTAGGTATTTTTATAATTTCTCAATGGCAAACTAATGAGACGACACACGACATGTACATTTTTCACTTTTAGCATTCTCGTTCTTTTTCAACCCTGACATTTTCTTCCTGGTGCAAAGTAAATTTCTATTTAAATCAAGAAAATATCTACATATAGAATAAATTAATTGTAATTTTTATGTTTTTATGATTAAAAATATTTTTAAATTAAGTGTAATTTTAATTTTTTTATGACTAAAATATTTTGATGATGTAGCAGCTGACGTGGCTGATGATTCAGCTGCCACGTCAGCTGGCTATTGATGACTCAGTGACGTGACAGCTGACTCAGCACTGTTGATTTGTCAATGTATGTTTTAGCCAAATTGTATGAGTTGATGTATAAATTCGCACAGATATACATTTCATGTCTGTTCTGTAACCGTGGTCAATAATTGATGTATGAATAAGCCGTTCTCCCGGATAATACTAGTAGTCGTCTAAAGCTCCGGTGAACAAAACACATTGATATATAATGGTTTTTTGATGGGCTGGGAAATGGGCTCAAAGAAAAATAATTATACACATTGATATCATTCATGTGTTAATGATTATGTATAAAGAAAAAGAAGTGCTTACTTGGGCTCAAAAAAGATTTGGATTTATCATTATAACAGTAATGGGCTTTCTCGGAGAAATCCAGCCTCTTAACACCGAGAACTCAGAAACCCTAATATATAACAACAAAACCATTACTATCACAAATCTTTCTCACTGTCGCCTCCGTGAGCCTCATCTCTCGTCTCTACTCTACTCGCCGATTGTTACTCCGTCTCCGTCGACAACACCATGGTTACTCTCTCGCCGTCTCTCTGTATCGCTTTCTCTCTCTTTTCCGATAGTATCTGATTTGGAATGTTTTGTGTTTTCAGGCGCCAAAGAAGGACAAGGTTCCACCGCCGTCATCGAAACCGGCAAAATCCGGAGGTGGAAAACAGAAGAAGAAGGTTCGTTTTCTCGATTATCCATTATTCCATCTTTATACTATACACACTCAAATCTAATCTGCTCGTATACCTACGGTTAATGTAGATTCAAGAGCAACAAACTGTTCCATTTCTCTGTTTATGTCCATTTTTTTTGAGAACTTTGGTTTTAGATTTCGTATTTATTGGTCTGGTCTCGTCTCCTTAGAGGTTGATCTATCTTATTTGGGTAAAATGAAGGTTTATTAAGAATTGACTGAAGATCCATGTAGATTTGGGTATCTGTTTGCATCGATTCATACAATTCTAGATACTTAAGTCTCTGTGATCCAAGAATATGCTATAATGTATCTGGAAATATACTTGATTATGAAGTTCTATGTGTAATTCAACTTTGGTTATGTAAACATATTTGTGTGAAAAAACTTGTCTTGCCTTGTGTTTTTGTTGTTTTCTTCATGATCTTTGTGGCTTAATTGTTTTTTTTCCTTCCTAAATATGTTTGTTAAACAAAAACAGAAGTGGAGCAAGGGAAAGCAAAAGGAGAAGGTGAACAACATGGTGTTGTTTGATCAGGCTACTTATGACAAGCTCCTCACTGAAGCACCCAAGTTCAAGCTCATTACTCCATCAATTCTTTCCGACCGTATGAGGGTATATCTATATCTACTTTTTGTTTCTTCAATTTGCTATTTCATATCTCAAAATCATAATGTTAAGTATCAGGAATCTGTTTCTACAAAAGCAAGTAGTGATTATTGTTTGGTGTTATTTATATGATCTTAGTTTCAAGCAATTTTACAGAAAGAGAAACTGTATGTTCTTGTTGGTATCCTTGCTCATGAGTTGGTTCTCTGCTTGCACATAGTTTCAAATGTTGTAGCACTTATAAGTTTTCAATTTTGTTCTTGTGTAGAACTTCAAGCTTGTATTATATCCGTTTCTCCTTGTTTGGTTTTGGCTTTTCAAATGATAATGTTGTTTATCGTATTTTGATATTGTTGAAAATACAGATAAGCGGGTCTCTTGCAAGGAGGGCGATTAGGGAGCTAATGGCGAAAGGTTTGATCAGGATGGTCGCTGCTCACTCGAGCCAGCAGATCTACACCCGTGCCACCAACACCTAAACAGATTGACTTGTCAATGGTTTGGTTCTCCAATCTCCTCTCGTTTTTTGGCTTTTGATGTATACATTAATCATCAGAGTTTCTAATAGTTTTTTTTTTTGGTTTGTTCTTTACTCCTTTGTACTCGAGAAACTCTTTAGAATGCTGTTTTGAGATTTTATTTCTACTTGATTCCTACTTCCTAGTCTATTTTGCTTGTTATCGTATTCTGTTTTTGGTTTGGTTTTTATTCAATTTCTGATTTTTCCCTCTTAGCTAATAGAAGAATCAAGCTATACTTTTGGTGGAAGTTTGTGTTTTGCCTATTCTTTAATTAATACGCCATATCTTGAGTTTTTATTATTTTGCAGTGCTACGAATCAAAGTTTTTTTTGTTTTATTTTGAATTAATCAATTCATTTATTATTTCTGATTGGGTTTTTTTGGGTTCCAGTTTCAGCTCCTCTTTTCATTATTGACATTCACTCGTTGTTCTTTTAATGAATCAAAATAACCAAAGCTGACGATTAATTTATTGTTACAAATCTTTTGAATGAAATTTTCTTCTATTTTGAGCAGTGGCAATGAAGATTGCTTTCAATGAAAACCTTCCCATTTGTTATAAATTGTCTGTCCTAAAACGGGTAAAAATAAATGTTCGTTTGATGCAAGATGAACTGCAAGTTTGCGATCCTTTTTCATATCATTATGTCATTTTCGTAAAACCATTTTTATCATCAACATATCATTATACCATCATAACAATAAACATATAACAACACAAAACTATTTGATTATATCAAAGTCGAATTAAGACCTGTATGTAATTTTAATTTAAACTGGCTCTTTTACTTTTGGTTTTGGTTTGGTTTACAAATCTCAGGAGAAAATGGATTTAAAATTTACAAAACATTGATCAAGTGGGTAACTATTGATCCATTTAACTTTTAATCCACTCGATACTCGTAGCTGGGAACGGACAGTGGGAGATTTCGAGTAAAACTTGAAATGGATACCACCAAAACCGGTTGCCAATTAGGTTTCACTAATTGTCATGATTAAGGAGTTTTGTTTGTTGGCAAAAAGAAAAAGGTACTTTAATGGACTTTTGAGTCATAAAAATGGTTTTTATGACAATTGTGCGGCCGTAAATTTTCGTAATTCATCCAATAAAAAACAACACCTATACTATATAGTATTAAGCATCAATCAAAAGAACTTGACTATAATGGTTACAACTTAAAAAAAACGTCACTATCTCAGACATGAAAGCTACTATACCCTTCTATAAAACCCTAGCCGTCGAAAATCATCAATTTGTTTCTTTATTAGTATACAAACCTAACCATTTAAATAAAAAACAAAACTTCTAGGTTAGTGGTTTATGATAGTGATCATAATCTAAGGTTAAACTAAATAATGTGTGTGAATTGTATACGCAGAAAAAAAGTTAATCATTGAACAAATTTAGTGTACGCTGTTTTTTTCTTTCTTTTTGTTCCACTCGTCTTTTGTTCATATAAATTTTCGATACTAGAAAGTATCAAACATTATGTTAGAAATATTTTGACTAAATTATTCAAATAAAAGTAAAGAATCACATAATGTCCTCGGAAAAAACCAATGTTAAGAAAAAAAACCTTTGTATCTTATTCTTATTGCTATGAAATACACAACGTGTGTATATGAATATGGGCCTAGGCCCACTAGATCATACGGATATTATGTGAGGGTTCCACGTGTCTTTGTCGCACTAGAGCCAAAATATGGGAGAAACCAGAGCCGTCCGTTTAGCAGTCACGTGACTCGCATCACATGATCTAGTGATTTTTTTTGCTTGAATATAGTTTTATTTCAAATCCAACATTATGATACATTTTTTACCAGTGAATGATTGGTTTATTACATAATTGTGCATATATAAATTTATGAACTTTATAATTAAAGCAAAGAGAGTTTTTTGTTGTATTTTCAGATATTTATTTTTATCAATGTTGTGATTTCATAAGCAATCAGAAATTGACTAGTGTTAATTAGAACAATCGATTATAAATATAGAACTTTAATTGGAATAGAATTGAAAATTTCTCGTAAGTCATAGTTTAATCAAGAGAGGAGAGACAAAAAAAAAATAATTTAAAAATAGAAAGAAAAAAAACCAGTTTGCGAAGAGCGAAAATCAGAGCTTACTTTCTCGTGGGCGATCACAAGACAAAAACGAGAAAAAGTAACAGCTTCCTCCGTCAACCACGCACTTCACTGTTAACCTTCTTCGATTTCAAACGAAAACCATATTAATCAAAGAGATTAATTTCCCAGGAAAAAAGGTTGGTTAATACTCTGCTAATGCTTTTTATGTTTGTGTTCATAATGCGTTTAAATTTTTTATTTTTTTTCCCTTCAATTCTGTTTTAATGTTTGATTTTGTTCTGCAACTGGGTTTCTTAGATCTTCTTTCTGAACATGAAAAAGCTTCTGTCTTTCAGTTTCCCATTAGGCTTAATGATGAAAAATTGAAAATTTATACTTTTCTAATGAAATTTATAACTAAAAAAAATTAATGTTCAGACTTGATTCGGTCGTAGGAAGATGAGATACGATCAATTTGATCATTGGGTTAATGTCATTATGATTCAAACTTTTTCCTTCTTTTACTTTTGCATATGAAACCCAACATTTCCTATGAATGCTTCTTTCCAACACAACAATGGTTTTGTAAGAAGATTTATTGTCTGCATAAGTTTGAAACTCCATTTAATTATGGAGATTAGATTATTTCAATTATGAGAATTTCGAAGATCTGTGTTTGTGAATCATCTGGGTAGTCCAATTTTTGTTTTTTTTGTGGAAACTTTATCATCTGGGTTTGTGGAAAGTTCGGAACTTTCGAGGATTTATCTATTGGGTACTCTCAATAATTTCTTTTTTAACTTTTTCAGTCTAGTCGGTTTCACTTTGAACACTTTGCTTAGATTTGAACAATATGTTTGGATTATTCTATTACTATTTTGATTATATTAATCAAGTAATTGAGAAACCGAAACGCTTTGTGTGTTATTCACTTTACTTGAAGCTTTCATTATTCTTCTGAGCAAGGATCATCGTCTCTGCTATTAACTTTCCCAGGTTTTTGTTGTTTGTTGCAGCTAAAAAGATGGATTCTTCTTACTACTTTGCCTTGGGAACAAGCACTTCTATTTTGCCAAAACTCAGTTTTAAGAATGTAGAGAAGAGATTTTGGGGTGAGAAGATCAACAGCAATGGCTTCTTTAAACGTTTTGCTTCAGATTCGGGCTCGAAGAAGTTTGGGAATCGAAAGTTCAACCACAGTTTTGTTTACGCTGTTGCCACTTCAAAGAATCCAAAAGAGGCGCTGGTATGTTGATCAGTTTACTCTTTTCTCTCTTGCTTAAAATGGCATTAGGCTTGCTTTGTGTCGATCAGATTCGTCAGTACCTGAAACAACGGTCTTGAAAATTGCTTAATCGATTCCTTTCATGTCCTGCAAAAGTCCAGAGGCCTTAATTCTGTTGCTGCTCTTGTTTTTTTCAGACAGTAAACCCTTCGATGTTTGAGAGAAGAAAAGCAGACCCGAAAAACGTGGCTGCAATCATTCTAGGAGGAGGAAATGGAGCTCAACTCTTCCCTCTTACAAAGAGAACCGCGACACCAGCTGTAAGTATTCTTCTTTCTTCGTTTTCTCTTTCGAGAAAAACAAAATTGTAAATAAACATTCATGGAGATTAGGACCTCAAGTGTCTTATCTATAAAACAATGTTTTGTGTAATGAGGATTCTTACGTCTCAAAATAATGCAGGTTCCTTTGGGTGGATGCTACAGGCTGATCGATATCCCGATGAGTAACTGCATTAACAGTTGCATAAACAAGATCTTCGTGCTTACACAGTTCAACTCGGCTTCCCTCAATCGACATTTAGCACGTACTTATTTTGGGAATGGCATTAACTTTGGAGGTGGTTTCGTAGAGGTATAAACACTAAAACAATAAACAAATTCGGGTTTCTTGATTTTTTCGACGAATAAAGCCAAAGTAAAATCTTGTTGAACAGGTTCTTGCTGCTACACAAACACCCGGGGAAGCGGGGAAAAAGTGGTTTCAAGGAACAGCAGATGCTGTCAGAAAATTCCTCTGGGTATTTGAGGTATGAACTTTTATGATCACTTTTACTGTTCTATCAGTATTAAAGTCTGTTCCGTTGTAATCTTTGAAGTGGTCTAAAAACTGTTGATGTCCTTTAATTAGGATGCCAAGAACAGGAACATTGAGAACATACTTATTTTGTCTGGAGATCATCTCTATAGAATGAACTACATGGACTTTGTTCAGGTATTTCCTTAAATCTAAACAGATCTGTTCATCATCATCTTAATACCTCTTTATAGTTGCTTTAACTCCATGTGTTGGAACAGTCTCATGTAGATAGTAATGCGGAAGTTACTCTTTCGTGCGCACCAGTCAGTGAAAGGTTAGTTTCTTGAATCTCTTTTACGCCTTTTGTATGAGAAATGTCGGCTCTTAAAGCCAGTCTTTTGTGAACTCTTTAGCCGTGCATCGAATTTTGGTCTAGTGAAGATTGATCGAGGTGGGCGTGTAATCCAGTTCTCTGAAAAACCAACGGGAGTTGATCTGAAATCAATGGTATGGTTTTGTCTGATTCTTAAAACGGATTAGCTCTAAGTAAAATCACAAAGCATTTTAAAAACGAAAACGTTTATGTTGCATTTGACAGCAAACCGACACAACAATGCTTGGACTCTCTCATGAAGAAGCAACAGATTCTCCATACATTGCATCAATGGGAGTTTATTGTTTCAAAACCGAAGCTTTGCTGAACCTTCTGACACAACGGTATCCGAATTCCAATGACTTTGGATCCGAAATTATTCCTGCAGCCATAAGAGATCACAATGTTCAAGTAAGATTGTAGAAAGCTCTTTAAAAAAAAAACACAACGATTGATCTCACAATTTTGCATTGCCTTGGTAAGGGATACATCTTCCGAGATTACTGGGAGGATATTGGAACTATAAAGACATTCTATGAGGCTAATTTAGCTCTTGTTGAGGAGGTTAGAACTCAGAAACATGCTCAAATCTTTCACCTTATTATGATCTCTTGGATCCATTTCTCAACCTTTTTTTCTTGTTCTGCAGAGACCAAAGTTTGAGTTCTATGATCCAGACACTCCGTTCTACACTTCTCCCCGGTTCCTCCCACCAACCAAAACTGAGAAATGTCGTGTATGTATCAACACATCCTTTTCTCTTTATGGCTGTTTCTATGATTCTGATTTGCTAATTTGGTATGGTTCCTCTTTGTAGATGGTAGATTCGATAATCTCACACGGATGTTTCCTGCGAGAATGCAGCGTCCAACGTTCCATCATTGGTGAACGGTCACGTCTAGATTATGGAGTTGAGCTTCAGGTGAATCTTCAGTCTCTTCGATTTGATCTAAAACAATCAAAATGATTTTACGATATCTTGTGATTAAACTGAGCTTGATTTTTCGTTTTCGAAGGATACGTTGATGTTAGGTGCAGATTATTACCAAACTGAATCTGAGATTGCATCTCTATTAGCAGAAGGAAAGGTTCCAATTGGTATCGGTAAAGACACGAAGATCAGGTAAGTTTTGAAATGACAACATTACAAACAAAAAACCTCTTCAAACTTCAATTGGATTTTGCTGAAACAAAAGTTTTTCCTGGTAATTTTATAGGAAATGCATCATTGACAAGAATGCCAAGATTGGTAAAAACGTGATCATCATGAACAAAGGCGTAAGCTTTTCTTGAATTTCTTCTCTCTCTCTCGAGTTTTCGACTTAATTTCAAGATCGAAGCTGTTTTAGACATTTTTCGATGTTTTCAGGATGTTCAAGAAGCAGATAGGCCAGAGGAAGGATTCTACATTCGATCTGGAATCACCGTGATAGTCGAAAAGGCCACCATTATAGACGGTACTGTAATATGAATGAAGCTTGAAAGTTGGGATCTTTTAAGACGCCAAAGCTACAATCTAGCAGGAGATTATAAAGCTTATTGGCCGGAGATTGAAAAGAGAAAGCTTTGATCTTCTTTTTTTTTCTTTCTAGTAGTGTAAGTACAACTAAAAGAGCTCAAGTTTAGTAAATCTAATTATATAAGAGATAGAAATTTAGAACAATAAGAACACAGTGAGAATGACCAGAGCTCCGGCAACGGAAAACTGATCGGCCAATCACTCCTTTCTCTTCACTTTTTTGTATTTGAATATTTTGATGATTCTCTTTTAAAAATAATCTTTCGAGGTCTCTGATGGAGTTACAGAGTTGCCAATTTATCTCAAACGTTTGATTTGTGTGGCGAAAATGTAGCGGCCAGAGATCTTCTGCGAGGAGCTGCGCCTCGTGCTGATTGATTTCGACGGTTAGCCACATTTTCTCCGGATGAAGAAAGAAAAAGATGGGGATTAAACCATTTTGTAATGTTTTTGTAGTGATGAATTTAATCAAGTTCCTATTGTTGTCAAAGTGACTGAATTTTTTTATGATTTCGAAGGGGTCTACTAGATTAGCATAGGAATGTCGCGAGACAGAGTTTATGTTTAGGTTTGGAAAAATCTAAACATAAACCCTGGCTGCACATACCAACTAACGAAATATTGTTTTAGTTACACCAAGAACTACTTAATACATTGTGACATGCATCAACTTTCGAATAATATGTTGCAAACTACATTTTTTATTATTATTGATAGAATCCATTTAGAGAAATTGCACTAATTAACTATCTAACATCGTATTTCCACCTATAATTAACTATCTAACATCGTATAAAACAAAATATATTAACTAGCATTTAACCCACCTAAAATTCCGATTTTATCCTTTTGTAATTATACAGCTTTTATCCTAATATCTAAATCCTTCCTCTCACCACATAACGACATCATTTTACCATAATCTCTAAATCCTCCTTCTTCTTCTTCAATCGTGGATTAATATGGTGTTTCTTCTCCTCCGTTAAACTCCCCACCGTCGTCCCCTCTCTTGGTTCAAAAATCAGTATAATGGGTAACTATATTTCTGATAATAGTTAATTATGTATGTTATTTTTTTCATTATAATAGGTAACTATGTTTCTGATAATAGTTAACTATGTATGTTATATTTTTTCATTGTGCAAACTATAATAGGCAAGTACGTTCTGAACGTAGTTAATTATGTTCATTTAAATAAGTAACTATTACAATAACAACATTTTGGATGCTGATGTGGCGGAAGAAGAAGTGAAAAAGTTAAATTTATATATATCTTATAATAAAGTTTATTGAATATCTTATAGTTTTTATTAAATTTCTAAATTAGCTAAATTTCATTAATAATTAATGAGATATAAAAATTTAATAAAATAATAAATATTAAATCTAATACTATTTAAATAAATTATAATCTTATGATGTTTTATTTATATGATTTAAAATTTGAGATACTTCTCAAATTGTGTTTAAAATTTAATACTAAAATACCAATGATATGTGGATGTTGTTGTGGCAGAAAAAAAACTAACTTTATATATATACTAGATAAAGAATCCGCATATACGCGGGTTTGTAATCTAATATTTTATAACCCGTAAAAAAGTTAATCAATTAAAAGTAGAAATCAAAATTAAATCACCCATAAAAATAAATAAAATAAAATTGAGAAGGCTGATACAAAACCACTAATTCAGAAGTCTAACATTTATTTATTTACTTTGATTATTTTATTATTTGATTTTCAATTAAATTTTATCACATACTTTCAAATTATTAGTTTTCCTATTCTATTTGAATTAATATTACCTTTTAATCCATTTTTAAAATCTTGATGAATTTATTATCATGTTTTAGTTGAATTATTTTGACTCCTTTAATATTTTATAAACTGCACAAAAATGGAAAACAAAATCATATCATCCGTAAAAATAAATATAATAAGATTGAAAACGTCGTTGTGAAATCACTCATAGAAAAGCCTACAAATTATTTATTGATTTTGATTTTCCTGCTTTTTTATATTAACTGAATTTTCAATTAATTTTTTTACAGATTTCTAATTTATTAGTTTTTCCTATTCCTATTTAAATTATGTTTACTTTTTATTATGTAACTACTCATATGTCTTTTTTTTTAACTCTTGACAAATCGATTTACGTATTTTTATTTGAATTAGACTTACTCACATTTTTTAATCATATTTGAATTTTTCTTTTTCACTTATAAATCAAGTATTATCTTTCTTCTAATAAAAAACGAATTATATGTGTTTCATCACTTGGTTTCTTACTTTTTATAATTTTCACAACATGAGAAACTTTAAAAATAATTTTCTTCTCATACATCAATTTTACAATATTTAGGATGTCTACGTAGTGGTAAGTCTTTAAAAAAACCACAATACAATGTACATTTTTTTAAGTCTGGTAAGTCTTAAAGATTTGGGTATGTAAACCTAATTATATTCAAAATATTTTTACACGTGTATTTAATATTCTAAAGAGAAAATATGTTTGATTTTTTTGTCATATCTATTTTTATTTAAAATCAAAATATATGTAAGCGTGTATATATTTAGCTTATTTACTTTTTTATGAATTACTAAAATAAGCTAATTGGAAAATTTTGAGATATGTTATTTTTATCGAATAATAAAGTAATCGATGGTTTTTTTTAATAAAAATGCTGAAATAAAATTTGTGGAAGACATTATTGAAGTTTGAAATATTTTTGTGAGAAGATTGAGAGAACACAAAAAATTGTTATATAAAGGGAAAATATTATAATTTTTGAAGATTTTGGTATGTAAACATGAGTCTATTTGAACTCAAAAATTTTTTACACGTGTATTAATTAATATTCTAATGAGACAATTTTGAAACCTAATTCATCTTAATAAACGTAAAGAAAAAGAGGGCAAAAAGAATGTTTGTACGAAAAAAACAAAATCGAGACATATAATAAAGTCAATATTTAAAGGAATAGACCATGTTTATCAACTAATTATTTTAATGAATTATTTATTAGAAACTTTTTTTTTTTTAATAATCTACTTGATAAATACAAATATATAAGTTTAAAAAGAAATAAGATTTATATGACACATGTCAAAATTTAATTGAAAAAAATTACGTGTTAAAATCTGATCTTATTTATTAGAAACTAATTTTTTTTTGATATATGTTGATTTTTATAATCTACTTGATAAATACAAATATATAAGTTTAAAAAGAAATAAGATTTGTATGACACATGTCAAAATCTAATTGGAAAAAATTACATGTGTCAAAATCTGATCGACCGACTGATACGTGTCACGATCGTGTTAATTACGAACTTTTTATAATCTACTTGATAAATACAAATATATAAGTTTAAAAAGAAATAAGATTTGTATGACACATGTCAAAATCTAATTGGAAAAAATTACATGTGTCAAAATCTGATCGACCGACTGATACGTGTCACGATCGTGTTAATTGCGAAGTTTGACGCATCAAACTTTATATAATAAGATATATATATCCAAAACATTAGAGCGTTTTGCTAAATACTTTGTTTTTTACCTTTTTAGTGAACATAAATATCGATTATAAACTTTTATACCGATGACTCTTAATTATTCTTTATGTTTTTCCTTAAAAACGATATATTTTTTGGTTTGAAATTGGGAAAACTTGTAAATGTAGTATACCCTTTCGTATGTAGTTTTTATAGTGATCAAATCGGTATATATATATATATATAAGTATAGGTTTGAAACATAAAAGAGTAGAAGTTTGATACTAGCTAGGTTTAAAACGGTCTATAAACACCGGGTTTCATTAACTCATAATAAAAATTACTTAAAATTATAAGTTTATGAAATAAGGAAAATATATCTTAATTTTCTATCAACGATAAAAAGAAAAATATAACTTAATTTTAAATGCATATGTGACATGTAACTATTGGATATTTTAAATCTTATGTGGACAGCCTTAAAAATTAATAGTTTCAACTTTTATTATAAACTTTTGTTTAAAATCAGTGACCAATATTAAAAAAAAAAATTAGCAACCAATAATATTTATTAAAATATTTCTTTTCTATATTGATGATGATAATAATATACATCATATGAAAAATATTCATAACAAATTTTTTATCCTTTAAATTTGTAAATATACAATTCGAAAAATTCTACCAGTGAAAATCTTGAAAATAAAATGAATGTAAATGGTTAATATATTTGTGTGTGTTTTTAATGTTTGTTAAGTTATTGGATTTTTAATGTGCAAATTTAATAATTTTTTAGTTTATTTTCTTTCTAATATATAGTCAAATAATTGCAGTATCTTTAACTTAGTATTAACAACATCAAATTTTTTATTTTCCACTTATATATTTTCATTCATTAATAGTATATACCGTTTATATTTATAAACAATTTTTTTATTTTTTTATTTTTATGGTCTAAATAGATTTCAAATCAACTGAATTTTCACATTTCATTCAATGTTGATATATCATTGTGAATGACTTATTAAGTCTCATCTCTATATTATTTTTCTCTACATATTGTATCTCAGAAGTAGTTGCAGAATACATTCAACTTGAACATATAAGCATCTTATTCCAAATAAGATCCACTTGCATCCAATAGTACATACACACATAACCATGTATTCAAACACAAAATTTTATAATTTCATAAATGACATAACATCTTAAGATCTATTGTATACCACTGTATATTATTGGTCTAATCTAAGATGATAACAATATCATTTGAAACTCAGATACGCATAAAGTCTAGATTTTGCTCTTTTGTCGAATAACTGAACGTATAACACAAACTATAGAACATCCACATTATATTGATTTGGATTACAAGCAAATAGTTTTGACTTTTATATAGTATAAAACCTTTTTCCTCTCTCTCTCTCTCTCTCTCTCTCTCTCTCTCTCTCTCTCTCTCTCTCTCTCTCTCTCTCTCTCTCTCTCATGTATGTAGTAATGTGTTGATTTTCTGATAGTTTTATTTATGTACAATAGTAAATTATTTATATTATTTTTAATATATATTTTATTTAATTGTTAAAACCTTAAAATTAAGAATTTTTTTTTCTAATTAAGTTAATTTATTTTGTAAGAATTAATAAAAAAACCATGACATCATTTCTTTATCTTCTAAACTATTTTATATTACCAGAACTATTTTAGAATTTTAGAATATTTTACCAAAACCATGACATAATTTCCTATTACCATAATTTTTTTTAAATATCGATTAATTTAGATGCTAATGTGGAATGTTACTATTGGTTGTTGTAAATCCTATGTGGACAATCTTAGAGGATGCTGATTAAGTTATATGTAGTAATGTGTTGATTTTCTGATAGTTTTATTTATGTACAATAGTAAATTATTTATATTATTTAATAGATATTTTATTTAATTGTTAAAACTTTAGAATTAAGAAACTTTACTTTTCTAACTAAGTTAATTTCTTTTATTATAGTTAATAGAAAACATGACATAATTTTCTTATCTTCTAAGATATTTCTCATTACCAAAACTACTTTAGAATTTTAGAATTTTTCCTTATTAACATAATTTCCTATTACCAAAACCATGACATAATTTCCTATTACCATAATTTCTTTAACTATCGCTTCAATTTTTATATAATATATATATATATATATATATATTTGTTTAACGTAGTTATTTACAATGAACTGAATTTCTAAAGGACTTCTTCGAATCTTATTACAGTCTATAAAATGTCGTTTATGATTGGAAGAAATCATTTGATGGTCGGAGCCATAATAATAAAAGAAAAAAGAAAGCATTTGGTCATATAACTTGGGGACAATTTTAAAAATGACCATTTTTGATGTATTCATTTAAAAAATTATACAATGAATTGGTTATTTTTAAAAATGTCACTCCTTAAATGTAAATTGACTAAATTATTTTTATTTATTAAAATTAGAGTTTTATAGGGATTAGGGTTCAGAGTTCCTAAAAAAGGTTTTGACCCCTAACAAACTCTAAACCTTAAAAACCAAACCCTAAATCTAAAATAGTTAACTCAAACCTAAAAGTTAAATAGTTAACCCAAACCTAAAAGTTATTTTGGGTAAATGATATAATTTTAGTACCATTTTTTAAAAGATTTTAGAAGGATGACATTTTTGAAAATGTGTATTTCAAAAATGGCATTTTTCAAAAAATTTCTAGAATTTCTTACAATTGAGTTTTTTTTTGTTTGTTTGTCAGCCATTCACAATGAGTATATTATATCTACATGTTTTGAATAATTATACACACAATAATAAAAAATTTTACATAATTAATTACAATAGATATGTACATAACATAAAGGATTTATACAAGAAAGAAAGAAGAAGAATGGGATTATATTATTTTGGGTTTGATTTGGGAGCATTCTTGAAGTGAGAAGGCGCCGGTCGGAGCCAGTCTTTGCCACCGATCAAGTCCTTGCTCAAGAAGACGGTAGCGTCGTCCTCGGATAATTGTTTTGACCATTTTACCCTTTCCCCCCTATCTGCTCCGGGACCGTAACATTTGTATTCACCATAATATACAGTGCTGCACAATTAATATTAAAGACAAAATTAGTATGCAATATTAGTAAAAATATTCGTAAGAATATAACCAAAAAACAAAAGGTAAAAATGTAATATATTTTGAGTTACTTTTCTTTGCTCGAGTCTCCCCATTGATTCCATCCTTGAGGTGCGACGACATTGGAGAAGAAGGAATAAGCAAAGACAACCCTAGAATAAGCTCCCCATGGTCTTCCCAAAAACGTGGAACCCGAACCTGTTAACTTGCATCCCAAGAATGTAAACCCTGATTTCTCCGACTCCGACGATCTCATTTGTGCCGTTATCGATCCATTGTTCGGCGACAACGAGTGTAAATGACACCTCTACAAGTAATACACACGAAAAACTAATTAAACGTTGTAATATTTAGATATAGATTACTCCATATTAGAAAGATGAAAACTTTTAACTCTCTCTATAAATCTAACATGTTTTTCACTAACAACTTTGTCATGTAGATATCCAAATAACAAGTGGAATTATTGTGCCGTTCCCGCCCGGTCCCGAAGTTGAAATGGAACAAACATTTTAACTGGCAAATTCGCGTTCTCGATCCGGTCCTACAGAATCTCATCCCGAATTCTCGTTTGCTCGCTAGAATTACTTATATAAATGTGAGTTAGTATTTACTTCATAGAGAGAAGATGCGCTTCCACAAATGAAATCGGTGGCTCCTTCGATATAACAGTTCTTGAAGTAATGGTTTCCATTGTCGTCAAGAAGAGTGTCTTGGTACGACGTTATCATGCAACCGTAGAATGCTGCCTTATCGGCCGCCACCCGCAGCGCAACCGCCCGTCCCGCCGTTCCAAACTTATTCTACTTGCAACAAAACAAAGGAGACGTCAAAATCAAAAACAAATTGGGTAGTTTTCTTATAAATTTACATATATAGTTTTGATTGTTTGTTTGCTTAAACGCTGCATTTATATTTTTTTTAAAAATTTAAATAAATTTTAAGTAAATTTTTTTTATGTTAATTGTAAACGTTGACACCAAATGCAAACTGAAGGAGAACCATCCACTTGCGTTTCAAATTTTCAAAAATATTTTATGACAAAATGTTTAAAAAAAAATTGATGTAAACACAGACACAAAAATTTGCATTTGAAACAAGCGAAACCATGCACGATATTAAGACAATATCATTGTATCAATAGCAAATGCAAAACGTAAAACACCATCGTTTAACAAAAATGAAATATTCATATACATTTAATGAAGATCGACCTGAATAGTGAGAAATCGGCATACGAAATCGGAGGCGAAGATTGTGAGAGTGGGTGATTCCAAAATGTCTTCACCATCGCTCCATATGAGAAAAGTGTTGGAAGCTTGTGTTCCACTCAATGTTATGTAGGGTTTATCCGCAGGAATCACCACTTTTTCTCTGTTTCATTATATTAAACCGCTAATTATAGCATGAAAAATCTCGTTTATCACGGGGCCTAATTGATTAAGTATATATATGTTGTTCAAAGTGATTCAAAATCTTAGTGGATTTCGAAAGGGTTTACTAGAATGAGCATGAGAAATGCTACGGACGGGAGACTATAAAAGAAAAGAAAAAGTTTATGTTTACCTAATTTTTAGTAATATCAAGTTTTTTTAAAACTTATATATAGGGCTTTTAGGGTTTGTATATTCATTATTTACAAGATTAATTATAAGAAACCATTTTTTTAATTTCGATTTCTCTTTTGTTTTTGCCTAAAGCTTATCGAATCAATAAAATCTATTTTGCAAAAATGAATTAACAAATAACAATAGTAGGTCCAAATCTAGTACCGATTAACCAGCTGATAAGACAATCCTATCAACAAATCATATATAGGGTTGAAATAAGATAATAGTATCATTTTTAAAATGTTAAAATAATAGTCCAAATCTCCCTACCCTAAATTCCGAATTCAAAATCCAAAATATATTAAATTTTAAACCCTAAACAATAAATTCAAACTCTAATTGAAAATTTAACCCTCAATCTAACAAAATAGTTTATGTACTCAAATTTAAGAGATTCGATTTACCTTTTTATTTATGTATTCAGATCTTTTTCCAGTTATCTCTATAATATATGTATAAAATAAATTATGTAACCAGATAGTGCATATATATATATATATATATATGGATGTGATCGTACCTGTAAATTCCAGGCTTAACCCAAATAAAATAGAGTTGAGAGTTGATTAGATTGGGAGGAATAGATTCAACTGCTTCTTGAATCTTATAGAAATCTCCTTTGCCTGACTGATCAACCCTGATTAGAATTGCAGTCGAAAAATCAATTGAAGACGAAGAAGAAGAAGCCATGGATGAAGATGTGATTGAAGAGAGAATAAAAATATTGATGATTATGATATGGTAATAGTTAGCAATATAATGATTAGACTTTGTTTTATAAAGAACCATCTTGGCCATATAGCCCATGTGAGGTTTCACGTCTTGGCGATTGTGCAAAGAACAAAAAAAAAAAACAAATTATACAAAATAGAAATTGAGAATGAAGATTTGATGAATTCAATTGGGGAAGCAAGAGTGTAAGAATTAAAATTTAGAAAAGTTTGGTTTATACATAAAGGAGATTTTATATATTATCAATGGGTTGACTAAAAGTCCGATGACGTGGTGGGGATTAGCCTGCGGCCGATTTCTTATTATCCAAGTTGAAAGATTGTATTTCGTCTCCAACATTTTTTTTTAATACCAGATTCAAAATTTAACTATAAGATACAAATTCTATACACACTATACGATTTTTTTTTTCTCAATACGAATCTGTTGAAATTGTTTACATGCATAAGTATTTGGTACGATTGATGATTTTTAACATTAAACTACGTCGTTAATAATGTATGTAATTGTTTACCAATTTTTTTAAAAATGAAGTTACTAGTTACTTTTGATATACTTTACGTGTTAGATTGGCGGCTTGCATGCTTCCCGCATTAGTATTATTGGCAATCAGAAAGAGATCAATAATGGGTATTAATAATTTAGAGAAATTCTTTCAAATATCATTAAAATAAATTTTTATTCTAAATATATTATTATTAATTTTTTTTTCTAAATATATTACTAAAAATTTTGTTTCCTAAAAATATCGTAAAATTAAATGATTTTTAAAGGTTTATAATTTAAATATTTGAATTTGTGTTTAGTATTTTGGCATTGGGTTTAGAGTTTAGTTTTCAGAATTTTTGAGAAATAACACTCTTCAACTGCCACTTTTCAAAAATGCCATTGTTTAAAAATGTTTACAAGCATGCCACTAACATTTTTTATATTCCTAAATTACTTTTAACTCATTTTACCCTAACCTTTTGTATTGACTTTTTCAGATCTTGTCTTCCAATTCGAGATCTCCTCTCAAATCACCGTTTCCGATCTCAGATTCTCTCAGTCTCAGATCTTTTCGTCTTCGATTTCGCCGACTCCGATTTCGCATCTCCGATTTCGCCATCTCCAATCTCTTGTCGCGATCTCCTCTGAGATTTCGCTGTTTGACGACGTATGAGGTGAATGTAAAGTGGAGATTTGGATGTAGAAATCACACCTCTGTATAGCTTCGTCGGCTTCGGAGGTACACAACGATGGTGAACAGTGTTGTCTTGATCGAAAAGCTTAAAGCTTTCTGGCACTCTGAGGTTCATGATGAACAAAAATGGGCCACTAATATGGTACTAAACTCTCTCTTACTTTTGAGTCTCTGATTCGTTTGATTCATAAATTAATTCAGCTTAATCGTAGAATTTGATTCTCTCGTATATTTGGCGATGTTGTAACAGAGCTTTCTCTTAGCTATTTTTTTTTTTTTTGTATTACACAGATATTGAATATGATTTTATGATTTTTTTCCGAATTGATTCAATTAAGAGTATAATTTGATTCTTTTGTATGTTTCAAGAAGCCAAATCAAGACTTGTTTTTTCTGTACCAATTATGGAATTTGGGAGATTTTCAATAATTCTCAGTTTTAGGTCTGACGATGTTGTTAGCAATTGTTTGAATCCGAATTCGGGAATATAACGTCTTTCAGAGAATTAGGGTTAAGCAATTAGAAGTACATGTCTTGAAATTTTTTTGGTTATTGTTTCTTGTGATGCTTGATTTTGTTGTTTACATAGTCTGATCACGAATACTTTTGTTCTTGTTTTGTCTCTATTGATGCATAAACTTCTGAGAGCACTTGGAGTATTTGCAGGAGGAGTCTTCCTCATACGTAACTATGGTGATTTCATGGCTGTCTGAAGAAATCTGATTAAAAAAAATGGAGAAGCCTCTCTCTTAGTTTTTAGTTTCTCAATTGTTGTATTTCTTCAGTGTCTCTTATCTCTTTAGAATTGGTTTACTAGTTTTTGATTTCACACAAAAGTTTATATAAAGACAATCATAGGTTATTATAACATTTAAAAAAAATATATAAGTTGGTTTATAAAATCTTATAAAAGCCTTATTTATCAATAGGCTTTATAAGTTTGTTTATAAAACTTATAAAAGCAATTATAACTTTCAATAATTTTCTATATTGGTTTATAAAACTTTATAAAAAAACCTTATAATTTATAAGCTATTAGTTATTAAAATGTTTTAAAATATTTTATAAGTTAATTTATAAAATCTAATAAAAGCGTTATAATTTATCATGCCAATAACTTATCAATAAGTTTTATAACTTTATTTATAAAACCTTGTAAACGCATTTATAACTAACAATAATTTTTATAAGTTGGTATATAAAACCTTATAAAAGCCTTATAATTTATAACTTATTAGGTTAGACTCAACCAATAATGTGTTTGGATCAGGAAGTCATCATTCCCTAGTATTCGTATTAAATAGTTGATACCTTATAAAACATTTTAAATACCTTATAAAACTTACAAAAATTTATAAATACTTGTGTTTGACGAAACAATGAAGTTAATTTTATAAATAAACTTATAAAGCTTTATAAACACCTTATAAAACTTACAAAATCTTATAAATACAGTTTTATAAATATGTTTATAAAATCTTTTAAGTACCTTATAAAACTTATAGAATCTTATAAATATTTGTGTTTGTTGAATTATTTTATAAATAAGCTTGTATAACCTTTTAAACACCTTATAAAAGTCGTTTAAAAGGTTTTATAAGCTTATAAAAGTCGGGTTTTTTTTAAAGTTACTTGTTTTTGTTGTGTAGCGGAGATTGGACTCAAACCAATAATGAGTTTGGATCAAGAAAATCATCATTCTCTAGTATTCGTATTAAATAGTTGATAAAACCTTTTAAAAGTTTATAAATACTTGTGTTTGATGAAACAATGAAATTAATTTTATGAATAAGCTTATAAAACCTTTTAAACATCTTATAAGACTTACAAAATCTTATAAATACAGTTTTATAAATCGGTTTAAACCTTTTACTACCTTATAAAACTTATAGAAGCTTATAATATTTGTGTTTACTAAAACAATAAGGTTACTTTTATAAATCAGTTTGTAAAACCTTTTAAACACCTTATAAAATTGACATGTTAACAAGATGCAACATGTACGAATTCTGTAGATCATTCTAATATTACATGTGAACATGTTGTTCTACTCACACAAGAAAAATAGCACATCATTCTACGACACACATACACTAATCTTTTCAAATCTTTTAAAGAGAGTCAATAAGAATATACCAACAAATTAAAAAAATACATTTTCCCCCAAACTCGTTCAATCTTCATCATCATCTTCTCTCGTATCTTGACTCTCTTATTAAATTAACAATGTCCCTACGGTTTATGCAAGTGTAGTGCTATTAAAATAAACTATCCTTTCTATTTTTCTCTTCATTTTCTCACCCAATCGAATTCCCTCAGATCTCTCTGTTTTTTCTTGTTGTTGTCTAGGGTGATTTCTACTTTCTGTGTTTGATTCGTATCCTCCTTCTCTTTTATGGGTTCGTTTCAATTCATGATTTTTCCAATACCTTTTTGATTTATCTTGCTGTTTTTCACCTCCAAATAAGCTCTGTGCTGTTTTGTTTTCTTCCTCACCATCCTCAACAACTATGTCCAAAGACGGAGTGTCTTCTCTATCCACCATCGATTTTGTCGTCTTCGACATGTTTAATTTAAAATCTGCATTAGCAAATATGATTAGAAACACATAGATCTGGAATCTCAACTTAACCACATATATCTAGAATCTCAATTCAGAATTTAACTCAAACCTTGAAGCATAAACAAACAAAGATCTGTAAGCATAAACAAACAAAAATCCATAACCCAAATCTACATCACTACAAAATCGAGAACAACAACAATTCAGAAGAGACACAGATCTGGAATCTGAAATTCACTACCAACTCAATAATCAGAAACCGTCGAGGGTAGCAACAATTCAGAAGAGACACATAGATCTGGAATATGAAATTCATAAGAGACACATGGATCTAGAATCTGAAATTTAAAATTTGGAAAAAAAAACTGAAATGAAACCTTGAAGAAGAGACGAATCAAGGTCCAGAAGGAGACAAGAAGACTAAATTTATCAACGAATCGCGATTTCGATGTCGTCGGAGCACGATTTCGATGTCGTCGAGAGCGAAAGCGAGTGAAGAGAGAGATGAAGAAATTTTAGGGTTCTAAATTTTTTCTCATTAAACAGAATGGCACCTTAGTCATTTTACCAATAAAAAGTGGCATAAATAAAAATGCACATTTTCAAATGGCACACTTGTAAATCTCTAATTCAAAAGTGGCATTATTGAGATTGTCCATTTAGTTTTTAGGGTTTATGATTTAGTTTGTAGGGTTTAAAATTTAATTTTAATTTTGTGGTATTTTTGGAAAAATAAATTTTTTAGTGATATCCCATTAACATTATTTGAGAAGTGATTTTTAAAAAATCACTTACATGTTGTTTCTGCAATCATCCTCACCAAAACAATTATGACGTGGCTTGACATATGATGATTTGGTTTAGAAAAAGATGACATGGCAAATTTGTAAATAAATTTTCATTTTTGATTTAAATTAATCATAATAAAATCTCCTACAAAATCTTCTATAACTGAATTTATATTTATTAATTAAAAAACAATTTGAAATTAATGAGAACCGTATATTCAAAGTTTATCTCCTTAACATTATTTGAGAAGTAATTTTTAAAAAATCACTTACGTGTCGTTTCTGCAATCATTCTCACCAAAACAATTATGACTTGGCTTGACAGATGATGATTTGGTTTAGAAAAAATGACATGGCAAATTTGTTAATAAATTTTTATTTTTGATTTAAATTAATCATAATAAAATCTCATAGAAAATCTTCTATAACTGAATTTATATTTGTTACTTAAAAAACAATTTGAAATTAATGAGAACCGTATATTCAAAGTTTAACCAATATTTTTAAAATATTTTTCGTTTTCAATTTAAAAATTATCTAGAAATTAATTTTCGTGACATAAAGTTTTCGAACTAAATTTTCTATCCCCTTAACATTATTTGAGAAGTGATTTCTCAAAATTTATTATGTGTCATCACTAGAAACACTCTTACAGATTTTATTGTGACGCGTCATCTTGCTTAAATCGGTCATACAGTTCCATGAAATTACTATGTTATACCACTTGATTTCTATTTAAAAATACATAAAATAATTACGTATTTAATTATGTATTATTCGATATTCTACATTTTTTAAAATCAAATATCTTTATACAAGATATAGTAATAATGTGTTATTTTGGATGTAATTTTTTAAAAAATTATGAATACACGATATACATAATTAAAATATATAAGTTTTGCTTTTCCAAAAGTTATTTTTTAATCCACAAAATTTAATAATTTTTAAAAAAAACAAACTCATACTCTAAAAACTATACAACTTAACAAAATAATGTATAATTATAAACAAATATATATTAAATGTAAATGATCATATTAAATAGGCAAACATCATTATTTTAATTGATCACTAGAATAATATATTATTCATACTATACAAGAAAAACGTCATTTATTGTATATTATTTCAGCGTATATCGCGGGAAGTCACCTAATTTTTTTTTTGTTTTAAATTTGTGATTATGTCTCAGTCAAATGCCTAGTATATATACCGAAAACGTTAATGGACCAAAACCAACACTAAAGGCCCATATAGACTCAATTTTAGTCACAAGTCATAACTCGACCCATATCGAAGGAATTTTGGTCTAGTTAATCAATCTACATTAAATCAGTGCTAATCAACAATAAATATAGGCTTTGAACGGTTGTACATAGGCCTGGGTTCCTGGTTCCGAACAAGACTAAACCGACCGAATTGACATTTTTGTTTTTTGGTTTCAAATCGGTTTTCAGTTGTAACCTGATCATCGACTTATGAAAATGCATTAGATTATCAATTTGGTTCAGTTCGACAAACACGAACCGATCGATTTAACCTAAACTGAAAAATCTTAGTCTAAACTTCATTTTCATATTTTGTTTTGGGGATTAAGTCAATTTTGGTTTCTTGATTTCCATGTTTTGATTTATGTCAATCGATTCATAATCTAAAATTTCAGTTTGCGATAAATTGTTGGTGATGAATTTTCACTTTAATTTCCAAAAGTTTATCTCCATCGAGTTTCAAGCCTCTCAAATCAACTTTATTTTAGGTAATTCTTTGTCAAATCGAGTTTGCTTTAATTTTGATGGTTGAGTTTAAGCGAGTCAATTTTAACTTCATTCGATGGTTGAGTTAAAACCTATTATCATCGTTTTCTTCTACTTTGCTTTGTCTCTATAACAAATTCAAAGCTGATGTTAATTGTTGTGTGCTTGTAGATATTTACTCAAGACAATAACGATATAGAGTTTGACATACCAAAAATTCCTGAACACATTGCTACTAAAAACAAAATGACTGAAACGCAGAAGAAGTGTTTATGCTCTGCCATTGAATCCAAAGAAGTAATTTGCTAAAAAACAGAAATATAACAACATTTTATTCAAATGGAAGATGATAATGGAAAAAGCAGTTGTCGTTATAATGGTTCAGAGATTAGCTGTGACTCAAAAACAGTAAAAACTAGTCTAATGAGAAGTCACATTGGAAGATGTAAGTCATACAAGGCTTTCATTGAAAGTGATAATCAAAAGGTGTTGAGTGGTGATAGTATCGGTAATTTGAAAGCCATTAAGTATGATCCTCTTGTTTTTAGGAGATCAATGATCAATGGGATCGTTGTTATCAATGAGTTGCCATTTTCATTTGTTAAACGTAACTTGTTTCCTATGTTGTTTTTATCGTTATTGATCTATAAAATATTTATTTTTATTTTGTTGATGTAAGATCTTTTTCTTTACATACATATCTTCGACACATGGCTTTCTTTTGTTATTCTGGTTTCTATTTTACATATAGAATACTAATCTTCAACAATAGAACAAGTTTTTCAACAATAGAACATGTTTTTTTACTGAACAAACGATAAAATTTATTTAAAGAGACAAAACTAGTGTTCCAATATATCACCAAACCCCACTAAAAGAAGCCATTAGAAGACCTTGATGACAACAAAAATCCTTTTAAATGAGTCTTCAAGATCATTTATATGTTTCAAGTCAGTTATTTTACGTCTTAAATCGTGAGAGAATGATATCTAATATGTTCTGATTTGAATGCTAACTGAATCTATCGAATAAATCGAATGAATTGAAAATGTAGAAAATAACCAAATGGACCGAAACTGACCAAATGATTTATACTTTTTAAAAGACCGAAATATATTAAGTAATTCGGTTCAATTCAGAACATGTTTTAACACCTAAAATCGAACAGAAAAATTCGAGTTCCAAACCGAACTGAACCGAATTGCTATTTGATTCAATTCGGCGACATTTTTCCTAATCGAAAAACCGAAAAATCGAAAAGACTAAATATCTAGTTAATTGTACTAGTCGAACTAAGGGCCTGAATGGTTTAAACGCAGCGGATGCGGGTACGATTGCTGGAGTTTGCGGAAGCGGACGGTAACGGTTTCTAGCGTTATTGGACAATTTATACGATTGGTAAAACTATTGAAAACAGGTGCGTTTGCGGAACGTTTATGACTGATTTACAGCGGCGCGATAACGAGTTTACATAAAATTACTAAAATACACATAATATATAATTTATATAAAAATCAAAATATGGTATTATAAAAAATTAAAATTATATATTTTAAATAGATCATAGAATAATTAAACAATTAAAAAAATTAAAATATTTTTAGATATACAATAATTTTTTTTATAATTACAAGTTTATTTTAGTTTAATTAAAAAAATATCAAATATATATAATTTTATATGATGATATTGGATAGAAGAAAATAATGTTTTTAAAATAATATTTTTTTTTATTTTTGTAAATTTTATTTTAGTATTTAAGATAAAAAAAAAATTTCAACCGTCAGCAACTGCAAACGCTTGTGGGAATGAGTTTTTGATTTAGAACGATTTCAAGCGGTACAAAATGGTACGGAGCGGTATAAAGCGATTTTCGTGATTGTTCTCAAACGCTACCAACTGCAATAATCCACAAACATAACGCCTACAGAAAAACCAATCAACCCTTAAACCGTCTTATTTTTAGAGGAGAGAGCAATCTGCTGTGGATCAAGTCTTGTTTTTTATGAAAATGGTTCGCCGGTCTTTATTTTATTTTATTTATCCGTACTGCAGATCAAAATTAATGAATAATACTATACAAAAACGATCCAATCCGCAAAGTGTATAATTTTTCCAGAAAAGAAAAGATCGTCTTATTATTGTAACTTGGTTTCTTCTGGAAAGCCGCCGACAGAAGACCTGTGGGCTCACATGAAATTGAATGACGCGTCAAAAAGCAACCAAACGAAACGACCCAAAAACAAAACAAATCAAAAATCAATTTCTCTACACGCAACGCAACGCAACTTCCATTAAAATCCCAAAACCAATAAAAAAAACTCGATCGATTGAAACCCGCGAAGACCCATAAACCGAAATCGAAAACCCATCCAATAAAACCTCAAAGTCCGGGGAAAGTTTTGTGTTTTTTTTGTTTGGACGGAGATGGAGCCACTGATGGAAGATGAAGAGTACAGTTTCAGGGAAGTGGTGTTGCCGTCGTTGATTCCGGTGGTGGCGGAGCCGGAACTAGAGAGAGAGAACGGAGAGAGAAGAAGAGGAAGAGATGTAATCGTAGCCGTTGATCATGGTCCCAATAGCAAACACGCTTTCGATTGGGCTCTCGTTCATTTCTGTCGCCTCGCCGATACTCTTCACCTTGTTCACGCCGTCTCAAGTTCGTTCTCCCTAACTTTCTCTCTTTTTCCATCTTCGTTTGGGTCAATGTGCCTCTTAGATACTTCGATTTCGTATTCGTTTGCAATTCCAGATCTGAAAATCGGAGATTTTTGGATATTTCGGATCGGGTTTTGATCTTAAGGCTGGTTCTTGATTTTCCTAATAGGTGTGAAGAACGATGTTGTGTACGAGATGAGCCAAGCCCTGATGGAGAAACTCGCTGTTGAGGCGTTTCAAGTTGCCATGGTATGTTTTATCTTTTTTGGTTTTGTTGCCTAAAAATGTTTGGAGAAGAAACTGTTTCTTCATTGCTAAGTTATGGGTCTGAGAATCCAGTACAATCAGGTGGCTATAGAAACAATATCTAAAACGGGAGCTTAGGAATCGTTTGTCGCAGTGTGGCTTCGTGTTGTCTCTTGAAACACTCGTTCTAGTCTCTATTCATGTTCGCATTTGTAATCAATCTACTGATTTAGCTTGATGCGGATTTGTTATGTTTAGGTGAAGAGTGTGGCTCGTATTGTTGAAGGCGATGCTGGTACAGTAATCTGCAAGGATGCAGAGAGAGTGAAGCCTGCGGCTGTAATTATGGGCACACGAGGCCGGAGCTTAGTAAGAAGGTTAGATATATATATATAACAACAAATACTAGTTGCGATCTATGTCTTTTTTTTTTTTTTGGCTTTCTTGATTCGATGATTCTCCTTTCGATGCTTCTGCAGCGTGCTACAAGGGAGCGTAAGCGAGTATTGTTTCCACAATTGCAAATCCGCTCCCGTCATAATCGTTCCTGGAAAAGGTACATTAATAATACATCAATCAATCATCGTAAACCAGAGTGATTTTCACAGTTCGTTTGTATAACTAAAACCTTGTGTTGTAAAGCAGAAGCTGGAGACGAATCGATTGTAGAATGGACACGATCAGGAGATCCAAAACCCTGAAGAAATTTCCAGGAACGAAGACTGTTTGTTTGTTATCTTTCTCGCTGTAGTTGCAGTCTTTGTTTCTGCATGTTTGTAAAAACTTGTGAAAATTGTCTTTGGTTCTTCTTCGGTGTGTGTGTGTGTTTTGATTTGGGTTTTGTAGTTTCAAGTTTGTGTTAAAAAACATTTGCTCAGGAATGAAGTTATTGTATGTAATGGTCTGATGCGTTTGAGAAATCGAATGGTGAGATTGGTCTTGCAAAAGCACACAGGAAGCTCTGTTCCGATCTGAAATTTGAGGGAAATCGCGATTCTTTGAATTGGATTTCGGGTGCTCTGTTCTGGAATTCTCTTTTAGGCGTTTGATCGAACACTTGGTGTGTGTACTGTGAACATCGATAACAGACTTTCACCAGAGACTAAAGAGAAGTTTTCAATCATGGCGGAATTTGGAGAGCTCGAAGCTCAAGATGGTGTTAGAATGCCATGGAACATCATCCCCGTTGGAACGAAGAAGGAACAATCGATCGACTCTGAAGTTCCAGTTTCCGCCATTTACACACCTCTCAAACCTCTTCGATCTTCCACCGATCATTCCCTTCTTCTCCCTTACTCTCCTCTCCGTTGCCGGACTTGTCGCTCCGTCTTAAACCCTTACTCCGTCGTCGATTTCTCTGCTTGCATTTGGGGTTGCCCTTTCTGCTTCAATCGAAATCCCTTCCCGTCGAGTTACTCCTCAATCGCCGATAACAATCTCCCTCCGGAGCTTTTTCCTCACTGCACAACCGTCGAGTATCTCTGCGCTTCCTTCTCTTCTCCTTCTCCTCCTGTTTTCCTCTTCGTCCTTGACACTTGCCTCATCTCTGAAGAACTCGATTTCCTCAAATCATCTCTCTTCCAAGCTCTAGATCTCCTCCCCGATACCTCCGTCGTCGGCCTCATTACCTTCGATTCGTTAGTCCGCGTTTACGAGCTTGGATTCCCACACTGCACCAAATCCTACTTCTTCCATGGAAACAAAGACTGTACCAAAGATCAGCTCTTGGATCAGCTGAGTTTTTTCGTCAAGAACCCTAAACCTTCTTCCGGTGTCATCGCCGGTGCTCGAGATGGCCTTTCCTCCGAAGACATTGCACGGTTTCTGTTACCAGCCGCCGATTGCCAGTTTACTCTTCACTCTGTCCGTAAATTCATTGCGTTTTTACTATCTTCTCTTAACTTCAACTTTGTGTTCATCAGTTAACTCCAATTGCTTTCTACTTTAGGTTCTTGAGGAGCTTGGAAACAACCCGTGGCCAGTTGCAGCTGATCACCGCCCTGCTAGGTGCACCGGTGTTGCCCTTCGTATCGCTGCTGGTCTCTTAGGAGCTTGCTTTCCAGGCTCTGCTGCTAGAATCATGGCTTTTATAGGTGGACCTTCCACTGAAGGACCTGGAGCTGTAAGTCTTGGCTCTTGTTAGAATCATGACATATCCGTTGGTGGAAACTCGGTGCTAGCTGATGCTCTTCCATTGCCTTTTCTCTAGATTGTTTCCCGGGAGCTTTCTGAACCAATTCGCTCTCATAAGGATATTGATAAAGATTCTGCTCCATATTATTACAAAGCTGTTGAGTTCTATGAAGGGCTTGCAAAACAACTTGTTCATCAAGGCCATATTCTTGATGTTTTCGCGAGTGCTGTTGATCAGGTGATTGGATGTTTGTAACGTTTTTCTTGTTTCGTAGCTACCTTTTTATTTAATCTGTGCATCTATAGGTTGGCATTGCTGAGCTGAAAGTTGCAGTCGAGCAGACTGGTGGATTTGTCGTGCTTGCTGAAAGTTTTGGCCATTCGGTATTTAGGGATTCTCTCAGGCGCGTGTTTCAATCAGGTGAAAATGATCTAGGCTTTTCCTCATGGTAATGGCTTACTTAACTTTCATGTATGTTTTCTTTATCGAAAATGAACAACCTCTTATCTGCTATGTTCATCTTCGGTGAGTTGTTTCTGACGATTTGTTTCTCTTACAGTGGTATATTTGAAATTAATTGCTCAAAGGATATCAAAGTTCAGGGAATTATTGGCCCTTGCGCATCTCTTGAAAAGGTATCACTGAATGGTCTGACGGTATTTATTTTCCCTTAAGCTTGCTGTGGTCAATAAGTTTACTTTCTGGTGATTGTTTGCAGAAAGGATCGTTATGCTCTGACACTGTCATCGGTCAGGGACACACAAGCGCATGGAAGATGTGTGGCCTCGACAAAAACACTTCCATATGTTTGGTTTTCGAAGTTGTTAAAAGGGATACACCTGATGCTGTTTTGCAGTCGCAGAGCAATCAGTTTTGTTTCCAATTTTTAACATAGTAAGGGATTTGAAGTTTTTTCATCTAAAATTATTGTTGCACGTTATGGATGGAGAGGTGGACACACTTTCTGCTTACAACAGTCATGTTTCTGCAGTTATCTGCACTCAAATGGTCAAACAAGACTCCGGGTTACAACTCTTTCAAGAAGATGGGTAATGGGAACTGAAAGCTTACAGGCAAGTTTCGATTAGTATGTTCAGGATATACAGTCTTAAATAGGTAGTCAATTGGATGCAGTTGGGGAATAGATTCTTATAACATTTAGAGGACAACATTTATACTACCACTTCAATATGATCGGTTTATATATATGAGAATTGAGAAATGAGTTGCCACGCATGTTAAATTGTGGAACTTTATGGCTTATTTCATCTTATGTTCTTGTCATGAGAATTGGTTATCCTTTCTAGGTAGTGATTCAAAGCCAGGTTTGAAAATTCTTCAGCGGTTCTTACATGGCTAGACTGATCCTCTTTCTCTCTGCATATAACTATGTTCTCTAACTATTCCTTTGAAATGTTTTCTGGAGTATAGGAGTTGACTAATGGTTTTGACCAAGAAGCAGCTGCTGTAGTCATGGCACGGCTAATTTCTTTCAAAATGGAGACTCAGGTACTCGGTGATTAGAGCTAGTCAGATTTCTTAAGCTGAATATCTGCTAGATCAGATCATGTTTTAGTGTTTCTTCTTCTTTTACAGCCTGAGTTTAATCCCCAAAGGTGGGCCGACAAAGCTTTGATAAATCTATGCTCCCGGTTTGGAGATTACCAGGAAAGCAATCCCTCTTCCTTTACCTTGTCTTCTCAGTTATCGATTTTCCCGCAGTTTGTGTTTCACTTGCGCCGATCTCAGTTTGTTCAGGTACTCGTTCTCACTCCCCATAAATGCACGAGAGACTGAGATTATTGTAATGATCTTCTAACGCAAATTCTATATTTTTGGGCTCATTTGGCTTTCTCTTTGTAGGTCTTTAACAACAGTCCAGACGAAACAGCATATTTTCGAATGATATTGAACCGAGAGAATGTTTCTAATTCAATTGTGATGATTCAACCTTCACTGGTTTCTTTCTCATTCCATTCACCGCCGGAACCAGTTCTTCTTGATGTGGCATCCATTGCAGCTGACAGAATCCTGCTTTTAGATTCATACTTCACCATTGTAATATTTCACGGTGCTACAATTTCTCAATGGCGAAAAGCTGGATACCATAATCAACCTGAACACCAGGTATTATCATCCATCATCTTAAAAGAGAAGGTGATAAAAAGTTTTCTATATTCTGATCTTCCAAAAAACTTTTCTTCTCGATCAGGCATTTGTGCATCTGTTACAGTCCCCTCGTGACTATTCAGACACAATTATCAGCGAAAGGTTTCCCACTCCGCGTCTTGTCATATGCGATCAGTATGGTTCACAGGTACATCTCCTTCTTTGTTCATGTTTCCATTTTCAGACCAGAGTGGTAAAATCCTGAGCTAGAGGTTCCGTTTGGCAAATATCCTGACCAATAATATGTAGTAACTGATCTGTTTTCCGTCCGGAGTAGTAAAATCAGCTCATGTTTCTTCTTCATAACAAAGAGATATTTATCTCTGAGATTTTGATCGATTGCTTATTATTGTTGTTTTGGTTCTTTGTGTGTTTTCGCAGGCTCGTTTTCTTCTAGCAAAACTGAATCCTTCCGATGGCAATGCTCCTTTCTCCGGAGAGAGTAATGTTTTCACAGATGATGTTAGCTTGTCTGTGTTTCTTGATCATCTTATGCGACTCATTGTTCAGTAAGAGACCTTTCTCGTATAGATTGTTTTTTTAATGTTTTTTAACGGAGAAAACATTTGTATAAACAGAAAATGAAGGTTCATGAAAGTTAAGGGGTCAAAAAAGAATTTAGAATAATAACGTACGTGTAATTTTTCCAAATTTGATTATGCTTTAAAAAGTGCCTATTTTGTAAGAAGTTTGGAAAAAAGTGCCTACTAGCGTAATTTTTCCACATTACCAATTGAAGCTTTGTACACTTTAATAAATTAAGGGGTCAAATTTGAAGAAACAAGAAAATTAAGAGCGGTTATTTTGACCTGACTGAGCCTCGGCCCAATAGTAGAGACCTTCCGTATGGTTCGGAAGGTTTGGTGAGCCTATAGTTTGTTAAAACGCTGCGTTTAGTGCCTTGCTCTCCAAGGGCATCTACCGTGTTCTACCCGCAGCTGATTGTTACCAAGAACCAGATATATATAGACGTTGGCTCTTGGCTTGTAGAGAAAGAAAATAAAAAAAGAAGTGCTTGCAGAGAAAGAAATTAGCAAGAAGAAGCGAAACAACGATTAAGGTAAAAAATTTAGTTTCGATTCTCTTCATTAATTTTTCTGTTTACGAATTTACTTGTGAGTGATCAAGAGACGAGGATATACTGATACTGCCGAATTTTGTTTACGAATTATCTGAATAAATCTTTAGAAATCGTTAGTTTTGTTTGGATTTGCGTCGATTGAAGATTGTAACTCTGTTAGGAATTTGGTCGAACACTTGGTGGGTATCATGCTTATAGTAATCTTTGTGGGATTGAGGTTAACTTGGATTTGCTTTTGCTTCGATTGAGCATCACATAAGTGTTTATTGGGCTTAAAACCTACGAATATCGCCTTTGTTTTTACTGGGATTGATTGATTGAACACTGCATCTGATGATTGGTTTTTGGTTTCTGAGAATTCTCGAATGGTTTTGGGTTGGATGTTATATAAGCGATGTTTGTGATTCTTGAGGCTTGTGTTTGATTATCGGATTTAACATAACTGGTCTTGATGATGCTTTGTGTTAAGAGCTCACAATTGGATGATTCATATTCACAAGGTTTCTTCTGTTTTTTTTTTGTTGGAACAGGAACAAATGGATACTCAGATCAATCAAACCGAAAACCTCCCAACACCTGCAGTGGTTTCTTCATCTTGCAGGAAGTTTGTGAAGGATGACAATGCCACTTTCCTTGCAAACCTCAAGGATCAGATCAACGAATTCGTCCATGCCTCGATGGATGAACACAAGACTTGTTTCCAGAATTCCATGAACAAGGTTCTTTCTCAACTCTCTATATCTCCTGAAAAATCACATTCACTATCACGTTAATCTACTCTGCAAAACTCTTTCTGTTAATCTGTCTCTTGACATCTTGTTCGATTTCTAGATATTCGGGATGTCGATTGGAGAGAAGAAGGTTGAGGCTAAGGAAGTCGAAAGCCACTCGCCTCTTCAGGCACCAGTCGAGGGTCATTCAACTTAGAGTTCTCAGCTTGATGAGCTTTTAAAAAGAAGAAGAATGAAGTGTTTTTTCTTTTAATTTTCATGTTTTAACTTTACAAGTTTCAAAGTTGCTTTGGAGAACAACGTTCTATGATGTGTTTGGGTGTTAATATATTCATAGAACCTCTGTTTTTGTTTTTAATTCCCATTCTTAATTAATCATATAACTTGTTTACTAGGGCTGGAAAAATTATTCGTTAAATTCGTTCCGATTTGATATTCGCTTTGATTCGATCCGAAAAATCTGGATATCCGTTATGAATCAAAACGGAGCAAATAGTAAAATCTAGTATCCGTCTAAAGCGGAGCAAATCATAAATACTAATTTTAAAAATCCGAATATCCGCTCCGATCCGTATATTATTTATATATACATATATTATGATAGGTTTATAACGTATATTTGTATTTTTTAGATTTTTTAAATACATTTGGCGAAATTATAGTAAAAATAGGTAGATACTAATTTTTTAATTAAAAGAAAATATATAATTTTTTTAAATAAAAAACACATGTTTTATTTTTCATCATTTTAATCTTCCACTTTTCATTTTTATTTAATTATATCGAATAAAATTAGGTAATTTAATATATTTATTCACTAATTAGTTTAAATATTATATTAAAATAAATTATTTTAATAAAAAATATGGTGTTTTGATTATTTTTGTTGTTTAATCCGGATATTCGCGGATGACCGCAAATATTCGAAAAAAATCCGGATATCCGCAATTTCGGATATCTAAAAGTTTCCGGAGCAAAGTAAATCGGAAAATTAGATATCCGATAAAAATAAAGCGGATCACAAATACCACATTTTTTCGGATATCCACTCCGTGCCGACCCTATTTTTTACTAGACCATGGTTTGGATTATATTCTTATATTTAATATTAAGGTCTTTATCATGATTGCATCCAATGGACTTGACTGGAAAGTGGATAGGTCCCAGTCTGGAGTCAGAGAAAAACCAATACCTCCCTGCTTTTTACGTTTTATTTACTTTTTTTTTATAAATAGAGACCAATATTTATGAAACTTGACCTCCAAGCTTAAATTGAGGTTGCAAATTTTTGGGATCAATCTTGGGTTTGGTTTGAAACCCTTTGTTAAAATTATCTAAAACAATTTTTTATTACACTTGATAAATTTGTTAGTTGCAATTTGCAACATCTAAGCCAAATCCGGTTAGAATGGTACATCTGTTTCAATGTTATCGGAGATATTACGCTTGCGGAGAAAGGATTTTTTTACGGTTAGAATCCAAAAGTATTATCAAAGTCTGGTTTCAAAACTATAAACCAAAATTTTAATTAAAAAAGAAAGAAAAGAAATTGCACTCACAATATATTTTAATTTAAAATTGCACTCTTATTAAGAAAACAAAATAACTGTATTCTACAAATACGCATACAGTGATATAGATACGCATACATTCGTATATCTCACGTGGACACAAATTCGTATACGTACGGTATCGTATATATATGTTTGTATAATTGCACGTGACGTACTTTTTCAACTTGAAGCATAAAATTTCCCGCCCATTCTTCTACAATACCAAAAAGGGCACTGTGGAATTGAAATTTGAAAAATCAGAGTTTTTCTCTGTGAAATTCCCAAATTTCAAAAACTCTCTCGATCTTGCCGGATTTGAAGGTTGCGATCAGAATAGCAGATTTTTCGAGGTGAGTTTCTGTTCCTCTCTCTTCTCGTGACCCAACAGTTATCACCAATTATCAAGATTTTCAATTGAATGTTTAATATCTTTTTCCCCATTTCGAAGAACCCTAAAAATAGAGATTGGTTGATTGATTCGTAAATTTCGAGACTTGTTCTTGTCGGACTCGCATATCCTTTCCATTATTGGATTCTCCGTAATATATAATCAAATATTTAAATATGGCTTTGGATTTTTCCATTACGAAGAAGATCCATCGATACAGATTGGTTGATTGATTCGTTGATTTCGAGATGTGGGTTTTTTCTAATCCTTTGAATGATTCGTTTATTCATAATAATAGCAAATTACTATACGATCAACATTTTAAATTGATTTTACACAATTGGATTTTCCATTACGAAGAATCCTAAATACACAGATTAGTGACTCGAGGGATTTGTGTTTTCCTCGATAGTTGTAAGCTTCTAAGCTTGGGGAAAACATGGGAAATAGCAAATACAGATATTAAGTCGTCAGACATTGTTGAAACACATCGATCTGCGTGATTCTCTTTTATTTTTGTTTCTGACGATCATACGTAGTTTGGTTTTCCTGCTTCTTGTTTCACTGCAACTTCATGCTTCTCATCCTGCAAAAACAAAAGTAGAGATTTAGCTTGTAAATCTTGTTGGTTTGCATGTCAAAAGAAATGGCTTAGAATATGAGAAAAAAATCATGCTCTGCTTTTAAATTTGGTGTGTTTAATTTTGTTTCTGGAAGTTTCTGGAGAAAGATGTGGGGATCAGTTAATATTAGATACCATACTAAGAAGGAATGATTCTAGGCATATTTTTGTGGGAGCTTTTAGTTTAAGCCTGAGGAACACTGAGAAGAAAACACTTGGCGGATTTAGAGACTCCCATAATTGCTTAATACGAGAGAAGTCAGAGAATCTCTGTAAAGTAAATAAAGCTTTATGCTGAAACAGACATGCCCTTTTCTTGTGTTTGATTTTGGCCTATATTGTCATGGCATAGGAATATAGCTTGTCTATACAAGTATCTTATAATATAGATCATATATAGTGGGCTATTATGGATAAAAACAAACTTGATTAGTATAAAATGTTTCTAATTAGATTGCAAAAAATACCTCTTTTCCTGATCGCGCAGCCTGCCTTTGGTGCTGCTTCCAGTAGTCTTGTAGTCAGGGAATGGTACATGTCCATTCTCAATGCTTTCGATGTCACGCACGAGAAGGTCATATTGTCTCTTAACTTCTTCTGGTGTTTTACCACCAACGGCTCTAGCAACATTGTGCCAACGGTCAGGAGTGTCTTGGTCATAGGTTGCTAGAGCACGCTCAAAGGCTTTGTTCTGCTTAAGAGTCCATGAGCCAGAGCCATAAGAAGACATTGAGCCTGATGCCATTGTGAGGAAAGGGTATATAAAGTTGATGTTTTTCTTGTGTAATAATAAAAGTTATAAGGAAGATATTCTGAGGAAATGATATGTGCACAGATGTCGCAGAGTCCTTGCTCTTTATAAAGAGATGTGTTTGGGGGAGGATTAAGGTGGGGTAGTGCCAGTTGTCAAAGATATCTTTGCCAAAACAGAGAGAATTTTAAGTCTTTGTCTCCGTAGAAAAGAATATGAGCAAAAATTGTGGAGATCAGTATCAAAGATCCAAACTAATCACCCCAAAGATTGCGTTTTTAAGTGCTTTTTTTCCAATCCACATTTGGCATATGATGCTCGGTAGAGTCATTTTTTTCTATAAATGTTATAACTAATATGTTTACTTTTCTTTCCCAATTAGTGTTATTGACGTCATTCTCTAGATTATTAAGCTTTTAGTCAAAAGAAACAGATTTAGGTGACAAATAGTTTGGAAAATCTCTCTACCTTTGATACTTAAGTCATTTCTATTTCCTGGAATAGTCTGGTCTCAAGTCACGGCACAAAGCTCACGATGCCCCTTAAGACAAGGAAAATTATTAGTCTCTTGGATTAAAGTTGGGGAGAAGTCTCTGTTAACAGATGATTTTCATTGACTATTCAGATTTTCTTCTCTTACAAAAAAATCTGAGTGATTTGAAACATTTTGAGGATTAATTTGTATCCACAAAACAAAAAGTGGAGCTTTTCATGTGTTTCACCATAAGCCATATATTCTCTTGTAGATTGAAGGAAAGTGGGGGCAAAGCTTTACCTCGGGATTCTCTGTTCTGAACACAACACCATATCAAGTTATCTTAGCTGTATAGATTTGTCCGTACGATCAAAGACATTTTTTGTGTTTTTTGTTGTTGTAGTTGGTCATGTGAAATAAAGGGTCAACACTGCTTACCTACCTTTTTTTTCTTGGTCTGTTGGGTCCATCTCCTTCAAGTTAGGCAACTGTGTTTTTCTTGGTCATATATTTTCTAATGTGGATTATTGGTCGTTAATTTGTTATATAATCACTTTTCTTGGTGGATATTCAAATTGTTTTCTCTTCTTTGGTGTTTGTATTATTGAATATGGGGAGGAACTAAAGATATTACAGCTGTCTTACTCTTGCTGTGATTTTCTAATATTCATTAAGCTGTTACTTTTTTGTTGTTGTTGTTGGTGGTGGTGAAATTACATCCTCTCTTTATGGAGCCCATGATTAAAAAGATTCACCTATTATAATGGTTTGTTGTCGTATTATTACTTTTGTTTCAAATGATCAATATGTTACCTTGTTTGGTAAGAATCTAGGTCTGGGATGGGCTAATAGATTACTGTCTTGAAACTAAATTAGGATGTTAACGTAGACCAAACTGTTTCATTGCTTGTTTTCAGTGTTCCTGTACAACATAAAAAGGTTCACATCAAATAATGCACAATAGGACTATACATACTTGGCAAAAGAACAACATCCATACACGGTCCAGTCCACTTGTTGTTTGATTTTTAACTCAGAGAGTGAGCATTTTGTTTCATAGTTATTTCAGTCTTTAAAGATTTTCCATTCTTGGAACACAGGTTGTTCATAAATAATCCACTAAACTCAAAATATAGTTGATTCATTGGCTTAAAGTTTCAAGTTTCAAGATTTTCCTCTCTCGGAAACACAGGAGATGGAAGACCATACTCATATCTTATCACTACTGAATCAGGTTAGTTATCAGAAGACTCCAAGTATATGAAGTTACATAAGTCTACGCATTTTGTAAATTAAATCTATTAAGAACCCTACTTCTTGGATCTTTCTTGTTTATAGTGTCTATCCATTGAGTTTTTAGTCCAAAATCACACTAAATGGTATTAGCTTTGCAAAGTAAGATGATATTCCCTTACGTGTATGATACTTTAACCTGCTCTGTTTCTGGATATATGCCAATATAAGCCCTTATAAGATATTTATCCTTTTTGTGATCCAAATTATGCCACGTTTATGTTTTGGTTCTACTTGTGATATGGATGTTATGTTTCTGAGATGGCATGGCGAAACTTCTTCTCGAGAAGTAAAACTTTAAACCCGAGAAAGAATCTTAATAATAATGAGAGGCCTTTAGCACAATATATTCCAGAGATATAATAGTTTGCAAGTTGCCAAGAAATTCTGCTTGCACTACTGATATTCTAATCGTCACCATTATTCATATCGACACTGTTGCCTAGGTATTCAAATGGTGAAAAGAAACACTTCCCCACATTTAGGTCTCAGATTTGGGTAAATTCTCTAGCTGTAAAAATGATAATCTTGAGTGTCATCAGGTCATATTCTGCTTATTACTTTCTCACTATGAATAGTTACATCAGTAAAGATTTGAGGGTTTTATTCCAATATCTTGATTTTCACTTGTTTTGATGAAGATACTAGCCCCACTGATCATTGTTGAGAATTTTACCCGAGTAGCTTACAAGGAATCTGTATGAAAAGGAAGGTAAAAAGAGTAAGCATTTTTTTTTGTTATGAAATCCCTGTTGATATTTGGAATCCTTATCCCCAATCTAGCAAAAAACAACAAGTATTCTTATTCGTCTCCAAGTGGTTGCTCCTTTTGCAACTTGGAGAACCCGAACCTGAAGTAATAATCACTTGTTCCTCTATAATGGAAGTTTCTGTAGCTCAGTTTAAGATGTGTGTTTGAAGTATCATTTACACAAACTTGAGAATTTTCAGCCTAGTGGTGGAGATATTATTATCACCAAAAGAATGATCCCTTTACAATCTGTGATTCGTACAAACTTTACATAAAAGAAGGAAATGGCATTTTATCACCAGGAATCCATATAGACCATTCCCATTGAGGGAAAAAGTATCCAAACATAAGCCTGGTCCTAAACCGGCCTATAACAGTAGAGATCTTTGCTTTACCTTTTTTTTTTGTTTCTTGGGAATCTTTGAACATAAGAAGTTACGAAAATGGAGAATCTACATGCTCAGGGGTTTTCATTGGTTAAGGAGAGAATATACAAAATGTTAATCTTTGCTTTTGAAGAACTTATGCTAAGACTTGTGTTCTTGTGTTGCTTTTGATGATTCATCAGTAAACTGTAATTATACTTGTTGATTTTCTGTGTCAATTAGTAGCAAGCCAGTGCAGAAAACAGTCATCCAAGTTTGTAGAATAATTTGTTTATGTTGCTGAGCTAATAATATCTTTCTCTGTTGATTTTGTCTTTCCAAAGAATAAAGTTGCTCTGTTTACAATTCTTCTGAGTTGTGTCTTACACTAAACAAGATTCTAAACTCATTAATTACTACAAATCTAACAAGAAACTCTACTCTTAAACCATGTAAAAACTGTCTTTTTAGGTGTGCGATATTCCGATAAATACGATGACTACGCATGCTTCACTCTTATTGATGTAGCTGCTGCCTTCGACTATTTATAAACTTATTATGATAGCAAACTTCATACTCTATGTTTAGATTTCTAGTGTAAATTTTATCCGACATATGCATTACATTGTTCAGGCTGAATTATCTATCTCCCATGCGCCATCGAGCTAGCATTCACTTTATTTACCCAATTCGTCCCAAATGGTTAGATAAATGTTTTGATCGAGGAAAATATCATTTGGTTTAAGGAAAAAATGAAATTGGTCGAGAAAAACTCATATATCCGATTGACCAATAAATTCCATCCAGAGTTAATATATGGGCAAGAGAATAGCAAACAAATACTCCAAGGTAAAGATGAAAACGACTATCAGGAATGATGTGGATGGAGGCCGACGATGCGTTATGATTATATGTGGAACGGAGCAATCCAGTTTGCCAATCGATTTGGGGTATGGACCAATGCTGATTAGGGTGGCTTTCTAATCCCGAGCCTTTAATACGCCTGGCTCCCGGAGCTTAACGAGTGATGTTATGTTTCACTAGATCTAGAACTTGTGTTGCGTACTTAACTAGAAGAAATTGTGGAGTTATTAGTTTTCATCATTGTCCGCTGCTTATTGATCATTTAAACTTTTGTAAATTGAAGTTAGATCATGCTATGGGAGATGGAAGACTCACTTGTGTGAGCCAAATAGTCATAGTGACATTGCTTTTTGATCGGCTAATTATTAGACCTTGACCAATATTTAAGGAACATGAGCTAATCTATTTATTGTCAATTGGTTTGAATATTTACAATTGAGTTTAAATAGGAAACCCATCAAATTTAACACGGTATCACTAACTAAACATATGTTGTTAAACCCGAACCAAAAATACATTTAACCCAAGATTAGTTTTATCGATCCAACCCCAAATTGGTCTGGTTGATCTGACACGAGATTAATCTTATAATGGGATATTGTCGAGATAAATAAGATTAGAAAAACCCATTATCACGAGGAGGCGTATTCGACCTTGAGCAATATTAGAGCGACATGAGCCAATCCACTAATCGATTTTAAGCTAAAAGCCCATGATACTTAATACTAATTAGATATGTGGACGCATCCCTTTACATACAAGGGATTATGGTCATTTAGTCCAAAGAAGCTTAAGGCAATAACATATCTATAATACCGTACAAACGTAAACTGTCAATTAAACAGTTAAGTGCAAGAACATGAACCAAAAAGGACATGATATCGAAAAGACCACATATTCTTTGGGACCGATGTTGATAACAACTCCTTACGAGTCATGCTCATTGACTAGCTCACAGGTTTGTATCACACACCTAACTAGAAAGATCTGTAGATTTTGGTTTTCATCGTTGTTTACAGTATTTTATGTGGGAGTCGTTATGAATACAAAAGTCAATGAATCTAGCTACAAAAGCATTTGAGACAAAGATGACGTCGATTTAATGGATCTTTGACTCGCATTGTCCACAGTAAATGGGCTATGAGAGGTGGACCAACCAAGACAAGGAAGGTTTCGTACCGTTGGCAAATTGATAACTCACAAGACTTTTGTTTCTCCACAAATCAGACATGAGAAGCTCTGAGGCCTCTCGATAGGCTGCTGAAATTTGGACCTCAAATATTTGGTTCAAGGGATCAATTCCAAAACACGCTTTCATGTTATTTATGACTCACCTATATCGCCGTTCACCAGGGCTCGCATTGCTCGATAGGGTCTTCCTCTAGGGGTTTGTGGCCTATGATCTGACAAAAGTGCAGACTAAAGACTATGTAAGAGTGAGAGTGAGATTCAACATTTCCAATCCATTAAGAAGGTCAAAGATAGTCAATCTCCCATCAGGAGAAGCAGTGATCATCCTCTATGATTATGAAAGAGTCCAAAAGAGATGTTATTCTTGCCAGAGGCTGACACACAAACAAGGTAGTTGTCCTCTTTTCCTTAAGAAATATGCAGAAGAGAAAGGCAAAGGAAAAGCAAGGAGTGACCATCAGAAGAGAGGCTCTAGTCCAATGCTCAAAAAATCAGATCCTTTGTCTGGAATCATAGAGGAGAAAAAAGTAGGTTGGGAATCACTAACTGGAAGGCTCAAAATAGCACCTGAAGTCCTAGCAGAGATGAGACAATACATTATGATAGCTAATGGAACATAGAAGATAATCAGAGAAGAGAGAATTAAGAATTTTCTATTGGATTTAGCTAAAGATCCACTAGGGCATAAGTCTATGATGATATTGGAACCTCCTCCAAAGGTTTCAATGGACATAGATAAAGGGAAAGGAAAAGTTTATGATTTTGAGCAATAGAGTTTGGCAAAGATAGAGTTTGCGAAGCAAGCTGAAGGTCAGAAGCTATTAGCTTCAGCTATTAGATCAAGGCAAGCTATGGCTAGGTACTCTGGTCATCCAGATACTCAGTCTGAGAAGTTTGCAGCTATTACAATGAAAAAGGGTTTACCTTTGAAAACTGTCCAACGGTTTTTAGTACTGGTATACCTAATATTAGTGTTTCTAGGACTAGTTCTAAAAAGAGTAAACCCAGGAACAGGCCTGGTAAAAGTAGAAGGAAGCCCAGAGGAAAACAAAATTCTAAAGTAGGTGAGGAAGCAGAGAAGAAGAAAGGAACAGACAAGGGTTTTATTGAGAAGAGAAAGGCTAAGAAAGATGTGGAAGGAGTTTATCATCCAGCTACTCGTAGCAAACAAGAGGTGGTCCTAAATGAGGGACCGTCCACTATCTAATGAGTCTTCTTAGCTGGAATTTCCAAGGCTTGGGTGTCCTTAAGACTTAGTGATTCCAAGGCTCAAGGAAATACGCAAATGTATTTCCCTAAGGTTCTATTTATTATGGAAACCAAAAATAATAGGAATGCTTTACTTTACCTGCAAGAATGGCCAGGTTATGATCGGATTTATACAGTGGAACCTAGAGGATTAAGTGGTGGACTTGCTCTTTTTTGGAAAAAGACTGTGCATATGGAGTTGTTGTATGTAGATAAAAATGTCATGGATTATCACATCCGCTTTGGCTCTTTTTCCTATTTTGTGACATGTGTCTATGGGGATCCTTTTTTGAAATATAGACATAAGATGTGGGAGAGAATTAATCGTATTGGTATTAGTAGAAAAGGTAGTTGGTGCATGTTAGGTGATTTTAACGAATTGCTGCACAATGGAGAGAAATTAGGAGATCCTGCTAGGCCAGCATAGTCTTTTAAAACCTTTGTGAACATGATTAAAGGTTGAAGTATGACTGAGCTCCCTAGTCATGGCAGTGGGTTTACTTGGGGAGGTATGAGACACAAGTTATGGATTTAGTCAAAGCTAGACATATGTTTTGGGAACAAAGATTGGTTTAACATGTTTCCAGTGGCTAACCAGATATTCTTAGATAAGAGAAGTTCGGACCACATGCCAGTCTTAGTTAATCTGTTGGCTTCCCAAGAGGTGTATAAAGGACAGTTCAAGTTTGATAAAAAGATGTTGCATAAGCCTATGGTGAAAGAATGTGTAGAGAAAGCCTGGAAGTCACAATGGTGTAGAGAGGTCCTTTCAGTCTCATATAAAATAAGGAGGTGCATAACAACTCTTAGTAAGTGGAAAAAGGAGAATAACAACAATGCTTTGGATCACATCCACCAGCTTCAAGTGGCTCTAGAGAGTGAACAATCAGGATTGTATCCCTCCACTCATCAGATTAATAGATTGAAGTATGATCTGTGCCTAGCTTACAAAGAAGAAGAGATGTCCTGGAGCCAGAAGAGTAGAGAAAGATGGTTAAAAGATGGAGATGGAAACAACAAATATTATCATGCTTTAGTAAAGGCTTACAGAACAAGAAACTCATTGGAAAGTCTCTTGGATACAAATGAGAATGTTCAGAGGTCTGAGGCTTCAAAAGGAGAGGCGGCTTCAATTTATTTCTCCAACCTCTTTGCTTCTTCAAATCTGGACAACTTCCACCTCATTTTCTCAAGCTTCATCCCTTCAGTTACTCCAGAGATGAATGCAATGCTTATTGGAAAGGTTACTAAGGAGGAGATCAAGGAAGCAGTTTTTTCAGTTAAAGCTACAAGCTACAAAGGCTCCAGATCCATATTGGATGACATGATTGTTCTTCCAAGAGTATTGGGAAGTGGTTGGGGAGGAATTAACTGAGGAGATTCATAGCTTTTTTGAAAAAAGTACTTTCCCATCTGAATGGAATTATACCCATTTCTGCCTTATTCCAAAGATTGTTGATACTAGTAGAATGACAGACCTTAGGCCAATAAGCTTATGTTCATTGATCTATAAATCCATCTCCAAGATTTTAGTTAAGAGATTGAAACCTTTTTTTATCAGAACTAGTTTCCCCTTGTTAGTCTGCCTTTGTAGCATAAAGGCAAATCTATGATAATATTCTAGTGTCCCATGAAGTCATCCATGGCCATAGGACACATCCTAGTATTTCAAAATAGTACATGGCTATCAAATCGGATATATCTAAAGCCTTTGACAGAGTGGAATGGAAGTATCCCAAGGCTTTGCTTTTGGCAATGGGTTTTCACCAAAAATGGGTTGATTGGATTCTTTTCTGTGTATCCACTGTAACATATTCAGTACTGATTAACAATCAACCTCATGAAGTAATAGTGCCTCAGGGAGGCCTCAGACAAAGGGATCCTGTCAGAAACCTAGAACTTATTAAGGATTTTCTGTTGTTTATTCACAAGCCAAGATGCAACATATTTATATAAGTCATTAATTATATGCAAAGTAGAAGACTAAACTACTCTTAATTACAATATGATATATCGCTAACACCCTCCCTCTAGATGAAGCATGGAGGTCACAAATGCCCATCTTGAACTTAAAAATTTCGAATTCCGCACTTCCAAGTGCCTTGGTCATGATGTCTGCTAACTGAGCTTTCGTAGAAATATGACTAGTAGCAATAAGACCACTTTGAATCGCGTCCCGAAGAAAGTGACAATCATTTTCAATATGTTTGGTGCGTTCATGAAACACCGGATTTGAAGAAATATGTATCGCAACTTGATTGTCACAATGAAGACGAATAGGAGCAGAGTGATCAATGCCAAGCGAGAAGAGAAGAGCTTTTATCCATTTGAGTTTACGTACCGTGTATTGCATCCCCTGTACTCGGCCTCAGCGGGAGAAAAATATACTATCTTTTGTTTCTTTGTTTTCCATGAGATCGGTGAATTTCCAAGCTGTATAAAGTATCCAGTGAGAGAACGACAAGTAAGAGGAAAACCTGACCAGTCTGATTCACATCATGCCATTAGTGTAAGAGGTTAATCAGCTCGAAGTAATATGCCATGTCCCAGATTACTCACCGAGCAACACGCAGTGCAGCCTTCCAATGAGCAGTCTTTGGATGTTGCATAAACTGAGTCAAGATATGAATAGCGTATGAAATATCAGGTCTAGTCCATCATATATCAGACGACCAACTAACCGACGATAATGGACTGGTTCAGGAAAATTTCACTAGTATCCAGAGCCAAACGATGATTCTGGTATAATGAAAATGCAACAGGGCGAGCACCTAAAAGACCAACCTCAACAATAATGTCAAGTGCATACTTACGTTGGCACAAGTATTCCAGATGGAATTCGAGCCACTTCAATTCCTAAAAAGTATTTGAGAACCCCCAAGTCTTTCATACGGAAGCATGAACTCAAATATTCTTTAAAATTTTGAATCAATTCGGAAGAACTCCCAGTAGTTACCAAGTCATCAACATAAACGAGAATAGTTAGCTGAGTGTTGTCACGATGATATGTAAATAATGAGTAATCTGAGAGACACTGAGTAAATTCATAATCAAGCAAAGCAGATGTCAGCTTAGCAAACCAACAACGAGTTGCCTGTCGGAGACCATAAAGAGATTTACGAAGACGACACATCTGGGATGGATCATTAGTACGAAATCCAAGTGGAAGTTTAATAAACACTTCTTCATCCAAATCACCATGGATGAATGCATTATGAACATCCATCTGGTGAACTTCCCAATTCTTAGCGGTAGATACTTCAACCACAATATGAACCGTGGTCATCTTCACAACAAGGGCAAAAGTTTCAGCATAATCTTCACCCTCAATCTGGTTGTTTTCAAGGACAATTAAGCGTGCCTTATATCTCTCGAGAGTACAATCTTATCTGTATTTGATGGTATAAACCCACTTGCATCCAAGTGCTTTCTTTCCTGGCGGAAACACTCCAATTTTCCAAGTTTGACTCTCATATAAAGCATCAATTTCAATTCTCATAGCCTGTCGAAAAAACTCATTTTGGATAGCCTGAGAATAATGCTTAGGTATCTCTATACCTGTGATAGCATGAAGATAGGCGCAATGGGACTCGGAGAAACGAACACATAAGAGATAATCATCAATGGGATAAGTGCAAGTATCAGTAGATGCCGACGAAAAAACCTGAATTGTGTTGAGAACGTAATCTGCAAGTTTTGCAGGATGTTGTCGCTTTTGGAGACCACACCCTAGTTGATCAGAAGTTGTGACTGAAACTGTAGCAGGAACAACAAGATTCTTTGTAGCTTCAGCGTGTATAACAGTAGGTGGCATGATTAAAACAGTCACTATAGCAGAAACTGCGACAGTGTCTGACACAAGGTCTGGTACAGGATCTAAAATAGGGGTAGAAACAAAGTCTGTGACATAATCTGGCACAATATCCGAAACAGAGGTAGAAACGTGTGATGGATTAGGAGAAGACACAAGATTTGGAGATGGCAAATCTGAGAACTCTTCTTCATCAAAAGGATCATAAACAAAACCAGGAGAAGATGAAGAAGGAACAATGGCCAAATTTCCAGGATCAGCATAAGGAAATTTATCCTCACAAAATATGACGTCTCGAGAAACCGAAATCTTACCTGTTTCCAGATTATACACCCGCCATCCCCTTTTACCAAATGAATATTTAAGGAATATAGACTTTGCGCTTTGACTAGCAAACATATCCTCACCATGGCATTGATTATGCACATAACACAAGCACCCAAAGACCCAAATGTGAGATAAAGGAGGAGGGCGATCGTATAATATTCCAAACGGTGTCTTGCCACCGATAGTAGAGGCTGGGGTTCGATTAGTCACATAATCAGCAGCCATTATACATTGTCCCCAAAACTCAAGTGGAAGTGAAGCTTGGAAACGCAATGCACGAGCAACATTGAGGATATGTTGATGTTTACGTTCAACACGTCCATTCTGTTGCGGTGTGCCAACACAGGAAGTCTCATGAATGATCCCACTGTCCTTAAAATAATCAGTCAAGCACATAAATTATGTGCCATTGTCGCTGCGAACTGTCTTAACACGTTTACCAAACTGTCTTTCAACCATTGCGATACAGTTTTTCAGATTCGTAGGATTGTTTGTTTGTTAGGTAACAAGTATATCCAAACAGTTCGAGAAAAGTCATCCAAAATGGTCAAGAAATAGCGAAAACCATCAAGCGCGGAAACCGATAAGGACCCCAAAGATCACAATACACAAGTTCAAAAACAATCTTTGTTTTATTGAAACTGGTAGGAAAAGACGCACGCGGTTGTTTGGCGCGTATACAAACATCGCATGTCTTGTGATCTAAAATGCTAGTACTACATAAATCTGAATCAACTAAAAAATCCAAAGCTTTAGAGGCAGGGTGTCCCAAGCGTTAATGCCACACATCTAAAGAAGCTTCAGCCGAGATTCGCATCGCCACTGCAACATCCACACTTCTAACGAAATACAACCCTTGATTTTGTTCACCCTCTCCAATCAGGATCCTCGTAATGCGGTCATGGATCGTACACAACTTATCAGTTACTTGGAATACACAAGATCTGTCACGAGACAACTGAAAAACTGAAATCAAATGACAATCCAAGCCATCCACAAAATACACATCTTGAAGATTAAGATGTGATCATAACTGAACTGTCCCATATTGTACAGAGATGGTGAGTCTACCATCCGGTAGTTTAATGAGGACATAAGGCATAGTACGAATGTCAGCAAGAGCAGTAAGTGATTCAGTCATGTGATTACTAGCACATGTATCAATAATCCAAGAAGCAGTAGAGATATTACCGGGAAGGTTGGTGGTAGAAGACTAACCACGTTGATTGAGAAGATGGACTAGAGTTTGCCACTGCTGGTCACTGAGACCAGTGATCCCGACACGATCAGCTGTAGTTAACACAGAGTTAGCCGCATCTTGTGGTACTGTTTGCGGTACAACACATGGTACAACATGTGGTACATCATATGATAAAGACAAAACAGAATTAACATGAGCAGATCCAAATCCTCTTCCACGACTAAGAGTGGGTGTGAGCGGCTGCTGAGGTGATGAATTAAGCGTAGGTCGAGCTCTGTCAGCCCACCACTCAGGATATCCCAACTTGCGAAATCAATTTTCAGCAACATGATGACGAGCTCCTCTGCTTTCTCAGCAAAGATACGACTAGCAAGTTTTGATTTTTCATCTTGGGTCCGAACGTTGTAAGCTTCGTCCAATGTCAGTAGAGGATTTCGAGAGAGGAGCAAAGACTTTGTAGATCCATAGACGGTCTCATCGAGACCCATCATAAACTGATGGACTTTGTCTTCTTCACGCTCTTTCTCTACTTCAACCATTGTTTTGGCTCGTTGATAATCAGCCATACTAGTCCACAATTAATTGAGTTTTCCGTAGTAAGCCTCCCTGGCAAGACCTTTCTGACGATAATTAGCAAGCTATGCCTTAAGGCGTTGCACATGCTGACCACTACGGACAAAAATCGTCGCTGTATGTGAGTCCATAAATCATGAGCAATTTCATGATGAGACAGAGATGATCTGAGATGTTCATCAATCGTCAACTTGATCCAGGAAACAACCATGGCGTGTTAGCTCACCAGTCTTCAAGATCTTCAGAATCGTCGCCGGGTTGCTGAATAGTCCCATCGACGAAACCAAACTTCTTCCCCGACTTGAGTGCGAGACGAATATTCATGGACCATTCATCATAATTCGGTCCACGAAGAGGCGGTTGTGAAATCACGGAACCAGAATTATCACCGGAAGAGAGGTCATATGGATTGATTATCGTACGAGTCTTCCTCGTGACAGAGCCTCTGTCATCAGTCTTAGATAGAGTTTGTTCACTCATCATAACAAGAGATCTAGCCGAGGAGAGATCGGACTAGATTGGGTCAAAAAGAGAGAAACAAATAAAGAAGAACAAGGTATCAAAAACGTATTAAGGGGCCAAGGATCGAGAAAAACCAATTTTTTTTAATGATTTTGGCTATGGCTCTGATACCATGTCAGAAACCTAGAACGTATTAAGCGTTTTCTATTGTTTATTCACAAGCCAAAATGCAACATATTTATACAAGTCATTAGACCTAATTATATGCAAAGTAGAAGACTAAAATACCCTTAACTACAATATGATATATCGCTAACAGATCTCCTTTCCCCTTTTCTCTTTGTGCTTTCTACGGAAGGCTTATTACATCTTCTAAACAAGGCAGACAGAGAAGGCAAGATTAGTGGGATGCAATTTTCGGCTTAAGGTCCTTTAATTCACCATTTGTTGTTTGCAGATGATAGCATGTTCATCTGCAAGGCTGATGAGGATCAATGCAGTGAGTTTAAAAAAGTTATAAGCATCTATGAAGCAGCAACATGCCAAACTATCAACTTAAACAAGTTAGCCATAACCTTTGAAGAAAATGTGGATCTTAATATCAAGGAAAGCATTCAATGGGTATTTTAAAGGAAGGTGGTACATAGAATTACTTAGGACTCCCATAATATTTCAGTGGTTCTAAGGTGGAGATGCTTGACTACATTAAAGAGAAGATGAAGTCGAGTATCTCAGGATGGTTTGCCAGAACATTATCCTTGGTAGGCAAACAAGTTTTATTGAAATTTGTGGCTCTTGCAATGCCTATCTATGCTATGCCATGCTTCAAGTTACCTAAGGCCACTTGTTCTTCTCTATCTAGTGCTATGGCTGACTTCTGGTGACACTCTGTAGAGGATAAGAAAAAAGTGCACTAGATAAGTTGGGAAAAGCTATGCTTAACTAAGCATGAAGGAGGTATGGGATTTAGAGACATAAAATGTTTCAATCAAGCTCTTTTGGAAAAGTAAGCTTGGAGGATCCTTCAGAACCCAAACAGTCTCTGTGCCAAGATGCTGAAAAGTAGATATTATGACCAAGGAGATTTTCTTCAAGCAATTGAGGGACTTAGACCGTCTTATGGTTAGAGAAGTATGATTCATGGTAGATCCCTTCTGATGAAAGGCATGACTAAGCTGATAGGTGATGGAGAATCTATAAAAGTGTGGAGTGATCCTGGTTAGGTGAAGGTTAGCCCAGAATACCTCTCATGAAAAATATTTTCATCAATCTCAACTTGAAAATGAGTGATCTGCTACTTAGAAGTTCTGGTTCATGGAATATGCCTATTCTCAAGGATCTATTCTATCAACAAGACATTGACCTCATGTTGAGAAAGAAGCCAGTTGTTTCTCAAAATGATTATTGGATTTGAAAACACAATAGAAGTGGGGATTACACAATTAAATCAGGTAAGTGGCTAGCTAATTAGGAAAAGAATAGGGAGTTAACTCAAGAAGCAGCGGCCTTGTCATCTCTAAATGGGATAAAAGAAGATATATGGAAGATGAAAGCTCCCTCTAAAATCAAAAACTTCTGGAGAGCCATTAGTGGTGCAGTACCAGTGGTGGACAAGATCTTGGCAAGAGGAATCATACTGGATGATAGGTGTCAGACCTGTGGATTGGTAGGAAAATCCATTAATCATGTTCTCTTCGTTTGTACAACTGCTAGACATGTATGGGCTTTGTCTGATGTCCCAGGACCAAGAGCAGGCTTTGAATCATGTTCTATCTACTCAAACCTTGCATATCTATTTTCCTTATTAAAGAAGTTTGAGATCCCACATAAAATTAAGAAGAAGCATTCTCTGGATAGTGTGGCCCATTTGGAAAAACATGAATTCTCTCTTCTTTGAAGAAAACAGATTTTGGCTAGTAAGATACTATAAGAAAAATCAAAGAAGAGACAACCAATTGGTTTTTAGCTCAAGCAGTTGATTAGAAGTCTATCTCAGAGAGTAGAAGAAAAAGAAAAACAGAGAGCAGTATGGAAAGATCCTCCTTTGAATTGGGTTAAGTGTAATGTTGATAGTTATTGGTCAAGAAAGACTTTGATGTGTGGTGGTGCCTGGGTTATGAGAGATTCCCAGGGTAAAATTCTGCTACATTGCAGAAGATCTTTCTCAAACATAGCAAGTAGAGTTGAGGCTAACTGGAAATGTCTAACTTTGGGCTATTGCAAGCATGGAAGAACATAAGGTTAACAGGGTGATTTTTGCTTCACAAGACTCGAATATGCTGGGGGCATTTCTTAGGCCTAGAGCTTGGCCATCCTTTACCTTTCAGGCTTCAGCTATGTTGAATCTTTTAGACTCCTTTAATGATTGGAGAGTACATATTAAAGAACCAGCAATGAATAGAGGAGCACATCTCATTGCTCATAGTGTAACTTGAGATGACCGTAGGCAATCTTATGTAGCCATATGAGCTTCTATTTGGTTAAAAGAGTTCTTTGAGGGTGAGAGTATTTTATCCTCTACTTAGTGTTGTCTTTGGCTTTTGGCTCGGCTTGATTTTTGGCTTGGCATTCTTTAGCCACAATAGTTGGTACTAATCGGTTAAGGTATATGGTGGGTTATCGACCCAAAAATTGGGAATCCTTGTAAATTTTGTTTGGTTTCATTAATATAAGGGAAATTACCATAAAAAACCTCAAACTATTTACATTTTTTCAACTTAAACCTTAAACTTTTTTGGTTTCCGGTTCAAACCTTCAACTTAATTTGTTTTTTAAACAAACCTCCATGTTACCAAAACAGTGCATGACATTGGGTTGACTAACGGTCAATGTTAAGTCCATTAATGGTAATGAAATTATTATTTTTTAAAATAGATAACTGATAAAAAAAAAAGTGAGAAAAATAAACAAAAAATATAAATTTTTTTTTTTAAAAGAAAAAAATAATTTTCTTATATTTATTAGAGAATTAAAACCAGTAAATTTTTAAAAAAATTAAAGAGAAAAAATGTTCTTCATCTTCCGACTGTAGATCTTACTTGCTCTTTAACAATGTCGACAGATCGAATCTAGATGACATCAACGAGATGATTTAAAAGCATTGAGAATTTTTCAAGTCGGAGAATCTTGACGGAATTTTTCAAGTCGGAGAACTTCGGCGGAATTTTTCCGATGAACATATTACAATTGAGATTAAGCGAGATTGCCAGAGACAGATTTAACCCAATTAAAAATAGATTTATTTTATTATTTTATTTGATTTCTTATCATTAAAACAACAATAATTAATTATTTATTGTAACGGTGTTAAACAGAACCAGCGTTGACCGTTAGTCAACCCAACATCACGCACTGTTTCAGTAATTTGGAAGTTTTTTTCTAAAAAAAATAGTTAAATTGAAGGTTTGAACTGGAAACCGAAAATGTTTGAGGTTTAAGTTGGAAAAATATAAATAGTTGGAGGTTTTTTATGGTAATTTCTCTTAATATAATTAAACCTTAGTGTTGACATCTAAATGTAGGCCTACGATTTCGGTTACTTCAGTTATTGAAAATTTTACCAAAAATAACCGAAATAATTTTCGGTTCGATTCGGTTCGGTTATCGGGCATTTCGGTTTGTAAAAATTCGACCGAATTGAACCGAAATTGTTATATATTTTTCTGAAAATCGAAATTTTTGTGTGCAAAATCGGTTAAACTGGACAAGTTCAGGTTTTATTCAGGTTATTCGGTTTATTTCTAATTTCGGTTATACATGTTAAATTACGATTTTGTTTTCAATTATAATTAAATGGGTCAATAATAACAAATCCAATAACAGTTAATAACTTAAAGTAAATAGGCTAAGAAATTAAATAAATGAAATGTAAAGCCCACTTAAATGAAAGGTAAAGCCCACTTAAAATTAAAAGATGAAGAACTAAACCTAATCAGATGGAAACGATGGCCAGACAGAAAATCATTCGGTCGAGATGGTGAAGAACTGAAGATGGTCAAGACAATGACGAAGAAGGCGGGACGATGACGACGACGTCTCTGTAAACAAGTCGACCGAAGAGATCGAAGGAGAAAGAAGGGGAAGAAATTGAGTGATTTCACATAAACCGAAAAACCTAACGGTTCGGAGGTGTCGAACCGATAACCGAACCCATTTCATATACTTGTTGATCGGTTCACCACAGTTAACCGATCCAGAACCGAAATGACCAAACCTCGGTTCGGAAATTTTGGTTCGGAAACCCAGGCCTATCTAAATGCATAAACATTTCCTAGTTGTGGCTCCTAGCTTCAACGCAAGTAACTGTTAAACCACAAACACACAAATCATTGTAAGTTAAGAGAAAGCCTCTCAATTTGAAGACACAACAAAAACTAAAATGTTGAAAAGTATATACCTTTATCGAACTTTTTGCCATCAGGGTCTAGCTTTTTCATTTTGGCACAAAAAACCATACCATTAAAAACCTTTTTGTCGATTCATAGTTGGTTCAGTTCAGCATCTTCTTCTTCTCTAAGTTTTCCTCTATTTTGAGTTTTCCTACAACTGTAATATCCTCATTTCTTTGGTGTGTTTTAGTTAACCAATATTTAACATGTTGTTCTTGAACTTTATTATGAAAAAAACGTTGTTTGACTTGAGGGAAGCAAGGGAAACATTTGGACAGAGTCATTCCCGGAAGCTGAAAGTGGTGCAAAATGAATCGTTACGACATATGTACAGATCAATGGGACACATATATATGTTACTTTTCTTACTGTATTCAGAACCAGTACACACACACAAAAAACAAGTCCAAAGGCACAAAAACCATTAATAATAGTAGTTTAATATCTGATCTAAATGGATCTTGTCTTGCTACCTATTAGCAGCAAGCAGTACACGGTTTTTGATAGAGGTCGCAATCAGAATAACAAGAACAATAACACAAATGTTGACTTTTCTCATTTACTCCTAGAACATTACCTTACACAAGAGTAGGAAGACCAATTCAACTTATTTGGAGAAACGGAAACAGAGAGACCAAGTCTCCCTTTAGCTGAGAAACCTATTAATGGGCTTACGTGTTCTAGTTGAATGCCTCCTTATGCCCACTTCCTCAAGCCCATTATGCTGATCCTAATCCATATCATTCACATTTTGATCCATCTCATTCACATTTTGACACTCATCAGTCTTTGGTCGCTTTTCAGGACGCTGCTCATTAGTATAGAAAGCTTTTTCTTCACTCCAATGGTTACCGACGAGCATCAAGTCTCCTGTAGACTCATTGATGACTCTTCTAACTATAGTTATGCAACGTGTAGGCTTACGCTTACCAATCTTGGCCTTGGCCAGGTTTTAAACCTTATGTAGACAACCGCACATTTGGCGTTGAGTCTCTCTTTCGGCGGCTCCACAGGTTCCTTAGTTTCTATCACCACTTTCACAATCTGCAAGTGAGACAGATCTTTCTGCAGCAATAACAGTTTTGAATCAAAAACCGCATGTTAATTGTTATTACCAACAGTACCACTCATGGTATGTCATTGATATGCAAACTTGCGTAATTATTCGTCTTAGATATATTAGCAATGTCAAGTTCCAAATATAGATGGATCCAAATATGATATTGCAACTTAGATTTCTTGACCTGCAAAGGAAATAAAACATGTCACTACTTAAGTGATCATGAGCAAAGCAAAAATGATGCCACAGCGAGCGGAGTGCGTCTTAAACTTAATTACCACGTAGAATCGTTTCGTATCATTGAAAGCATCCTCTGACGATGCCACTCAGGCAAGCTACCTTTATAGAAATCATCCACCAAACTACCGTTGTAGAAATGCCAAAAAGATTGGTCACCTGTCTCCAGGAAGGGATCTGATATCTTGGTGTTGTTCACTATGCAAACATTGATTAATCAGCCAGTGCGATGACTCATAAAAATAATACCACATACAGATTCAGGTTTACCTTGAGGTCGAGCAATAGTACACCTCAAAAGTAAGGGGCAAAGACGCTCTTCAAAAACTTTAAGCTGAAAAACAATCTTAGTACCGGTAGCTGGATCGTATGCATCCAAAGTTATGTATAAAGTGGACGGAATATGAAGTCGCATGTTGAATGCCTTAATGTCCAAGAGCTCCAAGTTTTGCCGCTGACAGATGAAGAAAGAAATTGAATGAGATATAACAGATAGCATATGGATGTCGTTAAAGCACCAAGGGTGGTTTTTACCAGCAACATATTGTAACGATGAAGCCCCATCCTAGCATAAAGTTTGACGAAGACATTAAAACTATAACTGCCGGGGCCAACGTAACCTTGAACCAATCCAACGATACCTTTTGGTATCCTCAATTCCGCGATGTCGAACCCCTAAGACCCATTAGCAAATAATCAATATTTTCTTTCAACGGCTGAGATTAATAGGGAAGGGATGGTAGTTCATCACTTCTTTTGACGAAAGAGCACCTTCAAACCGATGCTTCGCTTCCCTTTTTCATCTTTTCGTATGATTTATATATTGCTATTCTGAATTAATTGATTTTGGCGTCTTCCTAAACCATAATCAAGTCTAACAACAATCGTAACTGCAAAATTGTTTCCGTCCTCAACAGCAAGGTAAAGATCACTTTTTCCTCTTAGGTTTCTGTTTTGCAATGAATCATAGATTTTCTGAATCCTTTGCCACAAAAAAATACTTTTGCTAGGCACTACTTTATGATTTAAACTTCTGGTTCTACTAACGTAATTACATTTGAGTTGCCAAACCGAGGGCTTGGTACTAATAATGTGGTTTTAATGATTTAGATTATGATGAGATAGTTGTATTCTGTTTCACTTGAGCGGTGTGTAAGATTTCGAGCCTTTGGTCCTTTGATATGTTTTTACAATTTGCAGAGATTGCCAGAGCCAGAGAAAAACTTACCTATTTCTAGTGTCAATCTGTAGAGTCCTCTATGATTAGGAAATCTCAAAGGCGTTTTGTTAATTGTTAAATTCATTTTCGATCTTCTATTCTAATCTACCATTTTCCTTTAAAAAACTTTTCAAATCTACCATAAATTGAAAAATCTTTTCCAATCTACCACAACTGCCCTGTACAAAGGACTTGAAGGACCGTTTTACCCTTGGTTCCGACGGACGAAGAGTAAGTTGTGTCAGACGTTTGGTCCATAGAAGTAGATGACAGAGACAAGGTGACAGGGACGTGTGGCAAGAGAAAATGTGTCAGATACTTTGCGTTGATGAGATTGACATGGCATTAAATACAAAGAATTAAATGCAAAGACTTAATTGTATTTAAAATAATTGTTTATTAGTTAGTTCATCCATAAAATATGATAGAAATAGTTGTCTACCATATAATAAGTTTCGCATTGACAAGTTCTAATTTAAGTTGTCCACGACATCGTACGTATTTTTAATATGAACGCGTAACACTTTCTGTATTTGTCACTAACTAGTATTTATTGTCTACATGGCTTAAACTAAGTAATATCTCTGTCCCCTTCAGGAATAAAATAAGATGTCCACGTCTAAATGTATGCGTAGATAGAAGACACAACCTAGTGGACAACTTTGAAAATTTGGTGGACGAGAATAACTGATAAATAATGGACGAGAATAACTGATGAAGCATATTAGGAGTCTGAAAATTTGGTGGATGAGAATATCGTAACACTTTCGAAGTCTGTACTTGTCTCTACCTATTATTTATCGTCCACGTATCCAAAACTAAGTAATCTTTCTGTCCACTTCTGGAATAAAAGAAGATGTCCACTTCCAAATGTATGCGCATATAGAAAACACGATCGAGTGGACAACTTGTGAACCTGTGTTACGCGTGGACAATAAGTTGTCCACTAAAACAGAGAGAGAGAGAGAGAGATTACAAAAATGCTTACAAAAATGCTAGATGTTGAAAGGGTTTTTGAATCTCTAGATAGTATATAGTTTTCTAATTTGCAAAGATTGCCAGGGTCAAAGAAAAACTTACCTATTTCTAGTGTCAATCTGTAGAATCCTCTGTAATTAGGAAATTTCAAAAGCGTTTTGTTAATTGTTAGATTCATTTTCGATCTATTAATATTCATATATAGCAATTTAAACAGTTTTTAATTAGGGTGATTATTCTCCTCCTTTCTTCTTTTCTTCAATATCAGCATCTCCTCAAATTTGTTACAACCCTTTAGATTTTTATTTTTTATTTTTCTGCAAATTCACAAGATTCAAACAGGAAAGACGCAACTTACGAAGTGAGCTTAGTGGTTTCATACTCTGTGATTATAACGGTTAAAGCAGATTGTATTTATCTATTTATGACTTTTTTTTTTTGTCAGATATAGTTTTGTAAGGAAATCTTAACAATTACGTGTGTGAAATTCATTGTGACAGGATTATATGCCAACCATGTGTGATAGTTGTTTAAGCCATAATGTGAACAAGGTTGGGAATATTGTATGCAAGTTACCTTGGATTGTGGTGCATGTTATCACACTATGTTTAAAGGTATATCCTATTTGTACAGAAAACATCTCTCTGTATTTGTTAAATATGCATGTTATTTGAAAACGTTGTCGACTTAAATTGTTTTAATTTTTCATTTATAGTCTTGAAACTTCTTTGAATACCCAAGAAACCTTGGTTTATTTAATCATCAGAGACGCATAAGCACACAAATTCTCTGTAACTATAAGTATATAATCGTTCTTTTAATTTGCCTCCAGGTTTGTAATGCGTAGAGCCATCAACCTACTTTATCTTGAAATTATATTGTATTCTGAACAAATTTAAAATTATATAGTGGAAATTGTATTTGCATATGCGAATAATTGTCCTGATCTTATACATATGGTATGAGTTTATCCTTTTATTCTTTCGTTGCATATATCTTATAGACCAACATGATGATGTTTTGTCCTTCAGCTTCTAATGATTGCATTAGTGCCACATGAGTGAAGTTATCGGGAGGACAACAACAAAACAGTTGAAAACATAATCGACTTATAACTAGGTAACCACATTTTTATATCATTTTCTCAAATATATCATATATGCATCTTTATTTCTCTTCTCTCTTCTTTTACGTTAGTAGTGTTACTAAATACTAAAGGATTGAAGTTAAGAAGGCAGTACATGATTTGAGAAAAGACGAATTATATGTATATGTATCAATGGATGTTCTGTAATGATCACATTCTCCCTCCCTCTCTTGTCTTACCTGATTGGTCCACTAATTATTGATGACTTCTCAAGGCTGTTTATGTATGTTTGTTTTCTCGTCAGTTTTATAGAGACTCGCAAGTTACAATTGGTATCTTATCTATAGATACACAATCTAAAAACCTTAATGAATTAATGGGCACAATGGTAGTTTAGTTAACAATGACACATCATATGATGTTTCTTTCTTCAACCCATTTTTTTCCATCTAGATATTAGAAATTCTGAAATGAGAATACAAAGTTCAGTGGAAAAGGAGATAGCCCCGTAAACCTAATGCCCAAAAAGGAGACATTTGCCCGAAAGAAGGAAACATAATTCACAAAAAAGTCAAAAGATCGAAACTAAATTTAGGAAACAAAACACAAACCCAACACAGATCGATCAAACCAGGCTCAACGCTAAACGCTAAAAGAGGTGATCGATGGAAATAGGAACTATAAGAATGAGGGGACACCTTTTGCCTTGATCAAACATGTCGACTAAAAACAGAATAAAGCTAAAAAAAACCTCTCCCTCACCAGACTTTTCAAAACGGGATAGAGTTACGAGCCATACCAATCTATCCAATCCAAACACCCAAAAGCTGGAATAAACGAACTGGTTTAAAAACCGTTTTTGGTAGAATACCACGAACTTCGAGATCCACACGCACCAACCCTCGCCTGATTAATAGAACTAGCCATTAAGAAATAGAAATGTAAAGCCGACATCGAAAGCAACTATGCCGCACTCATCTTTCTTTGTTAAAATTCTTCCTGTTAGTAAATTGTCTTTTTCTCATTTCCATTTGCATAGAAAGTACGTTCGTTTTTTAGATTTTGTGTCCATCCACAAATTCATTGATAGAAAAAACAAATTCTTGGGAATTTTCCTTGGGTTTCTATTGCTATTATTTAGGTAAGTGTGTTAATTGCTTTCTTTGTGAAATGATACAAAAATATATCAGGGATCCAATATCTGATTCGAGATCTGAATATCTTTAAATTTTGAGGTATTCAGTGCAATTCGGAAAAAATATTACTGTCGAATACATGTTATATTTCGATGTCATTTTATTGATCTAAAATTTATATTTTTGTATTTTTGATGATTCGAAACTTTTTTCCAGTTCCATGACATTTTTAATTGGTATTCGTCGCTCAATGTCATTAGTAAATTCAAAGTGTTGAAACTTGAAAGTATTGTTAAAATACTAATTACATTTAAAAGAAAATCAAAAGATAACAAAAAATTTCATCAACATTCAACACAATGCATATAATTGGGATAGATTTACCGTATTTAATCAAAAGGGTTGCAAAACAAAAATGTACACATAATTAATAAAATGTCTTAATCTGAATGTATTTATAAAAAAACATCTTATCTGATAAAATTGAGAAAGTATATTAGATTTGAATTTGATTGATTATATCAAATAATTTTATTTTATCCCGCGCGGTAACGCGCGGATTTGTTTCCTAGTATTTATAAGAAAAAATCTTTGTTAGATACACGAACTATAAAACATTACATGGCTACACATCTGAACTAAAATAATGTATGCTTAATTACACCAACAAAAGTATAATACATGGTGACATACATGAATTATATGACAATACATAACTACACATATGAACTAAAACAATGTATTTTTAGTTACACCAACAAAAATATAATGCATATTAACATACACATATAAAGAGAAATTATGTTGAAAACCATATTTATGTTAATTTTGCCACATTTTTTTCTAACCGCGATATAAACTGTTATTTTAGATCAAAAGTAAGCTAGATAAATTTGAAACTCAACCAAATGAAAGCTACCTCATTTTAGCCAGTGTGTTAAAAACCAAACCGAATGATAGACAATAAACTTTTTGGGTCACTGGGTCATTGATCGAATAGGTCAAGCAGAGGAACCAATTAATTAATAATTATTTTGATTTTATGAATAAAATACTTAGTTTTCCAATAAATATACATAAAATATGATTGATTAAATAGTAAACATATAACTTTAACAAATTGAATCCTTTTATAAGTTAAAATAAATTGGTAATTACACATAGTATTTTTCACCAAAAACATGAGGAAAAACAAATTGACAAACATGGTGAAAAAAAGAAAATAATGACATGCTTAAAAGAAAATATAAATATTGAAGTTAGAATTACACTCTACTGGCTTAACCACCAATTCACAGGCTTTTACCGGTTTAACATGAGTTTATATAATTACAGTTTTAAAATTATTTTGAACCAGAGTATCAGTCTGGCCACAGTTTAGCCAGTCCGTTCTGAATTTTAAAACATTGGTTTTATTTTTTATTTTTTGTTATTCTTCTTATTTCTTTATTTTTCATTCAAAACTCTTTCTTAGTGATAAGAAAGTTTAAAGTCTGGTTTAATTTTTTAAAATTGGTTTGTTTTAAATGTGAGTTTTTTTGGGTTTTATTCATATGGTCTATGTTTGGTTAGAAAATTGAATTTGAATCAAGTTCTGAATTTATTTAATTTAGTTTTAATACTAAATAACGATTTTATCCCGCCTAGATAAAAATCGTGGCAAAATTAATAGAAATATGGTTTTCAACATAAGTTATCTTTATTTGTGCATGTCACCATACATTATACATTAGTTGGTGTAACTAAAAGTATATTGTTTTAGTTCAGATGTGTAACTATGTAATGTCATATAGTTTGTGTATGTCGTCATATATTAGACTTTTGTTGGTGTACCTAAACATAGGGGTGTCAATCTGAGCCGGCTCACTCGGCTCAGCTCAGCTCATGATGAGCTCGACTATTTCATGGCTCAGCTCGGCTCATCTCATTTATAATATGAGTTTATATTTATAAACTCGAATTCATATCATCTAGATCATGATCTAAATGAGCTATCTCGCGAGTTACTATGAAATAAATATAAGAATAAAATAATTAAAAATTTAAACTATTATAAAATCCAAAATTAACTTTAAATGTTAAATATTAAAAACAAATCCCAATAATATTGTTATCGAATGCTAAATTAAATCAAATGTCTAATAATAAAAATTATAATAAAATAATGCAATGATCATCTAAATGGTTATTGAATCTATTCCACTTGAGAGTCTTCAGATAATCCATGAATTACTTGCTCATCATGCTCATCATCTTCATGTAAGTTATAAGAAACAGGTATATATGTTAAAAAAAAAACTAAATATGATGAAACAGACTAATGGCAATTGCAATAGTATTAGTAACCAAGTAAATAATAAATAAATTAACTGTGGTCCACCAATCCAATACCATACACGCTAAGAACGCTAAGAAAATGGCAAATAAAATTGATAAATTAACAAGTGAATAAAAATATATTACCACTCTTGTCGGCTGTAAAACCAAATAACCAAGATCGGGTGCAGAATAGAGATTGGACGTATTTAGGAAGAAGACTGAGTTTGATATTTGTTTAAAACACGGGAAGTATAATGGTTTATATAGAAGTGAAACAAAATATACGTATAATGGATTATATATTTCTATTTTTGTTTTAGTTAAAAGAGAATATGGTATATGAATATCTTATATATATTTATAATATATAAATAATATTTTAAATTTTAAAAAAAATTTTGTTCGTCATTAGAGCTGGCTCGCATAACTCGCCAACTAAATTAAGTTCGATCACTTAATTCGTTTATTAAATGAGATTAAAAAACATAGCTCGGACTCGTGAAAATCCGAGCTGATCTGAGTCAGCTCATGAGCTAATGGCTTATTTTGACACCCCTACCTAAACACACATTATTTTAGTTCACATGTGTAACCATGTGATATCATATAGTTGTGTAACAAAGATTTTTCCTATTTATAATGGCAAACACTAGGATTAGCAAGCGCTAAACCTAGATCAAACTCAATTTCACAAGCGGTAAACTTGAAATATAAAACTCTGGAATCCACCAAAAAAGATCTCAAATTTTGATTAAGAATAATATGATATGTCTAATGGCTGCAATAAGAGGTGTTTAAATACTAAAACAAAACCCTAAAAAATAACCTAAAACCCCAAAGAAAAATGAAATAAAACATAATTAAGAAGAAAAGGAAAATTATGAAAATCTCGTACATCATAAACACCAACGCAGTGCAACATTGTCGAGTCCAAGAATCAGCATCATGTATGAATAACTCTTCCAGGACAGGGCAACCACGGAGGAGCCGACAATAATTGTCATAATCAAACCAAAACTGACAAGAGAGAAAGTGATCTGAGGGATGGGAAAAACACACGCTCGACTTCAAGATCATATGCACCAGATATTGAGAGCTTAACCAGAGTGTTACTCCTTAACAACTTTGTTTCTAACTAACCAGAAGACAAGGGGGTAGAGACGTGCAAGTGTGTTTCCAGAAAAACGCGTTCTATTGCAGTCCAAAGCCAACGGTTGATACAACGGTTGACAAGATCGTAATCATTGTCTTGATGGGAGAATTACTTAACAGAGCAAATGTCTTGTCTACGAAATCTAAGAAGCGATGAATAGCCCCTGTTGCTTCTTTTTCTCTGGTATACACAACCATTGAGTCATCAAAGCAAAGGGTGTCTACAAGAGCCAGCAGATTCCTCCACCTCTTGGACAGAACCGATGTGGAAGCAGCCACTTTGGTGGGATTTTGACAAGAACCTCATCTGGCAAATTGCTGATTGAACAACCCATTGCTAACAAAAATTAGGGCTTTAATTGTATCTCTACCTACACACTGAAACTTGACTAGGGTTACAAGTTCCTATCGAATGTTTTGCAACTAAAACAATGGAAGCGTTCGAATTGTAAAAAGCTTAAAAACAACTCAGAGTACAAGATGATCCTTTAAATCGAAGGAGAGAGAAGTAAAAGATGATCCTTTAAATCGAAGGAGAGAAGATAATTCAGCGTAAGGAACAACAAACCTGGACTAAACAAAAGAACAACTTACGACGCTATAGAGGAAGATCGAAAAGCTTGCTCTGCTAGAATTCGAGAGACGGCTAGAGACTAGAGAGAGATTTTTTAATACAAATATTGTAAAAATATTTTCTTCTTAATGTAAAATCAAATATGTTAACTTGCATAAAAAGCAAGAGAAACTTACACTGAAGAAATATTGGGTCCCACTTTTAAGTGATAACCCTCCAAAAATAGGCGTATGCCACTTAGCGTGGAGAGCACACGGTATTCTTTAGTAAAAGGCGAAAGAATAGTTCGCTTTGCGCTCACCACATGGCTGCGTGAGTTTTGACCCACCGATGAAAACGTTTATTTATACTACAACTTCTGCTGCCACTTACTCCCAGCTTTTCGATGTGGGACTCTGAAACAACAAAAGTCGTAACTAACTACTCTTCGTGGGCTTTGATGGGCTTTATATAAGATTGGGCTTTTTAATAAATACATTGTCCTTTTTCGGCTAGTGATTTTTCTCTTTAATTTCAAATTGTCCACCTAAGTTTTGCTTATTTAACTACTTGACCTTAGCCACTTAAGTTAAACTTGTAGTTCTTGCCATCAATGACTTTGAGATTACCAAAAGTAGTTTGATACTTGATAACCCTATCAAGCATCATATATTTTGAATTCCATCAAGTTGATACATCCAATAGCAAGCCATCATTTAGCTTTATATCAACAGATTCTACACATTTTGCAAACAATATCTCACGAGATTCAGAGGTTTGAACATACTTGATACTCTCCTTGATTTTATGCAACGAATCACCAATCACTTTCAACCCATCTTGAACAATGAGGTTAAGTATGTGATGAGCATCTCACATGAAAAACTCTCTTCCACACAACAAATCATTCCACAACACTAGCTGAGATTTCAAAATGTCTTGCATTGCATCATTGTTATTTTCATTGTCTACGGTGATGGAAAACATTTTTTCAATTCCACATTCCTTCCAAGTCTCAAGAAGATTCATTGCTAAGTGCATACCAGTATGTGGAGGCGGTAAAGTATAGAATGCTAGAATCATGATGTTCAATTTCCAGTTTCTGTCGATGTAATGTGTTGTCAAACACATGTAGCCCTCATGAGTGATTGCAGACCACAAATCAGAAGTGAAGCTAATCTTTCCAGGAAGATGAGCTAATCTCTCTTTAACTTCTCCGTCTCATTCCCATAGAACCTGTAAACATCTGCTGCGGCTGTGTTCCGGCTGATAAATTTCACATCCCCATTCAAGTACTTCTAAACTGATCTAACTCTCTCATATTCAACATAAGCAAATGGGAGATCATGCTTAATAATAGAGGTAGCTATCATTTCACGAAAAATAGAATGATTGTACTAGATTGCAATTTTGCTTCTGAATCGACCATCATTTGACCAACGTCAGCATTTTTAGGCTTAAGCGTGCACTTCAGACGATGACATCTGTAAGTGTTTGTACCATTTTTGCGTGCATTGAACTTATAATCCTTCTTGCAATGCATGCATTGTGTTCTTTCTTCACGTTTTCCCAAACCATTAACCTTAGTAATTACTATAAAATCATCCCACACACTAAATAATACCTCCTTTTTTCGATCCCGATGACTTTCCTTTGTCATCATCATTGTCGTCGTCGTCATCATCATCATCATCATCATCATCTTCAACCTCAAAAACTGGCCTTTTACGAGCTTTAGATGCTTGTGCTCCATTATTCTCACGTGTCCCTTGATCGTTTTCTTTATCTTCAACCTCAAAGACTATCTTTTTACGAGGTTTAAATGACTCTGCTCCATTCATGTTATGTCTTTTAGGTGATTTTGCTCCATTATTAAATATCCATCATTTTCAGCGTTTGCAGCATCGACAAATCTCTGAGATTATAAATCTATCGATCTTAGATCGCAAGAATCATGTGAATACTGTCAAGTGTCAACAAGAAAACAGATACTATTAATCATCAAATCACTTAGTAATCAATTTATAAACTCAATGACACTACAAAGCATACAAAGAATCATGTGACAGTGTTCTGTCTATGAAAAATCATATTTACTGAGTTAAATAAACTTCTCAAACACTTACTACTTGATTCAAAAAACTTCTCAAACAATTACAAACATTTTCAGAAAACTAGATCAATATATATCCGACTAAAACAGAACCGAAACATAAATGGACTACTTTTGCTATCAAAATACATAGTTTTCTTACAAAATTGTTCTAGTTGCAGGTTCCAATTTTATGTCTCAATTGCAGGTCTTAATTTATCAACAAAGAAGCTCAGAATTGAGCAAGAGGAAACCATAACTTATAATATTTACAAAACTCTAGAAAATACCAAATCCGAGAGTAATGGGTTGAAGAGTGTACCAATTGCTTTGAGTTTTGTACCTTAACTAGAAGTGTTAAACTTATTTTTGGTATTTACAATCTAAGAAAGGGAAAATCAAAGAATAAATGCAATTGAATGTTTCACTATACTTGTCTCAACTATACCTGCCTTAAATCCATTATACCGGCTTAAAGCATGTGCGGACAGTGCATTTGTACTGGGTCCCGATTTTTTACCAATTTTTTATAAGTTTTTGATACGGGGAATTTGGGATAGGAATGAATTTATTTCCTTAGCCGCGAAATGCAAATCTTTTTCAAATATTATGAGCTAATTCTTCGGTAAAATAGTAAAAGACTTTCACCTTATGCGTGTTAAGATAAAAGTAAGTGGTCCATGTTCCAAGAGACGATTAAAGCAGACAAAGCTGATTCCGAGGAACACTCCGACGTCATATCCACCGCATTAACCGTTGCGACCGGTATGATGAAGACAGAGTTCAGCGTCGCAGAGCCATATTGTCGGACAACTGTCAAGAGAAGACAATGGTGGTAGGTAAAAAAAATTCGAGTGCATCGTACCAGATCAGATCCGAAAATCCAAACCCGATCCGACTAAGGTCGCGGAGCCCGGTATCCTAGCCCGGACAGGTAAAACTCTATAAATACCTTTCTCTTCTTTCAAAAACAAGCTAACTCGAAGTGACTACTAAAAAAAAACACGGGGCCCAGTTTTCTCTCGAGACTAAGACTCATTCCTCCCGGAACTTAGTCTCTTCTGACCGTTTAGGGTCATCTTTCCAGCCCATCCCGGGTCTCTCTTTTCGGTCATCTTTCGACCATCTTCGTTAAAATACTTTGTTTTCTCTCTGTCTCACCTCAAATTTCTCTACTCAAACGTTCTGATACATTGCGGACCATCCCTTGCTCGTCCCACTGTCACCATTTCCCTCTTTTCTTTCGTTTTCCGACTCTTTTCCTTACTTTCCACGTCTTTCATGTGGTCTCGTCTTTTTTTTTTTTGGTTTTTTTCTGATTTGAGCGTCGGAGAACTGTCGGAAAATACTCCCAATCGTGTTTTTTCGGCATTCACGTGTTTGTTGAAAGCACATCAGCTTGTCTCCCCATTGGTTGTTCAAAAAGACTAACAATTCCTGAAAAAGTCATAAAACATTAAATAAATTTAAAATTTGCCTTAAAAAATTTAAACACTTTATATTTTAAAATAAAAAATTCTTTAAAAAATTTGATATTATGAAACGGAAGGAATATTTAATAGCTACATTACCAATCTCTATTGTGGAACTCAAATTAATAATTTATAGGTTTCGAATCATAAATTAACCGAGTCGTTTTTTGTCCAAAACAAGTTATTGCAGCACATATAATTTTTTGTTTTATAATAAGCAATATAATTTTTATGTTTATAATTTTATATAATCATATTTTGACCAAAAAAAAATAATTATTCGGGGAAAAAGGGTTATTGTACGGACGAATCAGCACATATAATTTTTATGTCTTATGGTGATTTTTTTTATTCTTGAAATCTTATGTTTAACCAATACGCGAGACAAATAAAATGGAAGAAATCATTGAATGTTACTATTTTAATGCTTTAAAAAATATTAAATGCGATAATTTGTTTTTTTAAAGAAAAATACCCAAAAATGCTGTATTTATTGTATAAATTAATTCTTAATGTTATTTAAAAATGAGCAATTAGCATCAGTAATCAACAAAAAATTAATAATTCATTATATGAGCATGATATTGTGTCTCTATCTTCATTAACTCTTGACTACACATTCTACTTCTCTTTTTCTTTATTCTTTCTTCTTAATTTTTTTTTACCCCGTTCCATTTGATTTTTAAATCTCTTCATATATATATATATATATATATATATATATATACATACTGATTTAATTCCGTTAACATAAATCTAGATTTTTTTCCACAGATATCATGGTTTAAATTTTTTTAAATGAATATAAATTAATAGGAAAATGATATATTATTGTAACTAATTATACATCATTCTATTGTATATAGAACAACATAGATAGAATAGAATGCTATCGTTGTTCAATTTATCAAATACAGTAGAACCTCTGTAAATTAATACTCGATAAACTAATAATCACTATAAATTAATAAATTTATCCGGTCTCGAGTTGGGGCATGTAAAAATTGATCAAATTCGATAAGAGAATAAAATAATAGTTTTTTTAAATCCTATGTAAAATAGGGTCCCAAGAATAATATAAATTAATAATGATATAAACTTATATATAAATACCTAAGAAAATATATTATAATATTTGTGTTTTTTGTTTTTTTTAAATGCGAAATATATTTGGAGCTCATCTCTAATTTACTTATTAAATCCAAAATTATATTGTTGTTTTTTATTCTGCATATAAAGATTTTTAAAACTTTTACATGCGATAATTGATTCTTTTGACGTAATCACTTCCAAATGTATTGTGATATCATCTTCAAACTTATCATCAATATTGATAGTAGTCACAATTTTTTATAAAGTTTGAACTTCTAAACATGTTTCATTTTTATCTAGATAGTGAAGTATGTTATTAACATTTACTCTATTATCCACCATAACTTCAATTTCATGCATGTTATTTTTACAAGTGAATTCATTTAAATTCTTTAATATAACATCTTTTGAAAAAAAGTTTAGAAAATTGTGATCTGAAAATAAATATCTCTATAAAATAATATTTATTAATTTATCGATTAACTAATATCTCTATAAATTAATAATTTTTCAAAGTTCCAACATTATTAATTTATAGAGGTTTTACTGTATATATTTTTGAACTTAACAAAATAATATAAACTTCAACCTTAAATTCTAGATTCTAAATTTTGAATTCTAACACCCAAAACTTAAACACTAAATTTTTAAAACTAAACTCCAAACCCGAAATTATAAACCGTAACCCAATAAAATATGTTACACACCATAAAATTATAATGCATGAGTCTATACTATTTTATACATTTATGTAGTATA